>CM056996.1:147767946-150167946 GCA_029891345.1 Dryococelus australis
AGTTCTAAAAATATTTTGGTTAATTTGATGAAGTATATGAAAACTTCAACTTTTTAAATAAAATAGTTCCAAAATTCAGTAGATGCGAACTATGAATAAGTAAAAGTAATGCAGAATAAAATGAGACTCATAAAATACCGAAACTTGTGTAATGAAAATTGTAGAAATTAATGTAAAATATTGTATTTATATTATTAAGTAACACAATTTACTAATAAATAAATATAAAGTTTAACTTAAGGGAACGGAATGTTTATTGAATGCTAAAATTATATTGTACTTATTTACAAGTTCGTAAAGTCATTATGCTGAATAAATTCGAGTGTTAAAGATGAAATAATATATGTTGAACTAAAATAATACAATTGCATGTAATAAACTATGAAATAATATAAATTTATATAACATATATTAATAATGTTTATGTTTATGTTCTTGGTCCTGCAATGAAGGGAAAAAGAGAATGAAAAATTTACGAGCATGTATTTGATTGTAATGAAGGATAGATAGTTGAACCAAGAAATCTGGAAAAGCACATTTAATTATATATGATATTAACAAACTATAAAGTGATATTTCTATAATTTATATAATTTTCTATTTAGAGCCTAAATCTGCAAAAATATGTCCAATTATGTAATTTACAAAAATAATACACATTTTAAGAGGAAAGTGTTTTTTTATAGTAAAAAGTATAATTCTTCAGGTAACATTGACAATAGCTATTTGGTTACCATCGATTAAGTAGTTTTAGCTGTTTAATTTAATGAAAAACACTTAAACGATAGTTTTAAGCGAAACATTCTATTGCCAACTGTTATTCATCTCGATCTGAATTATATATTATTATTATTATTATTATTATTAAGCAGCTACATCAATCCCTTCTTCAGCTTCAAGCCATATGAGCTACACTTTACAATTTAGCGTCACATGGGTTGTTTATAATTCCTTCCAGGCTAATTGATCTTGTGCAATTGTTCTTCCAGTCCACACCTACTACTCTTCAAATGTCTCTGTCCCAGCGATCTGGAGGTCTTCCTCTCGATCTTTTCAGGTCTCTCGTTATCCAATCTATCACTACCGTTGTCCATCTGTCATCACTTCTTCGAGCAGTATGTCCAGCCCACTGCCACTTTAGAGTCCTCATTCTTTCTAGGATGTCCCTGACTAGTTACTGATCGAATGAAGTCAGTTCTCTTCCTGTCTCTTCTTGTAATCCAAGCATTGCTCTTTCCATACCTCTTTGGGCAGTTCTCAGTTTTTGCTTTGCTTGACAGTTCAGGGTCCAAGTTTGACTAGCATATGTGAGGACAGATAATACGCATTGATCAAATACTTGCTTTTTAAGGTACACTGGCATGTTTGATTTAAACACTATGGAGTTTCTTCCATATACTCTCCAGTCAATTTTATACGTCGATAGAGTTCAGGCATTGAGTCGCCATTCATGTTTATTAGTTGGCCAAGATAGATATAGTGTTCTACAGTCTGAATATCAATGTCATTGGTGACCACCTTGTCTTTTGCCACCCATTTATTTTGCGTGATTTTAGTTCTAGAGAGGTTTATTTTAAGGCCTACTTCTCTGCATACTATATATATATATAAACACACACACACACACACACACACATATATATATATATATATATATATATATATATATATATATATATATATATATATATATATATATATGAAATTAATGTAGAATTTTTTGTAGTGAGTTCTTTTGAAGAAATGAAGTATGGAAAATTTGAAGAAAGGTTTTACCAAATTTTGAATGACGATTTTTTTCAAGTTATTGATTGGAAATACGAAATTAAATCTATTTACATAATTATTTATTTCTTAATTCAATATTTCACTTATTTATTTCTAATTTAATTCTTACATTTTAGATTTATTATATCTTGATTTCAAAAGCTAATAAAATTTCCTAATGGAATGTTATGTTAATAGCATATATGGCAAAATAATAAATTATATACAATTACTAATAAAATAAAATATAAAACAACGTGTATGTCTCACTAAATAGACAATTACATTTTTTGGAGAAAGAATAAAGAAGCTATAAAATTTATAGTAAAATTGTACAAAAAACATGATACAGCAAAAATTGTTAAATTGGTTTTAATATATCCTCAATACTGCAGTTACTAAAATAGAGTAATTTGCTTACGGAGCCAGGAAAGGGGAATGAATAGAACTTGGCCTGTTATGAGAAACCATACCATTGTTAACGTGAAGTGATTCTGGAAATCATGAAAAATCAAATTGAGGGTGGCATAACCACAGATCAGACCATTGTTCAAAAATAAGCGAATCCAGTGGTTTACCAATGTACGACTTCGTGCAGTGGTGTGGTAATATTAGTAACACTATTATTTTATAAAGTAGACATTGCACATTTTACATAATTACATCAATTTTACTAACCCCAAGAATCACACGAATCATTAAATTTTAACCACTGGACATAACGTTTATTTAATTATTTTGTACTTTTGAAATAGATATATCTGGATGTAGGTGTTTCTAAATCAACACATTTTTAAAAATTGTTTACAATTTTTAAACAATGGACTAGAACTTCGAAATTTTTTGAACTTTAAGAATTTTAAATAATTGAATGGACCACTTACTGGTATAAGCTCTTTTAAATCCTCTTTTTTTGTTGGTCATTTTACTAAACTGAACGTGTCTTATATTCAATGTCGTATATTAACATACCAAACAATTTAATTTGTAACAGCTTTTATAAGTAACATTTTTATAGCACTATTCTTAATTCTGTTACACTCTTTTATTAAATCTATTCAAATGCATTTATTTATAGTTTCCTACTAATACAATTTTTTTTCAAATTGTTATAAAAGTTACTTTAAGTTTTACAAGTGCTTTCAGTTGAGAATACGTTGAATATTGAATATAGAAATATTTGTGCATTAATTTGAAAAATAATATGTATTACAATTTTCTGTTTTTCAAATACCAAACAAATTACCAAACAGATTTTATACTGCTTTTACTTTCATTTGACTCGTTGTTTAATTATTTGGCAAAGTAAATACATACTTCGACAAAACCTCCCTATTTGATTATATGTATTATTATTGTTTTCCATTCTTAAATAAATCATATCATTTCATTTTTATGTTGGATAAACCATTCATTTTTCACTCAATAGAATTATATAATAAAATGTAACAGAGTACAATTTACGTGAGACTTATGAGAATTAATTAAATTAAAAATTATTACAAAATTCAAGTAATGATATAACAATGTACTGTACAAAATTTAAATCTGAGAAACTACATTCAGTAAAATCAAGATAAAGTGTCTGAAAAAGCTTGTGCCCTTAATAGGTTCACGGAATTATTTAAAATTGTAGTTTAAGTTGCTCAGGGATGAGCGATTTTCGCTGTCTACAGTTACCACATAAATATATAACATTTGTTACTATATGTGCAACTCAAAGAAAGAGGAGCAGAAAAGGAATCAGTCGTGGCCTGTGGTGAGGAATTATCTCAACATTCATCTGGAGTGATTTTTGGAAACGATGGAAAACAACAATCTGGATGGCAAAATCGGAAAATGATAAGTCTATAGCCGAAGAGTCGACTTTTATCATTTTAATTATTTCTTTTGCCAGAGTAAGCTGCAGGCTCATTAAGAAGCAGTTCCTGGATTTCAGCATAAGTTAAGTATGAGGAGAGTTTTCAAGGGGTCTGATTTTAGTACTCAGTCATGTAGCAACATGCTAACTGTTAAAATATTGTTACACGCTGCTGCCCGGCGCTGTGGCGGCGGACCCACCTTACCCTCCCCTTCACTGGGATTACCTCCTGACCCACCTTTCTGGGAAACCCGCGAATAATGGACAGGGATCGGGCTGTCAGCGCGCTGCTCGGCGCCTTGCATGCGTTTTGACCCCTCTCCCTTGCTGGAGGTTTCGATGGGTCTGGCGACGACGCAAGAACGTTCTGGTGAGACTGGCTGGCGCCTCGGCCCTCCGCGACGCATCACGCGAGTTGGGGAAGATTCTAGGTGGCGGCCTAAGACACTACATATACTTCCGCAACCCAGCGGCCGGCAGTCTTTGACGGAGGCCGTCTGGCCGAGTGTGCGCGAGCGAAGGGAATTGTGGACGACGACAGGAGATTGCGGGACGACGGCGAGCGAGGTGTTCGTGGCGTGAATGGACGAGAGGGTGTGAAATCGACGAGTAAAGCCTACTGTGCGTGAGGGCACTTGGAGGACATTTGAACATTGCGACTGGCGGGACATGACTGAACTGAGGTGGGACAGAATGGAATTGTAATACGGATTTTACTGTAAATATTCTGTCAATTTGGACACATATTTAATATAATATTTTAATAAGTTGATACACTGTCTATTGGGGCTGATCTGTAATTATCTAATTTCATGGAATTCTTTGCGGTAATTATATAATGTATTCAATTGGAGTGATTCGTTGTGAACAGTAAGTGATATCAATATATTGTGAGATTTTTAGTTCAGAGAATTTTGCTATGTTTATTGTAAATAAAATAAGGAAATTATAATTAATTATTTTATTTGATTAAGACCTCCATCCCTTAACGAACTTGGTATAGCCCACTTAATTTCTAGAGAGAAATTGTATCAATATGAGCAACTGGGATTACTTTTGGACGTAATCGTAGAGATATTTTTTAAATATTTGATTAGATAAAATAACATACGCGGTAAAATATTTAATTTGAATTATGTTAAATAATACCTCAAAATGTAAATATATGGTATTATTAGGAATTGCGCATTACTCATTTCTGGTGACTAGATAGGAAAGTAGGCTTTTGGTGAAAGGGTGTCTGGTGGTGAAGCATGAAGCTGTTCATTCTGTAAATCCCGTATGGTTGGCGGCCCACTTGTCCGCCATGTTGGACGTTTGTGACCTTGACAGTGGTCTTTGCCCTTGACCTTGGCAACTTAAACCTTAAAAATTGTAAGTAATTGTGAAAAAAATTACAAATTTACAAATGTTCCAAAAATTAACAACAAATTTGTAAGAAATGTACAAAATATATTAGTTATTTATTTGTATAAATATTAAAAAAATATAAAATATAAATAAAAATTCATAAAAAATGGTGAAAAATTATGAAAAACCTAAGATTCTTCGAATTTTCGAAGGTTTATTCGCACCACATCCACAATATGACTAACTCCCTTCCAACCAACCACATTTACTTGTTCTCCCTTCACCACCTGTCCTTTATACATTCAGTCGTGTGCACCTCGTCCACTATACCAGCTTTTTCGTTTGTCATTTGTTTACTTTGCTGGAGGCTTCAATCTTGGATTTCATATTATTACCTTACTTCATACAGGTGATGCTAGTGTGTTAATCATCGGTTTTGCGAAAGGCGATCTGTCTAACTCTCTCACCTATGCTCAATAAATATAGGTTATTTCGTATGTAATTTTTAACATTGTTGGAGTTTGTCTCTCACAGTCGTTCGACTGCCATTTTGTTTGTCGTTCGTTATTTATTTGCTTCTCTGTGGGTGCCCATTTTGGATCCAAATTTGAAAACATAGGCTGTGCTAATGTAATAATTATCGATACAGCAGTCAGACAGCAGATACATTGGATTATATTTCCATAGCATTGGTGGGACTAGTGTATAATTATCGTTTACGTCGCCAGCCGAGTTGCCAATTTTGTCACCATGAGGATCCCATACTTGTTTATAATATAAGTGGTGCTATCGGCGACCGGCATATTGGATTACATTTTTAAAACATAAGTGTTGTTTATTTATCGATTTAGCCACCAAGCTATCTGTCGGCCCCAGAGCGTTCTGTCGTTTTTGCCCCACCAGGCGAAATGTAGGCATGTCACGATTCAGTGAAAAATGAGTTAAAGTTGGCAATACAATGCTTTGTATGTGTAGAATCTACCACAGGATGTTCGTAGCAAAACCCTGACAGCTAAGGCGTAGCAACGATCGGCCATATATCGATACATTGCATGAATGCCGTACACTTTACAAATAATGTAATACATTTAGTTGTATACATATATTACATGTTTTACTAATCATCCTTGGCAAAACCCTACTCAGGTGGAAGTTCAGATATGTATACATTACTGTAGACACCTTTCTGTAAAACGGGTATTACAACTTATATTCGTTCTCATGCAAAACTCATCCGTAATGTTTGCAGTGAACTCCTAAATAAATCTTTTCACTTTTTTTAATTGGATATATTTTCTTATACATTTAACTAATTTTTACCCACCAACTTTTTTTTTCGTAAGGATTTTCGAATCAACAACGACTGAAGCAATTGTTTCTCCAATTTGAGTGTTTCTTTCTATTTTGCTTTTTTATGTAACATTTTATTAGCTTCATGTTTTAACTATACATATTTTTATACAGATTATAGCGTTTAAAAAATAATTTAATTAGTTACTTCTTTTGTCTCAAACTATTTCTAATTTAGTAAACTTTACCTCCATGTATTATTATGATTCACATTTGTAAGCTATTTAATTTCTTGATTAAATTAAATCAAAATATTATAACCGTATATTAATTTTCGTTATGAAATTTGAAAAAAATATGATGTAGGAAAAGTGATTTAAATTTGGGATATTATTATTTTTTTTGGATTCGAAAATTTTAATAGCGAAATGTTAAGGTCATGGTCTATAGTTGGCATTTTAAATCTACTTCTATAACTATTGACAATTGTATTTTGACAATTTGATTTGCGATGGGCGAGTCAATATCGGGGACATGCGTGCAAAAGGCAAACATCACTCTACCTAATCTCAGTCTATGGTGTCGACGTCCCGTTATGAGAAAAATTTCCTGTGTTGTTTATGACGGAACATGGAAGTTCATATGATGATGTTCCCCTTCTGTAACTACCAAGGCGTGGGACTAGAAATTAAGTGCCGGTATCTTAGCTTAGTCCAATGATTACATAAGTAAGAGTTCGTCGAAAATTGTGTGGAATCGTAAAGCATCATGTTTATTAACCATTATATGAATGTAAAGTCTTAAAGTTATTTTTATGCAGATATAAATGTGGTAATAAATAGAACATTTTAAAGACGTGTTTCTGGTGCCAAGTTAACATCCTCCTCTTCATTATTTTTTAGAATCTAACAGGGCGTGGCTAGGTAAAAGTGATGTAGACACATGTATATAATTCCCTTTATGACCTCGTCAACTTTAGGCTATTCAAGGTAAAATGAGCACTTTTGAAAGCTCTGCTTAAGATGTACTTGCATGCACGTTGTGTATTTTTCCTCCTTATGTAAGATTTATATTGTAATGGACCTAACCATTTTATTCATGTGACGGTGAAGTGAAACTGTGGAATTATTAGAAATTGTTACTTAACACTTTTTATTCGGCGCTAAGATACGGAATTACTTCCCAATCCATGGTTACCAACTTTACTGGATGCATGTCTCTCAGGACGCCTGTTAAAACATATTCAGGTAGGGACAGTTATTCTTTCTAAGGTTGATTTCGAAAGTGCTCACTTTATCGTGAACAGCTTTTAATTGCGATGATTACCACATATGACATGAGAAAGTAGGTAACCATGACTTGAAAAAAATCGCTTTTTCTTTGCGCTACAGTCTGTGGAGTGTGTAAAAATGAAACGATATTTGCTAAAAAAGATAGTCATAGGAAATAATTCTACATTCTCTTTATTCTTACATGTATTGCAACAATAGCTGATATTGTGTTTTTACACGCACTTGGAATGTATAACAAGTCGTGAGTGAAAAATGGTCTGTAGATTTATAACTTCAAACACATAACGTAAAATTAACGGTAATCTACGCTAAATACGTATTTGGAATCATGGGTAAAATTCCAAATTTCGCAAACTCGCAAGGGTCTATGTAACACTTACAAGCAAAACGTATACGTATGGTTCTATAATAGCTTACACGTGTGTACTATAGGGCATTTTATACATAGTTTTCCACTTTAACTGCGTATTGGCCTGTTATGTATTTACATCAAACTGTTCTGAAGATGGACCCTTTCCTTCGTGAGGTGATAAAGTGTGCTCTGTGTGAGTCTATATTAGTGACATATTTATTCCATACGTTCTGAAGAGTCAGTTCGTCACGTATTTACTACGGTATGTCAAAGTTCATGCAAATATCAATTTAATTTCCCTGCCGAAAGTCTATGTTAAATGTATAGGCAAGTTAAATAATGGAAATTATTCCTGTAACTGTCGGTGTAGCATTTTAGGTTATTTTAATGATATATCATAAAATTAGTTCAACGGTAATACTAACTGTTAGAAAAGAGGTGTACTTGAAAACATGTGGACTACAGAAACGGTAACTAATTTAATGCATAATTAAACTACGTTGCAGAGGCCTATCAGCTGAATGATTACTTATTAAATAAACTTCAAGAAAAAGTTTGGGAGATTTTAAAATAGACTCATGGACCAACGAAGAGGGAACGAGATGCGCAATTACAATATTTCAGGCATGTGTCTACTTACGTTACAAAACATAAATGTGCATTACTTTTTTTTTAATTTGGAAGTTTAATAATGTAAAGAAGTATTGGGAGTAGAAATGTCATATTTAGTTTTGAAACACTTCTAGACGTCAAAAGAGCCTCTCGCAAACTATTGTAGAGTAAGTAGCAAACGTAATCTAATGTGTATGTTATGAAATTTAAGTTTATTGGCTTTGTTTGTTCCCTATTTTGTGTTGAATTATTTTAAGTCTGAATACTTTTAAAATTCTGAATTTTAATTAATAATATCTTTATATCTCCTACTTTCTCACTGACTTAGCAGTGGTTCAATTAAAATGTAATCTATACTGAACAGATACATTTTGACATTAAGATATTTTCGGTTTTGCGGGTATTGAATTCCAACCACAGTAATTTTCATGTACAACATCTACTGAAAATGTCTCACGGTTAACTTCACTGTGAACTGGATATGAAACTGGCCCAAGGTGTTATGTTTAATTTTTGTATTACCGTACTTAGTACTTAGTTCACTTGCATCGGAAAGAGTATTGAAACAATCCTCTTATTTATTTGTAGCAATACTTCGTTGTTGAGTCGGTTCTCAAGACCTTGATGTCAGAGATACGCAAATCTTTTCAGTCATTTACTTATTCGTTTTTGAGAACCTTGCTAGTAGAAATGTACAATTCTCTTAACAGCGCAATGCAGATATTCTTTGCGGTGTTATTTTGAAGTTTTCTCTATAGTTCGGCAGCAAATAACTTAAGCTGCCTCCACAATAGTGCGATGCGTTGCGTTGCGATGCGTTGGGCTGCGACGAGCTACACTTGCTGTTTCACAACCAAGCGATGATCTGTGGGCCACGGACGCCGTCTGAGATGGCGCTGCTATCTAGTTTTAAGGGTGGAAATTACATTTTCAGACCTCACAAATGTAACAAAAGACACGCGTTAAAGGTTGAAACTATATGTTTTAAGTGGTAGAAGACGAAGGATAATTATTTTGATATTAATAAACAAATTGTATGACATTGTCCACATATATAAGAAGCCTTGTCTTCTATTTTGCACATCCGCGCAGCAATAATAAAAATACAAATACAAAAACTTCGGCGTAAACGCGATCGTCGTTTTCAAACTTAAAAAAATAATGTTTTTATTCTCCTTGTAAACAAACATTTATTCTTCTTCTGACGCCAACAATCGCAACGCAAGAATTTCGTGCAACGCACTCGGCGCCGACGAGCTGCAACGGAATCTGCTTCATCCTGATTGGCTACCGCTAATCGAAACGCAATCCATCGCACTATTGTGGAATCAGCTTTACGTGTGTTTTTTTTTTTTTTTTTTTTTTATTGAAAATAGTTTCAAACTTCTCATGGAGAAAACACAACATATGATTTGAACTTTTTGTCACAAACGTGAGAAAATAACGCTCACAATACATTTCCGTGTATCTGTTATTGGAGATTCATGTAAATAATGTGTTATAAAATTAACACAGAAAAATATACTTCGTATTCTTATACTAAATGATGTTCGGGTAAAATCAAACACTTTTTATATGAACCTATGAAAAATTATTACTTACCAAAATTATATATGCTTCAGTTAATACTGACACTGGCGTGCAAGCTTCCAGTTAACAATAATAATTAGGCTTGATGATTTATTGCCAGTATAATGTTTAAATTTGTGCCCACTAAATTTATTGTTTTATGTTTTATGCACATTAGAGTACAGATACGCAAGTAATACATTAATAAAGTAATATATTTATATAGCTAACATTTTCACTTTTTTACTTAAACATGGCTTAAAGTGACCATACCTATGGCAGAACTTGCAAAAGTGAACATTGAACAGCCGATTACTTTGAAGCAGAGTGTAAGTTTGTATTACAATTAATTACAACATTTGAAAGGGCAGTAGCGAATGCTGTAAAAACGAATACCTTTATTTCTTAGTGCAGTTATTGATTCATACGTATCGCAAGGTCATATGTGGGTTCTGATAACTACATTGATGTATAAATAACACAATAGGTACATCTGAGCGTATAAACTGTTGGAAAACATTTTTAAAGCGGCAAGCTCGTTTTTAATAAAGACATCAAAAGTTAATCACAATATTATTCTATTCCATTAAAACATAACATTCACGTCATAGATGGACCTTAAATCAAACATTCACTCAATGCAAGAATTCTACATAATATAACTGACATTTATCACCCAGTTGCTTTTTTTGCACTAGCAGGATCATATGGTCCAGCTGACGATGTGTTTATTTCCTTTACTGTGAACGGACTTTCCACGCAGTTTATATCTTCGAAAAAATTACCATTCAAACAGTTTCTACGCCAAATTGTGCGGTGTTATTCCTACTTATCTGCAGTTACCAATACTTACATATAATCCCACGTTATGACCTAAACCATATAGTAAAACAATTAATCACGTTTATAATATTTATTATTTAAATATGAAATTGTGCTTGTACTAAACTATAATTAAAATGTATATCCTACTTCTCAGTATCTTTGTAGAACTTGAAAAAATACTGTCTACAGTAATTTTACGATAACACATATTCAATCGAAACATTATAGAGGATTGGGAGCAACATTTTCTCGTGTAAACGATGTTATTAAATATAGTTATCTCCGAAATAATATTTCGTTTATTTTCTGAGCAAAATAAAAAAGAGCCAACACAATATGTTCTGATATAATACAGAGCATGCTGCAAAACGACGCCTCGGAATAAACAACACTGTACTGTCGGGTGAATGCTGCAAACTTTCAATCAATGCATTGCACAACAACGAAGAATTGCAAGTCGTAAGCTATTACTTTTTAAAACAATAACATACAGTAACCAAGGATCACAAGTGGGTAAAAAAGGGTGATAGGGGCTTGAGTTCAGGAGTATGGAATTTGATAACAGTAATAAAAATTACGATTAACGAACGAAATATATTTTACAACGTTGAAACGAGTTTCACAGATTTACTGGTTCCCCCCTGTAATTACATAAAATATATGCTCGGATGTATTAGACAAATTTGAAAAATGTATGCTATAAATGAGAATAGATTCAAACTTCACAATTCAACTAAGGATATTTTCAATATCTACTGCAATAAGGTTACGTGAAATTACGAAAGTGAACTTATAATAAATGCCTTAATAATCACAGTTACTGATAATCTTTAAATTATTCTTATCTAACATATATCCCCAAACGTTAGATTATATGCAGAATAGGTAAAGTTGGATGCATCCTCTCAAAACGCCCCCCTCCAACTCTTCGTATCCGCCCTCTACAACGATACAAAATTATGCATCTTTGGTTTCTCGGTACATCGCTTTTCTTGCTTGAACCGATTACAGCATAGGAATATGTTGGGAACATGGATTCGACCAGCAGGAAATGTCTCCACCTGTGTTTGAGTCCAAGTCCAGTTTTGGGTATTGCGCAATTTGCCGGAATGTCATTTAGAACGACCTGAATTTGGCGCAAATAAAAACAACGTATTTGAAATTGGAATTGTCACGAACTTAATACAGATCATATTTCTAACAGAATTTATTCAGTAAGTTTTGTATGCTAAGTTCATACGTGATTATGATAAGTATCAATAACCCCAGAATACCTTTTGTATGCTTAATCTCCGTGTATGAAATGAAGTGTCCAGAGTGACCGACACACTTCCTCATGATGCATGCGCAAGCCAAAACGCTGGCCTAGAATTATGAAATTTCAGGGGTGATTTCTCTATAAGGAGTAAACAGCAACTAAAAACCGATTTTTCGAAAGTTAACTCATGAGGCACTGAAAATCGATAAGTATCATGAATGCTATACTAATCCAATACTGCAATATTATTATATACCCCCATTATAATTACTAAATTGTTAATTCTAGCACTTGAAAGGAAAACGACTAATGTGGTGTATGTAAGGGTTATTTTATTTAAAACACAAGTATGTCATGTAATAGATGAGGACGAAGCCACTGCCGCGAAGCCAGTATTATATTTTCAATAATATTACAATAGGAATTTGCTTTCATAATGAAATAGAAGTATACGTACCTCGTATCCACTATGTAAGCGTGTTGTCTTCGCAAATGTAGCTTGCGGACACCTTTCACAGCTTCTCCGTCGACTTCTATGGAAATACTGACAACGCTCCTGTTTTGCATACGGGCGGACCTATAGAGCACGTCAGGTAGTCATAAAATACCGCCTTGAATCCCTTCCAGTAGGCCTAGGGACGTGATGGGTACGCTGACGGCCAGCCGAAATAACACAATTTTGGCTGGAAAGATGGTACCTCTTGGGAACCGAGCTTGCCGGAGCAGATAGGCACAGAAATTGTAATTTACAATAAATAGACGTAAAATAAAACAACGTAGCAACATGAGTCCTGTAAGAGGTCAGAACATAATACATGTTTTGTAGTGTGCAAAGACACAGCGAAGGAATAAGAATACAGTTAATCAACGTCTTTTCCTCGGTAGCTGCTGTCTTCACGTTTCTAAACTGATGTTACACTACTGGAGAATTACCCATATTTGAATTAATCTTACGAAACTCAATTGTAACATATCTTGATTTACCTACAAAGAAAAACAATTCAATTTAAAATTCAGAAATTTTGAGGCCATCCACGAATGCTTTCATCTAATGGTATACCTTATATTAAAGGATGAATTTGGTTTACATGTAATACTCACATTTAAAAAGTAGAATTTAAATAGTTTTGTATCAGTAACACGTAGTTCCTATAACATTCGTGAAATAATTGCAAATAAAATATTGCAAACTTTACCCGGTTGAAGAATAACTTTAATATAGGTATGTCACCAGACAGACGACAAACTTTTTATTACTCTTACGTTGTAAATGGTGAAAACTAAAGATGTTACTAGCAGTACGCATGTATTCAGCAGCATCCAAACGATTAATTGGCCCGGAATCAGTAACAACGAATTTTCTTTTTCAGGAAAATCCCAAACAAGGCGCGCTTATAAAGTTCTGAAACGAGACGTAGATATTATAATAATGAGCGAAACTTTTTTGTTTAAAGTATGTTGCATGCCAGTGGACAATTTTGCCTCGGCGTCATAAACTGCCTTAGAAGTTCAATTACTCAGGCCAAAATAAAATGAGGAAATACTTAAAGCTGCTTAACGATATATGCTTAATGTTAATGAAGTCTAATTCGATTAAAATCTCATCAGAAACATGGCGATTAGCAGGATATACTGTAGTAACTGAAAATAAAATATTTGGTGCGCAGACATTTTTTTCAAAATTCTTAACTGTAAATATGACTAGGACCACCTGCATTCGCAATATGACTAAGACCACCTGCATTTCGCAATATGACTTCAACTTCGTATATGCTTACTTGCAAATTTTGTTTGGCTATTGACCGCGTGTCTGTGCGAGAAGACATTTTCTACTTGACTGTGTCACTCATAATTAAGTCGTCCCGACACGTTGAACGTTGGTGGTATGTTTGCAGACACCTAAGACGCGTAAGAGGCGAAATTATCCAACCACTTAAGGTTGAACTTACGAATTTTGCAGTATAATCAATCGTGAAATCTTTTCGCAAAAAAAGATGTGGTTCTATATATGACAAATTATTTATATATATATATATGTGTGTGTGTGTGTGTGTGTGTGTGTGTGTGTGTGTGTGGATTTCTGTTGCAATACGGTTTTTGTTTATTTTCGATTGAGAAATTATTATTATCATTTAAAAATGTTATAATTCTCTTCAAGGCATGGCGAGTTTATTTCCTACTTTATTTCCTTGAAGCTTATGCTTGCTTCGGTAGGCTCCTGTTTTGAAAGAGTTGGCATCTCAGGAAGTGAAGATTGTAAAACTTAGCATATTAAGAGACACGTTTAATACAGTTCTTAGAATATTAAAAGACATGTTTAATACATAAACAATATATGACAACAGAGTGAAAATAATAAATACTCTAACTTTGCATAAAACACGAGACATAAAAATATGCAAATCACAAGTAATTAACATTGGTCTGCATAACTGAGGTGTAGACGATATCTAAGCTCTCTATTCTTCACTAAATTTACACACTGAAATGTACACCAGTTTTTGCGCTCTTTAATTCAATAAGTTGTGACTAGCTGTTGGAACTTGAGATTTTTCATTAAAAATTGCGTCGAAATCTACAGAAGTAAAAATTTCAAGCAATCGTTTTAAAAGTGCAGTAAAGGGTCTGCGATTCACATATCATATTAGAAAAACTTTTCATTACTGTCGCTGTAGAAAGCAGTAACAGTCTTAATATGTGGAAAATAATAGCCCATATAATTTTCAATCTCATTAACAAACCGTCAACAGTTCTCCGAATCCAGGTGTTGTCATTGCCCTCTAAGCCATTGTAATTAAAAAATTTCCCTGTATTCTGTAACAAAAAATGTATCAACCACTGTCTCTAAAAAGTCGATGTAAAGGAGTTATATGTGATTTGGAGAGTTAAATATTTAAATAATGCTACAACGGAATAAGAAATATGATAGGCAATACAAACTGTGACCAGAAAATCGCATCACTTCTCTCTTTGCATGGTTTATCACGCTATTCTGCCAGCTTGGCCAAATTCCTGCTGGCCACACTTAGTTTGAATAAATGCTGCAAACCCTTAGATTTCTTCAAAGGAACTGTCAAGTTGTCTGCACTGGCTGTCTGGAAGGGAAGTTTTGAGATATACCTGAACGGCTAGCGGACCGGCAAGTGACCCCACAGCCAGACTAGGGCTGGTTTTATGGATTTATGATTCTCCTCTAAAAGCCTGCTCTCAAGACAAAACAGACCGCCGCAGTTGCGTTCAGGGTGGCTCAGCATACCGAAGCCTGTTAGTGATCACAGACGTACAGATGTGCAAAAAATGTTATCGTGAAGATATACTAAAATCAGTAGTAGACTGTAAGACCATTCGACATATACAAATCTCAAATCACTTTATTTTAATTTATACCTTACTGGGCTGGGTGGATGATGAAGGGGGAAAGAAGCAAGAGAAATCTAACTGCCTTCATTTCGCTCTTTGCAGGCCAGCACATAATGCCCATAAAACCGAACTAACAAAACATTTGCATTATCAATACCCCAAAAACTAGAACCAACTGCAAAATGCTTAAGATATATCCTTATCATTGATTAGCAAATTTACTCCCACTGTATGCCGTGGGCTCCTCTACGACACATCCCAGCAAGACGAGATATTGGTAAATAGGTAAACAAGTGTCAATAGAATAACACTAATGGATATAGATAAATTGTATAAAAAGAGGTGAGTAGCTCCCACAAACATACACTACAAAAATCAACACAAACTAAGAACAAATAAACACGTAACTTTTATTGTGACTAGTAGAAGTAGAGAGCTAGCATGAATCCAGCCATACTACTCCGTAACCCCCCCCCCCCCCCCCAATTCCATTGGCTAAATTTCCCTACATCAGAGAAACCTAATAACACAAACTCTAGTAATTGCAGTACAAAGTATCACAAAAATTACAAACAAATGATCTACATTAACTGTGATAAGAGACATTGGGAACTAGCATAACGTACCACACACCCAATAAAAACAATGTGCCGATGCATCACTAAACGCGTTATAACACCATCTCATATTTTAAGGTCTAGTTAGCACAACCTGAGCAAAAATAATAACGTATTTTTTTATTGTGATTGGGGGAAGTATGGTTAGCAGTATGAAACCACGCCCCCCTTAAAAAAAAAATATAAATTGCCATAAAAGCATGGAGTCTTATAATTTTCGAAAAACTTTCTACAACCTGGGCACTATTATATATAACACACACATACATATATATGCGATTAAAGAAAATGAAGTAGAAAACTGGCATAAATACAGCCCTCTACTCACTCATTTTTTATTCCCCAAGTGAATAGCGCATAATCCTATACTTTTAGCAAAACTTGGGCAACCTGAATAAAAAGAATTTTAATTCCAAAACGTGAAAGTGGAGGCCTAGTATGAATCCACGCGCATTCCCTTTCCAATAAAAAATGCTACATAATATAGATTTCCTAAATCTCAGTTACAAGAATATAACATAATAAAATATTTTTGTTACAAATTAGCACTACCTGAGCACAAAGTACAAATAAACTAGAAATTCTTATTTTAATAGGAATTGGTTTCAAGGGGAAGGGGTAGGGGTGTATTGCAAGCCACAGGCCCCTCCCCCCACTATGATATGCTAATTTCTCAGAAACTAGATTAGCACAAACTCCAATATTTGCGGCACAAATTAGCACAAACTGAGCACAAATAAACTACAAAATTTTATTGCGATCGGGATGGGGGGGGGGGGGAGGTAGCATGTCCCCAGCAACTCCTCGCCTTGATATTCTAATATGTCAGAAACTATATTAGCTCAAATTCCAATATCTGCGGCACAAATTAGCACAAACTGAGCACAAACAAACTACAAAATTTTATTGCGATCGTTGAAAAAAAAAGGGGGGGGGCTGGTGACATGCACCTATCTACGAGCCCGCTTTAATTTCCTGTTGCGTACATTCCATTCTCAGTAGTTTCTTCATGAGTTAATGCATGCCAAGATGAAAATTAAAGTCGTTGTAATTGTGTTATAAATAATATCGTTTGTTCACAAACTGCGGCTGCATATTCATACTGAAAGATTATGTTGAAAATATGTATGCGACATATGGTCGACGATGCTTCGTAAGAGTGGCCTGCTGCCTTGTAGTAGGAGCTGACATAAATATTTATCTATATATAGTATAAAACAAAGTCGCTCGGCCGCATGTGTCCGTGTATTCGATAAGGCTTCTAAACTACTTTGGATTTTAATTCGGTTTTCACCATCAGTTAAAGAATTTCTTGAATGTAGTACGGAATTGTATATCTCAAAATGTCTACAAAAATGTCAACGACAGCATGTGTTTATCTTTGAAGGATGACCCACAGTAATCATTTTCGTATTTTAAATAATAGGGGTTCACTTATGAAGACTTTTTGAACACAGTAATAATCATATGTTAGTTACCTTAAGCATTTTATGGATATACTTGCTGTAAACATAAACAACGCTATGTTTGTAAATAGCACCCGAGCAAGGCCGGGGCTTGTCGCTAATTGTAAATGCAACAGAAAGAAGTGGGCACTTTGAGCAACTCCTTTAAGGGGCACCTGCTCTCGCCAAATTGAATTATTGGCTTTTCGAGCTTGTTCATTTTTAGAAAAGAGAATCCGAAAGTGCTTTTATGCCCAATTAACTATTGACCTCACATTGCATAACAGACTAAACAAGGAAACTACGAGTTCACAATTACGTCAAAATTTTCGTTCTTCCAAAATTTGGCAAAATAAATATTGTGGCATAAGTACGAGTTGGTAATAGAGTCGTTATGTCTGTACTGCTGTGCAGGAGCTACAGTCTCTTAGCATTTTCTTCACACTTTGTTAGTTAAATCTTTGAAAAATCACCCAATGTATGACGTGATTGGTTATTTCCTAATTAATTCGTCGTTAACTAAAACGTTTTAAACTTGTGTTAACATAAAAATACTTTATTAAATTTAATTTTCTCTTGCGTTTTTTCTATAAAGTATATTATTTCATTTATAACCAAAATTGACAAATACAGTGAGAAAATAAGTGTTTTGGTAATGCCCGGTAAGAAACAGTCCTTATGCAAATAATTATCTTACTGTGTGCGCACGAATGTGGGGCATTGTCTCTATGGTGTCATTTTCTATACTCGGTTAAGCTTTGTTTGAATGAAACGGAGGAATATAGTGTAAGTTAGACTCCAGCAGGACGTCACAAAAGTTTGAAGTCACCCGTGAATTGACTACAGTAGGGTATAGGGGTACTATAAGGAAAACATAAATAATCTCGAGAAACCAAGAATCGAATATGGCGGAGTAGGGTTGCCCTTAAGGAACGCTACATTACGTGATTGCGGGTTGCAGAACTGTGACAACGCAAGACGATTTTTTTTCGTTAATTTTAGCGCGCTCGTTCATAATTCGTCAATGGAAAACAAAATAAGATTCGGCATCACAGACATCTGTGCGACAACAGGGTTACATCCTAACCTTTACATTCTCTATAACATAATTCAGATAGCAGTGACTGGTTTTGAATTGGTTATAGATATTCTGTCAACTACAAATTATCCTGCATATATCATTACTCCATTTCAAGAACTTTCTATAAAACTTAAAAGCGTGCACTATTAAGGCTGCGTACCGCCCTTACGAAGCATCGTCGACTCTATTTAACACACACACACACTTATATATATTATATTTTCGACTAAATTTTGTATAAGGAATATTATACAGGCGGAGATTAGCGGTGGATATTTTTGACTTTGTGTGTGTGTGTATATATATATATATATATATATAATATATATATATATATATCCACATGAAGTAAGTAGAGATTCACAGATATTCAAGAAAGGCTAGAATTATGTCGTCAGTATCCGTTACTGCATGTGAATACCGGTTATGCTCATCACATACATACACACTAATATTGGTCTATCGCATACTTGAAAAGTCTTTGTGAACGTATATATTGACACAGTGCAGCATCTTGCTGCTCTAAATAATCGGATGAATATTTTGCTGACGTTATTTCACTTGCTTGCAAACAATTCACAGACTTTCCGTGTAATACTATCAAATGTTCATTTTCGATTTGACTGGTCACGTCTCACTCAGCTGTCAGTAGATAAGTAGAAGGAAAATTATAAGTATTTAATAATAGTACTGGGTAATCATGCGTCAACAAGTTTTTGTTAAATTCTTACTATGCAATTTTTCGGGAAAAATTAAAGGGTTCACCTGAGAGTAAGTCATGCATCATAAGCGCGTGCATCTGAACAAGAGGGAATAATGGGTGATCGCAAAACGTGCTGAGGTTTGCCCTTTATTTGAACTGGTTGTTTCCTCGCTAGTACACGAGCCACTAAAATGCAGTGCTGGAATTGACGTCACACTACGTGTGCAGTATGTAAGCTCGCAGTTCGCTCGTGAGTGGTCGCGATACGAATTGTTTCACTTGCTCCCCTGTGGTTATCGCTCGCTAATGCGTACAGCGAGTGTCTTGAACAAATACCAGTGTACATCGCAAACGTTCAGCACACGCCAGGGCGTGACTATCGTACCGCAGGTTAAAACAACGCGACTATGGAGACTAAGTCAATAACGTAAAAAAAACAGTCGAAGTCACATGGCCAATAGTGATGAAAGTGATACTTTATAATATAATTTTGAAATGACAAGCACCATTATATGAATAGAATACATTCATCAATTAGAATTTAATAACACTTAATTACAAATTGTTGAGAGGAAATATTCGTAATTGCTAAAAGTTTATGTTTACTAATCCTTTGTCTAACTTAAAATCCAAACCACGCCGTTTTCAATAGACGCGTTGTCATGAAATCAGCTCAATGTTGGGATACGGAGATTGGTTGTGCGCAGCCAGCGAGATCAGTCTACTATACATTTGGTCTATGCAATAACCAGCAAGGAAACAAAGGCGAATTCTCGTGACGTCTCGTCGAGGGTAAACTGTCTATAGTCGATTCACGGTAAAGTGAGAACTTTTAAAAAACCTTGCGTAAGATCTGTTTTTTCTCCTCATTTGGTATCCTGCCATACGCAACATTCATATTGCCGTGGGCCTAAGGACTTTATTGATGGCCCAGTCAAGTGAATACTTGTAATTGTTAGGAACGTGTTACTAATATGTCGGGGTCGCGGTGGTATAGCAGTTAGACTACTCGCCTCCCACCTGGGCGTTCCCGTACTGCTTCATATCTACCTCGCTTCACCCTCATCGGCTCTCCAGACCTCGATATTAAGAGCCGCTCAAATATCTTTATTCAAATAGTATACCATTTTGTACTGTTATGTATGTAATAAAAATTACTCCACTTTTGTATATATTACTCCAACATTGCACTAGCCACACAACGTCAAAACTTATATAATCCATTCACTGTCGCTTCACACTTCTCTGAATCACTGCTGAAGTTCTACTTCAAAGATATTCCTCCGCCTCGTGCTAAAATAAGCTTAACAAAATCTATAACATTACACCAAAGGACAACGCAATGAATTCGTGCACAATCAGTTGTAATAATATTTTGCATTGTAACTATTTATTACTATGCATTACCAACACAAATGTTTTCTCACTGTATTATTCATATTAATTATAAATGAAATATTAGAATTTACAAATAAGATATCGGTAAAACTTCGATTCAACAACAAATTATTTTTTTAAATTTTAACAGAGGTATAAAACGCTTTGCGTTACATGACATATTTAAGAAATAACTAAACACGTCAGACATGGAGTGATTTTTTAAAAGTTTGACTTAAAAAGTGCGAAATAACCGCGAATAGACCATAACTATTTTACTTAATTCCTTTTCATCATAACTGGGAGCCTGAGAGCCAGTGAATGTGTGTGTGTATGTGTGTTAGGAGTTGGAGAAAAAAAAGGGGGAATGTACAGTAGTGTATACGAAGTTATCGGGCAGTGTACCATATTTTAAAGGTTGATTTTAAAATTTTTTACTTTACCGTAACAGCCTTTACTCACTCGGGTAGCAGCTATTAATAAGCAGCTGTGAGTCTAGTATGGAGGATCCAACATGTCTCTAACCCTACGATACTCACCTGTCCATTTTATATATAAAATATATTTAAACAGCACACTGCAGTCTGGAGATCTTCAGTGGCTCTGGAACATTTATAAATTGAGATGGAATACGTGTTAAGACCAGAGTTAAAGAAAGTCCAGACCACATCGTTTTTAAAAGCTTGCTAGCGTTTGGCAGTGAAAAAGAAAGTATATTCGGGAGGTTTTTCCCTCTGTGAATGTTTTTATTGCTAATTATCGTAATTTTATTATTTCGGTACTTTTCCTTTCATATTCGGTTGTAATGATACGAAAATTTTTGCTACAGCGCGTTTTGTAATTAGGCTGTAATTGACATTGATATGACTGCACAATTATTTGAGGAATTGAAGATCATGGTAATAATATAATGTTGGTACGAATGCTACGTTGTACCCCACCCACACATCTGAAGGGGTACAGTTGCCGCTGTATAATTGAAGATCATGGTAATAATATAATGTTGGTACGAATGATACGTTATACCCCACCCACACATCTGAAGAGGTACAGTTGCCGCTGTATAATTGAAGATCATGGTAATAATATAATGTTGGTACGAATGCTAAGTTGTACCCCACCCACACATCTGAAGGGGTACAGTTGCCGCTGTATAATTGAAGATCATGGTAATAATATAATGTTGGTACGAATGCTACGTTGTACCCCACCCACACATCTGAAGGGGTACAGTTGCCGCAGTATAATTGAAGATCATGGTAATAATATAATGTTGGTACGAATGCTACGTTGAACCCCACCCACACATCTGAAGGGGTACAGTTGCCGCAGTATAATTGAAGATCATGGTAATAATATAATGTTGGTACGAATGCTACGTTGTACCCCACCCACACATCTGAAGGGGTACAGTTGCCGCTGTATAATTGAAGATCATGGTAATAATATAATGTTGGTACGAATGCTACGTTGTACCCCACCCACACATCTGAAGGGGTACAGTTGCCGCTGTATAATTGAAGATCATGGTAATAATATAATGTTGGTACGAATGCTACGTTGTACCCCACCCACACATCTGAAGAGGTACAGTTGCCGCTGTATAATTCACATGTTTCTGTCACGAAGTTTGACTTGTTTTCTCTCGTGCCACGTTATTGGATTTGCGGGGTTTGCCCGGCTCTTCAACAGAGTAGGTAACGTTAAAGATCAACAATTAAACCTTCCTTAATCTCGCTACAATTTTTTTTCCATCTCCTTTCATTACTGCCGTCACGTGCGCGACTTTCTATACATGTATCTCGTCCGCACTGTTAAAAAAAATTTCCTTAATATTAACGGAAACGTGCTGATAACATTTTATCCAGAGGTATCCGTTAACTCTTCGTAAAATAACGGACTCATTGATTTTCAAAAACCATTTTTCCGTAAATTTCGCGGAACCTCTCCGTGTTCTTTGCTTCCAGTTTTAAATAAAAATAGATAAATAAAAACTCTCAGTATAAAAAAATATATTTTGAAAAGTTATATTTTTTACTTCAACAAGATTTAGACACGAGTGAATAAATCTGTCAGTCCACAACTCTAATCACTTTTTTTTCCCCCCCTTTCGCTTGACGTCGACGAAGCTCTAGCGATACCGATTTGCTGACAAATTCACAATGCGGTGAGCGAACTGAAAATCTAATCTGCCGCATGGCAGGTACCGGGGGGCGAGCCTGCGACCCTCCGACTACAGGTCGGCCACGCTACCCCTGCACTACGAGGGCAGGCCTCCACTCTACCACAACTCTCACACAATGTCGGCGGTATAACATATGTATTTCTATTACTGTCACAGAAGCAACTTTTTCAGTGTCTTTTAAAGTTAGTGTGTTTTAAGTGTTGCTAAATGTTACAGACGCCTTATGCTAATCCTTAATGTTTGAAAAAATAGGTCTTTGTGGCGTGGATATCATAAGTGGCACAGAAACGATAATTTTCTGGTTACAGTGGCGAAGAAAGCTTCGTGTGGGTTCGGCATAGTTCGTCCCCGAAACCCGAAGCTATATGTTTTGTATTTTCGGACTTAATTACGTTTTCCATTATTACGGATTGCGTTTCGGTATATTAACTGTACATTTCCGTAACATTTCTGTATATATATATAGAAAATTTGAACAGGAGCGCTTGTGTCAAGCTATTTAGTACTTTCTGTGCAGCAGCATCTACATAGGCATGTGCATAAAATTGCTTGTCGCGTCCAAGCCCAAAGGCAAAGCGGACGAGCAGTATTTCTCTGCATAGAGCAACAAAGCAAACTTATTCCCCAAGCTTGACATTTTACTGGTACGAAGTCTGCAGCAAAAATTAAAAAGCTGCCACTTCTTCGCTTTTAATTATATTAAGTAATTTATTTTTAAAAAAACACATGCTTGTGAATTAAATTTCGGTTATGAGTAAAGGATACGAAATGAGGTTTGCAACGATCAAGATGTCTTTGAAAAGTTTTTGAATCGTGTGAAGCGAATTCATCGAGGAGTTTATTTTTAAGTCGTATAGACGCGCCAAGATGGGGAGTGTCTCAAAGTTGCCATCAAGTAGAGGCCACGCAAACTGTATTATTTACCCCTGTTGCTTTAATGAGAAATTTTAAAGCTGTCATGGTCCTGTCGGCTAGTACTACCTACGACGAGGCAAACTAATCAAACTTATATAATTATTTCTCAGAGCCTGGAAAATATTTCGTGCTATCATTAATGTCATGGGCCACCTCGTTCTTGCCAAGCAAAGCATTTTCCAGTTTTTCAAAACTCCTTTTTGAGAGGGATGTAAAGAGAATATCTTCCCTCTTATTAGGCCTATCTCTAATGTCAATTCATTGCTATGAGATAAATGACGGAGATATCTTCGTCCATGAATCACCCTGTCATGAATATTTCTCCCAATCTTCTCAAACAAATATACGCTGCGAAGAACGTCGAGCAAAGATGGTGCCATGTTCAGGTTAGGAAAATTCGGGAAGGGCAGAGCGGAAAATCTTTATGTTGCGTATACCATGTTCCTATCTTGCATATAAAGTTAACATAGCGGTATATGGCTTTTATAATTAAAAGGCTTTATAAGTGAACTATTTGTGTGTGTGTGCGTGTATATATATATATATATATATATATATATATATATATATATATATATATATATATATATATGTGTGTGTGTGTGTGTGTGTGTGTGTGTGTGTGTGCGTGTGTGTGTGTGTGTGTGTGTAAGGAAAAGGGAATGCCATTTTCGCGCCGTCTTGTGCTGCATCGCTACTGGCCTCTATATAATTTACTCAGCAAACCAACCTTAAACTTTGTGGATTTTTTATTAGTTGAGTCGCGTCTGGTCCATTTCAATACACTCCTTTTTTAAATACCGTATTTCTCTTTGATATGCAAAAAAAAAAACATTATATTAATATTTTTATAAAATATTTTAATATGAAAAAAGTAGGTTTAGCAACTTCACAAAAAACGTGGCTTCAAATAAAAAAAAGGCTACTTTTTTTTTAAATTCCACATGAAACAGAGGAAAAAAGAAATTGAAGATGAAATTTTATGGTTGTACAAATTTCAAGAGAAATAACACTGAGCTCTGAAGATATTAACTTTATGAAGTGTAAGTCACGGTTGTAATTGGCAAGTGATAGAAATATTTGAAATATTCTTCTCGCCAATAAGTTGGCTCATTTCACCAACTATTTACTGCGTCATATGGTTCAATTAGTAAGACTTGCCGTCCTTTGTAAGTCACAAATTCCCTCATGTAGAAAAAGGGCTTGAAATAATTTTCATGTAGGAAGTGTATGGCTTCTTTCGTCAGTTTTTTGTTATTATTTATTACATAAATATAAAATAACAACTACCCCAACAATATTCACATGAAAATGAATTTTTAGTACGAGAAATCCGTAACTACCAAAACCGGTTTAATACAGACCACTTTCACGCATGCATACAAATTTTCTATGTACACTACATACGCATATTTATACGAAGTCCATCCAAACTTACATATACAAAATACATTTTGTGCTTTGATTTTAATACAGAGAATGTGTATCCAGGCTCACTTGAGTACCATTAACACACGTATACAAGAAGTGGTACTCAATTTCACCCCTAATCATATATAGAAAAAAAAAATAAGTTTGTGTTCTCTCTTTTTTATAAAGACGAATCACGTCATAGGATACTCCTTGCTTGTAACGACAGATACAAATATTCGGGTGTTTACAGCACCCCATCTTAAACACAAATATTTTTGCGATCGAGTTTAGACTTTTGTCTTTCCTTCTGTGATTAAATAAAACATTTTTGACATGACCTGGAGTGTTCTTAACAGCAAACAATTAAAAAATATTATGGTTTCAAGCACTACCTGTTTCACATTAGAATGTTGTCATTGTGACTTAATTTAACGAATAGCTAAAAATGGCTAAGTTGAAGGAGAACTGCGAAATGCCATCCTACTCTCAAATTATCTTACGAAAGTTTTCTTTCACTAAGTATCACACGTGATTTTAATGACATAGTATGTGGTACACGCGTATTCAGAAAGTACGAATGTGGGAAGGCTACAGTGCATTCATGGTAGCCTTCCCACATATTCCGGAAAGATTCAAACGAGTTGGATAAACTCACAATTGTGTATAGGGCTAGCAGCATTTAAATATTTGCAGTCTGGTGCATGGTGAAATTTACTTAAAATATATAGAATCAAAATATTGATTACGCTTCAGGAAGATTACGTTAATATTTTTTTACAATCGTCGCAAAGTTATTAGGTAGTTTTAGAAGGAAAGTTATGCAGAAGTTTTTATATTAAGCGTTTTTACAGCTTTGGAGTTCTTTTTCCAAATTTTCGTCTTGCTGTTTCGTATATTTGCCACTGACGCCAGAATTTTGGTTAAATTTTGGCAAAATAATTTTTCTCGAAAATGTAATTTTCTGGTTTATTTTACGGGGAAAGATAGTTTGGCTTCATTAACAATTTAAACTACGGGAAATTTTCTGTGATTTTGGTGAAAATAATATTAGTATTATCTGGCTGGCCATACTTTTTTTCATTTTAAATTCCTTGCGTACGAAACTGGGTCGTGCAGGTGCCTCA
This sequence comes from Dryococelus australis, assembly GCA_029891345.1. Lineage (NCBI taxonomy): Eukaryota > Metazoa > Arthropoda > Insecta > Phasmatodea > Phasmatidae > Dryococelus > Dryococelus australis. The sequence goes on from CM056996.1 coordinate 147,794,343, forward strand.
CATGTTTCTGATAGACGCATTTTCAGCAATGCATTATATATCGAATACCAAGACCATATTTGAAGGTTTTACAGGAGGTGTAACAAATCGCAGTAAAGAATACGAGGACCTACTCCGATGACGACGAGTAAATTATTTAACATACATATTGTTTGACGAGAATATAATACGAGCCGCATCGCCAAAAATAAATTCGGCCAGTGATAAGAACAAACCATACAGTAAAATAGTAAAATGTTAAAATTGAATTTCAAGCTGCGAAACTCAAGTTGTGGCAAGCCACAGAAGACGCCGATTTGCAAATGATCAACAAAGGAAATAAATATCCCCTACCTTTCATTATGTTTTTTAGCTGTCGGCAAATAGATCGTGCTTCCGATTCTTTTGACATCCTTTTCCAGACCATAGGAGATAATCTATTTTCTCAAATCCGTGGGAACAAACAATTTTACAACAAATGTATCCAGTTCAAACTATAAATGATGAAACAGTAGCAGATAGCATGTACTGTCCGCGCTCCAGCTCTGAAACCCTGGCAGGAATGCGACCTTGGAACGATAAGCCGGCCACGCTATACGACTGTACTATCGTACAAAGAAAACATTCACTCACCTCAAGGCAGCGGGGTTGCTAATAGTGAACCCGGATTTTCTTGTTCATTGCTTGAATTGCACGCGTCTGATGCACTGGAGGAATCACTACTGTCGTCAAGACGTACAACGATACTGTCAATTACATCTGACACAACATCGTTCTTTCCCCAGTATTCAGTCTCAAGCTTCTGTACGTGACCACAGTACCTTCCCAGTCGGTCTTGGTTACACTGTCCTACAGATGACTGCGGGAGGTTAGGAGCAAGCTTCTCGGTAACCCACTTTATGAAATTAACACTGTTCATTTGGCTGTGATAGTCGCCACTGGAAGTATCGGCTTTATAGGCAAGGAGAGCATTTTCGATAAATCCGTTAATACCCCCAGCGTGTACTACAATTAATCGGTTACCCGAATTCACATTAGCTTGTATGCCAAACACTTCTTCATGTTGCCAACATTTACCAAACTGTAAATTACCGTCTATCATGTCATGTCTATGTAGATAATTTGTTTCCCACCTTGTCTGTGCTGTTCCAATTAGATAGTCGTTGCGCCAAAATACGATGTGAGGTCTCTCAATTAGAATCTTCCTGTGAAAACCTAGATGTTTCACCACCTTACGCAACGAAGTATGCGACCGGGGAAAGTCTATTTTCTCCTTTACCACGGGCAGTAATGTTGCAATTGTAGGGACACGTTTTTCCTGAATATAAAAATCCTGAATCGGCCGCCGAATTACACATAGATCAAAGTCATCAATATTCACGACAGTATGTTCCGGCCTAGTTTTCAGTAGTTTACCCGACGTGTGCAAGCTACCGCCCTCCCCTCTGTTATCTAGTTCTTTATGTTATTTCCGTATCTTTTTAATCAACGTCTGCGACACTCCAGCTTAGTCAGCAGCTCTTGCTGTCGCCTGGTTTATTGTGAAAGCATAAAGTTTTTGTTTCGCCTCTTCATCACACTTTGCAATTATATTACTTAGGATTCTCCGGCCTTCAGAATGCACGACGGTTGTTGTTCTTCCAGACAGACATAACACTCGCAGCGGCGATGTCCACGACACTTCGCAGCTAAATGTGTTACTGCGGATAGTACATGCGGGACCGCGCACCCCACTCCCCGCTGCCACTCTCTGTCTTGCCTTCCCCTTTCCTCATACCCCGAGGTTTCAGAGGTGGAGCGCGGACTGTAAGTAGTGTGAGCATGTGACTTCCAGAGCTTCTATTAGAATGGCATAGGGATGGGGGATGGGTGCAGTTGTGTGTAGCACACTAGAGGCTCCCGGAAGCAAGGTTATTCACAACTGGACCCATCACCCCATCCCTATGTCATTCTAATAGACGTTCTGGAAGTGACATGCTCACACTACTCATGTAAGTCTTGCACGGGTTCGGTGGCTGTGATAAATGTATCTTTAATCAAGGAAAAAAATGTAATTTATCAATATATAACAGAAAATGCTGAAGTTTATTTACGAGATTACCGAAATTTTTATAAAAAAAGATACTAACAAAGAAACCATCGCTGAAGCTGGAATACGTTTCTTTCTCAGAGCGCACGGCAACCATTGCAAAGACTCTATGCCGTTGAACGAATGCACGTATTAATTATTCACAAAATCAGCGTTGCAAAACGAATTTAAAGTGGTGTCGTTGCCATTGTTACAAGCAGCAGTTCAATGGCACTCAGTCCAGCAATGGCGGGATCGATAAAAATGCCGGGCAATGGAGATGAAAGGAAAGTTATAACTGACTGTTCCCCGACACTATACTGCAGAACACTGCTAAAGATCGTCTGTCGAAGCTATTTCTTGCAATTCAGGAAATGATATCGGAGAGTTTGCGATTGCTCAAAGGCAGGGCTTAAATGCTGCATAGTTTGCACAAACTCTTTCCTCTGCCTTCGACAGAATACACAATATTTTGGAATACGGCAATGTAGATGAAGATTTTGATACAATTTTGAAGCTCCAGTGTGACGGAATCCACGCGGGAAGTACTGAGGTTACAGTTACGGAATATTTTATTCAAGACGACAATGAAGTATCACTCCCCTTAGCCAACGGAAACCTTGCACAGTCTGGTACATCACGTACATCGATTGCATACATAATTCCGACAGACATCGATCATAAGCCTTAAGGGAATATTACAAAGTGAACGCACCATTTAATCTTACTCTATCTAGTAACGGTGTGAAAATGTTCACGGTTAGCTCATATATGTGATGGAAGATAATTTGCCTCTTGTTCAGGATAACAGTCCAGTTTAGCAAAAAACAAGGACCTAAAACATAGCAATTCTGTCCTACTTAAATTTTATACATATTTTTTCCCGAAAAATGAACAGAAAACAAGACTTTTTGAAAAACCTATTTTAGATACCATTTTTACGATATGGCACGCCAGCGACAGAGTCAAAAGGTGGCCATGTGCAAATTTGTAAAGACCGCCTCAAATCTATAGGAATTCCGGATAATAAAACATCAGATATAGTTTCCTGATAAATCTTTTTCCGAGAACGTAATGCTTGGACTAATTAGTAATCTCTCACTCTCTATCTCATTTTCCATGGCACGGTGTTTCAAAACACGCAGAGTGCTGGTTGGGTCCGGAATGGTAGCGACGAAATCACTACACCGTATATCGCCGCACAATTCCGGTGGACAGGATCAGATTAGCTCGATAATGTTATCGCTGCTATCTATAGCTGGTCACGGAATTTGTTCCCAAGAGGTGCACAGAACCTCCTACATCACTGAACCGTCTAGGCACTGCCAAGATCATCACTCGCTCACACGAAATCGGTTTTTATTATAAAGGTAACTTTTTTTTCAGAATCCCTGGGTAACGGCGGGAAGACTATGTTCGATGTCTTGCTTGGTATTGTTACTACGTCCATTAAATAATGTCGCATTTAAAACTAAACATTCGATTCGAATACCTCGCAGTTCGGATAGAGCCCACTGTCAAGGTTAAAATTTGGCTTTTATTAGCTCTGGCAATTGTATAACAGATTTAATGACAGCTTAGCTTTGAAAACGAATTTAAAAAAAAATTAAATTCTTAACTGCAAATATCTTTATGTAAACACTGACTGGAAATAACGCCCGTTATATTGGCGGCTAATCGTTAAAAATAATGCTATATCTTAAATTATTGTCAGAAGTGTAATGTGTGAAATAGAAGGCCTTGTACGGAGTTTATTTGTATACGCACAAATTTAATTAATCATTCGCGTAAAAAAATAACATTTCCAGCAATAGCAGTGTTATTTGAACGTCGCTGGTAACAAGGCAGTCAGTCACAGTGACCAATCGCTGGCAAGTGTCGAGGTGCCTACTTCCGTACGCAGTGTGATACCAAATACAGAAGTGCGGTTATGTACCTGGTTCTTCTACAGGCTACCTGCATGCCACAAGTCTTGTAAGAAGTTTCCTCTACGCCACGGTCTTCCGGTTCCTGGTTCGTGTGTCGTCTTTACATGCTATTTATATTAGCTTCATTTGATTATTTTTTTCATACAGACATACACTCACAATTAGGCTACCGCCCGCTGAGTCTCACATGAGTACCCCCTCCTGAAACCATGATGGCTCTCCTCCAACCAATTCCTATTGTTCATAACCCTTACCACATACTGCACCACCAGCCTTTCCATTACTTTTCCTGTTCTTGATGTGAGACTCACCAGTCTGTAGCTACCAGGCTTCCCCCTATTATCTCCCTGCTTGTGTATAGGTACCACCATAGCATCCTTCCAATCTTGTGGTAACTAACCCTCTCCTAAGGACTTTTTAAACAGCACCTCTAAATATTTCACCAACTCCCTGCCACCAAACTTTAGTGCTGTGTTTCATATCCCATCTGGACCCGCTGCCTTATTGCTCTATAAACCCCTAATTACCTTTTATATCTCCCACTCACTCATCTTAAACTTACTAAACACTCCTTGAACCCTGTTTGCCCCCCTATTCCAATCCTCCTTTGCCTCAAACACTGACAAGTACTGCCCTTGAAGAATCTCCAATTTTTCTTGGTCATTTGCCGCATGCCTACCATCTCTTCCTGTTAGCAGAGGGATCCCTTCCTCTCCTCCCCTTAACCACCAAACATACCTACACAGTTTCCCCCATTCCTTGCCTTTTCCTTCTTCCGCCATGTTTCCTAGAAACACGTTCTTTGCCTGTTTGATCTTCCTCTCAAGCTCCCTACCCATTTGTTTCATAATTTCATTGGATCCTATCATCCCTTTATTTCTCCACTTGGCATGTAATTTTCTGCACTTTCTCTTAATTTTAAAACTCTCCTGTCCATAATGTGGTGGATCTCCCCCAGTCTGTAACCTTTTCACTGGCACAAATTTCTCCAACATAACCTCCATTAATCCTCTAAAGACCACAACCCCTCTACACCCCCCACCATAGACCATTTTTTAAACCTGTGCCTCAAGCAGATTTCTGCCCCCCTCTTGTCTCCTCTCCCATACCGCCACACCAGCCTTTCTGCCGTTTGCTCTTCCCTCAACCTGCCAATCGCAATGTCCACAACCGGGATATGATGGTCGTTTATACCATCCAATACTATTGCACCAACTACAGCCTTCCCAGGTCTGACCAACACCACATACAGCACTGACCCAACACCACATACAGCACTGACCCAACACCCTCCTCATTCCATCTCGTAGGTGTTTCTACTGCCTGGACTAATCCTCTGTTGACTAACTGTGCTGCTATTCTCTGCATCATGCTAACCATTCCTTCTGCACCCTATGCCCATTACATCCCAGGCATATTCAAATTTCCTATTACAACAACCCACTGCCTGTCTTTTAGTCTATCGACCCTCTCCTTGATCATCTCAATTGCCTGCCATCCCTGTCCTGGTGGTATATATGCTGCCAGAAAAGTAATTTTCCTATTACTACCACCACTCAATTTAATTTCCATTGCCTCGACATCCTCACTAACCCATTATACCGCCCCTTTTAGCCCTTTCCTTACACACATCATTATTCCTCCTCCTTTCCCATCCCTGTCTCTTCTGAAGATCGCGAACTTATCCTGCCTTCATTCAATGTCCAGTACTTCCTCAGTCAGCCAAATCTCTACAGCTACCACTATATCCGCCTCATATCCTTCAACCTTTCTCCAGAAGCCCTCCAGCTTGTTGTACACACTCCTACAGTTCACCACCATTATCTTTATTCTAGTACTCTGTTTTACCATCCTACATTTCTTACCCCCTATCTCCACACCTGTGGCCTCATCAATGCTATCCTCTCCACTTCTGTTTCCTTGCTTCTAACTGATTGCTATTTCAACAATTGCTGCTCTGCCCTGACCCTCTCCATGCAGCCAGCTACTTCCCTACCTAACAAATCACCTAGAATCCTCTTTCCCTGCTCTGTCAGGTGAACCTGGTCCCTCCATACATTTTCCCAGCCTACCCATTTCCTACTGTCGATAAATGTAGCCCCTAAATCCTTACACACCGTCTCATATACCTCACTCGCAGCCCCTGTCTTCCTATAAGATACTCCTTTCCTAAGCAGTACGCCACTGACTACTGCCCTAGCTCCAGGGAACTTCTCCCGCACTTTCCTCAGCAATCCCCTGAGGTCCCGCTCTACCTCCTGCCCCGCGCTCCCTTCGAGCCAGGTCATTTCCCCCTACATGAATTAGAATAACCTATGCCACCCTGCTACCTCTCATACTACTAACCCTTTCCTCCAAATCCCTGGTACTTGCCCCCCCCCCCCCCAATGCTGCTTTATACGATATATCCTTCCTGATTTCCCTCAGATCCACCCCCTTTACAATGGAGCCGCCTAGAAAAACTACCTCTGGCTCCTTTCCTACAACCTGTTCCTGCTGTGTGGCTCTTCCACCCACCTGCCTACCCTTGTCTACTTCGTCTCTTACCTGATCGCTGTCTCCAGCCTCCTGCTGCACCCTTGTTTCCCTCCCTTTGACCAGCCCTCCTCTTTCCCCTCTGACCCTGAACTGTCCACTTTGTCCTGCTTGCTGGTCTTTGCTAATCCCATACTTGCAAGCCTCAGCATACTGCTTCCTACCATCTACAATTGCCTGTTCCCTGCTTTCTGTTTCCCGTTCCTCTATTCCTGATTGCTTCCTGCCTACTACTATCACCTTATCCCTTGCTACTATTTCTTGCTCCTCTAACCTTATCTTCTGTCTTATGTCACCTATTGCCTTATCCCCTTCTACTGCCTCCAACTCCTCTATCCTCCTCCTTAATCTTACCACCTCTATCTCTGCCTCCCTCCTCCGCCTTTCCTTCTGCAGCCCTACTTGCATTCTGCCAAACTCTTCCTCTCTACTCAGCTTTTCCTCCTGTGGACTGCTTACATTTTCCTTAGCACCCTCTTTACATCTTCCAACTCCTCCTCTAACTTATCCACCCTCATTTCTACTCTACTCTTACCCATCTCATTCCTAACATTTTCCTCCATCCTTTCAATCCTATGCATCATTTCCCTCGCTTTCCGGTTCACCAAATCTACCATCTCCCCTTTCCACTTCTCCTCCTTAGCCACTTCCATTGGCACTGGCACACCCTCTACAAAGCTTCCCCTCAGCATATCACAAATCCAGTTACCACCTTCTCCACTTGTTTGTGTTTCCGTCTCTACCCTTAATTTGTTCCCTACCACCGCCACTAAACCCTTTCCCTCAGCACACTCCTCACACTTCCACTCATGTTCCTGTAGTGATCCCAGTTCCTCCTCCCTGATCCCTATACAGCCGCCACACTGGTCGCGCTGCACACCGCTATCTAACTTTCTCCACACCTTACCACAGCCCCTGCCCTTACACCTCCCTACCATTTTTTTTCTTTCTCTTTTTAAAGATAATTTAACTAACTTAAAACTAAAACTACTCTCCCTTATAAAATACACCAAATACCTACCTACCTACCTACACACACACACACACTTTCTTAACTAGCCTAACTTACACCATACACCCTTTACCCTCGTACAATAAGAAAGGCTTCGGCCTCGTGCACACAATCTGACACTACTCCCTCCTTATAACTAATTACCACATAAAACACTAATCTTAACTCTAATTATACCTCAAACGACTCCTCCACCTATATTTAAATCTATTGCTAGAACTAATACAGCTACTGCTAACCTTCCGGCAAAAAGTCATTATATTGACCGTTTCAGACACCGATAAATTTGTTATTAATGGCACTACAGAGAAAGCTCTAATGTCTGTAAATGTATTTGCAGCGCTGCAAAAGTCGCTTTCTTTTCGAAACCAATGAACAAAGTGTGACCTGGCAGCGTAACTGGCAGTACATAAATGCTGAACTAAGTGATGATGTTAACCAAAATGTCTTCTCCCATATTTAATACAAATGATTTACTAGACGTCTGTGTAATTGGCTGAACGTATCGGAGACAGGGTAACTTAAAGGATTGATAAACAGAATAAATAAAAATAATCTGAGCAACAGATTTTCAAAATTATCTTGCAAATACTAACAAAATGCACATTCTTTTACTTACAAAGAGGTTACAACAGACTTCGGCATTACGATTGAAACACATCTTGCTCTCAGATATTTAAATTAAATTTTTTTAATCACTAATGTTATCGCTTTCATTTACTGGTTGGGATTATCTGTAGGCCTTGAAAAACCCTAGACAAGGAGTTAACAGACAGCAAAATGCATATTTTAAATACGTTCATGACTAAATTTAAATGACTGTATCAGCATGACATAAACGTTTGTAACATTGTTGAATGTGCTCAGCATGTACAAACTTTGTTATCTTAACTAACCAAAAAAGATGATATTCTTGAAAGCCCAAGCATAAATATTTCAAATTACATTATATTATGAGCAGTAAACATACTGCAACTACAAACACACGTTATAAGCATTATTTTCAGCTTTCAAAGCACCTTGTCTATAACTTAAAGAAAAAAAGTGCTACCAGAGAAGCTGACTCTGGAAATAATTGCCACTCATTCTTCATCAGTGCATATCAATAAAAGTACTGAAAATAATGCCCGAATAAAGTTTTGCAAACAGTCGTAAGCAGATACCTGGCTTCTTAAAGTGACTCCGCGCTTTTATTTCATTCGTACTCAATCTGTTAGACAAAAAAAAAGTATTTTAATTGACACGAGAGAAATATTGAAATCTCACATTTTTAAATAGCATAAATAGCATTCAATACTCGTATTCAGTTTTATACAGAAAAATACTTCATTGTAAACCGCCTAGGATCCAAAATTAATAAAAACTGTATACATACGTATGAGCTGCATTTAATGAAGACAGCTTTTGTTTTATGAGTTCTCCTCCGCGATATTACGATATTATGAGCTGAGAAATATCGTTGACCACTTACCTGGATCATCATCAGCTCCCCAGTCTGCGGTGCATCCGCAGATGTAGACAATTATGAATAACGAAGACAAGAAGCAAATTCGGTACTTCATTCTGGTACCGCCGTCCTGGCTAGTGCGGAGACAGTAAAAACCACCGAAATTCTACGAAACAAAAAAAAAAAACACCTTATCCTAGAACGACCTTTTAAGTGACGTAATTTAGTGTAGCACCAGACCGGGTTTGCACCCTGGAAATGTGGACGTGACTGTCGAAAGTCATTGCACCTTTTTTTCCCCCGCGCGGAATAATTCGGAAGACTGTTCCACTGGCTCCCGCGCGGAGTGGGAAGCCAGGCTCGAGGGCAAGGCGACCCTAGCGACCTCCCACGGCGAAGCGCGACACGCTACTGACGCCCGAGCGCCCACCCAGCTCGCCCGCGCCGAGCGCCAGCTTCGGCCATCCTCGGCTGTTTCCGTCGCTCGCCATCCCCGGTCACACATCAGCTTGTCTAACTTCGCCTTATACTCAGGGATATACTGGATCATAAATTCTTCAAAGAATTTTTCCTTGACTATGTAATTTATAGCGTAGATAAATATCTAGACTAAAAATATTACCAAATTACTGTATAACATTTCATTGCATACATTTTTTTTTGGTTACGGTTTTACCCGTTCCCTTTTTCTTCTATTTTAGCCAAACGATGACGCCCTACAGCGTGTTGGAAGAAGATTTGTCACATTACGACGAAATATATGATGTGTGCACGCAATATTTGACACATATATTGTAATTTGACTTGCCCAGTATCTTTGTACAGCTATGTAATGCAAATCTTAGGGATGTAATAAAACAAACAAACAAACAAACAAACATGCAAAATACTGCATGAAGTTCACGTTTCAGTAAAAATATCACAAGAAACTGCGTGAAAAAGGACGGTTATAATTATTTGTGAAGTGAAACGTAATACATTGCTTATGTTTATTGTTTGTGTACATTGCCATAATTTTATAAAGGACGCCAAAATCCGCTCAAGAACACAATCCGGCTATTATTATTACTTTTTAATTTGTTAAGCGTTTTGACTCCTACCGAACAGAGATAGGTGCTCTGTAAGGGAACACTGATAATTAATTATTGGGAAAGAAACATTCCGCGCGAGTGGTTTCGGAAAACCTTGGGAAAGATAAATGAGGATGACCGGACTTTAGATCGAACACGAGTATCCGAGTCTAGCATTTTTACCACTGCGCCATCTCGGTTAGTACGAATGCATGTCTTCATGTTGCAACTGGTTCGCTGTTCATGAGACACGTCTTGCAAGACCCTCGGCTAATAAAATACCAGAAAGGAAACAAAGACAGGAACCTGTACTATTGTATTTTGCCAAGATAAAATGGCTACTCCTAGGGACAGCGCCCAGTGAACAGTGCCAAGGCTCAAGTATGCGTAGTACTGTGCTATCCAGCCTAAAAATAACTGAAATAAAGATTTTTAAAAAGAAAGTCCGTGTTTGTAGGAGGCAGGCTGCGTGACACATTTCATACTTGAAGGTCGATACAGAGATAAAACGGACTCCATCCACTTGCTACTCGCTGGATAGGAAGTTGGAAAGACTTATTGTTGTCTGGAGACGGAAAAAAATACGTTTTAAGATCAGTACCTATAGTGCTAGGACACTGCGAACAGAGGCCACCTAATACCGGTGATATCAGGAAAATACATATATTTTTTGGTAAGCCCAAATGTGTGGTAAGTAATCGGAAGTAGACAGTACACCCCAAAACAACACAAAATATCCCCATGATCGTATGTCCTAAGTCGGTAGTTTCCGAGATAGAGATCTAACAACATTTACCAAACGTATTGGTAATAGTCGATCTTTTACTAGGTTTTTCCCTTAATGTGATGAGCTGGAGTAACGTGAGTGTCCTGTACCACTGCTATGTCCACAGTCTACTCACGTCGAATGCGATGCGCTTGGAACCCCGGATCCCATTCCACTTGACTATTATAGGCTGTTCACGGTAAAGTGAGCACTTTTGAAAGCCCTGCTTATGATCTACTTGTGTGTACGCTGTGTATTTTTCCGCCTTATGTAAAATTAACGTTGCCATAGACCTTACCACTTTATTCATGCGTCGGTCAAGTGAAACTGGGAAATTATTGTAAAAGTAAACTTTTTATAAATATGCTAATTTTTACACACTGATGCATTAAAAAAAAACAAAAAGCGAAATAAATAATTTAAATTATCACAACACTTTATTTAACGCTAACATATGGAACTACTTTCGATTTATCGTTACCAACTTTACCGGGTGCATGTCACTAAGTGCGCCAGTTGAAGTATATGCAGGCATGGGCAGTGACTTTTTTGTAAGGTTGATTTCGAAAGTGCTCACTTTATAGTGAACAGTTGTCCATGCCACTCCAGTTCCGGACATAGCCGTGCTTCGCCAGTGAGTGGAACGAGGTTGCCAGCAGCTACGTGTAATTCTTGGAGTATATGAACGTGTCAGACAATCAATGATGCAGTGTTTTCAGGAGTGCATTGAGGCGCAAGGTGGACGCTTTACGCACTTCTAGTAGAGTGACGTATCACTGCTGGTACATGAACATGGCTACGGCTAGTTGAACTGTAATGTGTCGGGAAGACTATTAATAATGCATCCGTATCAAACTTGAAAACTATCAACTTAGGACACAATTTTGGGTTGTTTTGGGTTGTACTATCTCGTCTCCCATTACTTCCCACAACTTAAGGACATCCTATTGGTATGACCCACCACTGTCACATGTCTCCTCCAGCAGGGGAATGTGTCGGCGTCTGTTTGTTTCCGTAGTGTCTTCTTGTTTCTACGCACTGCTTGACCCCGCCGAAGAGCAAATCCCAGAATGCTTAAGTCACAGCTGAAGCAGCACAAGGAAGAGTTTATATGCTTAGTGTCTACTTATCTTCTTATTTTGTACTCTCCGCTGCACGTAAAATTAATGTTGTCACTGGCATTATCACTTAATGCATGTCGCTATAGATCCGGGTGTTGAGGGCCTGCCAATCTTCTTCACTCTCCACATTAGTCATGTGTAATCCAAGTGAAACAATGGATGTGAGAGTTTTAACTAGATTTCTTCTCTGATAGGTATGAAAGAAGAAACGTACTTTCAGTTCAGCAGTCATATAAATAAGTATTAGTATATTAGAAACACAATACCAAGTCTCAGAGAACCTTTTTTATGAACCGATTTAGACTCGTGTACATAAATGTGTACATGACGCTCAGGGTGATTTTTTTTTGTCCCGTACTTCACACTCCAAGGCTCAATGTCCAGTGATATTCCTCACATCGTATTCCTAGCATACATTAAGAATCGGCCATATTACTATAATCGAACACACGTTAAATGAACAACCTTTATGTAGTCGAATTAATCACAGCGCGAATCAAAAATTATATTGTTTACAACACTTGAAACTATAAGATTAACTGGGTTTGAAAAGGCTAATTCGTAGTCAACTTATCTGGGAGCCTACATGTCAGAATGTATTGAAAAAGGCTGTAATTGTGAACATGATTTTTTTATAAAGTTTGATGTCAAACCATTTACAGTTAAAAATGTTTTAACCCATTCAGATCCAATGTACACAATTGTGTACATTACGCATGTGTAAGTAATTTTCGATCTCTTCTACTCACGGCAAAGCTCAACGACCGATGATCTTACCTGTGGATAAATAATTCGCAAACCGACTTACTGGTCTAGATTACAGTTGGCTAGTATAGTTGTACCTCATTGGCTGTGACAACGAAACAAGTGTTGTGTTGACTTGAGCACAGCACGCATCATACAATTTTTAGTTTACAACACCTGAAACCGCAAATTAAAGTGGGTCTGAACGGGTTAAAGAAATTCTCGTTAAATGCAAGTTTCCACGTTAGCGCGAAAGTGAGACCACACGTATCTCGCCGCCGTGAAGCGGGTTCGAGTCCCTACGGGCTCAAACTCGAGGGGAACGTGACGGATGACGCTGCTGGCCGGTAGTTTTCTCCGGGTGCTGAACTTTCCCCCACCATTGCACTCCATCGCTACTCCATATAAACCTCGCTTTATACTATAAACGCTGGAGTCTTTGGTTACAAATAGCCTCCTAAATGGCTACCAAACAATACGGGTGATTACGAATGATTTAACTCCGCGCGCGCAAGACGGGAGAATAAAAAAATTATAACTAAGGGACTTTGATTCGTCTGGTAGATCTTCCATAAAACTCTCATCGTAATTTCATTTTCAAATTTTGATTTAATTAGGAAGTCTGTCGTTAATGCATGAACAGTTTACGACAAAAACTACGGGTTGTAATAGTAAATATATAAGCAGATATTTAACATGCATTAAAAAAGTTTCTCTCCTTGACTTCTATTACACCCTGATATTTACGACCGTGGAAACATATTTTTACCAGCCCGAAGAAATCAAATGAGAAATAACTGCCAGTGCGCACGCTAACCCTTAATAAGGGCTAAATCGCTTGATTACTTTTATGCGTGGGTAAATTTTTTTCGTTAGGCTTTTTTTTTCAGATGAATTTCCGATGTTTAGTACATCAGGGGCAGTGAAACGTTTCCATACTATTTTGGACCATGTTGTATCTGATAATCCTGTATTATTATCTGCCTCTCGTGATCAACTGTTTTGGTGCGTGCTAACTGCATGGAAATCTTGAATGACTAATCATAATGTAACTATACGATGTAGAACTGGGCCATCGGTCCCATAAAAAATCCTAAGGGCTTGTACAGGAACTTGAGGCAACAATGATATCCACCACATAACGAAGGCGCTGAGACCGACACTTATATTTAATTATTCATGGTTTTGGTAAGGTATGTGGTAAACTAAATCTTATGGATGTCACTGGAACTAACAGTTAACTTCGTATGTCAATGGAAATACACTATACGTTTTCCTTGCAACCTCGAGTGGAATATTTATAGTTCATTTCGGGATATAAAACACTCGTCCGTCATTGAAACTAACGATCGAATAGTAGACATTTGGAAAGCAAGTGACTGAATTACGAGTTTTTTAAAGATGGAGCAGTGAATAAAATAATGACTATCGACCGTGGTTATGTGACAATACCAAAAAGTATTTTGATGAGGCAGACTGTCTTAGTGTCCGCCTAGAAAACTCAGATCCTTGCAGAGTATCAAGAGGCCCTGGGAAGTCGAAATACTGATTTACATGAGTATCAAGAGGCCCTGGGAAGTCGAAATACTGATTTACATGTGTAAATTTAAGTACAAAAATCATGATAATTTCAAGATTTTCCTAAGCATTTCGCGAGAAAATAAAATAAAACACGGAAAATATTCTCATTAATAGGATTGGGTAAAAATAAAGAACTTTAAATAAAATTTTGGTTTTGAAAAATTAAGTTCGGTACACATATATTCCCTCCTGAAAAGTTTACTTAAAATTATGTTTCTTTTGCAAATTTAATGAGCGTCAGTTCAGTTCCCAAATGGAGGCGGGTTATACTCAACATGTGCTTCCTGAATATCGAGGCAGATACTTGTAACAATAAGCCAAGCCCTTGGCTCGCTGAAACGAGTCAACACACAGTTGAGTTCTGATGCACACACGTCGAGCGCGAGTATCAGAAAACTTTATAATGAGGCAAGCGGATTAAAAGTCTGTGGTATCTTACACTCGCAGAAGTTATATGGCAGGAAATAATTACAACTTCTGTAATATTCTGTAAATTCCATGTAATTGGAAAAAACTTTGTTCGTACCGGAAAATACTGTTTTCCTGGCAAATCACAATCTGGGCAGTTTTTATGTACTGACTGCAAATGCGCTCGATTACGAAGACGGTTCACGTTTTTATTTGTTTTTAAGTATGTCGAGATCCACATTGTATGGTTAAACTTCTATTAGTAAATTAACCTATTGTTACTATTTTGTTATACAGTTGTTTGTATTTAAACATTATTGACTCTGCATTGATCAAACGGTGGGCAGTTTCAACTACGTTTACTTAATTTTAAGCAATAAGAAAAAATGGAATATGCCAAAATTACTGATGTTTGCAGTATTTTCGCCATAGCAATTTATCGAGGTAAATATGCTAGCAATTAAGTAAGGAATTATATAGGTTTTATGAAAGTGCTCAATTAACTCTGAAAGTGCTAAGGTAGCGGTATAGTGTCGTGAGAGTCACTATATACTAGAACATGTTTTAATTCAATTTCAATTGTTTTGCCCTCTAAGTAGTAACTTAGCATACAACTTGATAAACTAAGTCAGAAAGTAGTGGGTTGCCATTCAGTTATAGTTTGTTCTTATTTTATTTTAGGCCATTACGTTCTCCCAACTTATCGCATGAGAGATACCAGTAAAATGCCACAGAGTATTTTCAAAGAAGCTCTTGCTGTGACGTATTGATTACTACCACACTTGCTACTGAGAAGTTTGCGTTTTAACGCCCTATTATATCCACAATTATTCGTACATTCACTTGAGTTTTTAACGGCCATAGTCTCGTCACTCCAGAGATAATTTCGATCTGGAGTGACGATCCTTATTGCTGCAAAAGAATATAATTCTTTTCACTTATTGAAGCCGCCTGGAGCGGTATGCAACCAGGCGTTCATCTTGCTTAGCGGTTCTGCATACTACACCAGGCGTTAGCTAGAGTTGCAAATGTCTTCAAGGACATTTACTGTCCTCCAAGCGATAGAACTTTCATTCTTAGTAAGTGCCATAATGGGGCAGCGGTGGCGCAGTGGCTAGGGAGCTCGCATCCCACCACTCCGATCCTGGTCCGATCCCCGACTGGTTCACTCCCGGATCTTCGCGTGTGGGAATCGTGCTAGACGATGCCGCTTGCCGGTGGGTTTTCTCGGGGTACTCCCGTTTCTCCCGCCCTTGCATTGCAGCACCGCTCAATCCTAGGGTCTAATTTCATGTCATACTCGGGGATGACGGGCACCTAAGGGTCCCGGCTGGAAAGCCCGTCACTCGGAGCGTGTTGCCTCGCCCGGGGTTCCCTCCCCAATCGAGTTATTTTAAGTGACAGAATAGGTTAGTTGTAACAAAAAAGTAAATGAGATTAATCAGCTAACATGCATGTCACGCTTCTATTCTTTTCAGGCTTAAAAAACTTCTGCTTTCTTCTTACTTTTATGATTGGGCCACTCGTTTCTTGACATGCCCTGCAGGACTGTGAACCAGAAAAATACTTGTAGAAAGAGAGTAAGAGAATCACATTAGTTCTAATACAAAGGATAAAGTTCTCACCATGAAGACATCAGCTAATAAACAAAAGACATCTGAGATGTACACAACACTGACGAGTTTACCCTAGCCATAACATGAACTCGAGACATTTCTGGGTTGTCTAGATATGAGAGAAAGCTACGTTAACTCCGGACTCATATTAAACACTCCTACATTCCAATTATTATATCCAACACAGTATACGTATTGATTCGTTTGAATTTACTATCACCAGGGAACTTGTAAGCTGTATTTGTAAAAGCCTGTACTATAAACACCTGTATTTACCTCTAACTCGATCGGCCTAGGCTCTAGAAAAACAGTTCCGTGCTTATAACAGAAGCAACATACAATGAACAGTTGACCATTTCTCAAGTATGTAAAATATAAGGATCATAGTCTGATTGTCGAAATTATATAGGCCTACGAGAAAAGGTTTGTTTCTCTACTAGGAAATAAGTATTGAGATACAACGTATTAGGTGGTAATAGGAGAATGTAAATACATCAAAAGTGTTGCTGCATTTACTCGTAATAAAACGAGCAATTACTTGCTACAGAAGTTCTTTTGTTATACATGTACGTTAATTGGCTACGATATTATGACGAACAGATGAGGGTATCACACCGACCCACGACTATTCGTTGAGTGGCCGCAATCAGATGCAATCAGAAAATTGCGTCATCTTTGGCCCTTTATTGCTTTTCCTTGCGACCTACAAATTACGAGAGCATAATAAAAGAAATTATATCTCATCGGTTAGACAAGGGTTATAAAAGTATTTTTTATTTCCAAGTTATAAAAATGGTAAGATATGCCTATGACAAGTGATTATTTTTTTACTACGACCTCCTTTTTTCTTATGTCCTTAACGGTGGACACGGTGGGCAAGGTCACTTAATTAATTTGTTAAACGTTCATGTTACGAATTTATAGATCCAAATCCACGATAAGCCGAGAACGTCTAAGTCGTTTTCAGTATAAATATAAAGTCCACTTCCAGCTTTACCTGTTGTACCCTGCAGACCAAAATTGTACATACAAGTAAAAAGAATATAACTCTCTTCAACACTAACCACCTTGCGACACCATGTTTCATCATCCTTGTCAACATCATAATTCGCACTTAGAATGTTACAATGTACCTACTTTACTTGGATAATAATGTCATCTAGTGCGGTAATATCTTCGTGGGCTTGTTGGACGTTTTCCCTATCGAAGCGATTTCAGGGTCGCTACACCAAACCTAAGGTTTCGTGCAGGGTAATAAGCTGACTGTATACTTACCTTTGTTCATAGCGCAATCTCTTACCCCACTCTTGCACAATACATTCAACTGATGAGAACGCGACCATAGATAACATGGACCATAGATAACATGAAAGAAAAAGATTACAAGTGTAGCGGAAAGATAAGGTATGCGTTATCTCAAGATCATGGACGTATAAGAATTCTGCAGCTGTTATCCCATATACATGATTGAACGCGGCACCGTACAGTATATTTAGAGCCTGTTTTACGAACCTCTAGTTACACATCAGGTTAAAAGTTAGCTTCCAGGTGGTGCAAAATAGTGTATTACGACCTCTTGTTATTGCTAACTATAACTGTTATCAAGGGGTTAAACCATCTATCAATTTAAGTGGTAGACAAGCTTTTATACCTTTAGACAAACTTTAAAATGAAGTATCAAATATCAGACGGTTGTGTTTTGCTTATATGCATGTTGGTTATGGAGGTTATATAAAATATGAATTGAAGTTTTTTGCTATTTTGAGTGTTATGTACAATATTTCTGCAAAATGCAAGTAAACCCGGCGAATGTCGATAACGACACAGATGATTAGTTTTGGAAATTTTATTTCTTTAGTTTTGGGTATTGTATTGTTTAATGAAAACCAGTTGAAGAAAAATACTAGCACTAGGCTTAATGTCATTTTAAATAATCGGATATCTTGAAATTTGTGAAACTAAATATTTTCCCCTTACATTCTCGAAATATAAAAAAATTAAATTACTAAATACAGGCACTAACCTCAATCTTTATTCGTAAGAAACGACCCACACGCATTGTGAAACCTGTCTTGAAGTTAAGCAAGCTGTGCGAGGGTTGATAGTAATAATTATTACGAACAAATATGTTGTTTGCCTGTATTTCGTAGTTGGAAATGTGGTTCGTAATTTTTATTTTAGTCACTTTTGCTAAGGAAGCATTTATATATATATATATAATAATTTAAGAGAAATCTCTCACTAATTACTGTCAACTTATCATAAGCCATACCACCAAATATATAGTGACTTATTTCCAACATACACAGTTACGAACCAAAACCTTATAATAATTATCTAAATGATAATTTAACCAATGGAATGATCATAATACAGGTTACCATCTAATAGCTCATCTATGGAAAAGCTATTACACAAATTTATCCAGAGGTTGTAATAAAGGCCCTTAGTGTACGTAACGTGCCGCTGTGTGTTGAGGTTATGTCACACCAACATGAGAACCACTGAACCGTTTTCGATCAAACAAACTTTATGGCCAATTATGCATTATACACAAGCTCTACGTGACCAAGAATATGCATATTTCCAGTTGTATCCCAATTGCACCCTATAAATCCATCTCTTCCTCCCACCTCATTCAAATTGGTAAGTAACACTATAAACATACTCGATTCATTGCATGGATATTTCTTGCTTTTATTTTTTTTTAATTTATCTCCTTGTCCCTGCATAGCAGATCTGTATATTAGGACCATCCAGGAGACAGTCAGGCCTACTTACCGTAAGAGCAAACGAATTAGTGTGAGGCCAGTGCAAGTACACAAAAGTGGAATTGTGCAGTCGTTCATTAGAGTTCACTATAGTCGATTAGCGGATTCGCTAATCTAGAAAAGGTCCCACTATTTATTGGCCACATCGTGCTGTGAAATATCTCCTATTTTCCCAACTGGCATATGGCGAGTTTATGTCTATACTTAATAAATTTCAAGGTCGCAACAGGGATAAACGTCACCAGTGATAAAGTTAACGCTATTGGATTTGTAGACGGTTTTAAAATACGACCGCGGTAGCAAATATTTCCAACGGTAGTTTGTAATTTCTAAAGTCTAACTCAGTAATTAAAATTTTTAACTGTGTCCTTAAGTTATCTACATAATTATAACACTCCGTGCGTATGCAAAATAGTGCTCGTAGCTTTTAATTATTCTTATCTATTGTTTTGTTTCAGGGTAAAAGCACGTCAAGTAAATATATTATGCTAAATGGGCGAACGAGGCCGGTCGTGCATTAATTTTAAATACATACAAAAAGACAGGAATTAGTTATGGTTATTTAATATTTAACAAATTACAAATTATGTAGTTTACATATTATTTTTATAATGAAATTGTATTTTATAAGTTATTTCTGTGATTCTGACAGTTGACTGTTCGCGACTTGTTCGTTGATGGCCGGAAACACAACCAATACATTCCAAGTGCGCGAACAGGCGGATTAATACAATCTGTCACCTTTGAATTGATTTATTATAGACGCTTGTGTATGAAAGTGACTTCAGTTTGCAGTATATTATGTATGGGCTGTTAACCGTAAAATGAGCACTTTCAAAAGCCCTGCTTAAGATCTACTTGTACGCACGTAGTGTATTCTTCCGCCTTATATAAGATTAACATTGCCAACGTCCTCATAACTTTATCCATGCGTCGGCCAAATGAAACTCAGAAATTATAAGAAAATTAAACAATTTACAAATTTGATCGCTTTTACACTTTGATGCATTAAAAAAAACAGAAAGCGAAATAAATAATTGAAGTTATCACAAATCTTTACCCAAAACTTTTTATTCGACGTTAAGATATGGAACTACTTTCCATCCGCCGTTACCAGTTTAACTGGGCGCATGTCTCTAAGGGCGCCCGTTAAAATATATGCAGGCAGAAGCAGTGATTTTTTTTAAGGTTGATTTAAAAAGTGCTCACATTATCTCGAACAGTCTTTAACGTGTTTACCTCTGCCAGGTGAGCAGAATCAGACTGGAAAGCATGGCTGCCATATATATATATATATATATATATATATATATATATATATATATATATATATATATATATATACACATACACACACCTATATGTACATAAACAGACTACAAAACTGTGGTTAGCCCGAAATTCTAGGTCATTTTTGATGTAGTATATGTTCAGTTACTACACTGAATACCGCTATTGTGTGGTTAAGCTTATCTCCGGGGTTAAACTGATCGGTATAAAAACCATAGACACAAAATGCATTTAAGTTGGAAATCACACTGAAAAATAAATAGCAAAAACTAATTACTAGGTAAGTGACACTACGATATTTACGTATTCGTGTTTCATGATAGCAGCAGTCAAACTACTGACGCTGAATGGGGATATTTTGTTAATAAAATGTTAATGTTGTCCTCTTGTAGGAAACGTCTGTTCTGTAGTAGAGGGCTATTTTGTATACTCGCAGGTGCAGTTGAATCAGACAGTCAGGCAGCTTTGTTGGAATTTCTAAATACTTCAATAAT
This sequence comes from Dryococelus australis, assembly GCA_029891345.1. Classification (NCBI taxonomy): domain Eukaryota; kingdom Metazoa; phylum Arthropoda; class Insecta; order Phasmatodea; family Phasmatidae; genus Dryococelus; species Dryococelus australis. The sequence continues at coordinate 147,815,173 of CM056996.1, forward strand.
GTGTACGTAGCACAATCAATATGTTGTATTACTGCCACCGTATTTACAGTAAAGCTGTGTTACGGGTACAAACATTTAATTCCCACAGGAATTTTTTTCTGTGCTATGTTCGGTAGACGATCTGTAATTTTACCAGGGCGTGAGGGTTTAGTTTAATGACGGCTTTCCGTTTGTATGAAGGGATATTCTTTGTCATCAGTGCTCTACAACTGTAGCTCGGAGAGGATGGTGGAGTAGAAAATTCTATGAGTGTCGCTGAAAACCTCCGGGGTGGCATATTCTTTTTTTTTTTTTTTTTTTTGTCTGCGGTGTGTAGCTGCGTATTGCATCCTTTTTTGCGGGAAGAAAGGTTTTTCATCGCACGTGTGTGCCGCCTTTGCTATAGGAGCGAGCACCCCCCCCCCCTTGCCAGCGGTGTTTGACGGCTATAAACCTCGCGTCGGCGCTGACGACGAACGCCTCTGGCTGCAGGGCGCCGCGACGCTTCGGTTCAGACGGAGTAATCCCGACGTGAATGCCTCGCCGGCGCTCATTTCCACGGATTATCTCTCTCCCTTCGGCCCAGCCAGAACATCGCCAAACACGCGGCCGTCTGCCTCGCAAACCACGCCGCGGGCTTTCTTCGAATTGACACGCCTCCCCCCCCCCCTCACCATTCGCGCCTCTAACCGCTGGAGCACCAGTCGTAGTCACGTGACGTCAAAGTCGGAATGCGCCCAGTAGCGCTGGAAGGGGAAAATATTACATCTTCCGCTTCAGGACGTCCCACTCGGGCCGCGGTTACACGGGATGCACAGCTACTTCATCTAAACAAGTGCAGCTATTGAAGAGGTTACATTGCCTTCGAACGAGTTCCGATCGCAGTTGTTTCTCGTTCAAAGTGAACTGTTTTCATAACTCGTTTCGAACGACTTCTCTTCTTTGCTGCGTCTTATTGGCTGCTTTCAAGTAAACAAGCAGTGTAATAAATGTTGCTGAATTTGGCGGGAATTCCTGCATTTGTTGAATTAGCTTAAGTTTAAGGTTGAATGAACTAATACCAACCCATCATACCATTACAGTAAATGTGTAGGTTTCATAACAATTAAAACGATCAATAGTGATAAATGTTGGAGGCTATTATAGTAAACGATCATACATTTAAAGTTCCATGTTTGTTGAGATTAGAATTTCTATAGACTTCATTCTGCTTTGGGCGTGTAACCGCGAAAACACGGTCTGTTTTTAAACTTGTTCAGACATGGCTACCGAATGTATTTAGCTGAATTTATTCAACCGCACTCGTATAACCACGGCCTTACTTTCTATCATCTCTACCATATCTTTTCCTGTATATCATTTTCTAGCAGGTGCCGCGGTGGTTTAGTGGTTAGATTACTCGCCCACCACCCATGCGAACCGGGTTCAATTCACGGCGAAGTCACTCCCGGATTTTCGCAAGTGGGAATCATGCCGGGCGATGCCGCTGGTCGGCGGGTCTTCTCAGGGATCTCCCGTTTACTCTGCCCCTTCATTCCGGCGCTGCTTCATACTCACCTCGTTTCACCCTCATCGGCCTTCAAGACCTCAATTTTAAGAGACGCCTAAATCAATTCCCTTCGAAAACCGGGCTACCTAAAGGCATCGCAGCGACGAGGCAAATGTTCAGGGAAAACCCTGCATAACACATATTGATATCTTGCTGATGCTTTACGATTTACTGCGTCGATACGTTTGCAATTTTCCTATCCATGGGAAGTAAAATAACGGAGACCATTGCGCATGGAGACTATACAAAACGCACTACTGACATCTTGAAGTCAGCCTGTATCTATTCAGAAATCTACCAGTTAATGCGGATTCCCACACGCCATCTTGGATTTATCGATTTTTCGCCAAAGCTTCTATTTCAGAAGGTGTATTGAGATTTCCTGCATGACATTTCCTAAATAACAGCTTCCCTAATTTATCGAAGTGCCACAGCTTCGCTAAATTTATTAATTTCTAGGTGGTAACTGTCGAGGCGAAACGCGAGATTGTTTCTTGCAAACGATTACAAAAGCGACGATATCAACAGAAATCAAGAAATACTGACCTCAGACAATGCACTAGGCAATATTGTGTGCTCTGCCGTTACAAAAAACATGATACAAATTATATTTCCAGATTATGGCAAATATTCAATAAATCCAAGATGGCCTTAAGGACTTCCTCCAGGTAAATTGACTTTATATCTTTTTTGCATATTACATATTTTTCATTCTGGTATGAACTAATAGTCTGCAAAAAAGTGTTACAAAGGTAAAAAAAACTACATTTTTAAAAGCGGATGAAAAGAACTGCGTAGATTTTAAATTTATTTGTACATTTTTCTTACAAATCTCATATTATACGTTACACTAGATTTCAGAGTAAATGTCCACGTCATCATCATGCCACAAAAAGTATTTTGCTGATAATGTGTTATGTGATTCGCTTGAACGCCAGTTTTATAAAAATAAGTGTCGAATTAAAAATAAAATTCCATTTTTGTAACTACAACTATCGCTTTTGCTGAAACCAACATTTTTTTCTAATTTTTTAAAAATATATATTCAAACGAATAATAAGTTGAGGTGAAAATTCTTTTTTTTACTCTAAAACCTTCGGCATCGCATTATAATGTTGAATTTTTTTTACATCGTCCTTCCTCTCTAACATCTATGGTCCAAAGTACTAAATACATGTTCTTACCTTCCCGTTTAATTTTCTGAACTTGTTGCGTCCTAAACCAAGGACGTGGCAAGGCAGGATTTGTATAAGACATAGCAAAACCACCAAAACACTAAAATGGCAAAAGCCATGTAAAAACTTTTTTTTTTCTGTACAGTGTAAGGGTAAGTTGTAAACGTTTTGTAACAGAAACAAAGAAGTATGGTAATATTCTTTATTTTGGGCATACTCTTTAAATAAATATTACAAGCGGAATCTACCCATTCATTATCATTCTTACATTTCATGTTGAAAAGTTAACATTATTATTTTCCCTTCCCAGATATAAGACATTTGTTAAAAAATATTTACATAAAAGCGAAGTTGCCAAAAATTTAGAATAAAATGCAACCAGATTCTACAGTTACCAATATAATCTCTGATATTCAGCTAATAAGTGCAAATCTTTCATACAGGTTATATTTATGCCCCTTACTGGCCATTTTAATAAGTACATACAAAATGCAAAAGGCCATCACAAAATATATTCAGCAAGTGACCCCAAATTACCGTAGTTACAAAATGGCTACTTTATTTTGGCTGTACCTTCATTTACTCTTGACATTACAACGTAGTTTTTTTTTGTTCCTTCACCAGGAAAGAACTATTTAGGTAACACCTTGCTGGTCATTTATCAACAAAAATTATAACCACAATGGTTATTTCCTTATTTACTCGCGATCCCAAGTGGATGGGAGCACCTGCTATGCAATTTCAGCCTCAACTCTCACGAGTAAATGTGATTTTCGCAAAAAGCCCTAACCGTCGTAAAATTTCCTCTAAAAACGTCATAACAACAAGGAGTTTCACATATCTCCTACTTGATACAAAAGGCTAAGACCATAATAAATGCCTTGGTTACTATTGTTTGCAAGTACTTACAAATGTTTGCAAAGTGGTTACAAATGTTTACCATTATTCGCACGAGGTTACAAGTGGTTCCTAGTGGTTACAAACACTTTACTTCTCGGTGACGACATGATAACTATTTTCTTTATATGGTTGAAAAAAAAACCTTGTTGCAAAAGGTAACATTATCGGATTGTGGCTGAAAGCCCAACATTTCGCAACAATTTAAAACTTTAAATATTTCCGGCTAGTATGGCCACCACCTAACGTCAAAGTGACGTAAGTGACCTGTTCGCTTTATGAGCCTACATTGGTGTATCAATAAGAGTGCTACTTATCTCTAGTAGAAACTTGCCCCCTCGAGGTCGCTGAACTGACCCAGAGAGCAGCGTGTACCAGCATTAAATACACAGGCCCGTCATCTTACTCTACAAATCAAATTAATTTCCCCTTAAAATTAACGTATTTCTAAGAAATCGGTGGAGTTTTTAATTACTCCTGGGAGGGTTCAAGCTAATCACAACCATTAGAGATCGACGTTGCCATATATGGTGGTCGACACAGCGGACACCAATTTCCCTTATGGGGACTAACAAAATGAAAATTTAAGCACCCAATAACATTGCAGCATTCCCTCAACTTCCGTCCTTCTGACCAAGTCGCCGGAAACAATGTAACGAAAGTCACGTTTTTGGACGGTGCACGCACCATCACAAGCTGGTCACCAAGCTTGCAGTCGACTGTGCTGCTTTCCAGTGACGAATCACTGAAACGTCAGTCCGCTGTACACTTCTCTACCTGGTCTAGTTGCTGCACACGTGAATATAAGCACGGGCATTAACAGTTATTTTCCCGGTACCTCACACCTTTCAAAATCTTCTTGTAATGGCCTGAAGCTGGCGAAAATATTACAGGTGAGTTTTATTAGTGTGTCAAATCCCAATATCAACGTCGGAAAATACACCGCCCAATTTGACAGGTAACCAAGCAAGCACAGTAAGTTTTCGGGGGGGGGGGGGGTGCGACGTGGTCCGCCACAATAAATTTTAAGAGTGTTCGAGGGCATGTGAGACGTGGTCACAACCCACTAATTTTAAGAATGTTTATTATTAATTGCAAGTTGATAATAATTCACAGACGTGCAGTGTCGTGACGCTGCCCGTCAATATTTCATTACAAATTTCAACAATTTATCTCTCTGATCTCTACTAATTTTTTAATTACAATGTATGAATATCTTATATAATTAAAATTTTCCGTATAACATTTCCTGAATAAGCAACTTTCTCACTTTTTAAAACGTAACATACTTTGAGGGAATTCCTTCAGTTGGCTCAGGTTCTCTGTAAACGGAATTTTAAACCGAAAACTCTCTTTTTTAAGCTAAAAACTGTTAATGAAAAATTTAAGTAACCTTAATAAATACGATAGTTACTTTACATGATTATCAGGCTTCTTAGGAAGTAGGAAACAACTTCTTGAGATAAATTATAACAGTCACTGATTTGCACGTGTCAAAGAGTTAATTAAGTAGGTGAAATATCCAAATGATAGTCCAATGAACATATTTTATGTTTACCGCAGCTCGGCTATGCGGCTATGCACAGAAAGATAAGCTGTCGGAAATTCGTGATCTTTAAGGACTCCAAGCTCTCGTGTCCCTGCTTCGGTGACCATAATTCCAGCGATCGCGGAGATTTTGCGGGAGCCACCAACACTTGGAACTACACAGAGGTATATAGTCTATTAGCTGTTTCTTTGCCCTTTTTCAATCAAACCTTTGAAAAATCTCCCATTGTATGACGGTTTACTTATTTCCAACCTATGCAATACAATACAAGCGTTTCATACTCGTGTTCATCAAAGTCACTTTTTTTCTGTTAAATTGAAATGTTATTCATATTTTATCTATAAATTAAAATGCTTCATTTATAAATAATTTGAATAAAAGCAGACAGAATACATGTGTATTGGTAACGCCTGGTGATAAATAGTTCTAATACAAAATACTTTTACACAGAGTGCGCACAAATTCGGTGCTCTGTCCCTTTTGTGTAATTCCCTAGACTTAGTTGAGCTTAGTTTGCACGAGGCGGAAGAATATTATGGAAGTATAACTAAAGCGGGGGTTCATAAAAGTCTGAAGTAACCATGAATGGATTATATTGTTGACTTGTATAAATAAGCGGATTTGGGCAATGAGAGCCAGCTCGTCACGCCAACAGTCCGGCAGGACATACCACAATCAAGTATGAACAATTAAAATTAACAGTTCTATTCTGTATTCCTCTTTCATACTTCTAGGAACATCGCCCCACTTTCCTGCAAAATATAAGATAGGCTATTAGTAGTGTTCTGGCCTGTGAATCTAACAAGGTAACAAGACAAGGTTAATTAAGTGAAGCGTAGCTCGAGGGGAGAGTAAGAAGAGCTATTTACTATTTCACACAGACTCACCTTTTAATTTCTCCTTAGCTTACAATATTTCCGTCAATACAAAACAAGGCTATTACAGTACTAGTTGCTATCTCGACCTGAGTCTCACTACGCCTTACTGATGCCGCTGAACTTATAATGGTATCACGAAGATCTGAATGCAATATAATTACGAAGAACTACAAGTATATTCTTCTCTGAGTATCGAATTCTCGACAGTCTCGCCTGGGTATATTCAAGGTTATGCTTACCACTGAGGATTTAGAATGCAGCTCGGTCTACAGGTGGCAAGGGCTCCCGCAAACCTCGGTTCTCGTGGCGACGTCGTGCAGCCCTCGGCGTCTCGTCGTCATGGACGCAATCTCTGAAAACCTGGTAGCAGTCTGGCAGTCTTACGATCTGTGGCCGGACCACGTGTACGTCGCCCCTTTATATATATATATATATATATATATATATATATATATATATATATATATATATATATGCATAGCCCTAGCCTCCTTTTCTTCTACAACCCCGGTTTATAAACACTCCGGCTCCCGCCTTCCACAACTGGTTACGCACTCGGGCCTCGGCCCTGCCTGGCTCGCCTCCGCTGCGCAATGTCCGCGACAATATGTATATAGGTCTTGATTTTGGAAGACTTACTTTCTATTTACTTTCCTCCATGTTTGGCATCCTTCTACCACACTTGACATTAAAATATCAATGGACTGGTTGACTTCATTCACGCAGTTAGCAAATGTAACTGTAGAACTGTCAGCAAAGTATGTTACTGGCACTTCAATTTTTACTCTTGTGTGCGTAAAACAAACAGAAAACATTCATATTACGTGGTCGTATTTTTAAACGTGCATTTTTAATAAGACGCTAAGACATGGGCTGATTTTCTTACAATGCTGTTAACTTTACAGGGACAAAGCCAGACAGTGTATTGGCATGCAGTTACTGCTGGGAAATTTTTTTCAAGGATTGGTTTAAAAATCCTTCTGGCATAAATTGCCCAACGCCTGATCCCCAACAGTGGGAATCTACAACAGCATGCAGTTGCCAATATAGTCTATTTGTGGTTTCTTCACACATTTTGAATCAAACCTTTGGAAAATTACCCCATGTATGGCTTGTCTAGTTATTTCCTAAAGATGCCAGGTATCACAAGCATTTTATATCTGTGTTGATAAACGTAACTTTTTTGGTTTAATTTAAAGGTTATTTATATTTCATATATAAATTATAATGCTTAATTTTTAAATGATATGAATTAAAAACAGTAAGAAAACTTGTGGGTTGGTAAGAAATAGTTCTCATGGTAAACATTATTACAACTAAGTGAGCACGATTGCGATGCGTTGTCCTTTGGTGTAATTTTCCAGACTTAGTTAATCTTAGTTTCCACCATGCGGAGGAATATCTTGGAAGTAGAACTATAGAAGGGCTTCAGAAAAGTGTGAAGTTACCGCGAGTGGATTGCAGTAAGCTTATATCACGTGCCTAGAATTTCACGAAGCCAAATAACGTCAGAGTAAACTTAACCACCTCATCCGTTTTGCTTCTGTGTGCTTGTCTCTTCTGTAACCAAAGAAGATTCTTGGTGATTGTGAACTCTGAGGCGTCACGCTCGTGAGACGAAGAGATTAGGATAGTTGGTTACACCCAGTACCCGACACGACCAAGAAACGATAATGTATTCAAGCGGTCCGGAACTAAGTACACTCTAAACCAGAAACAGCCATAATTGAGCCGAATCAGTGAAAATAGTGATAAAATAATCTCTGATAATCAATGCCTGATGACTAATTAATATAGTGGCTCAATTTCACTGAGTTCACTTATTCCCATTTCATTTGCTGGATTCGCCAGCCGGCAGCAGCTTATCAACTGACAATGTTATTTCACCGATTTATATTGCTGATTCGGACTTACAGTGTAGGACCAGCAATTCCCGTCGTTTTTAAACTTCCTATTCAAAACCGTAAGGCGTGAGATCCAGACTCAAACATCCTGTTTTGTGACGAGAACACAGAGTACCTAGGAATACAGAGTTGATACAGCCTCCTATACGGCGAACTGTAGAGTCTATTCACTATAAAGTGAGCACTTTCAAAAGCCCTCTCATTTGGAGTAATAGTCAATTAATGTATTTTATTTTCGCCTTAGACGTTAACTTGCGATTGTGGTGGGATCTACACATTGTGTTCATTACTTACAAGGCAATATTTATTTTAAAAAGAGGCAGAAAGAAAAAACACTGCCTATAGAAAAAAAAGTAACAAGAGCATGAGGAGTGCTCACTTTACCGCGAACAACCTATAGCTGCCCTCGTCAGCAAAATTGCTTGACTGGCCGGCGAAATGTATAGACGCCGTTCGCCGGTAGGCACCCGGAGAACCTAGTTGCCTATAGAGAAGCTCTCGCAGCATGCTGTAGCCAATCAGACGCAAGGCCCGCTCCCAAAAAAACCGCCAGGCAATTTCACCTCTGTGTACACAACTTCCCTGTGACGAGATCGTCTTAAATAAATTTCGACCTAATCGGGAAAATGGCGGGAAGACGCGATGGCCCGTCGCCAAACAAATTCACAGCTTCCTGCAGTCTCCATGACAAATATACACCAATGGCAGCGCGTGCCTTAATCAATCTCTCGAGAAGTGGAGCTCTCCCACAGGATCTCTGTCGGATGGAGTAGTTCGCGCTTAATTTTTTTTATTTGGCGCAGGAGCTCTGGAAAAAAGGGGGTGGGGAGTGGGAGGACAAAGGATAAGGAGAAGGGGCGTTTTTTAATCCTGTCGGGGCGCACCTGAGCTACAATGGGGGATTCCGCCCCCCCCCCCTATTACACCACCCTAACACACCGCCCACCCCTCCCCCCCGGCCTGTTTTGGAAGGGCGCCAGGTCCCCCCCTCCCACCCCCTACGCAGACACGCAGACAAAAGGAAGGGCAGCAAGTCGTCAGGTGAATTAGGAGAGCGGATACCTTGCCAAGACACTCGTGCCGGGTGCGGAGAGGTGCGGGGGTGATAATGTTTTTGTTTGGGAGGGAGCTTGCTGTTGCGGGGCGCTCTCAGCCACTCTCTTATCTTCCTCCCTTCCGCCGTCGTCCTTACCTCCAGATAAGGAGTCCTCTCGGTTCTGCGTTGTTTTTCTACAAGCTGGTGGGAAGAGGAGTTATGCGAAAGGAATGCGCCCCCCCCCCCTTTTTTTTTTCTGTCTCGCGAGGAATTTGTGATGAGAGATTTATTTTTTTCTCTATCTCTTTTTTGTTGCAAAAATCCCGGCCGGTGGAAAAAAAAATCGTCAGTGAGGGAGAAACATACAAGCCCTGTTCACAGGGATAACGAGGAACAGATCTTTGCATGATGAGACGCAGTCGATACAGTTTTATTTTTTCCGCCGATCTTTGTCCTCGCCCAAGTAAACGCGAGACTCCGATATAGAAAACTTCTACGCTTGAATACGCGCTCGTAGACTGAGGCTAATTATCACTCAGATTATGATTTTTTTAATATGTTTAGGTATTGAAATGGCGAAATGCTTGGGAAGCTATGATATTTTAATTTTTACTTTGTGTTTTTTTTACTATCTCTTTCGGCGATATATAAATATCGGCCTATAATTTATTGTGTTGCAACAAGCAAGTTTTTTGTTGGGAAGAACTATTAACGTAACACTCTGTCATACGCAGGAACTTAAGGAAATATGTTTGCGTTTGACGTTCTTGGCGGCAGCTGTTTTTGAGAGTGCGAAATTTACTCTGATATCGAATTTTTTCTCCCATAACGTGATGGACTTACCTTATTGAATGGCTTTTCCTGTCGCGTCTCATGCACACTACAAAATACTTTTCTTCTACCGCGTCCAACGTTTATACCACAATGACTGAAAGCGTCAACTCTTTGATTTCATGCTATAGGCTGTTCACGATACAATGAGCACTTTTGAAAGCCCTGCTTAAGAACTAACTGTATGCACGTTGTGTGTTCGTACACCATATTTACAACTAACACTACCATGAGTCTCGCCTCTTGATTCGTGCGTCGGTCAGAAGTAACTAAATTTTTTGTAAAAGCATATGTTTTACAAATATTTTTATTCTCAGAATTATAGGTAAAAAAAAAATAGAAAAAAAAAGTATTTCAGTATTCACGCCTGTTTACTTAACACGTGTAATTTAACGTTAACACATGGAACTACTTTCCGTCATTGCCATACTGGGCGCGTGACAGTGTACCCGTTAAAATATATGTAGGTACAGTCAGTAAAATGTTTCTAAAATTTGATTTCAAAACTGCTCACTTTACCGTGAACAGCCCTAACGGGGGGATAAACTGGCGGTGAATTGCAAATTAAACTAAAATTGTGTACAAAAATGGTTGCACATCCGTGTCCCGCCCGAACCCGGATCTTCGACTTACTGTGACAACTCCATAAGTACGCCGGTCACCGAGGCCGCTTCTTTTATCAGACGATCCACTCACATTGCCTGTCATGCAGCAAGCTTTTCATTTCATAAATACAAAATATATTACCGTAATGAGAATACCAAACATTGTAGTTGTTAGTGTGTAAAGGCTGTTCACGATAAAGTGAGCACTTTAGAAATCAACCTTAGAACATTTAACCCCACCCCCATGGCGCTCAGTAAAGTTGCTAATGATGGCTGGAAAGTAGTTCCGTATCTAAACGTCGTATAAAAGGTGTTATGTAACTATTTGTGATATTTTTAACTAATTTTTTCGCTTTTTTTATTCATCCAGAGGTGTGACGTATTTACTGTTCGAATAATTTTACAGTCACATGAGTGATGCATAAATGAAGTGATGAGGTACTAGACAATGTTAATTTTACATAAGGCGGAAGAATACACAACATGCATACACGTAGATCTTAAGCAGGGCTCTCAAAGGGGCTAATTTTGCTATGAACAGCCTATAGTAGATAGTTACTACTCTCAGCTACGTCCCCTTGTATCCCAGGGCATAAAACTGAAATTTTACGTTTACAGCATAGGTATATGTACTATAATTAAATTTTTGTTTAAGTCTGGCCGAGGAAAAATTATTGTTTGTGTTCAGAGGCTATAAAATATTTTGATGTAGAAACCAAATAACATTGTTTTTCGTAATTCGTTGCCCCAGAAGTGTAAGATTTGGCTGGCACAACTAAGGACTTGTAAGGCTGCACTCACATTAGATTATGTTGTTATGAAACAAGAGAGCATAACACAGAGATTCAAAACCATAATGTTCGGGTCTGAACTCTACGTCTAACGTGACTGCTAGGAATTTTACTTTCTATTGTGTTCTTGATATGCACGTAGATCAATCATTTTAAGACATACAGCTTTACTTTCAGATTCCTGATGAACTTCTTTGGATGGAATTATTTGTATCATTATTAGGCACCAATAAGAACACTTACCACCAATATAATCTTGATAAAAGGCACAAAATTTATAAACAAATTCTACAGCTGTAAATTCTAACGAAGACAATCAGATGGCCCAATTACTCTATGGGTAGCCAAATAAAAGGTAGTACTGCACCAAGCTGATTTCATTGTCGACAAGTATTCTGTAATAATAGATACATCAGTCTGTTCCTGCTAACAAAATGCTTATTCACTCCAAACAAAATATTCATTTGAATCTGCCATGATATTCATAACGTATACGGCAACCAAACTAATAAATAGAAAACTCAGGTATAAAATTGTTGCTTGCTAAAATATCGTACACGCAAATGAACTTAGAACGAATAAATAAGCGTTATTCACAACAAATTAGTTTTAAATGCCTTATTCACGAGAACGAATGCAGATGTTTGGAACAAGAGTAAATTAGTTGCCTGAAAGAAAAACGTTTGTTCAATGTAAATAAATAATTTCTAAATATTTGTGACGCCTCACACGGGAAATTTGCGTCTTTTGAGCACGGAGTTGCTTGGAAAAAATTACTGGTTATCATCACGGAAAAATTGCAATTTACCTGCCGGAAATTGCAAGGAAGACGTGATCTTGACCACATACCTGCTGTTTTTACCAGATTACGACGCAGCCCGGGTGGGCTGCTACATTAGGCATCGCTGTCACTTGGGTGGACTTCAGCAGCAGTTCTAAGTATCAACATTTCACCAGCTCGCTTCACGCACGTCTGCGAGCGCAATGCAGCTTGGTGCTGCTGCTCGTGTGCCAGCGGCGTTTTGCCTAACTGTGCCTGTGTCGTCAGCCACCAGCTAGCCAATAGGCGAGCCGCCTCGGTTTCGCGCGCGTGTGACATCACTTCCTGCAATCTGCTTGACCGTCGGGAGTTTGGTGACGTGTAATCACGTGTGCGCCCAATACTGATACATGATTCAGCGTCAAACCAGATGACTGAACAGCAATAAAGTCACCTCTATAAAGGGGCAATGCTTACTTTCAGCAGACCTTTCGTAAAAAGGCAATCTATTTTCCCATTGTCCAATGGAATTGAACACCCCTTCAAGGGGAAATTATTTGTGTTTTGTATTTGAGGTGGGTACCAACTATGGCTCGGGTCGGATTGCCACTGCCCCAGAAGAAGCTCACCCAGCCAGTTAAGTACTGCACTACAAATAAAATTTTCTGCATAGCCCTTATGGCAAAATAGGAAGAAGGCACATTTGATGTCCTGGGTTAGGAGTCAGGCGCCACATTGGCAAGAAAACATTTTGCAATGCCTTAATGTTGAGGATATTTTGCAGATCACATATGTAATAATTGGCGTAATTTTAAAATGATATTTTTAAATTGCTAGTCACGCACCAAGCTAAGTACCATTTTAAAGGGTAGTTTTGTGTTTCCCAGAAATTTTCATATGGCAGTTGAAGTCTTATCGAGCCCTAAAATTTTAAAGATATTCTTGCTGGAATTTTGCTAGGAATAAATGTGGAGGCATCAGGTAGTTAATCACGAATTTTCTTATAAAATATTAAATGGATGTAAATTAAATCTTGAAAATATCAAAGCAAACAAAACCATAATAATTGGTTGGTTTTGCGGTTATACAACCTAATATATGCATATTCAGTTAAGCAAGTTAAATGTTGCTGTCAGTTTGAATCAAATTAACACCATCATGTAATTTTTGGCCATTATTAAATATTATTCAACCTTATATATATATATATATATATATATATATATATATATATATATATATATATATATCTGTGTGTGTGTGTGTGTGTGTGTGTTTGTGTGTGTGTGTGTAATCTCTGATCATATGGCCAGAGAAAGAAAATGTGATGTTAACCGTAAAAAGTTAGCTTTTTGCTCTTCTATTTTTGATTGGCGGAACTTTATTGAGTATCAGTATAAACTAAACGTTCCCAAAAATAAAATTTGAAGTGCAGTGCGCACTGGTGTAGACATGGAGAATCGTCATATTTGAGCGGGTTGCTTTCAATGTTTTACTGTTAATCTTCTCCAAGTAATCATCATGGAGGCCCATATCATGTCCATATTTAAATGTATATTCTGGCCAAAGTAAAAATTTATTGTAATTAAGATTTTTCCTTAACATCATTCACTATTGTATGCCTACTTTTGAAACAAATTAATACTTTAATGTTTTTTTCTTAATGGTCGTTAGGTTGGTTCTAAGAGATGTGTGTTTTAAATGGTTGTTATTGCAAACAAAACTTGAAAGAAAATGAGAAAAAAGTATTCCTAATAAATACTCTTGAAACTACTCATGAATTTTACTTGTTGCAAGTTAGCACTGATTTTAAGTACACGTTAGAAGTAAGGTTTCAAATATTTTCCGCTTCAACGAGGGTATTTCTCTGTTCCTTTTGGAAGGTTTTTTGATCTACGGACTTTAGATTACCCATATTGTCATGTCCTTGGGGGCAAGGGCGTGGCATATTTATTCGGCATCTGCTACTATACCTTTTTCTCAGCATAGAGGGAGAGGGGTTGGTGGTTGAGAGGCAATCTATGGAGGGGTGAAACCATACAAGCCTCCGCAGCTCTTCACCAGCTGGCCCACTGTCGCTGAGCAATAAAGGTGACGACTGCACCTCTACCAACTGTTCCGTCCGCTCTACGCGCATGACTTACCGGCAGCGTGCACATATGACGATCTGTCGTAACGTCTTTTGGAAACCATGACCAAAATATTTACTCCATATCACGTTCACATCCTCAATTTCTGATAAGAAACTCTATTAAAACATTTCATTTGTTTCCACACGTAAAAATACCACCAAAGTTCTCTGAGGATCTGAGCATTATGAAGTATGCGAATAAGATATATTTCAGCAAATTTATGTCGTCGGGGGTCATTTTAGTTCTCAATTTTGCCTTACTCACCAAATGTACATAAAGAATGGTTATAATTAATAGTTTTCTACCTGTCACTCCTTATGATACAGTTACAAGTATACTTTTTCACATCTTTAAGGGAAATTTTCTATACCTAAAGGTGTTATATTATCCACCAAATATAAAATTATTCAAATCATATGTTTATGAAATTCTGACTTACTTATTTACTCACCATGATATGTTGTGCTAACCATTCTTCGGTAAGCTATATGTCTGACTTCGTAGTTTTTCGTGCAGTTGAAACTCCGCATATCTAAGAGGAATTGAAATTTTACTTGATTTTGGGAACGATAAAGGACACATCGTATATGGCACTTATCGACACTTTCTTGTCCGCCGAGCTTAGAGACAAAGTCGCGGAGATGAAGAACGACGTGTTTTTGGTTAAACATTTTTATGCCGCGACACTGGCACAAGCTCTGTACCCCTTCATATCTCTGGTTCGGAAATCTGCACTGAACACTCCCCACGCTTGTAGAGAAGAATGCAAGTACAATATACCGCGCCGCTCCATCCTAGGGTCTCATTTCATGTCATGTTCAGGGACGACGGGCACCTAAGGGTCCCAGCTGGAAAGCCCGTCACTCGAGGGTGTTGCCTCGCCCTGGGTCCACCCCCATACGCATTTATTATTATAGTACGCCTATCTACACGATTTTTTAAGTAGAAAAGCAGCGTGTTATGCGCATTCAGACCCAGTGCACACAACTGTGTGAATAACGCAACATAAAAGTTACTAACGTGAATACGTCTTTAAATTTTCGACCATAGTAGGAGGCAATCCAGAAAATCTGTTGATAACTAATCCGGAGGATACAGTTTGGCATTGCAGCTCCGAATATACCGTCTACATACAAAATTCAATTACACCACTCAATTGCCAAAGGTTCAAAGAATATGTTACGTTGAGTGTGGACTGCGAAGCATAGCGCACCGAAGAGAGGAAGAGAGGGACAGGGGAATGAGCACTGCAAATTTGAGTTCGTTTCGCCGCGTCTCATAACTTCCGCGTAGTATATATTTTGACTAGGAGGAGCTATGACGCTCTTTTGAGTTTCAATCGACTGCTCTCGTCAAGATCGATCGATTGCGTATATAAAACTATTTGTGCGCGCGCTAGTTATGGTAAAATCGTATGAGTTTAATGTAAAAAGTTAACAAAACTTATCACAATGTCGGACTGCACTCGTTAAAAAGCGAATTTGAAATACAAAATTTCTATACGGTTGGAAAGAGCATCTCAAAAGCAATCCAGTGATACCCATAAAACCCCATATGATTGAGTGAAGCGGTGCCGGGAACGTAAAAAAATCAAGGCGTCCGAACGCGTCAACGTAGACGTTTTCATGCAAAGCAAACGGCCGTTCCCCAACACAGCCACACCCAGATTTTTGAACCGATATTGTACAATGCGAGGATCAACGGCCAATGATTTACCCTCTGGGGAACTAATTCGTAAATCGCATTACTTATCTAGTTTACGATTGGTTCATATTGCAAACAAACAAACACGAATATGACAGCTCATTGGTTATCACAAGGAAACAAGTGATATGGCCACATAAGTACAGCAGGCAACATAAATGTTTCTATTTGCAACGCCTAGAAAAGTAAATTAAAGTGAGTGTGAAAATGTTGGAAATTTTCAGAGAATTTGTTTACTTAAATATATAGGCTATCAAACTTTAGAGGGGTGACTGATGTAATTTTGAATACGTTGCACTAATTTTAAAGTCATAACGGAGTCCTCCAACACAATTAAAAAATAAATTTTGCTATGGAACTGTAGTATTTAACTCCATAATGTGCCATTTCTGACACCATTAGTGTTTAAGATATGTTTATTAATTTTTTTCGTTTTTGCTACTTTTTTCTTATTCGGGTAAAGTTGGATTTTGCGTGGCAAAGTTTTGTCGTGCGTTAACTGATCTTCTGTTATATATCTGCTACCAATTTATTATTTTGGTGCTTAAACCAAGACCAGAAAGTTTTTTCGAAAAAAAGTACTAAACATTTATTTTGTCATAACGGTATAAACAAAGTCGGCCGGCCGCATGTGTATGTGTATTCGGCTAAGGATTCTAAACTACTCGATGGATTTTGATGCGGTTTTCACCATCATTTAGAGAACTTCTTAATGAAGGTTTAATTTTATAACACACTAATATTTAATATGTGGATAGTTGAGAAATCATCAAGTTGGGAAAAACCCGCTTTTCGGGATCTTACATGGCTTACGATGACTAAAGCATAAGCGATACGCCTAATTAATGTGCAACAGAATTGTATAACTTGAAAAGGTATACATAAAGGTCTCAACAGCATATGTTTATCTTGTAAGGTTTAACCCATAGTAATCACTTTTGCCTTTTTAAATTTTATTAAAATAGGCGTTCACTTACGAAGACTTGTGAACAACACAGTATTAATCCCATGTTAGTTACCTTAAGCATTTAGCGTTTAAACTATCTGTAAACCTAAACAATGCCATATTTATATACCGTACCCGAGCGAGGCCGGGGCGGGCTGCTAGTAATAGATCGGGAAGAGGTAATCCTGCACAGGGGCTGGGGGCTGAAGCGCAAATGCACCGTCCGCCATTTTGGAATTTCCCGATTACCCCTCAAAATTTACCTTTTTTCCTTTAAAAAATCAAAATCCCTAGAAATTACCTTAAAATTTCCCGAATTTTCATCCACAATGTTTGTGCCCCCAAATATGCAATAGTGAGACCCCGAAAGGCAATTTTCAAGCTGTTTGAAGGATTTGGGGAGCTCGCTTTTCACATGTAAGCCTCAACCCCCATCACCCCAAGCTTAGCCAAGCTCACCTCATTCCTGCGACCCTTCCCCTCCTCATAATCATAAAAAAGTCAAGAAAATCACAAGAAATCGAAAAAAATTATTATAAAAATCGAAGAACATATTGTGTTACCTTATCCTGTCGCCATTTGAACCCAACATCATAACCAAACCACCCCCCCCCCCCCAAAAAAAAACCATCGCCAAAAACCTCACATCCATAAAAAAAATGAAGAAAACGAAAAAAAAGGAAAAAACTTTAAAATCGTGGAAATGTTAATCTCACACTCCTCCACACTCCATAAACTACACCCTAAACCCCTCACTCACCAAACACCTCTTTCTCTCTGCCAAAATCATAAATTACTAGAAAAATTGCGAAAAATTAAAAATCGTTCAAAAAATCGAGGAAAAATTTACATCATTGACTCAATAGATATGCCGGATATTGGTGACCTTGACCTTGATCTCAATAACTTCGATCTCAAATAATTGAAAAAACAATTAGTAAGAATTGAAAGAAACTAATAAAATCGTAAGAAAATATTACATCAGTGACTTCGTCACCAAAATTGGATGCCAGTGGCCTTGACCTTAACGCCAATAACTTTCGACACAGGAAATTGAGGAAAATTTTTTTAGAAATATAAACAAAGTAATGAACGTTTAGGGACATATAACATACCAACTCCGACGCCCATGTCCAAATGTTCGCAACCTTAACCATGACCTCTCTAAACTTGAACTCGAAAAAATCTAAGTAATAATTGCGAAAAATATACAAATAAAACTTAAAATACACCAAATAAAAATCATGTTTGATGGGTGTGACACTGTGGGTTCGGTTCTGCTAAAGATAGCAGAACACAGCTGCTCCCTGGTATGACGATCAGGAGCCGAATGAACCCCCAACTCTATATTCCATTCCTTGTATACCCGACCAATCTTTCGACCCCCAAAGCGAATGATTAAATATTCATAACACACACACCCTACCTTCACCCATGCCTTTGCCGCTTCCATCACGCCTCTAGTCACTCCATTTCCCTCATTATGTACTCGCGTACCACTACCTCCCCACCCACCTCCTTAACGTCCAGACAAGCCAAACAAACCCCCCCCCCCCATCCTAATTCCAATAACTCACTATAGCCCGTCTCCCTGACCAACCACCCACGCCATCAACCAATCGAAAAAGTCGCCTAATCCGAATCTCAGTGCTAACCTCTTCTCACATAAACTTAGCAAAATCTTTGCAAAACTTTGCAAATCATCACAAAACATTTTAACCAGAACTTACTTTACCAAAGGGACATTCCTGGTGGTCAGACCAACCAACCAGTTGCAAAACATTACTCAAAAATTTATCTCAGTACATTTATTCACATTATTGAACTCAGCCGATTTTAAACGACCGTGGTAAGGCATAATACTTCAGATCCCACTATAGACCTTCTCCTTCACAGGCTCGCATAAATTATATTTAAAATAGACCTTCGCAATCGATTGTATACACCACTGAATTAGTAATTCTCTCAAAAAAGCAGAATGGACTGTATAAGAAACTAAAGTCACATTATTATATGTATGCAAACAATTTATTAATTTACTTATTATATACATCCTATCTTTCTAATTATTTTATGCATTCGAGCTATACATTTCTCAGATGTTTGCAGAGCATGGATAGTGGCCAACAGTCTCATCTGATATAACACCAATTCTTCTGTTCACTAATGATTTAAGATATCTCGGTAATGTGCGAGGAATCTCTATCTTGTCGCAAAGCGAACAAATGCCTGAGTCTATCAACAAGTTCAATTTGGTCTTCGGGGAACATGCAGACGAAATTATCAGCATCTACTTACTGCCTTCTCCATTTCGCTCGTTGCAGCAAACGACCGAGCGTTGTTGACGCCTTCTGCCTTATTTACACCACGTGTCGAAGGAAACTCGTTGGTGAAATGCGCGGAAACGTCGTGAAAATCGGCATGATCTTCAGCACTATCACAATCTTCATATTAATTTTCATCAATACTGTCTTCAAGATGGCCTTCACCTCGTGTTTTACCTTAAACTAACTGACACGTTTTTGTTAAGTTATTAAAATAAACCCCAAAATAATTTCATTAAGGTTTTATGTTAAAATATTAATATTTCTTCTTTCAGGTTTAATGGAGTTATTAAATTACACCCTGCCTTCGCTTCGCACATGTTTTATGTTAGCTTGATATTTAGGACTTTGAATTGATCTAGCCACTTTTTATTGGGTTCTCTAGCCACTGACCTTCTGCGGCCCCCTTATTGAGTTATCTAGCGACTGAGCTATTGCAGCCCCACTATTTGGTGCTCTAGCCCCTGACCAACTGTGGCCCCACTATGGGGTGCTCTACCCAATGAGGTACTGCGGCCCTACTATTGGGTGCTATAGCCCCTGACCAGCTGCGGCCCCACTATTGGGTTATCTAGCCCTGAGCTTCTGCGGCACCCTTTTAAGGGTTCTCTAGCCACTGAACTTCTGCGGCCCCCTTATTGGGTCCTCTAGCCACTGTGCTACTGTGGCCCCACTTAATATATATCTATCCACTGGGTCATTGCGGTCCCACTTCAAATAACTCTAGCCACTGGGCCACTACAGCCATTTGGAAGGAAAGGAAGGAAAGTTTACAGCCCATAGACAAAAAAGAAAGGAGAAATTAAAAAAAAATAACAATGCTTTTTTTATGCAGTAATCATTACTAAGAAAAGCTTAATCCAGTAACTATTTACATCCCTGAGCATATTTTTTTCCGCGACCGTTTGAGATATCTAAATGAAACAAAGACTAAGTTGGTCCGGTTGTTATTATCTATGGATTGTGTAAATTTGATGTCAATGCGTTCAGTGGTTTTTGAGTTAAATCCGTTCGGACAGATAGACAGACTCGAAAGAAAAAAAACATTAGATATGGCTTAGTTATCAATTATACTATATGAAAAAATAATCAAAAGTAAAAAATTCGAAAGTCACAGACAAACCCTTCTATTTTATTTAGTAGTATAGATATCAAGTTTACATTTATTTGTAGCAGTCTCTTGATCATCATCAATATTTAAAAGTTCATTGATTTCATGCGAAAGTCTTGCAAGTATATGTTTCGCGCAAATCGACTCTACCACCCCTCGTAGGTCTCTCATTATGTCATTAGCATAAACTGTTCTGTCATAATTACCTGGCGAATCAGTACCCATCGCTGCAACAAGGGGTATTGATGACAACACTTGCTGGCTCTCAATAGACGAATCCTTGCAGTTCTTGATATAGTTATTCAATGTATTACTTTGCATAAACTGCATAAACCCATTGTCGTAACTGCGGGTACATCGGTATCATAAAATGAAAAGGCTTGATCTAGAGGAGCTACCGCCACCGTCTTCCAGTGTACGATTACATATCAAACGAAGTTTTTTGCAATGTTCCAGGTTGTACCATGTACTTATTGATGCACTAAACTTGCAAACGATATTGTATAGTTATATAGATATTGATGGTAAACTACAGCCCAAAGTCACCATTGAAAACGTTCCCGATGATTTTCTACATCCCTGCACTTGCAAAAAAATTTTCAGAGACACTGTTTGCCCATGCCGAAAAACAGAAATGCATGTTCAATATTTTGCAAGTGTGCAGCAAACTGTCGCAATACGCATAACAAATAATTGTGTATGTGTGCAAACTCAGTATTGCCAATTTGCTAGTAATGTTTTTAATATAGGTAAATTAAGTGTGATTATTTGCACTGCTGTGAAGAAGAGCTTTAATTTGACATTAAACTTGGTCATACTGTGTATTAAGTGCTGTTATACATTCACAGCGAAGTAAAATACTATGTGGATGTTAAAAAAATTGATTAATCTGTGATTATTTAACTAAGATAAAAAACCTCAAAGGACATATATTACACAGTATATGAAAATATCCTGTATATACAAAATTCCCAACTCATATTATGAGTTAAAAGCAGTTATATATAAACAAACCATATTTAAAAAAAATGGCGACACAATGGTCATGTAACCAACATAAAAATGATCACAGGATATATATATTAAACGATATCTGAAGAGAAATCCTCTATACACAAAATTCCCAAGTCATATTATGAATTAAAAGTCTTTATGCATCAAAAAACCATGTTCCATATTTGGAGGTCAGTTTGAAAAAAAAAACTGACGACTCTGTGGTCATCTACCCAAGATAAAAACAAACATTATATCTGAAGAGAAACCCCGTATACGCAAACTTTCCAACAGAACATGGGCCGGCCCCTTGACTATAACATCGATGTCTTGAGAGCCGAGTGGCCAAAAATATCTCGGAAATAATTATTGTTGTTGTGCCGAGATCTTTAGAAAATGCTGAAATACCCGGCAAAATGAGAAGAGCAATTTTTTTAAAAATCCATCTCTTGCGGTTCTTAACTGCTTTAAATATTCTAGTCAGCTCACTTGAAGGACTGAAAATGCTGTTTTCTTTTATCCACAGATAAAACAGTATGTGTTGACATCGCTGCCACCGGTTACTACCCAGCAAAATATGTTCGTAGAAGACTAGGGGACTTCGAACTATACGAGAGACGATCAACGTGTCATACGGTCTGTTCAAGAGAAATATACACTAGCTAAACTGACATGAGAACTGGACGTAATTCATAAGAATAGTGTATGCCTAGTAGCTGTGAAGACTTATGTCATTAAGGATACCACAACTGCCAAGAAAATCAAACTCAGCACTGAAGAAGAGAAAGGTGGTAAAGACGATAATGACAACAGCGTAGGTGCTGAAGTCGATGATGATTTTCTCGATCCTCTGACACATCCCCTCCCATCATGTTTACTGAAATAAGTGGCAATTAGTTGGCAGAATACGGCAGGAGTACTGGCTACATATTTCCGGAAGACTCGAATGGACTTGTTGGTAAACTCAGACTTCTGATCTCTTTGGAACAAGGTGAATGAAATTCCTCGCTTAAGGAGACATCTTCTGACATCAGTGAACTGAAAGACAGTATAAAATGAGACCATTGGGTACTATGACCTGCAAGCATATGTGACATACAAAGAGCGAGGGTAGAAAAATGTACACATGGTAACATGCGTTCAATTTCTAAAACATTTCCTTATTATTTTACGAAAGACTTCTTAAATCCGTACTGTGAGAGTATGTTTTCGATAAACATTTCTGTGAGAAAGTGTAGAAAGAGGGTTATAATTCAGTCCGACGTCTTTCTAGGGTCATTTTAAAACGACTGAGTTCTGCTAGAGGTCTACCTGAGAACTGTTTGAGGTCTGATTTTAGAAATATGATATTTAAGGTATGATTTTTAAGGTATGATTTCGGAGGTCTTATTATTGTGGTCTGATATTGATATATATTATATGAATGTCTGCCAGTATAGTATGCGCGTATGTGTAGTAAGTATATTGGCTGTTATGATTTAGTAGGCCTGATCGGACGGTTCGCTTGGTCAGTATGTATGGTGGATGGTATGGTTGGGCAAGTATACATCGTTGGCTATGTTAGCAAGTTAGGCTAGACGGGTGGAATGGGTGTTTGATTTGGCCAGCTGGTATAGACAATCTGTATGATTGGTTGGTCTTGATGGTTGGGCTGGACATCTGGTGTAGATGGTCGGTCTGGTCGGTTAGTATGACTCGTATCATCATTGGCATTGCCGTTTAGTATGGTTGGTGTTGTCGATGTGGTCGCTTGGTATGGTTGGCATTGTCAGTTGGTCAGTATTCTGCATATAAAATATTAAAGAAGACTCCATGTATAAATACGCAGAAATCTGATTGCATAAAACACATTAATGCGGTCAGCAAATACATATTTTGACACAGTCATGAATGAGTGGTTTTTCTATACGTATAGATGGGGGACAGACGGAAAACCCCAACACAGTCACATCGGATTTTTGTTTTACTTTGATGGGAAAAAATTCATGTGTAGTTACGAGCGTGACCGATAATACCTCACGATCTTCTGTAATTGTAAAGTCGAACCTAACAAATGACTTACCAGACTGAATGCTGAAAACATCAGGGAAAAGAGAAAAAATACGTCGCCCTTGCACCAAACGAAGAACCGTAACGTGTCGCGACTTTGGCCACATTATTTATCTGCAGAGGTCGAGATGTCACGCAATTAACAGCAATCAAGAGCGGGCAATGTGACATCATGATTAAATAACTAGCGTATTGGCGGGTGTCGAGCTGTGATGGGTCAATGTTGAGAGGGCGATGAGGGTCAATGTTGAGAGGAGGTCGGTGTAACTTAGAGTCAATGATATGTTAAACGAGCTCGAGGGTTTTGGTGAGGAATTAAAACCCAATGAAATATAAGGGTTACGTCGGCTGGAAAGGGGGGGGGGGTGGTATTCAGTCGTCTGCTGTTCACCCTACTAGGAGGGGCTGTGCTCTGCAATCTTTACGAAAATCGAAACCTGGACCTCCTTCATGTAAGTTTTTGAACGATTGTCTTATTAAATTTTACAATTTTTGGTTTTTGTAGAGGTTTTTTTTTAATTCTAACGATTTTATAATTATTTTTTTCCGAATTTTCTCGATTTTTCAGGTTTGAGTTCCCATGGGATCCAGTTCAAGGTCACGGCTATCAAAATGGTGGTCGGAGTAAATAATTTAATTCATCCCTGTTTTTTACTTTAGTTTAAGAATTTTTGCGATTATTTCTAGATTTTTCAGGTTTAAGAATATTTCATGTCTAGATCAATGTCTAGATCAATCTAATAAATTGGCCGTGGTTTATAATGTAAGGTTTTTCCTACTCCCTCAATCTGAATCAGTGAGAATTTCACTGTTTCAAAAAGACAAACGTATCTGACTGATTCAACAGTCACTTTAGTGAATTTAACTGATGAATCGGTGAAAAAATGCCAGACTTCCTTCACTTATTGATTCAGTGACATTTTCCACTGATTCATCAGTCATTTTTTAACTGCTTACTCAATGGTTTATTTCTGACTGATGGATCAGTTAAACATCGTGTAAAAATGGCCGTCAAACAACGTTTCAAAATAACCGTTAAACAGCGTATCAAGTTAAATAACAACGAATACCCTAATAAAACCAATACAAAATACTTTCTAAAATGTTTTTCGTCTTTTAAAACACCATTTTATGAGGTAATATGTACGCACAGCCTTTCATTCCGTTTTTACATATTTCATTTCGTTTTCATGTAATCGTCACAGCGCTCTGTTCGAAGGTTTTAACTGCATATAATATGGTGAAGAGAGTTACACATATATACTATTCGTTTGAACTATCGTAACGGTACCAGTTAAAGCGAAAACGAACAGTAAGGGTATACAAATTCATTTATCATTATTTTGGTAAACACCTATATTTTCCTTTAATTTTTCGGCGTAAGTTGGTAGCGCAAATGGGCTAGAAAGTGGAGGGTAGAAGATTTGTGGTTTTAGTCCTGATCACATCCGAAACGGATTTTACTTTTTTTTAAACAGGGTAAATTGCACAATATAAATAGTAAACTATCGCAAATATGTTTATTTCATGTAATTATTTGGCTACATTCAATAGAAACAATATTTAATTCGCCACTGTAGTTGGCCGTCACTCATTCAATCATTGAAATAATATCACGTCACTAGTTCAAGCAGAGAAATTTTTTTTTCACTGAAACAATCAGTGGTTTTCCACTGATTCTAAGTGGAGCCATTTTCACTGATTCGAGTACTGGAATTTCACTGCGAATCAGTGGTTTCCCACTGATTCGCATTTAGAGTGTATTATTTGCTATTTTTCGATTTAAAATTTATCCCAAAATTATTGCGGGTCAAGGTCAAGTTCATGGAATTCGAAGATGATGTTTGGGGATATTAATATAAACAGACATGGACGACTTTTCGCTGGTAATTGATCAGCTCCTCACTCCTCCTTCATGATCCATTCTCCTGAACGTACCAAAAGATTCTAATTTTGTATATTTTTATCTGAGAATTTGTCAATAATATTTTTTTACTAAGTAGTCCTTTAAATGAATAAATACCACGCCTGCTATCTTCCATTCTTTAATTTGTTTTTCTAATTACTTGACAGATTAATTGTCTGTTCGAAAATTAGTATAATCGTGATTTAGACATCCGTTATCAAACGATAATGGAACCCTACCCCTTTTTTTTTTTTTTAACTCTATCACGTTTATATATATATATAACATTTTAATGGCGTTTGCCCAAAACATTGACTCAAAAATTTTTGCCTTCAGTCATCCTGTACGCCCGCTTTATACTGGAGGTTAATGTTGTCAGTGCAAAGAGTATATTACGAGTATAACAATTAAAATAATTTTCAGTTAAAATTCATTCAATAATCGATTGAAGTTTTTCTTTCTCCCACCGTTCACTAATGTAACTCGTGCATTATTTGCTGCCACGAAGAAACGCCAAAGTTAATTAAATATTTCACAAGAGTTAATAATATTGTTTTATTTTTTTACTGGTTATTGCCATATCCGAAAGATAAGATTGTAGACTCTCGCGTTGTCCGTGTTAGCAAAATGTCCATAAACATCCACAAATACAATCAACGAGGGCGATTCTAAAGAGAATTATAACAACGACTTGCAGCAAGTTGTGACAATACAATGCAAAAAAAAAAACATTGCATTCTTGAGTATCTCCGTACATGAGCAAATTGGGAAATAGCGAGCGTTTAGATATGCCGAATTCCTCTCCACCAGTGTGACAATACTACATACTCTAAAAGGTAAGAAACGTATTCGAACGGTTATTTTGCATACTTTTTTGGTATGTTAAGACGATGTAATGGTTTTGTACATTTTGATATTATTGGTGCCTCATTTTTACTTAAAATCTTAAAAGAGTACCACAAGCGTGTCACAAAACTAGAATATTCTGTAGTAATTGAGACAGAATTTTTCATCGAAGCTTTTCTCCACAATTATTAATTTTTTTTTTTACAATATTCAAAGGATCAATATTATTTTAGATTGTATAACGTTATTACAAGTAGTTTTATATCAGTGTAGTCTTCACAGAAAATTAGATGTAGGGAAAATCGTACTACTCTAAAATTGTGCTCCTGACGACAGTGGATCAATATAATTTACTTCACCAGGCCATTCCACTTATTTCTCGATAATCCTAACTAATTTGTATTAAACGAGACTCTTACTCAAGTTTACTGATTTTCCACTCAGGGTAGGAGGGATTTCAGGATGAGTGGGGTAGGGGGGAGGAGGGATGTGGTGCAACTGAATTTACAATGACTCGATGATTTAAACTACTGATTCGAATTTATAGTGCATATTTTTTGGGGTTTCAGTTACTATGTTCCCGCAATTTGAATAAACCCTCAGAAAAATAACACCATGTGTGACGTGTTATCTTATTTCCTAAACACGTCATGTATCACAAGCGTTCTATACCTCTTTTAGCATAACGGTATCATATTTATTATTAAACTGGACTTCACTTACATTTTGTCTGTAAATTATATTTCATTTATAATAAATACGAATAAAACAGGGAGGAAATAAGTGTATCGGTAATGCCTATAGGCTATTCACGGTAAAGTGAGTAGGCTACTATTGCAAGCCCTTACAGTCCGGTTAGTAGTCAATATATATATTTTTTTTATTTTAGATTTAGATGTTAACTTCTGATTACTGTGGAATATAGACTCTGTTTTCATTACTTACAAGGAAATATTTATTTACAAAGGGAGGTAAAGTATTAAATATGGCTGAAAGGAAAGAGTAGCTAGGGCCTCAAAAGTGTTCACTTTTCCGTGAACGGCCTATAGTAAAAAATAGTTATCTTGCAAAATATTATTTAATTGAGTGTGCAGAAGTACGGTAAGTTGTCCCTTTGGTGTAATTTTTTTGTCTTAGTTAAGCTTTGTTTGCATGAGGGGGATGAATAACCTGAATGTAGAACTTACCCAGTTCTTCAAAGAAGTTGAAATAACCACGAATGTAAAATGTAGCCAATAAATTACCATAAGTAATGGCAATTTTCGTAAAGGCTGTTCACGATAAAGTGAGCGCCTTTGAAATCAACCTTAGGGAAAAGTTACTGCCCCTACCTGCACATATTTTGACGGGCGCACTGAGTGACATGGGCCTAGTAAATTTTGCAACGATGGATGTGAAGTAGTTCCGTATTTTAATACCGAATAAAAATCGTTAGGTAACCATTTTTGACAACTTAAATGATTTTTTTTCGTTTTCTGTTTTTTTTTATTGAATCGAAGTGAAAAAATGAGCAGATTTCTAAAATATTTATTTTCCTTATAATTTCACAGTTTTAATTGACCGACGCATAAATAAAATTATGAGTCCCATGACAATGATAATTTTACATTAGTCGGAATAATACACAACGTACATACAAGTATATCCTAAGCAGGGCTTTCAAAGGTGCTCATTTTACCGTGAACAGCCTGTCAATGATTTAATACTACATGTGCACAGAGACATTAAAACTTCTAGGATAAGTTGCTTTGTTAGTTTTGAAGAAAACCTATAAGAAAATATGCATATGTGTGTGTTGTGTGTGTGTGTGGGGGGGGGGGAGGTGAATTTTTGCAGGAAGAGTCTTTAAGCGTGTAGCTTTACTACATCTTACCATGGTCCTGCTAGTCCAGCCTACACAGGATACGCCCACCTTCTCTACAAACCGTTACTTATTGGCTAGCAATCACCAACGTGGATGCAAGTTAAAAGCTGGTTTTAATGTTTTTCTTCTTATGTGGGTATATTTACATTCCATCATGCTAAATTATTGAAATTCACAACACAAATATTTTCTACTTTTATGGAGTTTATTTTTACATTTTATAGCGTCATAATGGCGGCGCTACACCACCTTAGGTAGAGCGCACTATGGATCATAGCTAGGCGGGTTTGTTTTTACAAACATGCCCTACATCGCCCGGCTAAATAAGAGTCCTGGAGGCCGGTGGTCCCCACCCCCCTGATAACCACGAGACTTCGACGAGTATTGAGTGTGTGCGTGATCGAGGCTGAAGAGGAGAGCACCTACCTACCCCTGAGCAGAGGGGTTCCGAGGCCAACTGAAGCAGAAGATAAAGAGTGAGCATAATTCGCGTAGCGATAGGAACCAATGCTGGTATCGAGACATCGTCCCCATTCCCCATTTTGTAATAATCAATATTATTGGCAAGGTCAGGTATTAGCTGTGTGGTGGTAATCAGAGTTAGTATATTGCAGTTGAGTCATAACGTGTTCATTGTGATTAGTTGTTCATTAAATATACTTTTTTATAATTCCCTCTATGATTCAGCTAGCTATGAGCTATCCCCCTAGACACCCCTTACCACCACTGAAGGTGAAGAGAGTAACTGTAAAGGAAGGAGAAAGTGCATTTTATATATAGGAGGCAGGGAGTTGTTTCACTGGCGGAAACGCCGGACTTTCCCTCTCTGCACGCCGAGCAAGTTAATAAATATATATAATATTTTAATTGATATCCTTGTAGTTGAAAGCGTGAGTATTCAATTGAGAAAGCCACCGCCCCCGCCTCTTACAGACTTCCTCACCCACCCACGCTAGCAACTCTTTCATTCCTTGCGATAAACAAACTTTCTCCCAAGTCAGTTACCACCTATCCGACGCAGCACGTGTAAAGCAACCTTGCCTTTTACTGTTCTCGCCCGCCCACCCACACCATGTTTAGAATGCTTTATTATGGTAGTTAGTATATGTGTAGTACTTTTCATGCTTTCTGAATTTACTGTTCACATACCTGCTTAACCACTCCTATTTTTGTGTGTACAATCGGAGTGAGTTCTATTCCTTTTCTGTAGTTTGTTTCACTTTAAGTTTACACGAAGTGCGCGACACCATTACACCAGACATAACCTCCCACACACCCACGTTCACCGGTACATGGAAACGCGTAGCAAGGCCAAACAGTCTAAACTCTCTCAGTTTATTAAAACCGTTTTGATTGACTCGAAACATTTTGAGCGTTCATTAGACGAACGTGACAGGCAATGCATTGTACACCCCACCTTAGATACACCTACCACTAGCCACATCCAAAACGCCTTATTAGATTCATCATTCCTTAGCACAGAACAAGAATACCTCCTTGCCACTCCACCCCCTCCCCCCCAATTAATCCCTTCTTAACAATACCACACAATCACCCACACCCCCTGCCGATTTCTTTGGATTTCCTCTGTACGAGGGAATTGGAAGCTCACCTCTCCCTATACGCGCATTCCAACCACCACCCACCACCCACACTTATGTTAACAGTCAACCACAATCAGCACGCAACATGGCACTCAATAACCCCCCCCCCCCCCCGGTTAATATTACTTTCACACAACCAGAAAAAATCCTCGTAATTTTCAGGGAAACACGGGGGAAACATTGACGAATTATTACAAGCTTTCGACCAAGTCACTGAGCTTAATGTGTGGATTGATATTGACAAATATAAAAGCATTAAATTCTCCCTTAATGATACCGCCAGGTTAAGGTTAGAAAACTAGACACGTCACCGAGAACAACCTATCATTTTACAACAGATAAAAACTGGGTTAACTAAGATATTCATGAGCCCTGCGGACACTGAACGATTTAAATATTTATTGTATAACAAAAAGCAGGCCATTTACGGGGACACTATGCACCACCTCAAAATACTTAAGAATCACCGGGCTAAGTACAACCCAACCATGGCCGACAATGATTTTGTTGATGATATTAGGAAAACTCTCTTGCCGTGTATTGCGGACAAGTTAATTGGGTTGAAAAACGACACACTAGAGAATTTGCTTGAGAACCTGCAACACACTGAAATTGGCATTTTTCAATGCCAACAAAGAGCAATGCACACCAGCTCTTACCCAGATTCTGCTAGGCTAGAAGTAGAGACCAGTAAACTAAAGCAGGAAATCGCACAGCTCTCCCTTCGTCAGAATTAACCTCGTGCCAACATTAAACAAAATAGGCACCCATACCTACCCCCACAGCATGCTCATTATCTATCATACTATCCCAGACAACCTAATTAACCTGCCCACCTCAATCCCTCCAATTCCTACCCCAACTCTCTTCACTACTTGGGGCATAGAAATTTTCACCACCAGCCACGTTATTCACAGAACTATTTCTCAGTCAGGCCACATACTCCCCGCTTTCATCCCTCAATGAATAATGTGCCACATTATAACCGGGAAAATTCTTTTCCGCCACAGTCATGTCCGTACAACGCCACTCAAAAGCCTTGGTATCCGTCAAAAACTTCCCCACGAGGGGGTAAGACACGCCACCCCTGACGACAAAAGTACTCAGGTAAGGGTCGCGTGCAATACCAGATCTTATGCCGAAATAGCCAAATCCAACTCTAAGGGAGAAGATTTTCGAACATATTCCATTACACTAGTTTCCACAGGATCGCGCCATTTTGTTAGCAGTGACATCGAAAATCGACACCGCTCACACATACATTTTGTGGAACCCAATAGAGCACACTTTTCCACTGGCTCGATACGCGCCTCAGTTTCTCAACCAATTCGTAAACATACGCCCAAGTCTTCGCCGTTATTGCGGCCACACAAGGTATCAACAATTGTATCACTGAGCACGCAACCTTGTTTCAGCGGCCCGCGCAAGCGCAAAACTTCTCCCATCCACGTAAAGCAGGTCGTGGTTGCCACACCTTCCTTGCCCAGCGCACGAAACTACAGTGTTGCCACTTCGCTGCCTACACCAAATGCACAACTTACAGTTCAGGGCCAGCGCAGCTTGGCTAGCGAAACTTGCACATTGTGCCTTTATGTCGAGAATATAAGTCTGCGGTGCCCCATATTTCTAAACAAGATTTTCATTTCTCTACAGACGTGGCTGACAGATTTAGGCGTTTCAAAAACAAATTCTGGCTGAGCAAGTGTACCATTTTTGTCGCCCGCTCCACTTCCATTCCCAATGCAACGCATGCCAAATGTTTTCTAAACAATACCAGCAAGGTCCACGATGATGCGACCAGCAAACTGAGCGGAGCCCTGGCGTAAATTGGCATAGATAAACAGATGAGCATTGCGCCTCCTCCCCCTCCTCACTGGACCCACATTAGTTCAGCCACATTGCGTATCCTAGTTACCATTAAGGGCCGGCGCTACCTCGCACTATTAGATAGGAAATGCTCATGTAGTTGTGTTGCCAGTACTGTTTTATCTTCTCAACCGCTTTCTCCCTTGAAAGAGCCCAGTACACTAGTTGCAGCCACATCCTTTTTATCGCCACCGCAACCCGAAACCACTATCAATTTACACATTCAGGGTAATACTTATTCCCAGAATTGCTTAGTCGTCGACGATCTTCAACAAGACCTAATTTTAGGTGTCGATTTTACTAGCAAATATGACATTATTCCGGTACTAAAATACAACCTTCTCTTTATGCATGCGCACGATGAGAATATGATGACTGAAATCCCACTTGTATCTAATTACTCAGAAGTAACAGATTTTCCATCACTAGAGCACTTGTGTAATACTCTTGAAGCCTTTGAACAGCAACCCGCTCTTGCCCCTAACATTAATGAAACCCTTACGCCCCCTCAGAAACAAGCCATCCAAGATAACATTGGCGAATATAGTAACAGTTTTGCTACATCCATTCTTGAGCTCACGGAGGAAAGAAAATTGAAATTAAATTAGAATTAATTACTGACAAGCCTACTGCTACTCGCCCCTACCACATTAGCCCCAAAGTAAGTGATGAAATTTTGGTCCAGATCAAAGACATGGTTAATTGCCAGAATTATCTGTCTGTGAGGCTGATTCTCTCTATTCTACCCATAGTTTGGTAATTTCAAAGAAGTGTGGTGGCATTTGGTTCTTAACAGACTTTCGTAAACTTAATCAACACTTAACTAGAGTCCAATACCCCCTTCCTCGCACTGAGGACATCTTAAACACTCTCCAACATTCCACCTTCATTACGTGCATAGCTTTGTTCTCTGGGTTTTATAGCATACTTGTTCGCCCCCAGGATCGCCATAAATTGGCCTTTACAATTGATGGTGTTAGATTAATTGAATATTGTATAATGCAAATGGTCCTAATTACCAGTCCACAATACTTTCAAATGTTCATAAATAAACTCTTAGGTCACCTCAGGTGAACTTCTGCTACCACATATATAGATGACATTTTTATTTTAGGCACTATATTAGAATAACATATCACAAATATTCGCAAAGTTTTTCAGAGATTTCGTCTTTTCAATATGAAGGTCAACACTAATAAATGTTTATTTTCCCAACAGACTGTTAAGGTATTAGGCCATATAATTACTCCCCAAGGCATGACCACCAACCCTGATAAGGTTGCACCTACTGAACAAATGGCTCCTCCTACTAATGTAAAACAACTCTGCTCTTTTCTTGGAATGACCTCATACCTACGTAGGTATATAGTAAATGATGCTTTCATCGCCCAGCCACTGATCGACCTCACTAAACACACCACTTCTTTTAAATGGGACCCAGAACAAGAGAATTACTTTTTGAGTTTAAAACGAGCCATTCTTCAGGCACAAATTTTACAGAAATTTCACAAAAGCCACAAAATCATTCTTGCATGTGACGCCAGTAACTCGGCTGTTGGAGGGGTGCTCATCCAGATTGATCCTAAAACTAAAAAATGTTATATCATGGTCTTCATGTCAAAGAAATATTCTCCTCAAGAAGAATGCTGGTCCATGACGGAGAGAGAGCTATCTTCAATAAAATACTTATCTTCCCACTTTCGTCAGCACTAATATGGACGTAATTTCACCATTGAAACCAATAATGCTAGTTTAATTATTAATGCCCAATGGCATATCACGATGTGTGTATTCAGAAAATGGCTATAGGCTTAAGTGAATTTGATTTCTAAACACATGTCGTTAAGGGAACACTGAATACTCTACCTGAAACATTAAGTATGCTGTCCACTGCACCCCAGGTCCCTACAAAGTTGGTAACCATTCTTGAAAAGCATTACTATGTAAAACGTCCTTTGATGTTATGTCAGTCTCTTTTCGCAGCCTTGGCAGAGCCTATTTTTCAAAACACACACAATGCGGCAGAAATAGCTACTAATGTTACTAAATCTTCTAGGATGAATTGTGAGGAATTTAAACATTTGATCACACATTCGTTGCCAGAGGACAAATATCGACTTGTTAAGGCGTTCGAGATGAAGACATTTGCCCGTTTCTCTTATTCTTGAAATTTGTTTCTGCCTTGTACCATGTTAACATTCATGTTATTAGAGAACGATTTACTATCACTGTCACGTCAACTTGTATTGATCTTGTCTTCAATTGTACCGTTATTATAGTCTGCTTCGCCGGTATTTTACATTTTCTCCCTGTGCACATGCATGAGCAGGAATATGTTAATATTCCTGCACATGCATGAGCAGGAATATGTTAATATTCACGACGACTCTGAATTCTATTTATGTCCCATCACACTTTCTCACCCCCATTCATCGATGAATATGATAATGACACGCATGTTTCAAAACTTAAACAAGCACTCTTACACCCAGATCAGGCTGACACCCACTATACATGCTTAAGTCGTCGTTATGGAATAGCTAGCAACAGAAAAATATTCCTCATAGTAAACACACTCCAGGGCCCAACTAAATTAACACTTGTTCCCAAATTTTATGTGTCGGAAGTCATTCAAGCACGCCATCTTTGGGGGAGGGCACTTTGGGATCCTTAAGACATTCTGTAAAACCAAACAGTCTTATTTTCGGGAGTCTATGGCAGACAATATCAAAAAGTACATACAATCATGCCCTATTTGTCAAAAAGTTAAGGCGATTACATCTCAACCCATGGATCAACTCACTCCTTTCCCACCTCAAACACTCCTCGACACCTGGGCTCTGGATGCTAAAGATCCTTTACCCCCTACAGCATATCATAAGAAATATATCTTAGTAACGACAGAGTACGCCACACATTACGTCATCGCCAAACCTGTTCAGGCTATAGATGCATCCACATGTGCCGATTTTATAAAAGATGTGATCTTACAATTGGGCTGCCCCCAGAAAATACTCACGGATAGGGGAACCAGCTTTCAAAATGAGCTCATAAGTAATCTCCTTAAATC
Source organism: Dryococelus australis (assembly GCA_029891345.1). Classification (NCBI taxonomy): domain Eukaryota; kingdom Metazoa; phylum Arthropoda; class Insecta; order Phasmatodea; family Phasmatidae; genus Dryococelus; species Dryococelus australis. The sequence goes on from CM056996.1 coordinate 147,849,542, forward strand.
CCTAGGTATCAAAAAGCTCACAACTATGCCTTACAACCCAAGTTGTAATGGTTTAGTGGAACGAAATATTCGCGCTATCATGGAACAACTTAGGGCTTGTGCAAGTGCTGATCCAGTAAATTGGGACCTTTATGTCCCCTTTATTAAGTTCAAGATAAATACCAGCATTAATAGTTCAACAAAATTTACGCCATTTTATCTCCTTCGTGGCATGGAAGCTGCCCTCCCCATTCAAGTTGTTGCTACCAAATTTTCTGAACGCCATCACAATTGGTGTGAGAAACTTCTCGCCGCACGCCAAGCGGCTAAACAAAATGTAATCCAAGCTCACAGCCTTCAAAGAGCTTCCTTTGACAAAACCCACAGGAAAAACACATTAAAGATAAATGATTATGTGGGGTACATAACCGTGGTAGACACAAGGCCCTCACCCACCGCTACCGCGAACTTTATCGCGTGTCCGATATTCTGGGGGAATCTACTATTCAAATTCAAATTACTAAATTTGAGGTCCCTAAGTTTGACTCTGTGTCAGTCAGACATACCAAGTTTACTTACTCTCGTTAAAGTGATATGTGTGTGAATGTAATTCTATTATTTGTTCTATGCCTCATCTTTGTTTGAACATGTGTTAAGGTGTACTTTAATCCTTCCTCTGCACGCTGATCAACTGTGCGTGTTCTACTTCAATGCCAGCCACTCATAAGGGGACTACAACGAGGCGCTGCTGACGCATCTCCTACTCAGCACACATTCTCCGCGGCCAGCACCGCCCACTGCCAGCAGTGCAGCGTCGCTCCTGCCTTCCCATCTACAAGCGCTCAACTGTCCCTCTACAGCTGTCGCCATCCGTACTCCAGGAGTGCCACTTCACTTCGCGGCTTTTGCTGTTTGTACGCCTGCGGCGACGTCCGTCATGCCGGCCACCCAGGTTGGCGGCACTGTCTGTAGATGGCCTCACCGCACCAGATGCAACTGTTGTCGGGGCAACGAGCGGCCTATACTGCGCCAGTCGGTAGGGGTGGGGCATATCCCCGCCTACTTGGTCACCCTGACCTTAGTGATGTTTTTTTTGTTCCTTCATAGCTGGCAGTATCTCACATTCGACCTTCAGGATTCATGCAGGAGTTTATTATGTGAGAGGAGAGCCAGATGTGCTCTACGAAACCAGCCTCCCGCTGGTGTACAGAATTCAATTGCAATTCCCCCCCCCCCCCTCCCGAAGCACTTTAACAAATTCATCCACATTACTTATGCAGACAAAAGTACTACAACGTGTGCGAATGCTAAGATATTCTACAACTACATGAAGGTTGAAGGTGATGGATGCTAATATAATCTTAGAGTTCCATACTTATATCAGCACCTCTTTCTGCGTTACACGCAGTATTCAAACTAGCAGCGAAATTTTAGTTATTGTATTATAGTCACGGTGTTCCCCTTTCTATGTATACTCCCCATTATATGATTTCATATAATTATGCTTGCCTGTATACCCCTTGATTAATATTTCACATAACCTATCACTTCCCAGCCAGTTTCGAGTTTATGATTTGAGTGTACTGTATCAATGTTTCGGCTTAGGCCTAATGTTTTCCAGTGACTTTCACATTTAAATCTTTATATACTCAGTACACCCCTGTTGTTGTAATCCGCTAACAGGGCGCCCAGGGTGCTTGTTGTATATTCAAGTGTGATCACCAGTCCGGCTGCTGTCGTCTGTGTTTTGTTCCAACGAATTGAATTTCTATATAACAAGCTAGACCATGGGTATCTGCTTAATATATATTGAGGATGTTGTGATATGAAGGCCTTATGGCAGTTTTCACTACTGCATGTTTCTACTTCAGTCGTCACTGTAGTTTTCACAGATATTTATTGCCTCCAGTTGCTGAGACTATATGAAGTTTCAGATAACAGTATCACAGTAATACAGTTTGTGTACAAATAATCAACCTCAGGATTGGTCATATTCTTCCTGCATCAGAGCAGTATTTATTTATGGTACAATATATTTAGTCCATACCCCTCCTCCTCTGAGAATTGAGTTCACTGTGTTTACTTCTTACAGATTACTATAAATGTTATTGTTCAAAGTATTTATTTTGGGCTTACTCGCCCCTTCCATTAACTATTGTTATACATTAACTTACATACTTTAAAGTATTTTATAAGTTCACGGACATGTCGCTTCGACAATTTGATCTTTACAGTAAATTGCGTGTATATGTTGTAAACCAAGCTCACAGCTCTACCTGAATAGTGTATACTATTTAACTTCACTCCAGTATGAACACACTAATTACAAACAGACAGCAGCAAAACACACATGTTATTATTGTACCTTTATGCTTAGGATTTATTATTTAATATTTTATTATTAGTGCCATGCGCAGTCACTCTTACTGAGTTAGATAGCATTGCTTATCTCCTTCCAATGGAGTATTTATATTTGTAGGTTTTGCTGCTATCATGGGTCTATATTTTAGGCCTAAAGGCAAATGTTCAATACTCTCATATTTTAGGCCTACAGGCATGTTTGATCAAGTTAAATATATTTTACCCCGCCTTGTGAGCAGAGTAGTGGTATATTGAACTTATTTTATTGTCGCTTAAATTTCGTCACAAATTGTGACCAGTATGTTAATTTTAAATAGGATAAGGGGCATCCCGTCTTTATTTTTCCTTTCTTGTATGCAGATATACTGAGTTATGGTGCGTACCTTGTTGGAAACAAACAAATAATAAAAATATTGTGAAAAACCTTCCACTAGCATGTAAGAATGATTGTACCTAGATATAGTATTGGTTAGGTTTCTTTGTTCTCAAGTACCATGTTTATTATTCAGTCATAAATGATGTTCTAATATTTATTCTGCCCTCGGGCACTCTACTGTATTACTAAAACAAACATAAAAAGTGGTAAGCCAAACAAGTTCACATCAAGCAGTTTTATGAAAGTTAGAGATATCAGTGATGACAAACATGACTTTCCACCCACATAAGTACAAAGACAGTGTGTCACATACACTGAACTTTAAAGTGCTTCCATAAAGATTAAAAGTGGACAAACTTTCCTTCAAAGTGAATTTTAGCCACAAAACTTACACGGTGTGCATGAGAAAAGACAATCAACGCCATTATCGACAGTTGATTGTGCGTGACGCGCAGCCAACTGCAGAATGTCAAATATTGTTTAACCGCCATGCGCATTGCCAACTGTCGGATAGATATATTCTTTTCCTTTGTATATCCTGATTTAAATCTTTCCATTATTCTTTAAAATGTTAACTATGGCATATAGTACGTTGTCTTAAACTTTTTTTTAAATTAGTACTGCTTTCAGCCGAATGGCAGTGCCTTTTACTCTGTTAAATTTTTCACGTAATCGCACTGGCAGGTTGTCAAGCGCTCACTAATTGTGACCACGATAACACCCTTTCCCTTCCCTGTGGCCACGGCCTAGTCTTGGTGGGTTAACCTTTTATTTTTCGTTTAATTATTAAATGTGGCCGTGGACACAGCCTCACCCTCCTCTCCCTTAGTGACGCTTACAACGTGTTCAGTGGCCATTAATTTTCGCTATCCTTTTCTTCATTGTAAACCTTGTATCTTTTAGCTTTTACCCGCCTTGCCTTTTGCCCCTTAATGAATATTAACTTTAACTTCAAAACTTTAATTGAAATGATTATAACACCAAGCATTTTTCTTTTCTTTGGCCGGTGTTTCCTACTTGTCATTGGTCCCTCGATACCCCAGTAAGTCTTCCGGGTTGCCACTCCACCGTACCGTCTACATCGCCCTACGCCCCAGGCCTACCACTACTGATGTACTTTTGGTACCAGTGCCTCTCACACACTCCTGTACCATGACCGCTCTGGAGGTCCACTACTTCATCCCTTCCAGCCGAGGATGGCTGCTTATTCGACCGAGGGAGTAGTGTAGCGTCATATGGCGGCGCTACACCACCTTAGGTAGAGCGCACTATGGATCATAGCTAGGCGGGTTTGTTTTACAAACATTCCCTACCTCGCCCGGCTAAATAAGAGCCCTGGAGGCCGGTGCTGCCCCCCCCCCCCAGCTGACCACGAGACTTCAACGAGTATTGAGTGTGTGTGTGATAGAGGCTGAAGAGGAGAGCACCTACCTACCCCTGAGCAGAGGGGTTCCGAGGCCAACTGAAGCAGAAGATAAAGAGTGAGCATAATTCGCGTAGCGATAGGAACCAATGCTGGTATCGAGACATCGTCCCCATTCCCCATTTTGTAATAATCAATATTATTGGTAAGGACAGGGATTAGCTACGTAGTGGTTATCACAGTTACCATATTGTAATTGCGTCATAACGTAGTCTGCTATTCTGTAATAAGTTAAAGTCTTGAGAGTTGTAAGAATTGACATCCCATTGTGTTTTTGTAATTGTTACTTCTTGTTCATTGTGATTCGTTGTTCATTAAATATATATTTTTATAATTCCCTCTGTCATTCAGCTACCTATGAACTATCCACTTAGACACCCCTTACTTCCACTTAAGGTGAAGAGCGTAACTGTGAGGGAAGGAGAAAGTGCATTTTATAAACAGGAGGCAGGGAGTTGTTTCAATTTCATGCAGTTTTCTGAGATTCTAAATAAGACATGAAAAACATTAGAAAATATAGTTTTCCATGTTCAGTCTTCAACAACAAAGAAAGTTTCATAGTAACGTGGCACGAACTTCAATCGGGAGGTGACGTTTACATAACAAGCGCTCCATAAGAAACTGAATCTGAATGTTTTGTGGAAGAGATATGTGAAAAAAAAAACACGCCCCAAAACGATTTGTCTAGCGTGCTACCTTCCAATAAGTGACCATGCGAAGACAACCTAGGCGTGTTTAACGCATGGCTAAATACAGTTCCTGATGCGAACGAGAAAGTGCCAACTTAACTTGTAGTTACAGATCTTCGTGATGCCTGTCACAGAGGATGCCCAGATAGTGTGGATAATACTTAACTGTGGAACCTAAAAGTCCTGTTACGCCAGTTTGACGGCAGAGATTTACTTATTCTTTTTTTTTTTTTGTGGGGGTAAGAGACCCAGAGAACTTTCAAAGCGAAATTCGCTGGCAGTCCCGTGGCGACGGCACAAGTGACTGGCCTGGACTTGTTACCTGCTGCAGACAGCTTGCAAATTACCACAGCAGCCGCGCCACCACAGCCTCCCGCCTCCCCTACTTCTCTTTACCTGCTTCCTAAATTAGTAGCCCCGGAGAACCCGTTTGTACACGATAAAGTTTGCCGCGGCTGCAAGTACTCCCCGCGAATAGCAATTACCACGTCGGGGGAAAGGTTCCAATAGTCGATTAACGTAATGGCGCGGCAGTGTTATTCAGTGAAAGATACTCTCACCCGGAAAAAAAAAAAAAAAAAAGCGGCGAATTGATTAAAAAAAGTATTGTTTTGTGTTTTAACACTTCCGTTCATTGTCGTTTCAAGCGAAGGGACTAAGTAATTATTTTTCCGGCGAATTAAATTTACGTGTATCGCTGTATTGCTTGCTTTCTCCTCGAAACCATCGAGCACCGTAGGTTATGCTTGATGTTACTGAGAGTACTTTTTATGAAGCTGATCACAACAAACATTTACCTTTTACCTTTTGAGGGGCATACTTAAATATACGTTGTTTTATTGTGGTTTATAAAATACATACAGAAAATAATTCAATTGAAAGGATTAATATATTTACAGGAATAGGAATTTAACAAAAATATGCAGCACTTTAATTAAAAATTCATGGTACATTTTTTCTTTTTTTTTCTATTAGAAAATATTACAATTTATATTTTGAAAGAAGTTTCTTTTGGAAATTTTGGTTTCTATTTCACATTCCACCATGCGTTAACATTTGTTACTAAAATTTATTGTTGCGATATCTGCTATTGTTGGTTCGAGGAAAGTTACTTATAAATCTTCATAGTTTTATGTACTAAGAACCACTAACATTTATTATTTTCTTTTGTAACTTCAGTACATAGTACTAATTTTTGCTCTGCAGCTAGTTCTTGAGAATTAATTCTTAAGCCCTCTGTATGCTTACAAAATGTTCACCCTCCACATGTCTCACAAAATTTTCTTCAGCGAGAAATCTTGTTGGCTGTCTTTTAAATGATGACGTTTCAAATTACTCAAAAATCTATTCGCTCTCTTTGTGGCATTGTTGTAGAAACAAAACTAACTTGGAGATATTTAACAAAGACTTGAATTTTTATATTTATTTAGACATTTTGTTATTTCGTAGTGTTAAGATTAAGTAGAACAAACAAATTTCATACAGATGTAAGTATTTTTAACAATATATCTTATACATTATATAATGTATGTGCACAGAAAATGACACATTCATTTGTACAACTCACACGCATATGTATTTATGGGCACTTGTCAGGCCTCTTATGAAGGGCAGTTACGTCGTCTCGCAACTATTTTTGTTTCAGATTTAAGTGCCTCGAATTTTCCTACTAATTGCCTTTAAATTGAACAATTTATTAAAACCATCTCATCAAGTTAACCAGTTTGACAGACAGTTCATGAACGTAAAATCAATTGTTAACTACAATGCTGTGTAACTTGTGTCAAGATTGCATGCGAGTATACGATTTTATGTGTGTTGCAATTGCTTACCAATTAACGTTGCTAAAACTTTTACTGATAAGTTTAGAAATATTTAATAGATTTCAACATGACTAATGGCGCCTGCAAATACTTAGGATACTGTACCTTACATACAATTTTAGGAGGGGGTTTGTAAGTTAGCATGCAAAAATATATAAAAAAAAGCTGTTCACGATAAAGTAAGGACTTCCGAAATCTACCATACAAAAAATTCACTGCCCTTAGCTGCATATATTTTAACGGGCGCACTGAGTGACATGCACCCAGTAAAGTTGGTAATAATGAATGCAAAGTAGTTCCACATCTTAACGTCGAATAAAACATGTTAGGTAATCAGTTGCTATAACTTAAATCGTTTCTTTCGCTTAGATACTGTTTTTTAATGCAATGAAGTGTAAAAATTACTAAATATGTAAAATATTCTCTTTTGTAATAATTCCATGTATTCAACGGACTGACGCGTGAATAAAGTGATGAGGCATATGACAACATTAATTTTACACAATACGGAAAAAATACATTACGTGCATAGAAGTAGATACTATTAAGCAGGGCTTTCAAAAGTGCTCATTTTACCGTGAACAGCATTTACCCAAAAGTATTCAGATTTAGGCCTATACTAGTTAAGAAAAACAGAAGCGAAATATAGTTGCGTTCCATTTCACACACGACTCGCTGATTATTTTCGTTGTTCTCTGTACACGTGATGTACGATGGACTTCTGATTAGGCTAATTTTGCGTGTTCGACGAACAAAAGCACTGGAAACATACGGGGCTTCCCTAGATGACATGCGGGTCTCACTGTAAGCAGGCGTGTGTATCCTAACTATTAAATTCTATAAGAATTTGGTTATTGGAACATAAATGTGTTCGTTGATAAGTGTCAAAGTCAGCCAAAATTGAAGTAAGCTTACGGTATTTATTCATTTATAAAACAGTGTTTTAAACTATAACGAAAATACTGTATACTTTTCTGAACGCATTGCAGTATTAAGACCTTACAGCCATGGTTTAAACTTTTGAGTAAAAAGAAAACATTGCTTGTTTATACTGTTTTATATTTCTATTACGATGCTTCCTTGTGGCGTTTAACATTGACTACTAGAGAGTCCCCTTAAGGACGACACAGGCACTAGTAACAGGTGTCTCGCGTCCTCTATGCACTCGCGCAAGGTGCTAAATTGGAGTGCAGAATTTTGTCTACAAATTTCATTGGTCATCGTTACATTTTTTTACGTATTGATGATGAGAATAGTGTATCACAGGTTGCCATGCAATTGAAAAATTCTTTGCTATGATTTTCAAACTTAAAAAAGATAGTGAAAGCATACAAAAAATGTATAAGAACTTGAAATGTTTATTAAATTCTCTATTTAGACAAACGCTGGTAGTGAATAATTCCAACTAATTTAGAATTTATTTTACTGGAAATACACACGTGATTGGTGGCATAAAAAGGCGGGAACATTTATTGTGACCTGCCGCATCTGGTTTTAGAATGTATGGAATGTTCCTTTGGGCTTGGATAGTGGCATCTGGTAAGTTTGTCCCTTAGCAACTAGTGGCGAACGACGTTCTGCAGCAGTGCTGCAGAAGTACTCCTACGACTTTACGTGGAATTGAGTGTTACACTCTGAATTTGAATCAGTGAGAATTTCACTGTTTCAACCAGTCAACAGTGCCTCACTGACTCAACAGCCACTTTAGTGAATTTAACTGATGGCTCAGTGAAAAAAATGCCAGATTTCCTCAACTTATTGATTCAGTGACATTTTCCACTGATTCATCAGTCATTTTTTTTCGCAGTGGTTTGTTTTTTGACTGATGTATCGAAATAGCCGTCGAACAACGTTTATAAATGGTCGTTAAACAACGTGTATCAAATGAAATAACAACGAATAAAGTAATAAAACCAATACAAAATACCTTTTAAAACGTCTTTCGTGTTTCAAAACACTATGTTGTGAGGTAATATAAACATACAGCCTTTATTTTACGTCTGTCATTTCGTTTTTAAGGTAATCATCAGAGAACTCTGTTTGAAGGTTTAAACTGCATATAAAGTGGTGAAGAATGTGCACTCATATATACTATTCGTTGTAACAATCCTAATGCTACCAATTAAACCAAAAACGAAAAGTAAGGGTATTGAATTTAAATCAAGATTTATACAATAACTATAACACGTAAGGTATATTTTCCTCTCGTTTATCAACTTGACTTTGTAGCTAAGATGATAACGGAACTGCCTAAAAGTGAAGTGGAAAATGTGCATGAGTTCAATACTGGCCACCACCGAAAAGTTTTACCGTTTTTAAATTAAGGTAAATTGTGAAATATAAATAGTAAATGGTCGTAAATACGTTTATTTCACGTAACTCTTTAGCTAAATTCAATAAAAACAATATTTAATTTGTCACTGCTGTCGGCCGTCACTTACCAGTGAAATTGCTTCACGTCACTTATTCAATCAGTGACATTTTTTCACTGAAACAATCAGTGGTTTTCCACTGATTCTAAGTGGAGTCATTTTCACTGATTCGAGTAGTTGAATTTCGCTGCGAATCAGTGGTTTTGCACTGATTCGAATTAAGAGTGTAGGTAAATATTTGTGAATACTGAGATTATTTCTTTTGCTTTCTGTTATTTTTTTTTATGCATATACGTTTGAAAATGGGTAAATTTGTAAAATAGTATTCACATTTCTTATAATTTTGGAGTTCCACTTGGCTGATGCATGAATACCGCTGAGGCCCAAATAAATGTTAACTTTAGGCATGGTGGAAGAATACCCAATATTCATGCAAGTTGATCTTAAGAATAATTTTTCAAAAGTGCTCAATTTGCCGTTAACAGCCTTTATAAACGGTGAAAATAGGGAATAATATTCATGCAGTGCTGTCGCCTTGTTACTCTGATCTACTACATGCAGTTTTACTTGAGTAATTAGTAACAAGTTACTATACACAGTGGTGTACAACAGATTAAATCTCTCCTTTCGAAGCGAAAATGTTTTGTATGATTAAGTGCTACCATTCTGTAGTAAAGAACATGCACTTTTCGTGGAACGTTGTGGATTGGCGAAGAGAAATTATGTTTCACTGTACTCAGTCTATTTTCAAGTGGTTCCAGAAAAGAACAGTGCAACAATTTCGCATAGAATAGACACAAACCTCGTTCGTGGTCAAACTTGCAGTTACAGAGAACATGATACATCGGAAGCGGGATATGAGTTGAACTGTATTCTGGAAGTAGAAAATAATTTACAAACATAAGTATTGCACTACTAATTACTTCGAGTACAGTATGAATTTGCCATTGTTTTCGTAATACAGGACACAAATACCGTGTAGATAAAGAAAACTAGTTCCTTACTTGATAGATGATTGCATTCTTCCGTGGTCACTGTCATGATAGCTGTCTTGGCTTCCGAACTGGAGCCGCATCTGATTCCAGAAACCAACCAGATGCAGCTCCAGAGCCAAGACAGCCGCTAGTTCCTTACTTCTTTCAAAATGACAAAATTTCAAATGTTAAATTTATTCGTGACCAGACTTATTAACTGCGAAACAAATCCATAACGGGAAAGTACATTGGAATACTTAAATAGTGATGTTAATATTAAAATAGGAGTAGTGATTCTGTAGCTTAACGTCCAATAACAACTCAAATATTTCAATTTGATGGGCACTCTAAAATTTGATTCTTTCAATTTTACACGTATTAAATTATTAACAAGTATTTCTCTAACGAGTTCACAGGTTTATTTGATCTACGCTTTTGTCAAAGTCATTAGGCTCGTAGAAACGATAATTCTTTTTATTTCGTGCGAGAAAATAATGGACGAAAGTGTTTATCAACAGTGAACAACTATAATATTTGCAATCAGTGGGAAAGGATCACAGGTCAAGCGGCGACGAAAAAAAAGAGGACTGAGATTCGTAAAAAGAGGCGCTTGAAATTATCAGCGAATTGGGAATGCGCAAGAATAAGCCCCGAAGCAAACACATTGTGAACAGTTTGCGCCGGGACGTATCCCACAGGCGTGCAATCAAATGGAATCATTTTTATTTTGGCTTTGCCCGATTACTCATTCCGAGTCACTGGCTAAGATTATCTCCCTGCGCTGAATATTTGTGGCAATTTTTTTTTCTGCGCTGCAGAACTCGCAATCCGCTGTGAAATTATATTTACACACACGCATGTAGTGAATGCCCCGCCAGCGATCAAAGCGAACGCCTGCAGTTATAAACATTTTCAGGTGCTGGAGTTCGTTCGTGATGCTTTGCTACCCGATTGGCTTTCTCGCGTGAACTACTGTAAAATGTACAACGTTCCTAATTATCTTATTTGCATGCTAAACTACAGTCTACGAGAAACATCTATTTTATTAATTTAAACATATGTATTAAATCTATGAACTTTTAAAATGACAAAACAACTATTTACAAGAAAAATTTAAATAATATTTTAATTTGAAATTATAATTTTTCAAATATTCGTATTATTATTTTAATATGAATACTTTACATTGTAAAAAATTATTCGCCTTAAACTTCTGAATTTAAAATAAAATAATTTATTAGGCCTTAATTGTAATATTTCTCAATCTGCCCAAGAATTTAGTGCTGTCTACATTGTGTAACAAGTACTTCAATTTTTATTAGGAAGCATTTTTTTTTTATGAAAAATTTGATTTGCCATACAGAATTTACTTTTTAACCGGACCAACGTAACTCTAGAAAAGGTATGCCCTTTGTGTTGTCCTGTTTCTTCGCTGCTATGAATTTCCACAGAAACAGAAGGAATCCCGCCTTTTCTAGTCCGCGGAACTGATGGTGCATTATTAAGAAAACTTGCTCTGGTATGTGTTGTGTTTCAATGTTTATTCATCGTCGCATATTATCAATTTTACTGAGCGTGCCTTCCATGTACTAACATTGTTCTGAGCAAGCACTCAAACCAGTGTTTGTAATCAGTGAAATTGTAACTTTTACATCAAAGGCAAGATAAATCTGACGCTTATATAGCAACGTTCGGTAAAGGGAATCTCATATTTAATATTGGCGCAGAGAACGCTAATATAAACGGATAGCTTTATGGTATGCAATAAAACCGGGATTTAATCCTCCAGCGAGGGCGTAAGAGTGCGTAATTTTCTACAGCAAACCCGTTCTTTAAACGAGATCGAGCGAGATGCTGCAAAGGTAAACTTTCGGACTCGCCGTCGGAAGAACTTGAGTTCGAGTCGAGGTCCAGTCAACCAGAAATCACTCCAGGCGAATGCAAATAGTTTGCTTGCCTGGTTTTGCTTCTGTAAGCAACTTTCTCTGTCTGTAATGATCTCACTGTCGACGAGGCGGGAATCTACCTAAATGCTGTTCACTATAAAGTGAGCACTTTTGAAATCAACCTTAGAAACCATGCACTGCTCCTACCTGCATATATTTTAACGGGCGAACAGTGACAGGCGTCCAGTAAAATTTGGTGACGGCGGAGAGAAAGTATTTCCTTACCTTAACGCTGAATAAAAAGTGTTAGACAAAACCATTTGTGACAACATAAATTACTTATTTCATTTTCTGTTATTTTTTTAGTGCATCGAAATGTAAAAATGAGGCGGTTTGTAAAGTATTTCCTTTTGTAATAATTTCACAGTTTAACTTGACCAACGCATGAATAAAGTGATGAGGCCCAAGGCCATGTAAATTTTACATAAGGCGGAAGACTACACAACGAGCATACAAGTATATCTTAAGAAGGGCTTTCAAAAGTGCTCATTTTACCATGAACAGCCTGTATCTATCACTCTTTCAATGTCCGGTATTCTGTAGACTCTCAGTGGAGATTTACACGCTTTATGGCATCTAGAGACGCCGCAGGAATTCTTATGCTCGCGGGGTTTTGAACTCGTAACAGCTCTTATAATATGCAGCTGCTGGCCGTTTACACTGCTAACAGGTGATGGCATAGACCGGCCAAGTTAAAATAATTAACGCGCCAACACAGGAGCTTTAGAAATCGACATATTAGTAATTGCATTTAGATATAATGCGTACGCTATCGGCTAGCATTTGTGTGTTATAGCATGGGGGAAATTTTTTTTGCACACTGAGACCGCGTGGAACACTAGTAACTAATAAACACACTCATTTAAGTTTGCAGTGATTCGGGACGCATTATAGAATCACAAGAGATAGCGCAAAATAGATAACGGCTTTCCCACATTTCTGAGCAATTTATTGTTTTGACACAGTGATATATGATTACATATTATTAACGCACAAGGTAATATACTTAAGATAAAATGTGCAAGAGAAAACACATTATCAGACATAAGTAAATAAAAAAGTATTAATAAAACTGCCTTTTGCTAAAATATCCTGATTACCTTTTTGTAGAGATACTTAACAAAAACGCTACAGCTGCGAGAAAGTGTAGCGTTATAAATTATTTTATTTTATAAATGTAATATAGCTGTTTACGCTTTTAGGATAGATGTGCCAGCTGATGGCACGAGAAACTCTTGTAATGAAAAAATAGATGAAGTGTTTCTAATACTAACTCATTATTAATTTGCCAAAACAATACGTGCAGTATTTTCAGTGATATATCTTTGTTCAGGAAACAGTTATGTTATAAACAGTTAATAAGTAGCCATAGATAGAACACTGAAGTCCCACATTATTTATATTGCTAGATTTTTTAATTGAATTGAATTAGATAGGGCTTATTAATGTCCCCAGTGTTATGCCTGAAGGATTATCAGGGAACGGTTTACAAACTAACTTATGCCTTATATGGGATTTCAAACTCAGACCGGGGGCGCACCCCTCGACGGCGCCACAGGAGATCGGCTACATTGCTGGAGGCTGACGACAATCTGTATATGTAGTACGGCAGTCGGCACATCCTGGTCACCCCACAAGGACAAAGAGTATTTAAGGGGAATGGTGCACGGAAACCGTATAAAACTGGTTTTACAGCGGATTTTTCACAATTGTTGGCTCGACAAAATAACACATTTGGGGACATTCTTGCATTGTTATAAATTCACTGTGCTCGTTATTCTCGGAGCACTGATTGAAGATAAATAAAGGAAAATCCTATAATTTCTTCCATCAGCGCTCCGAGAATAATGACGGCAGTGAATATCTAACAACGTAAAAAGGCGTTGAAAATTATTTGCATTTTGTCGAGCAAACATTTCGACAAAGACTTTGGAAAACAACTTATATCGAAAATCGGGTAAATGTATAGCTTTCATGCACCATTCCCCTTAACAATACAGAGGTGTAACAATCTCTTGTACCGCTGGAAACGCTGGCAAAGTAGCGCCAGCGACATGCCGTCTGCCAATCAGCACCATCTTGCCTGCCACCGCCGGAGGCCCTGCCCGAGTACTGCGAGACGAGAGAGCCACCTCCCGTGGTCCGAGTTCTTCACCCGACAAGCCCGCCATCGAGAGAGAGCTGCTACGAGAATTCGACGTCCAGAGAGTAAATATATATTCCCTGGTAGGGCGACTGAAGCATGTTAGGGCTCGGGACTTGCGAAGGCATCTAAGCTTCATCCGAGCAAAGTATCGCCTTGATAGCTCAAAGCTAATTGTGTATGATCTAAGGCACCAGGTCCTTAAGAGACGTACATATTAAGAAGACACAACCACGGAAAGCCTATCACAGGTTACCTACCACACTGACAGAAGTAACACAGGTACAGTCAGAGCAAAAGTAAAGAACTTATGGAATCAAATGAAGTGAGTGAACATGTCCAACCAGAGGTCAGGGTGAGACGTATAATTAATGCCTGCGAGGCGCTATTTAGTAAGATAGTACCAACACACTCATATATGGATATCGCTAAGTTTAACTCCCGAGGGGAAAACTTTCAGTCACCGCAGAAATAAAGAATTGGAGTTAAACGGAAGCATCCCAAACACGAGCACTAAGAAACCCGGTCGTCAGACATACAGTATAAAGAAATTAAAATTAAATGCATGTCAGGAAAGAACAAGGGTAACTCTGACACCTCACACAAGGACATGGGCTCATGTAATCAAAACACGGTGCCTGTGAAATCTGAGAACATACACATCATGGAACCGATGGCGCACGCCAAGGTCGGATCCAGGGATCGCATGATTCAGCATGATCGTGACATCAGAGCACGCACTGCCTTTATAGGACTGTGGTCGCTGGTGGCCATCACGTGCGCATTATGCATGTACCAGGGTCACCGAGCCAGGGATTGCCCGCTCTTCCCAAAGCAAGAACACCCATTTAACACAAATATAAAAGAAACGGTTTAAGAAATTTAAAAGATGTTTTGGCATGATAGAAGTAAAAATATGCATCCCTAAGGTAGAGAGTAACAACACATCAGAGGACAATATTAACATTAACACGGGAAAAAGTGGCAGTGATGAGATGCGGAAAAAGGAACTGAGCCACAGCTCCGTGTCACATTCAGAACACAAACAAGCCCTGCTAACCGGCAAGGACGAATGTTGCATAAGCTACGTGTAAACGTCTATGCCGCACGTCCTTCTCCGGATGCACATGTTCATGTACAACAAAAACACTTGTACACAAACACAGGAGGCAACCAGTAACTGAAAAGTTTTCACTAGTGGATGCAACTACATATGTAGACATACCCAAGTATAAAACAAATGTGAACATTAACATAGCGGGGTATAATTTCAATCAAGACTTCCTCTTGATAGATAATTTAAAATTAGTTGTCATACTGGGAGTGGATTTTATAAAGAAGTATGGTGTGATACCCATATTATCTAAAAATGTTATGTATGTATATGCTTACCACAATAAAGACATCATTGAAATACCCATTAACATAAACCAAGTATATTGCAATACAAACAATTGCATTGAATATTATATAAATAAAATTGAATATATGGGAAACCCACATGACAACACTGCATTAGGCACTATAAACAAAAATTACAGTCATACAAAAAAGCACAACTCAGAGAGTTACTCGAAAAGTACAACGATCGCTTTGCTAGTAACATAACAGAATTAACTGAAACAAAAAATTACCAAATCAAACTTAAATTAACCACAAACACACCTATTCATAAACGACCTTATAGAATAAATCTGCAATTACACGAACAAGTACTGGATCAGATACAAGAAATGCTCGATAAAAATATAATCACCCCTTCTGAAACACCTTATGCCGTGCTGAGCCTAGTTATAAAAAATATCAAGGAGGCATATGTTTTCTAACTGACTTTCGACTTCTTAAGCAGCACTTACAGAAGGTACAATACCCCATCCCCAGAACCAAAGATATAACAAATACACTTCAGAATTCCAAATACATCTCATCGATTGACATGTTTAGTGGATTCTACGCTATTCCAGTGTGGGAACAAGACAGGGAATAACTGGCTTTTAGCATCGACAGCATCAGTTTATATGAGTATGCTCGTATGCCAATGGTGTTGGCCACAAGTCCTAATCACTTCCAAAATTTCGTAGATATGATGCTTGGGCCATTACGTTGGTACAAGACAGGGAATAACTGGCTTTTAGCATCGACAGCATCATTTTATATGAGTACGCTCGTACGCCAATGGTGTTGGCCACAAGCCCTAATCACTACCAAAATTTCGTAGATATGATGCTTGGGCCATTAGGTTGGAACACAGCAGTACCCTATAGAGATGATATTTTCATCATAGGCAACTCTTTTCACACAATACCGGTAAAATCATGGATGGACTACAACAATACAATATAAAAGTAAATTTTAAAAATGTCATTTCGTGTAACAGGAAATCAAAATTTGAGTCACTACATTACTCTGGAAGGGATCCGAATGGACACTGAGAAAATCGATACCATCTAACAGATGGTACCACCCAAAAACATAAAGCAATAGTGAAAATTTTTAGGATTAACTTCATATTTACGAAGATACATTTTAACTATGCAAAGATCGGCGAACCACTAAGAGATCTTATCAAAGAATCCAACACATTTAAATGGATACAAACACAGCAACAGGCATTTGAAACCTTAAATCAGCCTTAATTAAACCTGCCATCCTAGCGAAATTCCAAGGAAATAGAACACTATATTGGCCTGCGATGCGTCTCAAACAGCCATAGAAGCCGTCCTTATACAGAAGATACCAGGAAGCAAAGAGCGAAGCATTATCGCATTTGCATAAAAAAAACTCTCGCTTAATGAAATAAAATGGTCGGCAACGGAATTTGAGCTGTCGGCCATCAAATATTTCGTTATCTATTAAAAAAAAATACTTATATGGGAAAATTTACAATAGAAACGTATCATGCCACCTGAAGATATTTAAAGATAGTGGCCGAACACAATGTTAGGATCCAAAAGATAGGGATAGCACTAACAGCGTATGATTTCGAGGTAAAAATTGTCAAAGGTAAACTGAATACACTCGCTGACCCGATGAGTCGAATACCAACTACAGGCAGAGCGGAAACCACACAAATATCTGTAGAACATCAACATTACACAATCAAAAAAGAATACACTACATGCACATCCTTCTACACAGCACTCGCTGAATCTTTGTTACAAAATCCTGATAAAGCAGGAGAAATAGAACACACTATAGTAAAAAGATAATAATTAATAAATACCAAGACATTAAACTATTCATTAAGCCTGAATTAGGTACACACAACAAAGCACATATTGCCAAGATGCTAACAAACATAGACTATTTGCCATTACAATCTATTGCAAAGATCAAATAACCTTATATCAGGTAAATATCAAAATCAATATGGAAGGCCACACTAACAAAATCAAAACTACATGTATTGACCCACGGCTAAACTGCAAAATTATCATTACAACTAACAGTTCCACACCACACTATCACCTCATCTACATTCACGAACAAGAATATATCAGAATCGAAGATGACACACGCCTGCTACTGGCACGCATTAACATAACACAAATATCCCAATTCCTAGCAGAAAATGCTAAAGACACGCATATCTCACAACTAAAAACAGCTCTCACAGACCCACAAACGCCACACCAAAATACACACGTTTAGCACGAAGATATGGCATGACAGGAAACTGAGAAATAGATCTTAAGGTATATACCTGCACGGGGGAAAAACAGCTAACCCTTCTACCACAATAATATATCCCGGAAATTATCACAGCACATCACGACTCCCTACTAGGAGGAGGACACTTCGGCCAATTCAAAATGCTACAGAAAATTTAAAACCAGTACTACTGGGACACAATAGCCAAACATCTTAAGGAATACATAAAAAATTATCCCACATGTCAAAAAGTGAAACATACTAACCAGAAATCGATAGGCCTTATTACCCCTATTGAAGTCACACCCTTATTCTACTCTTGGGGCCTAGATGGGAAAGATCCCCTCCAAACAGCGGCATCCAGCAACAAATACATTCTTGTCATGACGGAGTTCTTCACGCATTACGTTGTAGCAAAACCTGCCATTGTGATTGATGCAAAAACCTGTGCAAAATTCATTAAAGTATTAATACTGTGGTATGGGTGCCCTAAGTTCATTTGAACAGATTGTGGCATGCAATTTAATAACAAAATTATCACAGACCCATTACACCAGTTAGGAATCAAAAAGTTACAAACCACAGCATACAACTCCGCTTGTAAAAGGCTGACTGAACAGGTAAACAAAATTCTACCATAACAATTAATAGCAAGTGCGAACGAAGACCATGCACATTGGGATGAATATGTCCTGTACATAATCTTCAACTACAACCCCACAATCAAGAGAAGTACCAAATACTCACAAATCTTTCTCTTTCACTGTATAGAAGCAGTACAGCGATACCACGTTATAGCGTACACATTTTCGCAGCGAGCAGCCGACTAGTATGAACAGCTTAAATTAGAATGTGAACAAGCCCAGTTGATCCTACTTGAGTCCCAAAAACAACAAAAAATAATTTTTGGTAGAAAATTTTGGCCCAGCGAGCTTAAAATCGAACAATACACATGGGTCAAACCCACGCAAGACAGAAAGCATTAAACTTTAAATATCATGGCCCTTGCAGGATTCACAATATTTTGGGGCCATCTATGGTCTCAATCGAAATCAAGAAAAGAGGCTAAACAAAGATCGATGCAGTAAACACACGGAACATTAAACTCGCAAATATAGGAAACTAATACCAACATATATGTTACAGGTTAACGGCCACAAATATGGGGACGACGGGAGTGGAGTGTTACTGCTAGCACTCCACATATCATCGGTATCCATTGGAGCACACTCGTTCAAAACCCACAGTGGGGTCTACTTTCAACAGCTGTCACCAGACATCTATTACGAAAAAACAATTCCCCTGGTCTACAACCTGCCGCTGCAGCAACCGGCTGCGCCCAGCAATGTCGACGTATAGTACCACCAAGCCTGTGCCATCAAGAGCAGGGCAGTTTGCAAGAATGCAGACCAATTGAAACGTCACAAAATGTTGTACAATAATTTATGTCTGAAGTTGCCTTATCCAAGAAAATTAAATGTGAAATTACCTTCCTCGGAGATGTCGCAACATGATGTTGCGACTTTCTCACAACCCATCACTTCAAATCCCTCTTCACTAATGAGAAGCCCTTGCAGTACAATTTACTGAATTAGAAAACAATGTCATCACCTCAAATAACAACTTCAACATAACGATTCATAGCATGATGCAAATAAAAAGACAGGTGGAAGACACATTAAATTCTCTTATTAATATCATTGGTGTCATGTCAAGTTAAATTAATATTCAGAATAGATAAATAGAATCCTCCCTCATTCAACCACAATTGTTAATGAGTATGGTGCTGGAAATTGCAAACAATGTAGTCAATGAGCTCAGAATTAACACATGTATTGAGCAGTGTCAGCAGAAAATTCTATCCATACAAGTAGCAAGTAAAGAGGTTTTAAGAAATGTTCTTTTAAGATTACAAGAGCAAGTATATGGGCTAGGGTTACAAATAAGCATACCCATCAAAGACATCTTGAAATATTATACATTACCTCTAACTGAATGGATGCTATCTCTAACTCAAATTATGATAAAGGTACTAATTCCGTTATTACACAATAAGAGTTCGTGGCAATTCTTTAGAGCCACAAAAGTCCCATAAAATACAACAATGAAACCTGTATTGTAGGAAAACCAGCTAACATTATCGCAAGTGCTATAACAACAAAGGAAACACGAAAACTTAACGGTATGCTGGACCAAACTAACAGCATATATTTACTTTCTAAGCAACCAGTCGATACTCCACAAACCAATTGCTTAAAGACCACAATTTACCTTAAAGTTATACAAAGTCTATTTAAATATTGCAAACTTCAATGCGAGTCCAGTAATTACTTTTCAATTCAGTTTATCGAACCCCACCATTACGTAGTTACTAACATACCAGGATAATTAGTACTAAGATGCAGTAATAAAACCTTAAGTTAAATAATACAGAACCCCAAGGTAGAGACTATAGAAATCCAAGTACCGCGTGGTTGCGAAATTACTTTCAACCAAGTCACTATCATTAAGGCAACACATATTTGTGACATAAAAGAGTCCTAAACTAGGTATTACTCGCATACAATTTACCCGTGCAATGGCTCCATAATAATGAATTTGAAGCTTAGCAACTCAAAGCCAATGAAGGAATTTCATTCTACTCTGTTAACAACACTATTAATAGTGAGTGGAAATTATGCACTCAGAAATGCCTAAGATAGAGTCCACAGTCTTTCCAGCAAACTCACGTGTTCTCCGTGTTAACACATGAACACTATAACTACTTCTTAATTTTAGCGCTTGCAGCAATATATTATTAATTGATTAAGATAGCTGTACTAAAGAATCACATGGTGCATGCGGCACACCTATAAGCTAACGAATTTTATAAGAAGAAACGTATTCTTGTTTTATGTTAGTGCTCTAAAATTGCTAATACTGATACCTCAGTTTCACATAGTAGCACAATAAAAGAGAACTACGGACGTACAACTAGCGTACTCAAATCTGTCAGATCTTACGTTCATGGCCATTATATTTTGATAAAAGTTATAGAAAAAGAAATTGATGCACGCAGAACGCTTTTAAGACACCTGTTAACAAAGTCCAAGCGATAAAGTTTGCTATAACTTTATCGAAATATGGTGTGGCATTTATATCAATCGACAGGGAATTACAGAGAATTCCCCACTCAATGCAGGCAGGGCACGTACGAAGTTTTTAGCGCGACAGCATATCAAAGCTTACAGTGCAACCTGGATGCATCAATTATAAACGCAGCGGCCATGAGTGTAACTGCAGACAGCTTAATGCAGAAATCGCCCCCAATCCGCGCGGTGTTCACGAGATAGTTACATAGCGGGCCCCCAAAAATGTATATATCTTTTATTTAAATCAATATTATTTTATGATAACCCATACGAAATATATATAATATGTTCTCTTGTTCCATATGTCCGTCAGTAGGTATAAAAGTTACTTTCAAAGAAAATTATTTGTACACTACTTTGTAAACTTTCATGTTACGACAAGTCGCAATAAGATACTTTTGTGTGTGTCATAGAAACACTAAATATTGACCATGAGGTTTTTAGCATTTAAAAGACTGACAAATATCTAGGCACTGTTGTACAATGTTGAGTTCCTTAAGCACGTAAAAACTTCCTTCCCACCCTTAAGTGTTCGATGCTGGGATTTCAATTATTTTCAATTTCTTTTGGAGGGGTTCAACTATAGTTATGGAGTCGAGCACGTCCTTACCAATCCAGAATCAACATGAACCAATAGCGGCCATAAGTTAGTTAAGTGCCAGCATGAAACATAGTACGATCACTCTGATTTCATAACATATGGAATTCAGAAATTTCGATGTAGCCTAGTAAAAGTTTTGTAAATAATGTTGTACAAATTATGTAATATCATAAGAACGATGAAGTAGTTTGATTCAGAATGTACATGATAATTGTATTACAGAATGAGTAGGAATACAAAAGTCGAACCAGTCTTCGGACCTATATATATATATATATATATATATATATATATATATATATATATATATATATATATATAGTAGTGTAACTAGATATATTGGTCGAAGAAATGTAACATTCACATATTCCAATTACCAGAGGTAAATACAAACATCCAAGTATTCAAATAGCACCAATGATTCTTTTACATATATATATTTGTATTTGAAGTACGAGAATAGTTTAGCATTGCCATTAGTATAAGGCTGCCATTTCTGTAACGCATGCCCGACTCTTCGTGCCCGACACCGCCTTAGGGAGTCTACAACATGAGAGAGGGGAGGGGGAGACATTCTCTTAGTCAAGCATTCGTAAAATTTTTTACTGTTATGGAGGAAAGCTCTTTCCGGCGGGCTTTGCTACTACCACAAGGCATGGCCACCACTCAACCTCCACGTCGCCTTCCTGCGCCGGCCGCCCGCCTGACCCAGCCAATCCCCTGCACCGTGCAACCCCTATTTCCTGCGAGGGCCCCTGGACGTTCCTGAGAGGGGGGCCTTGCTGCGGCTGGCCTCTACAAGGGTTGCGAAGCTGCCAAGGAGACAAGGCAGAGCGACATCGGCCAGCCGAGCCATTGTTGTATCAAACAAATTCCGGGAGATTGAGCGCAAGGTCAGGAAGGGAGTATAAAGGTTCTGAGCAATGGCGGCTCCGGGCACCATCAGGCGTGCTGCCGCCGGAGGCCCTGCCCGAGTCCTGTGTGACAAGATGGCCACATCCCGTGGTCCGAGTTCTTCACCCGACAAGCCCGCCGTCGATAGAGCTGCTACGAGAATTCGACGTCCAGAGAGTAAATGTACATTCCCTGGTAGGGCGACTGAAGCACGTTAGGGCTCGGGACTTGCGAAAGCATTTAAGCTTAATCCGAGTAAAGTATCGCCTTGATAGCTCAAAGCTAATTGTGTGTGATTTAAGGCATCCGCGCCTTCTGGAGAGTTCAGTATTTAATCTTGATCGATATCGCAAGAATACATGTATTTGTTTGATTTTTTAGTCGCCTATTTGAGGCGTAATTCTAAAGCTAAGGCCTAATAAAAGAAGTATTTTGTAAACGAGTGCTTTCCATCCAGCTACCCTTTTCCCCTAGTTTATGCGTGACGTGCTCCCTCAGGAGAGGCTACAGCATAATGAACCTTGACGACGTGTTTCGCCTCTATGTACGTGTCTATTCTGTGACAGTTGGTCCGGCGACGTCGGGATTATGAAGAGCCTTTCACGCATCCATGCAAGGATGTTGGCTAAAGAGCGATCTTGACAATAACCCATGGCTTCTTAATTTCCACGTTAAACAGCAAAATATATGGTACTACTTAAGAAATACTCTCATTCGCATTTCAATACAGGGACAAAATTCGTCCTGAAACCATTATCCATATTGCCACTGTCATTAAAAATTCTCGTTTAAAGTTAACATTTTTACCGTAGGAAAACATTAGGTTATGAAATGTCGTAGGGCTAAGAAGAAGACATTGCTGAAAAAAACTAATATTAATGCTATACAGATTAATGTAATTTCCTTATGGTGTAGCTAAAATGGTGTCAAATATTCAGAGGAAATGTTCCAAACACCAGAACATTAAAAAACTTCATACAAACGTGGGTCTGAAAATCATTAGTTACGGAGTTTTGAAAGGAGTTTTCCTTGCATTGACCGCTGCTATGTATTCACCACAAAATTTAATTTTACTGATTTTCGTCTGTAAAGTTGGCCATGGCATTTGTTGTGCTTTGTTAGGTAGCGGTTTATTTATTTGCGTCTATGAAGTGGGCTGTAACATTGTGTTTTCTATGGTTTGATTGTTTTCTGTTTATTTCAGGGCAAATAAACCAGAAGAAAATGAATTCAGCGAGTTAAAAGATAGATACGTACTACATCTATGGTCTTGCAGGTGGAGCTCTGGACGTTACCCAACGAATGCGGTTTATACACAATGGTGTTCCACCTCACTTCAGTCTGATAGTTTGTCATTTTCATAATGATATATTTCCGCAAAGATAGATTGGTCGAGTGGGATTCATTCAATGGCCAGCTCGATCACCTGATTTGAATCCAATGGATATTTTCTCAGGGGATATTTAAAGTCCATGGTTTCTGCAACACCTGTACCTGATGTTGACGTACCGAGAGAATGTATCCAAAATCGAATTGACCAAATACTAAACAATCCAGGAATTTTTAACTGATTACGCCAAAACATGAAACGCAGACTTAGGGGACGAATCGAAGCACGAGGAAGCCTATTTGACAATTTTTGTAACTTTCTAATAATCACTAGTTACATTAACAATGGAGTCATGTATCTCAGAAATAAATTATTTTGAGACCCATGTTCATAAAAACCTTTCTTAATGTTTCGCTGCTAGGAACACGTCCCCAAAATATTTGACACGAAATTAATTACACACACACACTTGTGGGTGTGTGTAATTATGTGTGTGTGTATATATATATATCAGAGGAGGAGCTTTATGATCAGGACGGGGGCATATATATATTTTTAACACTAGTAATTGTACATTTTAACCTCGACGGGTTCCGACATTAAAATATCAAACACCCTCATAAATAATCGCAAATGAAAAGATTCGTGAATGACGCTGGTTTATTACGGGCAGAAAATGTCACAGCCATCAAAATAAAACCTGAGTTAATCCATTTTTAGTTTCGAGCGGTAATGGTTCCAATTCTGTCAGCAAGATCATCCTTTGTGGATGGTCAAATATTTAATGAGAACGATATGGTTCATTATTTATTTGTCACGGCATGTTTTTTCCTGCTAACTGTATCTGGCCTCCTCATAACTGTATCATCGCAACTAAGCCCCGCTGCCTCACTCTTTTTAACTGAGCGCCGGTAACAAAATGCGTTCACGTGACACATTCCAAAACATGAATTTCAAAACTTATTTTGTGTAAAAAAATACTTCAAATTACACGCGAAAATTCATAAAAATCATAAAACGTAGGAAATATGGCGTTATATATATGTATATATATATATATATTCTATGAGTATAGTTTACGGCGTTAAACTTACCTTCAGTCATGCCAAGCAACATTAATTATTTTAGCATTAAAGTGCATGGAATGTACAGTAAACAATGACTAGCACTCCATAGCTACTACATAACCACCAGTCGAAATCATAATTTTACTTATTTGTAACTTAAATAAATTGCAAATAACAATAAAAATTATCAAGAGAACCTGGAAATAGCTTTTTTGGTTCATTTTAAGATGCGATTATCTAAAGTTACTTTGGAAAAATTCAGCGTACGCAACATATCAAAAATTCTTGTCTGTAGTTTGATTACGGCACTTCTTACAATGTAAGCTATTTCATTTCCTCTGAGTTAGTCTATGCCGCTTACAATTTGAGGTATAGTCCATTCACGGTTATTTAATCATTTTCTGAAACCTTGCTAAATTTATACTTCCATTATATTCCTCTGCCTCATGCAAATAAAGCTTTACCAAGTTCAGAAAATTACACCAAAGGGACAACGTGCCATATTCGTATGCACTCACTTAAATAACATTTTGCATAACAACTTTATCTTACTAGGCATTACCAACACATCCACTTCCTCACTGTGTTTATTCATGTGAATTACAAATGAAATATTATAACTCATAAATAAAATTTAAATAAAATATTAATTTGACCAAAAATAAGGTACTTTTATGCTAACGCAAGTATAAAACTCATGTAATATATGACATATTTAGAAAACAACCAAATGGGAGATTTTTCAAAGGTTTGATTCAAAGGGTGTTAACAAACCGCGAATAGCCTATATACTACTTGTTAATGCGTTTTGCTCGTTCAACAATCATGTGCACTTTCCCATTGGAAGATACCCTACTTAAAAAAAAAAAAAAAACCGGAAATTACGTAGTTCCTGCATATGGCGAGTTGATAGCTCTCAAGATAGTAGAAACAGAAAGTAGATTAACTCGTGACGTAGATTAACTCATTAAGTGCGTTAGAGTGAGCTCCAGTTCGTTAATTGTGTTACATGGACGTTTGAGGGGCGTATCTGTGTTTGTGAGAAATAGTGGTCGTAATAAAATAATGTAACTAAATTTGATTTATAATTTATTCACACAGCTATTATTTACAGCATGAACTTAATTGTGTCTACTACTACTCTATATATGTAACATAGAGTGTAATATTTAATGTCTATTTAAAATCAAATTAACGTTCTTCTTAATGTCTGTTTGGTTACAGACAACTAACTCATACTAATCGTTAACATGTGTCCAGTCTCTCTGTTGCCACCATTTGTAATGTCTTTCACTCACGCATCTAGTCCAATAGTCCAGCCTGCCAGACGGACTCTTCACTACATGATACTCGCAGTTGCAGATTTCCCTTCTGCTGGTCACTTCTCTCGCTGCTCGTCGTCTATAGCTCGGAACTAAGTCACTCATTCACTAATCGACTACTCGGTTCGGAGGCCTGTCACACTTTCATATCGTTCGCCCTGACCATCTGGAAGGTTCAACGCACCCCGAGTCACGCTGAGAGAACGAGGATAATAATTCAGAGTATTCTCCAGATGAACGCAGCAATCTGTGCAACTAGGATCAGCATAGGGCGTCGCAAAAGGGATTATCGTGTAGGCTCGCTTTTTGTAACAGATACGCGGTTAGCTCTCCTGCCGTTCAAAACATTCCAGTGACGTACTGCCCCGTTATCATCACTAATCCGTCCTTCTCTTCCGCCCGCTCGCACGGGGCTGGGCGGGCCAAGGTCAGCGGCGCAGACGAGCGACACATAACAATTTATTAGAGTTATAGGCTGTTCACGGTAAAGTGAGCATTTTTTAAGACCCTTACAAAATTTTCCTTTCATCCGATTACCATCTTCCTGCTGTTTTTTAAATATGAACATTGCAATGTGACCAATAAACACAGCGTATACATTTCACCACCATTAAAATTTAATGCCTGAGGCCGCAATAAGACATATTTATCATCGGTTAATACCTGTTGTGGACCTTAAAAAGTGCTCACGCTATCGTGAATAGCCTATACTGCTCCATCACAAGTGCGTGGAGACCTGGCGGAGGGAAACTCGAGTCAGATGTGTGGTTCGAGAAGAGTCCACTAGAGAGCTAAGGTAAGTTAACAAGCGTGTCGTCGGTTCGAATCCCAGTGACGAACAGCCTCGACGAGGGGCAGCTTTCAACTTCATTTCCAGAGTGTTCTGCAGTGTGTTCAAAGCCGAATAAACACTTTCGCAAACCCTGTTTAAGCCCTCCGTACACAGAACGATCTTCCTTACGATATTGTATTCATGGACTCTTGCTTGTTGCAAGAAATCAACTTGACGTTAAGTTCATCGTGCGCTACAATATTAGAGTATATTAGGCCTATTTCCTTTAAACATAAAATGTAATTACCAAAACAAGAAATTTATAATGAAATTAAGTCACTGATGAATTGAAATGTGTCATATCGTAGAATTATTCTTCAAATCCACATGCGCTTATAATTCTGAGTGTACACTTTATTTGAAACTATCAACGAAATCTGTTCAATCCCACGCCAATCTGTGATTACAGTATACGAAAATACCCTTCTTGAAATGTTACTTGTACCGAGTGTCTGTTGTGCTCCTCACAACCAACTGCATTCGGGAAGTCCATTGTTCGATCATGACAGATTTCACTTGGTATGGTTTTCTCGGTCCTCGTCTCAGGCAAATTTTGCTGCGGCTTCAAAATATGACTCTTGATAACCCACCCATTGTACTTTTATACTAACTAAACTCGTTGCGTATGACAATTTAAAGAATATTATAATTACTATCAAAAGCAATTTACCTACGTGGATTTTTTTTTACGGTGTCAGCAATTTCTTAACCAAAGACACAACAATTTTTACACTTTAGATAAATGGTCATAGAGCATTTGTCTACATGAGGTCAGAGACTTGGTATGTGGAGTGCAAAATGCAATATTCCTTTAAGAGAAATACTATCTTTGCCACTGAAACGGCTCGGACAAAAATAAAAAACGAAATGTGAGATATAATCAACATCGTAATAAAAAAAATCACGTTAGCGTGAATGCAACGACAACAATATCCTTAAGGACTATATTTCAAAAACTGCATGTAATTCTGGAAGTCCTCTATCATTTCAAAATCCTTTTATCCCCGAAGTTTGCGTTGGTAATCGTGCATGAAGACTTGCTTGTTTCCGTCAGCAGTGTAGTCACCTCCACCACCCCCTCTTTCCCCTACACCAATCATTTTTCAGCGTTTCTAGTTAAACTTTTAGAATAAACTTCCACGGGCACAATGCGATTTTCGGAAACGCCACTGATGGAAACCCGTCAAACTGCAGGGCGAAACGATCCATCACTTTTTCCGGTCAGCGATTCAGACAGCAGCCCTTTCAAAGAGCCCCTGTGCACATGAGTGTGTGTGTCAATATATATATATATATATATATATATATATATATATATATATATATATACTGCGTGTCATAAACTTGAAAAACTTCGCACATACGAGCACGAGAACGTTTGTTGATGTAGGAGGAGGGGAGGGGTGGCTCAAGAAAGAAATGTTGAAAAAAGGATCGGGGGTTGGAGGTAACATCTAAGATAACAGGAAGGAAAATAGAACCTCCCCTTTACGCGTCTTATTCCTTTTTCCTCCCCTCCTTGCCGACGCAGTGGTGCCAAATAAATGTTTCGAAGCCTACAGGACAGGCGCGTGACCTTTCTGCGCATGTGATCCTTCTATCCGGGAGAGGAAATTGTTGTGTTGAGAGAGAGAGAATGGAAGAAAGAAAGAGTAGGTTGGCAGGGGGTGGGCAGGAGAAAAGCAAACAGATCGAGAATGTAGACCCACGGAGTCGGACGTCCCCTTTCCTAGCCACTCTCCTATTGTTCCCCGGGTATCCGTCAACAAACCGATGCTCCGCGGAAGATTGGATGTTAAAGCCGGCAGGATAAAAAGCAAGCCGTATTTGGGGAATCTCTAATTTTCCCTTTTCTCTCCGGAAAAAAAAGAGTGATTTTTTTATTCCTTCCAGCGATTACGTCGTCGGTTCAAACACTAGAAATCGTGCAAATCGGTTATGTGTTCCAGCGCGTATCTTCCCAAACCTGCCATTAGGTTCATGAAGTCGAGAGTTTATAGGCTGTTCACGGTAAAGTGAGCATTTATGAGGCTTTAGTTTTTTTTTTTCCTTTCATCCCTTTTTCTATACTTTAACCACGCTTTTAAATAAATATTGCCATGTAAGTAATAAACAATGCGTGTATATTCCATCGCACTCGGAATTTAACGTGCGAGGCTAAAATAAAGTATATTTATTGTCTGTTATTCCAAACGAGAGGGCTTTCAAAAGTACCTACATTACCGTGAACAATTTATACGTAACATTGTTGACGTTGCACACATTCATTGAATTTAGACTGTAATTTTGGAAAAATAAATTTACTGCGCAGTAGAAATATTTGTTATTTACTTACAGAATATGAAAATAACGGTAAATTTGTGTCCATTTATTTATAACACCTTAAGTTGTTCGTTTAGAGTGCAGCGGTATCAGATGCTATAAAGAAATGCGTCGGTACAAAGGGTCGTTACAACAGACTTGTGTGTTACCATAATTTGGGAAATCTATTGCCAATCTCACGAACCCGTCATGCCTGACGATTACTGAAGCCCCGTTTGGTTTTCTCTTCCAGCTAATTATTTACCCTTCAGCCTCATGCAAAATCTCGCATCTCGATTTCTGAAGCCCCGTTTGGTTTTCTCTTCCATGCTAATTATTTACCCTTCAGCCTCATGCAAAATCTCGCATTCCTCCTACCTAACTGGTAGTAGGTGAGTATTGATAACACTACTCTAAGTAATAGTTTGAAACACAAATGTAATAATATTAAGGAAATCCACTCTAATATGTATACGAGAATATTAAACCTAATTAACAGTTCCACGTGAATAAAGCTTTTTTTCTTCTAGTATACCGCAACGCCGGTAGTTTTGTGAAGACTACTTGACGCAGCAGTGTATAGCTATGAGCTTTTCACGGCAAAGTGAGTACTTTTAAAGCCCTAGTTACGCTTTCCTTTCAGCCATTTGGTATCCTATAACCACCTTTTCAAATAAATATTGCAATGAAAGTACTAAACAAAGAGTGTATAATTCTCCGGACTTGGAAGATAACGCCCAAGGCTAAAATAAATTATATTTATTGACAGTTATTCCCTACGAGACGGCTTTAAAAAGTGCTCAGTTTACCGTGAATAGCCTATATCGAGTATACTATAACTATATTGGGCAACATTTGCAGGCTGTTTGCGTTCAATTGAGAACTTCCTAAATAAATAACTGTTTACCCGTAAATGCGTTTTTTATTTAACAAGAATGCTGATTGTAATTGATTTAGTAATGTTGACAGAAAAATACGAAAAGTAATTTAATGTTACACATTAAACGAGAGTTGTTTACTTATATGCAAAATGAAGTCGATTTCTCTTCGTTTCACACAAATTGTGGTGAAAATTGGCTGAAGAGTTCTGGGTATTCGTTCCTAATAATACGGAAAATCTGTTGAACGGCTCACGTGTAAGTCCACATATGACGTACGGATACACAGTGGCCTAAAAGGAGAAACGGAGCTGAGATTTCAAAAGCGCTCAATTATCCGTGAACAGCATATATAACTCATCGACTGTTGCTTTCTTATCCAAGCTGCTAGCTTTGTCACTGTCATTTTATTGAGCATCGCACAGGAAACAACAAAATTTCTGAGGGAGAGAGGAGGCTTCCATCATTTTAAGTACTTTTAAAGATATAAGTTCGAGTGAGTGAAGAGATTTGGGTGGCTCTTAACAACGAGGTTTTGAGAGCCGATAAGGATGATTGAGGTGAGTATGGAGCAAAGCCGAGATGAAAGGGCGGGGGAAACGTGAGATCGCGGAGAAAACCCGCCGAACAGAAGCATTGTCCGGCACGATTCCCACACGCGAAAATCCGGGAGTGGTCCAAATGAGATCGATCAATTTGCGGAATACCAATCATATATGGCGCTGCGGCAAAAAATGTTACTGTCGCAGGTCGTGGGAAGGCTTTGGATACACAAACCAGCACAGTAGCCACTTAGTCATTGTTCAGGCAACGGAAGAATTTTCAAAATATACTCGGTCGTCGTTATTGACAACTTTGCATCTAGATGTCAGCGATTCTTACCTCCTTGTAGCGCTGGGTTCAGGGCTTCGCTGTGTCATGAAGAGGCTACATAACGCTTTGCAGCATCTCTAGAGGAGGTTCGCTCTTGCAATCAAACCGGAACTTGCGAGATTTCCCAATAGCTGGACGTACCAGTCGACGCTGCGGGAATTCTATCAGCGTTCGGCGTCCAGTGAAAATGTTGGGTTACATTACATACTTCAGTATAACGTGTGCTTTATAATTTTTAATGTAGAAATTTAAATGGGAATTACTTCTATTGTATTATATTCATACATACACCCTTTAATAAAAGCAACATAAATTTTTGTAACACTTTTTCTGAATGCAAACACCTTTTAATCATTCAATTTACGATTTATAAATTACATGAAGTTCATATCACTTTTTCAAAATATGACAACTGGCACAGGTGTCTACGTTTCCTACCTCACCTAAAAATTGATTGTCCCACCCTTTTTTGTGTCATTTTTATTCAAACTAAATAATTCAGTCCTTAAATTTTACACTTATTATATCAGTTTAAAGCCACACTGTTTTCTTTAATATTTTCAATACCAGACGAATTTTGATAAAAATCGTTAACTAATAAAATTATTTTTGATGGTTGTAGCCTACATTAGTGTGTCGAGAATATGGAAACATATGCTTTTATCTCTTCCTCTCTATGTTTGTAATTTCGATAAATTTATTGGCGCAATTCATGAGTGAATACATCTCATATGACTAATTGCCTAAATGATATGAAACAATTTTTGCCTTCAAATGCTATTATTTAAATTACAACGATCACTTATGTCATTTAGAGAAAAATTAGTGCCCTTTTTCAAACATTCCATGACATTCCATTGCTATACAAATAAATGCAAGCCACATTACATGCAATACGTATCGAAACAGACTTAATCCACTGTATTACAATACGCCAAAGAACAAAAGAAAGAAACAAAAGACAACGCGAATTTCAGAAAATGAACTATAGAAAGCCGAATAACCTAGCAGTCGATCAGTTTCTCAATACTCTAACCAGAACACAATCTTTTCTTCACTTGTGCTCATTGTTGCTGTTGTTCACACATTTATTGTCCATTTTGTTGTCTTTCGCACGTTTGTTTATGTTTCATTGACTGCTAGATCCTTTTATGGTTCCTGGCTTCTTGTCGTTCATTTTCCGACATTTTTTTTTGTGTTTCTGCTTTAGTTGTTTCTTCTCCGCTTTATATAAATCACATTAAACACAGAAACCTTACAATTTTGTGGTAATTAAGCTTCAGATATAACTGTGCATTAAATTGTTACTGTCATGGCACTTAAAAATAATTGACATCAGCGCGAGGGCCACAGATTTCACAGTCTGTGAGCCGAACATTGCAGGTAGGGACAAGTTCTCGGTGGACAGTGTCTCACTTTCTAGAGTTCTCATGGGGCCGCGGTGGTGTAGTTTTCAGACTACTCGCATCCCACCAAGGCAAACGGGGTCCTATTTCCGGCGGGGTCACGACCGGATTTTCGCATGTGCTAATCGTGCCGGACGATGCCGCTGGTCGCCGGGTTTTCTCGGGGATCTCCCGTTCCCCCCGGTTTTGCATTCCGGCGCTGCTCTGTACTCACCTCGCTTCACCCTCATCGGCTCTCAAGACCTTGATGTAAAAAGCCGGCCAAATCTTTCCCCTCCTCCTGAAATTCTCTCTCTCTTTTGTATGTACATTCTTTCGAGTAGAAGAACGTTCTAGAGTCAGTTTTATGTACGTGGCTTACGTTTCTCGTAGCGCTATTTTTAGCCTATGTTCTCTGTCAGCATGATTTTTTTTCGTCGTATTAGATTGTGATGGACAGAGTCGAATATTTCCGGGAATATAATATTTTGTTATGGAATACTTGTAACAATCAATAACTTTTACTTGCAGCTTGAATTCGAGAACTGACGCGTTGTCTGGTAGCATTCGTTTATGCGAATACGGTATTTGAACTTTTACCCCCTAAACGATCTGTTTCTGTTCGCATTGTTATATTAAGATAAAAAGATGGGGTCGAGGGGCGGTGAACGCCGATTCCAGACTACAATAATATAAAAGATAATACCATTGAAAACAATGTCACAGAAGCCATCATCCGAGACGAAACAGTGTAATTAATAGTGAATAAACAGATTTTTAAACTTTATATGTAATATAAGCAAACGAAAAAACACATGGGTAGACTTAGATCTAAGTAAAATAACTGTTCAAAATTAAAAATACAATAAGCCAGAAGACATTCGAGAACAAGCATGGAACGAACGACGTAACATTTGCATAAGAACTTAACTACTCGTAGACAAAGAATGCGAGACGTGTATACTGTTGAATATGTCAGCTAAACCACTCGGATAATATTTTGGCCACCATTCATGAAAAGTCTTATGAATCGAATTATTTGAAACTTTTAACTAGTATACTCTCTTCATTAGTGTTTGCTTTCCAACCACGGTGCGACATGCATGCGTGCAGAAGGTTTATCACGAGTAGATGTTAAATGGTGATTCTAGCGCAGCACATTTATCCAGACAATATGCTCCAAAAGTGCAAGAAAAAAGTAACATAACTATTGGCCATTAATTTTAATAAGGGTGCAAGAAAAAAATTAAAGAACTCAAAATCTGGGATTCAATTGAAAAAACTATCAAAATCAAGCAAATTTGAGCTATAACCAGGCAAATTTCTCGTTTTTTCGAGCGACTTTTTCATGTTTCTAGAAGCGACAATTTTCTGTTTGAAAAACAAGCAATTTTCATTGAAAATCAAGCAATTTTAAATCATAATCAAGTAATTTATCAGTTTTTCTACAAACAATAATTTTGCAAACGAGCAATGAAGTGAATTTAAGAGAAAAACAAGTAAAATAAGATAAAATCAAGTAAAAATATTGAAAAGACAATTTATAGTTTAAATTCGAAGCTCTACTAATCTTCTTCTCTTCTAAACTTCCTCTCTCTTCTCAAAGTCGCCCCCTATTTCATGAAGTACATATTAATCGTTAATATTTTCGAAGAGAGTTAATTGTAAACCTAGCAGATTTCGATTAAATTTGTAAACTAATTCTCTGAGTTCGTCAGAAGCATTATATAATGACAGGGAAGTGTAGTTGATTTACAACCATCTTTAGAAAGCTTTGTCATACTGCAAGGTAACACAGACATTTTTTATTTATAAAAGAAAAAAATTATTAAGAGAAAGAAAAAAGCCCATTCAGGTTTAACAAAAAGATTTTTTAATCGATCAGAGAACTTAAAAAATTGTATTAAAATATCGAAACAGTTTCTTGTTTCTGTAAAATCCTTTACATTCTCAATTTAATAATATCAAAAATGTATAAATCTTCAGTATTCTTTCTTTCAAATAATCGTAAGCAAGATTCCTTCAACCAATTAAAACAACATAACAAATTATACCTGCTTCGACATCTTTATTAAAATCAACACTAATTTTTAAGTTCGTCTTTTCTTTAACTACGATTGTTTTTCTGTATGAAAAATCAATGACATATACTTCACCCCCAAAGTGAATAGTAATTAATATTACCATCAAAGTTTACAGTTGGTTTATAATAAAGTTCATTATTTATATAGTCGGTATCTAGTTTGGTTTTTGAATTTCTAAAATCATTATAAGCAAGAAATTGTTTAAAATAAACTCCATTTTCAAAGTCTAGATTCCAGTTTTCTTAAGAAAAAATTACATTTCTACCATTTTTAAGAAAAATATTTCTTACACTACAATGATCGAACAAAGTAGCATGTTTATGCTGTTCAGCACGATTTTTTCTATCAAGTTGAAAACCTACAATTACAAAATCAGGCATATGAAAATGTAAATTATTAAACTGATCTTTTATATCAAAGCTAAAAATATTTGATTTAGCAGGACCTTCTTTTTTTAAAAAATGCCAATAATCAAAACTAATATTTTTTTTGGATCTTTGTATATTCTTTCTTTAATTGTAAGGCCCGTGTTAGATTCGAATCCAAGAATAGGCCACATCATTTATAATTTTTTAATATCAATTTTACCAGGATCAGGACGATGTTTCGTAGCTTTATTATCTTTATCTAAAGTTTCATAAAGAAATAAACAGTTGTTATCAGATGAATTACGAAAAAAGTGATTTTATAGCCACCTTTCCAATAAACTTCATTGCTATCACGAATAAAACCAAACACACACACACACACACACACACACATATATATATATATATATATATATATATATATATATATATATATATATATATATATATATATATATATATACATATATAAGAATAGATTATTTAATTTGTTCTATTACTAGAAACAGTTTTCACCTCTTTTGTTATATCACTAAAAACAGATTTATCTCGATATAGATTATCAACACCAGTAAATTGTAAATGATTTTGTTCACTTGGTGATCTCAATAATGCATTCATAATTTTTGTTGTTATACCCGGATTATCAACAGCTTCAATAATATTTCCATGTTTTCAGATTTCTTCTCTAGAAAATTGGAAAGGAAAGAAGTTTTAGCTAACATCAATATTATACGATTCATCATAGTTTGTCGCATCTCCGACCTTAACTCTCTTTAGTAAACTAAATTGCTCATGAACATAAGCTTCATTTGGAAAAGAAAAGCCATCTCCTATAGGAATATCAAATTCTATCCTATTATTGTAAGCATTTAAATTCCCTCCAGTTTCATAAGTTGGAGGAAATGTCTGCTTCTCAAAACGCTGAATATTTTTATAACTCATTTATAATTGAAAAAATTATATATAATTGACAGAATAAAAGGGGGTTTCACGAGTTAAAATTCTCATTGAAAGATATAAAAAATATATAAAAAGCTTCATGAAAAAGAATATGAAAAATAAGAAGAAATAATTACCATTAATCGACGAATTACAAAATATCGGTAAAGAAGTAGAAAAAATAAGCGAAGAAAATAAGAATTTAATAACAACACTAGTTCCCGTAGCAGAAAAAAAAAATTAGAAAATCCGCCAACACCAGAAGAAATATTATTCGAAAGAGAATTATTCTCAGAACAAAAATCTCCTGATTTGGAAGAGAAAATAGGAACTGTACCATTGCAAAATTTACAACATGCAGAGACTGAATCTACTACAAATCTCGAAACAAAAATTGCAAAATGAATTAATGTTATTGATGAAAAATTTGTTGTATGTGGAGTTGGGCAAAATTTTTACATCGGTGATACACAAGTAACGATAAATAATTATACACTATTTGTTAAGGATAAAGCATATAAATTAACAGTGGGAGTTTGTAATTTTTTAACAGAAAATTTACCAGAAGCTTTTGCGGATAAATTTGATGATGATGATTTTGAATATTATGCAGAAATCGTTAAAAAAATTAATGCAGCATTCCAACAATATAATAAAAAATAGTAGCTTCGAGTGGAGGTTGGAAAAATATTAATATAATAGGTCCAACAACTCCTAGATCTGGAGAAGGTATAAAAATACAATAATTTGCCAAAAGAAAATGTTTGGATGGATGATGTTAGAAAATTGTTTGATAGATTATTTCTTATTCATGGCGAAGGAAATGCTGGAAATAAAAAATTTTATAATGAAAACGTAAACATAATGAGTATGCTAAACAATAAATTTTCTGATTTTGTTGTTAATAATCCAAAAGGAATACCTTATCTTATAAGAGTTTGAAGTGTAATTCCACACTCATTTTGGAATTCTGAACATCATGGTAAAGGCAATATAAACTGGGCATTACACAATTTAAATCTACCCGAAATGCATTTACCTGGTTATAATTATTGTGGACAATTTACAAAATTATATGAAATTTTGGAAAGAGGCGGTACAGGAATAAATAAATTACATGAAGCATGCAAATATCACGATATTGCCTACACAGATCACAAAGATTTAAACACTTGACATGAAGATGATAAAATTTTACAAAAGGAAGCTAAAGAAATCATGTTAGATAGAAATACTCCAATTGGAGAAAAAATTGCTTCTGCTGCCATTTTCTAAACAATCTTTACAAAAAGAAAATTAGGTTGGGGAATTAAAATGTTTTTGTGTGTGTGTATATATATATATATATATATATATATATATACTACCTTTGAGGAATTAAAATATATGGGTATAGATAAATTTCTAAAAAATGATCAAATTGCGAGAAAAATAAAAAATTGAAAGAAGGCAAAAGTTTCAAATTAACTTTACCACTACTGTAACGGTGTTTCCCTACACATGCAGGACGAGGGCCTTGTCTCAACTGCTTCCTGAATGTAGGTGTTTTAAGATGGAAAACAGCTGAGAGCCCCCCAATGATGCCAAAAAAAGGGATTTGGGTTGGTTCCAGTGAAAAGGTTTCAAAATTATTCGTTACCTTGGTTTTTTATATCAAAATATAAACGTTTACATAGATTTTCCCCAAAATTTTACAATAAATAAAAAT
The DNA here is from genome assembly GCA_029891345.1 of Dryococelus australis. Classification (NCBI taxonomy): domain Eukaryota; kingdom Metazoa; phylum Arthropoda; class Insecta; order Phasmatodea; family Phasmatidae; genus Dryococelus; species Dryococelus australis. The sequence continues at coordinate 147,886,995 of CM056996.1, forward strand.
TATATAAAAATATAGTTTTCCCACTGATTAAATTTAGTATAAGAAAGGTATAAAAATAATTATGTTTAAAACTTCCCTCAAAATCTAAATTTTCACAAGATTGTATCTCCTTCCAGCTGTATGCAGGTCACATATAATTATTTTGCTTCAAACCATACTTAACTAAAATGGCAGGAAGTCCCCGCCCCCTCCCCCTTTTAAAATGTTGACGGAACAGAAGTTGCTGCCCAAGTGAAAACCCTGTGCTGTCTCCCAGAATCTGGGCAAGACATTTGTATTAATATTTTATTTGAAATAATCTAGAACAAGAGAAAATGATCTTCACTACCAAAAAGTATGCACAAAAATTAATGTGCTGTAGTAAATTTTGACATTTCAGCAATCCTGGTACTCATTGGGTTTGCTACTTTGAAGAAAATAATGATGTTTACTATTTTTATTCATTTGGAGGCAACATTACTACTAATTTAATCACTTACTTTAAAAACAGAAATGTTTATTACAATGATCGAATTCAGAATTTTAATTCAGTTATAAGTAGACATTTATATTCAATTGTTTTATACCTTTTTTTTCGAGAGGTTTGAAGTTTAATGATATAATTTCTATGCTATTAAATATGGATATATCTGGGAAACCATTAATCAAATTTTTATATAAAATTTTTTAAACTAATGCTTATGCTTTAAAATCATATGTATATTCACAATGCAATTGAGGTGTTTCTGCTTTACAAAGTAAACTAAGCACTTCTTTTGATTATACAAAATCTTATGTTTCTTTTTTTGATCGTAGAATTTTTGATATAGATGATCCCAGAGACGATAAAGATGCAATTAATAAAAGATTTTTTAAATAAACAAATAGATGACTATGCTTTAAAACAAGATACAAATCTACAATTCAGTAACACTATTGCTGATTATATAAAACGAATAAATAATGCAAAGCAGGCACTAAAAAAGGAAGTAGATTCAAAATGCAATACTATGCTTTCTGATTATTCATTAAAAAAGGATGTCGGTTCGAAATACAATAAAATTGTTTCTGCTAACATTGAAAAAAAGATGTAGATTCACAATGAAATTCGGATTTTTCTGCTTTACAAAGTAAACTAAGCACTTGTTTTGATCATACAAAATGTTATCATTATTTTTTAGGGCATAGAATTGTTAATATATAATATATATATATATAATATTGTTAATAATTTATATAATAATTATAATATATAATATTGTTAATATATAATCCTATAGATGGTAAATATGCGGCCAATAAAATATATAAATGTAAGGAAGAAAAATCATATATATTTTATTTACCTGCAAAGTGGGATAAAATTACTAATAATTTTCACTTAGATAATAATAAAATATTCTTTACTATTTATGAATTGTAATGTTTATAAAATAATTACTCTTAGTCCCAATTTACCTCACTATACTGTGACAGTTATTAAGGGGTCTCAAAAAAAAGATTACAGTAAGCCTTTTGATGATAATATAGGTGATATTCAACTTTTAAGATATAAAAGAAACTAAAATTTCTGAATATGATGATGGTTTAATGACTACAATAGAAACATGCGTAAAATATAAAGATTAACTATTCTTTTATCTACTTCGACGACTGCCTCACGACATTCCAGTAACAGGAAAAAAGCACATCTGCTCAGTCTTTCCTCGTCCCCAACGCAACCGAGCTCTCTCTGTTACATGGAGTGCATTATTACAACTGTTTCGCCATCTGACAACCACGAGCTGAATACTCTGCACGATTCTTGATAACAGGCTTCCAGCTCGCCGCATCTCATCGCATGAAAACTTTTAATTGTCTCCTCGCCCATCTTGTCGGGGTGGCTCAGCGGCAAGGCATCTGACTTCAACCTGAAAGGTCGTGGGTTCGAAACCCCGGTCCGAGAGGATAATTTAATAATGTTAATATGGGGCACCCATATTTGCACTATTCGATATCACCAAAATCGTTCGAAATTTGAGCTAAAAACTGCTTGTGCTCGTATCCAAAAATATATGAATAGTAGACACAAAAATTATATGGTGTATTCCTCATAAGGTGCAAGGCGCCTGCAGCATATGGGAGAGAACAAGTACTAAGAAAAATTTAAATTCCTCCAATTCTCTACTAAAAAAAAATTTAAAAATAAACTGCTGGTCAGTGGTGAAGTTAATATCAAGACCGGAAAAATTTAAAATTAGGTTACTGGCATTAACTTGCTCGTAAACAATCAGTTTTTTTTAAATAAAATAAAACTGTAAACTAACAATGATGAACGCATGTTATAAATGTTAAATGAACATTAAAATGAATTTTTATGTTGTGTTTTGAAATAAGCAATTACATAAAAAATTTTATTTCACTAAATATTTAAATTCACAAAACATGTTTTATTAAACCAAGAGTTATGCGAGTTATTAAAACCCAACCATTTTACATAAATGTTATTACCTTTAATTTTTAAAACTTTTTCGATTAAATATTCAACAGTATAGTTGGTTTTCATAATTTTGTATTTATAAAAACTGCCTTTTATTTCTTCTCCTTCGTCACATTTCAGTTTGTAAGTTGGCACATAATTATTTAAAACCTCAATAATGGTAATTATTTCTGTTTTCCTATTAGCTGTATAACCCTTTTCAAAGACTTGTTTACTCTTGCTCACACGGACGACATTGCCTACTTTGTATTTCGGGTTATTAAACACATTCACAAAATTTCGCTGTCGTAATTTTTTTTTATTTTCCTTGTTGCCTTCAATTGGATTCATGCCAATGGTATTGTGCTTTGTGTTGTTGTATTCTTTAACTCAATAATGTAATATATTTACCCATTTGTAATTGCCATTCAAAGCAAATATCTTCCACATTTTGTTCTTCATTGTACGATTGTATCGTTCCACACAACTGGCTTTTTGCATAAGTTCCTTGAATACTTTAGTATAAAATTCTAAGCCAGCATCACTTTGAATATTATGCGGTTTTCTTTTAACTAATATAGATTGATTGGTATAGCAATTGCATATTTCGAAAAAAACATCGATAATTGTCATAATATACTTGTAACCATTGTTTATATGCGATTTGCCTTTTAAATTACCAGTATCCATCTCAATTCGTCATACATAATCAATTCCATACAAAATTACTTTTCTTCTTGTAAAATTTTTTGGTGCAAGTTTATATAATTCATCAATTATGCATTCTCTTGCATTCGGCAACATTTTTATTAAAATACTGATTTATTAGAGCTACATGTTGAAAATTTATTTAGTTTACCGAACTTATCATCCATTTTTAGTATTTTCAGTTTCTATATTATAATTTTTAGTGACCTTACACAGCAAGCACCAAGTATTCTCCATTTATTAGTTTTATATATATATATATATATATATATATATATATATACAATTCACAAGAGAGAGAGAGAGTTAAAATGTAAAACCTTTTTTTGATCTCTATACTTCGCATGGCTCATTTTTCTAGTTATATCTATTGTGATAAAACCATAGTCTTCGCCCCAACAGCATACACAAATCTCTTTAACTTTCTCTTATGACATGTCCCCAAAAACGAAATCATTAAAGATAAGTCTCATGTTTGTGTCATCTTGTCTAAATATACATTGAAAATTCGCATTGTCTCTACAAGTTGCTTTGATATTTTCAAATGTTTGTGGTAAATAAAACACATCAATATTTTTATACCATCCCATAGTAAATTACTCATGAACTATGTCATGATTGTATAAAATAACATTATTAAATACAATTAGAGATTCGCCTTCACATTGATCTAAAGGGACCATTTCATTAGTTTTATTTAAAAAGTATCCAATTTGTTTAAACTTTAAAATTTATTTAATGCCTCATAAAAATCATATTGTATCTGAATATATTTGGATTGATTCAAACTTTTTTTTAGCAAACATACAGTTTATTAAAATCTAACCAACATGTTTTATGAATGAAATTGGTCATTAAATGGCTTTCCCTCAGTTGCTCGGACCTATGAATATACCTCTAATGCTGTCAGGCAATAATTCACAATTCTTTTTATTTTTAGAGTTTCCTTCAGAAATCAAAACACTGACACCTCAATTAACTTTGAACAACATAGGTGGCTTCGGCTGCCGCTATTTCGTTTAATAACAATAATTTTTAGTATTAAATGGATAGTAAAGTATTCAAGTTAACAAATAATACTTCTGTACTGAAGAAGACACTTCACTATGACATCATTCATAACAATAAGTTGATTGCATTAGTTAGTTTTCATACTAATTTTTTTACTCCAAATATTGACAATAATACTATAAAAACCATTGAAAAAGATGTTATTAGTATACCTAGGGGCTAGTATGATATTGAATCTTTAAAAGAAACTATAAATTGAATAGATCTATTATTTATTAATTATTTAACTTCTTACTATGATTATATTTCTTCATATATGTCTTCATATAATAGTTATAAGTTTACGTTTTGTTATATTTTCGTCCTTAATATTTTTGTACTAATGAAATAGTTTTAATGATCTAGTCTCATTACACACTTTACATGGTTTTGTTGGGTAATTGGATTGTGGGAGTTCATTTAAAACATCTAGTGCCATATTGTGTAATTTTGAATTTTTATGTTTTTCAAGAGATACATTATAAATATATTTTCCACATTCATATAATACCTTCTCTTTATTAATTTATAATGATTTATACCTTTTCCAATGCAACATTTTTTTAACGTGTTATAAAGCATATATATTTTGTGTTTTGATTAAAGTAAAAACCTCCTTTATTTAACAATGCATTATACGTTTTACAAATTTTAGTACTTTCCTTTTTGTTAGAGGTCTCGCTTACATTTTTTATTTATAAGAAAAAAATTATAAACTTCTAAATTATGCAATACGGCGCTAGATGTTTTAAATGAAACTCCACGCGACAATTATCCAACAAAAACATGTAAAGTGTGTAATGAGACTAAATCATTTAAACTAGTAATTAAGAGAACACTTTTTTTATTTTATTTTAAATATTCAAAAAACATTTTTGTTTTTTCCCTTTTCTTTATATATATATATAAAACAAAAATGGAATCACTGATCAGAAAGTTAAACAATTCGTTTGAATTCACAAAACTATACGATCTAGATATTGATAAAAGGTACAAAGCCACAGATTGTCTAATTCAAGAATCTAAACTTGGTAAAATATTTACTTGCATTCTATATGGTAAGTATAAAATCACTACCAGACCGATATGAAAAGATATTAATTGCAAATGACTTAAAATTAATAAATGAGAGAAATTTTAATATAAAGTATATAGGTTTAAAAGAAATGAAAAATGGAAAATCTGTACTTGATATTGGTTTCCGTTAAAATATTTAAATACTTTTAGTTTGTATTTTTTAATTTTTTATTTTTAACTTATTTTGCTTGTTTTTCTCTTAAAGTCACTTGATTTAGATTGCTCGCTTGCAAAATTAGCGTTTCTAGAAAAACTGATAAATTTCTTGATTTTGAACGCTTTTTTTTAAAAACTCATACAATTTTTTGATTTTGTGGTAACAAGGCTATTTTTCGATGAAAATTGCTTGTTTATTCGAACTGAAAATTGTCGCTTCTAGAAACGAAAAAGCCGCTTGAAAAACGAGAAATTTGCCTGATTTTAGCTCAAATTTGCTTGATTTTGATCGTATTTTAATTGAATCCCAGATTCTGAGTTCCATAATTTTTTCTTGCGCCCTTCTTAAAATTAATGTGAAATAGTTATGTTCCTTTTTCGTGCACTTTTGGAGTAAATAGTCGGAAAAAATGTACTGCGCTAGAATCCCTATTTAACATTTACTATCAAGAAAGAAAATGCTCTTATTTTGTTACCATATGTATACGTACTTCTGTACCTGGTATTATTTTAGTTTGTTTTTCAGGCTGGTATAATTATGTTCGCAATTCCGATGGGACGTGTTTCTATCCCTCTGTTTAATGTAGTCTGTAACGAAGATATTGATGAGTAATTTTTTCTTCTACGGGATTCAATGTTACCATTTGTGAAATGGAGCTTATGCAAACAAACATTTACTATACTTTTCCGAAATCAGTAATAAATGAGATATATTATGCTTTCTTTATCAGTGTTATTAAAATATTATGATCAGTCTTACGTGTCTGTGATTTTCAGTTTGACGCAGCTATAGAATCGTTGTTGCCATATAGCATGGTCAAGCACAGTTGCAGGAACGTGCACCCCGAATGTTCCAGAACAGTCTTTCTGATAAGTATGATGCAATTGCATATTATCAATCCTGCACCTACTTAAATAGAGTATAGGATGTTCACGGTAAAGTGAGCACTATTGAAAGCCCTCATATTTGGAATAATAGTCAATAAATATATGATATTTTAGCCTTATACGTTGACTTTCATGTGCGGTGGACTATACACACTGTGTTCATTTCTTAATTGGCAATATTTATTTTAAAAAGGTGGTTAATTGATGAGAAATGGCTAAAATGAAAAAGGAACTAAGGCCTCAAAAGTGCTCAGTTTACCGTGAAAACCCTATACCAAAGTGCTCACAGCTTGTTTGATCTTCACGCTTCAGTTCGTCTGATGTATTGAGCATTATATTCCCCTTTTTTAAAATAGTATTTTGCGATTTTTGCTTTTTGTCCCTAAGTCTATATATTTTTTTGTCACCGCGCACTTTATAACATTGTTTCAGTCCCGGAGAATGAATTAGCTAGACCCATGGTTCGATCATACACTAGAAAAGTGGCTCTATCAGCCCTCAGGTGATTGCACAGACTTCTTGACCTGGGGCGAAAGATGGAACATCGGCGTGTGACTTGAAGGATTTATGACATCGGAACTCGTGCTCGAGATACACATAGACCCTCCAGCTGCGTGTACGCAGACTTAACACATATCCATTAAGTAGATAGTAGTAAGTCAGGGGTCATTTTGGTTTCCTTTGGCGGTTGCTAGCCATCAGCCTAATTCCTCATACTGTTTGAATAATTCTTCTAGAGAAACGACGACGTTCAGCAATCGGAATGCTTAAAGACAATTATTAACTCCCAGTAGGAAGGCGCGAACCAGAAGAAAAACAAAGCAAATAATAAAAATGATATAGCCAAGAAAAATATAATTGTCAAAAGCAATTATTCTAAAAGTGTGATATAAGCGAGACAGATATCCCCACGCATAATAACACTTCGAGATTATAAGATTGTGGTATGGTCATATACTCTAAAACTGTATCCATTTATATGCCTGTTGCGAATAAAAGTGTTGTGAATTTAGTTTAAGCAAACAAATATTCTTGAAGAAATTTAAAAATGTCCAGTTTACCAATAAAACTTGATGGAAATGGTCTTCGCTGGGATACTACAAAAATGTTTTGAATGTATATATTTACACCGGAAAAATATAAATTATAACACGTGACTCTACACCACAATTGTGCATAGCAGAGAAAATCAAAGACACTGAGACTAATCAACAAGGTTATGATAACACAAAACAACATTACAAAGAACAAAAGATCATAACAATTCCAATGTTAACACATTAATTTTTATTTCGGAAACAATGCTGGTTCATTCGTGTACTCCTCGTAAACATCCTTAGATATGCACTCGTAAGAAACAATATGAAAAAATAAACGAGGTGCCTCACTTCTATTAACACCACAATATTAATATTATTCAAACTTCTCATAGAAGCATAATATAAAAAATCGTGCATGAATTTAAACTGTAAATATGCAACAGCTTTGGCACAACGCAATACTAGTTGCGTGGGTCAGTATCCACTACAGTCGAATCAAAATCAAGTTCAGTACCATTCCTAGATGCACCTCGCAAAATATTGTTTATACACATCAGCTGATTAACCATTACAGTTAACTCGAATCCAATCTATTACCGTGCTCGCTGCTAAGTGAGACGTGAAATTACGAGCCTGATCGTTCTGTTTCATAAATAACGAACAATTTTAAAGTTAGCTGTCCAAATTATTTTAATTATTTCACAACTTACTCTAAATAGTACTTCTACGCCCAGCACGACGCATCACAACAATATTCCAATAAGAAATCCTCTGACGGGCAGCACTTACGCCCTTCAGAGCCTGCCGAGAGTGAGATAAACACATTAAAGGAATTTTAAAATTACAAAAACACACACTACCCAACCCGCAGCTTCCGTTAGTCCAATCAAAGTGGCCGGCTATAAAACTCACAGGACCCCGACAATATTAACAATTGTATTTAACGTAATGCTAGAGTTGTGGCGCCCGAGCCTGTTCGAAAGATAACGGGCAGGAAAAATGGGGCGGGCCATAATGAAATCTGACAAGTCATAACTTGCGCACACAAACATCTGAAATGCACAAAACCAACTTATAAGCAAAAATTCAATCTTCAAACGTGCTGGCCGAGAAAAAATTTATGTAAATGTCGCCGCAGCCCACAAGCATTAATTTATGACTCGAACGAACTAATGCAAACAACTGCCCTATTAGAATAAAATGGTTCAGTGCCACAACTTGCCTACATCTGGCCACACCTGCCGACATAAATTTAAAAACGATTTAAGCGTAGCCGCATTTGGCAATTTCAAAATTACGCACCAACCATACTTATATACGAACATAAAAGGCAGCAATTTTACCACTCTGCGATTTTCCACGCTGAAACCCCGGTATCAGCAAACACCAGCAGCGTTGACGAAGCGAAGGCTGCTCAACATCTTAGGTGACTCGTTGAGACGTCCGACGTGTAGGAGAAATAAGCATACAAGTAGCATGTGTATGCGCTAAGGGGAAAGGTGGCGGCTAGAAGAGGGGCAGGATAAAGGAGAGGGGAAACCCAGCTACACTGAGACCACAAAAAAACCGCGCTCCTAGGCGGCGAAACAATGTATTTTCTGTGGCGTGCGATTCTAAGGCCGGCGCAACATTAACGCATATTTCATCTGCATTTTATTATCCGTTACAAGAGTCAACGTCTAGTTACAATAATTTCACGAATAATGATTCCGTAAAGTAATATAATACAACAGCAAAAAGAAAAAACTTTAGATGAAGCAAGATATAATTTATGAACGTTGCATCTAGGAATATCCGAATTCGTGTTCGTTGTACTTGTAATTGGAAATGTACAGAATAATTATCATTTTATCAATGAAGTGTTCGTCTAAATTCATACGACTCTAAGCAGAACATTTTCCCGATTTTGTCTGGTTTGACAGTGACCTGGTGATCTCCGTTTGAATAAATAGCGGAGATAACCATGCTATATTTACAAATTATCGGCTACAGTAGTAGGGGCGTGTTTGTTTCACTTTACCTGGGATTTGTTGATGGATCATCAACGATTTGATTGAATAGATTATTCCTTAATCCGATCTTAATCCGATCAATTTTTATCGGATTAGGGATTAATCTTAATCGGATAACATGTGATCAAAGAAATTTTTATCAAAGTTATTGCATCAAACTTGTTTGATAAAATTTCTTTTGCGGATTTTTTTTATTTGTAAAGTGTTTAGTTTGGCCACTTAATATTTTTTGAGGTGGGGATCAGCTCTGATAGGTGATGCTGCTCTGAGATCTGTCGTGCTACTGACGTGGTCGTGTGTTAGGGAACGGGTGTATATAGGGGAGCGATGTTGTCTGCACAGCGAATAGTATTTGAATGAGGGGACTGGTATATTGTATAGGGTAAATATGGCTTGAATTTGGTGCAAGAGTGGAATGCGTGTTTATTTGGTGTTGGGAGATAGGCGACTCTGAAAAATATGATTTCTGTGGCGTATGTTAAAAGTAAACTATTATTCCAAATGAATAATAATAGTGCAGACATATTACACAAGAGAAAATAGGAGTCTTTAAATGAATACTAACGAAATAATTTTCAAAAGAACACAAGTACGTGAGTATCCTGTGTGAAAGTAAGTTATGAGTTCCACATATCAATATAAATTACACTACTTGAAATCGTACAAGTAGGAAGAGAAACACATCCGTTAACTTGGAAGACAGGACATGACTGAATTCGCTTGTGAGTAATGCTAGGCTGGGAGAGGGTAGCAGCAGAACACATCCAGTCAGTTCGAATCTCTGTATAGAAATGTAGGAGTGTTTAAACGTACCCCAGCTATGGAAAGAAATTAAACAATTTTAATATATGTCTGTCCGGCTATGAGGTTGCTGAATGAATGATTTACAAGTTGTACTAGCGTGTATTTCATTAAAAATGAAATTCACCCAATCCCGACTGATAAAATATGAGTTTCGAAATTAATTAAATGGCTGATATTAGAGAAATATAATGAATGGACTCATAACGAACACAATTACATGAGTATCATGATGCCTGTCAATTCTACACATACCTTAAATGATTTCAATATGCGTCCATCTGGCTGCGAGGTTGCTGAAGGAATTACGTTAGCATGCATTTGTGAACACCTATGAGCATGACTAGAGATGTGGGGATAGGCAACTGAGCTGAAATTTCAGGAAAGAGAGTTGAATACAAAACAAGTGTTTCCAAATAGGTAACGCTACCAATGAGAGAAATTGTAATACGAAAAAAGTATAAGGAATGGATCATAAAATGAATAAATATATATTTCAAACAGCACAATGAAGTGTTATAAAATAAACAAACATTATGTCAGAAAAATGTTTTGTATATCGGTTTATATTTCCCAATCAAGCTAGTTATTATATACGAAAAATTTAATCGCATCTTCCTCTATGTAAAAAGGTAAAGAATTACATAAATTAAGATAAAATACTATCCCAGACTTAAAAAAAACAACTTCCACTTCCCTGGGAAAATAAATTTCTCTATTGTAATAAAAATCAGTTTTTAACACAATTTCCTTTCCATTGAAGTGTAGGAAGACTTGTATCGTGTGAATAAGGACTTAATCCATCAAAGCTTATTTTAAAAAGTGAATAAATCTAGGAACGATTTGAATCCAGACACTTGGTCGAAGAAAAAACGATGAAATCAATACTATATTACGTTAAAAAACAATATAGATGTAGTACATTGAGCCGAATAATGTTAAAACAAATTTAATTAAGTCTGGGAAAATCGCTGCACTAGTTAACACAAACAATAGTTGAAAATCCTATGAACGTTTGTAGACCGAGCTCAGAAACGTACTTGACACAATTAAAACTTATAAAATAATGGATGAACTATATTGATTTAGCACACAAATTAATTTCCATAATAAATTATAAAATTAAGTTTTGTCAAAAATTTCGCAACGTAGTTTACAAAGACTGTGAACAAGATCTGAACCCCGGAGCATGTACTATTCAAATAAATCGAGAGGTGAATTCCGGTGTAGGCTGGATTGAAATACCAGCTTTGTAGATAACTTAAGCCTCGATTGCACCAAGCGTTGTCTTGAACAGTGAGGTCGGTAGAACAGAGAGTGGTCCTCAGTGAAGTGTATGCAGAGAGAGATGTATCCAGGGCGAGGCTTGTAGACAAACAGAAGATGGTACTGGTGAGCAAGGATGGTAAAAAGCTCCTATCCACTTCCCCAACTACTCCACACCTAGACCAGAGAGTTTTTTTCGGTATGCGCCCCCTCCCTCTAGCCCTACTCCAGAACAGTTCTTTCTCCACCTCGGAACCCTGTCTATTTGCCTGGCTCGCCCTCAAGACACCAAGTTTGAACCCACACAAAGGTGTTTATCTGTTTCCAAAATTGTTTGCTTCCAGCCAATATAATTTAACAAATAAATGTATAGGCAATCACATTGTAAAAGTATTTTCTCATCACTATCATTTAAGTCTGAAGTTTCAGTAATCACAAAATTCTGAGAAATGAATTTTAAATCTAAGTTGATTCCAAGAAACTTTAAGTTTATCCAGTTTCCAGCAAACATATTAATTTATTTACAGTGAATCAGAAATATATTTTAAAAATACACAAATATCCAGGAAACTAAGTATATTTTCATAAAGGAGATATTTTCACTCACTAAATATATGGAGAGTTAAAGAGCGCCATTTTTTCAAACAAGTATCATTCCATTTACCTAAGTATCAACTATTACAATGGAAGACACAACATGTGCATACATATTCAATCTTTCAATCTGTTTTAAATATATCTGTATGACAGAGAAATATACATATTTTACGTGTAGAATTCCCCATAAGCTTGTGTGCGAGATTTTTTATTAAACCATTTATCATAAAATGTGTATTTTGAACAAATATAAACTTATTTAAAAATAGATTTCCCCTACAAAATAAATTTCGATGTAATATCAATGAAATAGCACTAATCGAGCCTCAAATGACATTTATCGAAACTTGAATATGTCAAATTCCACAATATTTTCAATAACTTTAAGCAAATTTAGTATAATAAATACCTACTATCAAAAAATTATTTACAATGCGAAGTGATACCTGAAACAAATAAATGTATTTGATATAACTTATGGAATCGATATAACAAATTATCAGACAAAAAGTTCTGGGAAAAATAAAATTTGTATTATATACAAACTTTGATAATATCATTGACACACTCACAGCCCAAAATAGGTTACTCAACAGGCTAGTCTCCGACTAACACAATTGTTTCAGTAAACAGAATCGTTAAACATTCGCTTCAACATATTTCCAAAACCATCTACCCCTTCTCCATTCCTAAAATTAAATTAATCCATATTCATTTTAATCGAATATCAAGTAAAGATGTATTCCATATAACATACATAGATTTAACCACATGATGAATTACTACCCATACTTCCACAATTACAATACAAATGTTTGAGTGGAAGATATTTTTATAGGTTTTAATTAAACTTACTACTTTTTAAAACTTTAATTTATACACAAACAATTTAGTCGACTTTCTGACATTGTGAGGTATTCTATTCGGAAGTAAACTTTCTCCTCACACCGAATGTAATTAATTTAATATACCTTAATGTTAATGGAGGCACCACCGATTAAAGGACAATGCAAATTCTGTGGGGAAATATACACAGTCGCCTTTAATGTCTGTAGGCATGAGAGGTGCGAATTTTTGAATAATGCATGTTGTACAATTTTGTATCTGCCAACAACTCTGATAGACAATTTGCACGAACAGATAGCTTGAATCGTCATGTCAACATCTGAAAAAACAATCTTCCTCTTGAGAAACGAAATGTACTGTCTAATCTACATAACAACACAAAAGGAGGGAGAATTAACTTGAATACCAGTAATGAAATAGAATTGGATAATATGCAATATACAATAAGCTGTGAACATAACGAACTTCGACATAAAGTACTGCAACTTGCTGCGGGGACCAGTTTCGGTAACGATACACCTACTCTTTCTAAGCTAAGTAAACTCGATATTTATGATGAAACATCAGATGAAGACAGCGGTGACGATGTCAGTGATTGTGTTGAAGATATCCCTTCAGAAAATGCTGTGAATAATGACTACATATTTTCCAAAGACTCCAGCGAGCTTGTGACAAACTTAGATATTTGTTGAAGTTTAAAAAACCACTCGGATTACTCTGGAATAAAAGAGATGGTTTTGATCATAAGAGCACTTAAGGAATATGATTACATCGAATGAAGTATTATCAGCAAACACCCGAGTAGTATGATAATAATATTTAGTTAACCCTACTACTTGACCAAAAAAAGTAATTATTTCAAGTAAATATTGCGTGATAGGAATATGTTTCAATTTGAAGTATTACATCTTCCTTAAATCAATTAAGTCGTTTGAATCTAGTCGAAGTGTTAATTGAGGAATAAACAGCCTTATTTTAAGAATCAACAGACTTTGAGGGATAAATAGGCTTAATTGACGAACAAACAGGCTTATTTGAGGAATAAACAGGGCTTTGTGGAATGGTTATAAGGAATGATTTTGATGATTAATGTATAACCAGTATTAATGTTTGTTACATGTCTATGTTTGTGAATCGCCCTATACTTGCTCGTGCTATTATTTTTGTAACCTCCTACACTTAGTTGTTTAATTGTCTGCATATATTTTGTAACCACCTGTACTTACTTGTGTATGTTTTGGAACATCCTATACTAAGTTTTCTTAAAATGAGGTGCTAATTTTTGAAACAGCTTGTGTTTGTATATATTTTTGTCAATAATGTTTTAAAATAAATTCCTTTCATATGTTTATTAAAACTAACCTTTTAAATGGAGTATTTGTTTTCCTAAGGAAGGAATGATATAGTGATAAAAGAAATTGTCTCAACAGAGAGAGGTTTTTTTTTTCAAATGTTAAAAGATGTCTTATTTCTTTAAAACAGTGTCCATTAATACGTACAAGTATTACGAAAAAGACAAATAACAAAAAAGAACTATTCGTTTGCCAAAATACTATTCAACATAGTATTATTTTACAACACACCACAAATACACAATAAAGAGATCATTCTTTTGCCAGCTTTTATGGCCTAGTCAGTTTACGCATTATTTGGAGGCTCGGGGTTCCAATCCCAGATAAGGCATGGTTAATATTACTTAATTCAGAGGTTCTGGGTTCAAATACCTACTAGGTCATGTATGATTGTAATCTAGTTTGGCGCTCGAGTCCCGGCTAAGGCATGTATGATTGTAATATAGTTCGTAAGTCAGTAACTATTTTACATAAAAGGAAAAATAAAATAATTATGCAATTAAAATATATAGAATTAAATGTTAGTAAATAACACAAATGCGTTAGTTCGTGTACTTCCTGGACAGGTTCGTACAATCGTGTTGTAGATGTATTCATTTCTCTTTTCGTTTAATTGATTTTCATTATGTAGTAATTTCAATAAATATGCCTTTCCGAACTCCATCATTACCTGCTGATTGCGCTACATGTCTCTCAGTCCCCTTTCAGATGAAGCGCTCTAAAAATTAAGATATTACACAATACTTGTATATACTCTTCCCCAACACAGCCCAACCTCAGTAAAACACCAGAGCTCAGAGGGTCAACATCTACCAGAGGTACTCCCCATCTCAAAAAAAAAATTAAAAATACCTTAGCACACCTTTGCACATGTCTATTCACTTATTAATTGGCACAAAATTTAAAAAAAAAATGGTTTAAGGTTAAACGGAAATTTTTGATCGGATTAAATTTGAATAAATTTTTTTGATCGGATTAAGATCGAATTAATCCTTAATCCTATCGATTTGATATCAGATCGATAATCCGATTAATCCCAGGTGAAGTGAAACGAACACGCTCCTACTACTGGCTACAACACAAGCAGGAAAACTAATTCTGTTCAAGAGACAACAATCGTTTTCGTGATTTCGAGTCTATTTTATGGTTTCGTGATAAATATTACAAATAACCAAATAATTAGACCAATAAAACTAATCGTATTATTTTAGTGCGTGAGGAATTAAAATTAATACGTGCAAACTTCGAAATTTTTTTTAACACAATCGTTTTTTCATGTAATATATTTTCACGGGAACGGCCTGTTGCAATTTATTTCATAACTGGCAATTGGTGAACATGCAGTAAGTGTTTAATGTCCAACTATTTTGTATTTAATGTTCATCTCAAAAGTACGGGAGAGCAACACAACACTTCTAAGGTTATATTTCATTATAGGCTATTCACGATAAAGTGATCACTTTTTAAATCCCTCCCAACAGGCAATAGCCACTAATAAATATGTTTTATTGCAGCTTCAGACATTAACTTTTGAGAATGGTGAAAGTATATACAGTATTTATTAGTCACGTGACAGTGCTAATATTAAGAAAAGGGCTTAAATGTAAACATTGCCTTAAAGGAAAATTTTGCAAGGGCTTCTATAAGTGCTCATTTTACCGTGAACGGCCTATACATTTGAATAACATGGCGGATTATTTTGAGGTATATCTTAACGCATTAATTTCTTTTAACTTTGAGGCATATCTTAACGCATTAATTAATTTTAATTTTGAGGTATATCTTAACGTATTCATTTCTTTTAATTTTGAGACTTGCACGAATATAGATGTACATAAATATTTGTATTTCTCATTAAATTCAGTTTTTAATAGCCATTTTTCCTCATATTAATAGTTTTTCCAGGCTATTTATTCACACCACAACGACAAAGACTGTAAAAAGCTAACATAGTAGAAAGTAATTTTAGACTCTTAGAATAGTTAGTTTGCTAGGCCACGCAATCGGCCACGTATTGAGCGTTACACACGACGAGATCCCCATAGTTAACACCGAGTTCCTAACGACAACGGTGGTCGTAAATAGCGCTGTGGTGGTGGTTGGGCGCAAACCATCAACAACGCCTTAGCGTGCATGGCAACCGACGACCTTTAATTCCAGGACTGTCGACAGATTTAAGAAGGGTAATCTTCCACACAAGAATGACGTACAATGCTCGTTAACCTGGAACCAGATTGCGTGCTGGAACAAGAGGAGCGAGAGGATTCTAAGAACGACACTGGCACATAGGTCAAGGGCTTCGTCACCCTTATGCGAGAGAAACTGAACTGGCAGTTGTGAAGTGCACGACATGAAGCTTTATGGAGGACTCCGTTATTTTATGGCTCTCTTATAGAGATAAACGAGTGATCCAGTTTACTTTACTACGTACAATTTTCATATATGTCGTTCGGGGAGCACATCTTTTATTCACTGCCGAGCTTGAAAAATGAATTCTATTTACCGAACGAAATACGGAAACAATTAACTGAAGGTGAATTACATATGCCTCACTCAATAACAAGAAACTAGAAAAAAAGATCCATGGTAAATAAACCACGTCTGTATTTATAAATCACACAGCACCGTTTGGTTCGTTATACTATTTACAAGAGATTTATTTAGATATATTGATTGAGGTTATGCACCGTAAGCTTGTACACCACAGTTAAATGGGCAAACTATTCATGAAGATAGGTTAAGCAGCACGTAGGTTCATAATTTGCATTTAGTCTTTACAGGAGTGTTCAGCTCTTATCGCAATGATACAGCCATTGAACACAAGCACAACACAGATGGGAAAATGTTTGACCATGCTTCTCTACCGTCTTTATTGTGTATCACGATAATTTTCCAGCCGTCTTCATATTCATCAGCTTTCATCCAATGATCTCCACGCGATATTTTCACGCCAAGGAATAAACTAACATCGTTGTATGTACTCCACCTTTCCGGCTACTCAAGTGCGTTATAGTAATTTAACTGTACATTTTAAATAGGTCACAGTATTAATCATACTGGCGTAGTTTACTTTAAAAATACTGGGTCCATGACATAAAGCTGATCAGGAGGCGGCTAGCAAATGAGGCACAATTGTCAGGAGTTGCGAGTGAATCGAACTCGAAGACTCGTGGCTTGGAATTGTACCTCGTATATCTTGGTCACACACGGATGACACCCTATTCAGTGATTTCAGTCTGCAGAATGCTATTGAATGGAAGTACAGTTAATAAATTGTTACTGACTTGTGTACCAACTGATGCGATTGGTATCCATTCCCGGGGTTAGAGTAATTCGCTATAAATCAGTCTTAATCAGTGAAAAATGATCAATAAATAATCATTTCGATTTTCAGTGCTTCAGTCGAGGCTACTTTTTCGCCAAAGCTTACAAATATAGAACAAATTAATTATTTCATCTTAAAGCTAAGGCTTACCTAGGTCGCCAAACGTTAAGCACAGCTCGAGGAAAAAGAATTAAAAAAAGCAAATTCATTTTGCAATGAATACGATTTCAGAAATTGTTCAACTTTCAAGAACGGTTTCCGTTCTATATTTCTGTCTGTAATACGTATTCACTGAAAGTGAAAAGGTACTCAAATGGGTGTTGTAGTTTTTTCTTAAGGTATGAAAACTTTTTTTCAGAATGTTAAAGAAAGTGGGAAATGCATCATGCCTTTATCGTGAAATGACTGGGTACTGTCGAAAGTCTCATAAATAGGGCCAACCGTTTTTCACGAGAAGATATCATGACCAGTTGTTACAAAAAAAAAAAAAAAAAAAAAAAAAAAAGTTAGTTCAGAGCCAGTATCGCTGTTGGATGGTTTTAACTCGCACGCGGCTTAGATGTCTGCCAGACAATTACGGGGTCCAACTTCGGGTTAACGTTTTTCTGATTGGCCTAGTCGAGTAGAAAATTTCTTCTCACACGGACGAGCAGCCAATAGAAATGAGATTTGTAAACCTGCACGCAGGAAGTTGAAATATATACGCTGTACATAAATATTTTCGAGGTAAACAGGTGGCCCTACTCATAGACGTTTGGCCGGCAGAATTAATTAACGACTGTTCAATTTCTTGCGCATAAAGGCGATGTATCGTGTGATGCGCATACTTAGGTGACCCTAGCGCTCTTGAATTCATAGACCTAGGACAACCTGTGTAGATACGTCTCACGCCATCATGTGGCCAGCACACTTCGCCAAGAGCATTCATCGCTTCGGGGAGTGTTTCGACGTCTGTGGATTAGCCCACAAAAACCGTTCTTGGGAGCTGTGTTCTTTTATCTCCGCGTTACTGAAGAACACATGTGAAAAATTCCTACTTGCTCAACTGTAAAGAAATAAAACGTAATTGACAGAACATTTTCATATCCTTAGAGCGACAAATTAATAACGATTTCTGATTTATTCTGGTCTCTAAACCGTTCTTCATGTTAAGCTGACTTCCACAACTAAGAATTTCTTACTATAAAATCTACGCATTATAACCTAGCAACTGCAGGCTGACTCGTATGTGTGATAAAGAAGAAACCACAAGTCATGAATCACTGACCCTTTTCTCATTCGGTCAGTGGGTAAAAAAAAGGAAGTATTTCTGAGTTTGTCAGAAATATTACATATAGGGCACAAAAACCTAGCGGTCAACGAAACAAAATATTTCGAAGCACATAGGCCTACTTTTTTTCCATCAACATTACTAACGAGTAAAAGATGCTGCTACTTAGCGATTAATACTGGAAGTACATATTGTCCCACAGTGGTTCTAATTTAGGGTTCTTGTAAAATTTAAAATCTCTAAGTAACTTAATTTTTAGATTTAGTTCACTTAAGCCGCACTGTTTCTTAGTGTTTCCCAAAATTATAAGATTTTAAACCTAAATTGCGACTAAGTTACACAAACATTTTTCCTGGTACTTTATTTGAAGTTCAGCCGCAAAACTTACTTATTACTCATAATTTCCGAGTAGATTACATGGAAGATACGTAAAGAGATAAAATATAAAATACTTCCATTATATTTGCATGACCCCAACATAACAAATGGCCAACAAGTTTCCTTCAGTATAATAGTATCTTTTGGTCTTCCTCTTCACCTGCATGGACTTAAGAGCACCTAGTTCCATGTTCAAATCTTGGAAGTACTTATTTTACGTGTTAATTTAGGTTTAAGTTAGTGTTTGAGGGATCGCCGCTGTTACATATGGGCACGCCCATCACTAAGCATAGGTTTTAGTTAACAGGTAACTATAGATAATTTATACTAGTTAAGGTTGACATGTTTAGATATAAAACAAGTTGTACTGCTTGGCCTCACTATTTTAGTTAGAAGAAGATGTATTAATTCTCATTTATTCACCGGTGTTAAACAATTACGCGAGTAGATTGAACGACCAGTCGTCATTCAAAAATACTTTAACTTCAGATCTACTTCCACGTTTGGAGCTGAGAGATTATGAGGGTGAAGCGAGGTGAGTATGGAGCAGCGCCGGAATGCAAGGGCGGGGGAAACGGGAGATCCCCGAGAAAATCCACTGACCAGAAGCATCGCTCGGCACGGTTCCCACGTGTGAAAATCTGGGAGCTACCACGCTGGGAATGGAATCCGGTTCGCCTTGGTGGGAGGTGAAAAGACAGGCTATTCACTACACCAACGCTTCCCCACTCGCGTTCGGATGATTTAAAATGTCACGCTCTTAGGTGCCTGCCTGCAAATGAGGGGCGTTCAGTATCAAAGTAACTTATTTCCGAGTTGACCATTCGCGTAGGAAGTTGTCTTGTCATAAAGGCGCGTGGACAGTAATCAAAGAAATAATGATGAAGTTTATGCAGGATATTCAAGTCCCGCCTAAATATTTCCGCGAGAAAAAAATGTGATGCGAATTTTTCTGGCCTGGTACGGAAGGGGGGTGGGGGAGGGGCACGGTGGTTTAGCTGTTAGCCTGCTCGCCTACGGCCAAGGCGAACAGGGTCCAATCCCCGGCCGGGTCACACGACTTTCGCCAGTGGGAATCGTGCCACACGGTTCCGTTGTTCTGCGGGTTTTCTCGATGATCTCCCGTATCCCCCACCGTTTCATTCCCGCGCCATTAAACACTCACATAAATCACCCTCATCGGCTTCCAAGGCCTCGCTGTTACCAGCCGGCCAAATCTGTCCACTCACTCATTCGACGGTGGGTTTTTACGGCAATATGTAGGTGTTAGCGGGTAATATTTTCTTTGGAATAAAGGAACGAAATGTAAGTAAAGAAATTGATGCTTGGCACTTGTTCCTTGAATCGACATATCCCGACGAAATTTTCTTTTGGCACCTAAAAGAGCGTACTAGCATATCGGAGTCGCGAGATGTACTGCCAGGAAATTTTCGCTCACGCCCAAAATTGCCACCATTCGCCGCGGGCCTCCACCCACACCTCTTTCATATGTGGCTTTGACACATGGTCATGTTCGTACCGTGGTTGTATGCCCGGACGAACTAGATCACTGTTATTTCTATCGTGTCATTTGGCACCAAGCCATAGTGTCGGAATGGATCACCCTGCAAACGTCACGCAGCCGCTTCCGTCCTATCTCCATAATGTGTCAGTCTGAATGTAAACATGGGCTGTTCACGGTACAGCGAGCACTTTTGAGGCCTCAGTTACTTTTTTCCTGTCAGCCATTTTCGTACTTTAATAATCTTTTTAAATAAATATATCTCTGTAAGTAATAAACACATTGTGTATGCTCCATCACACTTGGAATTTAACGTCTAAGGCTTTATATATATATATATATATATATATATATATATATATATATATATATATATATATATATATATAGACTATTCATGGTAAAGTAAGCTCTTTTGTCGCCCTAGTTACTTTTTCCTATTAGCCATTTTTTATCCTTCCGCCACATTTAACATAAATATTGCTATATTAATAATTGACAAAGTGTATACATTTCACCGGACTCGAAGGTTAACATCTAAGACTACAATAAAATATATTTATTGACTATTATTCCAAATGAGAGGGCTGGGAAAGTGCTCACATTACCGTGAATAGCCTAATAGTAGGTAAATGCCGATTGACGCACATCGGCGTCTGACGTTGGAGCGCTGGAGTCGGGGCGGCCGCCATACTGTTACGCCACCGTCCACCATCTTGGAAGCCATTGACCTTTGGCCATTGACATTTGACCCTCGACCATGACCCCGGTGACCTTTGACACCTAGAACCAAAAAAATCGGAAGAATTAGAAAAAAAATATTTACAAATTTACTATTGAAAATGTTATAAAAACAGTTTTAACATACTTAATAAATCGTTAAAAAAATTAATACTTAAAATAATTTGTAAAAAAAATTTAAAAATCATAAAATATCTATTAAAATTCATTTAAAAACTTACATTTCCGGGGGCCACCAGCCCCACGCCCAGCAGACGACTGACTCCATCACCCCCATTCCCCTCATAAATACTCATTCCGCCTTCTTAGCTTTTCGTCTGAGATTTGTTTATACATTGCATGTTTTCTTCTGAGGTGAACGGGTACTATTTGAAATTTCTCAGCGTGCTTCCGTACCACGAAGACGAATTAGGAATACAAAGGCCTGCTATTGACCTCGACGATCATGGAGCCTCGACCTATATCAGCGCTAACTGGTTGCCACCAGTGCTGATTCTGCGATCGAATTTTCACCTATGTTCAAAATGCACGTGGGCGTGAAAGGGTGGTCCGTACGAAGAGGCTTTTTTCATGCGACGACCGATTGGGAAGCATTGTGGGGGCCTTCCGTGATGTTGCATTTTTTAGTTAAAAGTCCAAGTGGTGCATCGACCAATGGCGAAGCGTAGTTGGAGCCTGCTGTAGTTCTAGGCACTTTCATTGCCAAGTGTAAATACATTTTACCCAGGAAGCGAAAAATGTACCGAGGGACCTGGATATATTCATTTTTTAAAGCTAGATAATTAAATAAACTGTTAACCTTTCAGCTTTTGGAGTTAGGGCAAGATAATTGTAATTTAAAATAAGGGGAATTTATTTTAACTTGCACTCACACACACCAACACAAAGAGTCCGAAAAATTCCAATTGCAAGCTGACTTCTGTCGACTGACACCTACAGCCTGACTCCACCTGCTCCACCGCTTCGCCTGCTCCATAGCAGTCACTTAGGGATCATTTTAGGGCCATTTTCGTGTCATTAGAGGTGAGTGAGTGATTGAAGAGATTTGGACGGCTCTTAACATCGGAGTCTTGAGAGCCGATGAGGGTAATTGAGGTGAGTATTTAGCAGCACCGCAATGAAAGGGCGGGGGAAACCGAGAAACCCCGCCAACCAACGGCATCGTCCGGCACGATTCCCACATATGAAAATCCGGAGGGACCCGGCCGCGGATTGAACCCGGATCACCTTGGTGGGTCATTAGGGGTCAGCATCGCAATCTGTACCGCAATCAGCACCGCAATCAGAATCAGCGCCGGAATCAGAGGTCATTATGGGTCAATTGCTAAATGGGTCAATGGGTTAGGCTTGTGATGTGCCAGTTTGACAACAGGAGTCTGTTATCTACTTTAATTGCGACGATGATTTATAGGTGAGCGAATAACTTGCCTGGAAGAAACTGTTGAAGATATAACTGCATGGTAATGTAATCAAGAAACTAGCATCTAAAGCCTACCTTCCTGTGTGTGATGTCTCAATACCTTTATGCGATTGGTTAGTTGTAATCACGTGGCAACTCGGTGATTGGCTCGTCGGTGTCCAAACAATGTATTAATGGTGAAATACGATTGGCTTAAAGTCAATATGATGCCACAGGCCTTGCATATTCGTATATAGCAGTAGGGAGGTAAACTGAGGGGCTTAGTTTGACAGCAACTCCCGTGAAAATTGGATCGTCTCGGCTAGCTTTTGCATCCTCGCGTATATTTTTTCTCGAGTTTCTGTTTTCAAGGTCATTCAATGTCATGTGGTCAAGGTCATGGGGTCAAGGTAGTCTGCAGCTAATATGACTGTAATTATCTGTAATCTCCTATATTTGATGACATTTGTGTATTTTCTCTCGAGTTTTTGTTTCCAAGGTCATTCAAGATTATGGTGTCAAGGTAGTGTGTATCTAATATGGCGATAGTAGTCTGTAACATCATATGCTTGTTACTTTTGTGTATTTTTCTCAAGTTTTTGTTTGCAAGGTCATACAAGGTCATGGGGTTAAGGTCAATGTTGTCTGCATCTGATATGACGGTAGTCGTCTGTAACGTCATATACTTGCTGACATTTGTGTTTTTTTCTCGAGTTTTTGTTTTCAAGGTCATTCAAGTTCATGGGTCTAGGTCAAGGTAGTCTACATCCAATATGGTGGGCAGGGTGGTTGAAATAACCAATATAACTGATGGTTAGGTTTGTCTCCGATTCTTGTTCTTCTTGTATCGGCTTGGCACACCTACCCTATGCCTATAAAACCAATATGGTCACCATTGCTCTGTCGGTCCTAAGGAAACCCCTCAAATTATTTCAAGTGGGTGCAAATGGCCTTTCAGGGGCTTCTTTTTACACATTAGGGGCTTCTACCAAGGTGTTGAAAAAAAATTACACTTATCAATACGGTCACCAGTTTCCATAACGCCTATCAATATGGCGGTCGGTTGCACTGACCAATATGGCGGTGCAGCGAATACGACTAATTGTTCAAAAGTAAGACACAAACTCCGAAACAAATGACGAATGAAATAACAAATATGGCGGCCTCCAGTAATGTATAAACAAATGACGAACAAAAAAATAAATATGACGGCCTCCAGTATTTTATAAACAAATGAGGAACGAAAAAAAAACTAATGATGCTTGCCAAAATATTAGTGGAGCGAATGTGACTAATTAGATGAACGTAAGTAAGAGTTTACCAATATGGAGGCCGAACATAACTGAGAGCATACAAATTTTGCAGCCGAATATAAGTGAGAGTATACCAATATGGCGGCCGAACGTAAGTGAGACATTCCAAGATGTCGTCCTCCAGTAATGCAAAAATAAATGACAGACGAAAAATCAAGATGGTAGAATGTGGATTGGTGAGGGGAGTGGGGGTGAGGTAGTCAGTCGTCTGATGAGCGTGGTGCTGAGGTGACCCCTGGAAATGTAGGCCCTAAGTTTTTAAACCATTTTTTATTAATTTTTAACCATTTTTAAAATTATATTTTATAAAATTTTTATAATAAGTTTTAAAAATGTTCTAATAAATGCTAACAATAAATTTTATATACATTTTCAAACGATTTCTAATAACAATTTTTGTGATACCGTTTTTAATCATTTCTTTAAAAAATTTTGGATTTTGTTTGGAGGGGGGTTGGGGTCAAAGGTCACAGGGGCCAAGGTCAAGGGTCAAAAGTCAATAGTTACTGGCTTCCAAGATGGCGGATAGTGACGTGACAATACTGTGGCCGCCACGGCTCCAGCACTCCGACGCCGATGTACAATAGGCATTTCCCTACCACTTATATTTATTAACTATTATCCCAAATGAAAAGCCTTTCAAAAGTGCTCCCTTTACCGTAAATAGCATTTCCGTATTCATGCCAAAATATATATACATACCAGAATATGTATAGGCTGTTCACGGTGATAGTGAGCATTTTTGAAGCCCTGGTTACTTTTTCCTTTCAGCCAATTTATATCATTCCGGCCCTTTTTAATGTAAACTCCTCTACGTGAGTAATAAATACGGTGTATATACATTTCACTGTACTCAAAACAAAAAGTCCAAGGCCATTCATGAAATGTATTTATTGGTTATTATGTGTTATGCGACTGCTTCGAAAAGTGCTCACTTTACCGTGAACAGCCTATAGCCCTAGGAACCCTCATATTGAGGATCATGACATTCGTTCCCCTAGAATGTGGATTGTAAATACTTGTCAGTGCAGGAACTTGTGTCCTCTTACCTGCACGCTCGGTTCATGATAGGCTAGATCAGTCGTCGGTGTGGTTGCCGCATGTTGCCACGAGAAGTATCAAACCGATCCACGCTGGGTCAGACCTCGCCCTCAACAACAACACGAATATCGCACTCATAACTCTCTTTTATCGCAGCTGTGTGCGGTGCACTATCGAAAATTTCGTCGAGAGCTTTGCACACATCAGAATTCTATTACGAGGTGCTTTGCATGAAACAGTTGTGATATTATGCTGTAAAGAGTGCCCAGTGTAAATAAACGAGAACGACGAGTAACCTAACGAATTTAAAATGAGCTTCGGAGTTATCTTGACGTAGCAAGCACCCCTTTAACACATTTCGGCTTGAGGAACCTTGTCAAGACTATAAGTGAGATTGTGAGAATGTTAATTTAAGTCTCTACGAAATCATGCAAATACGGAAATAAACTGTCTTTCTAAATTTTAGTCTACTGTAACAACACTGTTTCTACCAATAAATAAACAAATATATACATACTCTAAATATTTGTTAGTAGTTTCCTAAACTATAGCTCCCCCAGTCCTTCATAAACATATTTGAACAGTATCTTCTGTGTACTATTCTTTTTTTTATTATTGAGGAAAATATAATATATTCTATTTACCTACCCTATCAATTCTCCTCTTTAAAGTTATAGATTCTTGACTCCGCGTACAATTTTTTAAGTTCTAGTCAAATCATTTATAGAGTTACTCGCAATATGTATTCAAATTATAGCGCGTAAGGTTTTAAAATGAGTGAGTAAGGAAATTTGGGCAGCTTTTAACATCGAGGCTTTGAGAGCTGAGGA
The DNA here is from genome assembly GCA_029891345.1 of Dryococelus australis. Lineage (NCBI taxonomy): Eukaryota > Metazoa > Arthropoda > Insecta > Phasmatodea > Phasmatidae > Dryococelus > Dryococelus australis. The sequence goes on from CM056996.1 coordinate 147,913,023, forward strand.
GTTTGAAGCGAGGTGAGTATGGAGCAGCTCTGGAATGAAGGGGCGGGAGAAACGGGAGATCCCCGAGAAAACCCGCTGAGCAGCACCATCGTCCGGCACGATTCCCACATGCAAATATCCGGGAGTGACTCGCAAGGTATTAAACAACACATGTAGAAACATAAACAGATTTCTATAACTACCACATACAGCCATGCGGTAACACAATTTCCTCACTCGAGTTATAGTGAGTCAGGTATATACATGCTACGGACAGGTTCCCTATTTCTGTCGATTTTCATCCCGATTACAGAAAGTCTTGCGCAGTTTCGTAAGGGTGGCGCATACTTAGGCCGCCAAACGGTGTACGGAGTTTCAGTAAACTAAACGTTTTATTCAGAAAACTGTTAATATCTGAGCGATGTCTGCTAACCAATAACAACCAAGAAATATGTTACGTCCGAATACCGGTTCCATTTCATATTTTCGTTGCCAATGTGTATTTTTATAAATGATTCTCGTAAAAATTTACATTAAACCAATAATTTTATGTACACATAGGCTATTTGTTATAGGATATTTAAAGCAATTTATATGCATACAGCAAACATTTGTCGCAATAAAATGAAATGATCTGTGAAAGTTCATAGAGGCGAGATACCAACGGGAAGATCGCACGTAAATTCTCTGTCTTGGGCGTAGAGACGACGAGGCACGTGAAGCGCGGTCTCTGGGTCGCCCTTAGCGTTCCGCCCTGCTAGCTAGGCTTCGGACACGAAGACTCTCCCTGTAGGCGGCGCCTTTGACAACCCGTTACTGCGAGACCCTGGGTCGTCTCAGATTATGAACTTAAATATCATAATTCATAATGAAAATAATGGAATGGTTTTTGTATAATATATGTATTTGGCGTATTTTATTACGGCACTTGTATTTCCTTAAGCAAAGAGAAGGTCGCGGGACAATGGCTAAGAGTCGATCCCGAGATAGAATTTCCAAAAAAAAATAATAACATTATAACTTAACCGTTCTGTACGTCATTTAATTTTTATAGTCTATTCGCGTTTTCTTCACACTTTTTTAATCAAACTTTGGAAAAAAGACCCTATGTATGATGTGTTTAGTTATTTACTTTATATGGCATGTATAATAAATGTTTTATACCTCTGTTAACATAAAAGAATATTATATTTTGTAAAATTGAAATTCTACCTATATTTAATTTAAAATAACTATGAATAAAATCAGTGAGAAATCATCTGTGTTGGTATTGCCTAGCTAGAAAAAGTTCTCATGCATAATATGATTACAACTGAGTGCACATGAATTCGGTGCGATGTTCTTTGGTGTAATTTTCTGAACTTGCTCATATAGCAAGTCACAGTTTGCCAACTGTGGTTTTACTGTTGGCACTGCTGGATTGCTTCTGACCCAGAAAACTTATGGATCTACACAACTGGCCTCGCTATGGTTAACTGCTGGCACCAAGACACTGGCATGCCAATTATGGCCCACTGATGGAATGTTAATGAAAATGAAACTGGCGGTTGACAGTAGGTGAACCATTAATGGCCCATAAATGGCTTACCAACTGTATTTCAGCAATGGCCGCATATGACCTCTGCTTATTATTCGTAAAAGTATGGGTAGGCATCTATAGGCTATTTGACGGATGTCAAGTGGTCCATCGATGGACCATTGCTGGTGCATTTTGGCTTATTATGGGGATTTTTATGGCTCCCACTCTTCTCAGATAGTTTCTTCAAACTACACAAACGTATATGCATGTGTGTGTCTAACGTAATTATATAACATGTGATAAAATGAGATTATTTGTAAATTTATAGTGATGGAAATACATGTGGCAAAATGCTGTAAATACAGTATTAGGTGTGACTTCGTGACTGGTGTTGAATAATTTGACATACGCCTATGTAATATTTTTTATGTATGACTGCATATAATTAAAACGAGAAGATAAAACAAAAACATTATATAACCACCTTTAGAAAATTTACATTCAAGGGCTTTTGTTGTTTCGCATCCCAAAAATATTCATAACTGGCGACTGCATTTCAAAATAGATGAATAGCATCCAAGTGCCATACATACTGCGAAAGATTACATTAAAGGCAGGTTTTTTGGTTAATATCGCGATTCATGTAGGAACATTTCTCTCAAAGAAAGTTTTTTTTTTTGTTTATATGCATCTTTTTAAAAACTGATTTGTTAGCATGGTAAAATTTATGATTATAGAATAACTGGTGTAATGTATATTATATTAGTGTTTGTTAATATTTCAAGTTTTCAAGTCCAAATATATTCAAAATTAGTTTATCTAAGCACGAGAATTCACCATGGAGTAATGGTTAGCATGCTGGGCTGTCAATGCAAGGGGTGTATGCTCGCGCCCCCACTACTCCTCCGGGAAGCATAAGGTTTTCATGTCGTATAACGTTTTAAATGGTGAAGTAAAGGAAATTAAATACAAAGAAAAGTTGGTGTTGATCGCTAAAATTATTATTTATATGAAATAGTATTACACATATGGATAAAGCATGGCTAGCGATCAATACGTCATCTGATGGCTGTGCAATAGTACATCGATGGCCATTGCTGTTGTAAGCACACGGGCTATGCTTGGGCCATTATGCTCACCACACCTGGGCAAGTTATGGGCAGAGTATGGGTAGTTAGTGGTGCCACTTCAGGACCAGCAATGGTGCCGGGTGCATGGCAGCTGTTGGCCAACTGTTTGCCGGCTTGACACCCGACTGTAAACCATCAGTGGACCATACGTGGTTTGCTGAATGGGTAGTTAAGCTTAGTTTCACGATGAGGAGAAATATCCTCGAAGTAGAACTTAAGCAGGGCTTCAGAAATGTGTGAAGTAACCGTGAATAGATTATAGTTTGAGGTGGTGTAAACGCGACATTTTGTAACTCCTGCTGTACTTAGAGTCGAGACACATCAATGAACTGTGGGTGTTGTGTCCGTTTAGTGAATATGGGGTGGAGAGATCACGTCAGCTGAGCAAAACCAATCTCCGTGTCCCAAAATTGAAATTTTTTTCTGCCGACGTGGATAGAATTTGTGTTTAGAATACTTTTTAGTGAAGATATGCTTTGAGAAGTTTGCACTATTCTTCTAACCAATTTGCATTGCAGATTTGATTCAATTCAAATTATTTTAAATAATAAATTCTTCTAAAAGTGCTCGTCTTTTGAAAATTAATATATAAACAAAAATGTTCATGTGTGTTAACCATGTGATATTGACAACTGTATCGGCATGGTTTGGCTCAAAGAACAGAGGTGGCACTCTGGTGCCTATGATCAACTCTGCAGCTAAAATCCAGACTCAGAGACATCACTGTTCCGATTTTTTGGGCGGACAACTCGTGTATTGGGTGAAGGGGGGGGGGGGGAGAGAGAAAAGAATTCCACCACTGATTAAGTTACTGCTCAGAAGCTATACGGCAGTGCAGATTATTTAAGATCACACGTTAACTACCGTATTGGATTTTTTAATTATTTCGTCTTGATTCAAATTTACTATGATTTACTTGAAAATGTGACAGTAGAAGCTTAGGTAATTACCTTACCCATTATTACAGACATAACATATTAATTAGTAATGCATATTGATCCTACTATTAACTTAATACAGAATTGTATATATTAGTTCGTTCTCACCTTTTAATCACAACCAGGGAACACCTATTAACAATCAGGTACAAAAATGCACACAGGGTCATGAAATGTAATGCTTCTATAATGAAACATTTTCAGTAATGACCCTGACTCTTCTGCTATGACACTAAAATAAACAATTTCTGTATAGAGGGTGATCCCGATTCTTAACGTAGGCGCGTCGGTTGCTCGATGGCGGCTGCACAACGCTCTAGAATCAGGTCTTGCTCCTGAATGACTTTTCCGCACTGAAAACGATTCCCATTTGGCTACACAGCAAACATTTTTCGTACTTGTTACAAACAATTGTTAGGAAAACCAGTTGCCAGACATTATCTTGTATCTATGCAGCTGCAATATTAAATATTTACAACACATTGATTTAGAAAACATACAAATAGTTTTTTGGAGCTTAAAGTTTATAAATAACCTGGTGTCTAAAACATTAGCCCGTTAAAATTCAGCATTAGTTTTACACATTTCACACCAAAGTTTTTTCCGAATTAACTATAATTCATTTTTAATGTTACAAAATATCGTTTGTAACTATTTCAAAAGAATTCCATGTACAATTACAAAAAAAAAAATACGGTGTCGGTTACCGTTTGGAAAATCCATCCACTGGCGCCAACTTGGATGTCACTTTCTGCCATATTGCTATATTTACTTGCATATCAATAGTCCGCGACACGTAATTGTGTTTCTCTTATGCAAACGAGGAATAGGTCCACAAGTTTGGCAAACTTTCATTTACACACGAAAATAAAATGGACATTTAAGATAGGTAAAACTCGTAAAAAAGGCAAATTGAGAAAAAATATATTTTATAAACAAACTACACGAAATCAAACAATAAAAATGAAATATTTTATTATATTTCGAAAATAATAAAGAAAACTGTATTATTTTCCAAAAACGACAAAATGTACGAAAAGGCTGTTTATGGCACACATTGAGTTCTTGCACAAGAAGAAAACAGATTAAATTTTAAACAATATGTTACTGATATAACTAATGAGTTCGCTTTGCTTAACATGGGAGCAATTCATTTTTAAATAAGTTTATAAAATCTGAGTTGGAAGGTAGGACTTGACTTATCTTTGAAAGCAATACCATTATAAATGAAACCGGAAACATATATGCAACGTTTGTGAGACAATTACAAATACACACGCCCCTTACTCAGGACTTGAAATCACAAAACCTCGTACTATAAGCTAGCATGCCATGCGCTGCATTATGGAGGTCGGATTCGGAACATAAACTTCGGATATAGTCAGTCTAAAGTTTAGAATTATAAGGTTGTTATAACTAAAATATTCAGAGAGCCTTCATTTTGAAAATAAGTGACTGAGCCACCTAAAACCTGTAAGTTTGCATGGCCTACCATAGTGCCAATTGTGTGAAGAAGTTTGTGGAGTTCGATTGTTTGCTCCCTGATATAAGAAATAATAGAAACTATATTTTCTTATAAAATGTTATCAAACTAAATTTCCAAAAAAAAAAAATATATATATCTGTATACGATGTTTCTAATGTATAATGTCTACATAAAAAAATTTGGTTGAATTTCGTTAAACTTTTTAATATATGTGACATACGTACCTAAATTATTCATGATGCTTCCCTTTTGAACATCGTTGTCTTGTCTGACGCATATAAAACATATAAGTTTACACAATCTTATATAGCATTTATAGCGTGCACAAGTTGGTACAAATTAGTTGAAATGTTCCAGTGTAATATATTTGGTGGATATCGGTTGATAAGTTGTCTAGATATGGCAAAAAACCTCCATGCTCTCATATGGCGATCCTCATATATGGAGGACAAAAAAGTAATGTAGAAACACATTCAATGATTGTATACTGCCAATAAAAAGTTAAGTTAAACTAGATTACATAACTTCGTAGTTATAACACCCAAAATAAAAATGATTTTGTAGCTGCTTTCTGAAAATAAGTGTGCCATAATTTTAAAAAAATACATATATAAATATTCCCTACCACAGTTCAACATTTCGTCAAATTTTGTAAAAATAGGCTGATTGATTCCCGAGATATGAGATTAAAGCTTAATTTTTTATCATACAAAATGGCAGCGAAATGATGCTCTACATATACATAATTGATGGTTTGGAATAGGCATTGCCAGCATACAAACTTAAGTTGGAATTTGTTTCGTTAAAAAAATATACTGAGCTATTATATTTTTATAGCCAAAATTTTGAAAATAAGTGCCTGACCTACTTAAAATATACACGTTTACACCACAGCGCTTTGATTTATAAAAGAAAACAATTTATAGACGCGTACTTTTATTTATTTGCAACACGTAGGTTACCATCTTCATTTGAAACGAATGATTTTAATTATCGAAGAGTTGCTCTTTTTTTATTCGTGCGTCCTTTTTTATCATTTCAAAATGGAATTATGGTTTTAAAATTGAATAATGAATATAATATTATCTCGGTGATCATTTATAGGAAACTGTGGTAAGAAACACCTATAGGCTGTTCACGGTATACTGAGAATTTCTAAAAGCCCTTTTAAAGATCTACTTGTATAAACATTGTGTAGTCTTCTGCCATATGTAACATTTACATTTTCATGAGCCTGATTACTTTATTCATGCGTCGGTCATGTGAAACTGTGAAATTATTATGCAAGCAAATATTATACAATTCGCTCATTCTTACACATAGGCTATATGCGTTAAAAAGAAGAAACCAAAAAACAAATTTTCTCAGTATTCGCAAATGTTTACCTATAACTTATAATTCAGCGTCAAGACACGGAACTACTTTCTCTCCTTCATTAGCAACTTGACTAGGTGCATGCTAGTTAGTGTGCTTGTTAAAATACATGCAGGTAGGGCAAGTTACATTTTTCAAAAGATTGATTTCAAAAGTTCTCAAATACCCGTAAACATTGCATACAAATTAATTAATTAATGTAAACATTGAAAACATTCATTGTTCCAAAATAATTAATTTTAGCGCTTTTGTCATTTGTCCTGTGGCGTTCCATCAGTCGAAAACGGAAGAAGTCGAGAAATGTATTTTGGCATTGTTGCATTGAAACTGTTTACCAAAAATATTTTGAAATTCCAAGATTTAATGTATATTTGTAAAAACAGGTAAAGAGTAAATCAGAGGAATTTTTAATACACAAAATGCTGTCAAATATACTGATAATCTTGTTTACTGGAACGCGAAACCAATTTTAATTGAATTCATTGGGAAAAAAACAGCTTAAATAAGTATGTAACTGGATCAACTAAACACATTGATTATTTTGAGAAACGTTTTACAGTATACTGCAATTAAATAATACCCGAAATTTACATATAACATAAAGTATCCAAATAAGAGACGCATTTTACAAAATGCATATATCAATTTAATACTTCATTATATTTAGTTCCTAAAAATTAGGTTAAATTAAAAAATTACTTTACTTTAAAGAATAGTAAATAGAATTGCAGCTAACTGAAGTTTTACCTTTGTTTAAGTCCGAAAAGCAAAGTACTGTACACATTTAATTTTTCCTGAATGTTTCCTAATAAGAGACACAGTAATGGTTGTCCATTAACTGAACACAAAACCAGAGAAAAAGTTTAATTTGGTTTCATTGTAATAAAACACGTATAAATGTTTAACACTATTGTGTAACACTTCCAGCATAAAAATCATTTTTTTTTTACACATTCTAAAGGCTTATCTTTTAACACACGTACAGAATTAATGCTCCGATGTGTCATCTTATTTATAATGCTTCTAGCACAAAGGACAAATAAATGGTTCTTCTTCTCCTACGCATGCTTCATGTTGTTGGGACCACAAATTGTATGCAGAAAGAACAAGTAATGCATTGTGCACACTCGCCACATCAGCCGTGTGCGAGCCACACTCCTGGAGAGTGGAGTTGTGGAGGATCGGCGTGGCAACAGTCCGACCTACGTCAGAGAGAGGACGATGCATAAATACAGCCGCTGGACGCGCGCTCACTCTACGACCCCTACTCACTCTACGACCCAATCTCAGGCGCTTCAGGCAATTGTCGGCGCGTGTGAAGCCGATCACGAAGCCGCATTCAGAGGTGACACTGACGCGAGGCGTCTCTGGTCCGCAGGTCGCTGATCCCGGTTCCAGTCCAGGTCGCAGTCTTCCCACGCCAGGAGACGTACTTGCACAACCACATCCCCACTGCTCGACATCAGGACACGAAGGAGCTTCGGTCGATTCCAAACTGAGTCAGTGGTAGGTGTATATCCAGTAGGGTGCAAGGTGGAGTCGATAGGGAATCTACACTGTTGGAGAAATAATTAACTAAGGGTTAGTTCAAATATTGCAGGACAACGAAGTATCAGTATTAAACTATTGTTTGTATGTTCTATATAATGTGAAAAGAAAATATTTGGAGTTAAGGAGAAGTAAGGGGTATTAAGTGGTGTTCTCTCGAGATCGAGCTGGGACTAGTTAGTGGCCTTATGTCAGCCAGGCTTGGTGTAGTCGCCAGCCTTACAGTTCAGTTTACCCAGCTATATTTGAAAAGCAGTATTAAGTGTTAGGGCTGACTAGGCGCACGCAACAATGGGTCCAGCAACGACATTTGTAACACTGTGCTCTCTGTTCTCTTCTACGGTTCTCAGAGAAAAGTTCGGTGCAAAATAAGCATTCACCATCGTCATCTGCACCGACATCCGATTCGCTGCAATTAATAATCTGCATGTCCTCTTCAGATTCATCGTCACTAGATGAACTCGGTCTCTGTTTTCTAGGTTTCGATTTTCTCGTCTTCTTCTATAAAGGTTCTTCAAATAACTTCTTCATAGTTACATCTTGTCGCTTAATTTTTCTGTTCGAACTTACTGTCAATTTCTGTCGGCAGGGGCTAGATGTTATTAAAGTTGTTTTTCCTGCCGTGGGATTTTCCGGTTCAGGTTTCGCAGATGTTGGACATGGCAGCTCGGGATTAGTTGTTGAAGGTTGCGGCTCTTCACTCCTCAAAGATCTTTCTTGTGGTAACTTTAATGTGGGAAGCGGTGAAACTTCAACAGGCCCAACAAACATTTCTGAATTTAACACAACCTACATGGATAGCAAATTCTTCACAAGAAAACACGCCACTATTGCAAGGGAGTAACCCAGTCTCTTTAAAATAATTAATAGAATTTTGCATAGTAGTAGCGTTCTGACAGGCAAGCCCATATAGTTTGGCGATTTTAAAGTGAGTCACTACAAGTACCTGGTTGTGGCGACGCCGTTTAGAAACCTCCTGAGCTTAGTGGGTCTTCAATGGCTTCATAAATCCTACATATAATGGTTGCATTTTAGCCATAAAATAGGGTGGTATAGATAAATGATGACCACACTATTGAGCCTAGCCTTCTCTATTACTTCAATGTTTCGTGTGTGGGAATTATGACTATCTAAAACTAGAATTACTGTATCTGAGTCTGTAGGTTTAGTGAACTTCGCATATTGTTCAAACCATTTAAAGAAAATATCGGTTTGTATCCATTGCGATAAGTGGCATGCAGATCTTGAGCCTGGAGGAGCACCATCCATTAGTTTGGCCTTCATGTTTTTTCCCGAGGAAAAATGAAGAGTGGTGGTACACAATTACCAGCGGCATTCATGCATGTCACAGTAGTGATTGAGGCCCCTCTTTCTGCAGACATCATGTTAGAAACCTGTTTTTTACCTTTTGCAGTAACTTCTTTCTGAAGCTTGTGTTGAACAACAGTCAGGCCAGTATCATCGACATTGTAAAATCTGTGTGCATTGTAATGAATTTTACCTATTTCTTTTCATAACTATCAGAAATGCATTCACGTTGTACCGATTAAATGACCTAACTCTAGCAACTGAGACACCTTGGGATGTGCGCAAAGAAAGTTCATAAATAACCTTAACTATTTCTGCCCCGTAGATTTATTTTTGGTATTGAAAGGGTGACTTAGACAATTTCGAATTGCTTATTCGAAAGCCATTGGCTTGACATCTACTACTGTCAAACCGAAGTATCTCTCCTCCACTTCCCTACAGTATCTAACTAAGAGCTTCTAGAGTGCAGGTGGAAGCACTAGTTTTCGGCCAGATTGCATTTCAAGTAGCCCAATTCTGGTGATTTCCTTTGTTTTTGACGCACTTCTCTAATGTTCCTTTTGGAACACCATATGTCTTTGCAACTCGTAGGTACCTCATTTCGCTTGCTCGAACAACATATCTCATCTTCTCTGGATCCCTCGTTTTACGCTTCCCTTTACCACGAGCCATCTAAATTAATAAAGGGTATGTAAATACTGATAACACACAGTAAAAGTTATTTTCAGACATACATACCATATAAGTTATAATATATTGAAAAGTTATTAATACGCTTTAAAAATGTATCCAGTAATTCAGCACCACTAGTGTTTATGGCAAACAAACTTTCATTCATGCAAATTTACTTTAGCTTAGGCCTAATTGTGTACAGTAAACAGATTTTATAGAAATAATATTGTATTCTTCTAATTTTGTAATGACTGTTGCATATCCAAATAATAAGTATGGCTTTAATTTTGCTGGTAAACATATTTGGGTACCCTAATAAGAGATACTATTTCTTAATATGGACCATGTGTGTCTCTTATTAGGGGCACACATGCATAGAACAAAAATGGCAGCTTCAGTTCAAACATACAGTTATTTATATTTTGAAACCGGTCGTTAACATAGTACATTATATACGCTTCCTCATAAAATAAACACGAATAACGAAGTAACTTACCTACAAAGTCGTTCAGCACCTCAAACCTTTCCTATCGAAACTTTTGAAATTGAAAAAAAAAACAGCATTACAAGTTCGTTACATCACATAATGTCATGTATATACATACATATATATATATAAGATAAAAAGGAATAAAATATTTGTTTTAGAGGATGGAGTTCTAGTGTTAGAATTGTGATTTCTTTATTTTTTAGTATATTTCCATTAATCTTAAGATGATCAAATATTAGTTTCATTTCTAACGAATCAAAACTTATTTTCACTGTCCCGCCAGTTTCAATTCCATACATTTTTTAACCTAATCCAGTGAATTCTTCTACTCTTTCTCCAGCACGCTCTTCTACCATTTTCCCTAAAATTCTTTGTTCTCTTAGGAATGCAAATAAAGATTCTCAGGATAACCACATATGCAGAATTTTTGTAATGAGATTTTTTTATGTTCTCTTTAAATTCTTTACTGTTTCTGTTGCACAGGATATGTGTTCATACAACAAACATGCCTTTTTAACATATTTCAACATTTCTCAGTTCTTCTGACATTTATAAAACCACCATTTAATGATATATTTGTTTTCCTAATGAATCCGTGTGTGCTGTTGCTAAGTTTGCACTGGAAATTCTTCACACGACCAATATTTTGTTGAAAAAATAATTCTTACTTACTTCTCCACGAAAAAAATTTTATGTCAAAGCTTTATTAAATTTATACAGATATTGAAAATATTTTTTTTCGAAATCATTTGATGTTCTGCTCGTTTTTCTATGTTCTAATTGATAATGTTTCTAAATTAAAATGATTATTTAATTTTCTGAATTTTTATATTTTTAACCAGTCCCTTTCACAAATACCGGTTTAAGTCTCTATGAAATAAAGGAATTTTTTCTTTAATATTTGAAATTTTCAATGATATTTGTTTTCATCAATATTTCTTTCAAGATATCCCACATGACCATTATTTTATATATTAAAAACTATTTTTTTCTCAAAATTTAGTGAAGTGTTCAGAATATTTATTGAGAATGTGGTCATAAGTTATTTATTTGGCTTCTTTATATGTTTTAGAATGGGTAACTGTGCGCTTTGTTCTCTAAGTGTGTGTTCTTTAAAAAATTGAAAGTGAGCTAAAAATATTAATATTAAATATAATGTTAATAATTTTTCTTTAGAATAACTAAGTTTGGAAAAACAGTTTTCTGTAAAATTACTATAATTAACTTTACACTTTACTTTAAAAAATGTAGTCTGACAGTTATTAATAACTCATGGGAGATTATGATGAATGGTGCAACGTCATTACCGCGTATTTTAATGAAAGGCTTATTTCTGCATTTGTGATTTCAACTTATAGTAAACGCCTATGTTTGACATTAGTCTATGATAGCACAGCTCACTAGACCCGTGCTGATTGCTTGAAATTAAACTGGCATAGCTTTTTATTTTAGAAATAAAGAAATACATTTTGTGCATTCGCTTACAGGGTAGACGTTGAAGAGATAGGATGTATGTTACTTTTGCTAAGTAAATCAATTAAATATTCACAGTATAATTTCATTCAATTTGTTGTAGATGTGTGTAAATTGCAGTATTAATATAATTTCCAAACAAAATAATGTGGATAATATTCCAAATCTGTCTGGAGGCAGCTAAATTAAATCAAATGGTTGAAAAATATTTTTCCCCCCCCCCCCAACCACCTGCTCAGTCCACCATTTGCAAGATTGTAAGATCGCACAGCTACAACTTCAAGTTATCTAATTCCCCAGGCCTAGACCCCGTTGTGAACTTCAAACAGTAAACTATGAAGTTTAAAAACATGTTAGTTTAAAATAAACTGTGTTGTTACCTACTAAGAAAACCCGTCATACAAGTTATTTTATTATATGTGACAAAACTAAGGAGTGACTGTTAAGTTTTACGAACTTAAAGCTGTTGTTAAGATAAGCGTAATTGAATTTTCACTGAATACACTTCGACCTGTGTATCTTTAAATAATATTCTCGATATCCTGAAGTAAAATGAAGCAAGGTTTCTTTCTTATTACAAAGTTTTAATTGTAGATGTGAGGGATATTTTTTCTTTGTGCTTTTCCGTCACCTTAAAAGAAATAACGTTCTTGAACTGTTATTTTTCTTGTGTATCAATTTTGGTACCCACACTAATCCTACATGTTTTAGGTTTTAATGGTATCATTATGTATTTTTATTCTAAACATTATTTATGTTTCTTTTATGATTTCATACCCACATATTTTAGTGTTGTTAAGGTTTACCTCTAATTTGTTGCTCTGGAAAGTTGTTGACGACGTTTGCTGTTGAGCTAGCCGAGCAACATCTGCAGATAGGGAATTTAAATTTAATTTCCACGTCCTTCATGTCATCCATATAGAGTACAAAATAAAAAATAACACATACACCTTAAACCATATCTCCCGCCAGAGACGACACTTTCAGAACGTACACTAGTAGATGTATAATGCGGATCCTGGCGTAGCACATTTTTGGGGTTATTTCTTCTAAAATTACAACAAAAATGTAGTACACTAAATAGGGTTATTTTATCTAAAAGTACAGGAAAAGTTAAAAATTCAAAATCTGAAATTCGATGAAAAAATCGTGAGAATCATGAAAATTAAAGCCAAAATCAAGGTATTTGAAGGTTAGGTTTAAGTTCTAAAAACTTTTAAAAAGGAGATCTCAAAACCGGCCAATTTTAGGCAAAAAAAAAAAAAAAACAAGAAAATTTTTAGCAGTTTTTAAAAAATGAACGTGCAGGATTTCACACAGGCTAAAGCAAGCAAAACTATGGAAAAATATAACAAATTTAAGGCTAAAACAAGCAAATCAGATGATATATTAAAAAATATAATTGACAGAACTCAAATATTAAACATTAAATTCAATATCATTTACAGATTTTCCATTTTTCATTTCCTTTAAACCTTTATACACTATAAATACTCACTCCTCATTCATCATTTTAAAGCTATTTTCATCAATTATCTTTGCATAATGATATGGTAAAGTGATTTAATAATTACCATCTAGAATACAATTAATTCATTTGCCAAACTTACATTCATAAATTTGAAATTCTGTAGCTTCATACCATTGATCACTTTCGAGGTTATATAGTTTAGTCAATTCATATTAATTGTTCAACTTGTTGAGCAGAGGCTCCATTTTTTGTTTGTGCAATTTAAAATGAAACAAATTTAATAAGACTGCACAAACTTTGAAATTAAGAAAAGATTCCTCTTCGTAAAATATTTTTCTTAATAAACAAAATGTAAAATAATAACAAACAATTTAAATTGTGTTGCAAAATATTAAACATCAAAGTTTTGTACCATATAATCATACAAAAGATAAACATCTTAACATCTGTAAAAATGTTGTAGTGAATATGGCAGTAGTCGTAATGAATTAAAAAAACAGAGAGTAATTTGCGAATGTGGAAAATTTGTTTATAATACATCTCTCAAAAAGTACAAAAATAGTAAATTACACAGTAAAGGAGTAGATAATTTAAATGAAAGCGATGATAACTATCCAATAAAAACATTTAAAGTGTGTAATGAGATTAATCTATAAAATTATTTTCTCTTAATAAAAATAGCAAGGACAAATATTCAATCACATGTAAAATTTGTTTTAGTGATTATATGAAGAATTATCGTCATAACAAGAAATTAAGTACGGTTTTCCAATGATCTAAGCACTTTTTTTATTTATTCAGTATATCTGTTTTAACATTTAATTTATACATTTTTTCTCTTATAAATTCAACTATAAAAATGGAGGCTTGTATGACAGCTGTGTTGAACGGTGAGGGGGCGAGGAAATTAAGACATATTGCTAAATATTTTTAAATAAAATATATAACTTGATTAAGAATAAACTGTATAATTTGAACTCTGTACAATTTTTTATACCACTGGTTGTAGATAAATGGAGAGAAAGAAAGCCGATAAAAAGAACAAGGAATAGTTTTAAGAACTTGCCTTTAGCTGATGGTGATATCAATGAATTATATAATAATAATTTGGTAACAAAGAAATAGAAGAAGAAGCAACAAAAATTACTTAGTTAATAAACTTTTTAAAGTAGGATATCAACATATAACATTGAAAATACTTTTAATTTAGTACAGCCTAATCATTTTTTGACTTCAGCAAGAAATAAGATATTTGAGATATTACACAATAATCTTAAAATAATTAGAGGTGTGAAAACCAGTATTAAATTATATGCTAATTTTCATAAGCAAGAAAATAATCAAGTACAATTGTTCACATTTCAAACCCCCAATTATACAGTTTTGAATGCTGGAGATATTTAAAACATTTATAAATTCGTAATGCAAGAAATACTTACATAATTATCTGAATTTCAATAATGAGGCTCCGGATGGGCTTTATATAAAACAATTGGAATACAATTAGCAATAAATAAATATAATGCAATAAGAGGCTCATCATATATTGATCTACCAGAAGTGATTATAAATAAAAAGGCATGCATAAATGTTAAAAATGATGATCAAAATTGTTTTTTTTGACAGTAAAATCTGCATTGTTTCCAGCAGAAAAAGATCCATGAAGAGTATCTAAATATAAAAACATGGGGCTTAACATTGATGAAGTAATAGATAAATTCGAATATCTAATTATAATTGATGATATACCAAAAATAGAAAATCAAATTGATACATCTATAAACGTAAACTCTATGGAAGATAATTCTACAGTATATCCACTAAAACTCACACAAAATAAAATGGAAAAACATATACATTTACTTTATTTCGAAGATGATAAAAATATTCGCATTATTGTAGGATATAAGATTTATGAAAACTGCTTTCTGCACAGTAAAATAATCATAAAAGTAAAATTGATATATATGATATATGTATTAAATTATTTTATTTTCAAGAAAAATCAAATTAACATACTGAAGATTGCTCGAAAAATGAAGCTGTGAAAATCACTTTACCCTCATAAGGAGAGAAAATATTTAAAAAAAATTATAACTATACAACAGAGGTTCCATTTACAATATATGCAGATTTTTAATCAACTGTAAAGAAAATATCAACAATTTTTACTTTTGTATCACTAATTTCAGAATCTTGACCAACACCTTGGAAACCAAATTTTTCATTAATAACATTAATATTTTCAGAAATATATTTTCCGAGATTTATAGTAGAAACACCAGCTATAGGTGGTAAATTTTTCAATGTTACAATTCCCATTTGCTCTTCCAAATTAGGAGATTCTTGTTCTGCAAATAATTCTTTTTCAAATAATGTTTCTTCTGGCATTGGTGCATAATCAAAATTTTTGCAGCAACAGGTACAAGTGCTGCTATTAAATTTTTATTTTCATCACTTACTTGTTCTTCTTTTGTGCTAATATGTTGTAATTCACGAATTAATAGAATTTTTTTTCATATTCTACCTCATGGCTCTTTTTATGATTCCTATACTTCTCCATGAGAAATTTCACTCGATGAACTCCCTCTGAATCCTTCATATATATATATATATATATATATATATATATATATATATATATATATATATATATATATATATATATATACACACACACACACAACTTATACATGAGTTATAAAAGCATTGAGAGTTTTGAGGGACAAACTTTTCCCCCCAACTGATGAAACGAGGGGTAATTTGAATATTTACAATAATATAATCTACTTTGATATTCCCATAGGAGACGGCTCTTTTTACTCAAACGATGCTTATGTTTTGGAAGAATATCTCCTACTGAAGAGAGATAAAGTGGGAAATGACGCACACTACGAAAAATTAGATAATATTGATGTTTGTTCTAATTTTTTCCATTTCAGTTTTCTAAAGCAGAAATTTCAAAACATGGGCATATTATTGAGGCTATTGATAATCCAGGAATAACTCCCACAATGATGAATATTTTTCTAAGATCACCAGGTAAAGAAAATTATTTAGAGTCTACTGGTGTTGGTGGTAAATTTCGAGTAAAATCTGTTCATAGTGATAAAATAAATGAAATAATGTATCCATTAAGATATTTTTTTGGCTTTATTCACGATAACAATGATGTTTACTGTAAAGGTGGTTATAAACTCACTTTTTTTTTAGAAATTCGTCTGATAACAATTGTTTATTTGTTTACGAAATAAAAAATTCAGATTGTGCTGTTCAGAGAAACTATACTGATCCAGGTAATATTGTTATTGAAAAATTATAAATGATGTGGACTACTGTTGAATACGAATCTAATACAAAATATTTCTCGCTTTAATGATTTTAGAAATTCAAGAACAAAATTAGATACTATGTATAGAAATAATGAACTTTTTTATAAGCCAACTACAAACTACCATGGCGATATCAATTATTATTCATTTTGGGGATGAAGACATTTATATGTTATCGACTGCCTACATAGAAAAACAGCAGTAGTTAAAGATAAAACAAATATGACAATTAGCGTTGATTTGAAAAAAGCTGTTCAGGCTGGTAAAATTGGTAATGTTGATTTAATACCCAGCGAAATTTAACTTATGATTATTTGAAAGAAAATATCACTGTAGATATAAAAAAATTAATTTTAATAAGTGGATAATGTAAACGATTTTACAGAAACAAGAAATCGTTTCGATATTTTAATACAGTTTTTTAGACTCATAGTTGAATGGTTGCATTAAAAATTTTTACAAATTTTTAGAAATATAGATAAATTATTTGATCGAATAAAAATAATAATTCTAATTAAAATTTTCTCGTGTTATCACACTTTTATGAAAGATATATCAATTTTTAAATATTATAAATTGATCAAATGATAGAACTTTTGGAAGTTTGGGATATTGGATATGCAATTATAAAAATAGAAACATTGATTAATAAAGAATTGAGCATTGTTCATTTCAAAATTGTTTTCAAAATCAATAAAAATGATCTCAGATCAGATAAATTTTCTACTTTTAAAGACAATGTTTATGATTTGGATTGCTGTGATGGTTGGGATAATGTTTTCAGTAATGGCTATGCTTCAAAATTTGCTTTATTTTTAGACTTTAAAAAGTTGTACTTGTGTTATACTTTTGTTGAATAAAATTTATGAATTATATTAGTTTGTATCTTTTCATCTCATTTACTTGTTTTAGACTTAAATTTGCTTGAGTTTTGCATAATTCTGCTTGTTTGACCTGTGTCAAATCCTGCGCGCTCATTTTTGAAAAACTGCTCAATTTTTTTTGCTTAAAATTTCCCGTTTTTGAGAGCTCCTTTCTAAAAGCTTTTTAGAGCTTATATTTAACTCTCAAATACCTTGATTTTGGCTTTAATTTTAATGATTTTCGTGATTTTTTAAATCGAAATTCAGATTTTGAGTTTTTAACTTTTTCCTGTATTCTTAGTCAAAATAACTCTATTTAGTGTACTGCAATTTTTGTTGTAGTTTTAGAAGAAATAACCCCAAAAATTGTGCTACGCCGGGACCCGCAATTCACATCTACTTACACTCACGAGATCTGTAACAAAAAGTTGATCTTATAGCGACTCGAATATATATTAACCCAAAATGTCTTGCCAGCCATTAAGTATATTTACATATTTAAGTTATTTATTTTATCATTTCCGAAATTTTTTGCTTGGGATATATGATTTCCAATGTTATTGCAGCATTACCTTCCTTTACGGATACTTTTTACATGCTCAAACTTGGATCACAAAGGATTGGTAGTTCAATCTCAATGATTCAACACTAGCGTAGTCTCACGATACACTTGGAAATATGTAATAGTAAGAAGACTTCAATCTTAATGCCTTGAAGTAATCGAGAAAATTATATGACATATCTTATTTAATTAAACATCGGATTGCTGTATATTTGAGTTTGTCATTCTAAATATTTATGCAGAAGGCATCCTAAACAAGTCTTGAGTTCCATCATAACCGTATATAGCGTTCGATGTAAAAATTTGTGCTCTCAAAATAGATTTCTTTCAAAATGTATTTTACAATATATTCTAGCCCATCTATTATTTTATTCTGATTCATATATGTTTCTTCATTGATAAAAATTTTCGATCATATATACATTTATAACATTTTCCCAAAGATCTTCAGTTAAATTATCGAGGTTTTTCCGTTTAAATTGTGAATAAAAACCATAATTTTTATTTCTTTAGTGAAATAACAATAATAAAAATATACTATCGTATTATTTACACACCAAAATTTTTTACAAATATTTCTGAAGAACTTTTTTTATTTTATCGCGTTAGGGCTTTTTTTTTATAAATAATTATGTATATATACATATATATATATATAGAGAGAGAGAGAGAGAGAGAGAAAGAGAGAGAGATTAATTTTTCCATTTGTTATTATTTAGTGCATTTTCTGCAATTTCCTTTCGAAAAATAATAAAAACATCTCTTCATGATCGATTATTTTAAATTTCGAATTTCAAATTTTTTTTACTTTAACATTAATTTATTTGATATTTGGGTTTTTGCGTTTCAATGTAAACTAATTTACACACTTTTAAACGTAAATAAACCCTTTATTTGTCATTTTACATGGCAAATAAAACAAAACGGTTATTAAATACTTATATATCACCGAATTAAATTTTCTGTATTCGTTTCACATGACAGCATTTCTCTCGTATATATTTTAAATAATCACATACTGTGAAAGGAACTTTTCTAAAACAATTAAATTATATGGATTAAATTTACGTTTCAGTTTTAGCTTATCAACTCATACTGCATTGTTCGTTAGATTCCATTTTTCACTGAAAATTTGCAAAAATTTTCCATAAAATAATATGACCTTATTAACCATATTGACAAAAAATTTTTTTATCTAACAATAAGATTTTTTCTTCAACTTTGGAGCAATAGTATTTTTCTAATTTTAAATTATTTCACTATCGTTTTCAGAAATAAGTTTTATTTATTTTTTTATTAAAATGACATATATTGATATGAAAATCAACAGTTCAACAAGTTTTGAATTTCCGTATTTGTGCTTTTATTGGCATCACTATTTTATTTCAAACAATTTCTTGACCGGCATTTTGATATTTTGTTACATTCAGCCAATATTTATTTGCGAGTTAAAACACTGATTTTATCGTCCGGAAAAGCACTTAATATGAAGATTTGTTGAGATATTATTGCTGCAGTTTGTAAGTAATTCAGTGTTAAGTGAACTCGTTAGGAAGCCGTAATTTTGATATTTATGGCAAGCGACTGAGAAAAATAAAAATCGAACATTATATTATTTCATCATATTCAAATAATGTGTTCATAATAATTCCAACAAAGCATCTCAAGTTTCGTCAGTATTTCTCATGTTGTAAAGGAGGGAAAATGTTCTCTTCGCATTACTCAAGAATACCCCAGAAACATCCTAGCGCTCACCCACAAGCACATACGGTGACCCCACCCCAACTTATCAATCATCTCACTTATGATTCAGTACTGAGCTGAAGTAAAATGTAGATTACCATAGACACTATTATAAACATGAAAATAGGGGTGACTACTTCCATAAAAATAAAATACAAGCAACGCAGATTAATACTGTATATTATCCAGGGCACTGCTTCTCTCATTTTCTATATCCGCCGAACATAAAATGTCACACTTACCCAAATGGATACATTAGTAAGTTAATAAAAATATCCTCTTAATAAAATCCAATAAACTCACTCCAAAAGTTTATTTAAACCTCCGTATACCAACACTGAAAATATTTAAAGTGTCTTTACAAATGACTAAAAATATTTAAAGTGCCGTCACGAAAGTAACTTTTAAAAACCACAAATGGGTTTACACAGATACTTAACTTTGGCTTGCAAATTCGTACAGTAGCATTACAATATTTAAGTTTTTAACCTTAAAAATCGAGAACACTTTTCACATTTTAAAGTCGTTTAGCGGTTTCTCGCCTATTCCCATGATTCTCCCAGAGTGTCAGGGAGCCGCGGTGGCTGAGCGGTCAGACTGCTCGCCTCCCACCTAGGCGAACCGGGTTTAATACCCGGCCGGTTCACTCCGGATTTTCACAAGTGGGACTCATGCCGGACAATGTCGCTGGTTGATTGGTTTTCTCGGGGACCCCCCGTTTCCCCCGCCCTTGCATTCCGGCAATGCTCCATATTCACCTCGCTTCACCCTCATCGACTCCCAATGTCTTGTTAAGAGCCACCTATACTCCTACACTCCACTTCTCTCCCGTGGCTTCACCCACATAGCGGTGAATCGGCCAACAGCATCAGTTACGTTCACAAAACACTGTAGAATGAAGTCCTGCGTACCTGGCCGCTCAGCACCGAAGATATCGGCTGCAATGCACGCCAAAACCACGCAAGACTACGTGGCAAAACTAAGTGCGAAAGCCCACGGGTATTAAGTGGCATTTACACTGGTACGTGTTTGCGCGAGCAAAGTGACGTCATACGCCCGTGTGTACCTGGAAACTATGCGCGGGCATCTGTTTACGCTGTCCGCCTCTTCCCACTCAGAGCACTGGTCTCCGGGTCGGCCTCTTTGATCACCTCGATCGCTGGCGAGGAGGATCGCCTCAACACTGATTAACTCGAACATTTTTGACGAACATCAAGCTTGACGAACACCGCAGCTATGACGTCAGGTATAACGCCGTGCTCGCCAGACACGAGGCGGTGGAAGGCGCGCTTCACACGGAGCGGCCAAGTCGCCTCGGCAGAAAACGGAGGTCCTGGGGGCCCCTGAGTAATGCAGGGGACTACATCCCCAAAAAGGCTCGGCGCCGTCCGATAACGCCACGACGTGATGCATTCATAACGACCTTATCGATCAGTTCCGAGCCGACAAGGTTAATTTACCTGAGATTTTCATCTCCGCTCTACACGCGAGCTCCGCCCGTAGCATCACCAAGGAACACCACCGTCGCTCCATGAAATATTCACTTGGCTCCCAGGGGTGGGCCGCAGTTTGATCAGTTCGCCCGCGTAAGAAACCGGCACGTGCGTATGAGCGTTCGTTAATGTGAAGAGGCCGATAAGATCGGCACCAGCTCGTGCATCGCTTGAATTATCGCCTTTATAAATCCCTTGCACTCAGTCCACGAAAAGCCGCAAGGGAATTGACTCAAGTCATGGTAAAGTGGCGGTTTATCTGAGGGTAGGATATACTTCTAACAGTTCGACTCTTTATTTAATTTTGCAGTTGGGTCACATTTTGTCGAAGACGCCTAGAACTCTCGTGTCAGCAGGAAACATGCAAATAGGATAGATGACCGGGTAGCGTACTTCCTTGCTACAGTCTAGATAACTATAGACTATTCACGGTAAAGTGATCACTTTTGAAAACCATCTCATTTGGAATAATAGACAATAATTATATTTTATTTTAACTTTTGACGTTGACTCCCTAGTTCGGTGGAATAAATACGCTGTGTTTATTACTTATATGACTATATTAATTTAAAAAGATGGGTAAAGGATAAAATATGGCTGAAAGGATAAAAGTTACTAGGACCTCACAAGTGCTCGCTTAACCGTGAATAGCCTGTACTAAGGTACGAAATGACGTTGCGGTTTCTCTTATGTGGGCGTACTGAGCCGCCCTCTACCCAGCGCGGGTTTCAGGATACTCAAATGCTACCACACGTTGCCAAAAGTATCCTAAACCTCCAAACATAACTCGTGAGTAGATGACGAGCTCATTTATAGAAAAGTAACAAATCTGAAGAGCAGGTAGCAAAACCGTTGTTAAGTTTATTTACTAGAGTATCGGTGTAAGCGTTGCGCAGTTTCATTATTCGCACAATAGGCCATTAGTTAAATATTAATATTTGTTGCTGTCAAATATGCAGGCAGAGGACAGAAACAGTAACTAATAGCACACACTAATTTTCAGTTTAAATTGCAAGTTACTTTATTTACTAATATTTTTCAGGCTGCTATTTTCACTTGCTTTAACACTCCGTATTATATGTAACAAGCATTTACTCTTCCAAGTTCAATTCTATAGTAATGAACATTTTATACTAAAAAGTTACGTTTACGGGCAACATAGTTGATAAAATATTCCTGGTCTTTAAATAAATACAGTTAATATTACTTGTCACGGTACAAGACGCTCGCAGACAAGGTGCGCTCCGCATCGCAAACTTTTACAACACTTTGACGACGTAAAACTTGCAGAAAATATACAGCCCGGACAGTACTGGCCACACCAAGATTCGCTCCTCTCATACCTGGTAATATAGCAGTGACGTAGCAGCACGGGACAACACACAGCCTCACGAAAATCCTCGTTGTTGCGCCGTGTCGTGGGCCCCAGCGCCCGCCAGGACGTCTTGGTCGCACAGCTGACCGCAGCTCCGTCGCATTGAATGCGTCCCGGCACTCGTAACATTTGTGCACACACCAACCACGTACAATTAAAAGTATTGCACGCTACAGTTACGTTGCTACACACAATTATCTATCACTCTCGGCACTTGCATCCAGGAACAAGTTTTCAAAAAAACATTACAACGGACCGGCACACTTCTGCCGTGGCAAGGGCGTAGCTTTAAGTTACGTAACGTAATAATAAACGTGCAGTATTTACACCAAGCTGGCAACTTCACACTTTTACGTTACGTGCAAAACATTCATGTCCGAGGCCGCCTTCATTCGTATATCGCCTGCCACAGTTCGGCACCGGTCGTGCGGCGCATGGGGCATTACGCACTACTTGTGCTCCTTGGAACGGGCGTCAGCCGACTAGGCCCTAGCCAGTGCAACGGCACGGCACGCGACACGTAGCGCACCTGGTGGCGATCGCCCTAACAACCATTTAAACTGCGCACGTTACAATGAAGTACTGTTTGAAATATACGAGCATACGCTAAATATACAATAAGCAAATAATATTAATAAATTATGAAACTATTAAATATTCCACTACAGTGTATATACAATAGCAAAATTATAATCGGCCGGCCAATTAAAAAAAAATACACTGTATAAAAGTACACTCGCAACACGGCAAACCAACTGTTGCCAACTTTGACAGAAAATCACTCGGCGCCAAGTTACGTGACGAGGCATCGTCACAGTACCCAGTCACTGACTAGATACGCGAGGCTCTGGAATGGTACTTGTGTCTGATTGGTTACTGCAAGCTGTAAAATGTTCCCAATTGGCTGGGCTGCGGTCTAGCGAGTAAGTTATCATGCGTTGATTGCCAGAGGGTATTCCAACATTTTGTTGGCGTGTGCGACTGGAGTTCACATTACAAGCGAATATTTCAGCTATAGTATATTCGCGGTTTCTTCATACTTTTTTAATCAAACCTTCAAAAAAATCAACCCATGTATAACGCGTTTAGTTATTTCCTAAGTATGCCACGTATCACAAGCGTTTTATATCTCTGTTAAGATAAAGTTACCTTAGTTTTTGTTAAATGCTAATTTTATATATCATTCTTATTCATAAATCATAATATTTCATTTATAATAAATATGATTAAAAACGCCTAGCAAGAAATAATTCTCATACAAAATATTAGTACAACTGTGTGCGCATGAATTCGGTGCGTTGCCATTTAGTGTAATTTTCTACACGTTGTTAAGCTTTGTGTACACGAGGCGGAGGAATAACTTGGAAGTAGAACTCCAGCAGGGCTTCAGAAAAGTGTGTAGTAAACGTGAACTAATTATAGTCTCTAACTTATAATAGAGGGTTTTTGTTTACGCGGCCAACTAAAGGCGGGCTAAGATTTCTTATCACCTCCTCTCCTCTGCCCTTTCTGGGTAATGAAGGGGTTAAAGAGTTTGCTAATTGATATCATACTTTCGATTCAATCACTCTGTATCGACATCCGGAGGATAGGGGGCCTCCGGACATATTTTTGATCCCCCTTCCTCTGTAGATAGTCCTGTAGTCATAAATCTTATCTAGATCGTGTTCCGTATCCTCTGCTGTTGTCTGCTTAATACCTGGTTCGTTTCCCTGTTATTTCGCCTTGGTCTTTGTTACTCCATTCCATCAGTTCTTTGTTCATTGCCGGGTCGACATATATATCATCAGTTCATCAGATGGAGGGAGGGGGGGCCACCAAACTGCTCAGTACACTGCCTATACATCCTTTTCAAGTTTACTGTGATTTTTCGTCCGGGTTACCCCCCAGGCTGTGTAGTGAGTCCGTACCCACTAAAATGTTTATATATAGTCCATTTGCGGTTACTCCACACTTTTCTGAAGCCCTGCTAAGGATCTATTACCAGGACGTTCTTCCGCCTCGTGGAAACTAAGCTTAACTAATTCTAGAAATTTACACCAGAGGACAACGCACCGAATTCGTGCGCACTCAGTTGAAATATCATTCTGCATGAGAACGGCGTATTTAATCAATAACTAAACACGTCATACATGGGGTAATTTTTTAAAGGTTTGAATCAAAAAGTGCGAAGAAACCGCGAATAGACTATATCGGGTTTACTCATTGTCAAATCCGGGAAGTAGGTCCACTACCGATGTGGTTTTGACTCTCAGTTCCAGGGGTAGGATATTTTATGGTGAATCAGAGAGTATTTAAGAATACAGAGGTGTAACAGTCGCATGCACTGCAAACTCTAGTTGCACACGCCAGTAAAATGGCGTCTCTGGCCAGAAACATGTTGGAGCGTCGTTCTCCAATCAGTGCTTTGTAACCTACTCGCCAGGGCAATAAGGAATATTTCGCAGCATCCAGTAGCCAATCAGACTTATATCTAGTTCCCGAAGCCTCGTACAGCCAATCAGAGAATGGACATATTTACGATAGCGTGAAGAGGTCTTAATTCTACGGCCAGTCTGAACTCGCCATCAATCATGAGTAGAGACCTGCGAAATTTGCGTTATTATTTGAAGACGTTTTAAACTTAAAACATTTTTACATTTGCAACACGTTTATTATTGGACCCTGCTTCAATTGACACGCCCCGGGTAACTCTGCCCCAATGAATGAACACTTCACCATCGTGTGCCCCAATCACGTACAGTTCACTCAGAAAAGGAGTGACTTCACATCTGGACAGCAGCCAATGAAGGAACAACGCCGGCCCCAGTATATACAGTGATGTGAAGTTTAGCTTGATGCCAAAAAAAATGACGCGAATTTTGCAGGTCCCTACTCATGAGCAGTAGTCAGGACAGCCAGTTACCGTGATCGGGACTCGCACTGCCCAAACCCCCTCTAGCAGCCAGGGAATCAGGCCATGTTGCGTTATACCACGCCAATAATAAGATCAATGCAGAGTGGTGCTGAGGATCCTTCTCCATGTGACAACGGCACAGATGGAAGTCACAAGGAGCCTGCTATGCCGACCGCCGAAACACGTCATATTTACATCAGCCTCCGGGTACTTCTCAAGGTGGGACAATTACAATATACTAACGTGGCTTTTAGTAACGTAGCGTATGTAGTTAGCTCAACAATGCTCCCCCGACATTATAGTATTTTATGTAATCACTAGATGTTGAATTATAGAACCGTATACAAACCTACTGCTCCTTATGTTTATTCACCCCGCATGCTCTACCATAATGGAATCCCCTCAACCTTAGCAAGTACGGTGTGACCACAATATAAACAAAGTATAACAGTATGCCGACATCAAAGTAACTTCCACGCCATTTCATCACCGTGCACTAACTATTCCATTTAAAGATTCCTAGCATTGATCCCACGTCTAAACAAAAATAATGTGCCTGTGACGGCATTCACAAACATGGGTTCTTAAACGAACTATCGATACAATCGTAAATTTTTGCTTTGAACCAATTTTGCTAAACGAATAAATCTCTGTGAAGTATATTAATAGGCAAATATAATATTTCGCAATAAATGAAGGTATTTTACGTATGGGAAATATTTGTTTCTTTAGAGCAGGGTTGCTCAACCTTTTAGGGCATGTTCCCATCCCCCCCCCCTGGACTCTTGTTTGTGGTTACGCCTCCCCATCCCATAATATCTCATTGAAATACAAAAAAACGCTTTGTCATTTAGATTTTAAAAAGACGAATATAAAATTGTTTTTAAGGTTTTATTAAACTTATTAGTGAACAAATACAACAATATTTTGTTGGAACATAACATCAAGTTCACAAGTTTTTGTATATTTGGTGTTAACTGTGATAATGCACATCTCAAACCACTTTCGACGTCTAGCCATTCTCGATACTTTGATTTGATATAAATACGTATAGGAAACTCAGATTCACAAACATTTATATGTTTACTAAGTTTAGGTACGTTTTATTCCTTAACACGCCACTCCTCCCTTCAAATTCTCCTACGCCTCTCCCGGGGGGGGGGGGGCGCCCTCTGGGTGAGAACCCCTGCTTCAGAGACACATGATTTCCGCGAAAATATTGGCGTGCAAGCTATAATTCAATATCTCACATGGAGCTCTATTTGTTTCCAGCCATTTTTTTACATGCCTTGGCCAATTTGATTTTGGAAACTCCGGTTAAGAACATAGCTGACGGGCGGCAGACACTTGTAACAGATAAAAACATCCAATCATGAGAGTGGATCTGAGCGTAAGTGTTTTGGAATTCAACATTCAGAATATCTTTGCGCGAAAATAGTATGTTTCATGTAAGGCTATAAAACTTGCTTGTCTTTCGAAACAAAATAAATGTTAAGATGTGATTGTTATTGCTGGTAGCTGTTTATGTATGTAAGAAACGATTTTTTGTAACTGATGGCAACTCACGTGTAGAGAAATCCTATTAGTAAATGCAATTTTTCTTGTTTGCAATATTTCGAATGAGAAATCTTCGCGTGTGTCATGTCCTTTATACAGGACGCTAACCGAAATTAATACAGGGATATCGTGATTTTGACATATGATTATTAAAAAAAATGCTCAACTAAAAACATTATATTTGAAGGGAAGGGCAACGCATGAAATGTGTAGAAGTTGAAAGTTGTCTGGAACAAAATTAAAAATATGAAAAGTTATGCTATCCTGCAAGCTATGTTCCATGCACACATCAATTTGTCGGAAAACTTTCTTAGTATCGTGTCATCTATTACATTTTTGCCTTGTCGTGATCGAGGGCAAACCTTAATTACTGCAGTTTACATATGCTCCCTGTGGGTGAATTATTTCGGTCACGGGTAAATTAATAATTTCACGGCGTGCAACAGACGAGACACCTCCCGCAAGTACTGGGCATCATTCAGTGAATGATGTTCCTTGCTAAGCATAGCATAAATCATCTGACAGCGTGATTTTACAGTTATAAAGCGACCGAAGTAAGAGCTTAAATAGTTTGCCTGAAAATGCTCTGTAAATGAATATTGCTTGACTCGTGATAAATTAAATAACTCCATCGTCTTTTACGGAGATAATTATTCCGGTAGATAGGTCCCTCAAGGGGATTAAAATTTGAGCGGTGAGGGATCTGGGATGCAAAATTCCCTGCTCGGCGATGATGCAGAGCTTGTAACGACTTCTTGTCGCGGTGACGCTAAGCAGCCAGAACAGCGCACGGAAATTTGCACTCGTGAATAATTCGCGGGAATAAATAATCAGCTTAACCGTGCGGTAAAGTTCCCGGCGAAGACGGTTAGCTCTCAGCGTCCTGATTGCGCGAGGAAAATGACATGACCTTCATACGTGACGCCTTCAAAAGAAATTGGCTTGGCTAACGATATGGTTGCCTGCTATTTTAGCGCGAGACTTTCCCGTTTCGCTCTGGCATTTTCAGCCTATTTTTTCAAATGCTTTACGTTTTATACTGTTGATTACACCAATTAAAGTTTTGCGGTTAAGACTCTGATGTCAAACAGTTTTCTAATCCTTGTACTCTCTGGCTCTGATTCTTTTGTAAATATCGTGATGTTTGCAAATAATTCGCAGCTGCCCTATTATTTCGGTCTATGAATAGGGCCACCAGATATTCGTGAATTCATTTGAGGGCAAGTTAACTCTTCAACCACACGCACATTCGAGTTTGCTTATTGGACGACATTTTGTTAGACACTGTCCGGATGACTAATCAGTCAATAGCAAGCCAGCAAGGAAAAACTCGGGTTTGACTATGTTGGGGACACGACCGTTTGTTTTGCGTGAATACATACACGTTGACGCGCTCGGAAGCCTTGATGTTTATTTTACGTTCCTGGCACCGCTTTAGATGTTCTTTCCAACCGTTTACGATTTCTGTATTTCGACTTGGCTTTTTGACAGTTATAGGCCGAAATTGTGTTAAGTTTTTCTTAATTTGTTACATTAAACGTATAAAATTTCACTATAACCACGCCACACAAAAGTTTTTATACACGCAATCAATTGGTCTTAGCGAGAGCTGTCGATTGAAATCCAAACGAGCGTCGTAGCTTCTCCTAGTCCAAAGTTATACTACGTGGAAGTTATGAGACGCTGCGAAGTGAACTCAAAATTGCGCCCCCCCCCCTTTTTTGCAGCGTAGTCCACACTCAACGTAACATATTCTTTGATCCTTTGGCAATTGAGGGGTGTAATTGAATTTTGAATGTTGACGATAGATACGGAGCTGCAATGACCAACTGGATCCCCCGATTTTGTTATCATCGTGGATTGCCTCCCACTATGGTTGCAAATTTAAAGACGTATTCACGTCAAAAATACCGAATCACGTGCTAACTAGCCTGGGGTTGAACTGGAACCACAGCCAATAAGTTAATTACTCAAGGTTAAGTACACAGAGTGTTGTGAAGCCTAGCTTGTTGCCAAAGTAATCTGCGAAATTTCTGGATCTCTAACTATAATGTTTGTGTTCGGCTTTCGTAATATGAATCATTTATTGACTAGGTGAACCGGGGTCCATTTCCGTCTGGTCACTACCTGTTTTTCGCTCGGGTGAATCGTGCCGTACTATGTCGTTAGTCGGCGGGTTTATCGGAGATATCCCGTTTTCCCCGCTCTTGCATTTCTGTGCTATTCCATTTCCACCTTTTTTTTTTCACCTTCATTGGCTCTCAAAATCTCTTTCAGCCGCCGAAATCTCTCCACTCACCATGAACAAGGACAGTTGCACGGTTTAACCCCTTATGACCAGAACTGCACACAGCAAGCTACCAGTGTCCAGTACTACGAGAGTCTTCCCTGTGGTCAGTGTGATACGTGGAATTTTCTACATCTCTTTGACATGGCATCGATCACGCAGCACTTTGTTCTTTGGCTGCGAGGAAATGCCGAATACAAGTACAGCGCATACCAAAAATTACACGAATGCAACACTTGAACTAGGAAACTAACGTATGACAGAACGGGTTAACTTACACAATAACTTTTTGTTCCACGTATTTACGCATTCATTATATAGGCTGTCCACGGTAAAATTACCACTTTTGAAAGTCCTGCTTAAAATCAACTTGCGTGCACATTGTTTCTCCTTCAGCCTTATGTAAACTTAACATTAACATGGGTTCCATCACTTTATTCAAGTGCTGGTCAAGTGAAAATGTGGAATTATTACAAAAGTAAACATTTTTGGGAATTTCTTCATTTTTACAATTCGATAAAAACTAAACAAATAATTTATGTCATCAGAGATGGTTACGTGACACTTTATTTATTCAAATTTAAGATATGGAACTAATTTAAATACATCGTTACTAAGTTTACTGGGAAAATATCACTCAGTTTGCCCATTAAAATATATACAGTCAGGGAAACTGACATTTTTCTAAGGTTGTTTTCAAAAGTGATCACTTTATCGTGAACAGCCTTTGATAACATACACAGTCAAATCTATGAAAATAATATTCCTTGGACAATAGCACCGGCACCAACTAATTATAACATTTCGGCGTGATAGCAGGAGACAATCGCATTAACCAAGAAAAGATGCAGTGTGTGTGTGTTATTGCTAGTTTCTTACCTTGTTCACCTCCAACCATATTACGTATTTTGTGTATTAGCAGCAACCTATAGCATTAACCAGGAAACAAATGCTCTATGTACTGGTGCTAGTCTCTAACCTTGCTCACATCAAACCACCATTTTAGGTATGTTTTATGTTAGCATCATCCAATAGCATTAACCAGGAAATATATGCTGTGTGTATTATTGCTAGTTTCTAACCTTGTTCAGCACGAACCATGATTTTCCGTATTTTGTGTGTTAGCATCATCCAATGGCATTAACCAAGAAATAAGAGCTGTATGTAATGGTGCTGGTCTGTAACGTTGTTAACCTCCAACCATGACTTTACATATTTTGTGTGTTAGCAATAGCCAATAGCATTAACCAGGAAATATATTTTGTGTGTGTATTATTGCTAGTTGCTAACCTGGTTCAGCTCCAACTATGACTTTACGTATTTTGTATGTTACCAAGAGCCAATATCATTAAACAGAAAATATATGCTGTGTGTATTATTGTAATTTATAACCTTGTTCAGTTCCAACAATGATTTTACGTATTTTGTGTGTTAGCTGCACCCAACACCATTAACAAGGAAATAGATGCTGTGTGCATTATTGTAATTTCAAATCTTGATCAGCTCCAAAAATGATTTTGCGAATTTTGTGTGTTAGTTGCAGCCAATAGCATTAACCAGGAAATATATTTCGTGTGTGTATTTTTGATAGTTTCTAAACTTGTTCAGCTACTACCATGACTTTACGTAGTTTAAATGCTAGAAAGAGCCAGTAGCTTTAACCACGAAACAAATCCTGTGTATATTATTGATAGTTTATAACCTTCTTTAGCGCCAACCATTATTTTACATATTTTGTGCATTAGCAGGAGCCAATAGCATTAAACCAGGAAATAAATGCTGCATATATTGTGCTAAATTCTGACTCTCTTCACCTCCAACAAAGATTTAATGTATTTTGTGTGTTAGCAGCAGCCAATACCATTAACCAGGAAATAGATGCTGTTGGTATTGGTGCTAGTTTCTAACCTTGTTCACTTCCAACCACGATGTCACGTATTTCGTGTGTGAGCAATAGCCAATAGCCTTAACCAGAAAACAGATTTTGTGTGTGTTATTGCTAGTTTCTAACCTTGTTCGGCTCCAACCATGATTATACGTACTTTGTATGCTAGCGCGAGCTAATGTCATTAACCAGAAAATAGATGCTGCGTGTGTTATTGCTAGTTTCTAATCTTGTTTAGCTCCATCCATGATTTTACATATTTTGTGTATTAGCAGGAGCCAATAGTAGTAACCAGGTAATATATAGTCTATGAATTGGTGCTAGTGTATAACCTTGTTTACCTCCAACCACGATTTTACGTATTGTGTGTGTTAGCAGTAGTCTATAAGATTAACCAGGAAATTGATGCTGTATGTATTGGTGCTAGTTTCGAACCTTGTTTACCTCCAACCATTATTTTACGTATTTTGTGTATTAGCAGGACCCAATAGCATTAAACAGGAAATATCTGCTGTATATAATACTGCTAGTTTCGAACCGTATTCACCTCTAACAATGGTTTTACGTAATTTGTGTATTAGCAACAGCCAACAGCATTAACCATAAAATAGGTTTTGTGTGTGTATTATTGCTGGTTTCTAATCTTGTTCATCTCCATCCGTGATTTTACATATTTCGTGTGTTAGCAGCAGCCAATAGCATTAACCAGGAAGTAGATGCTGTATTTATTTGTGCTGGTATTTTAACCTTGTTCACATTCAACCAAGATTTTACATATTTTGTGTGTTAGCAACATCCAATAGCATTAACCAGGAAATATATTTTGTGTGTATATTAATGCTAGTTTCTAACCTTGTTCAGCTACAACCATGACTAAATATTTTGTATGCTAGCAAGAGCCAATAGCATTAAACTAGAAAATAGATGCTGTGAGTATTATTGACATTTTCTAACCTTTTTAAGCTGCAATCATGATTTTACATATTTTGTGTATTAGCAGGAGCCAATAGCATTATCCAAGAAATATATGCTGTATGTATTGTTATTAATTTCTAACATTGTTCACCTGCAACCACGTTTTTACGTATTTTGTGTGTTAGCAGCAACCAATAGCATTAACCAGGAAATTAATGCTTTATGTTTTGGTACTAGATATGAATTTTGTTTACCTCCAATCATCACTTTACGTATCTTGTGTGTTAGCAGTATCCAATAGCATTAACCATGATATAGATGCTGTATGTATTATTGTATATTCTGTAGGTATTGTTGCTAGTTTATAACCTTGTTCACCTCCAACCACGATTTTACGTATTTTGTATGTAAGTAGCAGCCAATAACACTAAACAGGAAATAGATATTGGTGCTAATTTCGAACCTTCTTCACCTCCAACCATCATTATAAGTTTTTTGTGTATTAGCAGCAGCCAATAGTATTAAGCAGGGAATAGTTGTTGGGTGTTTTATTGTTATTTTCTAGCCTTGTTTAGCTCTAACCAAGACTTTATGTACTGTGTTAGCAGCAGCCAATAATATTAACCAGAAAATAGATGCCGTGTGTGTATTATTGCTAGATTATAACCTTGTTTAGCTCCAGCCATGATTTTACGTTTTTGTTTGCTAATCTTGTTCGCATGCAACCATGATTTTACCTATTTTGAAGTTAGCAGCAGCCAATAGCATTAACCAGAAAGTAGATGGTGTATGTATTGATGATAGTTCCTAACCTTGTTCATCTCCAACCATGATTTTAATTTTTTTTGTGTGTAGCAGCAGCCAACAGCATTAACTAGGGATTTGATTATGTGTGTATTATTGCTTGTTTCTTACCTTGTTCAGCTCCAACCATGATTTTACGTATTTTGTGTTTTAACAGGAGCCAATAGTTTGAGCCAGGAAATAGATACTGTATGTATTGGTGCTAGTTTCTAACCTTGTTCACCTCTAACAAAGATTTTACGTGTTTTGTGTGTTAGCAGCAGCCAATATCATTAACCAGGAAATGTATGCTGTGTGTATGATTGCTAGTTTATGAACTTGTTAGGCTCCAACCAAGATTATATGTATTTTTTCGTAAGTAAACCCGTGTAGTCTTGATAATATGCTAACAACCAAAAATTACTTTAATTTGCATTATGTACACAATGGTTACCCCGGATCCGAAAGGGCTAATTTGCACTTACATCATGCTTAGCCATTTACAGACATTTATTAAGATTGTATGTAGTTGATATACTAATTGTATTGTTAGAAACACAAACCTTTTTGCTAATCAGTTTGTTTGAATTTTAGTCTTCAAAAACGAGTGTGGTTGTATTTATATTCTCTATGCACCACGGCATTCCCTGAGTGACTATAATAAGTCACTGTAAACGGAGTGTACACTTTACCCGAAAAAAAAGGCTTCTTACGTGAACATTATCAGGCTGATGGATGAAGGTCGCTGGAATGTGGAGTTTGGAGTGTAACCTACTGCCAAAAGCGCTATGGTTCTAACAAGGTTACTTACAACTTTACTGAGGCTCTAATAAAGTTATACACCACCTCATGCAAACAAAACCTAACTGAGTATAGACAATTATACCAAAGGGACAGCGTACCGCATTCGTGCACACTCATTATGATAACGTTTTCCATAAGAACTTTTTATTATTAGGCATTAACTACACGCCTATTTTTCCTGTATTTTTATTCATATTAATTGTAAATTATACATTATAACTTGTAAACAAATATAAGTAAAAGTGAAATTAACAAATCATAAGGAAGTTTCATATTAACGTACGTATAAAACGCTGCTGTTATATGGCACATTAAGGAAATGACAATAAACGTCATACATTTTGTGATTTTTCAAAGTTTCTATTTAAAAAATGTGAAGAAACCGGAAAAATACTATAGGTAAATATTAAATGATTTATATTCACACGATACCTGTCATAATATGCTTACCATGAACACAGAATGGCTGAATGTGCAGAAGCGAAATGGCGCGTTGGTTCTTACGTTGGCATATACTTTCATATACTAGTGGCGCGAAGATCTTTAACAATCCTTGTGTCTGATTCGCTACTGCGTGATGCGAAAGGTTTCCTGTGCTGGAGTGTGCGTGCTGCGGTTGTAGTTTGCGTTTCTGTTTCACGTCTGTATTCTTTATGCTGTGCTCTGCGCTCATGATCTGGTCTTACATTTGTTGCGTAGTGTTATTTTTGTCTCAGAATTCCTAAAGCCCCTGTCACACTGTCAAATTTTTCCGTTAAACTGCTTTCAAAAAGTTAGTCGAATAAAGTTGGACAGTTATGACGTCATCGAAACTTCATAAACGCCGCCATATTTTTCTAAACAAATTGGATGGCTTCAGTTTCCATTGAAAATTTTGAAAATTGAACAGGTTCTAAAATATATTTGATGTTTGACGGCCTCGGCAAATCAAAATCGTCAGCGACAAAAATGGACGCCAAGAAAATTTAAAATAACAAATAATTGCTGGAAACTAAATAAGTTATTAGGATAATTAATTTATGCAGGAACTGTATTGGTATGAATGTTATATTAGGTGAATTAGCCGATAGCATAACAAACACGGAGGCTTTACAGTTCATTGTGCAAGAAACATCTCCGATAAATAAAACTTGAATATAGTAAAGAAGCAAAAATAAAATTACAACATTCCTTGCCTTTCTTACTGCAATGGTTTCCACAGAAAAAAGAAAGCAATATTTCACAATGAAAGTCATTTTAAAATAACATTCCAAATTAGATTCTCCGAACTAAAAATTTTGACAGTGTGACACATTTTAAAACATTTTTATGATTATTTCATTAAATTTGTTTGAAGAAAAAATTTGATGATCGTATTTTGTCTTCAGATTTTATTGTCAAATATAGTTGAAGGTAAAATGAACACTTTCGAAAGCACCGCTTAAGTTCTACTTGTATGCACGTTGTGTATTATTCCGTCTTAGTTTAACATTGTCATGGGCCTCATCACTTTATCCATGCGTCGGTCAAGTACAACTGTAAATTTATTATAAAAGTAAATACTTTACAAATCGGCTAATTTTTACACATCTGCGCATAAAAAAACAGAAAGCGAAAGAAATAATTTTAAATTATCACAGATGGTTACCTAACACTTTTTATTCATCGTTATTATATAGAACTACTTTTCATGCATCGTTACCAACTTTACTGGGCGAATGTCACTCAGTGCCCCCATTAAAATATATGCATGCAGGGACAGTGTCATTTTTCTAAGGTTAATTTCTAACGTGCTCACGTTATCGTGAACAGCCTTTAACAGCCACACGTGCCAGCAAAATGGCGCCATTAGACAGCAAAATTTAAAACGCTGTTCGCCGATGAGCGGCTGGTAATCTTCTCGCCATCCGGCAGCCCAGGCGACGGGGAACCTCACGCAGCTCGCAGCAGCAGGTCAGATACGAGGACAGTTATGAGAGCCTCGTGCAGGCGATCAGATAATAGGCTACGCCGACATCAAAGTAACCGCCATGGCATGTCGTCTCTCCGCATTTGTCTACCCTGTGATCTCGCCACGTGACCTCTGTGCTCGCTCTGTGCCGTAGACACAGACTGATGATGAGGTGGACCGATCTCTCTGGCTGCGCTCAATCAGGCACCGTGCCCCAACATTGAACTGCTCAGCTGCCAACACATCCTAAAGGCTGTTCACAATAAAGCGAGCACTTTTTAAATCAACCTTATAAAAAAGTCAAGTGCCCAGTAAAGTTGGTAACGATGGTGAGGAAAGTAGTTCCATATACTAACGTCTAATAACAAGTGTTAGGAAACAATTTCTGATAACTTAAATAATTTCTGTCGCGTTCTGTTTTTTTTAATGTGTCGAAGTGTAAAAATTATCAGATTTTTAAAATATCTATTTTTCTAATAATTCTAAATATTCACTTAACGGACGTATGAAGAAAGCGACGAGGTCCATGACAATGATAATTTGACATAAGGCAGAAGAATACACAACGTGCATACAAATATATCTTAAACAGAGCTTTCAAAAGTGCTCATTTTACAGTGAACATACTATAGCAAAAAAGACATACATTGGATATGAAGTTGGAACACTTATTAGCATATAACTGCTTTGAAATTTATGTATAATTCCTCTTTACGTAATGCAGTTTGGTTAGATGCAAATTGATAAGAGTACCTACTTTATTCATATAAAAGTGTTTGTCTTTGGAAAACTAAAATACAAACCAAGCGTTTATCATTGTTGAACGTGTCAGTGTTGGGTATGTGGGCAGAAGACGAATAATTGTTCCGCCTCGTCTTCATTCTATGTTGGTAGCGGTAGCTCGTGCTAAGAGTGGACATTCCTCAGCTGACAGAGCAGAATGTATCGACTTCTGCCCAATCAAGTGCCCATTGTGTCTAGCCAGCCGCTCACCCCTCCAAAATATAAACTCACTACTAATATGCAACTGTGACAGTATTCGGGACAGATACAATCGAAACTTGGACTCGGTGCACTAAAAATTATTTCAAAGCATTTACGTTGAGTAAACCAGTTCCAAAATAAAGAATATTGCTTCAAATCGTTGACCCTTCTAATTAAAATGTGTCATTTAAGTCGCCATAACGAATTATTTCGCATGGAAATACCGCATTTATGTCGCTTGCACCTCGAAAATAATAAGCATAGTTTGCAGAGGCCCAGTGCTACGATTTAATTAGAACATTCGTAGCTTCTTGTGATTAGGCCATACGTTTCTTAGCACTGCCTGTAGGGCTGTGAAACAGGACTGTACAACAGTGGCGTTCGGTGAACTGTTGCCAGGTAAGCTGTCGTTAACTCTGTGCTGTACGCTGTTAGTAGAATTACTATGGGAAATTTGGGGCAAGGAGACGGGGTACCGGAGCCGTAGCCAGCCGCCACCATCTTAGAATTTTTATTTTCCCTCAAAATTTGCCTTTGTCCCTTAATAACTTTCCTTCTTCTCTTAAAATTTCCCTTTTACCTTCACAATTTTCCGCTTTCCCTTTTTAAAAAAAAAGAACCGATACACCCATTTGTAAAAAAAAACGTTCCCCCAAAGGTCCTTTTCGGTTCATCGGAAGGATTTGGGTGGACCTTAAACGAAGGCATAACAGTAGCAACCATATTTGTTTTATAGGCAAATTATATGCCAAATCAACAAAAAGGTCCAGTGTTTGGAATCAGAGCCAGCCATCCGCCATCTTAGTTCTTGCAACATTAATTCGTATATGTTTTTAAAGGATAGGTGGTGCTGTCTTCAACCACGATATTACATTATATTTTCATCACCTATGTGGTACTAATTTCTCGATTTAGCCACCTGACGAACTGTCAACAACAGATTTCTTCCATGCTCTGTCATGGCATGATCACCATTTGTTGATTTCATTTTACTTAGTTACCTTCCTTTGATTCTCTATCATTATTTCTTGATTTTGTCACCAGCCCATCAAGTAAGTCTTTGTTCAGGGATCTGTCATTCCGTCTGGAATTAGGAGTCTTCTGGTTACTTAGTACCCTCGAACCGCCATCTAGGGTTTTATCACTTCCGCATTTTTTATTATACCGTACGGTCTTGATCTTTAACCATCAAAATCTTTCATCTAGCTCGTCATTTGTGTTATCTAGAAAAATAACTATGCTGCATTAGAGCAACACTAGTCATGTAGAAATTTATGTAGGACCTATCTTCGTCATATAGCGCACTGAAGCAGGTCAGGTCAGACCCAACTCGACCTTCGATCTCCCCTCCCTCCAAGTCTCATGGTCAAATTTCTACCACTTCAACAGCACGTATTCGTGTCTGTTGCATCCAACCTGCTTAAAATATGTTACGATATCAATCTAATATTAGCTTCTGTGGACTTCATTTTAACATATACCTTCATTACCATATTGTTGATTGTTCGCACCCAGTGATGGGCCAACACAAGAAATATATAAGTACTAAATTTAAAGTCATTATATTTCGGAAAATCATTTCATTTATTTAATTTGTGAAGGACCAGTTCAATTAATTTTAAAGATCACTAATCGGACCAATTACCTCAGTAAAATGTCGACGAGCATTAGAGACTACGAATGAAGCATTGTGCAATGTTGATATAGTCCATTCACGGTTTCTTAGGCCTTTTTGAATTAAACATTTGAAAAATCTCCCCGTTTATGACATGTTTAGTTATTTTCTAAGCGTTTTATACTTGTGTTCATAAAAGTTACTTTTTTTTCCCTGTTAAATTGAAATGTTATTCATGTTAACTCTATAAATTATAATGCTTCATTTATAAATAATTTGAATTAAAAGAGGGATAAAATAGGTACGTTGGTAGTGCCTAGTGAGAAATAGTCCTTATACAAAATACTGTTAAACTGAGTGCGCACGAATACGGTGCGTTGTCCTTGTTAAGCTTAGTTTGTACGACGTGGAGGAATATCCTGGAAGTAGAACTTTAGCAGGGCTTCAGAAAAGGCTGAAGTGACAGTGAATCGAGTATAGCATTCCAAAGGATGTAGAGTCCTCGCAAGAAACACTTTGTCGCGAAGAAGAAGAATATATGTCCAAGGGTTCAGGTTGGACTGCCTTGAGCTGCGTATAAGCAGATTATATTTACTACGCGAAAAGTTAGCATGCTGCTGTAAAGAAGCTACGTGAAAGGTCTGTCGTTCTGGAGTATGTATGTCGAGTCTGACATGATGGTCTGTTATACCGACAAATGAGCCGCAAATTTCAGACTACGAGGCTTTGCACAAAAACTAACGAACCCTTTGCTCCTCCGCACTTAAATATATAGTTTCAGGTATTTAAAGCGCCGAAAATATGTATTTGAAACATCTGATTCTCGTGCACACGAGCATTAATCGACTGCGTGAAAAGATTTTACTGGGCCGGTAAGTATTAGGTTACTACGATACTTAAATGTTCGTGATTCGCGACCAGACACTTAAGATATATAACGGACAATACCATAATATTCACGACAGAGGACCTGAGTTAAACCAGCCAGTTATGAAATCTTTTCGCTGAAAGGGGGCGTCAATTTATGACTGTACTTACATCGAAATAATTCTCATTTGTACCTTGGAACTAATAGTCCACAAACGATTTATTTGATTGTATGGGCGATAGCTGTTTAATGTTCTCCCATTAACAAGGAATCCTACCGTTTCAGTCCCCATATGGCGATCGAATATATATTGCACACAAAGTATAGGGACGACCGCACAGCAAGTAATTAGTGCTCGGGGGTTTTCAGTGTCCTCCTTGTTTGTAACATGATTCGTCGAAGTGACTACATATCATGTTTCTGGGAGATTAATGCCGATAACACGGTTCACAGATTGCGAGAAGTACGCTCGACACGACTACAGCGCACACCAAAATATTACATGTCGGAACACGAAGTGGTGCAATAATTCGGGCCCGAACGGGTTAATATAACACTTTCGTCTTGTGATCGGTGCAATTCAAATCACAGACGCAATTTGCTGCGCAACGTGCTCTATCTAGCGGACGCTGCTACTACAAAGTTTTGAAAATTTAAATTTTTAAAATTCAAATTACATCGACTCAAGAAAATTGGGACTGTTTCGCAAAGAATGAACATATCCAGCAGTCACGAGAATATATT
Organism: Dryococelus australis; assembly: GCA_029891345.1. Lineage (NCBI taxonomy): Eukaryota > Metazoa > Arthropoda > Insecta > Phasmatodea > Phasmatidae > Dryococelus > Dryococelus australis. Next base: position 147,953,047 of record CM056996.1, read on the forward strand.
TTACATTACCTATCATAGTTTTGTTTCCCTGTTTCTCAAATAAATCAGACGGGCATCATCGTCCACTGCCCCACTCCGGAAATGTCCCCTCTCCTTCCCTCCTCCACAACACGATTCTACCACCAACCAAAAAGAAAGAAGCGCGACTCACGATTGATTTTCGTCTTCTTCGTTTCTCACTCCTCGTTTACTCCAGGCAGCAGCACAAGATAAAGGGCGCTTTCGCCGTCAAGTAGGGGGGGGGGGGGAATCTTCTGCATTCTCCACAGTTTTCGGTTCGACCCCCCTTCCGGCCCCATGCTGCTGCCGCCCCGTACATCACGATGGTTGGGCTGGTGAAGGAGGGGGGGGGGGGTCGATAAACGACGCTCAGCTGCAGCAAACATTCCCTGCAGAGATGCTGGTCGTTAGGGATGAAAATTGTGCAAGTTGGGTGAGTTGGGGGGGGGGGGGCTTGTGGAGCAATCAGCCCGTATCGGACACGCGTCGTCATCATCGCTGTGCAAACAGCCTGTCCGCTCCCACCGAGACGTCACCACGTTCAACAACAGAAAGGACGTAAGAGCGGGATTACGTTGACTTAGCGTTACACGCTACACATTCGCGCCTACGTCAAACGTGGTCTAACTGGGTAGTATATCACGGTGGTTCACGTAGGCACGTGACATTTGCGCACTGAATGAAATTGCCGGGGATAAGTTTTGTTGGTTTTCATATTGAAAACTTTAAAAATTCTTATTATACTGACGTATTTGTGTTTTAATATCGATGTGGCAACAAAACGTCTGCAAAAGTATGGCGTTCATGATTTATAAAATCTTTGAAAATAACTAGGGCATTGTCATAACCTCAAATAATACAATATATCTGGGAGATATGACACGTTTTTCGTATACATAGAAAAAATCGTATGTAATAAACTTTAATATGCAGACAAAATTTAAAATTTCTTTAATGAAATAAGCCTACTAAAAATTTTAACTTTACTGTAAACATTTTGTGTCTCATGCATGCATTTTTACACCTCTGAGAAGCAATAAACTGCGGCAATATACAGCTCCCTAAATTTATACTGTTTAAAAAATAAATTATTTCAGCTTAACTTATACTACACTTTCTTATTAATTTACGGGAGAAAGTTATATAAACGGTACATGGATAAAAGACGTGAGCAGACGACCGCGAAAATCAAACCCATGAAAGCAAGGATAACACAGCATCATCCCTATTGTGATTGGCCAGAGAGATCACGTGTTACAGAGTCACTTCTCACGTATCACGCAAAAACTAGACGTTGACAAGATTTTCCATCACGTGAACGTTACGTGAAAAGATCGTAATAGGTCTGCTTAGGACACATTAGTCAAGAGGTAGCCGGCTTGCGTGAGCGTAGTGCTCGTTACGTGTTACGTGAAACGATAAGTCATCGTAACACGCAACACATTACGCATTCACACGAACGTAAAACGTGATCTTTTCAGGTACTACCTATATTGTTATGATTCACGTAAACACGTATTGGATAAAATGCTGAAGAAAAAGAGGTTGCTGCCTTTCAGTTTGAACTCTTTCAAAACTAATTTCTTATAGGCGTAATTGTGTTTCAATTTTCATAGGGGAAAGATAGGCTCACGAAAGTTTGACGTTCGAGATTCATACAAACTTTAAAAACAACCAGGAGATGGCCAATGCAGTCATTTTTGTTTTGAATGTGCGAATAAATCATATGAAAAAAGATATTCATTTGCTCGAGAAAATTTTATTGTTTCGTTAAGTACAAGAATCTCAGTCTTAATGGTGAATATTATGCAATACGTATAAGAATATTGATATCCCTGAGAAATAAAATTAATAAACACCAACAATGTAAAAACTACCAGCATACCACCTGCGCCCTTAAGCTGCTCATACAGACGCAGTTCATATTTCACATGTCGTTGTTTGGCATCCAGGTTTTATTTCAAAATAAATCTATTCGTGTAAATTTTATGTCGCTCCAAAATCGGTACTAAGAGTTTAGCCCAGTGTCCTGTGGCCAGACCGAAAACTGACTCCATCCTGTCTCTCGTAGCTATAATTGCCCATAAATTCCAAGTCCTGTGCACTTAAAAAAAAATGGTCGCGACTTGATGAGTTTCCAAATGTTAATTCAACTTCGAATCGTTCGACTGACGAGGAGCGGCGTCGCCCTCAAGCTACTTCCGCCCTCGCCTGCCGCGCCTTCGTGACGGCCTTCCATCCTTTCCAACAGCGAACAATAAATGCAAGCCGAAACAGCCAATCATGTGTGATTCTGGATCTAGTCGGTCCTCGCGAACAGTTTATTTCCTTTTCATGAAACTTACATATTCCTACCTTGATATACACAGGATAACCCAAATTAATGTTTACACTCTTTGTGCATTAATAACAGAGAATGTACTAAATGTTTACACGGTTAATTGTGCTAGAAACTACTCAAGACAATGTGGCTGTATGTATATAGAACAACGCAGAATGTGCGCGAACACGTGTACCCATTCCGTTGTTATAAATTAATTTTGCAGCCACGAACAGCAGCGCTACAGTCCAAGAGGAGATGGCGGATTGAACAGATTTTCTTTCAAGCAATGTAAGTGGATATTAAAGCGTAGTTAAAATTTTCTTTGCGATAACATGTTTGAGGGGCAGAGACGATGGGCAGCAGAATTAGATTTTGCGTCACCATCACATGTAACAAATCTGTGAGAGGCGGAACTGCGTGTGATGTGAAAAAAGGATAGTGCAGCAGGACGAGAAGAACAAAGCATGTGCCGGGGGCTGTGTTGTTCACTTTCGCTTGTTCTCCGAGAAGTCTGGAATTCATAATCCGTGCGGCTAGCTGCACATGAGCCGGGTGATATTAAATGATGTGTACATCGCATTTTAAAGCAAATATATTAGATGTCCTACATTTCTACGTTACTTAACGCTGCGAATAAAGATGACCCCGGTAGGAGTGTCGAATTTTGTGAGTGAGTTGTAAACATTTGTGGCGAGGACGAACTTTTTTCTGACGTGATTGGTCCGATGAGGCGACCTTTAAAGTTGATTGAAATGTCAACGGCCACAATCGTGTGTACTGGGTCGATTAAAATCCCCACACAGCGGTAGATCAAGTAGTTAATCTTCCTGAGTTTAGAGTGCTGTGCGGTATGTTTGCCAGAGGACTTGCAGGGCCAATCTTCTTTGGCAAAATGGTGACTGATGAGAAGTATCGTATCTTGTAAGAAAACATTGGGCCAGCTGTTCACCAACTAAACATTGAGAAAACTATTTTGTTGTTTCGAAAAAATTTATTCATTACAACCAAATCAGTTGTTATTGTAGATGCAATGGATTATTTTATCGGTGAAACAAAATTAATTTTTTGGTTGTATTAGTTTTCAACAAAAATTTGGTTCGTTTGGTTGAACCAAAAACCTTTTATACTTCTATCAAATCCTTTTTTTGGTAATATGTTTCAGTTTTATGACTTTATGTGCACATGTTTTATTAGTGTGTTGGCCTTTTGTGCCGAGCTATTCACGAGCCACGGACTCCGTATTGTACATACGTATATTGTATGCATACTGCTACGCAACTGTGAGATACATCGCGTAAAATATTCTAGTATTATTATCACCACAATAATATTATAATTTGTTGTTATAAAATTTCGATGTTCAAAAACGTTTCAATGCGTGGCGATAAGAACGCTGTTTGTACAACCCATTTGTCCATATTAAAATACTTAGGCATACATGGTCACTAATTGTTCAGCTGACTGATTTGTAACTGTTATAAATAAATAAAAACTTAACTTAGGTACAGACCCAGGTTAGAAATAGGCATATGTGCATAACATTTAATTACAAACCCCATAGTTGTGAAATAATTAGTTAAATTTCCTACAAGTCTGTATAAGGTCAGTGAAATTCCTATCTTACGGCATTTTTTGGTCACATTATCAGCTATTCCTAAGACAACTACGTACGAGGATCTCAAACGCAAAAAAAAAAAATGGACGGTTCCTTCGAACGTGCGTGAAACAGCAAAATAGGCATAGAAGACGGAAACCATGCAAATGGTTTAGTGTCTCTAACCAAATAACTGGTTGCAACAAATAAATGCTTTTTTCATTTTTTTTAAGTAACTAAACATATTACTTTCTTAATAAATTGTAACTATATGTTGGATTACACTAAATATTAGTTTAATATACTGACACAGTAAAACATTTGTGTAGAACTTCACAAAATTAATTAAAATTAATTATTAGGTCTTGTGAAAAAATTGTATTCATTTGAGACTAAACATGATCTTACAAAGAACCATTTCTTTATCAGTGTATCCGGATGTCGATTTCTTTTCCATACAGACGTGCACCCATGTTGCTCCGGGTGAAACATGTTGCGATTTTATCAGTGACGACTTCGACGTGTAGTCTATTTCCACTAGCTCCATGTGACACCATTTTCACGGGTATAGAGACGCTTTGTTTGTACAGTCAGATGTTCCATAGGACACACGTAACTTTAACCAGGCTCACCGAAATTTGTCGTTTGCTAGCTGATGCTGCGCGTGGTACATTTCGAACACTTGTGATTGTTATTGACATTCTCACGCGACATACATTGTCCTTATAGTGCCAAATACAAACAGTTCCTTCGGATTTGCTTTAACAGTTTTCCTAGTGTTCACGTTCAGAGAGTGTAAATATTAATTTGGGACAGCGTGTAGTTATCTTAGTATGTTAATTTATATTCTTCTAACATTTAGATTAGTAATGTAAATTTTTAAGTATATCAGCAGGGGGACGTTCTTCTCAGGCCCACTGAAGGCATAACTAGCTCGTCCTTTGAACCTTGAGTTGATAAGCTCTCTCTCCGCTGGTACCTTGAGTTGATAAGCTCTCTCTCCGCTGGTAACTTGAGTTGATAAGTTCTCTCTCCGCTGGAACCTTGAGTTGATAAGCTTTCTCTCCGCTGGTACCATGAGGAGAGTGTTTGCCTTCCTTTCCTCCACATTCTGCGTGAAATAATTAATTAGCGTCGGTTCATCTCTTTCGACTTATTGCAACTTAAAATTGTAGCATAAAATGCATTCAAATATTACCACTTAAAGTATCTAATATCACTTCCTGCCTTTATGCTAATTGCATACAAATTAGAGTCACATTGCTACCACCCCTATAACACCAAATAAATACAAATTAAGGCTATAATTATAAAGTTTAGCGACTCCTGTGTCCATCTCACAAACCGCTTACGACAATTTACGAATTAACAAACAAAATAATTCTGGCATTACTTCTACTATTATTATTTCGTCGTCCTTTCCGCTAGAAAATTTTATATGAGGTAGGATAAACACGTGAGCAGACGGCTTGGCAAAAATAAAAACAAAACCATGAAAGCAAAGATAACACAGCTTCGTCTCCATGGTGATAAACAGCAATATAGCGTGGTACAGAGCGGTGTATCATACAAAACATTGGCATTGACGAGCGTTTCTTTATGGGAACCTACACGTGAAATGATCTTGATAAATATCAGTGAAACCAAGGTACAGGTGGCTCACGTCAATGTGTCACCTGCAACGCGTTACGTGAATGATGAAATCATCGTAACCACCGTCTGAGATACGACACCTCCTGACATCACTGATCTTGTATAATTTTTCATAAGATTGGTGCATGAGACGGCATACCAACCGCTATGCGAAAAGCCACGGAAGATCCCTACATGAGAAGAGTCGGCGTACTAGAGTTAGACACACGGTGGGTGCGCAGATAACCGTGTGGTTCGTAATAACTACTAACCCAACTCGTAGAATTGCTTATCTATTCCATTCACGGTTACTTCCAACTTTTCTGGAGCCCTGCTAAAGTTCAACTTTCAGGATAAATCTCCGTCTCATGTAAACAAAATATATCCTATTATAGAAAACTACACCGAATGTACAGTGCACTGTATTCGTGCGCACTCAGGGTAATGATTTATTGCATAATAACTATTTCTTACTAGGCATTAAAAACACACTTATTTTCTCACTGTTTAAATCCATATTAATTACGAAATATTATAATTTATAGATAACAACAAATACAACTTTAATTTAATCAAACAAAGTTAGCCTACTTTAATGTTAACGCAAGATTGAAATGCTTGTGATACATACCGTAGTCAGGAAGCTATGTAACACATCATATATGGTGTGGTTTTTCAAATGTTTCTTTAAAAAAGTATGAAGAAACCGTGAATAGACTATAATCAGCAACTTGCGTAGAACTATTAGAAATATAGCTCATAGTTATATTACTTTATTACTGTTGGCCGCTAGAACAGTTTAAAACTCACTGGTGTGTTTAAAATGTTTGAAAATGAAAATATGAATTCACAAGAGTACATTTTTCTAACTATTCGTGTGATTTTAAATAAAATTTATAACGCATTTACCCCTTAACGAAAGGTTGTGATCCGTGTGCAGCAGTAAATAAACGTGTGCCCGACTAAGTTCTGAATTCACGCCCAATACTCAAACTGTATACGAGGGACTTGAGACTGCCACTGCGCTATAGGCTGTTCACGGTAAGCAAGGCACTTTTGAAAGCCCTGCTTAAAATCTACTTGGATACGCGTTGTCTATTCCTCCGACTTATGTAATATTTACACTGTCGTAGGTCCCATCGCTTTATTCACGCATCGGTCACGTAAAACTGTGAAATTTTAAGAAAAGAAAATATTTTACAAATCTGGTGATTTTTACACTTCGATGCATAAAAAAACAGAAAGTAAAATAAATAATTTAAGTTAACACAAAGGGTTATCCAACACATTTTATTTGACGTTAAGATATGAAACTCCTTTCCCTCCGTCATTACCAACTTTACTGGGCGCATGTCACTCAGCGCGCTTGTTAAAATATATGTAGGCAGGGGCAGTGACTTTTTTCTAAGGTTGATTTCAAAAGTGCTCGCTTTACCGTGAACAACATTTAACAGTCAATGCGCACACTACAGCGTATATATGTACACAGAAACTCAACTGAATGGCTGTTCCTTTGACGTGAGAATAGCCTTGTTCTGCTCGACTGCGTAACTGTATAGGAACGGGACTTGTGTCGAATTTGCTACTGCATACTGCGGATTGTTCTCTATTGGCTGGGCTGCCAGATGGTGAGTAGGTTACCAGGCGCTGATTGGCGAACGGTGTTCCAACACGTTGCAGGCCAGTAACGCCATTTTTGATGGCGTGCGAGGTTGTCGTTGGCGGTACAAGCTGTTTATTCACCTCTGTATTCCTACGTACTCTGTGCCCACATCAACCGATTTAAATACGTGCCATACTAGCTTGTTTTAATTTTCTTATCATCTGGATTAGGCCTATGTTTTAAATATTTATTACTTTTCTCCAACAGTAATCAAAATCCACCGCAGTCAATATATACGGATAGGAGAATTTCGCGAGTTCAAGGACCTGTTGGCTAGACTCCACAGTCCTGTGTACACTCGAGCTCAGATGTTTGTTCATTGGCTGCTGCCCAGAGAGTAGCCAATGATACTCTACATCCAGCAGTACGGCACTCGTTACTTGTTTCCTTGTAAGTATGCTATTAGCTCACAGTCGTCCAGGGCGTGACTAATGAACTGTGATCCAATAGCAAAGCTGACTTCTGTGTATACGTGTTGGACACCTATTTTGTCCTCAAATGAATTCGCAAAATTTTCCTTTCCCCAACAATACCATTTGTTTGCATATGTAGTATTTTAAAGCCATTTAAATGAGTTCCAGCCTCACGGGCGTTTAATCAAGAAGTAGGCATACTTGAGGGTTTGATTTCTTTATTAGCTCGTTTCAAGTAGTAGCCGCAAGAAGCGCAATGAGCTCTGTAACTGTGGTGTGATTGGCCAAGTACGAAAGCGTGCATGGAATCTGTCACGGAAAAGATGACAGCTTCTATTATCAAACCTGGTATGAAATCCGCTTGTGCGAGGTGACAAACGCCACGATGGTCGCCGTACTAGCATGTATAACAGCTGTTACGGCTGACCTCGCTCAAGCTTTTACGAAATATGGTACAGTGTAATGTGGCCTTTAGGAAGGGACACCCACGGCGGGGTAGAGTAGACCTACCATTTTAAAATGTGTATAATTCGGCTAGTTTTTTGAGGTACATTTGAAACTGTGTAATTAGTGATACTGTTTCTCTATTTTATTAACCCTGCTGTTCTGTTCGGGTCTATTTGAGCCGAAATTATTTTTATAATCTTATTACTTTTGGATTTTGAAACCGATTTGGTCTCCATTAAGTGGGTTTGTTAACGTCATCAAATTTCACATTTCCACAGTGATACTTTTTAAATTTAAGTCTTTTTAATATCTAAATTAAAAATTATATCGCATGTGCTGTTCGGGTCACTATGACCCCCCCCCCCCTCCCGTCACACTGTGTAAAAATAGCACAATTCACTTTTGAAACTTTATTTAACTGTATAACATGTGTAACTATGCTCCAAAGAGATTGTAAACAAAGTTTTGCTCCAATCGCATATATGACGGTCATAAAGTTTTTTTTCTGGTTACTTCATCTCTGTTTACCATTGTCTCCTTCGAAACTATTAGTGAGGCTGGTGGTGGTATGCGAACTAAAAACGCTAGTAACTGCTTTATTGAGTACATCGAATGTATTCTTCTTTTTCTCTTCAAGTAGTTTCACGAACGCTCAATAGGTAGCAGTTATTGATTCGTTTTTACCAATGAAAATATATTTCTAGATTTTTGTCACTGTAATTTATAATCGCCATTTCTTATTTTCTAACAACATTAATATTAGCACCGCTAATTTGCAACATTACATGTTCAAATTGTAAAAAGGATGTCTGTAAGCTACATGCGCATTATAACTGTCCCAACTGCAAAGAATAAAGTACTGAGTGCCAAAGTTCTAATGCATGGGAAAAATCGTGTGACAAAAATTGTTTGCAAAGTGTTTTCCCAAGACAGATCCCACAATGGATTTCTGAGGTATTTCTGTATAAAAAATGTTTTTAATGTTTGCTGATGTGGTTTTACTGTTGTATTGTAGTAATCAACAAATAATGCAGTCGAAAAACGAATTTAGGGTTTTTAGACAATAATATTTATTTTTCGGGTCACATTGACCCGAACAGTACGAATGTATTGCAAATGTGAACAGAACAGCAGAAAATTAATTGTGTTGTAGTGTTTTTAGTAACAACCATAAAATATGACTGTAGCTAATACAAATGGCAGTATAAAACCGAATTTTGTGCTCTTGAGAGCAAAACACTATTTTTGGGCCATATTGACCCGAACAGTACAAGTGTATAGTAAACCTGAACAGAACAGCAGGGTTAAACAACACATTGACTGCAATTCAGTGCAGTCTATTTCATTGCTCAGCTCTGCATTGTATCATTGCCACGTCAGTTTAGAAGGAGTGTGGTGCAATTCAAAACTGTAATGTACAGGTGGCCTGTTCAACCATGCGTGCGTGTGTGTGTGTGTGTGTCAGACGTAATGCATGGACAACATCCTGAACAGATTGTTTCTAGCAATCGCTGAGAGTTTGTCATTTATTTATGTCCAAAATTGTAGTACAAATATGGTTGATATGTTTTCACATGCCACTGTTTGTAATATTATTTAATAAAATGTAATTTATATAGAAAAACTAGTCGAATTATACACATTTCGGAACAGTATGTCTACTTCACCCCGTCCTGTTGATTGTATCCGTTTAACTACTATAATACCTCCAACTTTATTATTATTATTATGCTATTATTTTGTTTGCGTGTGGTTATGGAGCCTGTCCAAAATTGTTGAGGCACTGCGAAAGATACGCGCAAGAAAATAAAAATCGTAATTTTATTTCTCTGAACAGATTAGATTTCAAACACGTGTAAGTTTCTCTCACATTTACTTATATTTTTTGTTAGACATGTGTTACTGGACGCCAAGTCAAAAACAGATACGCAACGATTTAAACACCGAATAGAGAGCTGACTGCTTGGAGTGTCAAAGTGGTTGTCAATGAGAATCCTGGTGAGGATAGACTACTCACAGGATTGGGGAGTCCACCCTGTAAAGTATTTGAACGGGGAAAATTCTTCCAGTCACCATCTACGAGCTAACAAAATCATCCTACGGGTTTCCGAAAGGAAATACCTTCTTGTGCAGCTCTTGTCAAGTTTGCTCCCTCGGCGTGTCCTCTTCTCCTGTCCCATCGATCTGGTGAGCTCCCTGTGTGTCTTGTCAGATCCCTGGGTATTCACTCGAGCACTATCTCTGTCCATCGGCAATCCTCCCTCGTTACGGCACTCCCGGGCCATCGCCATTTTAGACGTCCTACTCCCTACATCTCAGTTTCCGCTTTCGTAATTGTTCTCACGGATCCTTATGTTTTCGTATTTTTTCCCTTATGGAGACAAACGTAGTTATGTCAGTTCATTTCTGTATTTTTCTCAGCTTTTGAGCTCCAAATAATTTTAAGGAATAAGTTTTGTTTATAAATACAGTCACTCGTAGTGTATTTCGTCCGTGTACTGGAATTTTTACAACTATATACTATTTTCGTTAAAGATAATAATACTATTCCAAAAGTTATTCGTCGCATTTTAGTTTTCCAAATATTTGACACGCAAACTCACGTAACATTTATATACAACCAGCAAACGCGTTTATTTATACTTATATGTTCTCAAGTGAAGTGTCACCTGCTCCCCACAGACCTTATAATGTCACGGTATGTTCTGGCGAAAGCTAGATTTCATACCGACGTACGCTATTTTCGGTTGAGTAATTGGAAACATGTTAAAGGCACGCTATGAAGTAAAGTGAGAATAGTAGGATCTGGGGCTTTACGAATAAGGTGATGGGGGACAGGAACGCAGGAGTCGACCGCCGCCAGCCTGTTACGCCAGCCGGGCGTCATCTTTTTTCCCTTTTTTCCTTCAAAATTTCCCTTTTTCCCTCAAAATCGACATTTTGTTCTCTAAAAAAATTCTTATTTTTCCCGCAGCAGGCAAGAGGGATTAGTGACCCAGGGTCAGAAAGGAGACAAGGATTAGTGACCCAGGGATCAGGAGAGCAGGACATATGACCTTGACCTTGATTTTGACCCCAAGGACGTTTCACCTCAAAGAACATTTTAAAACATTTCAAAAATTCCGAAAGCTCCTCAAAAAATTCCAAAAAATTCTAAAAAAATTCAGAAAAAAATTTATTATCAAAAATTATTCAAAATTATTTTAAAAATTTTAAAGAGATCCTCAAAAATGACCCATTTTACCCTCAAAAATGATATAAGCCACCCGTTGTGCAAAAACAAGTCCCTGGAATCCAATTTCCGCCAATTTAATTAATTTGGGGGGCTTCCTTCGGACCTACAGAGCAGTGGCAGCCATATTACTTTTATAGGCATGCCCTATGCCAAATCAATACAAGTTAAAAAGGATAGGATCTAAACGTCCGCCATCTTGCATCCATAACGTATGCAGGTAACCTTTGATTCCGACCATGACCTTTGACCCGTGACCTTTGACCTTAACCATGAAAACGCAAAAATCCAAAAAAAAAAAAAAAAAAAATTTATGAGAATCCCAAAAAATTACGAACAATTCCAAAAATACCACAAAAATTGTTATTAAAAATTATTTAAATATTATTTAAATATTATTTAAATTAAATGTTTAGAAATTATTAGAAAATTATTAAACTGATCCTCAGAATGACCCATTCCCTCCCCTCCCACCCAAATGAAAGAAGGGCCCCCCCCTGGTGCAAAAACAACCCCCTGGAATACAATTGTAACCAATTTAACTAATTTTGGGGGCTTCCTTCGGACCTACAGAGCAGTGGCGGCCATATTGGTTGTATAGGAATTACCTATGACAAATCGATACAAGGTATAGAGGATAGGACTCACACCTAGGCATCAGCCCTCTTGCATGCATATTGAATGCAGATTACCTTTGACCCCGGCCATGACCTTTGCCAGTGATATTGACCTTGAAAATGGAAAAATCAAAAATAAATAAATCACAAAATATTCCAAAAGAAGAATTAATAAAGTTTCAAAAACGTATTATTGAAATTGTTTAAAAAAAAAATTGAAAATTATGAAAACAGCAAAAATTAAAAAAAAAAAAAAACTTACATTTTTGAGGGGTCCCCCTTCACAATGCTAAGCAGACGACTGATTCCCTCGCACCCACACCCCTCACCTATACTCATTCCGCCATCTAAATGTTTTCGTTTGTCATTTGTTTACATGCTACTGAAGGCAGCCATCCTTGTTTATATGTTACTGGATGCCGCCAAATTAATTTTTAGTTTGTCATTTGTCAGACATTACTGGAGGCCGCCATCTTGGTAGGCGACCACCATCATGGTAGGTGACCACCATCTTGGTATACAACACCCATCCACCATCTTGAAAGACAGTGCCCAATAGCAAATTACCTTTGACCTGTGACCTTGAAAATATAAGCTTGAAAAATACATAAAAGTCAACAAGCATGATACATAACAGCCTACCACCGCCATAATAGATACAGGCTACCTAGACCTTGACCTCATGACCTTTAATGATCTTGAAAATAAAAACGCGATAAAAATTCATAAAAAGTCAACAAACATAGTACATTACAGGTTACCACCGCCATTTTAGATGCTGACTACCTCGACCTTAACCCCATGACCTTGAATGACCTTGTAAATAAAAAACTGAGAAAAATTCAAAAAGTCAACCAGCATAATACATTAAAGACTACCAACACCATATTACATGCAGACTGCATTGACCTTAACACCATGACCTTGATTAACCTAAAAACCAAAACTCGAGAAAAAACCTACGAGAAGAGGCAGAAGCTAGTAGAGACGACCCACCTTCCACTCAGCTGCTGACAAACTAAACCTCTCAGCTTACCTCCCTACTGCTTATAATATACATGTGTGCAATCCTTTTGGCGTCAAATTGACTTTGAACCAATCGTACTGCACCATTAATACATTGTGCAAACCCCAACCTTCCAATCACCAAGTTACTACATGATTGCAGCTAACCAATCATATGCGAGCACTGAGACATCACACACAGGCAGGTAGGCAGGTTTTAGATGCTATTTCGTTGATCACATTACCATGCAGTTATATCTTCAACAGTTTCTTCCAGACAAGTTCTTCGCTCACCTATAAATCATGGCCACACTTAAAGTAGACAACTGACTCCTGTTGTCTGATCGACCCCTCACAAGACTGACCCCATTAACCCAAATGACCCCATCGACGCCATCGAACCCATCGACCCTATCGATCCCATTGGCTCAATCGGCCCCATCGACCCCGTCGATCCCATCGACCCCATCGACCGCATTGACCCCATTGACCCATAATGATCCATGACCCCTAATGACCCCTGATTGCAGCGGCGGTGACGGCGACCATTGTGACGGTGGCGGTTGTGGTGGTGATGATTGCTAAAGATTGATCGAAGGATTGGGATTGAGATTGGGATCTTTATGTGAATCTTGTGTGAATCTTTATGGATTGTGAGGTTGATGGAAAGATTGTGATTGCGACTAATGATAAGACTGACTCGAGCAGACTGAACGCATGAAAAGGACTATGTACAAACTGTTCTCTCATGCCAGCAAGCATTGCTTGAACATAGGTGAAAACTCGATCACAGAATATTAAATAGCCACAATCAGTTAGCTATGATGCAGGTAGAGGCTTTGTGGTAGTCGAGGTCAAATGACGGCACTTCATATTCGCGATTAATTTTCGTGGTATTGGAGCACTCTGAGAAAACCCAAATACTTGTTCGCTTTGGAAGAAAACACGCGGGTACTATCACACCAGATATTTTAATTAATTTTATAATTTCATATTTATATGTACATACTTAAGTACAGGTATTTAAATTCATTTTATATTCTCATATTTTATGTACATACTTATATGTATATATATTCTATATTTACATAGTTATATGTTCATAACTATGTATATAAATTAAGTTGAAAATAAATTCATATTTATATACTTATATACATGTACCTATATAAATTAAATTGAAAATAATTTTATATTTGCATAGTAATATACATATATATATATAAATTAAATTGAATATAATAACTACATGTACATATTTATATATACATATAAATTAATTTTATACTCCTACATTTGTATGTTCATAATATTATATATATATACATTTAAATACATTTTATATTTACATACTTACATATGAATAAATATGTATAACATCAATTGAATATTTTATATATATATACATACTTATATACATATAAATTAAATTGAAAATTATTTTATATTTCAATACTTATATACTATACATATACATAGTTTACTACATATATGTACTTAATTATATATAAATTAAATTAACTTGTTGATTTCTAGGTGAGCCAATACTATGCTTATATGATGATCTGTGACAGAGTGGCCACTTCCAATAATTGGGCTTGAGTTGTACGCATATATTTTTCCTTAATTAATTTATAAAAATGAATCTCCCACCTATGCTTATAAGAAATATCCAATACAGTGAACGAGGATTATTGAGAATTTTGACAAGCTGCGATATTATGTAGGTACGAATAATTAAAAAAAACGAGGCTTAAAATTGTATGCTATATAGGCTATGCTGTGTTATACCAAGCTAAGCTATGTCTATACTTTTTAAGTTTATAAAATACAATTGAATATATAACTTTTTATAACATATTCTACTGGATTTTCGATCCGATTGAAATTTCCTGGAATTTGGGAATGTTTCGACATGGTTCGAAGACTCATTAATTTAAAAAATATCAAATTCCAACAAAACTAATAATTAAAAAAAATTATTTCTATAGCCTGTGGGATATCTTTTTTGTTTTTTGCAACTGGCCGTTTGTATTTGTGGAAAATTATTTGAACATACATAAAACGACAATGCCGTACAGTTAGGAGCGCTGCGGCTTCACATCGAGATAGCAGCAAATGAACAAATAAAGGCAGCTCGAGTATACACACGGTTGTGCAGTCTATCTTGATGTGAAATAACAACGTAATGTTGCAGGTCCCTGATGATGAGACTGTGTACTTATATTCTGTACGCTACTGCTTGCATAATATTACTGTATCACATTAACACAGTGCGTACCTAAAGAAGTTCTGCCAAACCAGTAATACACTACCAAATATTGAGTGCTTGAACTCACTAAACAATTGGAGACATAATTGTTGACCAGAGTCGTTCACTGGATGTTATATGAAATGGATTCCATTGAATAAAGTACGAGTACTTGAAGTACAAAATGTGACTAAATACCAAAGCAAATTTCTTCAGCGCTCTGCTTATATTCTTTCGTCCTCCTAACCCTTCGAGCAAAATTTTCCGAACACACATTAATATGAATAGACATGCGAGCTACAATATGGTAACGGTGTACAGCACGAGAATCTCTTCCTGACAAGAAAGCTGAGTCCATCTCATAAATTGCCGTCGAATATTAATGAATATCTGCGTGAGAAAGCGAAAAAACAACATATTTTATTGTCGGCACGCGGTGGGCCTTCGGAAATGTGAGGCGGAGCTGGGTTAGGAGGATTTCTCGTGGCCTTTCGCCGGAAGTTTCTGTGGCTCATGTTCGCAGGGCACGCGACGCGATCGCCTGGCAGAGGCAGTCTGGCCGAGTCGGATTGCCCTCATCCTGAAATTAATACCTTCCACGCCATCCTCGCACGCTATCGGAGGAGTTTATTTCAAGAGTAAAAAATGTCGTCAGCAGTCTGAGGTCGGTATATACAGGATTATTCAGCTAGCATGATCACCCTGATTATCTTCCGAACCGCTAGAGGTATGGAAATTTTGATTTTGAAATCGTGAATGGTGCTATGGGGCTCACAAGACACCGTCTATGTGTATTCCGAGATGTAATTAATACAGAGATAACGATTTCAACTTTGTTTTTAAAATTCGATTATATTAATTACTCCCAATTGCATAACATTTTGTTAAGCGGCGAGCCCAACGTGATTATTCTGAAAATCTGTCCAGCACTTTTTGAGATATAAGAGGATTTTCTTACGTGTATGCATTTGACTGTAGCTGTGGTGGGGTAGGCTGCATAATCCGCTGAAATATTGTTTGTTGGTGTTGTTGATGTAACAGACAAATCAAATGTGTGTTTAATTTGATGTTCATAACTTGGTTGTAATTAATTAACTCAGTAAAATTGTCTGTTTCACAGTCCACACCAATGCAACATCCTATATTGGATGACGCAATTGTAGTAGGGGTGGGCGGTTTCTACTTCACTTATGAGTAATAGGATTATCAATTTGATATTAAATTGATTGAACGGATTATTCATTAATCCGATCTTAATCTGATTTTGAAAAATCTGCAAATTCATAATCCGCCAGAATTTGACTGATTGGTCCAGTTAATTTAATTGGATAAATAAATCATTTTAATTTTTTTTATATTTTGTGTGAATCGATAAGTGTATAGTTTGGAGCAAGGGTGTGCTAAGGGTCTTTCTTTAATTCTTTATCTTTTTTTGTGTAGGGATTGGCATGTCCTCACCCTTCGAGGTCTGGCATTGTATTGAAGTGTGATGTATTGGGGAATGGGTGTATATAGGTACTGCGTACTATTAAATTTTTATGTTGTAGAGGAGTTTGTTTACCATCTGGCAGGCGACTGAGGGAAGGAAGATGGATCATCTGTGACTAATAAGAGCATCACATGGCACGTCTGATTCGGCCAGCATCTGGCCAGTGAATGAGCATTCGCGACTGATTAGATATACAAAACAGCAGAAAATAATGTTCAAGCGAAACATTACTTTAATAATGCGATTACTACGAGAGAAAAAGCACGCCACAATTATGAAATAATTCTAAGTAGTAAATGAAAACACTTAAATCATGCGATCAGCACGAGACAAATTAATTAGAATTAATTAAACTGATGAAGTTACACACAACAGAAGTACAAGTCGCAAAACACGAGAGAAATTAATGAAATGAAAAATGACTCAAACAGAATACTTCACACACGACAAAACTATAACGAATGGACCACAAAATGTATATTAATGTCGTAACGAAATATATTTCAAACAGCAGAATAAACTAAACAAGTGCTAACTCACTAAACGAATTTACATTGAAATAATAAAACATATTTCAATACCGATCCAGCTATCTTGGTGTCATAAAGAAATCAAGAAACAAGTTAATATAATTATACCTACACGGAAGGTAAAAAATTATTTCCCTACAAATAAATTACACGAATCACATAACTTACTAAGAAATCACAAACGAATTACAGAACCTATTTCCACCTCAATACCGGCCCAATTATCCTGGTGCTGTAAAGAAAGCAAATAACCATTTCCATACAGATATATATTTTAGAACAGAATAAATTACACAGTCTAGTCCTACAACAAAATAACAACTAATTCAAAACACAGCTATTTATATTCTGATTAGACACGTACCTTGCAATGTTAAATGTGTTTAGTATAATTCACGTCCGTTAATTTGGGAGGTTGCTGCAGGAGTGTGTCCAGTGTAGCACTTGCAGCTAGTTATAAGCTGAGCGAGATGTTAGAAGCAAACAGAGCCTGTGTCTGCTTCGGCAGACATTTGATTATAGACTGAGGTTATGGCTTAAATAACAGAGACTCCTCGACATTAAAATAATTCAACATTATGTTGTATAGATCATGTCATAAATTAGTAAAAAATTATTTATCCCTGCTTACATATTCACTGGTTTATATAATTTCATATGGAATGATCTACCACTTAAACACATCCAGTTAACACCAACAAATTAATTAAATAATGATTTCCCATGCAAACTTCCAAATGAAGTTAACGATCTGCACACTATTCATATGCATTCTGAATTATACCTACAACGAAGTCAAAAACTTGCCCCATTTTCAAACTTTAAAATAACTGATTTTTTTGAACACAACTTTCCTTGAAACCTAGTGAAGCTCACAACTTGTGGAAGCTGACAACATCTTGGTATAACTATGACGTAGGATAACTTAAAAACGGAATTCGCCAACAGGTTTCCCGAAAAAAAATTGCACATAATTAGTGAGAAATTGATAGAATACTAGATAATCACGATCTAGCCGAATGGCTTGAATTAAACAGTCCATGCAGTTCCTTGAAAAACTATAAAAATATTTAATATCAATGTTAAGTTAAGTTTAAAAAATAATAGATGGGCATATATGCTACATTTCTTTAGGTTTTCAGATCAAATAAATAGTGTTCAATCTCACGTCTTAACACAAACGCCGTTGAAAGCCTACCAAGTCCCGCATCGCGTATGAAACACTTTTTAAAAATTGTATATGAAAAATTTCAGAAAAGGAATTCACGTTTTCCGATATAATAATTATTAAGCAGTGTAAAAAAGTTATTATTATTATCACACTAAATTTTACGAATGATATGATATGTAAGTACATCTTTCCATCTCAGGAACTTTACCCTCTGTGTAGGACACCCAACCCCTTTGGGTGGTCAAGAGCAATGGCTGAAAGTGCCCTTAGGGAACACGCACTGACCCTCCACCCTCTTTTCTGCAGTATCTAACTCGTTCTCCTTCCCCCCCCCTCTCTCTCTCTCTCTCTCTCTCTCTCTCTCTCTCTCTCTCTCTCTCTCTCTCTCTCTCTCTCTCTCTTCAACCCTGAAGGGAACACTACGAAGGAGCAATAACCCACATCCTTTGTCATGTAGACTGTTTGGATAAACTTTGCAGCCTCACCTGCAAATACTTCTCTCTGGCAAAAAAAAAAAAAGGCTACGAAATAAATCACCTCGGAAAAGTATGCAATTATCCCCTAAACATGATTAGACACATTCGAAATGTTTTTTAATCTAAAACGATTTCCAAGAAATATACGATTAAAATGAAAAAATAAACTTAACGGATTACCACTCTAACTCTAATCCAGTGAAACAGTAATCCAAACAAATTAGCGGAATGAATGCACAATAAGAATAATAAACTAAATACACAATAATTGTACATCCAAACCCCAATCGATATCTGCAGGTTTATTAAATGAAATAACACATAAAATATGTATCAATTTTTTATTTAGTATCATAATTTTACAAACATTGTATTACATTCTTTTAGGATCTTTATTCTTCCCCCATGAATCGAGTGCTTTTGAGAAACCTCTCCATCGAAGCAAGCAACTATATATTTTTTTCCTTTTAAAGATTTTTTTCAACTAAAAATTCATTTCGAGAACTGCCTTTTTGCAAATTCTTGTTCATAAAATCCGCTTTTATAGGTTCGCCATCACAGGTTTCGAGGTAATATATTCTGGGAAAGAAATGTAGAACTGAAATAATTTTTTATATTTCGTAAGACCAATTCAGCTAATATTTTTCTCAAATTTCTCCAACTCGGTTTCAGAGTTACCATTTGGAAGGTTTAAAATATTAATTCAAACAATCCTTCACTCACATCAGTTACTTGATCACCTATTTTAATTATATTCTCAGGCAAAACCTAATTACTGAATCTCTTAGTAACCATAGGTTTCCATGTCGATAAACACAAAATGTCGTATCATTCATAGATGAAGAATGTTTTCAGCTACATTATGTCATGTTAAATGAGAAAGGTTTTGCTTTTTCTTTCTGAAAGATTCTTCCGATTTAATTTTCAATGGTGTTTCATTAGGTGTATTCAACACAGAATGTAATAATGTAATATATCAATTCTACTCGTAACAGGTGTAAATATTCCTTCATTTATAATATCACATTACATACTGCCTTGTAAATATTTATACTTCCCAGCAGATATAACGTAATGTAATTCCGAAGCAGAGTCAGACTTTTTTTGAATATGTTGCATTAACCTTCCACTATTTATATAGTAGGTCAGCTAACTGGTTCACTAGATTAAATAGTTTGTGCTTTTTCAATCTTATCGAGTATACTTGGAACTGTGTCTAATTTACTTAGAGTTTTTGATCTCAAATCATTAATAAAATAATTTATTCACATTTCCAAATCATTGTTTGGTTTTCTGTCTGCATAACTATAACAGATTTTTTATTAATCCAAACAACACTTATATATTGCATCATTTCTTCCATTCATGTTTCAAGTTGTTTTGTAATAACATCGGATATCACTTCATTAATTGCAATGCTTAGATTATCTTAAATTTCTGTAAGTTGTGTTATAAGAACTGTGTTTATCATAACATTAGAGTCCTTAATTAACCCATTTAAACTTATTTTATTAATTTCTCTTGCATATCGGTCGATTGCTATTTAAATACATTTAGTGTAATGGTGTTTAAGTCTTCCATATGACATTTATTTACCCCATCAGTATCTTTCACAGCCATACCCACATTACATAATATATGTCTGTGTAAACCACAATTCCCATTGCGATTTTTGTTTAAACAGGTATTTTATTGATTATGTTCCAAACTTTGAAATACTCATTATTCTTGATCGGGAAGTAAAAATTTGTCAAATCGAGACCTATATTTGCCTTTATATAAGGGAAGCATTGGTATCATCACCAGAAAATTGCACTTGTTTTTTCCAACAGTTAAAACACATGTATTTAAACTTTGTAAATGTCATATCACCCAAAACATGATCAATGTAAATATGTTGTAGAATCATATTGTCCATTTTAAACACAATTTTCATATTTGCATTACCATGCAAAATATGTTTTGGAATACATGTGTAACTTTGTAATAGATAAAAACCATCAATGTTTAAATATCTACCAAAACTAAAATATTGCTGTATTTCACCCTGCAGTTCGCACAAAATGTCGTCCAATATAAATACGAAATTGGGTATTGCTTCATTTGGAGGCATGATATCTTCTTTATTAGTAAATGGGAAATACCGCATTCCTTCAATTAACGACGAAATGGTCGCTAATAATTGATATTCCTCTTGTAATTGTTTTAGAAAACACAAATATGTTTTCAAACTTAAGTCCATTCACATGTTCCATTATTGACATAGTAACAGAAGTTTTTTCACATGAAGAAGAGCCACTCATTATACAATGTATTTTTTTGAGGTCAAAGAATTCCATGTTTCTGTTCAATTACATTTTCTTTTGTATTTACTAGTAGGGGAAGGTGTACATTTTGTTTTATAACCTTCATTTATACACACTATAATGTACTAATGTAAAAACGATAAATACAGGTCTATATATAGGTTCGCATTCACTTGAAAATAATGGTTCGTACTAAATGAATCAAAAAAGGACACAGTGTATTTAATACATTGATTAAAACATTACCAAGTGAATTGCATTTACCAAAGTATAATTATTGCGGAACCGGAACTAAGTTTGCATAACGTCTGGCATGGAACGATCAAGGTATAAACTCTTTGGATAATGATTGTAAAGAACACAACATAGTTTACAATCGAACAAACTATTCTAATCTAAGACATATAGCAGATACGATTCTAGCAGATAAAGTAGCAAATATAAGGAAGAATCCAGCTACATATACAGGCAAAAAGCTCGGTGCTTGGGTTGTGGACAAAGTGATGCGAGCAAAGGACAAAAGAGGTATGGGAATCAAACGCAAGACAAAATGAAAAACCAAGGAAGGATAATTCCTTTACTTTTTCCAGCATTCGCAGCTCTTGGAGCGCTTCTCGGAGGAGTTTCGGTAATCAATAGAGCAGTTAAATAAGGTGGTAAAGGAATGTATTTGAAACCAAATAAAGTTGGGCAAGGACGATAAAACTCCAAACATGGAAAAATATGCAGAATGTCCTAAATAGTCTTCCAAAACATGCATTTACAAACAAAGACATTCCTGTATTTGTAAAGAAACTGTATATTCCCTATTTCCAAGGCATGTATATGAGAGACAAGTTAGAAAATAACCCAAACCTTAGTGAATGTATGATTGTTAATTAAGATTCGAAACAAAATTAAGGAACACATTGGGTTGCATTAATAAAAAATGTAAATCAGTCATTTTATTAGAACAGTTTGGGTGATTTACATTCTCCAGTTGGAATACGTAATTATTTTAAAAAGATACAATTACAAAACTGAACAATTACCAAATGCAACAAATTGTGGTCATTCATGTTTACATTTTCTTACTCTAAAGAGGATATATAAATAAGTGTAATAGTAAAACATATTAGTAACATGTCATTTAGGTTGATATTAAGCGGAAATTAGTCGCAATTGTGTGCGTATATTTCCCAGCTTTGGAGTTAGATGGAGAATGGCAAATAAGCCTAATCAAACTCGTTACTTACAACAGCATACCATACATTGATATGTAAAACCAATCATTAACATTGGTGAAAGAACGTATAAGATTGTGACACTGGTAGGATCTTATGAGTTGGCTGATTTAGAAACGTCCATTAAAGTGGCATTACCTAAAGATGTACATTTTCAATTACTTGGATATCGAAATACATTCACTAGTGCGATGTACAGTAACACCGACATCGATTTCATGGAAGATAATTCGATTGCAAATATGTTAGGTTATGAATGGGGAGTGTATTCCACTAATGAATTTAATGAATTATCAAAACAGGTTAATATGTTGTCGGTAAATGTATGCTGTATAAATGTTAATATTGTAGGCACTTCATATTTGAATGGAAAACCAACAAATACATTACATGAATTCACATGTGCAGTGGCTCCAACTTATAAAATAATTGAAAAACACAATACTTTGATACATCTTCCTGTAACAGTTAATCGTATTGATGAAATATTTGTTACAACTATCGATCAAGACTGTAAACATATTAATTTTATAAATGAAGAAATCAATATTTGTTTACATTTAAAAAAAGCTATATAACCAGTTGCATCCCATGCATATTGAAATCATAATTGGTATTGTGTATAATAGTCAAACGGACGTAAAATAGGCGGTTTTTTTTAAGAAGTATGCCACTAAGGAATGTATTTCGAAGAAAGAAAGTATAAAAAGATGTAAACACCAACATAAAATACTGACTTCAAATAAGTTAGCCATGAAGTTAACACGAGGCAACAAATGGTTTTTAAAAGAATTAGGATATACGGTCAATAGAAATGGAAGATATATTTAATGTTGAAGAACCTATAAGCTATGAAGACACAATCACCTATACAGAAATACATTTGTATGAACCTTTCCGAACAGGTCCATACATGTTTCCGTCGGAAATAAGGATTTCTATAGAAAATCACAATATTTACACGTTACTGCCGAAATCAAGTTTAAGGTTATTGGGAACAATTAAAAAAGCCAGTCGATAGAAGTAATCCAGTAACTACAAAAATAGTAAGAAATGGAATAATTAATTTAATTGACAGAATTGCATATCTGCTCAATGGTGTTGAAATCGATCATACACAAGATGTTGGAATAACTTCCACCATAAAGAACTATCTCTTGCAAAGTGTAAACAATCTTTATACAGTGTATATGGCTGAGTGGAGCAATGCTTCCGATTATTCACTACAAATAAACCCAGGTGGAATATACGAAGTTCTTATACCGTTTAATATGGTACTTAGCTTCGCTGAAGACTATAAACACATCATATTAAATACTAAACAAGAATTAATTATTTTATTTGGTTATACGCATTTGAAAGCCATACATGATACAGCTAATAACAAAGAATTTGTTACATTTGAATTAAACAGTGTCGAATGGCTAATGCCACATATTGAAGTTAATACGCATCAACGTGCAAGTTTTTTAAATATTTCGAAAAAGGGAAGAATTTAGACATTGCTTTCAGATCATTGGGGCTGGAGTCTTTTCCAACACTACCAACATCACAAAAAATAGTGTGGAGTGTGAAATCAAATTTTTTTTCCGAAAAACCAAGAGATGGTGTCATTTGTTTTCAAACAAACCAACACAACAATTTAAAAGTAGTTCGATCAATATTCGATAATTGTGATATGAAAAATAATAAACTGTATTTAAACAGTCAAGCTTATCCCTATGTTGAATTGAATATAAACTTTGATAATAGGGAACCCCTTATTTACTACAATATGTACTCAAAGTTCCAGGAAACATATTATAACAAAATCAGTTGACCAATACAAGTACCCGAAGCATTTAAATCTAGAAGAGTATTATTTGTATTTGATGTAAGCAAACAAAACAATACCATTACCAATAATGTCAATGATTCACAAATTGAAATAATTGCAAATACACCCATTCCAGAAATAGGCAAGCTTTAGCTTTGATAGTTCATGATAGATTAGCTAGCTATATTGTAAGAGATAAGCTTGTGAAGATAATTACTTGAGTCATTAAGACAGCAAACCCGCTATTCACTCAAAATGTTTTGCAATTTGTAAGGATTTCAATCTCCAGAAAAATGAATCATTTGAGAATTAGCTATAACTGATATGGAAGAAAACACAACATATTCAAATTCAAATCACCATTTGACTGGAAATATCTGAGTCCTAAATATAAGAGAACAAATATGTGGATTTCCAATCATCACCATGGTTTAAAATGGGAGTGTTTATGTATGGAGTATGAGAATATAGAATATATTTGCAAGAAATACTTCAGTAATTGTGAAATATATGTAGGTGGAGTCAAGCAAAAACACATTTTAGAAAGTATGTGGAATGGTAAAGTAACAGATATACAAAAAGAATACAATTGTCCATCATTCAAACTATTATGTAAAACATATGGATATAAATCGACATTCTTCTTTGCAGAGGAAAACTCTAAATTAATGCTAACTTGGACAATGCCGACTGACTGGGGTGAAGTAGATGATGATCCTCCTCCTGAGTCTCCAGTAGATATTATACGAGTAGTATGGCAATATTTGGGAAGAGATAACATTGTGGACTAATGAGTGAAATTAAGTTTAAAAAGTATTTGATTTTATGTAAACCTGTATTTCGTAAAGATGAATCAAGATGACAATGAAATCACATGCTCATGCATACACAAATCAAAAATGTTAATTGAACATCAGCAAGTTATTATCATGCTGGAGTTAATTATTTAGAACATGTCTCAGAAAAAATTATGTTAAAAGCTTTGTGACAGAACATCTGTATATATCTGCCAATATCTTTATGTTTTCCAAGCTGACAACCCACTATGCTAACTTGTACAATAGTTTTTGAAACGACCTGTAGTAAAAATTATTTGTTTCTTTAAAAATGTTGGTTATATATTTTGAAATACCCTGCAGTAAAACTTATTTCCTATTTAAGTAACACCCTATACTGGTGCTGTAATATTTGTATTATATGTTTGTTCTTAAAAAAATGTTTTGTGTATTTTTAACTATCCTCTGTTAACAAATTATTTTCTAACTGTGAAACAATCTGCACTTACGTGTTAAATTGTGTATATATTTTGAAACAGTTTGACAATAAAATATGTTGTAAAATGAAATGATTCGTATGTTAACTGTGAAATGAAATTTGTTTTCCTAAGAAAGGAATAATACTGATAAATAAAATAAATGTCACTAACAATGTTGCAATGAAAACGACAGATGTGGTCAATTTTTTACAGATTCATTAACATAAATAAATCGCGAGGTATATTTCCGACGAAAAATTGTTAGCCGAATAATTTATACTCTGTTCGAATTGGTAAACTTAGAGCCTTTGCAAATATCTCAAGTTGTGTAAAAAAAAGTCATGTATAGAGGTCTACGACCCTAACAGGGGTACCAATCCTTGACCAGAGTAGCAAGGTGTATGGGTTTGACTTCAACTGCTTTCCAGTGTTACCAACTACAAAACCAAGATCTCAGAGTGTGTAATCTTGAGTCCAACGATCCTCTCCGGAAACACCTTAGCTTCACAGCCAGGGCCATCGGACCATCCTGCTAGTGGCCAAGGCAATGACTGAACCATTGACCATAGTAAGGCAAAAACATCTTCCTACCTGATCGCAAACTCACTAGCAAGGTATTTAAATATATAAACACTTTCCAACCTCCATTATAGTCTTATCATTCCTTCACATAATACAATGCATTACACCATAAAATACATAGAAAATTAAATCCACGAAATGTTACACTTATACAATGTCAAAACATAGCCAGACTTATCTAAAAAATATACTTTTATTTATTAAAAATTGCTTTATTTTAAAAACTAATCTTTACAAAAAAAACTTTAACATATCCTATCATTTTGTATATACCCCTTCATTTTAGCAGTAAGGATCTACAAAGAGTTCAAACATATTATTACTTACCGACAAATCAGTACACGAGCTTTTGTTTATTCAAAGATGGCTACTATATTAACCGTAGCGAAAAAATTATTGTATATATTAATGGAAGATATATTTATATGTTTAGCGCAAATATGATTAACAAAATACATATTAAGATAAACAGACACATATTTACTTAAATTAGTTCGTAACACTTTCTTGAAGTCGATACGGTTTATGGTAAGTAAAGATATTTTATGATAATTTAAGATTCACAGATATATTGGGCGATGTCTTAATATTACGAAACATAATATATCTGGTCTTTAAAGAGTAAGTAATTGAAACCTTTAAAAAAAAAAAGAATAAATAACGTTTCCTTTAAAATATATAACTAGTCTTTGAAATCCATGTAGGTGGAATATCGCAAACCGTGAAAGTCTTTTTATACGGATTATACTACTTTCTTTTTCTGTAAATCCACACAATATAAATTATATATCGCTTTATTAACTATGTTGATCTCTAACACATTTGGTAAGACTTTTAATTTATTAATAATCAACCAGAATTTGTTTAATTATATATTTATTTTTAATTAACCAGCATTTATTTAATTATTCTTATAGAAATCAATTGTTTTTCATTTCTTCGAGGGCAAAACTTACTTGAGAGGTTTGTATCAGAGGTTGGGATGAGGGGTTGGAGTTGTTTGAAAGTCGTAAATGCAGGGAGGGAACGGGTGTTTGGCTTTCTGGCTTTCTAGTTGGAGGGAGGGGATGAGTGCCTCTTCCTAAAAAGTTTCCTGAGAGTTTGAAATTTTTATAAATAGGGGTTTAGCCTTTATGCCCCTTTCCACTGTTTCCACTAGTTCGTCTGTGCAGTTTGCATTCCAATGTCGCGTTACTACAAGATTTCTGTTTACAAATGTCATGTGAATCTCTGTAAAATGAAATCATTAATTATGACTGGAAAATAATAAATGATGATGGATCATCAGTTTTAATAGATTCTTTACAGCATGTGGGGATGTCCTCAACAGAGGTAATGCTTCCAGTGCCTTCTGTGGTTTTGCTTTTTCCGCTACCTTCTCTTACATCACCACCTTCGACTTCACAGTCTCAAGCAGTCTCGCAGTTTCCAACGGTTTCGATGCCGCCTCCAGCCTAGACAATGCCTCCAGCATCTTCGATGTAGTCTCAAGCAGCTCGCTGTCTCCAACAGTTTCTATGCCATCTCCTGCATCGATGCTGTCTCCAGCATCTTCGATGCCGCCCCCAGCCTCGATGCTGCCTCCAGCATCTTCGCCGCCACCTCTAACCTCGATGCCGTCTCCAGCATCTTCGACGTCGTCCCTAGCCTCCATGCCACCTCCAAATCTTCGATGCCGCCTCCAGCCTCGCCACCATCTCCAACCTCGACGTGCCTCCAACATCTTCGATGCCATCTTAAACAGCCTCGATGTCGTCTTCAACCACCTCGATGTCATCCTTGTCACTACCAAAATCAGATGAGTTTTGTCTACAGAAGCAGGAAAGGTGTAGTTGCAAGCCCTTAGACTTAATGGTTACCAACTTAAATTATGCGAAGGTGGAAGTTCATGACGATGTTTTATTATTTAATGAGTAGGAAGAATTTTTAAACATCAATATTTGTCCCTCACCTGCTCCAAACCTACATTCCTCCAATCTCATATCTCCGGAATAATTGCATTGCTATTTAGTTTCCCCACCTCCTCCTTTGTTTATGGCTTCACCTTAACAAATAAGATATAGCCCTATCTTGTCACCGATATCACCTGCATCACCTCCACCACCTGGTGCTTCTCTAAAGAGCCGTAAATTAAGTTTCAGTCTTGCCTTTAGGCGGAAATTGTAGTGATCATTTTTCCATTGCAAATTTTGTGTTTTTTTTTTTCAGATGTAGCATGGATAAGATGTTTTTAATAATTTTCATATATAGTATCGTTTAACGTTTTGAATGATTTTTCATATGTAGTATGGTTTAGATTTTTTAATGATTTTCAGACCTAACATGGTGTAAAGTTTTTAATGATTTC
This sequence comes from Dryococelus australis, assembly GCA_029891345.1. Classification (NCBI taxonomy): domain Eukaryota; kingdom Metazoa; phylum Arthropoda; class Insecta; order Phasmatodea; family Phasmatidae; genus Dryococelus; species Dryococelus australis. The sequence goes on from CM056996.1 coordinate 147,981,419, forward strand.
AGATGTAACATGGTGAAAAGTTTGTAAAGTTTTAATTATTTCAGACATAACATGGTGTAAAGTTTTAATGATTTCAGATATAACCAGGTGAAAAGTTTGTAAAGTTCTTAATGATTTTTCAGAAGTATGGTTTTCAGTTTTAAATTAATTTTCAGATGTAAGATGATGTTTGATGTTATATAAACATAAAGTTTTTATTTTTGTAAGTGAGTTTATGACTATTTGTGTAAATTTTTTTTAATGTTGGGAAAATAAATGGTTTTTAAGAAATGCAAACATTGATTTAAGAAGAGTTTTATGAGTCTTGTTTTTTTTTTTAGATTATGAATGATGTGTTTGTTTATACTGTAGTAATTATTATTTTTCAATAAAAATATTCCAAAGTTAAAATGAATTATATGTCTTGCTATTTGTTAAAACTATTACATTTGTATGAATGTGAATGATGAAGTCGTTGGAATGATAGAGTATTTCTGAACGATGAAGTGATAGTTTCAATACTACAAAGAAATTATTTTATATTACATTTAAAACTTGTTTGTTTATGAAGTTATATTTTAGAATAACATTTAATATTCCAGCAGACAACTTCGAAAAAGTGTTTCTAAGTGTGAAAGCTTTCTCACTGGCCGTGTTATCTAGCAGTGAAACGTTTCGTCCTTCAAAGGCATTAGCCTCAGGTATATTAGCGGGGTGTATGTTGCCTTCATGAGAGCTGTAAGTTTCTCACTTAGAGGTGCTGAGCCCATTTCCTTCTTCATGAGAGAGAAACATGTTTATATATTTATCTCTGACACCATTTACTTATGATTGTATTTATTAAAATCCATAACAGGAAAGTAAAATTTCAATATGAGTTACTATTCATAATATTTGTTTACAATCAACTTGGAAAATATTATTACTTACCATACAAGGATAAACTTAAATGAGATTGTATTATGTTTTCCTATACGATGCTGTATCCAAACAATCTTGCATGGAAACTTAATTTTCACGTATATGAAACTTTGTTTTTAACTTAAATTTTGTTTCTTAGAGAACCCTACACACAAAATGCGTAATTTTTCTATTATGCACAAATATTTTAAAGTTTGAATATGTACTTTTTCCATTGTAATAGTTAAAAATCTTACTTATGTATCGCGCAAATGTTTGGTGAAACGAATAATATGTGCTTGAAAACGATGTTCTTTGATTATTTAAAACATAAATTATATCAAAAGTCTTTGAATCGCATACAATTTTTTAGTGAAAATAACTCTTGTATTTGTCTTCTGTGAAATTATTTGTAGTTTCCTGGATTTCTTTTCTAGATTTAGATTTCTGTGGGATTTTAAAATTAATAAGTTTCCTGGAAAATGGGATATAATTTTGAGGATTAAAATTCATTTCTTGCAATTTTTGGGATGAATGAAAATTCAGACTTAAATGCTAGTGATGAGGAAATAATATTTCAGTGCTACTTGTTAAATTTATATTTGTTGCAATCAAACGTTCCAAAGAGGCTAGTGGCTGGGTACAGAAGCTTTTTGCAATGGTTTTCCCGACAAAGACTTGAAGGTTCTTCACTCCGACACCGTCCAAGTTCATGGCCAGAGGGTAGGTAGGATTTTAGAGGCCGAACTGTACACATACGTGCTTTGGGGAAGGGTAGTGTCGGGAGGGAGGGGTTGCATAGATGTATATTCCAACCATCCTGCTCTCATGCGGTTCAAAAAGACCATCTTTGTTTCTGCTCATCTCTCGCTCTGCACACACGGATATCTATTCACAGTCTTTGTAAAATCCAGTGCAAAATATTTTCATATGTTTTTGTTTCCTTGGTAACAGTAACTACTTTTTTACGTGTGTTAATAATTATCATATCGGAAAAAGTGATGTCCTCTTCTGAAATATTTTATCGACAATTTTTACAAAGTCTTACATACGTTTTCAACAGCTTTTGTGTTAAGAAGTGCGATTGTATGCTATTAATTTAATCTGAAAACATAAAGAAATTTAACATAGATATCCCTCTATTATTTTTTAAACACAACTTAATATTGAATTTTTATATTTTTTTAGTTTTCAAGGAACTGTGTGGACTGTTTAATTCAAGTTGTTGGGTTAGATCATGATTATGTAGTATTGATACATTTCACATTAATTAGTGTGCAATTTTTATTTCGGCAAACCTGTGTGCGAATTTCGTTATTAAGTTAACCTACATCATAACTATACCGAGGTCTTGTCAGCTTCCACACGATGCGAGCCTCGCTAGGTTTCGACAGAAGTTGTGTTTAAAAAACCAGTTATTTAAAAGCTTGGAAATGGGGAAGTTTTTGACTTTGTTGTAGGTATAATTCAGAATGTGTGTAAATAATGTGCAGATCGTTTCCCTCATTTCGAAGTTTGGATGGGAAATTTTTATTTAATTATTTTGGCAATGTTAACTATAAGTGTTTAAGGGGTAGATCATGCAGTATTAAATTATAAGTTACAGGTTGTAAGGTACATGTCTAGTATTGTGATTAGCTTCTATTGAAAATATAAACCAATGAATTCGTAAGCATGGATAAATAATTTTTTATTGACTTGGGACATGTTCTATACGACGTAATGTTGAGTTATTTTAATGTCGAGGAGCCTCTGTTATTTCTGCCATAAGCTCAGTATATAATCAAATGTCGGCCAAAGCAGACACAGGCTCTGTTTGCTCCCAACATCTCGTTCAGCTAGTAATTCGCAGCAAGTGCTACACTGGACACACTCCTGCACAACCTCCCAAATGTACGCATGTGTATTATATTAAACACATTTAAAGTTGTAAGGTATGTGTCTATTCAGAATATAAACAGTTGTGTTTTGTATTTGTTGTTATTGTGTTGTAGGACTAATGTGGTGAAATTCAAGTCGTGTAATTTATTCTGTTTAAAATTATATATTGGTAAGGAAATGGTTATTTGCTTTCTTTACAACACCAGGATAGTTGGGCCGGTATCGACATGGAAATAGGTTCTGTAATTCGGTTGTAATTTTTTAGTAAGTTAGTTGATTCGTGTAAATTATTTGTAGGGAAATAGTTTTTTGAATTCATTGTAGGTATAATTATACTAAATCATTGCTTTATTTCTTTAAGACACCAAGATAGCTGGACCGGTATTGATGTGTGTTTGATTATTTCAATGGGAATTCGATTAGTGTGTTAGCACTTGTTTAGTTTATTCTGCTGTTTAAAATATATTTTATTATGATATTAATATAAATTTTGTGGTCCATTCGTTATAGTTTTGTCGTATGCGACATATTCTGTTTAAGTAGTTTTTCATTTCATTAATTTCTCTCGTGTTTTGCGACTTGTACTTCTGTCGTATGTAACATCATCGACATAATTCATTTGTCTTGTGCTAATCGCATAATTCAATTGGTTTTTGTTTCCTAATTAGTATTATTTCATAATTGTAGCATGCTATTTCTCTCGTGGTAATCGCTTTACTAAAGTAATGTTTTACTTAAATATTCATTTCTGCTGTTTCGCATGTCTAATCAGCCGTGAGTGCTTAGCCACCTGCCAGATGCCGACTGAAGCAGATGTGTCTTTTGATGCTCTCGTTAGTCACAGACTTCACGACAGAGCTCCAAGGGTGAGGACCTACCATGCCACTCTCACCCAAAAAAGAAGTAAAGAAAGACCCTTAGCACATACTTGCACCAAACTACTCACTTATCAACTCACATAAAATTAAAGAAAATTCTATTAATTCATTAATTTCATTGTACCAATCAATTAAATTCTAGCGGGTTATCAATTTGCAGATTTAAAATGTTTTCATTGGATTAACGATTAATTTGATCAATCAATTTCATTTCATTTTGTAAATCCGATTAATCAGATGTGAAGTAGGACCCTTCCGCCCCTACTACTCGCAACCTACGTGGCCCACACTACACTCACATGTATACAACTATGAACATCCCTTAAATCTCAAAAAGTGCTATTTGGAATTTCAAAATAGTCACGTCGTATAACTCGATGCTCAGTGACATATTACGATATTGGGAAAAATGGTTATATTCCCATAAAAAGAAATCAAGTTAATATCACTGTGCCAGTAATCGATTACATCTCAAAACAGTCATACGAGTTCTGTAGTGCCATTTACGAATTCGAAATCAAAGTTTCGATACCTTCAGCTGTTCGGAATATATTTGGGATGAACATTTTAGCTGAATAATCCTGTGTACACACGTTTTCATGGTAAGATAACGAATAGTCGCATTTATTCATCGCCGCAGTGATTATGGAGGTGGTTATATTTACAATTACCACCATACTGGTATTCCAGATGACAGAAGATACATCGGAAAACAAATGCAAAGACCTTTGTTTATTGGCTACGCGTCACCAGTACGGGGACTATTTGACTGCTTTCCAAATAAAATCTCGTATTATATGCCCCTTTCAGATCAGCTTTTATTTAACTGTTGCAAAAGAGAGATTTTTATTGTTTTGTTGTCATAACTTATTAGGTGTAAGCTTCTTGTTCGGCTCTGATAATACGAACCACTCAGTATTAGTACCAGCAGTTATTATGAATCACTTTAACACTTTGAGGACTCTACCTCCCTATCATTAAACATTTTTCTACCCTTGAGAGCGAAACTGGCATGAACGTAGTCTTCGCATTTCGCTAGTGTTTATCGAAACCTAACAAAAATACAACTGCAAAAAATTTCGAACAAAATATATTTATTCTTGTTCAGTTACTGAAATGAACACAATTGTTCATTGGATCCGGCAACTAAGTGAGTGCGTTACAGAGTTACGAGTAGGCCTATGGTTACAGACCAAAAACATGTATTTTTCAGCAACTGGAATTAATAGATTTCTCTACTTTTAACTGAAAATGTTAACGAGAGAGCTTCAGTTTAATCTGCATTATTTACCATGCCAACATTTCGTTGTTTTACAACCAGCCTATTCTGGACTATTATGTATGCACTATACTGTAAAAATAATTTCTGGTAAACTTCCTAAACGGTAATGGAAGCTCCTAACCTATACATTGTATGGAAATAATACCCCTGGGAGACAGAAAATATAGGAATGCTGAGCGTCGTTACTATACAAGGTTGGGGACTTACCTGCGCATTTAACTGTTTCATGAGCGAATGTAGTAACGGTGCCATAGATGTATGGGAAAATATTTTACCATTTCACTTTTTCACTATTTGTATATTTTGATATGTTAATTTGACGAATAATTTCTTAGAGTGAGAGCGCGTCAAATAATGAATATGAGTTTACATAGGTAAAGAAACGTTTAACTTCTTTAAATAACAATTCACGAAGTTGGTGAGACTTGCAAATTTGTGTAGTTCTTGATTACATGTATTATTTTAGTTATCACGAGTATGTTCTCATCACTGTCGTCATAATTTACACAAACATTTTTTTAAAATATATATCTGGTTATGTTACGAAAACAACACAACGTCTTATGTGAATCATTTGCAATACGGCCAAACGAGAAATGAGCTCTTGCTATGGCAAACGCCAATAAACAGCAAACATATGACACCGACTTGTGTAGCCTACAATTGGTATTGTAAAGTCTGGAATGTAACCAGGTAGTACATTTTCAGGTATTCAAGCAACTATGAGAGTGCTTTGGTTTAAAATGTGTAAAAGCATATTCTGAAGAAAAACGCTTGCCATTTGCTTGATTTTCTTCTACCGAGCTATAACACAAAAAAAATCGGATTTACACTCTAAAAAAAAATTGTTCCAAACTTCCTAAACTGAATTGGAAGTTTTAACTCATATATCGTACATAAACATTGCCACACATCTGGCTACAAATATGGAATGTTAAGAGTCACAACTATACAAAGTTGGGAAGTTTCGTACACTCTTGACTGTTTCCAGAGGAAATGTAGGCACGGTAGCATAAATGTATGGGACATAAGTTTACCATTCGCGGTTCGTCACTCTAGGTACACACACATATAATAAATCTGCGAATAATTTCTTAGAGTGTAGGAGCAAATTTAAGTTGAGTATATGTCTGAAAACTGTAACCTTGATATAGGCCACAGTATGCTTTATAAATTAGTAATTTAAGTTTGTTTTCAACTTCATCTGTATCATCACCACAACCACTTTCCCATTTCCGGAAATAAGCGTTTTTATTGTAGCGTTTTCATCATCTTGCTCCATGACATCCCCTCTCGGCTTTCTCTTTATTTCTCCTCCAGGCAGTGTGTTATTAATTCTTCCTTCCAGCTTCTGCCCGCTTTCCAACACCAGAGACGTTTCCTCCCGTAGAATTCCATTGGTCCTTCCCGAAGCAATTATCATTTCCTCCTGAACAAGAGAGTGGATAGGGAAAAGTCCAGAGCCACCTTCCATAGATAAATAAAGAGGGATTTCACTGCTTGGGACTTCTGCTCGGAATGAGATGTTGTGGGACTTGCCATCGTTGCAAGAGTTAAATGTTTTATCAATAAGGTTTCAGTACGAATAACTTGCAGTCTTACTATCGATAACAAAGGTTTATCAGTTTTTTTCCAAAATAAGGCTGTTTTATAACTATTTCTGTTATATTATTCGCATCACTGGTGGCAGAGTCCTCTTCAAACCCACGTAAAAGAAACTCAGAAATTTCGCATGCTAAACTTCTTATGCAACGATACTTAATTCGATACAAAATTTTAACGATCACTATACTTGCGAGAAGTTAGAATTCATTGCCTTGTACCTAGTTGAACACGACTCGGTTCTTCAATTGCCACACCGAATAGATTTTGTCACGCAGTAACATAATTACAATTCATCATGGAGGTTGATATTTCGATCTTACAGCAAAGTGAGATAGAGTTGAATTTCAAGTGGTTTTCTCATCCCCTTTACAGTTTAATGTCGGTGTGAATATTAAAATGAATAGTTTCTGTTCCCATCTAGTACATAAGATAAATAATTACACTGTGAAATTAAATTAAAAAATATATCACTACTTTAACATTTGCAGAGGCGTTGAGAGTTTTAGAGTCATTCAGAGTGTTACAGTTGAACTGTGGTTCTATCATGAAAGAAAGAAATTACAATTATATGAACGCCGACCTGTCACGTTATAAAACCACGACTTTTATTAGTTTTAAGACTTTGGTAGTCATCGGAAAATTTTGTGAGCTAATTTAAGGACATATTTCGAACGCGCTGTCGTTTAAGAGACTTTTGCACTTCAATCACGGTTTACTAAGACACTCCGTAGAGGAATGATTTTTTAGTCTCTGTGTGTCCTCTCGTGTACATTATTTTTTCATCAAACTTATGGTTATAAATATAATTCATCATTTTACATACGGGTTTAAATATATCTGCCACTATATCCAAGGTGATACAAAAGAAGAGCTAACTGCGCAATAAATAACAAAAGCAGGTAATAATTCTGTAGACTGCCCTACTTAACTGCGAGATTAACCCCTTAACGTATATATTTATTTTTTAGTTTCAACTGTTGCAAAACAAGCAACTTCATTCATCTCCAATAGTAACTTGCACGCTAGAGTCTATGAGACGAGTTTCTTTAGTTCTGTTGCACAAGCAGCAGCCAGTGTGAGATTATGACGCTTCAACAGCGGCTTTAAGTATCACCAACAGGAAAGTTACACTCCTATATGTGCTGGTTTCTGATCGTCCACAGCATCTATCGTGACAGTTACCTTTTCTGCATCCTTCCGTAAATAAACACGTATATTGGGACAAAGCGTCAAGGGCTTAATTCACTTTCTCAATCGCCGGCAGACTACCAAAGAGAGAATATCTCGGGAGACGGATGTACTAGCGTGTTCACAAAGGGAAGGAAAGTGCCGAAGGTGACGCCTCGTTTTCTTCACGACCACCGGGGATTCGCTGAGTTTCCGCTTGCCGACCGCGCCCTCGGGGTCGCTCGGCAAGGCGGACCGGACCACCTGGAGCACGTAGTTCACCCTCACTTTCACACTCGCTCGAGTGGCAAGTGACGATCGTCGGGAGCGCTGCAAAGTCAGTTCTCATCGCCTTCCCCGGTTGGCTTCACTACTCCTCTTCTGACTCTTCTTCTGTAACAAGTTCCCGCAAGTAGGTACTCCAGTCCTTCCTTGTTGATCTCGCATCGCCGCTGTTCACGACGTGTGATTTTAGTCCCCACCATACTCTCGGTGAGTCATACTAGACGTCAATATCCTACGTCCACGATCACAACTTCCTTCGATTGTTGGCCGCGTATCTACGTGCGAAGACATGTTATTATTTGACTGGGCCAATCAGAATAAATTACTCCGATACTGACCGATCATGATTCGCGGGCAGACACTTGAAGCACTGGACATTAAAAATCATTCAACCACGGAAGTGCATATGTACAAAAGTGTTTCGGAGTATTGAAATATTTTCGTGAAAACACCTGTCCCTACTGATAAGCCACTGTAGATAGTACGTGCACCTAAAAAAAAATGAATTGCAAATTTAGCACATCGATGTACAGGCGTATTGAGAAACATCAAACGATATAGTTTTATTTCCATGCGTAAGCAGTAACTTTTCTACATTTATTGAGAAAATTATCGATTGCGTAATCAAGTTCCTAAATTGGTATGGTAGCAGTTACATATCTGCAGCTTTATGCGTGATAAATTCCCAACTGGGAATGGGTTGAAAATTTCCATTACAGTTCACGAAGTTAAGAAATTAATAACTTTTAAAGTGCAGAAAACGACATGTTCCTTCCTTTGTACGAGATGTTCTGCCGCGCACGATCGCAGGTTGTTTCAACCGCAGCGCGAGCCAATACCGAAATGGACAATAGCAGCTTTTCTAATTTTACGTGCGTTTGTGGTTTGGCTTATCCGACACTGAGAACAACTAGTAGCAGATGCTCCTATCAACCGGTAACAAATTAAAAGCGGCAAGAACGTTATTTTCAAAACTGTACTGGTTTGTGAACAGTGCATAAATTATATTCAAAAACAAGACTCTCAACCAGACATAACTTACTTTAAAATTATTATTTACATATTAATTGTTTATAGCATTTTCATTGGGATGAAATGAGGCCAAGTTACTGCAGCCTAAACATTGAATTTACATGTATATACATATATATATATACCATAAACATATAATATTGTTATGCGCTGCAGCTGGTGCTGTGGGATGGAGGGATGACCGACCTCGGCTCTCCCCGCTGCCCGGAACGACGCGCTCGTTGCCTCGCCCCTGCCTTTCTGGGAAGCCCGCGAATGATGGATAGCGACGAGACTAGCTGACATAACAGCCCCTCCTCTTCCCTGCTGGAGATTACGACAAATGTAGCGACGACACAAGAATGTTCCGGTGAGACTTGAAGGCGTCACAGGATCCCCTCCTCCTCTCCCTCCCCCCGTTGAATAGGCAGACACCTGTAGGAGGCACACGAATATTCTGGGAGTTAGGATGCTCAGCACAGTGCGCGAGTTACAGAAAATTCTGGGTAATGCCCAACGACGCTATTTATACTACCGCGTTCCAGCGGCCAGCAGTCTTTGGCGAAGGCCATTTGGCCAGTGCGCGAACTAAGTTAAGTGGGAAACGATAGCGGCGGACGTGTGTTCTTGGTGTGAATGGACGAGAGGGTATGAAACCCGACGAGTGAAGCCTACTGTACGTGAGGGCAGTCGGAGGACTCTAGAACATTGCGGACTGGCGGGACATGTACTGAACTGAGGTGGGACGGAATGGACATCTAATACGGATTTTATCGTAAATATTCGAACTGTCAAATATAGTCGCATAATTTATCAAGTAAGTGAATAGGTTGATACAATGTATGTTGGGAATGATCTTTAATTATTTAGTTTCATTGGTTTCTTTGTAGTATTTATAAATTTAATTAATTGGAGTGATTAATTGTAACAGTAAGTGATAAAAATTCATTGTGAGGTGTTGAATCGAGAGAATTTTGTTTATAGTTACTGTAAATAATATTAGAAAATTATAATTAATTATTTTATTTAATTAATACCTCCATCCCCTAACGAACTTGGTTTACCCCACTTAATTTCTAGACATACAAATTATAACAATATGCATATTTTGTGTATGTATAGAAAAATGAAAATTTTTTCAGCTTGAAGAAAATTTTTTTTTGCCTAATACTGGTTCTCATAATTTATTTAAAAATGAGTACCTTTTTACATTTTATGAACTCGTCTGAAACAGTTACAAATGATTTAAATTACCTTTCTGTTGTACAGTTATCCAATATCTAAATCGTCGTAATGAACACCAGCCCTTAAACGGATCAACGGCACTAGGTACAAATACAAATTAAACCTATCGAGTTCAAACAGGGAAAAGTACTAAACTTAGTCCATTGGTTTAGTTTCCACTGGTTCTCAACCATACTGCCTGCCTATTGTAGAGCGCAATTCCTCTGGTTGAGAATTAATCTGTGTGTGGGTGAAGTGCCGTGTTTACGTGTGCGACGACCACAGGAAATCGAATAGTTCTCGAGAGGCGTCGTTGTATGTCATAAAAATAATGGGACAGCGGTGGCACAGTGGTTAGGGAAGTCGCCTCCCACCACGGCGATCACTCCCGGTTTTTCGCATGTGGGAATCGTGCTGGACGAGACCGCCTGCCGGCGGGCCTCCTCGGGGTATCCCGCTCCCCCCGCCTTTTAACTCCAGCGCCACCCCATCCTAGGGTCTCACTTCATGTCATGTCCGTGGATGACGGGCACCTACGGGTCCCGGCTGGAAAAGCCCGTCTCTCGGTGAGTGTTCCTCGCCTTGGGTTTTTTAATATTATTTATAAAGATAATAATGGCAAATGTTTCCTTAAGTGCCAAAGTTATAAACACATATAATTTATCCGTGGATAGATTACAAAATATTTGTTCACTATCATAATGATATATAGAATAAAATTATCTAACATCATCGCAGAAGTGAATTTTTTAAAATCTGCTATGCCTAAAGAAAACCGCGAGTAATTTTAAAGCACTGGTACTCATAAATAAAACGTCAGAACAAGAAAAACATTTTGGCGATAGCTCGGTTAATAAAGCAATAAAAATGTGCACAATTTTGTCCTAAATCTGAATGGGTTAGTTCACGTTACTACTATACCTTGTTTGAAACACGCATTATTGACCATGAGGAGAGGGGGGGTGCTAGATAGGGCCTACAGAGCTCTAACTGAGCATTAACGATTGTTTATACACGAACACCGAAGTAACGTACACACTGGCTTTATTTATAAATGTCATTAATTTTCTGGAATAATATTTCACTTTGGCAAGATACATACAAAAATACTCCAGCGCCCTCCATTGAACCTTCGTAAAGGCTGTTCACGGTAAAATGAGCACTTTTGAAATCAACCTTTTAAAATGTTACTGCCCCTACCTACACATATTTTGACGGACACATTGAGTGGCATGCGCCTAGTAAATTTGGCAATGACGGAGGGAAAGTAGTTCCACGTCTTAGAGTTGAATTACAAGTGATTGGTAAACATTTATGAATTTTAAAATATTACATATTACTTATTGATTATTTTTAATGTATAAGTACATGTAAAAATATTATATTAAAATTGTGAAACATTTTCTGTTCTAATAATTACACAGTTTCACTTGCCGAAGCATGAATAAAGTGAGCAGACCCATGGCAATGCAAATTTGACCTAAGGTGGAAAAATACACAATGAGCATACAAGTAGATCTTAAGCAGGACTTTCAAAAGTGCTAATTTTAACGTGAACAGCGTATAAAGACTTTCAGCCAGTAAAATAATAGGGCCACCGTTGAAAGTCTCATAGCTACTCGCAGGTGGTTAGTGGCGATGGCGTACAGTTGCGCGAGGCCGCGTCGCCCTTATCGCTCATGTGCCTCTCGGTCTCAAACGCGGAAAAACTCCAGTTAGGCGGGGACCTTAAGCCCCAGCTACTTACCGCTGTATACCTTGGAAAGGTTACGACACAGCAGGCTGCAGCTGCACTGAGAAAAAATAATTGTTTAAACCACCAAATAAATAATTATGACATTTATTTTGCTGTTTCAAACCAACTATTGTTAAATCAAACACAAGATTGTTGAAGTATTTAAAGTGATTTTTTTGTTTTTAACAAATACTTTTGTTTGTGTATGTTTTCAAATCAAACGAATGTTTTGCTGACTATACCATATTTTTCATGTATGGTATGCTCAATTATTTATCTATATCAATTTTGCAAAGATCATATATTAGTTTTTAAAATGATTACAAATGCTTGATTCTACAGAACGATTTATTTAAATAAACTATTTTTGTCAAACTATTTTGACATGGTAAATTTTGCCATTTGGATACGTCCGTCTGAACAACGAGCTTGTTTGGAGCAAGTGAGTTTAAGATGGCAGACCAAGAAACATGAATGCTCGTAATTTCATGGGGAATAAGAAAATTAACACCTGTTTTTGAAGGTATGTGGAAGTTTTGTTTAATTTATTGCGTTCCTGTTGTCAATATGGGTTAATTCCAGTGACATTTCATAGTGTTTCTAAACATTCGTGCTGTACATCCCTTGTTATAAACATTACCAAGTTGTAAAGTAATAAAATTACTTTTATTACGTTTCCGAGGTGTGTTTCGAAATAACAGCGTCCTGATGCAAGTACGAGTAAGACACGCGTGCAAGATATTAGAAATATTGTTTAAAATAACATATTTATGATACGTTGCCGAGGTGTGTTTAAAAATAAAAGTTTATAGAAACATAAGAGGATAAAAGTAATGACATTCAAAAACTGCTACAAATGCTTAAAACTCGACACATGAAGTTTACGGCACGTGAAAGGACATCGTTCGTGCCCTTGGCGGAAAGGCACACACATTCATATTTTAAAAACATTATATGGTTCAAAGATGTAACACTAGTAATTAAGTCGAATAAATGCATGTCTGGTTTAACTAAATGATTTGGTGTGTGTGTGTGTTTATATATATATATATATATATATATATATATATATATATATATATACATATATACATATATATATATAATAGTAACCAAGCCAATTAAATGCACGTTTGTTTTAACACAGGCATGTATTTGGTTCAACCAAATGATTTGGTTAAAAGTAATTGTCTTATTAGTCAAGCCAAACAGATGCTTGATTGTTCTAACACAGACATGTCGAAGTTCAACAGAATGATTTGGTTAAATGAAACTACTGCTGTGGTTCTGCCAAACTTGTGAACTGACTTGATTCAGGTTATTATTAAAACAATATAGCATTGTTGAAACATCTAAATAATATCAAAGAAATAACTTTGTTCCGCCAAGCAATGATCTTGATTACCAGTAGACAAAAATGCCATTTGGTTGTTTCAAACAAATTCCATTACATTTTACTAAATATTTTTCTCAGCGTGGTTCGACAAGGCTGATGAGCGCGGAAGCGGGGCAGGTGAAAGTCGAACTAATGCACCGTGCACCCGAGCTTAGCTGGCTAGCGAAGCCTGGTCGAGTTCACGGTACATTCCTTCGCGCGAGAGTTCGCTGTTTTGATTGCTTCGTGCATGTCGGAAACCACCAGGGAGTTCGTCAAAGTCAGGAAGTGATTTACTGAACCTACTTTTGTTCACCGTCACAATGTTGTGGCACCCAATACATTTTCAAAACTGTTGCTTGTTTACGCATCATATCCACGTTAAATCGGAATTGGTGATGGAGTTGGGAGGGGAAGTTCTTAAATAAAAAACTTTTATGTAAGACATCAAATCGCTATAAAACAGTTTTTTTTTTTTTCGTAAACTTGTGTGATATTATTATATATTTTGGCCCGTCCTAACACCGCTCTGGTGACAAAAACAGGTTCCATTATCGGACAGTCATAAGAGCTACAGATTTGCAATAGAATTGTTTTACAACGCTTTCCAACTGAAAGAATGATTTAGATTCAGAAACTAAATAAATTTACTTAAAATTTATTTGTTTTCTCCCAATTGCATTTGTATACCCAACTTCTATGCTCTTGTTCTAAACGCCTGCATTCGTTCCTCTGAAACAAGTTAATAAGTTAAAAACACTTTTTTTGGTACTATTTACTATATACTGTAAAGGCTGTTCGCGGTAAAGTGAGCACTTTTGAGATCAACCTTCGAAAAATATTACTGCCCCTGTATGCATGAACGAGTAACTGCCTTGCATGCTCCTATAGACAATTCACAGTAAACTGAGCACATTTAAGGCCGTGCTATAATTTTCCTTTCAACCGTTTTCTATCATTCTGCAACTTGTTAATATAAACATTGCCATGTGACTAATAAACATAATGTATATAATTCACCACTCTCAAAAGTTAACATCTAAGACTGCGATAAAATATATTTGTTAATAGCATAATGCTTGTTGGGAGGGCCTTAAAAAGTGCTCACTTTTCAGTGAATAGCCTAGCAAAGTTGGCAACGTCGCACGTAGCGAAAGTTAACTCAACGTTGAATTAAAATTATTTGGTAAACTGCTGTGAATAATAAAACAATTCCGTTTGTTTATTTTTTTAATGTTTGTATATGAAAGAATTGGCTAATTTATAAAAATTTACTTTCTTAATAATTTCGTAGTTTAACTTGACCGATTTGAGAACATTTTTTTAAAGTATTAAAACGATAACCTTTACTCCTCTGTGATATAATTCAGGTTTTATGTAACCAACCCATAACTCAATCAGACCTAACATAATCCACATTAGTTTTATTTCTACATGTGATCTTCTTTATTTCAAGAAAAAATATGTCTTGGAGAAATAGAGTATGTATAATTAACAGTGGGAACAGAAGACCAAGTGGTCGCAGTACCTTTAGTGTTAAGCTCAAGGCAAGTATGCCTCGAGAACACTCCGTCTTTCATATCCATTGATACACGTTTAAGTGGCTTACATGAGCACTAACAACCTGCATGTTGAATGTTGCTGGAAATGACCTAAGAGGTCCTTAAGATATAATTTTGGAAAAATGGGTTTGTTTATTTCAGGTGGCAATACCTTACAATACGTCAGGTCAAAGAGGCTGTGAATATAGCTTACTAGATGCTTGTAAAACGTATTATGAATTTTCGACTATCTGCAGTAATTGAGGGAACATAACGCGTAGTAAAGATACAAATATAAACAATTTGACGTTATTTCAATGTGTTGACTATAATCCGAGCCCTTTGTAAAGCCACATTTGTTTCCTTCTGTAGTATGTAAAATTGACAATGACAAGTACAAGATCACATTAATCGTGCGTTAGACAATTGCAACTGCGAAGTTGTAAGCACGGCCGTAGAAGACATGTCTGGACACTAGCTTAAAATTTGACGCCATTATTGACCCATTTAGTTCATGAACTCAGTCACAGAGCGCTGATACCGTAGTAGTGATGTTTGATACGGCTAGCATAGGAAGTGGCTTTGCAATATTTTCTTAAAATGTGAAAATGACGTTTATATCTCTATGGATTTATCCCTATACCAGCAACATCAACTCCACTAGTCTGCTTGCAGCGCTATGCGGCTACAGCATGTATCAAATCAATCAATTAAGGGGTCAATTCGCTAACATTGTTAAATAGGCGAGTGTCCAGACCCCTCTTCTACGGCCGTAGTTGTAAGTCACGTCCCTATGTTAATAATAATATTCTCATAGACTAAATATGAGGTAGACCTATCTAGCTGGCTGCGCCACAAAAAATCTCCATATCCAAACATTGAACTGCTTTTCTGCCAATACAGCTTGCAAAAATGGCGTGGATTGAGTTTAAGGTTAGAATGCTGTTTAGTAAACAAGTGCTTTTGTGATGATTTTATACTTCCTCTAACCAATTTTTATTTATTTTTTATTTAATTCATACTGGTTAAATTAAATTATTAATATAATAGCGATTGTCACTTTAAAATTAAGATATAAACAAACACGTTCATCACTGTTGACCATGTGATTTTGACAGTTGTGTTTCTCTGGGGTAGGTCAATGTTGGGTACATGCACAGAAGACGAATAAGCGGTCTACCTCATCATTAATCTATGGTCCCAATGTCCCAAGATATTCGCCAACTTCATCTTTCGTCCGCAGACGCACGCGCGGATGTGTTCCTAATGGTTTGTTTTGTTTACATTTTATTGCACCCAAAAGGTAAAAGTTACTAATGGTGTATTGATAACGAGGCGTGAGGACTGACGACATACATCTCGATATTTGTTCAAAGCAATAAATGACCTTCAATCCCGCAGCCGCAAAAACGAAACTTTAATAAATAAAAATACGAAAATGTACTGACTAGAGGAAAAAACTAACCAAATGAAGTTAAATTAAAGTGAAATTAAAAACGTACACACTCGCATGACTCAAATAATAAAAGAAAATAAATAAGCTAGAAATATCCATATTTACGAGTAATCTTAGACAATTTATTGACGCGCGTATTAGGGTGCACTCTAGTTAAATGTCTGAAAGATTAGCTTCGGAAGGTCCGCTGACCATTCGACTGCGATGCCTGATTCTTCCTTATTATCGATTAACACAAATAGAAATGATATAAACAAATTCGCTGTCCACATAGTTAATCGCAATTTTTTTATATTATTTTTACTTGTATATGCGTGTTTATATTGCGAAACAATGAACTTCTGAAGAAAAAAACTTGTTGTTTATAAATTTATGTAGGTCTGCAATATTAGAAAACAGATAGCCCAACATATATTTAGAAAATATTAATAACATAGAATATTTTGCAAATAATTTAAGTTTATTTAGTAACTCATTCATTTCAAAATATTTCGCCAATGTTTGCTAATGCTACAAGATAAATTTTATTTTAACAGAAACCTTAATAGTTAGATTGTAAATTAGTTTTATCACAATCAGCTACTTAATTCACCATTATAAATTATTTACAAATATTACAAATCCACGCAACCAACGACGAATGCGATGTAATTTTGGGAAGTTGAGATTATCTCAACTTTTATACATGCGGCGTAAATTGGGTGCATCTTGGCAAAAGTATTGATAGTTCAGGGGGCTACCTCGTGGAGATGTGCATGCAAGCGATCTTTATTAGCTTAGCGTGTAACTTTAACGAGTAACCAAACAGCTACCCTACCCCGAACTGGAAGGCGTATAGAGCGCCCTCAGAGTTCATTTCCCCTTGCCATACCAATGCGCCCGAGAAATCGGTCGGAGATGCGAACTCAAACCTCGCCAAAATAGTTTCTTTCCTTCCATTTCTGTCACTTCTGGCCATCTCTCACCGCCGAGCCAATCGAAACGAGGGAGATGCAAACAGCAAGGTAGAAACTTCGGCTGACAAGAGGCATCGTCGCCCAAGGTCTGTAAAAGGGGAGGTTGGCTCAATCGCCTGCTGTGTGCTGAGTGGCTGCCTGCCTGTGACGTAGCGTGCAGCCCTGAACCGAGCGCGTGGCGCGCGAGCCGAATATAAAGGAAAAACAAACTCTTCATTACAGCCGAACCGTTAAAGATAATGACACGAAACTTTTAGTGTTCGGGAAGAAACATTATCGGTCACCTATCGGAGGTCTTTTTTCATTTTATCTGATGCACTCCTCTCGCAATAAAATAAATTATCACGCTGTTTTGTATGCTCGTGTTATTGTAGTTGAAATGTTTTTCAGTTACGGCCTAAGTTAAGGTTTTATAAGCCTATGAAAAGCAACTGAATACTAAAATTGATGATCCTTGCTCAGTTAACAGTTGTGGACTTAACAGATTTGTAAAACCGAGCGAACTTCTTTGTTTCAAAATAGTGCGAGAATTCGGTGAAATTTTACTAGCAAACATAAAAATATTGAAACTGAAACGACTATGGCCACACATTTACAAGGGTGTTATTTTTAATAAGCTTATGTACAGTAACAGAATGCGACGAGATAATATCAGTTGAAATCGAGCATTCTTCCAGGGAAATATTAACATGTTTTAAGAATATAGTATTTTTAAAATGTAGCTTTTTCAAGCAGAGAGAGAGACAGACACATACATAGAGACAGACACACTCAAGGAATGCATGCCATAATTAAATAAAAACGTAATAAAACACAATCGAGTTAATTCATCACATTTATTTGAAGTTACTTTTGGAACGGATTAAGAATAGTGTAACAAAAACTTCATGAATTATTCTTGTGGTCTGCATTTGTAATTCAAGAGCAGTTACTATATCTACGGCCAATTTGCTCTACAGAACGACACTGTTAAAAATAAAAATGTCCGTTATCTAACGGAGATTTCTATACAAATTTACCATTTGTGTACGCAAATCAGACCCGTTACGACGGAAAAGGGAGCCGATTTCCGTACTTAACAAAATACGAAGCTATCATTGATTGTCATAGCTTCGTGTGTCGGGAACAAACAATGCCAAGGATACACAAAGCCTTCTTAACCGCCGTAAAATGAAAAACGTTTGTTCTTGTGCCTTTTAAAATATTTGCGTCTTAAACGCTCTAATTTAAAACATCACAAGATAGCACAAACACTTTGTAACATACGGCATCGCTTCAAACATTTCAACCATTCGAAAGATTTAAAATGTTTTTATTATTGTAAATATTAACAACAATCGTGAATTATCCACATAGGATTATGGTGAATGGGCAGGACACTAGGTTACGAACGTTTTTATTCGTGTTGAAATCCCGCTTTAGGACAAAATGGACGTGAAATATTTTATCTATTTCTGTTCCATAGTGCGACATCCTTGTTTAGGCTATTCGCGGTAAAGTGAGCACTTTAGGAAACTCTCTCATTTGGAATAATAGTCAATAAATGTGTGTTATTTTCTATCAAGACGTTAACTTCCAAGTACGGTGGAATATATAGACTGTATTTATTACATCCATGGCCATATTTATTTCAAAAGTTGGTTAAAGGATAAAAGATGGCCGATAGAAAAAAGTGTTTAAAGCCTCAAAAGTGTTCACTACACAGTCACGGCAATAACGCAAGTTTTATAAAACCTGTGATGGTTGGCATTATGGAGTCATTAATGGCTATGATTCAGATTTCTCTTAATTTTTAGACTTTAAAAAGTCTTATTGGTGTTTTAATTTTGTCGAATAAAATTTATAAATTCAATCAATTATCTTTTTTAATATTTTCATTTAATTTTTCTTATTATGCTATATTTTATCATAACTTTGGTTGCTCGATGCAAAATATGCATTTTTAGAAAACATGAAAATTTTCTCTTGAAAATCAAGAAATTTGTTGTTTTATTTTTACTTAAAATTTAATGTTTCTAAGGTGGCACAAACCTGCACAATATTTTTGAATAAAGGTTGTAAATTTACTTGATTTTGGGGTAAATTTTCTTGTTTTTTAGAATGCTTAAATTCTTAAATTTCGAACCATGATTTCGGATCACAAAACCTTGATTTTGGCCTCAAATTGCTTCATTTTTGACGAAAATGTGGGTTGCGTAAGAACTCCCATTTTACATCTACTTGTATTTAACGGCAGCCTGTAATTACAATAAATGACAATTTTTTTCATTTTATCGTTTTGCAAATGTAGTTAAACTAAAGAAAATGTTGATAAAGCCAATAGTTTCCTGTAACCACAACATCTGCAAAATTGCAAGGGTGGGGGGAAAACAGGAAAACCTCGAGAAAACATGCCAGCCAGCAGCATCAATCAGCAAAATTCCTATATGTGAATATCTGTGAGTAACCTCACAGGGATTGGATCATATTGGTGGAAGGCAAGCGTCCTATCACTACACTCACCGCAGCCCCACTTAGTAAAGGAGGAGATGAACCTCATTTCTTCAATGGGTAAAGTCAATTACAAAGTTGAATTAAAAAAAAAATGATTGTAACAATTAATATAATTCTCCACCAGCTAATGATAGATCTAGTTTCTGAATGGGTTGGACAGTATTTTGCACACCTGCAATTTATTTTTTTAAACTATAATTACTTGTTTATATCTTAGGTAGATGTAAATACATACGGGAAGTTATCAAATACAATAAACATATTGCAATGTACCTACATTCGTGTATACACACCAGCATTAAGAGATAGGATTTAGAGTAAAAGGCACAGAAAATTAAATTAAATAAAGAAAATTTTAGAGATACAATGTATTCCTATAAGTGGCATTTGAAAACTTTCGCAGTAGGCCTAGGTACTCGATTTTAAAACAGTGGTAAGTATTTTGACAAGCTGATGATGTTTACAATAGTGACATAAACATCACCCAAAATTTCAACTATTCGTCAGGCCTGCAGTAGTGACATATCAAACAAATAATACATTGTTTTGTATAAAAACTTTTGTAGCAAAGTTTATGTTGCAGAATACCGGACTTACACATACAAACACACAAAAACCAACAGGAATAGTTGTCAACAGGTACATGAACACATATCATTCTGCAGAAGGAATCATTTAGTTGCAAGAAGACCACTGTGTTTTCCTGTTTTTGTTATGTCCATTATTAGTTTCTTGTTTCTGTAATTTGCTGCTTATTAACTGAATTCCTTCTACAGAGTTTTCTGTGTTCTTCACGTAGGCTAACCTATTGGTAACTATTCTTGGTTGCTTTTGTGTGTCTGTACGTTCGTATCTGCAATTCTAGTTTCCTGCGACATGAACTCTGTTGCACAGGTAAGTGTCCAACACAATTTTCCATTTCATATATAATATTCATATAGGCATACATGAATTAAAAAGCGTAAGATATTGTAACTCAAGGGAAATTTGTTTACAAGAATTGCAGGTTCGGCTGAATAAACTGCTGCTAGTGAAAATGTTTTTTCTTAGAGGGTTGCTTGTTTGTCAAGTTTCTGGAGCATGGTTCTGAGATATTGAAACTGAATATTTTTTAATGTATTCAGAGGAGAATTTCACACTAAAAATAATAATTGCACAAGTTGGTAGGTAACAACAAAGAAATTTTGCAATAAGTGTGTCTGTGGACCACTTTGCAGTGGTTAGTACACACGCACTTGTCATCGACATAATTTCAGTGCATGCATCTTTCACCCAATGTAATTCAGTAATGTAGCTTAAGCTAATTAAATTACCCAAAGTAACCTAAAAATCTGATGAATAAGTTTTCATACAGTTTAACCTATCCATAGGGTTGTTACTTTTTTATCCATAAAAGTTTATTTCTAGAAATAATGATGTCGTTTTCCCTCCCAATATGAAATTTTTTTTAGCATGTAGGGCTGAATTAATATTGTGACTACTTACTGACTAAGCCCTTGGTACTAAATTGCACTTTTGGAGAAAGATGAAACACAATGTTCTGCTGAAAAGTTGCTAAAATACTTGATTGTCCAGTGAAAACAATGCAGTAAAAATTTAAATTCTGTGTTTTACTTATGTACCACAGGTAACATAACCCTGCCCACATTGCCGAAGCAATAAATAACACTGTAACCTACAATAAGGTGTAAATAAATTTAAAACTGTATCAGAACAGAGCACTAATGTAATGTGAAACGAGAATGGTACTACGCTAGTTATATTTTATTTAATCGTTCATTCAAAGAATAGTTTTCAAAAAATCCTGATAAATGAGCACTATATTCAAAATACATGCTCATTATCGCCCATAACCGAATACTGGGCCGTGGTATTACACTCACTATTATTAGTTTTATGAGCAAAATAAAGTATTTGTTGTACAACTAACACACGCGAATAATAAACTAATGAAACTTCAAATAGGAATTGTAATATATATTTATTTATTCATTGTTATCTCCGTTCAACACGAAATGCCACAAAATTAATTTTTCTGGCAAAGTCATTCTAATGTAAACAAAATGTTTTGGTCTACAGCAAGATGGCGGCTAGAGCATCCATAGTAAAAACGTCTATCCCCAGTGGCTTCACCTACGTCACAACATGCCATCTCCTGTATACTCCTAACCCCATGTTGCAGACACTAGGACAGGGATAACAACTTCTGAACTCATCCAGCTACCAACTTGTTACCACCTCCAACATGATCACTCCAGAACTTCAAAACTATGGCAATTCCAGATCTGCCACACAAGCTGTCAACACATATCATAGCCACCATATCAGCACCATAGCAGCAGTTAACATCTGATCTCCCCTGATCACTCCCTTCCGATGGTCATATCTACTCAGGATTTGCCAGGTACATTCCCCACACTGTATTCTTTTACGCGACCACAAGTGATCACAAGTCCGAACTTGAGTGCTACTTATCAACCAACTTATAATCATCGCAGGACCACCATCAAATTTGGCGCACGTGTTCTCCAGAATAGCTACATTCTGGCTACCACCATCCTTCAGATCAGATCACTCATAGTGGCTCAAGTATACTCAAGATTTCCACCAAGTGGTCAACATAGTAATCATACATTCCCTCATACCATCAGTAATGACTAGTAAAGATAACACTGCCATCACATCTCAGAAACCCAATGAAACTGAAACAACCTTTAATGTCAAGAACATCATAAAACAAGCGATTACCAAGGTGTGTAGTGGACGAGTCCGGACCACTCCAGCAAAAGATTCATCACAATGCCAGACATCACCCATCCCGACCAGACATTTGAAGTCTGATGCTGACAATCTGTCAACAGATCAGAAAGAAATGCCTTGTTCTCTGCTTCCATCTCCTACAGTGAATCATAAGCAGTCCAATAAAACATTTATATCCAAGACTTCCTGTAGTATTGTCACACTCACGACATCCACATTTACCAGCACATGTTCACACCCCATCTCGGCTTCATGTTGCAGTTCTTCCATTCTGCAATATGAGCCCAACCAACATAGCCAGAGAACCAATACTGTAATCAACATAAACACTGATCCATAGCTCTACAACAAGAAAAAACCCTTCTTACAGAAAACGACCTTGTTCTTTTAAGATTACCAGTAATCGCTCCAGTCAAGACACCAAACTATGCAATGTCACTGAATGATTTGGAACTCACTCCAGCCTCCTCAAGCATTCTCACTACTATATATAATTAACCTGTTTTTTCCACAGCCGCTGCAGCAACATCCAGATTCTCCACACCTACATCTACTATTCACTCCATCAGCCAAGAACCACTCAACAAACTTATCACCAACATGTTCCAGGTCCCACCAAACATTTCAGTTTTGGATTACATGAATGCTCGATTCAAAGCTCACTGAGGACCAAACTCACAGGCATCTGAGCTGATGGAAACAACAGATGGCAGGCTAGGAATATCTGGTGACTGTTCGTTCCATTGAGAATGACTGGGCTGCCACAAAAGATTAAAACTTTCACGTCATCACTTCCAAAAAGAACCATAGGAAAAATAACACCAATATCTCCCTTTCACCCAAAGAACAAAACACACTCCGAGTATCACCTCAGGACCTAGTAAAAACTAATAAAGTATCCTCATCCCTTTTTTGACCTGACGATACCATTTCTAGAACACACTCTCTTGCCTCCAATCACTCTTCTCTACCAAAACTCTCCACAGTTTCTACCACATCTACAACAACAAACACAGCATACTTCACAATCTTCATAATCTAATTTGACACCACAAGTCCGTCGTAAGAAACCACCACTTATCGTAGTAATGTGTGGATTGGCTCCAATCACCATCAAGCAAATTTCATTTCTGCATTCACAATTTCAGGAATAACTTCAAGTCTCGCACTACCATAATTCTTGAACATTTCAAATGTGCAACAAAGTTGACCACATGAAGGTGACCACATTGATAAGGCAAGTGAATGATAGTTTCCACACTTGGACATGCCCAGGAGACCAGAACGCTCGAGTAGCCATCCGCAACCTTCATGTTGAGACACGATTTCAGGAGATTCTGATTACCTCACATAAATCGGAATCAAACACTCTACAATTGTTCTATTAGGGAGAAAGGGAGAATTTTCCCATCTGTTCCCCCCTTTTCGTCATCATTTTGGAGGACACAGCCAAGCTGAACGAAATTCTGAAACTCGCCAATCTGGCCAGAGTACCAGTGAGGATCGAGATTAACCATGGTGGTAGGAAACTTGTACAATGTTTCAGATGTCAGGGTCTTGGACAATCTTCTCACCGCTGCAATGAAACACCAAATTGTGTCCAATGCTCTCAGGGCCACCCACAGAGCAAATGACTAAAGAAGGAAAGAAATCCATCCAAATGCTGTCTCTGTGGTGGTGATCACCCAGAAAATTACATCAGCTGTCCATACAGCATGCAGCACATGGAAAATAAAGAATCATGTGCCCAGGTCATAACAGTTCAAAAAGGATACCTCACTCCAGCTCCTGCTCCTCCACCACTCCCGGCTTCGTTCGCTCACACCCTCTCTGGAAAACCAATCACGACAAATTCCACCAAACAATCACAACAAACCAAAGCTATCCGCCCTGATGAATCATTAACAGACACATTTAGAAATATCATGAAATAGTTCTGGAAATGTGATCTCTGTGCTACATTAAAACAACTCCAGGCAGTCTTCAAACAATTTAAAACAGCAAACTCACCTTCCTTGCTACCTCCACAATCTGCAACATATTTCAAACATGGGTAACAATTTCACAAACACTCCATCTCTTTCTATTGCTGAAATTCATCCTTTTGAATGCCAGGTCAGCGATTAATAAGTTGGAAGACATTACCTCTGTCACTCATCAATACAAGCCCATAATGTTTGGCATCACAGAAACATGACTGAAACCACCAATTAAATTCAATATTCCTGTATATGTGATTCATCATTCTGATACAGAGTATTCCCCTATGGTATTGTGACCAACACAGTTCGATCAGACATATCACATTACAGCCGTTTCTTTAACGCATTTACTGGCATTGAAGCCATAGCAGTTATAGTCACATGTATCCATCGTCCATTTACATTTATACTAGTATACATTATTGCTAGAGGCCCATTCCCAAAAGATGGTCTCACACATATTCTGGCTGGAGACTTCAACAGCCAACATACTGCCTGTAGGGATGTCACGCCAGTACATTTACAGGCAGAGGACTCTACAGATTCATCACTGATAGCTTAATCTGCCTTTAAGCACCTACTGTACCCACTAACAACCCATAAATAGCAAAGTTTCATGCTTCAGTAATTTACTTGTTTCTTACCACTCCCAACATCCAAATTTCAAATACTATTTCTCTCACTCATCTAGATTCTGACCATTTACCAGTCATTACAGTATCCAGCCCAACTTGGATGGATCCACCCATAATACAATACTCTTATAATTACTGAAAAGCGAAGTGTAAATGCTTAAAATATACACTAGAGGAACACACTAATCTCACGAATATTCCTCGTACACCTGCTGATCTTGAAGAGGTTATTATTCATTTCACAGGATCCATTCGCTACTCCACTGATGTTGCCATTCCACACTGCCACCATCCTCATCCGATACTTCCCTTCCCACTGCACATCAGAGTGATGGTCCGCCGTAGCGACCGAGCCAGAAGGAAATGGCAACTGTTTTGGTGACCTAACCGTACTCTACTGTTACTAAGACATGGTGACTCCACCGCATCTTACTGGCTAGATGCTCACCAAACCTGTCCTTGACTATAATCCAATATACAACACTTTTACTTGAATCCTTTACATCTCTCTTTTATCTACTACTATTTCTAATACTTTAATATTACAAAGACTATAATTCGGGTGACATATCAGAAGGTAGAAATTAGTGACACAATTATTTATAAAAATAAACTCTTTATATATCATCTAATTTATCCACAACCTGAATATTACAGTCTCTAATCCTTTACTCATTATACTATATAATTGCAATATTTCAAACTATGCCTCAGACTTTATCTGGAATGCTCGTAACCATGTAGCTTCCCTAATGGCTCTACATTGTACCCTAATTATATGGCACCTACCACTGATTCACACTCGGCTCGAACAAAGCTCCTGCGTTGCGATGTCGAGAGGTGGAATTGTCATACTGCCTGATTAACATCTCCAGACGTTGAATTGAATGCTGATCAGCGAATCCCCTCGCGTCGATCACTCCTTGGAAAGTCGTCTTCAACATGTGGCCTTAGGATAAGCCGACGAGTGGCTGAAGAGCGGTGATTGGGGGAGGGGCACGCGCTCGGCAGCCCTATTTATTACGTACCCCCTCTAGCCAGCTTTCCTGACACGTCGGTGCCACCCCACTGTCCTCTTGGCTCCCTTCACATGCGGTGTGTCTCACATACGGAAAGTGTGGTGTGTTGGATGTGTTGGCATATTGCTATTCTATATGAAGTACACAACACAACGTACGAGAAAACGAAGACCTGAATCAATATCATTCCTTCTGCAGACAATCTCGCCGGACAATCTTCACGTGGGCTGCCCAACAAGTTAATTCTATCAATAAAATGTAATGGTAAGCGATTATGAGTTTATGAAACATGGCATCGTAATTTGATATGTTTCGTCGTCATTCCTTGCTCTTTAAATTTACTTGACCATTACCAGCAGTTATATCATTCGTGCCTTTCATAGTTGTTAAAGAATATTTCTATACGACGTTTTATTATGTGTACTCTGCAACGAATATATTTATTATTTAATATGTATATACATTTGTTTCCAGGAAAATTTGAGTATAATAAGACTTTGAGTACTTCGCAATGAAAATTCTAACCCCAAAATATGTGCGAAAATGTTTACCGTCTTTCAAGTACTCTTACAACATACTGGTTTCTTAGTTATTTATTATTATTTCCTTCACAAATATTACAATACAATAATAATTTACAATTTTTATCAGCCGTAACTAGCAAAGACATGCTGCAAAGACAAAAACATTTTCCTTTTAAACATTTTAGCAAAAACTTTTTGAAATATTATTGTTAATGTAATGTACCGGAAAGAGTACATAACATTTCCTTACAAAGTATTTTCTTTAATTTTACATGTTTTAAACAATATTAAGTTAAATTATGAAGAAACAGAGTTCATGGTGTGTGGTTTGGCGACACATAATCGTTTATGGCCTCAAATCTGGTCAGCAAGTAAGACTCGAAATTTAACATGTAAGTGCCTACACTTTCTGCTTCCGAGCACCATGTTTTTGACAGTTCGGTCACTGAGGTCTTCAAAATACATAGGAGAAGCAACCACTTATGCCGCGAATCATTTCCGCACATGCTAGCAAAATGGCGGCCTTGGCCAGGAGAATGTAGGAACGACGTTCCCCAAACAGTGGCCCGTAACCTACTCGCTCGCTGGCAGCTCTGCCAATAGAGGACACTTTTCAGTATGCACTAACCAATCAGACACAAGACCCATCCGCAGAGCTACGCACATCCTATCAGAGAAAAGCTGTGCCCCCATCAGAGGAGCCACAGCGCCTTTTCGTTTTTGCGCAGTGTCTACTCTGTTGTATTGTAGGTAATGTCATGTTTTACCATTTCAGTCCCACATTAGGTTATGATTTCAGGTGTTGCAATCCAGTAGTATTTTGGTCCATGCGATACTTAACTTGATTCAATCCTAGCTTCATTTAAACAATCAGTGAAATACGCGCTTGTTTCTCAGAGGACTTGAGATGAAACAATGTGTTTGGTCCATTCATGGTTACTTCAAGGTTTCCTGAACCCATGCTAAAGTTCCAGCTCATGCAAATAAAGCTTTAACTATGTCTGGAAAACTACACTAAAGGGACTACACACCGCATTCGTTCACACTCAGTGTATTAATATTTTGCACTAGAACTAATTATTACTAGTAGCCAGCCATCACTTCGCTCAGGCCTTATGGCGTTATTTAAATACAAACATATATATGGTGTGTAAGATTTTTACTTTCTTACGGGAAATAGTTTTACTGTCGCGTTAGTGTTGCTTTTTGCTAAGATGAATTTTTACTATGTTTTTCCAAAAAATAATGTAACTTGCGACAATTTGCGTCAACTTGCGACTATCCGCGAATACTTGTGGCTACCCATGACAACTTCTGACAACTTGCTACTACCTGCGACTACTTGCGACTACCTGCATCTACTTGCGACTACCTGCATCTACTTGCGACTACCTGCATCTACTTGCGACTACCTGGATCTACTTGCGACTATCTGCATCTACTTGCGACTACTTGCGACAACATGCGACAACTTGTGACTACCTGCGTCTACCCATGACTACCTGCGACTACTTGCGACTACTTATGATTATTTGCGGCTATTCGCGACTACCCATGACCACCTGTGATTACCTGTGACTACTTGCGACAACCTGCGACTATCCGTGACCACCCAAAACCACCCGTGACTACCTGCGACAACCTGTGACTACCTGAGACTATCTGCGACTACCCTTGACTATCCGTGACTACCTGCGATTACCAGTGACTATACATAATTACCTGTGACTACCCATGATTACCTGCGACTACCCATGACTACCTACGACTACTTGCAACTACTTGCGAATTTTTTTATGTTAAGATACACAATTTCTTCTAGAATTGTTTCAATATCTATTTAATAATGGTTTTCTTAGCGCATGCTTAGAAAGCTGCCAAGTAGCTAATTTTTCTTCGACTTGATTCACAAATTTTGACATTTCTTAAGGATTTTTATTTTAAATTAAACATAGCCTATGACCATCTGGAAGCATGTAGCTACCTAACATTGCAAGAACTATAAGAATTGGCCCTATAGTTTCCGAAATTACCCATTACACATAAAAACATAAACAAAATCACATTATATCTTTATAATATTATTAGTATTATTAAGTATATTAGAACTAAAATAGACTATACATTACCAAAACACCTATTTTCTCTCTGATTTTAGTCTTATTGTTACAAATTAATTATAATATTTTATAAGTTAAAAGTAATTTAAAGTTCAGTTAAATTAAAAACGAGATACTTATGTCATGCCAGACGTATAAAGCGCTTGTGATACATGGAATATTTACTTTTCAAAGGTTTGATTTAATAAGTGTGAAGGAACCATGAATAGACTACATGAGAATAGTGCGAACGTACACAAACCACATTATGCGCAGAAAAGAAGGTGACTGCTCTGGGCAGTGATCTTCTCTGTGCCCGTCCTTCCCTTGCAACACGCACTATGTGGTGTACACAGGGGCTGTACGGGTTAAGCACACGCAGTAACGGGCAGGGTAATTTTCCAGAGACTGGTTCCGTAAGTCAGCGCACGGCCGCGGATGCTCTGCTGTGGTTGACCTCGCTTGCCTCGCGTTCCCGTCCGGCCACTCTCTAGCGGACACGTCGATAGTGTCAGTCGGATAGCGTCCACTTCGTCGATCGCCCCCCTCCTCGACCCATCGATCACTTTATTTTTGCTTCGCTTGATTGAGTATACTAGTCACCACTCTCGATTGGTTTCGTACGCATCTGGGTCGCGTGCAGCTTATACCGTGACTCACTTAACAGAATGCGTAGTACCTACAGGGGCGGCGAAAGGTTTTAGCCGTTAGAGGGGCAATAGGCGAGGTTTCTTGACGAGTAAAAAAACTTAATTTTGCGTATTTTACATGTGTTTTAAATTAAGTGAGCGAAGAAATTTGGGCGGCTCTTTACAGCGAGATCTTGAGAACCGATGGGTGTGAAATGAGGTGAGACTAGAGCAGCGCCGGAATGCAACGGTGGGGAAAGAGAGATCCTTGAGAAACCCCACCGACCAGCGGCATCGTCCGACACGATTTCCACTTGCGAAAATCCGGGAGTGACCCGGCCGGGGATTGAACCCAGTTCGCCTTGGTAGGAGGTGAGCAGTCTAACCGCTCAGCCACCACGGCCGCTCCTTCTGTGGGCGAGAAAACAAAAGACGTGGCGGAAGCAATGAGCAACAGCCAATGAAATGTTCAGCTATTCACGGACGCATATAGACATTTCGTATCTAGCGTGTCACAAACGATGATTCAACTACATAATTTCGCGGAGCGCTGATAATGTTAAACTTTTCAGACGCCAGAGTAAGTATACGGAAATAATTTAATTGAATTTGATTTTTTATGAATGTTTCATACGAGTGCATCTGTTAGTTCCCGAACAACATTTGATATGCTTGTTTATGAACGTAAGTAGAAACCCGAAAATTGTACGAGTTCATTTGAAACTTAAGTTACACTCGACAGTTATGTGTACACCCCTGTCACTTGTTCATTGGCTGATGCCTCAAGAATGAGCATTTTATCCTGTCTATTAGGTTGCAAACGATTCACTCCTTCTCTTTATCCATGCGTGTTATTGGCTCGTATACATGCAGGGCGTCTCAGCAAACCATTGCCTTATCACAGTAGAAACAAGAAACTGCAAGCGCTTGAAGTATATCATGGAACTGCCTGAACTTGTTATACTCCGTGGTCTCTGAATATAAGTAACGATCTAAACGGATGTTCTCTTCCAGATGTAAAGTGGATAGGGGTAGGAAATATTTTCTGAAGTCAGTTTAGAACAGGGATACATTGAATTTTTCTTGAGTAATTATTTAGCAGAAGATTAAAAAAACAGTTTGTTGTATGAACGAAACTGAAGCTTACTTGCATAATAATTTAAGATAATGAAGCTACAGAATAAAAATTAGCAATAGGCCCTACATAGTAATTTTCTATGCAATTTATTAAAATAACTGGAGAAATAATTTATATTATTATGATCAATACATGTAGAAACAAAACAAACTAACGAAGAGCGAAATCGTGCCGGACGATGTAGCTGGTCGGCGAGTTTCCTCGGGGATCTCTCGTTTCCCCCACCCTTTCCTTCCGGCGCTGCTCCGTTCTCAGCTCATTTTACTCGCATTGGCTCTCAAGACCTCGTTGTTAAGAGCCACCAAAATTTCTCGACTGTCAACTGACACCCGTTCCCTATGGGTTATCAGAGTCCTCGTGACTCGTGAGGCGTATCTGCCACGATGGTTGGACCGATAGCTGGTATCAAGGCTCGACCACTTGGCGGGGTGTTGAACCACTTAGCATTCAGGCCGCTGACGCCCATCTGTACTTCAAAGAAGAAGTACAAAGACATGGAATGGAGTGTGGTGGACGCCCCTCCTCCCTCCCCCGTCCAGGGAATTGGTCACGTAACACCTCGGTGGTTGAGGGAGAAATGGCTTACTTGCAGTGATGAAACTATGGAGAATATATGACTATATATGATATAAACTCTCAATTTCAGAGCAAAGGCTGCTATCCCCGGTGAACCGCGACACCGAGGAGAGGTCCTGACTGCTCGCTTGTGCCCCGCTGGCGGGGCGGTGGCCATTCTGGGTAATAGCAATTCCCCGCCACCAAGGACGTAGCTCCCACGGAGTGGAGTGTGACCGGCCCTTCATTGGGTGTAAGTCTATGCCCGGTGAGGTCTTCTCAACCACTTGTGGAAGGAAATTCCTCTTGCCACTCCATTCGGGGGATAATGTCGACCATGAATAACCCACAAGTGCCATGGAAATTAAGTAGTAGCACGGGACGATCTGTTGGCCCAACCATGAGGTGCTCTCTGGTGTCCGATCATAGGGTTGGACTCGTGCTGGCAGTGGTTGACTCCATGTGCTGGAGGAGATCTGGAGAGATTCCCACTCTCGTTGACAGACCAGGCGGTGAGCGACAACCTGCTCCGGTTGTGCCCTGGAGAGGCACTAGGGATATGAATAGAATCCCGGCCGGGCCACACGCTTGGTTTCTGGATGCGAGGGTCTCAGAACCTCTGTGGTAGAGGAGGCGAGGATGTGCGGACGTGCCAGGTTTGGGCTTAGGATCTGGCCAACGGTCGCATTAATCTTGGCCTCCTTGCGTTGAGAGGACGCGATTCCTCTCCCCCGCCTATTAGGAGGCCGAAGCGTGGTAAGGCTGCAAGGGTAAGAGCGCTGCGTTAAAATACAAAATACAAGACTGAGAGGTCCACTGTAACTGACACCAGTATGAATAAATAAATAATTAATCTGTGCAAATAGTTAAGAAAATAAGTGTTTACTTTAAAAATCAGCTTTGATCTGTGTGGCAGTTCAGTAACCTTGAGCCTCCCTCGTCAAAGTATCGCTTTAAAATTTCACATGTAAGAGTGAAAAATAATGAAATCTTGTCTTCTTGAGCAAGCCCTAGCAAAAAATAGGAAACGGATCAGGGTAGTTACTTGCCGAGGGACTGTACTGAAACTTCCTCGATTTTAAATATATTAAATCTAAATTAAAAGAGCAAAAAATAATAATATACTCAAATTTATGACATTTATTAATTATACGAAAGCTTTCGACGAAGTTTTAACATTTCTGCGAGAAGTTATTAAATTATAGGGAACTCTACAACCCTCATAAAAAGTGAGTAGGCTACCACCAAATAGATTTGATATAAAATGTAAGAAAATAATAACCAATGCATTATAAAAAGTGTCGTTTATCTCGTGCATTACTTAGTTTTTATCAGGTTTATGATATTTCTAGATAGGACAAAAAAATTCTTTATAGAAAATTGAAGGAAATAAAAAATTGTTGTTTTATGCAAAGATAGAAGACATGCGAGGTTCTCAGTGTTCGCTCTCCTTGTCCTAACATCGTCCTGCTTTTCTGCCATAACACTATCATAAAAACGTGGATAGAATTTGATGCAAGAACACTGTCAATGTAAGTAGGTTCTTTGAAACCTTCTTACACTACATTTAACATAGTTATTGATGAAACACGAATATATACCAGTTAGCCAAAGTATTTTATTCATATAAAAGTGTGGGTTTATTGAAAATTTAGAAATAAACCTACTTTAAACATTGACAGCTGTACTAGCGATGTGAGATTCAGTGTTGGCTGCATGCGCTCCAGACGATAATCCGTCATAATTTTAACTTGTCTATGCACTAAGACAATCCCCTGCACTTAGTTTGGTGTCCTATATGTAAATATGTCACCTCTGGACCCCATTTAGTCTTGGGCCATCCGGGGTTTTCATTCTCATTTTGACCTTGAACATTTTCATATTTGACCACCTGCTCCACTGGGCATAGATCTTCATGCCCACCTGAACATATTCTCTTACAATAGGAAGAAAACCTACAGACTACATTTACGAACTTTCAACCAAAAATATTACGAATCCAACCTAACGTGGCCTTGGGTGGACCTGCGAACAACGAGAGTTGGCAGACGTCCCCACCATATCCTTGCCCTTGCTAGTCAAACATCTGAGGGAACCTCAGTCGGGGCCTTTCTAAGCCAGTCCATGCTCCTCCTTCCTTTACGTTGACATTAAACAGTTTTCCCTGACAGACTCATTAGAATGTATTCCAGCATAAATGGAACTAACCAAATGAACATGTCTCGTCAATTACCATTCAGTGTGAGTTTCTTCACAATGAAATTCTTGCTTGGGCCCTATCGGTCTGACCGTAAAGAGGCTTACCGTCTAGTCACAAGGCCGAAACATTCACAATTGCACATGATTCAAGTCCAGTATGGGAGGCAGATACTCCTTTTAATAAAACATGGCATAGTGAACGCCCGGGAGTTTCCCACATTTGCTAACCCATTCATGGGTCACCCAGAGGTATAAACAGGCTATTGGTTGGCGAATGACTAGCTCTTTCTTCAACTATGTCACCACCATATGACGATCTATAGCTGGCAGTAGCTCCGACATTTCACTATCCAGTGATATCTCATGTACTGGATGAGCACCTGAACAATCAGAAAGCATTCTGGCCAGGTTCGCCTTACTCGCCGGAGAAGAGACACCCTTCTCTTAGGTTCTACCCAGTCAGGATTGCCCTTATCAGTTTTAGATCCCCCAGACCCCAACCGTGCCACAGTGAGGTCAAATTTTCACCAGGTATGCCACCAAAGGTCGTGCAACTGTGGAACCGGTTACATCAACAGCGCCCTGACAGTGCCTTTAGACAGACAGTCGGGGCAGCCTTTATGGCCCATAGACTATAATCAGCAACTATCGAATCACATCAGGTCACTCACTCCACCTAACACCATGCCTTACACCATGGTTGCCCGACTCTTTCCACCACCGTTCCTACTGACACACTCGCAACCATGGCGTTCGGCTAATCATGCAAACAAGTGTCTAGGCTTGGCATATCATCCAAGTCCACCAAGCAGGCTTATCCAGCAGAAGAGGCAGAACCTTTCGTGTTTGTCAAACATTCAAAGACATCAGATATGGTGTCACTTGTCCTGTGAACCAGTGCCACGCCTTCAATAACTGCTGGTTGGTCATCTGATTCACTGTAGACTGAAAATAAGCTATAAATACATTTTAATGTCATTTTTAAAAGCAACGTCTCTTTCGCAGTATCAAAATCGGGAACTATTGCCGAGTAAATAATTTAGAGAACGACATTATCATGTTTTAACTATTTCTTTAACTCTGCAATACGGGATAAACTTTTTACTTTACCATAGGTCTACATGTTAATTTTATAATTCATTTTACGTTTATTGCAACATGATCATGCAATTCTTTTTAAATTCGTGTGAGATCTGCCTTGACAGCACTTTCATCTTGTGTGTTCTCATCTATCTTGGTGTGGACCTTCTGTAGAGTGAATTTAATGGTGTCATTAATATTGACGTCAAGCCGCTGAATATTTGAATTGGATTCGTATTTCATTTGTTGTAATTCTGAACTATTTTGTTGTAGACACGAACTTAATTCAGATTACATTTTTTGTAATTCTTTGCCTCATAAAATTAAAGATATCAATAAGAGTAGCCTGCTCTAATTTCTACTGCTATTGAACTGTCTGGATTGTAGTGGTTTTTGATCTCATTGTATTTGGTGTTGCTACTAAATTCTGTCTCTCCTGTACAGTCACTTCTATCTGTTCAACAAACAAAATATTGTTCCCTTGCCCTTACTGTTCTGGAACTTCCGTTGCCAAAATACCTTGCGTCACCTGGCATGCCTCGTCACCTAAATCTACTACTGAGTGTGAATCAGTGCCTAACCATATCAAGGAACTAAGCAGGAAATATTCTCCTCTATCACCTGACATAAATATAAAAATGTACAAAATAAATATAAGACAGGTGCAAAACACTTAATCGATCCCCACGTCTGAAATAAAATACGTAACAGCTTACCGAATGTTAGTGTATGACTGTAGGTTTGCATTAAGCCCTCCAGATACAAAAAAAAGTAATGGTAAAATAGTTTATATCAAATAACTGAAATTTACTTTGTTAAAAATAATTGAAGTAAAATTCAAAACATTTTTAATCTGGCCTTTATATTATATTTGCCTGGTAAATATTTAAAGAATTACCGCCATGTTAGAACATTTCAAAATGTCCGTTACATTAAACTAACAAATAAATACAATGTTCACCGATGATCACTAATAAAACATAAGAACATAATCTTCAGGTATGTTTCGTGAATACAAAACAGTTTTTTCACGCTTGAACGCTTGAAACAGTTCCATTTTGTGTAGTCGACACATTCATTTTCTAAAGGCAGGATTGCCTCTCATATGCACTGGTATATCTTACCGGTATAAAGGATAGGGAGGTTGAGTTTTTAACTTAAGCACTAAATAAATAAAAATTACACTATGCTTTCGCATAATTGTGCTTAGTAAGTATGCCTCCCTTCCGCAGACTTTACAAAATTATTCTCTCATTTCTCCATTCAATTTTTATTTCTTTTTTCAGCGGAAGCGACACGAACCACGTTCGCTCAAAATGGAGAAGTAAAACATTCTGCCCTTGTGTTTGAACAGATAACTGTATTATTCCGCGACGTATTTTCTAACGTCACGTGGCAAATTTACGTACAAGATAAATCATTCAAGCAAGCATTCCAATTCTAATGGAATTTAAAACAATTTAAATTATTAAGTTTCTTTCGCACCAATTCATTGCAGACACAAATGAAAATAAATGCTGAACCCCTGACACACGCCGAACCTGGACGACCTACACTCAAAATAAACAGAAAACTAATAAAAACATACGTATATCATATGAAAAAGTGCAATAAAATATAAATATTTACCATGCATCAATATTTGAAGAAAAAACCTCAATACTAAACTTATATTGATAATTACCATACAATTGCGTCTCATAGCTTCAGTACAAAACATACTTAAGTCACGCCAATTCAAAAGACTCGTCCCAAAATATAAACATAAAATAAATACCTAAAATAATAAAAAACTATATACTTCCTACATATATAAAATGATGTATAGCAATGGCAATGCGTTGTTTCAAAATTTCCTCAATCTTTTGGTTTTACCTTACTAATATTTCAGTTTAATTAGTATTTCTTCTAGAGATAAGCCAATGAGATTCTGACAAGAGCTGGTACAGTTAGCAGCTGGCGTACATGTTTCAAGAGTAAACAGAACGTACAGTCTTCCAGTCACGTTTCACGAGAGTTAAGAAGTTAACTGTACGCCAGTCTGAAGCCAATTCAAATGTTAAGTAATAAATTTATACTCAATATTGATTCAAACGTACGCAAAGGAAACAGTTGAGTAATTTTTTTTTGTGTGTAATGTATAAAAGCCAGCGCTTCGAACTGTAAGTCACAGAGATTTTTCCAAAGGTTAAATACACAATTTCCCCTGGAAAACTCAATATTCCATTTCCCCCCCTCACTGTCAAGTCAGCAAATGTACATCATTTTCGGAATTTGCGAAATCTTTATATCTTGGGGTAGTCCGTGCTATAAAGCACGGACTACCCCAAGATAGAGACAGTGAAACCAGCAAGGCTGATCAGGATGTTTAATTCAGAAATTAAATCAAAATAGATTTGTTGAGCTGTAATATCGAATTTTTTAGAAATGTTTATTTACAGAACTAGAATATTCAATTAAAATAGTATATTCCCTTTACTAAAATAATGTATAGTTCATTCACGATTGGAGCAGACTTATGAAAATCAACCTTTGAAAAACACCCTAGCCATTAGCTACATGCATAGCTAGTAAACAAAGTGGCGGGTGCGGGTAATTTACCCGCACCCGCTACTTTGTTTACTAGCTATGCATGCAGTTAATTTCTAGGATATTTTTTCAAAGGTTGATTTTCATAAGTCTGTCCCAGTCGTGAATGGACTATACTTGTAAACGTTAAGTGGGAAACTTGCGAAGTAAAATTACTTAATAATAAATAAATAACATATAGCAGATCCGCGAGGTCGCCCACGGTGCTTGATAAGTTTAGTCATGCCGGAAAATGGAAGTGATAAGTCAACACTTCGTTCTAGCTACTTGGCTGAAGGCGCAGGGTATATCAATATACAGAGACCGAATGGTGTTGCACTTAATTTCATTTGCTAGTAGTTTGAAAAGGCGGAGTCCAGGCCAACCGGCTCCTGGATGGGACGAGGGCAAGAGGATGCCGTCTTGAATCTGCACCTCCTGCTCTGTTAATCCGGTCCGCCATCTTGGAAGTTGCAGCACTGGCTAGCAAAATGGTGGCCAATGCATAATTTTCTTCACTGTCAATCTGGTTCGCCATCTCAAAGTCGCACTGTCTAGTAACATGGCTGCATTACCTAGCAAAAATGGTGGCCAATGCAGAACTTTCTGCTTTGCCATCTTGGAAGTCACACTGTCTAGAAAAAGGCAGCATAAGGTAGCCAAAATGGTGGCCTTGCAGGACTTGCTCCTCTGTCAATTGGGTCTGCCATTTTAGAAATTGCAGTGTCTAGCAAAATGGTGGCTGGTGGCAGGTGGCCATGTTGGTGGCCAGTATGCTGATGATGGTCATTTTGGAAATATCTGGAAGCTTCCTGGCGATTGTCTTTACTTTCTGCTCTAGCATTCCTGCCTCTCCATAAGTCTGTTCCCTACTGACCAGCTACCTGACCATAACACTGTCCATCCATAAGTCTGTTCCCTATCATGTTTCTTTCGCACACTTTGGTGTTTTGCTTATGAGGGATGTGAGTGTTTTTTACCACTGTCGACCATTTTGTTGGCCAGTTAGCAGGCAGCAACCTTTTTTGCGGCCATCTTGTCCACCAGTACACTGATGGAGGCCATTTTGTTAGCCAATCAAAACATCTGTAAGTTTCCATTCTACCGAATGTCTGTACTTCCTGCTCTAGCATTCTGACAAAACTTGCTATTCTGTCAAAATGGTCCGCCATCTTGAAAGTTGTGCTGACTAGCTAAATGGCAGCACTGCTTGGTAGATTGTTCGAACAGACTTGGTGAGGGGACAGTGTTAAAACCATGTACCCAGCCCGAAGCCATCCAACACTGACCAGGCAACTGTTTCCCCAGCCTGAAGCTACCCAGCATTTATATGCTCTATATGGCCACACTATATAGTAAAAAGGCAACGACTACCAGTCACTTCCCTGGAAGGGGGTACACAGGGGAGGGCACATGAAAAATGAAAGAAATCACAATAGTTGGAAAGATACAATTTATTGCACGCAAAAACAACTAATACATACACGTTACACAGTTGTGAGTGACGATTTTGGCACCCATTGATTGAAGCATGATTGGAAGCCTAGCCATTTCAAAAGCACTTTGTCTCCACGTGTGCGGACAACACATTCCAACAAATAGCCATGGTGATATTTTACGATGAAGACTTCACAGTCATAAAATCAACTCAAGACACAAATCAACGCAAAACCCTTAACAACTCAAGACTCCAGTTCGGATAATATGACTTACCAAATACCCATTTGCTCTGTGAGATTCAGACAAAGTCTCCCTCCTTGTCTTTTGGTCTGCACGGGCCCAGTGTCTTGGAGTGCTTGTAAGCAATGTACAGTAGATAAGTGGCATTGTCAGCAGTAACTTCAGCAGGGCAAAGATCAGTCGTCCAGTGCTTGCATGTATTGTACTGAGAAAGGAGTCGAGGCAGCAGATCCAACCACTTGTAGCTACCTCGTGCTGAGAATGCCTTCCACATACAATTTTTAAGCATGCAGTTGAAACACTTAACAATTGAAGTTTTGAGGTTGCTGAAAGTAGAGTAGTGGTTAAATATGTTTGCTGCAATAAGCGTGCAGAACACAGAACTGTAGTATTCCTTCCCATGATCCATCTGGAGGTTCTTTGGTGCACCCTGCTCGGCCAAAACCAACTTCATGGCATCTGTTACATCTGCTGCATGCTTCCTGTGGACAGGGATGACCCATCCATACTTCGAGAAGCAGTTTATAGTTATTAGGATGTACCGATTTCCTTTATTGGCACGGGCATATGGTTATATCGTGACTAAATCGGCTTGATAGAGGTCCATGTGGCCGAATAGAAGAACCTTGCATCTGGGGAGGTTCTTGCATGCCGAGCGATGCAGTTCCTCGATGATATGTGGTCATGATAGTTGCGAGGGATGGTATTCACTGGATATGGCAAGATTCTTGAAGTACTTCCAAGATATTCACTATTTCGTTCCAATGGAACATATCGCCAACTTGCCGAGATGCGGTGAGTAGATACAGACAGTAAACAAGCTTGTTGACATCATCCCAGTAGACATATTCCAGCCGACTGTCATCATCGAGCTTCGAAGGCAGACCCGAGCACACATGTGGGAACAGACTGGTGATAATATTGAACATCGGATGTGTTTCGTCCTCATAAGTGTTGCTTGCAGCATCGTTCCTCTACAAAGGATAACTTGTGAGTTGAAGTAAGCATTTGTCCTCATTTAAACAGCAGCTCGTAGAGGCCAGGCGAGGCTTGCATGACATTATAATCTACTTGTAGAACATCATTGGACAGGAAGAAAATTTGAATATAGGCCAGAAATCACTTCTTACTTCGTTTATATGCTGCATAAGGTGGATCAATGAAGCAATGTGTGTAGGAAGTTAGGTAATAGCGAAGATCCACTGAGCATGCATTAGACCATTCCCTTTTGCATTTCAGAGTCTGCACATCATCTACTTTCATCTCTGTCTTCGGTTTGAAGCCAAGTTTAAGTCTTCAGAGCAGAAGGCTGTGGCTGGTCGAGTCAAGACATAATCGATCGGAATACATCTGACAATACAGCATCACATTCCATTCAGGCTCGCTTGGTGAACAAATACGTATGACAGACACTTGCAACCACACATTGCAGGTCTTTGATGGGGGCAGACGTAGCACTGAAATATAATGTGAAATGTGCATTTTATCTATATTAGTGATGCCACTCGATTAACTTCTTAACAGTGTCTTCTGTTTTACCAATGTGCTGGATAATAGCATCGCGCACATGCTTGCAATGCACCTAGTTGTCATCCTCAGAGTGAATGTCAGACATCTGATGAACGATGTATCAATGCACAACTTCTTCCAATCAGTGATCTGCTTACCCAAGGGACTGACTTGTGATCTGAGCTCTTCGACTATGTTATCACGAATGGTATTAGCTATGCCTGACATGATAGTGCTGAGATTCACCTCCAGGTTTATCAGAGACCCCAGCTTGCTTACACTCACAGCAGAAGAGTCATTGTACCTACCAGCTTCATCGACAGGAGGTTAATAATATTATTGTCCACCACAGCATCAAGCTTCGCTGTCAGGTCGTCATCACGGTTCGAGATCATGATGGATACATGCTTTATCTCAGTACTCAGATCATCCAATTTACGTGTATTGTTGTTTGCCTTGCACAGATGATCCTGCAGATTAGCACATAGACCTGTAAGCACTCTGATGTCAACATGTCCGCCCAACTCGTCCACTTTCTTCTACACAGTAGCAAGTGTACTGCCCAAACGGCTGAGGTTCTGCACAGGGGAAGTTAGGGTTGAAATATGACTGTTAGTTTGACTGCACAACTTACCGACAGCATCAATGTTCGATTCCAGGTCAGTCAGCTTCTTAGTGGGAGTGGCAAGCGCACCTTCAGTCAGGGTCTTGGAAGACAGACCACCAACCTGCACGCCCACATCATCCTGTTTCTTCTTCATGTTCGCGAAATTCGATTCCAGACCAGCCAGCTTCATAATCAAAGCAGCCAGCGTGCTTGCACCTGTGGTACCAACATTAAGGATCCTCTCTATTTATGTAGTCAGGTTGGTAAGGTTGCTGTTGGTAACTTATGAGCCCACAACTTCGAGTTTCTTCTCCAAAGCTTCAATCTGCCCTCCGAGAGTGGTCAGCATATTTTCATTGGTAGTTGTCAACAAGCAAGTCAGCCTCCACTTGGCAGACAGTGCATTCGTGTTGGTTAAGATCCATCCTTCCACAACTCTGAGTGCATCACCAGAGGCGAAATTGGTGAGACTGGACACAGTCTCGAACAGCTTGGAAAGTCTCATATCTACTTCAGTGGCCAATAAATTGGTATATTAAATGTGGTTATCCACAGTGGTCAGCTTCTCCCATAAGCTAGTCAGTTTGTGCACATCAGCAATCAATGCTTGCAATTCAGTAGTTACCTTGTTGACTATTTTCTCGCCCACATTGCTAAGCTTTGGTTGCAATGCCACAAGACAAGACATATCAGACTTCAGCAAGCGAAGATGAGACTTGGTGTTGGTACATGCGGTCTGTAGAGGTTCCAAAGCTTCGGAAGTAATGCTGCGGATGAAGGACACATTGGCCAGATCACAATCATTCTAAAGCTCGCCAAGATGCTTGGCCTGTTTGCCTCCAAAACTGCAGTTTCCATCATTAGTAGACATAATACAAATATCTGGTGCATGCTTCAGGCTATTATGGCCGAACTTGGACACTTCATAGATCATCCTTCACAGCTGAAGTGCAATAGTGAACTGATCAAAGCCCTGGTGATACTTCCCCTTAAGTGGTGGTAAATCCTTGGTGATGACTAGAAAACCAGAGGGTTCACACCAGCAACAGGAAAGTCATATCGGTATTCACATGGTCTAAGTACACCTGGCGTAAATTCATTTCATCCAAGCGAAACAGAGTGAGGAAATTGGTGTTGTCGCATAGAAGTTGCTTTGGTGTGCGCGGATACGTCTGACAGAGATAAATTGAGTCAACCTCCACATGTCGACCCATGCTGAAATACTGTTGTATCATCTTCTGTGTCTCACATGCAACATCATCGAAAATATATACGGAGTTCGGCTTGGAATCACTCTGTGCCCCAACTGCTTCATTTTTGCTCAATGGAATATACTGGATTCCATCTACAGGCTGTAGGATTTGTGCTAGGCATAGGTATTTCGGTTCTTGGAGAGATTTTGAGTAGAGGTAAACATTCTCAAAGTGAAGCCCATTGGGATGTTCTAGAAGGCTGAGAAGCACACACATCTTCCCACAACTACTCGGACCAGCTATAACAATTCGAAGTGTTCAGTAGAAGTTCCCATTGGTGCGATTCATACACAGTAGATTCGTTCATGGCAGTTATGCTAACTGGTAGTGTAGTAGCCTGTGGAACAACCTCCATTGCACTGAGACATGTTCGCTAAACTTCAAGTACTTAAAGCAGGGTCAAGTGCGAGTAAAGTTAGTATTCTCTAATGAGTCATACAAGCAAGGTCAAGCATGGATGTCAATTTGTCAATTCGTATGCCGGGAACACGATATTGCTTATGCTACAAGTAGTCTGCTAGAGGATTGACATAAAGCTGATGAAATTCTCGCAAAAAAAAAAAAAGCACGAATGGTTGGTATTTTGCCCACAACGAAACTCGGCGAATACCTAGCCACCTCGGGTGTGTCCAACATCATATGCACCGAAATCAAGTGCAGGATTGGATTTAGAATGACACCTCACAGTTGTCAAGTCAAACATGGTGGGATATTGCCTTTTCTCCTGCCAGCAATCGGGCTCCTAGGAAGTTTTATTGATGGAGCCAGCGGTATCGCTCGTGCTGTCAACACGGCAAAGAGTGAAAATCAATAGCTTACAGAGGCAACCAAGCACATGACAGGTACTAGAATATACTGCAATCATGAAATAGAGCAACAACAGCTGGAATAGAACTGTGGCCATATATGTTTGAGATTACTTTCCAATACTTAACAAATGTACACTACATGTACATATCACTCATGTCGCTGACTTTGATCTGGTCGGGTAGTACATCGGAATTGTGTTCTGTGCATTTTCCCTCTCTGAAATTAAGAGGAAGCATGGAAAATTGTGCTAAAATATTTTCTAGCATATTTCACTGTACCGAATATCGATGAACACAGTGACATGTACCATTACATCAAGACGAATTGGAAAAAAGGGGAGGTACATATTCCGACTGGGTCATACAAAATAGAGGACATAGATTATTATTTTAAGCGAGAACTGGGACCTGATGTAATGGTGAAACTGCATAGCAACTCGAATACTTTACATAGGGAAATGCCCAGTACTGTCCAAGTCAATTTCACACTAAATGCTACGTTCACAGCTATGCCAGGATTCCTGAACATGATGTACAAAACCTACAAGCTGCACAAATCAAATTTGCCGGTGAACATATTTCCTGTAAATGTCATAAGAGTAAATTCTATTTTAGTGACCGGCTCGTATCTCAATGGCAAGCCGCCAGGGTTTAAACTGGTGGCCATGCCGAATACACCCATTTACATCCTGGTGATCACAGAGAGTGCAACAAGAGGTACTGTCTCGATTGTCGGCCAAGACAGTCGTTTGATTCATTTCCGAGGCTATGAAATAACCATGTGCCTACACCTATGCA
Organism: Dryococelus australis; assembly: GCA_029891345.1. NCBI lineage: Eukaryota > Metazoa > Arthropoda > Insecta > Phasmatodea > Phasmatidae > Dryococelus > Dryococelus australis. The sequence continues at coordinate 148,025,031 of CM056996.1, forward strand.
AAGATGGGGCTGAAATTTGAGCACATGAAAGGAATAAAAGCAGCTTACCATACTAAACTGGAATTCAGTATGAGGCGGACGTCCAATATGCTAACACCTGCAAATGTAAGTTTTCTGCCCAGCTTAGAATTGACAGTGCAGTGTTAAGGACGTGGAAATTCTGAACGTTACAGACCCAGCTGGGTTCTAAGATGCGATCACCAAGGCAGAAATTCCTATATATGAGCTCTATTTGGCAGTTACATACATCCCCTTGTCCAAGGTGGGATTACAGGTGCAAAATCAAGATGTCTACACAGTGCCGTGTAATTACTATTTGAAGTTTCGGGGACCGATTACAAAGGTCGGAAATGCCGTACATGCAACAATGCGGGTAGTGAGAAATGGGGTTTTATTTATGAAAAGCCGAATCTTTTAAGAATTAATGGGAGTGAAGTAGATGCCAATTGAGATATGGTTATCACAGCTACTATAAAAAATCACCTCTCACTAACACACAACCAACTTCCTGTTGTCATAATGGCTGGGTGGGGTCTCGAAGGAGACTACAAAGTGCAGAGTATGTAAATGGAAAATTCGAAGTTTGTGTCCTGCTGGCAATAGTGTTAGGCTTCGCCAAGTATTACAAGCATGTGATTATTAATCATCAGCAAGAGCTGGTTATTCTCGTGGTAGACATGCAAGCCAATGCCTTGCTAGATATGGCAGCAGCACCAGAACACCCGATGCTGACAATCAGTTTAATCGAATGGCTGCTCTCGCAAGTCCAAGTAAAGATAATGTAATGAGTGAAATTTTCTAAATATGCAGAGAAAGGAAGGAATATTGATATGGTGTCTCGATATTGGAGTCTCGAAACTTACCCAGGTATGCCACAATCCTTTAGCATGAACCAGATTGTATAAACATGTTTTCCGAGTGAGAAGCTGCGGTACATAATCATAGCATTTCAGACAGACAAACAAAACAGTATCGGCGCATACCTTTCAAAATTCGACCACGCTAGTATACTGAATGTAAAAGTCCTCCTAAATACGGAGATGTATCCCTGTATTGAGCTAAATATTGACTTTGCGAACGGTATGTACATGATAGTGTACTAAATTGTTGGCTGCCTTCCAGCGAGCTTAGTACGTATAAAATCAGGCTCCAATGATAGCACCCACAGACTTCGTGAACACAGCCTGTCTGCTTGTTTTCGATGTCAGTAAGCAGGTCGACAGAATACAGTGTGTTTTTATGGACTGTAGAATCGAACTGACTGCTGTGGCTAATTTTCCGGTCAACACACAAGGATTATGGCCTCATAATTCTGGCCATCAAGGACTGTGGAATGGCTACATGTTCCTTCCTGCCACCCTTCCCCTGGCATGAACTCGACAAGAAAAGCAAAGTGACAAATAAATGGTTGGATAAAAATTATCACGATCTTAATTGGAGCGATGGTAATGTCGAATATGAAATTATACATGATGTACTCACCTATATGTTGGAGCCAGATGGTGTCATCTTTGTCGCTGGGACTGGAACAGAAGCGATAGCTGAGCATTCTTTGTAACACGGAGATCTGTGACGTGCAGACCATGTATGACTATTCTTCTTTATGCCTACTGAGGTCTCTGTACATGTCTAACCATGAGTGTAACGAGTGTAGGCGTGGCAGGATGTGTCCTTGCACGAATGCAATACTCCTATGATCCTGGGCCCTGGATTCAGTGGTGGTGGGTGGCAATAAAGGTGAGAGGACTCAGTACATGAAGACTGTCGATAAGTACACTGGACATGAAAACACACACCACTAAGGTCAAAAGTTGCGGTAAAAATATGTTTACAGCACTGTGGTCCTGGACCAGGTAATGGTGCGGGGTAATGAGAGTACTTGGTACATGAGTGAAGGTCATGAATACTACATATAAGTGCATTAGAGGTGTAAACACTCTACTAAGGTCACAAGTTATGGTAAACATTTTTTACCACCACCATGAGTGGCCTTGGATTACTGCCAAGGTCACAGGCTGTGGTAAACATGTTGTTACCACTATGAGTGACCTTGAAACACAGCACGAGTGATGGTAAAAACATGTTTACCTCACTTTGGTCTTGGACCCAGTGGTGATGGCAAGGGTAATGAAGACTATCTCTCTAAGTACATTGCAGGTAAAAACACACTCAAGGTCATGAGTGGTGGTAGAAACATGTTTAAAATACTGTGGCCCAGTGGTGGGGGTTAATGAAGGTTATACAGTGTACTTGCGATTACGTAATCTTTGGTGCACAGATCATGATGGCTGGCTCAACACCTCAAGTATGGGTGTACTAACTAACACTACTGACCAGCTAAGAATCTCTAATTATGTTTATGCTACTGAGATCACGAGATCATATAAATACTCATGTTATGAGTAGGGCAGACTATTCATTCTCAGACAATGGACGTGTTACTCGGAAAATTGAATGGCAATGCACAGTACAAGGTGCTTGCTGATCTGACAATTGGTAAAGGATGTATAGCGATGGATTTAGGCAGGCCGAGACTACATACGCAAAGTGTGTGCCCTGTTCGCTAGACTCAGAGTTCTGACTGCAGTTGACGTCCCGCTATGTGCAGCTCATTAGTGATAGCGACATGATGAAGTAAAATGATGGGACTACAAAGGCCAAAATTGCTTATAGCGGCATAAAACCAATAACGAATGGTAAAACCATGCATGTTATACAGTTCTACTTTTAAAAATGCAACCACCGGCTCTCTCTTGCACAATGTATAATGAATTTAACCCATTGGACGCAATCAAGTACTGTAATGTCACTATTGTCTACCGACGAGTTCACTTTACACCACCTGGCCAGTCGGAACAAGTGGACAGCTGTACTGGGCTCGAGCACTGGGCGAGTCAATATGAAGAGGAATGTCTAGTTCTATATCCGACACCCAGCAGTATTTTCACCTGTCCAGTCTACTTTCTGCGATTGGAATCTGAGCTGCCTTGCACCACATCCGCTTTACTAGTGCATGCAACGAAGAGTCTAAACCAGCATGGCTACAGCAGACAATTGCATATACATATTCCTGGCGAAATTACCCACTAGACCGAGACTTGCACAGGCAAACAGCATACAACTGTCATGAAGTGAGGCACAGTGACTTGGAAGACAATGTGTTCGCCGCTCACCTGAGAAGTGTTTCTTGTTGCAAAGTATGTGTAAGAAGTAATGTACATCACGTCTGCAGTTCAGTTCCTATGCAGAGAGACTACCAAGAGCTTCGACCCACGGTCATTGGCAACTCATCTTCCATCAACTCAACTTCCAGAAGAGACAGCCACCGCCATGGGCTTCAATATATGAGTCTGTGTTACGTTCTGGCTGGAAGACACGAACCTCTATGACAGTGTCTAAGTGTGCTACCATCGAGTTATCTTCTAACCCGAGCTGGGGTACAAACAATTACATGTATGTGATGGTTGAAACCATATGTGGTCCTATCAGGATGCCAGGGACTTGTTTAATAGTGAGGTGCTGCCATGCAACAAGTATGACATATGTGCTGTAGTTAATTTGAAGCCCAACAGTCAATTGCCATTAAATGGACATATTCTCCAGATACATGCAGACTTTGAAGATATTAGCGAACAGCAGTGCTTGGATAGGAGAGTCGACTTTTCTCTCCATGAGGAAATTAGCGGCAAGATCTGGTAGTGGAGTGAGGAATGTGCTGGACAAATTCACACCCCGAAGATGGGAGACAGTAAGTGGTACCTGCCACGTTGCACCAGAGTTTGTGGAATTTATAAGTAAAAATATTACATCAAGTGCCCAGTATTGACACCGAAGCTGCTGCTATGAGCACCATGGGCGAAGTGACCTGCCACAGTCGGTGTAAGTACTGAGAAGCTGTTTATAACATTGTTGCATGCCTCCTGATGCTAATGGCCGACCTTCTGAGAGAGTGGCATAACATACAAAACTGAACTATAAAAGCCCTGCATGTCCGGTCTGCCGCCATCAGTAATCCAGCCATGAGTCTACCGTTCATGTCGACATGATGCTACTCCAGCATTGAGCTGGGTCGGAGTTGTGTCACCTACGACATCGGAGAGAAGAATGAGAGACATGCATATTCGGAGCAATCCAACTGCTCTCAACATTGGCTGTTGGCACGTCAGCCAACGATGGTCATATACAGTCAAGAGCTGGTGATCTGTTCGCATCTAGGGATGTGTGTGGTGTACCACCTCTAGCCAGACACACCATTGCCATGTGATTACACCAAAGTGGGAGCCTATGCTGCCCTCTACAATGCCACGGCTGCTGCTGGGTCGACCAACGAGGAGAGCATCCTGCCCTCGGTCGAAGGAGCGACCTGGGACGCCCAGCCGCCACCTGTGATATCCCTATTGGAGGAAGATGATGTCGCCAGCCAGACTCCCAGGTGGATGGATGCCGCCCAACGGAGACACAAGTGGCCGAGGCAGATAATGTCAGGGTTGGTAAAGATGTTGGAGAACATTTCCAGCCAGATTCCCTTGCCTTGACCCCATTGACCTTTAACTCAAAAAATCAAGAAAAAACCACGAACATTCGTTTATAAATGTAAAGAAAATTATCGAGGGAAATTACATAACTATTACAGCAAATCAAGTTCGTTGTGTGTGACACTGGGGGTTCGATTCTCGTAAAGATGGTAGAGCACAGCTACTCGCTAGTATGGCAATCAGCAGCCGTTTGAAGTCCCCTCTCTTTATTTCATTGGCTATATAGCCCATCAATCTTCTGAACTACAAAGAGAATAATTGCCTTAACAAAACACACATACCTCCCACCTTCACCCATGGCCCAGGCCATCACATGTCTTGTCGATCCACTTCCCTCGCCAGTTACTTGCCATATCTCAGCCACCATCCACATCCATGCAAAACACCAAGCCACCACCCGAATCTAGCCCCCCAATTCTTAATTCACCATAGCTCATTCCCTTCACAATCCACCCACTCTACCTCGCCTCGTAGGTCTCTCATTCCGTCATTAGCATTAAATATCTCCTCATAATCGTCTGGCGAATCAGCACCCAGTGATGCAGCAAGAGGTATTGACTGCAACACTTGCTGGCTCTTATAAGACCAATACCTGCAGACCATGACAATGTTCTACAATGTATCACCTTCCATAAACTGCATATACCCATCGTCATAATACTTCATCATGCGAGTCCCCTCGTCGTTTGCCAACATTTTATGTAATACATTTACAGGAGTTAACAAAGTCAACACATCCTGTCTCGAGTCAAGCAAAGGTACAGAATCTTTATACTTACTAGTGTGTCACTTTAAATTATCGCTTCTACCAAATGTGTGCCACAGTTGGTACATGATAGTGATTTGGAGGACAGTCCTTTAAACATTGGCTTTTTCACGTCTACGAGCATTACAGCTTTGGCTAAAGACCTTTCCACAGTAGAAACACTCTTTTTCATGTAATTTTCTGCCAGCAGGAGATCGTACATTCATAGATGTATGCACTATAGTAGAATTCGAACAATCATTGGTTTGCGCCATCGCCATGAAAAATAAACGGAATTTTATTTCCACAGTGGCAAAGTGTGTATCTATTTGGCCTATATATATATATATATATATATATATATTTATTTAATACCTCTATTCAACCAGACATTTTATCTAGTTCCTTGATCACATTACCATGCAGTTATCCTTTTAACAGTTTCTTCTAGACAAGTTCTTCACTCAGCTTATCACATGGTCACACTTAATTAAAGCATGCAACCGAATACTGCAAGACCGACCCCTCACAAAACTGACCCCTCACAATACTAACCCCTCCTGCACCACAAATGACCCCAAATTAGCCCTAATGACAACTAAATAGCCCGAAATGACTGCTAATGACCCCTTACATTAATCCTAATTACCCCTAAGTGACACACCACAATCAGCATCACACACTCTACAAAAAGCACCACATGCACCACAATCAGCACCACATGCATCACAATCAGCACCACAGTACCACAGTCTGCACAACCTGCATGGCAGTCAGCACCACATGCACCATAATCAGCACCACATGCAGGACACTCAGCACCACAGTACAACAATCTGCACCACTTGCACGACGGTCAATATCACGTGCAGCACAATCAGCACCACATGCACCACAATCACCTCTACATACACCACAATCAGCACTATTCACGCCTAAATCAGCAGCACATTAATCACAAACAGCTCCAAATGTAGCACAATCAGCACCACATGCACCAAATTAAGCACCACATGCGTCACAATAAGTGCTGCATTCACCACTATAAGCTCCTCTAAAAGCTACTAAATTACTCTAAATGGTCCTAAATTACCTTAAATGAGCCTAAATGGCCCCCTAAATGGCCATCTATGTACCCAAAGCAACCAGTAAGTGACCCCTAAGTAACCCCTAAATGACCCCGAAATTACGTCTTGACGACCCCTAAATGATTCCTAAATGCCTCTTAAATATCCATTTAATTATATTAAATTACCTCTCATTCTCCACAATCGGCTCTGCGTGTTCTGAAACTGACCCCACTCAATCAATGCTTTGCATTCATATAGTGGTTTGCTGGTTCTTTATGTTGTATTTCGCTGTAGTAAGGTAGAAGGAAATCATTAAGTGACTATTTGCCAAGTGAATTGAACCCACTTGTGCTCAGCTATAGATGATCTACTGAAGCTAGGGTTCAACCCGAACACTTGGAAATTATTTATTCTTCCTCTTGACTAACTTATGCATAATACCGCCAACAGTGCTTTCTATTGCATTTACAATATGCACTCAGCTACATTCAAGGTATTGAAGGCTCTATTATAATATTCGTCATCGTGGGGTTCTGGTTTCGTATAGCTGTAGTCCACCTACATATTATATTTTAAATCGCCATATTTTTCCACCTAATCGATAAGTTGGATTATCATATTAGTTTTCATACATTACAGGAACGAGCAAACATCTTTGAATGTAATTAGAATTTTCAATGAAACATAATATTTAAGAAAACCCCTGAATGCAGATAATTTCAGGAAAATAAAGTTTACATTAGACTTCAGCTCGCAGAGCACTGACATAGGTTGTGTTGTACAATCACGTAACTTTGATGCAGGTCTCGGCTCCATGTTTGTTGAGATCAAAGGCAGGCGTTCGTATTCACAATTCATCTTGGTTTCATGACGAAAGAGCACTTCCAAATCTACGGTTTCAGAATGACAACTGCTGTTTTTGTATAGAAAATCGATACATTTCACAGTAAAGAGTCACACTTCTGCTCATAGAAGGCATTATGACATGCATTTTAAATGTAAAAATATGGTAGTATTCTGAGGAAACCCTTACTCGCAGTGGCGGTTCGTACAATAGGGCTGCAGGGCTGCAGACCCCCTACCTGAATTACTTGTGTATTACAGTAAACAATTTTTAATGACGCAGCTGCTCTCAATTTAAAAGAAACGTTATTTTGATTGATTTAAGCTTTCTACTCAAATACCATAGGCCAATCCCTCGACTGAGCAACGCGTGTTTACGTAGCTTGTACATCGCTCGTGCTAGGCTGGGCGATATGAGTGGGCTGCAGACGTGGCAGCACGTAGGCTGCATGGCTCCCAGCCCTTACATGCAGTCGTGAGACGAGCAATTACTGCACGCGTTTATATTGCTTTGCTGTCGTCAAGCTGGTGATTACTTCACGTGTAAAGTGAAGCTATTAGACTTTTTTTTTTTTTTTTAGCTATGCTACTTTCACTATATTTGAATTTAATTTAACGTGAACAGAATAAATGCAAAGGGCTTAAAAGCTGTTTCTTTTTCTCACTTATCACTAAAGTAGAAAAATTTAATTAAAACCCAATGGCTTAGCAATAAATCAGATTCCGTCAACAAGGCAGGAGACAAATAACATAAAATGTAATCGTAAGGAGTATGATAAGCACAGATGTATGTGTGGATATGAATTTTTAAAAATGCTCTATTTGTTTTTTTTTTTTTATGAAAAGTATGTTAAAAATATTTTTAAATTTTTAATTAATTTGCTTATTTGTAATGTTACACATATCTGTGGTTTAAACATTACAAGATAAAATGGCGGGAATATTTTATCGGTGCAGCATAAAAAAGGGACAAGAAAAGAAATTACCATGTTAAAAATAATATTTTATCAAAAATATTTTGTGACAAAAAATTTTAATAAGAAATTATTCAAAAAGGATGGTGAAAAAGTAAAACTGAATTATCCATTCACCATAATATTTGATAATCCTTAGTAGTTATAAAAATACAAGCAAAATGGAAATTTGAACTTCACTTAATATTTAGTGCTTTTCAAATGTTCGTTTAGGTGAATAACATTGATCATTTTTGTTTGTCTATCCGTTAGTCTATGTTTATTACTAAAATGTTACTGAAATAAATACTTGACACTTGACTTGAAATGTTGGCAAAAGCAATTTTAAGTTGAATAATTTTACTACAGCATCTATTCCTTAGTCATGCAATTCAGTCATATCTACTTTTACATGCAATTAATGAATTATTTAGAAGCATATTGCTATAATATATGGCCATTAATGACACTAGGCAAGCTTGATATCGCTATTTTAATTTATGTGAATTAATTAAGTGAAAGTATATAGATGACAATGATGAAATGTATGATTTTCGTTAAACATTCGTTAAAGCTGTGGTCTCATAATGCTATTTTTCATTATATTTTCAGTTGCATGAAATCCAACAACATATTTTTCATGTTTTGTCAAACAAAACTTCATTTTCGCACAACCTTAGAACATTACATATCTTATTTTTAAATATAAAAATAAAATAAAATATGTAGGTAATTAAACTCATTCTCTCTTCCTCTCTTAAATATTCAGTATCACTGTGCAGCCCTACCTGTGCTGAAACCACGAACCGTGATTGCATACTCGTTCACTCTAGAAGTAAACAAGCATAAACCTACATTACAATATAAAATATATTATTTTAATATCCTTATATACATACATATACATAACTATACAAAAAAGTTTTAAATGAATATTTATATGTAATAATTATAATGTATATTTATAATGTATAATTATTATGTAAATTTATATATAATATTTCTATGTTTATGCCTATATGTATAATTGTATCTGCTTTGTGGAAAAAGAAGGGTGTGGATGTGGTAAGTATAGGATTATGGTCGGGGGAGGGACCATGTCTGCTGATCCTCCCCGGTCCGCAGCAGCTGGCTCGGAGCCTCGAATCCTCTTTTACTGTTCTAAGTATTAAGTGGCTCTTTCCACTAAGAGCGTTGAATCCTCTTGCTCGGCTGATGACTTTTCAGCACTTGCTTCGAGAAGCTTCGGAGCTGGTTTACTCATTTTTACTTTCTTTAGAAATTTTTTTGGTGAAAACAGTGATTTTTGGTAAAATAATTGAATTCGGAAGTGATTTTTGGGATAAAACAAACAATTTTGTAGGATGGTCGCCGGCCGACCGGAATGACATAGCAGAAGGTGATGTCATCCAAGACGGCGGGCGGCTCCTGGTTCCTACTCATGAATCACGTGCCAGAACCGACATACCTACACTATTATTTGCGTTATTTTATTATATCTAACGTAATTGCATGTCCATAGCCGAGGAATGTTAAAGGTAATACTAGACTAAGTTATACTCGTGAATACGTTTTAAGACATTTTTCCGCAACAAAAAATACTTTATAAACATTTGAAAAACTTTTTATAATATATTATTTAATGAAGCAAGGTCATAGTTTGTGTTGCGAGGGATTTGAACGTGACTTTCCAGGGCCTAAAGGTAACCTTAACGACCTTGGGCCACGGATACCTCTAGCTGAGTACCAGCGGCGTCGGTCCACTTGCGACTCGCACCAACACACGTGCACGTTACTGGGTCAGTATGACGTGTCTGAGGCCTCTCGAAGCAATTCCGGGAGGTAGAACTCTGGGAAGGGAATGGGTGGGTTGTGTTGGTTGATGGGCACCCGACCCCTGGGCGTGCCTCGCACCTGCGGACCGCGGAAAATAACACCTGCGATTTGAAATTCAAATGGAGCAGCGGAGGGTAGAACGGTTCCTCGATGGCCGAGCGGGAGAGCCGCTGGCAGAAGTGTACAGTATATTATTCATGCGGTCTGCGCGTCCTGTTTGTGCTGGACGAGGGGGAAAATAATGTGAGGGAGAACGGGGTTTGAAGGGAAGCCCAGACTGCACTGCAGCAGGAAGTGCCCTCATTATCATGTGGCGTCTCACCACGGTTGAGCTTGTCCCTAGTTCGTAACCATGTTTCACACAGCTAGGCAAAACTGGCGTCTCCCACATAAAGACAGCATCACAGAATAGGTAAATGCACAAAGACAAAATGACGTGGCAGTGATTTTGCTGTGGCCGTACCTATTCTCAAATTGGCGGTGCGAGGTTCTAGGAACAGGTCTTGTGTCTGATTGGCTACTGCTGGCGAGTAGGTTTCCAGACGCTGATTTACTGAAGTAATTCGAAAATTTTGCTCACTAGTGATGCCATTTTGCTGGCGTGTGTGGCTGGGGTACGCAGTGTATACATATAGGATGCTTCGTCAAATCTGTAGGATTCCCTCACATTTCTCTTAAACTCCGTCTTTGTGAAACTGCAGAGGTTTCGCAGTACCGGTAACTGGCAGTACCACACAACGACAGACGTTACTTTAAAGAAGTACAGATTAAATATCTTATCGGTTTCTTACTAAAACGCCGTAAAAACCTTCCAAATATACTCTATATTCACGGCATATGATGTGAAAATGTAAGCTATTGTTTACAATCACGCAACTCCAATCACAAACATTTAAACTCTGTTGGAAGTAGAATGGGTTGGCCGGTCCGGGTACAAAAGTATGAGGGAGTAGAAGCCAGGAGCCGACCGGCGGTCATGTTGTGGCGTCACCCGACCACCATATTGGATGTGGGCAATCTTGACCTTGACCTTACGCCCATGTACTTAACACCGTGTCGTAATCCTAAATTATATGGAACACAAAAAAAAATCGCAAAATTGCTTTAAAAAAATCCAAAAATAAAAAAAAATTCAAAGAATTTATGCAAAATTAAGAATTATATAAATACATTTTTTTAAATTAATATTTGTAGGCAATAGGATGGGGGAGAGGTGCCAGTAATTTTCAAGGTTAAAGTTACTGGGGTGAAGGTCGAATGTGATGGTCGGGGTCACGGACATCCAACATGGTGGACAAATAGGCCTCCGGCCGACCAGAATGAGGGATCTATGGTCAAAACATCCCACTTTCAGCATGCAATACAATCGATCCGTATGAAATATAAACTTGCTAAACTGACATGTGAAATAGACGAGGTCCTAGAAAACATGCATCAGCAGTAGTGTCTGCAAAGACGAATATCGCCAATGATTGTGGATTGGAGATATTTGGGCGTCTCTTAAATACGGAATATTTTTTTCAGAATGGTGGAGGTCTATATATTTTGGTGAAAAAATCACAGTCCTTATAGACGAGCGTATTTCAGATAGTAATTATAGTTTCTGCCTTTTGGCAAGACGCTCATTCGTGTTCGGTTCTTTTTGAGTATTTTTTCAGGTTTCATATTCTTTTTTTTTTTTTTTTTTTAAAAAAGGTTACTTTCACAGGTTTTCTTCTTAGGTTTCGTTTTAGATTTTTTTTTTTTTTTTTTTTTTCATCTTGAGGTTTCGTTCTTCAGGTTTAATTTCTAGGTTTCTACTTTTCTACTTTTAGAGGTTGCTTTTTGAGTTGTTTTTTACGTTTCATTTTTAGTTTTTTTTGTTTTTGTTTTATTTCGAGGTCCCTTTTTGAGGTTTTGATTTCGTAATATGTGTGAAAATTGGTCATTTCGTCTGGTCAGTTGGCATAGTCAGTTGGTATGACGCTTTGGTATGGTTAGCTCTGGTTAAAATATTTTGCTATGTTTCTGCGAAGAGTTTAGCAACGAGATTCGTATTAGGTAATTTTTGTTATATTGATCTTCATCGTTTGTGGGTACAGATAAATGGTCTTGAGTGTTGTTCTAAATAGTTTGGCTACAACTCAAGGCATTCTTTTATTCTGTTTTTAATTGGACATTAGCAATTGTTCACAATAACTACACAAATATAACCATCAAACAACAAAAGCAATTAAAAACCTCGACAGAACGGAAACAAAAGACTAGAAAAATAAACATATATTAGCCTACAAAATAGCTACTTTTTACACCATAGTGGCGTAGAGAAGAGTAAACTGTGAGAAAATATATAAGCTAATTTGTATTATGACCTACAGTTTAGTAGCAGCGGCCCCGTGAATCTAGAGTATGATATTGCATATATGACGGTAAACCTTTGGCTGTGGAGATGGTAAAAAATGTAAAAGGTAATATTTTGCGGAGTGCGGCTACCCGTCTAACGAAGTATACAAGTGTTAGTCCCTGCTATTTTCTCTCTAATACTTGTTCTGTAGATTGGTGTGTATGTTTTTATACTATAATTATGTGATATATCACATGTGGAATATCACACTGCTGTGTAGTTGGTACGATGCCCCACACAGGATCATATGCTTGATTCATCGGACTAAAGAGACAAAACGATTAGCCATAGTAAAAAAGTTAATTTTTTTCTCAGTTTTCCCTTCTCTAAGTAACCCCCAGCATTACAATACGCCATTATTTCTAAGAATTAGGAACACATTATCCAGTCACACAACAAACGGCATGAGATAACAAAAGACAACCAAACTAGAAGCCAGGCATAAAAATGCAATCTTAGGCGAAAAAAAGCAAGCGAAAATTACATACTATAAAACCAGAAACAACGAATAACATGACAGTTATATATAACTCACAAGTATTAAAAATCGTACAGAAGAAAAAGAACATTAAGAAATCCCGAAACTGGAGGAATCAGAATTTATTGCTTGCAGAAAAATGTCATCAGTCAACAAAGTATTGGAACTAAGCTAATCTAGCGACAGTTGTGAACAGGGAGGAAAATTTCCATAAAAACCAACTATTTTATCTCAATGACCACATCCGCCTCCAACAATGCGAACAGTCGAGACACTACCCAAGAAGCAATATAAGTTGGCCCAACGGTTGGCATTTAGTTGGGTTAGAAAACATAAATAAATATAAAGTTGGCCCAACATTGTTACTATAAAATTTTTATGTGATTCCTTAGAAAAATAAACATCAACACCTCACTATGTTAAAAAAAAACGTCAGAACATGCTGCAAAAGCAATTTATGAAAACTTTAAAATTGTTGGCTGAATTTTGGCAGCAAGTTTGTAGACATACTGTTGGTAATGTGTATGTATTCTTATGTTGGGCCAACATTGTAAAACCAACATTTTATAGAAAAGTTAGGGAGTATATGTTCTTAATTTAAATGATGTCTCTTTACTGCAATTTATGAAATACAAATGTTTTCCACGATACTGGCGCTTTTTGTTTGAAATATGTGTAGTTGGTTTTGTGTTTGGACAATGTTCGAAACCAAACAGTTGGGTTGTTGTTTTTTTTTTTTTTTTTTTTTAAAGCTCAACTGTATTTTTGGAATGAGAATAAAACAACGACTTTTAAAGTTTGCTTAATATTTATGTTTTTTAATACATACATATTTTTGTGTTAAATTGACTATGATGGTCGAGGTGGGCTGAACGTTGGCAAAAAGTTGGTAGAGATACAGTTGGTAATTGATATTAATATTTATGTTGGACCAACATTGTACAACCAACACTTTAATGTCGAAGTTAGGGAATAGTTATTCTAAATGAAATAATTCCTATTTCCTGTACTGCATGAGATGCAAGTGTTGTTCACGTTACTGAACATTTTTATATTAAATATGTTTAATTGGTTTTATGTTGGAACAATGTTGAGAACAAAACTTTTGGTGTTTAATCCTTTTGCGTTAGTTGGACCAACGTTGTATAGTTAACATAATTTCAGTTATGATCCATAGAAAGTTCTGGATGAGAAAAAACACAATTTTCCATGTTTGCTTAAACATTTGGTTTGTTTAATACATAAACAAAATGTATTTAAAATACCTATGTTTTGATGGACAAGGTTTGCTGATTGTTGGCAACTAGTTAATAGACATACAGACGGTAATCGGTAGGTATTTCTATCTTGGGCCAAAACTGTACAGCAAACATTTTAAGTTAATACAAAGAAAAAACTATTCTTAATAAAAGCAATGCCCCTTTGCTGTATTTAATGAAGTACAGTTGTTTTTACCATAACTGACCATTTTTATTCGAAATATGTTGTGTTGCTCTTATGTTGGGATAATGCTGAAAACCAAACAGTTTGACAATTTGTACTTTTTCTTTTGTTTATTGGCCGGTTTGGCCAATGTTATGTAACTAACGTATTTCCTACAATACACAATATGATGTATGGGATGAAAAATTCTTGATAATTGTTCGTGTTTTCTTACCAGTTAGAATTCTAATACATACTTTTTTTGTTTCAAATGGATTATTTTGGTCATGGTTGGCTAATTGTTGGCAGCAAGTTGGTATACACAGAGTTGTTAATTAGCATGGATTTTTTTATATGGCCAACATTGTATAACCAACATTTTTGTCAAAATTATGGAATGATAGTTCTTGTGACAAAAAAAAACGCTTTCCTGAATTATTTTAATAAGATACGCATAGCCAACCTTACGTTTATACGTATACTAAATCCTATTTTAAGATTAAGACATGAATTGTAATAAATAATATACAATACTATTATAAATAATTTATTCAACTTTTCACACACACTAATATTTTGAATATTAAAATGTTTTTACAATATATATACCGTTGCTGAACATGCGCGTTTGCATTTGTTCCCTGTTCATTGATATTCTCTATGCCTGCATCCACACTGCAATTTCAGCTTAAAGATAATGGTACGTGTTCTGGGTGCTACTGCTGTTACGATTAGTAAGGAAACATTAGCGAGATTTTTACTGTAAATTATTTCGGAGTACTTAATTATGTTTTGTGAGTGTGTTATTTTTCTCTGTCGTTTAACCTATGCTGTCGTAGGATAGCATTGATTCTTTCCGAAATAAACATATATATAATTAATTTCACTTCCTTAACGTTTAACTTTTTTTTTTTTGGCACAGAGTTTACTTAGAAATAAACTGGCTGTCTTTGATTGTGTATTTGTTATTCGTTGGAAAACATATTCTATATATATATATAATTCTATATATATATATATATATATATATATATATATATATATATATATATATATATATAACAATTATAACACAGTATATTCGAACTAGTGTATAATGATACATACCTATTTCTACACCCACAATAGTAAGTTACAGTCGACTAGTGGATAATACGTCGGGTTACTGATTCAATGATTGTGGGTTCTAATCCGAAATCTGTAAATTGTATTTTCAGGTCATAGCGTAAATTGGTATGTGGTGAGTAATAGGATTATTACATTTTTTAGTTATTGGGTAAAATTTATTTTAAAAAACTTGCAACCAACATTGGCAGAACGTTGTTTATTAGTTCGCCTTACGAATGCAATAACATATCTTCGCAAAACATTGCTAACTGAGGATAAATGATTGTGTAATGCCTTTCTGAAAGAGGAAATAAGATTATTTAGCAAATAATCGAAATTATACGAATAAGCAACGTAATGCCAACATTAGTTAGTGGTTGGTTTTCTGTCATATTAGTTCCTTGAGCTGTAATATATACAACGTAAAACCAACAAACGGCATTTTTTAAATTAAAAATTGAAACGGCAAATGTTTGAAAAAAAAAGAGAATTTAGTAAAGCGTGCAGAAAACCATAAATTTTAATTGGCCCATTAATGTAGAATCAGCATAATATTTCAGTTTTCAGCCAAACCAAAAATACACGTTGGGCCAACGTTGCCCCGAGTGACATTTTTGCGTTGGGCCAACTTACTTTTTCCAACGTTGGCCCAACGTCAGAGCCAGATGTTGGGCCAACGTTAGGCCAACAAAGAGTCTCTGCTGGGGTAAATACGGCTATATGGTTACCATTAAGAGGTCCATTATGATAGTATGGGTATTTCTAAGTTCCGGATACATTTCAAAAGTAGTTATTCGCATATCTTCTGGCTGCAATTCCGTAAATTCAGGCATAAGCATCGGCAACACTGCAGAAATAAATGCCATTATTGTAGTATAATCTTCACGAAAAACTGTAACACTCGAGTGCACAAAATACATGGTTGTCCGACGGGTCTATACCGAGTTTCGTATGTTATTAGAGCCATATTGCAATTCCATCTGAAGATGTTACTAGTGGGCAGACATCAATATGCCTATATAAGGAAACAAATAATTTCCTAGTGTATTTTTCTCTTAGCAACAATTTGTGTATTGCAGTGAATGGAGAGACAAATGGAGAACACTACATGCAGTTGCTTGTCAAGCCTCCTAAGACAGAGGGGCTGCGGTCACGGGGTGGCTTAGCGGTTAGCCTGCTCGCCTCCCACCAAGGCGAACTGGGTTCAATTCCCGGCCGGTTCACTCCCGGATTTTCACTGGTCGGTGGGTTTTCTCGGGGACCTCCCGTTCCCCCGTCCTTTCATTCTGGCGCTGTTCCATACTCACATCAATCACCCTCATTGTCTCTTAGTACCTTGCTGTTAAGAGCCGCCCAAATCACTTCACTAACTCACATAAGACGCTCTGGTTAGTATTCCTGCTACAAAAAAAAAGTGAAAAATTAATTCATCTCATCAAACGCGAACTATCGCCATTCATCAATTCGAGGAGAAAGGGTTGATAAGAAATTATTTAACTTAATTTTGCCTGATCTATCCTCCAAATTAAAATTATTGTTATTATCAGATTCTCTTTCTCACTATATAACATTAGTGTAGACAATGTGAGAATTTAGGAGCTGTTGCAGGAACTGACGTTTTTTCTATCTCTACCCCAAAGACAAGTAATTTGGCAAGTACATGAGGCAGGTAGCAAATATCATCTAATTGTGGCACCACTGCAGCTAATGCAAAGCATAACAAAAAAAAAATATTGAAAAAACTCGAAGTTCGTCAATTGTTTGTGTTTATGATTTGGAAGCATATGAGATACATTTAGAATTAGGACCATGAAATTGAGACCTACTCTTGCTAATGAAAAGCTTCTCAGCTGTTAACGATAGATTCACTCCTTCTAAGAAATATTTTTAAGCAATAAGTCAAAAGTCATTGGATACCACGGAAATGAAACACAACATTCTAGGTCTTCAAGATTTGTTTAGTAGGATCAGATTTGATCACTCTGGCTCTTGTAAAAATGGATATTCCAAAGTTTACTCTTCAAATAATAATGTGGAATATTTGCTGAAACTTTTATTGGTATGAAAAATTTACTGTCAAATTAGGAACTTTCCACACAGCTAATGAAATATTTATTCACTTAGAGCGTATTAATTTGAATAGTTACAGTTGGCTACTGAAATATTTGTAACCCTGAGTATGATGCAGAAATTATTGTCTATTCAACACGCATTCGTAGATTGCACCAGTTTTGTTAAAATATGCTTTGTAACGATGAAATGTATGGAGCAGTTATCCATACATATTCGGACACAGTAAGTGATAAAAAAAGAAATTTTAAAGTATCACGGAAGAAATTGTGAGTTAGGTGCATACCCCATGATACGCACATTGCAAATTAAAGTAGTGAAACGAGTCTTATCTGTTATTTATATCGAGACATGCACACATTAAAATGCCGTTGTGACAGGAAGTAATTTCTTAGTGTGGCGAACGTAAAGCTCACTACAAGACACATACATGTATTAAGCATGATGCAGACGTGCATCTTTTGTGAACAAGAAGGTGATCACCAAAAGGTGCACAAGAAGGCGAACACCCTTTTGTATTCAAGCCCCTTGTACATACTGTACACACAGTGGTAGTGCTTGAATGTTGCAGCACGCCAGTCGCTCTTTCCACCTCAATACAAAAAAATTGTACAAATCAAACAAATCACTAATGCAGAGTAAAATTCTGTTTTCTACTCTCAAATTAACGATATCAGAATACATAAATGTACGAGAGATACATATATGTATAAAACGCAAACGTAAACAAACAACTTGCACAAGAAGGTGAACGAAATATAGCACAGTATCTAAACTATTCTAGCTAGCATGCAAGTCACTTGCAAACAAGTTAGCAAGTCACCCGATGCAAGCTGACTTGAACAAGAAGGTGTACAACTTATTGTTCAAGAAAGTGAACCGTGTGTAACAGTCAGGAGACACTGTTACTTCAGCGTGCGAACGCGTGTATGAATCGTGCATCTTAACAGGTAAGGTGACATATCTGGTTTTTGACGCATTTTGTTACTTATTTTACTCTCGTCACGTATAATTACATTTTAAAAAATTTGATATTTAGCCCTTCCACTATAGAAGACCGTTAGCTTAATTTTGACAAGATGGAACGTGTTTTCAAAATAAACCTTATCTAAACAACAGCACACATATCAGTACCTTCCCCAACATTGCAATGCAGAACTGTACGCAGTAAAAGTTGGCAATTGGCGAGTTTCGCATCTGAGGTCTTCATCACGTTTTATTAATTGCCAAGCAGTAATAATTGAATAAATAATAATTTAACAGCGAGAGATTCAACAATATATACGGGCCGTCGTGCTAGTATAAACTGTAATACTACGATTTTAGTTTTTTAGTAGCAAATGTTCTTAAAACGTAATATTTCGGCTATAATTGTACTCGTAATGAATAATACCTTGCTTGTTTCTAGCGACCAGGAACTTCTGGCTTACTATTCGGTTTTTGCGATTTCTACCACAACACCAAGCACTTACACAAATTAGTTGTCAGACATCATGGAAGACGCTAGTTGCACTGGAATCTGAGGAATTTTTTTCTAATGCCGACTATGAAATCTCAAGTGAACAACATAAACTAAGACAGGAGAAATAGACCGAATGAGTTAAAAAAAAATTCTTGTCCCTGGAAAAAAAAGTCTATTTACGGCCGTGGTCTGAACAACTCGCAATGTTCATGAGAAGGTCATGGTAACAGCCTGAGCGTTTGTGTTCGCAGCGCTCCAGGGCTGGTGCGATAACGGCACTTTGTTGAACATTCTTCACACCTCCATGCTCCAGATGGTTTGTGTTCGCAGCGCTCCAAGGCTGGTGCGATAACGGCACTTTGTTGAACATTCTGCACACCTCCATGCTCCAGATGGTTCGTGTTCGCAGCGCTCCAGGGCTGGTGCGATAACGGCACTTTGTTGAACATTCTGCACACCTCCATGCTCCAGATGGTTATTCAGATCAGAAACAGCGTCACACCCGACCAGTTTTCCCTTAGTAAATTACAAGCACGTTTTGAATTGTAGCGCTTCAGGGGCTGTATTCAAGGGAGGCTCATAGCGAGTAAGGGTCCACTCCATTTTCCTTCTTCAAAGTCTGAAAATGGTAGCAATTCCACCTAAATGAAACTCAATACCAACATTCCAACATACATGATAAAACT
The DNA here is from genome assembly GCA_029891345.1 of Dryococelus australis. Lineage (NCBI taxonomy): Eukaryota > Metazoa > Arthropoda > Insecta > Phasmatodea > Phasmatidae > Dryococelus > Dryococelus australis. The sequence continues at coordinate 148,044,621 of CM056996.1, forward strand.
TCCCTAAACTATTAAAAATTTAGTTTTAAACGAATCTTTACAAACGTTTGTCACTAGGTGAATAGGTACTTAAAATTGCTGAAATGGTATCATTAATTAGAAAATGGTTTCCCCCCTGTTTAATGAGTTCTTAACACGCCATTGTAGCGCTCAATGAACTTAATTTATTCGCTTCACTCCGTTTTGTGGCGAGCGTCCCAAACAGAGGCCAACCCTCATCACAGGCTCTCAAAATTTCGCAATTTTCCGATGTCCACCGTAACGAAATGGAGAATAAAGTCTTCCTTTACACGCCGGCGCCTTGTCTTCAAAGTTTGCACACTCCCTTATCTTCCCCTCCGATACAGAGACCGCCCCTCTCTCATCAACTTCGTCGTGGAGGTCCGCCTCGCTTCTGTAATTAAAACTTAACTGCTTTGCGGCTTTTAATAACGGACATGCTTCCAGTGAGTTGGGGGGACGTGGCAGGGTGGTGCGGCGAGAGGGTTGGAGGGTTTCAAACTTTCCTCCGCCCTCGTGTTTGCCGTCCAGCTACAGCACCACGGTCTGGTCCACGCCAAGTCCGCTGTGCACCGGTCCGGAAGGGGTAAATAAATACAGGGTGGAAGGTGCGTACACAGGAAAGGGGTTGGAGGCGCCCCGAATACAGCGCGCCGCAATTCGCTAATTACAGCCGGTCCGAGGAGGGCCTTGGACGGTGGTAGGGCACCCGTATTCCGCGCGCACCATTTTTACGGCGTCGTCGTGGCCTGCGGACGCAGTCGGCGGCAAGTTAACTTTACCCTTACAGTCATGGTATCCGATACAGTTTACATGCTTCTCAAAAGGAGGGTGTACGATTTAAACTTTACGTGAGAGGGGAAAAGCGTTAAAAATAAAGGAGGTCATCTTGGAGACGGTATAAGTTATTTGGACCATCACCTAGGTTCACGCTAAGAAATTATTTGAAAATTTACCATACCAGTGTATACGCTTAGTAGGAAAGCGGGAATGGTAAATTTTGTTTCCAATGCATTCATTGTAGCGTACCTACATTTTCTCAGGAAACAGTCAAATGCGTAGTGAAAATCCCAATATTGTATAGTAGCAACGCTAAACATTTCTATTTCTGCAGCTTAATGTTTGGTATTATTACCGTACACCATATAGTTTTTAAACTTCTATTGCAGTTTTGGAAGTTTACCAAAATAAGTTTTTACAGTGTTCATTAATTCCCATGAAAGTAAGCCCATCGTTATCCGTTGGTCACGTGACAGTGGCGTGTGGTGAACTGTTGTAAGGTAAGCTGGGGTTAGCTGTGTGCTGTACTCTGTTGCTTGCTAGTTTATACTTCTGCCACTAAAACTTAGCTTAGCAGCTGACTCCACAGGACGTGTGTAACGAGTCTCTTGCTGCTCGCTTGTGAATGGTCGGAATGTATTTAGCTTCCCTCGGCTGCACTGAGAATGTACAGAAGTGAGTAAGCACAAGTTTACTTTGCAACAGTTCACCACACGCCGCTGTCACGAGGTGAACGTATTCACAATAGCCAGACACCTGAATATTTTGCGTTATATTCAGTTTGCACGTTAGACTTCACAGTACTCTGTATACTCGAGTCAGTGTAGTTTGTTTAGTGACTTCTGCCACAGTTTTTCTCACCTGGTAGTACATAAACTACCATCTCATGATTATTAGTTTATTACTAGCCGAGACTCCTCCAGCTTGTGTATAATAAATCGGGGCTCAATGGCAAAAGACATAGCAACGTACAGGTATTCCAAGCCTCTTCTGTCCAAAAAATAATGTTGCGTATTCTACATGCTCATAGTTATTAGCGATACACTTAGAATTACAGAAAAAAATATATAAGTTAGCTACACCACCTCAAATTACTGCTTCTCCTAAGGCTGAAAAGATGTTATGCATGCATGCTTAACGTGTTCATTATATTATACAGAATTTTAAATGTAGAGTATAATGAGGAAAAGTAGACAGAATAAGCCTATTAATATATTTCATTATTTACAAATGCATATAAATTTGTGCCACTGTTTCCTATTTTATTACACTTTTTAATTGCTCGCAGCTACTCTTCGTCAAGAATAGAACTATAAGAATACAAAAACCTTATCATGTTTTACATGATAACGGGTAAAACGTAATACGATAATAGGAATTGAGCGTACATATGATGTGTCACGTACAGGTAGCTTTCGTTATTGAAACATAATTTCACATTTTCTATTTGACATATGACGAACTGCGAACAGTTCACTTTCACATTGCGATGTCTTCCGGTCTGCAGCCCAACGAGGATATACCTCGATTCCTCAGAAGCAAAGCCACATCGATGTTTTTGCCATCTTAAAAAGTTTTATGCGTTCTGTAGTGCTCAACTGCACATGAAGCAGCACCCATTCGGTACATTGTAATTTCAGTTCCATTGCCTCCAGATTTTCTGCCGTACCCACGATAGTGTCCACGTGCTTATTGGCTAGGAGCTGCACCAGTTCCTAATAAAATTGAAGATAATGTTTGTACTCTTGGGCAAATCCCAATAGTATGGAGAGCGGAACACACACTTCTAACTTACCTCCAGGGTATATAGGAACACTGTAGTCATCTTCGATTCCCCAGCCTGCCATCTTGTCTGCAGACAGCTCATTCGGCGTCAGCGATAGGTAATTTTTTATCGTTGAGCTTATGCCCGCATCTCGCGACTGATCCACCGGGACACCGTTGAGAAAATACGTAATGCGAGCGATCAGGTGGAGAATACCATTGCTCGTTATTTTTGTGAATGTCGGGTTGATATCCTGGTGTTGGACCATTATCCGAATTTCCGATGGTAGTGTGTATGGTCCGATCAGGAAAGGCTGATATGCATGAAGTTCCACTTTCATTGAGCTGTCTTCGGAAACGGCTGGTTCTTCTATGTTTATGAAATCTTCCATAGCGATAGACCTCGTAGCCGAGACTTCGGAGAAAAATCTCGTCACGTATTAACTGCTTGGAGACCTGTGACGTACCTGCTGCCGGTTTGATGTGCTGCTTTGTTTTATAGCTTCTGGTAACGGTAAATCTCATTCCCGTCTTCTGAAATGTAGGAGAAGTGTGATTAATTCGTTTTGAACGTTCAAAAACTCTCCACACTGGTCGGTGACTGCCACTACCACATCGTGTGCTCTCCTCGCATCGATCGGAACATAAATTATGCTTTGCAGCGCGACGACCAGTTTATAACCTGAAGGGACCATCGGCGAAAACTCGTGGAGCATATTGCTTGATCTGCCATTGAGGTATGTGCCACTCACCGAATTGCAGTTTATTCGTATCACATAAACAAGAAAGATATCTACGTGTTGCGACGGTTCGTGGATTTTCCTAACTGTGTAGGTATATACGTGGCACGAACCCCAGCATCGGTCCGATGGAACCCAGTTTCCTAAAGTCGATATCTTCGCTGCATCTGTTGATGCTCTTCAGGATATTGTAATTTCCACGTAGTTCGAATTCTGTTTCGCGAGACAACGAATCTTCGATGTACCTTGCAATGTCATGTAATTTGTAAGAACGTTTGGGCTACAACACCTCATGGGAAACATTGCCACTTTTCACGAGATATACCTTAGAGGTTTTTCATCATTGTTCGGTACCGCATTGTAGGTTGAAATATCGACCAAAACTATGCATCATTCCCCCTCCAGGTCGATTGGAGAAAAATGTACAGCAAGTAGTTTGGAGCTGCGACCCATTAAGGTAAGCATTATCGACATGACTGACAGTTTCCAGTCAATGCATAGCAATTTTTATACAATTACTTGTACGAGCGAACCAAGAATCTAAGACAAGTGTTCGCAGTTCCACATGTTTGATATCAACACCATCTCGTAATTGTAAGTCAGTTTGCAATTTTTCAGGTATAGTTGCAGTTCGGGCAGAGGACACAAATTCGCAGGACTGTCGTAGTAGTCTGCACATTTGACATGTTTGACGTGTTACCCAGTGCGTACTGGACCTGAATTTCGTGTCCATATTTATTATGGCGCATTCATTGCATTTTGGTTTAGGGGTGAAAGCATCACGCATGAACTCTCCTCTAAAACTGGGCATCATCAATTTGTATCCAAACAGTTCCAAATTCACATTTGTGAGCTGTTGTTTCCATAGAGATTTCATTAGTGCCTTCTCCTGCTGCGTCGCTTTTGCACACATACGCCTCCTACTGGATATGGCCTTAAGTAGAGGCCTTGGCCATTTTTTTACTCATAGCGATAACTTTCATATTCACATTATGTGTTTGGGGCTCGGACAACTGCTTACGATCGTTCGAAGCTGTGTTGATGGCTCGAACGATACCACTCGTGGCTCCGATTAGACCTCGAGGGCTCCGAGTGCAGGCAAAAGTAATGGTACAAATCTGTTGGTAGATGTCGTATTGCACTTGCGTAATTTTCTTCCATTTACCAATTATCACCACTTTTTGCTTCACTTGCACCTTCCGCTTGCTCTTTGCACCTATGCCATCTTCTCTTTGGTCTTCATCGCGTTAAAAACTCCCAGCAGTGCTATTTTTTCTCCGAGCCCAGTGCCTGATGATTTTCTTATCTCGTCGTCGGCCTTCTGTGAAAGTATCTCGTCTGCCTGGTGTCGGGTTTCCAGATCCTTGGGCTTGGAATAGGCGATGTCGTGTTGCTTGAATGCCTCGTCCAGCGCAGTGATGCCTGTATCGCCATGTGCCATCCTTTTAGCTAGATTGGTTCGCAGCCCGCAGAACTTGTATCTAGGATTGTGCAGCTCGGAATGTAGACTGTTTATCAGTGTATCGATGATCCCACCTCCAGATATGGTCTTACTTCTTCGAGACATCACAGGGAACTAACCTAAAAACTTATAAATACACACCTTTTATACATTTTCGTTTAAGTATAATTATAGTCTTGGGACAGTACAGACCTAGTGTGCTTATGATGCATCTGCTTTGCCGCTTATGTGGTAAAGCATTCACAGGTCTACACAGTGTACATCGACATGAAATAACGACCTGCAGAGTTGAAACTTAAAACAATGCAATTTCAATGCAAACTTTGTCAACATCAGTTTACCCCGAAGGAAGCTTTTAAGAGACATTTTAATATTTGCACTAATTATTCCATGCAACTACAATCAGCAACACGATCAGCACCACACACCACAACCAGCACCACACACACCACGACCAGCACCACACACACCACAATCCGCACCACACACCCCACAATCAGCATCACACACACCACATGCACCACAACCAGCACCACAAATACCACAATCAGCACCACACACCACAATCAGCACCACATTTACCACAATCAGCACACATGCACCACAATTAACACCACATGCACCAAAATCAGCACCACATGCACCACAACAGCACCACATGCACCAAAATCATTACCATTTGCACCACAATCATTGCCATTCCCACCATAATAAACACCATACAATCCACAATCAGAACCACAATAAACACCATACAATCCACAATTAGAACCACAATAAACACCATACAATCCACAATCAGAACCACAATCAGCACCACACACACTACAGTCACAAATACATGCATCAAAATCAGCATCACATGCACCACAATCAGCACCACATGCATCACAATCAGTAACACATCCCACAATCAGCAACACACACGCCAAAATCAGCATCACATGCTCAATAATTAGCATCACACTTCACACTGCAAGATAGTAGTGCTAACTTGCATATTGTCAAGCAAGATGTTACTCTACACATGTTCAGACATGCTGAAGATGAAGCTATCTCCCACGAATTGCGACATGGAAGCCTGTTTCCCGTTACAGTGAACTGCATCATCACAGGACCATCAAATTGTGAGAAAATGCATGTCCTATTGAGCCTGCTGGAAGAAGAGAATGGCCTTTGGTTCGAGAATGAAAATCTGTACTCCAAATCGCTCCAACAACCGAAATACCAAGAAATGGCACAAGTACTGCAAGCTATGGAAGTCATGGGTAATTTTCCCTACAGTGATAAAGAAGCCATCGTGCTGCTGAGTGAAGTTCTTTCAAACTTAATATTTGTCTTTGATGACATTGCCTGTGAAAAACAGACTTGCATTCAAGAGTACTTTAGTATGGACGGCATATGAATGTGGACTGCATTTACCTCGGCCAGAATTATTCGTGCATACCCAAACAACTGCTTCGCGATAATTCTAATATGTTGGTGCTTTTTCGCATAGACGATATTAATTTGCGACATGTGTACGACGACCACCTCAATACAGACGTGACATCATATTTCAATTGTCTGTGTGCCTTATTCTGGAAAGATAAGTACAGATTTTTGACGATCATAAAATACTGGCCTCTAGATAATGGTAGACACTGTCGAGGATTCTATCAGTTCATAGTCAACCACTGAGAATGAGTTACAGCATATCGTAATTCGAGCAGAGTAGCCTCAAGCTGCTGCTTGACAAAGACGAAGATGGATGTTGTTTCGTACCAATAAACTATACAACACGTGATGCTGGTAGAAGAATAATACGAAAAATTGGCGAACCCGAACAATCCGAAGATTCTGCTACTAAAAATTTCATCCTCGAAACTGGTAATGGCTTCATCTCAAAATTACGCAATATGTTTGTCGATCAGAACAAATTCTTTCGCGCCTACTTGTCCGAGCTTGGGGCGAAGATAGATTCTCTAACGACCAAGATCGTTTGTGATATGGTGGCAATGGACGAGCATGTAACGAGTGCTCAAAGGCAAACTACTCACACACCAAACGAGATTATATCCATTATAGAAGATCTGAAGGAGCGATACTACATACAATGAGTCGAATGGGAATTGCCCACTTACTGCATGCGGCCACCAGTTACAAATACCTTCATCGCAAGGTAATGATTTGTGGGATGAACGACCTGTTTCAAGCCAAACTCATCGAGATGATACCGTATGCTCGAGTCAACAAGGGCTTCAAATAAATGTTGACAGTCACCAATGCCTATAGAAGACTTTCCTGGGCTAGACCGGTAAAGTCGAAGAATGCATGTGAACTCACTGAGGCCATGGCAGATATATTGTGCGAAGGATGCATTCCAACCAATCTGCAAACCGACCAGGGCAAGAAATTCTACAATGGAAAGTTCAATGCCCTAGTGAAGAAACATAACATAAATCATTATTCCACGTACAGTAATCTCAAATATTCTATGATCGAAATGTTCAACAGGACTCTTAAAGGCAAGCAGTGGAAGAATTTTGAAGAGAATGTCAACTACAAGTGGCTGGAGCTACTGCCAAAACTCGTCTGCGAGTATAATTCTACAGTGCACTCGACCACTAGAGTGAAGCCTAAATATGTTAATGGACGACTCTCTGGTTCGGATTGTGTATGGTATTCCGAAGAGGAAGTACCCATGCAGACTTTAGTTAAGGTTGGAGACCTGGTGCACATCACCAGACAGAAAGGCATCTTCGATAAAGGGTTCACAACAAATTGAAGCCCCGAACGTTTTTGTGTGCGACATATATGCAACTACGCTCTGACGACCTACTATCTCGAAAATCCTAACAATGTACCCATCAATAGCAGTTTCTACGCTGAGGAAATCCAGCCTACGAGGTTTCTATATGTGTATTTGAAGAAAAGGTGTTGAAACAACATAATGGAAGGGCCTATGTCAAGTGGTGGGGTTTCCCTGCCCGCTACTATTCATGGGTCGATGAGAAGGACAATCTGAAATAGGACTAACCAATGTTTCTTTAAAGTGGTGATATGTACATGTATTGTTTTTAAATAAATGTCAGTTTTCCATACTTTGTTTTCATTTTATTCTTGCCTGTCATTAAGCACATTTTTTTTTTTGAGATAGCTATCTCTGTGCGGGTGCAGACCAGCTAACATTGCTATGTGCAGACATCATAGGGTTTACATATGTGCATATTATAAACAGTAGGGACATCAGCTGAGAGTCTTAGTTTGACAATGGGTGCTGTGAAAAATGCATCGTCTCGGCTAGCTTCTATGTCAGGTAATGCATTGCTAGTTACATTAAAGTGGAGTGGATATTGTCCATTAATGGTTTCTTGCCATCGACTTCTCCAGATGTGATGGCTATATCACTACCAGCATCTACTACCATCAGCACAGTACAAATCATTTCAGATTGGTATAGTGCCATCGACTTCTTGGGGAGTGGTACCAGCAGTGTCTTTGACCTCTTCGGCTGAGGTACCTAGAACCACATTGTCGATGTAACCTGCTTCTTTAGCTCCAGCACCAACATCTCCAACAGGTCCACCCAAATCTTTGCCTTAATCACTATGTCGTCATCAGTGGTGTTTCTGTGAAAGACCTTTAGCAAAATTGCAATACTAAGCGACATGATTATTTTAATTGTACCAAAAATACTTCATGCATGTTGTATTTGTGCGACAGGTGCGGTAAGCAGTTCAGCCATTGTGACAATTTATTTAGACATGCAGAGAACTGTAAGGGTGAAGTACATTTCTCATCAGTACCTTCGTACAGGGTTTGCTGCAAGCAAGTCTCTTGTTTCTTTGGTGCATGTCCTCAAAAGTGTAGTTATATATAACCCACCCTGCACAGTGTGTTGGGGTAATACATGTCGTGGAATTTTTGCACGAGGACAACACAAGTGTGAATAACGAGATGCATGATCAAAGGACATTAAGTTTAATTGGATTTGTAACTTATAACAACAGTCCCAATGTGGACACACATAAACAAACATTCACATTAATTATTAATGATTAGAAATTTAAGATTATTTTACCTGTTGGCTCATACAAACTCAAATACTTGGAAACATTTATAAGGGGTAGTGTACTGGAAAATGTTAATTTCCTAATACATGGTAACTCGAATACTTTAACTAGTGTAATGCATAATATTGCAGATATTGATTTCATTCAAAATGTTTCAATTGCATCTATGTTAGGTTACAAAAAGAAAGTTTCTTCTGGTAATCAAATACGCGAATCGTCAAATCAAATTAAAATTTGACATTTAATGTGCATCGTATAAATGTAAATATTGTAGGAGGTTCATTTTTAAATGGAAAACCAACAAACACTTTAATGAATTTACATGTTCTGTTGCTCCAGGATATCAAAATAACTGAAAAACCAAGTACCTTAATAATTTATCTTCTGATAATAGTTAATCGCATAGATGAATTTATTGCTACAATAGTTGATCAAAACAATAAGTTTATAAACTTTAAAAATGAATATGTTACCATACATTTACATTTGAATAATAGCAAATAATATAAAAACGCCTGCATTCTATACATTACAACAATAATGGGGTTTATATATCATACTCAATATGCTCCCAAAAAACTAGCTACAAAAAGGATGTAAAGTGCTCAATTTAGTTAAGAACCCTAGAAAGCAATATGTACAAAACAACAGAAAGTGGTCACTTCAGATAAGAACCACGTGCGATTAACACGTGGCAACGAATAGTTTTTAAAAGAATTAGGAAATAAAGTAAATCGAGATGGAATACACTATTAATGTAAAACAACTCATAACTTACGAAGATGCTCTAACCAACACTGATATCCATGTATACGAGCCATTCAGAGTCACGACATTTATTCTCTGCCTTCGAAATCGAGTTTGAGGTTCAGAGAGACATTCACAAAGACAGCTGATGGAAATAACCCACTAAGTATGGGAATAGTTAGAAATTGCATAATTCATTCAATAGACCGAATTGCAAATATATTGAACGGTGTTGAAAATGATCTAACTAGAGATGATGGTATCTCATCCAAAGTGAGAAGTATATATCATGAATTATAAACAACATTAATGCATACACTATGACTGTATGGAAACATGTCGACAGTTACATACTATACATTAACGCTGGTGGGAAAATATGAAGTTTTTATACCACGAAGTATGGTAATTGGGTTGGCTGGACATTATAAACACGTAATAGTAAATGCCAAACAAGAATTAGTTATTCTATTTTTAAAAATGAACTTGAATGCTATACATGATGCAGTTATTGATGAGGAGGATGTAACATTTGAACTCTGCAGTGTAGAATAGTTGATGCCACATATTGAAATTAACTCTCATGAACACATCAAGTTTCTTAACTATATTAAAAAAGGGAATAACCTAACATTGTCATCAGATCATGGTGCCTGGAGACATTTCCTTCACTACCAGCAAGCGAGAAAGTCGTTTTCAAATGTAAGATCTAGTTTCTGAAATGAAAAACCAAATATGTAATTATTTTCCAAACTAATCTCCTAAACAAATTAAGAGTTCACAGATTCTTATTTGACTATAGCAATATTAAAAACATCAAATGATTCCTTAATAGTCAAGCATATCAAAACATTGATTTTAATGTACATTTTGCAAATTAGTGAGTACCTTATTTGCTACAAAATGTACAAACAGTTTCAAGAAACATATTATTCTAAGGATAATGCACTGATACTAGATCCCGAATGTTTTAAAAATAGAGCATCTTTATTCATTTTTGATGTCAGTAAGCAAAACAATAGTTTAACCAATAGCACTAATGATTCGCGAATTGAAATACGCATGAACCCAGATATTCCCCCAAATACTAATCTTACACATTAACTATTCCTTATAGATTAGTACCATATAATGTCCAAGATAAATTAGTTAAGGCATAACATTATTGTTTTCAGTCACTCTTCAACTCTCAGAGAGTAAACATATTCTGATTTATTCGAGGCATACAAACTCCAAATAGGTTTACCATTAAGGGATTGGCTATCACCCACCTAAACAACATTACCACTGTGTTCACTTTCAAACCACTTTTTGAGTGGAAATTCGGAAACATAAAAGAACAAACATGTGACTTATAAAAATCATCATGGTTTATTATAGGAGAGTGGTTGAAATTAGTACTGGGGAATACTGGATAATTGCAACACATATTTCTAAGATGAGGAGATATTCCTTTTGTGGACATGAACAAAAATGGAATCTAGCAACTGTATGGGACAGTAAAATAACTAACTTGCAGAAAGGCTGTAACTATCCTTCATTTAAAAAGTTATGTGCAATGTATGGATACACATCGATGTTCATTTCCACAGGTGAAAATTCGAAATTAATGTTCAAATGGTCGTTACCGATAGAGTGAGGTTGAGAAAAAAGGGGGGAAGGGAAATTGACGGGAAATTGAGATAATAATAGAGGGATTATTCAGTTTATAGTGGATACCACGCTGTAGAAGTTCAACCAATCAGCTGAGTACGAGGTGTTGAAAGTACATTATAAATGAGTTTACTTTAAACTGTACGATGGGGTTTTACAAATACAAAAATCTAATGTCATTGAACAATTGTGTACTTTTGATTCGTACCAAGATGGTACGTTCGACGATGGAAGTGTCTGTGGAGATTATGATGCGTGCTACCTGAGACCCAACAGCAATTTGCTGTGTACACTACATGATATAATTGAGTTTCAGTGAAGTGATCGTGGAAGAACGGGGCAACAGGGAAATCACCTACGAAATTAGCCATGCAGACTGTGGGACCACCATCTGTTAGGATGAAACTTGATGGTGATATTCACACATTTAATGGTCAACAAGGGAAGCTCCCACTTCCATCTGTATGCAATGGATGGGCATGTGACATCAATTCTCATCCCTACTACTACGACTAAGTGCAAGAATGTTATGTACTCGCTCATCGAACATGGGCATGATGTATGAATTACCATTTCATTTAAGGAAATGTGTGAGGACAGTATTTGTGTACAGTCCTGGTTTCCTTTATGACATATAATAAGCCTTCTGTAAATGAATGTAATTTAACTGAATGTAGCAGTGCGAATTGTTTGGTTATAAGTGTAGCCCATATGCGATTCAGAAAAAAACATATTGTGAAGATTAAAGCTGTAACCCAACTTATTGTTATGAAGGTCTGGAACATTATATTTACATATCTCAGGCTTTACAGTATTTTGAAGCAGTGAATGAGTATTTATTGGGTACTGGTTGTGTGTCAGCTAAATGTAATGCACATAGGAATGTGAAACTAAGAAAAGCACAGTTCAACTCTCAAACTTTTCTTGTTTGAAGCTTAGAATGTTAGAAGATAATGAGGAATTCAATTTCTCGTTTATTTTAATAGAAAATTCTAATTCTAAAATAAATATTAGCATGTTTATTAGAAGCTTCTTACATTGTAAACTAATTCGTTGTTTTTTTTTGGGGGGGGGGGGAATAGCACTTGTGTCTCACTCGCAATCTGAGTACATACAGTAAGGATGACGTACTTTCATCCTGCCAACATGTACATTTCCGTTACTCCCGGCAAGTCAAGTGTGAAGTGTGCATTTTGGTCTAGTGAAATTTTGAGACAGTTTAATGAGAGTTGTGATTCAATGTTTCATTTCAGATTCACTCCTTTTCCGCTAGGAAAGGAAAATACTCATTAATTAATTCCTGGTCCAGAATAAATAAATGTCCAGTATATTATATGACTCCAACTATATCATTGAGGGCAACTGCAGAAGAGGAGTATTCATACTTCCACGAAATGTTCCCAGATTTAGTAGAACATATTGTCTTTCATGCGCCCAACTGTTCTAAATATGTGAGTACACAAACTTATGTTAATGACAAACCTAAACCCGGACGAAAGAAACATACATATCTTGTAACTTCTCAAGGACAGGATTTAGAAGGAATTAGAGGAAATATGTCAAGTCAATATTTACTGAATTTGCAAACACGCTGTAAATAATTGTCATAAAAGTATATTAAAATATTTATTGTCAAATGTGTTACTTAATGTTAAAGTATCTTGTCAAATGGGCGCTATCAAAACTGTATGTTAAAAGTGTTATGTATGTCAACTTGATGAAGTGTTGTACTTTTTGTACGTGTTATTATAAATAGTTTCAAAACGTTATTTTGTTATCCTTTGGCGTAAAATCCCTTGCCCACTTGCATGATATGTAAATTGTTGATACATAAGAATTAATATTAACATTCTAATTGAATTATATCACAAATGCGTAATCTACATTTTTAAATCACAGAAAGGCAATACTGTAAAATATAATTGATTTCAATTTTGTAGCATGGTCACATAATTTTATCATTTAATTAATACCATGATTTGTCACGAAAATACTAATATAATGCGAACAAGTTAACTTATAACATGGTCGCATTATTTACATTTTGAAAGCATGATAATTAACATTCAAATTACTAAATAAATGTATTTTTGAGAAACGAGTTCGTACACCTCCACCCACTTTCCAACTTCCGAGCCACCCCATCCTTGAACAAACAATTACCAGCTGACCCTCACATTCCGAGACCACATTCTGTTTGGCGCCTTTGTAAAACCGCGAGCCCACACACATAGGTCTGCTCGAACCACGAATTCCAACAGTCTTTTTGAAAAATTGTGTCTTTCCTTGCAGGTGTTATGGGACCGACTTTCTTTTCTCTCGAATGACAGGTTGGCATTGTAGACGTGTTTCATTTGTAACTTTTGGATGCACTCGGAGCAGCCTAATTTTTTGCCATTAATATTTTCTAAACGTTTTTTGAAATGCATTAATTGGGGGTGAGGTCCGTTCACTTCGCGATGTTTCTTTGCTTTCATACGGTGTAATTTTATCCCATTCCTTTTCTAAAAACTTTTTTGAGAGCATCGTTTGAAATACTTTATTTTTTGTTTGGGGGTGAAGTTCCACAACCTTTGTCGGTTACTCCTTTTCAAAAAGCATTTTGGAATCTTCTATTGAAAGGTATTATTTGGGGTCACATTAGAAGTACAGAAGTAGTGGAAATCCCCCACTCACACTTCAGTTATTCACCAAACACTATCATGTGACGATGGGTCCATGCTCCGCACTACTGTGAACATGTACGGAGATCAGTCGCTCTCAGATCGTTGAAGAGTCATCGTCTCCGCGCTACAGGCTCCGCACAGTAGAGGGAACGTACCAGTCGTCACGAGGGTGCATTCGGAAGTGCTTCATTGAACAGCAGTCCACCAGAACCATTCTCACAATCACCGGCAAATCGGTCATCTGGACGTCAGTTGGGCTTCACCCCCCCCCCCCCCTCCCCAAGATGTAAACGTCTCTCCAAGCTCATCGGTTGGCTACTGCATAGAAATTACTTTTAAAAGCAAGTAAATATTTTTTTAATGTGTTTAAATGTTGTTTTAAAAAATAAATTTTAATATTTCGAAATTTTGTAAGAGATTTTTAAAATTGTGTTTTAATATTCGTTTTAACCTTTTTAATATTGTTCGTAAAACATGTTTGGAACTATTTTTAATTTTTAATTTTTTTTTTTTTTTATAGTTTGAAACTTTAATCTTTTTTTAAAGATATATTTATTTAATTTTTAACTCCAATTTTTTTTTAAGTTTTAAACTTTTTAAACTGGTTATGATTAACTGTTTTACGTTGGGGGTACTTCGGTACAGTAATTGGATATAGTGTTTGAAGCATTCCTGGTAGGGTTTCGAACCCTGTTCAGGGTAAAAAATAATTAGATATAGGACATAATAATCAGTGTTTCAGATTTATTAGTTGGGAAAACACACAGTATTTACTACAGGAATGTTCAGATACATAATAGTAAGGAAATATAAAGTAAATAAACATAATGTATATTATACGCACACTTCATTTTTATTTGTGTGTTTTTCAGCTAATTTTTTTTCTGTTGTTTTAAGTTAGAATATTTCTTTCTTTTTTGTTTCAGATCGAGTCATTGGTGAGCGGTCTAGGTCTTGTTGAGTAGAGGAAATTTTACATTCCCAGGGTCTTCCTTAGCTAAGCATTGGCATGTTAGTTCTGTGACAGAATCCTATTTGGATTCGTACGGATCAGATTCCTATTCATAATCTTATCCGTCATCAGACATACCTTTGTCCCAACACTTGGCCTATGTCCTTTTGGATACGGCATTTGTGCAGAGAATCCTGTACGCGCGAATACCAAATGATAGGTTAGAATCTGACATGAATATTGTTATATCTTTTCAGAGATGCTAGGCATCTGTTTTGGCATTTAGCAATGAGGCACCCAGGCCTTTCAAAATTTACACCTCCTTAGGGGTAATGATTTTTTTTTTTAAACACCGCCACTGAGGAGAACACTACGGAGACAATTTACTTTTCAACTAAAGTCACATCCATCCTCCATTTGTCCCATGTTGGCAAAATTTATGACGAAAACATCGCCCTTCATCTCACTTCTAATATTAGTGAGTTCTGTGCCAAAGGCAGCGGTTCGGGAATGAAACTAATTTTGTAAATGGATGTTCACATTTGGCAATACAGACCATTCACTGTAGGTACATCTCACACAAACCTACCTAAATTCATTGCCGATCGGTAGGCATGCATTAATGTGCAGTGTTTGGAAGATGAGTGCTTCTTTACGCCTGTCTAGCGAATTAATTTTCTGTCACATCCAATCTTAATAATCCACGTTCATATCCAAAACATCACCGGGTTCTGAATACGAAGGAATTGTCAACGCCTGTAGTGTTACATGAGTACAAACACTTCGAGGAGTTGAAAAATATTTCTATTCATGTCTATTTAAAGATAGACAGTAATAGGAATATTGTTGACGAATAATTTCCCAATGCAAAGGAAGGAATCGCCGTACCTATTCGCATTTCTCCTGTGCGATGATCGCCGTGTGAATATTTTAGCCATTTGTGCTAGTGGTACTACCGCCCACTTACATTTTGCAGCGATGAAAAGTTTGTCACGACTGCTTAACAGTCAGTTGAGTAACAACAAATGAAAAAAGTTTGTTTGCAAGCATTGCGTTCAGTTTTTCTCAAATGAGGAGAAATATGTAAACCATAAGGAATTATGTAAACAACACGATGCCGTGAGTTGTACTTTCCCAACTGAGGATAAAATTACCTTGAATTTAAGAATTTTGCCAAACAGCAAAGAATGGAGCTTGTTGTGTACTGAAATTCTGAATCTTACCTGATACCCATGTCCACTTGCTTACCAAATAATGACACAAGTAGCACAACAACCATTAATAAGAATGTATCATATGCATGTAGCATTCTGCTTGTGTATAACTACAGTTTAACACAATAACACAAGTTATTGGATGAAGTTTGTATGTACAGGATGATTGACAAATAAGTGGAATTGACAAAGTGGGTTGCTGATATATACAGCATTACTGATCCAGTGAAGCCATTGACAATAGCTGAGAGAGCTAGACTTATGGCTCAAACAAGTTGTGATATTTGCAATAAGCCGCTTGGCAAATTTTTTGTGATCGACCATGACCATTTGACTGGCGCAGTGAGAGGTCGTGCGCACAATCAATGTAATTGTTTTTCAGACTTAAGAAAAGCCAACTTGTAGCTGTATTCCATAATCTACAGAATTATGATGTCCACTTCCTTATGAAGCCATTGGCTCAGAGACATATCACACAAATCGACAGAACCATGAAAATCGAAAATGGAAGTTATATAACGTCTATGGGAATGACCTTGGAAAACTGTAAATATATTACCAAAATTATTCCCCATGGGAAAGATTTGCAATATGTGCAGTTGTGCTTCATTGGCTCTTTTAATTTCACGAGTACATCTCTGGAGACATTGGTAGGAAATTTGTCTTCCTCCCAATGTAATATCACCCGCTCACAGTTTCCAGAAAATATACAGTTCAAATTGACACAAAGAATACGAGTGTTTCCATATGACTTACGTCGATGGAATGTCTGTACCATACCTCACTCTCACCCAAGGATGCATTTTATAATATAATGAAAGGTGTGGGCAATAATGATACAGATTATGCTCATACTCAATCTGCATGGAAAGCATGCAATTATCAAAATTTGTTAAAGTACACAATCCAATATTTATGTGTGGACACGTGTTTGTTGGCAAATGTATTTTAAAATTTCAGAACCGTATGTTTGATGGAATATGGTTTTGACCCCGCAATGTTATTACAGCTCTCTCTCTCTCTCTCTCTCTCTCTCTCTCTCTCTCTCTCTCTCTCTCTCTCTCCTCTCTCTCTCTCTCTCTCTCTCTCCTCCCCTCTCTCTCTCTCTCCCCTCTCTCTCTCTCTCTCTCTCTCTCTCTCTCTCTCTCTCTCCTCTCTCTCTCTCTCTCCTCTCTCTCTCTCTCATGGGATGCCCTTTTACTTAAAACAGTTGTGCGGCTGGAGCTAATAATGGACGCAGGCATGTACCTTTTTGTGGAAGGCAGGGTCAGGGGTGGTATTACCCAGGATTCCAAAAGTCACGCGGAAGTCAAAAATATTTATATGGGAGACAAGTAAATTTAGTATTTAGAGTTTAATGGCCTGTACAGTCAGATGATAACGTGTAAGCTACCTATTGGTAATTTCGAGTGGGTTGAATCGGATGTGTTTTCAATGTGGGATTTCACCAATACAGACAATGCAGAGGATACTTGTTTTTCGCGTAAGGGGATTTAGCTTTTCCGAATGAATGTCACAACTCCCTAGCTGATCTACCTCGTGCACCAGTATCTGGCATACTTCTGAACGGCAAAACTGAGAAACTGCTTCTAACTCTCGCGCAGCAGAAGAATTGCATTATCCATGGGGAAACATTGAAGCATTAATAGAAGTACGGAGGAAACCTTGATGCTGTTCATCGTGTCCTGTGCTTTGAAAAGAAGGCGTGGATGGCTATTTACATCTCATTTAATTTTGAGAAAGATTTCCAGGTGGCAAACACTTTCAAAAAATCGTTTTTTTATATTTATGAATAATACAGTCTATAGAAAGACTTTCATAATGTCCGGCGGGAAAGTCGTTTCGCTGTATTACACGGTTTACAGGGCGGTAGAACTGATAGAGCGACCTACTTTCAAGGCAAGTCCAAACCTCGATGATAATCTGGTCTCTGTTAATTCAATAACCTTTGATACACTAGTGTTGGTATATTAGATTTATATAAATTGTACCTAAATGAATTCCATTATAATTACACACAGAAAAAAATGCCCTTAGCTAGTTTTGAATCTCCTACACTGTGATACCGACAATTTAATATATGAACTTCACAGCCATGATGTGTTTAAGATAATTTCCCCCTATTTCGATATATGTTTTAATACCTCTAACTTTGCGCCAGATAATCTGCAAAAATTAACTTGATGAATAAAGGCGTTACAGGAGTGATGAAGGATGAATGTCCTGGTCACATCATCACATACTTTGTAGGCCTAGGCCCTAAACTTTACACATACATTGTTTTGAATGAACAATATGTGCGTAAAGCGAAGGGGGTAAAGTATAATGTGTCGCAATCACTCCAGTATGATGATTATTTGGATTACTTAATACAAAATTCAAGGGTTAAGGGGATTACAATTTCATTTCAACTTGCGTGCCCATAACATCTTCACTGAACGAGTAACAAAAGTAGCATTGTCGAGTAATGATGACAAATGGTATGTCAGACCTGATAATGTGTTAACATTGCCTTGGGGGCATTACAAGGTCACAAGATAAATTTACCCTACTCGCCAATATCCACCAACCGCATCTGCCACACCATCTACCAGCACTATGTCTGTCAACCAAACTACCACAACATCTACCAAGCATGACATTCACCAACCACTGCATCTGCTTGTCAAGCGCAACTTCTACCAGGCTTAACATCTGGCAATCACATCTGTATGTCATCCACAACTGTCACAGCATATTTCAACTACATCTGCTGCGAGGTCATATCCGCTAGCAACTTCAATGAAACACCACATCCCAGTGTGAGAGCAGTTTCACTTAACTACTAGATTCAGTTCACTTGTTTCGAAGGGGAGAGCATCCCACTGCGAGGCCACATCTCCAACTACACACCGTCCACCAGATGCGAGGTCAGTTTTCCTGTCTTGCCACAAGTGGATAAAACTCACAATGCCAATATCATTCACCAGTGAGGTCAGTGTTACTGCAGAACTGGGGTAAAACCCACAACCCAATCATTATTCACTAGCGAGGTCAGTGTTACTGATTCGCCATCCCTGCCTTCAATAGTGAGTTGCAACTGTGAGAGATGGTCTTCAACGCAGAAGAATAACTTATGTCAACCTAGAAGTGATTTCCCAAATGTGCCGCCTAACATAGGAAAAGATACACCAAGAAATGTGTTCCTGTAAATAAATAGAAGTCAATAAACTTAAAAAAATTGTGAGTGAGTGTATATAAAATAGACGGCAATAAATGTGTGCATTTATGAAAAGAATATGTAAATATTTCAAGATCTATGTATATATGTGAAAGAAGAAGAATGATTTTTGTATATTATATATCTATGTATATACTATGTGTGTAAATTATATATTTGTTGGTTAATGGTTTAATGGCTAATGATGAGTAGAAAAAAGATATTTCAATCTGAACATATGTTTAATTTATTATCTACCTTACCTTAAAATGCATCAGTTTTGTTAACAGGTGGGTGCAGGTAAAATTCTAGCTAACAGTAATACAAAGTGATGGGGATAAATATGTTCGACTACAGTCTTATTATAAAATAATAATGATATTTTTTAAAAACATTAGATGATGTGATGGAACAATATATCAAACAAGAGTCGTAACTTATACTTCATACACTCGAGAAAAGAGTGACTGCCATTTACACACTGGGAGAAAATCTAAACAAAAATGTGATGAATAAATAAATGTTGAAACCCTAGCACCTGGCTGCAATTCAATATGGCAGTGGGGGTTATAATGGATGATATATGCAAACGGAGGTCAGTTGAGAACGGGCTGTTCTAGAGAGAAGACCAGTATGGTATCTTTCTGTGCATGTAATAAGTAATAACTCGATTAAATAAGTCGTTGCACGTAATTATTGGGTTAACTTTATATTTAGCAATTTAATTATTTAATATTAAATTAATGATTATATAATCTTATTATTCATCATTTACTACACATGTTCACCCTAGACAACTGTCGAACATTCCCCTCCCCTCCTCACTCCTTCCTCCTCACTTGTGATCTGGTAGTCGAAGGGAGAACTGTGTACTTACTCTCATTACGTAATTCCTAATTGCGTAGTTACACAACTACTAATTACCCTCAACACTAATAGGACACAGTAGCACCCCCGACTACCAGTCGCTGCGAGCCCATCCTGGTCGCACTCCAATCCCCACACACACCTGCCAAAAACAGGTTCTCAAATCACCGGTAGTCCCACAGAGGGGGAGAGGGCCGTAACACATGGGGTGGGGAAGTGCATGTGCAATAGCAGGTGCATGTGCATGTGCAAGTCCAGATGTAAGGTGCATGTGCAAGTCCAGATGTAAGGTGCATGTGCGATTGCAGGTGAATGTAATGTGCAAGTCCAGATGCAAGGTGCATGTGCAACTGTATCGGAAGAGGGGGAAGCACAACTGCATCAGTGCCATTTTGAATAAATTAGATGCCAGTTGTCTTATGGTCCTCCTACTAGCAAGGGGATGGTGGGGTGGGGACCTACTTGCCAGCAGGCTGCCCAGCCAATAGGGAACTTGTTAGCAGTATGCAGTGGCCAATCAGGCACAACGTCTGTCAACAGAGCCTCTCAAAGCACATCAGGTAATTGGCACGCTTTCATTAAAGGAACCCCACGCCATTCCATCTCTATGGACTCACTCATATACTCCGTGAAGAGGTATTTAGGAATTAATTTCCTTTAAAGTGCAGGTGTGTTTCTTGAGCCAGCAGGTTCAGGTATTTACACTTTAACTATTTCAGGCATTAAAAAAAAAAGGTTTTTTTTTAGCATTGCAACGTAACAATTTTTTTTTTTTGGAGCTGTACTAAATTACTCCCCCGCCCAGCGAGTAACTTTCCTTATGAAGTACCGTTTTCTGCTGCGTACAGTAGGGCACACCGGAACAGACATTTTAATTTAAGGAGCATGTACCCAGTAACGCCCTCTCGAGATTCAGGCATCAAACGATGCGCGCTCCATCTGACTTTGATGCGCTGCCTGGGCCACGCACAAGCGGGTCAAGTGGAGGAGGCGGGCACGGTGTGGGATCAAGCCGTCCTGCGGGTGGACAGCAGAAGATAGTTCCCAACTACCTGCCAATGATGAACTGAGTAGTGTCTGTGCAGTTGAGGTTATGGCACCGTACATATTTTCCGAACTAGCCGGCATGGTGTATGTTTACATTGAGGCACGGAAAGTAGCAGTTGGGGCATCACATATTCACATAGAGCATTATCCCGACAGGCGGGAGCCGAATAGAAAAATATTCATACAGGTCTTTCAATGTTTGCATGACACAGGACAACTTGAACCAAAACATCATAATTCTGAAGTGAGGAGACGAGTTAGAACACGTAGTTTGGAGGAAGAAGTTCTCGATCAGGTAGCACAAACCAACGCAAGCATCCGTGTAATTGTGCACAACGAGAGTGCCAGTAATTAGACAGTTTGGGAGGCATTGCACGAGGAACAGTTGCACCCACGCCACCTAAGAAAAGTGCGGGTGTTATGCCCAGCTAACTTTCCACTTCGTGTGCAATTTCGTGAGTGGCTTTTAGCGCAAATTAACAACAATTCACACTTACGTGTGACACCCCAGCCCTGTGTCGAGTGATCACAATTCACATGAAACACTTATAGGGACGTATCAACAAAAAATGCGCGGTGTATGTTTGGGCTGGACTTGACAGTAATTACCTAATTAGTTAGTACATTTTCCATCTCGCCTGAATGGTAACATTAAATTACGATTTCTAAACGACATGCCTGTTCTGATGGAATATGTGAATATCGCATTGCGGCAACAGATGTTTCATACATGACGGCGCCCCCGCCCACTTCACACATGCTGTACGGGAGCTCATGAAGGACATCTTCACCGTATGACTGGTGGGGCGAGGTGGTCAGGTAGCTTGGTCCCCCAAATCTCTCGACTTAACACCCAAAGACTTTTTCTTGTGAGGTCACATTAAATGTCTTATTTACTGAACACCCGTGGAAAGAGAGGAGGACTTGACTGCGAGAATGCTTGCCTCCTGCCTTGAAGATCAACAAACCCATGATATTTTTTACTGAGTTTATAACAACATTGTTGGTCATGTTAACACCTGCTTACAAGACATCACTTCAAACGGCTCTTGTAAAGGTGAGCCATGCTTCACATATCGTTTGTTAATGCACTGCGATCAGCTGTTTACCTTCGCTTGCGGGGATCGAGGACTGTCATTTCCTGTCCGCCTGCAGGCTGGCTCCATTCCATCCCACACACGATTGGGCCAGGCAGCGCGCGGAATTCAGATGGTGAGCGCATCGTTTGACACCTGTAACTTGGCAGAAAATGGGGCGGGGGGGGTTTAATGGCACACGTTCCTTGTATCACAATGTTTGTCTCAGCGTGTCCTACAACCCTTTAAAGTTATGCCCAACAATTTCCGAAAGATCCAGTATATTTAGTAGTCCCAACAAAATATTTTGATTAGTAAACAAACATTGAAAATTAAAGAAATTATTTCTGTTCGATTAAGCAAATGCACACTTGAATAAACAAACCCACAGCGTTGGGTTGAAAAATACTAGACTTTAAACAAATCAATTTTTTTTTTGTATATTTTTTCCAAGCCACTCATTTGAACGCATTGTTCAAATTACAACTAGACAGTTTGTTTGAATTTTCTTGGTGATTATAATAATAAACGTGTTTCTTAGTGCATTTTTGGGGGCTAAATAATGGTATATATACATATCAATAAAACAAGACACAGAAAAATAAAAATTAAAGCTGTAAAACATGAAGTATTTATTTGTGTGCGTTTTTATGTATTTGAAACATGTGTATTTAAAAACACTGGCAGTTATGCAGTTATCAATTTAGCTGACGTTGCTAGGGTGCAGCATTCTATTGCAAATGGTTCGGATTCGAAACTGCATCGTGTTTCACTCTTATTTTTATAACAGACTAAATTGTTTAACACATTTAGACACAGTGTACACAATTGTGTACGTTACGCACGTGAAGGTAATTTTTGGTCTGTAGTGCACACTGCGAAGCTCAATGACCAATGATCTTACATGTGGGTTAATGATTCGGAAACTGTCTTACTAGCGTAGATCATACTTGCTTCATATAACTGTAGCTGAACAAATAGCATGCAGCTCATTGACTGTGAGAACGAAACAAGTGTGTTGACTAAGTACCGCATGAATCATAAAAAAATTTGTTTGTAATACCTGATGCCATAAATTAAAGTTGCTCTGATAAGGGTTAATGTACTACGTAGAGCTAAAGAAATATTTAGTTATACCAACCAAATCTTACAGAGTGAGGCAACCGAATCAGAAGAACAAAATTACTTGTTTTCGACAGCTATTTTCCCTATACAAACGATTTATTTGGTTGCGTCAAACAAAGTGTGTTTTATTCAACCAAACCTTTTTCTCAGAAAAGAAGGTTGTTCCTAACGTCCCCCGCCCCCGCAATGCCCCTACCCGCTTGATGTTCCACGCGAAGAAAATGGTGCGTCAGCGCGTTTCCGTGTTCCGCGCCGGAAATACTCCACTTTTCCCTCCACTCGCTGTCCTTCGCGTCCGTCCCCACTGTCGACTGTAGTCGTCGCGCGTCCGACCTGCCCTGACGGACATTCCGGAAATTATACAACCCCGGGGTTCTTGTTGGAATGGGGTGATAGGAAAGGCTGGAGGGCGGGGGGGGGGGGGGAGATTGACGAGCGGTGGACAGTGGTCCGCCACAGAGCGACCACGACAATCGGAAAAGAATCCTCCACATCGTTGCCGCAATTAAAGAAAATACTGGTTAGTGGCTACAAAAGCAGCTGTTTGGTTGATGCTTTCCAATGCGACATTTTGTTGCTGGCAAAAAAAAAAAAACAGATTGTAGCGCCCAATAACTAGGGATACGAAAATTTCGCGAGTTCAATGAACTATAGGCTAGACTCCTCAGTCCTCTGCATACTGGAGCCTCAGCTGTGTGTTCGTTGGCTGTTGCCTCACACCTGGCAGTTATGGGATTCCGCAAGGTGTTTCCTTGCAAGTCTACAATTGGCTCGGAGGCGTGCAGGGCGGGTATAATAAACTCTGATCCAATTGCGAAGGTGACTCCACTCTATATGTGCTTGACGTCTACCTTGTCCCGAAATGAATTCGCGAAATTTTCTTTCCCTACCAAAAACGCGTAGATCGACAAGTACCAACGCTATGTAGTGCTCACTAACATATTGGTTTAATAACAATAAATTTACTGACTGCCACCAAAACATTTAGTTGCCAGCAATAGCATTTATGTCATCCACAGTAATAACATTTTGCTGCGTCTGCAAAACTCCACACATTATATTATGCGTGTGCGCTCTGCCTGGCATACTAGAAGTGGCCACCTTCTGTCTGGCCACGAGGCCATATTTGCCCGTGTTTGTTTATCAGATAAGGTTACGAAATAATTCATGAGGCACATTCTTAATAACGTCGTTTATATCATTCCTGTCTTCTAAATAAGTAAATGTTACACAAATACGATTCCAAAAAAATTTACATTTCATAAGGTAAGTGTACAGGCCTTGTCGTATGTGCTACATTATAGGCTTGCATTATCTACATGCTCCAGAGTGTGCATTAGTGTCGAGTTGGCCTGTGAGAGGTCCAGGGTTCGAGTCCTGCTCCTGGGGAGGTTTATTTTGGTTTTTAATTGTTGGTGACCTCAAACGTCATTTTGTACTGCCACTAAATACTGGAATGACAAAAAAAAACTTATTGGTGTTACAAAATGATTTGTGTTCACCAATAAAATTTTCTTCGTCACCACAAAACCGTTTTTCTAGTGTGGTCGGTGAGCCTCTGGCCACGTACATACTTGCTTTCTGAGGTAAAATGCAGTTTAAGGGAGCTGGTCATCAAAATTGCATTACTTGGTACTTGTATGAAACACCTTTCAACTTGTAGAGGTTAACTATAAGTACTGTTTCCTGGCATAACAAAATTTAGATCGCTTAGTTTTCGCCCTATAGCATGTCAGATCACAATTTTAGCGTTTTGGGGATGTACAAATACAAAAAAGATATCATTTACAGAAAATTTAGCAAGAGGGCGTGAAAGGTCATGTTTTAATTAATTTTAAGGCGTGCTTAGTGAAAAGCATTTCACAAAGACTATTAATTCCTACAAATCAAACACATGCAAACATTTCCTTACTTCGAGAAATTTTTAAGAATTGCGGAAACATTCCATAGCGATATTTTTTAACGATTACTTGACATAACTCATGGTAGCTTATTTTGATTATCTAATTTTGATTTGTGAATAATATTTTATTATCTGTACGTCTTAAAAACACTAAAATTGCGATTTTGACAGGCCATCGTGAAAACAAAATGCTCCCAATGTTTTTCATGAGCGAAAATAGTAGTAAGTAATATCTACAAGTTAAACCACATTTCCTAAGAAAATAAAATAATGCTTATGTCGCTGACCTACGCTCGCCAAAGTTTTAACGCAGCGAGCATAATCAGGGTCTCAATGGGTTCGTTTCATTCTCAGTTACAACTTTCTTAGAGGCTTCGGAAAACATTTTTTCTTGTTACATTTCTCGAGCAATATACATAATAAATTATCGGAAAGTGTTTGTTAATAACGTCGAGCATTGTTGGCATGTTTTTGAAAATTGAAAGGTATTGGCATGACTTAGGAATGCCAAAAATGCATCATAATAAAATCCACTCGTGCTCTCGTAACAAAGAAACGCCACACAAGAATGCGTGTCATCGATTAAGCAGCGAAACGGCGGCGAAAGCAGCACACAAGTAGTTTCTTTCAGTCCTGCCAGAATAGCTGCATCAAGAGGGAAAGTTGGCGTAGTTGCACTACACTGCATTGAATGCACATTTTATGTTTGCAAGAAACGAACTCACTTAAATGTTTTATGACTAGGAATGTTCAAATGAAGTTACTGTGGCGGTATTCGTGTAGAGTAGCGATGAGGAAATTCTACATGGAAGGTGAAATTACCTGTGAAATGTGGAGTAGATTTATATAACATGTAAGGTACTATTCCTTAATCGTACGGAAAAAGTACGTGACAAAACTGGGGGGGAAATCCAATACATGTAAGGTAATATTAACTGTATTGTATTATAAAATTATATTTAAAAACGCGCGGGGCATAAGTACTGTAAAGGTTTTTTAATTACCTATATAACCTGAAGAATAGTAACCGAAATATCAACCAGAAAATACTCCACACTTGCTGGTGAGTGGGCATGAACCACGGACTTCTATCGCGTTAATCCGACGCGCTATTCATTACACCACGACAAGTACATGACAACAACGTTGTATATTAGTGTTTTAAATGGTTTTATCTTCCACCCGTCCTCCCACTTGGCTGTTGAGACAATGCTGAAGAGATGCACGCGTCGTAATGTAATTTTCCCATCCATTTATGGTATTTTTCTCCGCTATGTACGTGAATTTTATTCCAGAGTGCGGTAATTTCACCTTACACGTAAGGAAAACAGTTTCCCACACGAGTTTGCGAATATTACCTTACATTTGCCAGGCAATTTTACTATTATATTTGACAGTGTAATTTTTTGGCATCGATATACAACCACACAAATACAAGTTAATGCACGCTATCGCAAGACCAGATTTTTTTTTCAGCGAGTAAAAGAGAAATTAACCATAACCCAGGACAATTTGTTTTCCATCAGACATAGTCACTGTTCTTATCTTCATTTTACAGGCCTCAGATATATGTCTAACCAAAATACGTGCAGCAGCAGGACCCAAGTTTGGTTGACATATGTATATAATCGGAGAAAAATTGTGGCCCCAACAAATAAGTCTGTGTAATTAAGAAAAGTATTTATATGTTAATGCGATCCACATTTGCAGATTTTTTAAAAAGTTATAATTTGATAATTGTTTACTAACAGATTTGCAGTACGTAGTATTAAAATTCTCTTTTTATAAGCAAATAATTTTTTTTTTTCTGAAAATACGTCATAGCAGCCGTACATTTTTTTGAGCCCAGGTGTGACTCGCGAATTAGGGCACCGAGGGGTTCTCACTAAAATTAAGAAGCTCGGCCGTAATGAGCCATCTTTTGTGTAAGAGTGCGACAAAAATTCGAATAAATGCCCGGCGAAGGAGTCAACTTCCTGGAAGTCCTAAAGGCTGATTCACATTGAAATTGACAAAGGGCTCGCTAGGTTAACTTTCTCATAACTCTATGTCACATTATTTTATAATACCATAGCTGTGTTCACACTGGAGTTAAGAAACACTCGCGTCTTTGACAAGTTAGTAATTAATTCCTACCAAATATGCTGTAACTGTTATGTGGGAAAAAATATATGTGAGTGTATATTTGCAAGTAATATACATACGAGCAGTTGTTACAATATTAGAGACATGTGTATCCATACATCAATAATAACCTCATCTCTCACATAAATTGAGGCATATTTGAGCCACATATTTTCTTAAGTTCAAGTTTTTTTAATTGGTTAGTATTTTTACTATTATATCTCAAACTAAATGGAAATATCAACGTTGTTGCAATCGTGACATGCCACGATAGAGGTTCCAAGTGGAAGTTGGTAGGAATAAAAATGGCTACAGAAAACAATGAATCTTACTTCTTATTTGATTGCCTGTCAATATTGAAGTTGGGTCAATTTCTAGCATGGAAAGTTTAACTTTACGTTACTCTTGATTCAGAGATGTGCAATCTACACCTGAAGATAATGTTAACGCAAAGTTGACGCAACGAGCTTCAGGTTAGCTTCAATATGAACGGCTTGAAGTGATTCCAGATCGTGCAGTTTCCCAGCTGAAAAAAATATTTTGTGGCAGCCACAAAATATTTTTTTCAGTGCCGTATGGTGAATTTTGTATGCGTTATCTTGTGGTGGCTACCAGCGATTGTAGTCGTATTCATACCACTGACTTCCCACCCTCTTCCACCAACCTACTTAAACTTACCACATATTCTGTGTGGATTATAGTCCATTAACGGTCTCTTCACACTTTTTTTATGTAACCTTTGAAAAATCTGCCCGTTGTAGAGACAACCTGGTGCCGCTCACCTACCGCCTAAGTTGACATAGAGTATAGCTTGTGGCCTAGCAAAATGTTTCGACAATAGGCCCCAATTCGCCCGGCTATATAAGCGCCTCCCGTAGTGGCACCCCCCCCCCCCAGGCACCCAGATGGCATTGTGGTACAAGACAAGACAGTTAGTGTGTGGCAGAACTGAAGCAGAAGGCAAATGTAATTGGCCAGAGGAGCTCTGAGGCCTATCAGAAGATATCTACTGGTGAGCATAATCGCGTAGCGGTAGGACGTCGCGATATTTACAAGTCCCCGTCATTCCCTTCATAATTAATAATTCTACAAGGTTAGGGAATAACTGAGTTGTATTATAATTGTTTTGAGTAATCACTGTAACGTAATATGTCTAAGATCTAATTACTGTTTTGTACGAGTAGATGTATGATTTGTCCAACCATAGAGCTTTATAATAAATACGTATTTTATATAATAACCCTCCTTATTAGTAACCATCGTGAGAATACCCCCCGTAGCATATCTTTCCTCCTATTGCAGCATTCCATAAAGTTTGACTTACACCAAGCATATAAATTGCAGGAATTAGTGTGGATAGGAAAGAGGAAGGGCGAGTGTTACACCGTGTAATACGTGTCTGCTGGATTCCTAAATATGTAATATATCGCAAGTTTTTAATATTTCTGTTAACATAAATGTACTTTATTTTTGTCAAACTGAACTTTCGTTTGTTTACTTTAAAGTTAACATGAATAAAAACCGTGATAAAATAGATGTGTTTATATTGCCTGGTAATAAATATTTCTTAAGTAAAATGTTATTACCTTGAGTGCAGTGCGTTGGTCCTCTGGTGACATTTTCTATGCTTTATTTGCACGAGGTGGAGGAATTTCTCAGAAGGACAACTTTAGCAAGGTTTCAGAAATGTTAGAAATAACCTTGAATGAATTATAGTGCAGTATTTATGTGAAGTGAAATGCAGATATTTGGGCGGCTCTTTACAGCGTGGTCTTGAGAGCCGATGAGGGTACTTGAGGTGAGTGTGGAGCAGCATCGGAATGAGGGGGTGGGGGAAATGGGAGATCCCCTAGAAGGCCCACCGACCAACGGCATCGTCCGGCACGATTCCCATATGTGAAAATCCGGTGACCCGGCCGGGAATCCAACCCGGTTCACCTTGGTATTAGGAGAGTAGGCTTGCCACTTAGCCACCATGGCCCCCTGTAGTATTGATCATTCGCTACTTCTGCCTCCTCTCTTTGTAGAGGGTTTTGATTCCGTTGCGATCTGATTTAGACTTAAAGATAAAATGACCGTTGAGTTAAACCTCTGGGAGCGAACGAGCTATTAGGTTAGGCGTGTTGATGAAAACTTTTTCTTTGGGAATTTAAGAACCTGTAAAATTTTAAATTTAAAAAACACCTTTCACATTAAACGCTTTCACGATATTTTTATCAGTAGTACGTGCTTGAACAAAAAAGCGAATAATTTGCTTCTCACTTCCCCCCCCCCCCCCTCTTTTCTCCCTTCTTAATTGCCATGTTTCTGGGACACGCGTGGATTAGGAACTTCAGTTGTTAAAGGTCAGAACATTTTCCGAATTAATTTTGCAGCAGAGTAGACTGCACAGAACTTCTCATACTTGTTCGTAGGTTTTCGCCACAGAGAGAGATTAGTTTTATCGTCGACTAAGTAGCAAGAGATTGGGACCTTGTGTTCTTGCAGGATATTTATAGAAGTCCTGTTAAAAAGAAATGAAACGTGTATATATTTAAAAAACAAGCCTGCTCTCAAATTAACTCACGAATATTTTGCATCCCGAGTTGTCATTACGCTCACTATAATACCTCGTAATTATGAAAACTGGTGTTTTATAAGAGAGAGAAAAACATAATAGTGTTTATTTCGAAGATTATTTAATGCTTTTTGCACCAAAATTATTATAAATAGTTTATACAAGTATGATATATAACCCATATTTGAATATATGTATAAATATTAAATATAGATACTGGAAATAATGAGTATTTTTCTGTTTGAAATCTCGTTAGTGGAGTTTTGACGATTCTGTGATTTTATGTTATATATATATATATATATATATATATATATATATATATATATATATATATATATATAACAGTTCTAAATATATGAGCTTTTCATTGTCAAGCAATTGATTTTTTTATTAGAATGACGAAAGTCTCCCCCCCCCCCCCCCATCACCCACAAATAAAACGTTAGAAGTTTTCCTCGTGCAGGTAACTTTACGTGTTGTCATTTCACAATACTTCAATGTTGTAAATAATTGTCAGTGTTTTCGTCGGAGTTCACTTAAATGGTTCACTGATATTAAGACAGACGAATTACTTCTGGCAAATTTGATCACGGGCTACTCCAAGAACGTGGAATCATAATGGCACAGCTCGACCAATTTTAACTTTATCCTCTGAATTCGTCCGATACGACGCATTTTATAATATTTTATACACTGAAATTGAATTTTTCTGCCAAATATTTTGGAGGACAATTTTTTTAAATTTATATTTTTATGCAAATGCACAATGCAGTACCTGCACAGTAAACGCACTTAAATTGAAATTTTTTAAATATATTTTTGTCTATATTTATGTTTAGCAACATTCCTTACTAACGTCCGTCAGTTAACAAGCGGTATCAAAAAATATTGCTGTGTTCAATTTCCGTTGGTATTCAGTCGCCTTCTGTTATTTACCTATAGTCTGTCTTACGAACGGGTACTCTTTCTTTTAAAGTTCTGAAAGCGGTACTGTGTACGGATGATTCCATGTCAACAGCAGTGTATCTTCCGCCACAGATGATGTATAAAATCACAGGAATTCTTGGCTGTCAAACTCTGTTGAAAGTGTAAACACTGTGAGCAGAGGCTGTGGTAATATCATGGCAAATATAATTGTTTGACCTGCTAAAAAACTAAATTTGTAATAAAACTGTGTAAAATTTAGTTTACGTTTATTAACGTCCGCTACCTTTTGCCATACAGTTACATCAAATATCAGAAGGCATTTACGTTATTAAATATTTTAATAAAGGAACGGGAATAATTTACAAAAGATTAGTTGATACTATGTTACTATTCTTGTCTATAGGCGCTACTTCATTAAACAATAAAACACAACACACAACCTAAAACACAACATCTTCCTTGCAGATACGAAGACTGTACTTATTAGGCTTTCTATAAAATTACTGCATTGCCATATTTCGTTGAATGCGCTAGTACCTGTCATCTTGTTGAATCTATTTCGAAAATGCGATGAATATAACGCATTCCTTTTGGTACAAACGACATCATTAATTCTCGTACAAGTACGCTTTTATTAACTCTCTTAGTGAGGGTAATCGTAAATCTCTACTCAAAACTTGCAACCGAAATTATTGTTACACCTTCCAAAAAAGTTAACATATACTACATCTTCATCGTAAATTAAAACAGTTACCTTTTCTTGTACACATACGGAAGAAATTTCTTACTTCGAGGCCTGTTTTCCATTAAGCATATATTTGTATTTCAACAACATCAATTTCACTTGGCGGAATAAACACGTTCTGTTTAAGATGCATTTCAACAACATCAATTTCACTTGGCGGAATAAACACGTTCTGTTTAAAATGCATTTCAACAACATCAATTTCACTTGGCGGAATAAACACGTTCTGTTTAAGATGCATTTCAACAACATCAATTTCACTTGGCGGAATAAACACGTTCTGTTTAAGATGCATTTCAACAACATCAATTTCACTTGGCGGAATAAACACGTTCTGTTTAAGATGCATTTCATTTGTAACACGTACACGTTACTTGTTTAGTAAAATGTTTAGTTTGTAGCACCGATAACTGTTGATTTGTGACCACGTAAATCGAACTAACAGATCGTTCTTCTACAGATTATTTTCTGTCCATGTGTTTCTCGTGGCCGGTTGTGTGTTGGTAGGGCTGTCAGAATTGCCAACATGATTTTCTTTTTCTCTAACTGACGCATCAGCTGATAAAGGCTTTTGTGGATATGACGTTGTTAACAGCGTGTGTGTGGCGTGACTGCAAACTGTCTGTCATAAAATTAACTTGTTCGTGATACAGTCTATACCGATTCAAGGGTTCAGCGTGTTAAAAGCTGTTCGCGGTAAACTGAACACTTTAGAAAGCCCTACTGATGGTATACTTGTATTCACAAGGTGTATTCCTCTGCCGTATGTAAAATTCACATTTCTATGGTTCTCGTCACTGTATTCTTGCGTCGGCCAAGTGCAACTGTCGAAATACTAGAAAAATTGAAATTTAACAAATTGGTCCATTACTACACTTACATACATTAAAAACTAGAGAGCAAAATATACAGTTTCCGTATTCACAAATGTTTATCAAACGTTTTTAATTCAATGACGAAACTTTCAACTACTTTCTCTCCGTCGTTACGAACATTGCTCATCGCATAACAGTCATCTGTCCGTACAATTATTTACAATAAGGAACAATGACATTTTTCAAAGCTTGATTTCAAACTGCTCAAGTAACATTTAATAGCCTATAGTGACTTACATATTAAGGATTGAGTTGTTTTCAAGATGTTTGCTAACAAGATATTTAATGTTATAATATTGTTTATGCAGCAAGTGTGGCCCTATACATTTCAACACCAACTGTTGGAAACTAATTTTATCGGTGATCTGAAAATATTGGAAACACGATTACCCTTGAAATTTTCGCTCGTAAAGAGTTATCGCTACTGGCTGCACATTTCTCGTGAACACGAATACTACAGTCACTCCAACACCGACAATTATTTGAAGACTGTTAAATGGTTCACATCTAACAAACATGACATATAACTATACTAAGGAGCACGAACCAGCCCTCTTTTTCTGAACGAAATCACAATATGACACAGAGATGACAAGGAAACACACTTCGAGACAGAAGCTCAAAAATGCCAACACCGCAGCACTGAGCGCTTACCTCCGAGTCTCGATAACCTCCCAATGAAGTTGACTTCCTAACACATTCAATAAACATTGCACGATATTGTAGCAAATTAAGACATCAGAGTTCGTATTCTGCTTCTTTTGACAGAATATTGCATATTAGTTCCTTTTTAAAGTACATACTAGTATATTAATTGTAGCAGATTCTCACCTCATTTCCCATCTACCCCAGTTTCCCATCTAAACCTCCACCATCTCTACCCACTAGAGCAACAGGGATGAGGAAGGGATGGGATGTATTTATTCCAAAACTTTTCAAACCAAAACAGAAAAAGAAATTTTGACAATAGTTCTGGTCTCCAAGTATGGTAAAGTATACCTGCAAATTACGATAAAACACTTCAGATTGCCATCCTAATGCTGTGCCTATAAAACTTCTTAATTTTGAAAAAAAATGCCAACATATCAATATACAAATTTTAAACATTTTATAAAAAACATGAAATTTAACTTGCTGACTGCCATCATAAACAGCACAAGAGATTCGCCATATATTGGTTTTACAATTTTTCATTTAAAACGCGACGAGAGGTTTTCTACCCACAAAAAATTATGATACATCAACTTTCTCCTGCGTCCAACTCACACCCACATTAATTCGCTCGCAGCATCAGTCCTTGAGCCGAGGGCTCTCTCTTCCCCTATCACCCGAGGGTGCTGTTAGTGCTCATTGATGTACATTTTCACCCATTCACTACACAGACTGAAGCCGAGGATATTCTCCTCACCTGAGCTCCGAGGGAGTAGGCAGTACTTCTCCACAGTACCACTCTTAAACGTATCAGAGCAGAGCTGGGGATATTCTCCCCACCAAGGCATATTGCAATGCTGGTATTGCTCACCTGATCAGCCGGTCAAGCCCATACATTAACTTAAGTAGTGTCTCGTGCATGGCAACCCCAATACTTCGGAGCACAATCTCGTCATCCCCCGCTTCCTGTCACCACCCCCAACCCCCTTCTCACTCTCTCTCTCTCTCTCTCTCTCTCTCTCTCTCTCTCTCTCTCTTCTCTCCTCAATGCTGGGTAATGCCTTCTGGCGCTGCCACGCATTCCCAACGCCACCATGCATCATCATCCGTACGTTACTCCCTCAGCGCGGGGAATTACAAGCCTTTGTAGGGAATATTATCCTCCCATTCGTTTATCGTAATCCGAGGCTAGGTTGGGGACGGCTATCCCATACCGTCTGGCTGTCATTCATATGGAATAAACTGCGGCAGCACCTGCAGAATATATGTTAAACGAGCCCCGGTTTGTGCCAGGGAACCTGGTACCCATTTTCCATTTCCGAGCTCGCGCAATCGAATTTATACAGCCCGACATTCCCTCCCCACGAACCCCTCCTCAGTAAGCTGTTTATGGATAAGTGAGAACTCTTGAGCTCCTAGTAATTTTTACTTTCAGCCCTTTTTTATTATTTAACCACCTTTCTAAATATTTATTGCCATGTCAGTAACCAAAATTGCGTGTTTATTCCACCGCTCTCCGATGTTAACGACTAAGGCTAATAATAACAAATATATTTTTTGTGACTATTATTCTAAAAGAGAGGGCTTTCGAAAATGCTCATTTTAACAAGAATGTCCTATTGCCAAGAGCCGCCGGTCAGAGCACATCGTGTACGCCTAAACTTTATTAGGCTACAACCTGCACAGCAGTTCCGTCTGGCAGGTAGAAGCGCATCCAGACGTAACACCAAATCATCGTAAATACACGTACATCATCACAGATGCGGGGCAGCGGTGACGTAGTGGCTAGGGCGCTCGCCTCCCACCCATGGCGATCCGTGTTCGATGCCAGGTGGATTAAATCCCGGATTTTCGCATGTGGGAATCGTGCTGGACGATGCCGCTTGCCAGCGGGTTTTCTCGGGGTACTCCTATTTCATCCGCCCTTGCATTCCAGCGCCGCTCCATCCTAGGGTCTCATTTCATGTCATATCTGGGGTTGATGGGCACCTACGAGTCCAAGCTGGAACGCCCGTCACTCGGTGAGTGTTGCCTCGCCCTGGGTTCACTCCCCACTCGAGTAGTTTCATTTTATTTTATTTTTTTCCACAAATGCAAGGAGATATTTAGCTTCTCGGATACCCAGTCACAGACTGTAAACGCCAGAAACACATGTGTAAACACTACAGATCAATGTTTTATCACGCCTAAAATTTGGGAGTTTGGAAGTATTGGAGACAGAAGGAAAACCAAACACATGACAATAACTCTCCGTCACCCATTCTTGAATTCTAAATTGATACGGACTTGCTAGACAAATTCATATTATATATCTAATAAAAGCAAAGAAGTTCTTTAGAAATTTGTTTGCTGGCTATAAATAGCTGTAATAAAGTGGCAAATATTTACCTCAGTTTCAAAATCAGTCCCAAAAAATTCTTAACAACAAAATATATTATACTGTTACTAAAATCACTGTTGACCATTTATTCTAAATCTGATCAATTGTACACAGCACGTCAAACCTCTGGTAAGTATATAATTCAAGATGGTGCAGTGGACTAAGTTAATGTGAACAACATTTTTTTTTTGTTACGTCATAATTATGTCACAATATATGTAATGTACTCAACCACAAATGGCTTTCCCCCCAAAAGTAAGATATACTTTCTAGACGATGTTATTTTTCGGAGTGCAGTTTACATGATAAATGCAACATGCAACATATCGTCTATGTTGGCTAAATTCTTTGGAAGAGTTCACGACTTACGCAACGGAAATATTGCGTTCTAATAAACCAGAACACAGGTTATTGTCGTTTCTCTTAGTACGCTACTTTTGCTAATCGTTGCACGCGTGAATATTCGCACGTCATTTGCGGGCAAACTAAACTCTCGCATAATCCGAGTGTTAAGAATGCCAGACGGCGCTCCGTGATGCCTCTTCTAGACATGACGTCATTCATGCCGTGAGCCCACCGCGAATGTAATAAGCTGTTATCGGGTCTTCTCGCGTGGTCAACTTCTTCCACAACCACTTTGCTTCCCTCGTGTTCGCTTTCCCGCTTCGCCGCTGTTTCATAACATCCTCGGCGCTCTTGTCGTGTCGTCATCTGCTTCCCCCTTCATCCTACACACCCCTCAAAACGGCCTCTTCAACCCCTGTCCACAAAGTCAAAGGTCGAGCTGGCCGGCCGACATGGAAAATATCCAAGCATTTTCATTATTACGCTTTATGTTTGTACGGGGGCGAAATGTTTCTGCGGCGATCCGCGACGCTGAACAGCTCGTTGAGAGAGGGTAAGGAGGGGGGGGGGGTGGATCACCAAAGGGACTATCCTGAATGTCGCTCCTCTTTGTTGCACGGGAAATTTAAAAAGTATCCTACTTGCGTTCGACATGGAAATTCTTTTCTCGTAGATACACGTAGCACTATACTGCAGTGCAACTTTCCTATAACGGAATATTTTCGCAGGATATTTAAACGGAACATAACTGAAGAACTGTCATGGAATGTGGCCTAAGAAAGGGTACATAAAAAAACACGAATGATATATTACAATATTATTATAACTGTTTCAATACTATCTCGAGAAAATTCTAAAACACTTTTTGTTTGCAAATTTTTAGATGATTGACGTGTGCATAAACACACAAGTGCATTTTATAAGTATAATAATGGTTGCAGCAGAATCTATTTATGTATTACATTCCGTCTTCTTGTGATGGAAACAACAGAAGAAATTTTTAGACTGAGGATTAAGTCGAGCATAAATCGAAATGACTGCATAGACAGAGAAAATAATTATATTTATTTCCCCTTCGTTTAAGAAGGTCTTTCTTTCCTTAAAGGTTACAAAATTTAAATTTAAATGGGAACCATGCCTGCTGACATATGAACTGTGATAACGTTGAATTGGAAGTAAAAGTGCTGTACTGAATTTTATGGAAAGTCAACCAACGTATGAAATGCTTTCAACCCTTGACGAATGCTCCGGAAGATGTTCGTTTAGCTAAGGCGCCCTGTATAAAAATCCATACCATTGCCAATTTTCTGGACAACCAGAAATAAGTACAAAATCGTTCAGCTGATTATCTGTTTGAAATGTTATTGACCGCTGGTGGCAAACAATAATTTTATTATTGGCTCACGCACTTCAGCAAAACAAACAGAGGATTTACTTAACTTCGCCGTCATTTGTGCCTCTCTCAATCACATCAATACTGCATTGGTATGCTACATATTTTCATCAAGCAATTCGCTGACTTTCGACATATTAACAACAGTGTGTGCAAACGATATTTATTGAGTGAGTAGGAACTTTGACATAATCATCTGGTGATATTTGCCTACATATTACAGAAGTATAATAGCAATTCTTGTAAACAATATTGGTGGTGGTTAAATAACAGTCAGTGTGTTGCTGTGAACCTGCATGTAGCGACAAATTTTAAAATGAATAAAGCAGGTGGCGTATTTGTTCTCCTCGGCTCGACACTGGTCTGCTCAGAACCGAACACACCGACATCTGCGCACTTGATCGGTCCACGTTTTCCTCTTTCACTACCTACTACTCCCTACATGTGTGTCAGGTGAGAGCTCGCCACACAAGAAGACTGCTATATAAACGTGAACAGCTCTTCCGACGAAGAAGATATTATGATTGCAGTTGTGTGTAATGAGATACATAAACTATTGCTAAGGATGTGGGTTAGTAATTTTTTCTTTGTACCGTCATTGTTAATTGAATACCAAAAAAATATATCGTCTGTTGTTAAAAATGCACGATAGTAGGTTAAAACTTTTAATACAATGGAAATGTAATGTTATTAATATAAATTTTATATTATAATATTTATTATAGATATATATTATAACTATATATTAAGTTATTTTCAATATTTCATTAATTACATGAGACGAAATAATTAATTCAATTTCAGTGCAGGCCTGATTTCATATTTGCTAACTGTGAACATTTGGTGGATTACATCACGGCTAGTCATTAAGCAATTAGGGGGTGCCATAGTATTAACCGAAAAAGTATGTGGTTAGTGAGTTTTTGTCGATTGTTGTGACAGGCTGACACTATTCACTAATTCGTTCTTTCATCTCCCGTAGTTTCTAACATATTGTAATTAACTTTTCTAAATTACTTATTTTCAAAAGTGCACGTCTACCATATATGTTCCGCCTTCCCGCAGCTATTTTATGCATTCGAGGCCTGGGAACGAGCGAGCTCTAAGACCGACTCTTGCTCACTCATTCCTGGTTTTGTCGCCTCTACCTGCAAGGCGCTCAAATGGCGTGCAATAGTTTTGCCGGCGACGGCGTTTCTTTAAGCGGTGACAGTATATTTTTAAGGTGATCTTTAAAAGTACGATGAGTGTCTGATCACGAGTCTAAATACTCTGCATTGAAAAAGTAGTAGCTAAATATGAATCGGAAAACACACTTGTAAGCATTTCCAAGCCCCAAAAAGAAACTTTTGTGGTTTCAATGAGAACCTCAAACTTTATTTTGGCGTGAAACCTATCTAAAATGCTTTTCTTAAGTAAACACTACAACAAAATATTCAAATATTATTTTTAAATTATGTTTCTTCTATTGAATGTGTACAGTACGCTTAA
The DNA here is from genome assembly GCA_029891345.1 of Dryococelus australis. Lineage (NCBI taxonomy): Eukaryota > Metazoa > Arthropoda > Insecta > Phasmatodea > Phasmatidae > Dryococelus > Dryococelus australis. Next base: position 148,083,362 of record CM056996.1, read on the forward strand.
TGTCTTAGACATATAAAGAACTTAATAATCACTTTATATCACAGGTCGTATTATTTTTCAATTTCATTTTCCATAACTAATAATTACACTGTTTATACTTGACGTTCAGGATAACTCTACATGTATTTTTTGTTATATATATATATATATATATATACACACACACACACTTATACTGAACTGTTGTTTCCGAAACGTAAAATTCACAGCAATATAATTTTTCAGGCTGTTATATATATATATATATATATATATATATATATATATATATATATATATATATATATATATATATATATAAAGAGTGTCTTCGGCATCTCTGGTGGGTTGCTGTTCACACTCAGTAACTTCAGCAACAGTGAGCTCAGAGCCACAAGCACAGTATTAAATCACTCCAATACCATTGAACTCTGATATCACAAGAATGTCTGAATCATATATATATATATATATACTTTTCAATATGACGCCAACACTTTCTCCTTCCAGGCCCATATTACCTTCGTAATCTTCTACTGTGAACTTCAACGCTGGCCGGCTTAGATCGGAGCTGTCAGCAGAATGCCGAGATGGGCTGAACCGAGCCGTTGTAGTGCGTGGACAGCCATATAACAATTATAGGTCCGTTCCAGGCCGAGGCGATCCATGCGGAACAAGTGTAGAACCTGCTTAGGCCAAGTCAAGTGATGATGGAATGTATGCTCCTATAAAGAGCCCCAACATATCCTCTGATGCCATCGGACACTCACAGCCAATTATAGTAAAATTAAGGAGACAAGCGTAATACAATTCGCATTTAATTTTTGTCATTTATTATAATTGAGATTAATTTAGGAAAGTATTACTTTGTTAGGTCATAGATTGTTATTAATTTATGTTTTTAGATTCTTCTTAATCTGAAATCGTTTCTTTAATAATTATGTTAAGATGATAAATAACTGGTACCTATTTATTCCGCATTATTTATTTCACGTATATATTTTATGGCTCAAAAACTGGTAACACCACAATTATTTCTACTATCTTCCTCCCATCACACAAATATATCACAGTAAACACTGTTTCTTAAAATACCTGACCTGTAAAAGAAGTTTCAAACCCATACACGGCATGAAAAATGTCTCATATATTAGCTTGAAATATAGAATTTTTACAGCAGAGTCGGGACTTGACTTCTACAGCTACCATGGACGTATGGAAAAGAAAGTCATCATTCGTGCTCTATCATTACTCCTATGCAATTTCATCGTGAATTTCTAAACTTTTTCTCAGAGAGTACATATCGACTTACTTTCATCGCATTGTGATTTTTCAGTTTTTTTTTTTTTTTTATAATGGCCTCCATATTTCAGAAAATATATACCCAACTTAACTATCTGAAGATCAAGTAGTAATGAACGTAGTATTTACGTTCGCTTATCCCTTTGATCCGAATTGTTGGTGGACAGTAGCACCCAGACTGTAACATGTGCAGTACAAGGCGCATGGCTAGGTAAGCGAGTTCCCCCCAAGCTCGCTAGTATGTAGCCATCACAGACCAGTAAGCAGCTGAGCGACAACGGAACAGAGTGGAGTCTTAAAACTGATGACGGTGAAGTGAGGTGAATGTGAAGTGGATTGCAAGGGCGGTGGAAACTAGAGATCCCCGAGAAAACCCACCAACTAGTGAAATCGACCGGCGCAATTCCAACGTCTTCGAAAAAGGTTTTACAGCGAATCGGAGCCCCGAACGGTTTCGTGTGCGACGTATACGTAACTATGCTCCAAGGACCTACTATCTGGAAGATCTGAACAACGTACCCATCCATGGAAGTTTCTACACTGAGGAAATCCAGCGAACAAAGTTTCCAGACGTGTATTTGTGATCAAGTTGTTGAAACGACATAATGGAAGGATGTATGTCAAGTGGTGGGGTTTCCCTGCCTCATTCAATTCCTGGGTCGCTGAGGCAGACATCGGGGGGTGAACAACAAAGAAGCTTAATAAAAAATAATAGTTTTTCACTGATTATGTATATTTTATTATGTGTAGAATAAATTTTACGAAAAAAATTGCTGAGTTTTATTTAAATAACAACCCTCCCCTCTTAATATATTACAAACATTTTAAATAGAAATACTCACATTTAAGAATTAAAAACAATATTAAAAAATTGCTGTTTTCTAGGAAAACCAATAAAAATCCGAGATATTTAGATGCATTTATTTAAAATTTTACAGATTTTTAATAATAATTTTTTTAATAATTCTTATAAATTTTAAAATAATTTTTAGTAAATACTAATAATTAATTTTAATAATAATTCTTTTTGGATTTTTTGGAAATGTTTCTAATTCTTGCATTTTCAAGGTAAAAGGTCAAGGTCAAGGTCACCGAGATCAAACATGAAGGTCGTGTGACTAGAATGACAGAGCAGGAATTCCGGAATCCAAAATGGAGGCCAAAATCCCGAATCCCGAATCCTGGAATCCTGCACCAGCCTTCCCTTTTCCCTACTAGTTCCGTATTATATATAACAAATGTTGCTAGGGAGAAAACCAATAACTGTATGGCTAGGCGTTAAATTATAACTCATTTGATTGATAATCGTGTAGATCAATTTCAGAAATTGATATCACTAACACATTTAATCATTCATAGAATTTCGGGAGTCTGTGAAAGGAATAAGTCCAAAATAACAATAAAAGCACTAAATGAGAGGTTTAGAAATATTTAAAAGAATATTATGAGTAGGTCTTGTTTCCTAGATTTTTTTAAACAAGTTTTTTGATGATTATGTAATTCGCAGATGTGAAATACAATCGTTAATTTTTATTATTTTTAAGTTCGGTGCTTTCCATCTAGTATAAAATTTTTGTTTACTTCTTTTCCAATATAAACTTAAGACGTAGCTATTGTCAGTAAAGTATCTAAACGCCTAACGTAAGTGTATTTTCAATGGCCTATAACAAAAGTTTTATTGTTGTTCCAGAGATTCCTGGAGCCGTACGCGCTGCATGATTCCGCCATGCTTGCGCAAACCTTAGCGACAACTCACTTCCTGTTGGCTGACGCACTCTTCTCTGTTCCACTTTCAAACTTGTTCTCCTTCACCCCCCGCCCACAATTGGGCCTCTCCACATGTTTACTACAAACAACAGCTATGATTACGGGCCCGCTGATTGGGGAACGCCTTTCCAATATCTTGCTGGCCAGTGAAGATACGTGACTGTCGTGTGCTGCTGGAATCCCATGTATACAATCCTTTCAGGGTTACTTCCAACTGTTCTGAAGCTCTGCTTAAGTCCTACTTGCAGGATATTGCTCCGTCTCAAGCAAACAAAGCTTACCCGAGTCTAGAAAATTACACCAAAGGGACAACGCACCGTATTTGTAGACACTCACTTTAATAATATACAGCATAAGAACTATTTCTTACTAGGCATTACCAAAAATAACTTTTTTTCTCGCTGTTTTTATTCATAGTCATTATACATTAAGTATCATAATTTATAGATAAAATATAAGAAATAGTTCAATTAAACCAAAAATGAAGTATTTGTATTTTAAAGGAAGTACAAAACGCTCGTTATACATTATACACTTAATAAACAACGAATCACGTCGTACATAGGGTAATTATTCAACAAAAAGTGCGAAGAAACCGCGAATAGACTATAACGGACGCCACGAAGTTGAAATCCCAATGGGGACCATGGTAGTGTACTAGACATATTACACGCCTCCCACCAGAGCGAACCGGGTTTGTTTCCCAGCGAGTACATTCAGATTTTCGAATGAACGTGGGGAACGTAGAGAACGATGACTTTGGCCGGCGGGTTTTCTCGGAGAACTCCCGTTTCCCCCGATCTTGCATTCCGCCACTGCTCCTTCCTCGCCTCATTTCACCCTCGCCGGCGCTCAGTAACTTCGCAATCAAGACATTTTCGCTACGAAAACCACAATTTTCGTGCAGTAACTGAAATCGATATGGATTAAATCAATTACTAACAATATTTTCGAACATTATTACTGATTTTTGCTCCATACACTTAGAGCAAATATTATAACGATTTTGTTTGATAGTTTTTTTTTTTTTTTTGCGAAATGTTCTCTCTGGACTATCCGGAATGGAAATAAGCTTAAGTTTTCATTTATAATGTTGTCTTAATATTTAATTTTTAAACATATTTTTGTAACAACTCTAGCAAAATATTTGTGTTTTATAAAGCCTGTTTTTTATTCTATCATGTACAACCTAAATCTTACTTTTCTGGCAATATTGCTAGTGTATGTACTACTTTTTAATGAACTCTGCATGTATGCAGTGCTCCTTTAAAAAAAACACTCTAAATGTAACTTAATAGCCATTTGATTTAAACGCAGTTGAAAACACAATATGGACTTTTACGTAATGCAGTACTTAAATTATTACTACACAAATATATGGTTTTATGTGGCACATTTTTTATCGTGTACGGGGAGTTGACTCATACGTGGATTTCGTGGTTGACTTTGCCTCTAAAATGGCTTGGGCCTAACATGACAAAAAGTTTTATTCAAGTTTGTGAGTACTGCCTACGATATGAATTTGGCTGTGCTATCTCCAATGGTTGAAAAATGGCAACCAACTATGTTTATAAAATGATTTAGGTTATAATGCATTACATTGGTCTGTTCGGGATCCGAGATATTACCTACGATCTTAACTTGGTGATTACAGGCCTATATCCCAAATTCTTAAAATGGTGACCAACTATGCATAATACGTTACACGAGCCCGTTCGGAATCGCGTATTCTTGATACATTCCGCGATTCAGAGGAGTAACACCAACGGCCGTTGAATGATGGCCCACTATGCCTTTAAGTCGATGGGTGTGGAGGACATAGTATGCCTTTAACATGACACGAGGCAGGTTGATCGCTAGCCTATTGGTTGGTCATATACTTGTATCTTTACATCAATTACTTTAACAAAAGCTATACAGCACACTCGTACTCAACCTCAGATTTTTCTAAATACATACAAAAAAAAATTCTGGAATCGACACTTTGTAAATAATGAAATACTTTTTAGGGTTAACAGTACTCTCCGTAAAGTTTCACTATGAATTAAAAAGTATTTCGATTTACAGTTAAAATATAATTTTAATTAAAATAGCCCAGTGTCTATGTCGTGTGTGTTTTACATGTAGGTATAATTTCGAATAAAAAACAGTCTTTTCAATTGCAAAAAAAAATATTGATTGTTTATTTCGTACAGTTAATGCCTATTAAACGCATATGGCCAATGTGTCAACAAATTTAAAAATTTTTATGAAATTTTATTTGCATGAATTTAATTAGTATTTACTAATTTTTTATATATTTTTTTATAATGTTCGCAGTTAAAGGTCTTTGTGGTTTAGATCAAATTCAAAACATCCAACATAACCACCGCTGTATGCAGCATTGCCTACTAAGACACACGGTTAATTATAAAGTAATTTTGAAATTCCAGTAGTTTTGAATGTTTTAAATCAAATGTATAGATATTTACCTTTACTAAGCATAGTTATCATAATGTATAAAAGTATATGTTTTGCATGTAGGTACACAACCTAATGAAAAAAAACGAAACTTTAATCGAACAAATATTAGATTTTTTATTTCGTTTACCCTGTGCGTATGAAACAACAATGGCCGACGGGTTTACTGTGTTTTTAATGATTGTTACGATTTTTATAAAATATTTTTAATGTTGGGGGTTCGTGTTATTTGGACCAGCGTGTAATTCGGGCCAGCTGTGTTTCTCAGAGCCACCCACAGATAGCAGAACTGTGAACGTATGGCTAGTCGCGTAAGTTCCAATTGAATGCTGCTTCAAAGTTGTTTACACGTGGATGAAGCGATAAAGAAAATACAAAGGTAAGTACGATATTAAGAGTTTTCATGTAATAATTAGATTTTTTAATGCGTGGGATAGTTAAATAGTTACAGGAATAGAGATGTTTGTTTTTGTATTTAAAGTCGTAGATAAAACTTTATTTGTGTTTAGTGACAAAAGTATATTCAACTACAATACCCACGATATCAAATATGGCGTTAAAGTTGTCTTGTTGTGTAATTTTGTCCAACAGCCATCGTGTAATTTAGACCGCTGGTCCAAATTACACGAATTAATTGTAAATCGTCACAAAAATATTAAACTTTGTTTCAATATTTGTGTTTTAGATGATCACAAGATACGAACGTAAGTCTAAGGGGATTTATAATAAATGGAAGAAAGAAGACTTCATTGCAGTCATAAATGCCGTGGAAGATGGAGTGGGGATTAATAAAGCTGCGAACATGTTTAAGATCCCAAAAAGTACACTGAAACGAAGACTAAAATAACATTCAAAAGTTTCCAAATGTAGGCCTATTGGCCGACCTCATGATCTACCAAATGAGGTCGAAGAAGTTCTCGTCAAACATCTCTTACACTTGGAGAATATGTTTATGGGTGTGAACGTTTTTGTACAATTCTTACAATAAGTTTATAGACATGCCTACGATGTAGTATTTATATCAGCCTTCGGCTTTGTACATTTTTCAATAATCATAAAATAGAATAGCCATGCTTAGAAAATGGGTGCTTTCTTCATAAATCAAAAGTATCTATTTTATCTCTTAATAATTGATGGAAGTTAATAAATTCGTGTTACATAGCCTAAAGCCGTAGTTAATTAAGGGAAAATGTTCACGACTTTTGATTGGTTGAAGTAAGGTAAACTAAATTTCTGGTACAAACTTACCCATTATGTAACTACATAGTCCGTTGCAAGAAAAAAACATGGAAAAAAATCGCTCATAAAATATTTTAAATGGCGCCCTGAGCGTCATCTGTTTTTCTACTTTAGTATCTACTATTGTGCTAGTAGGCCCTATTACCGTGCTGGTACAGACAGCGTTACCTACTTTCTTTCTGTGTTTCTGCTTTAGTATCTACTATTGTGCTAGTAGGCCCTATTGCCGTGCTGGTACAGATAGCGTTACCTACTTTCTTTCTGTGTTTTTTTTTTCATTAGTGTTTTTAACTTACTGTAAGTACTCTAAATCTTGACTGTGATTATGTTTTGTAAAGTGGCTACACATTATTGCTTCTTATGTTACAGATTAACCAGAACTAGAGTAATGAAACTCACTTTCGAGATAGCAAAGAAAAATAACCTCAGCACTCGCTTCAATGAAGAAAAACAGGAGGCTAGAAAAGAATAGTTTGAAAGGTTCATGAGACTACATCCATAATTAAGCTTGAGACGGCAGGAAGTTTCATCTTCAGCAAGAGCTGCTGGGTTCAATAAAGTATTCGTCAACAAATTCTTCTATGCGCTGGAAAAAATAGTAGATCAGGAGCAAATTACAGCATCCAGAATTTTTTATATGGACGAAACTTCGCACACTGTAGTTCAACGACCGGAAAACGTTATTGCACATAGAGGAAAGCATCAAGTTGGTGGCATAACTGCTTGCGAAATGGGGCAAAATGCGTGACAGGTGTGTATACCACGAATGCTGGTGGGTTATTTATTCCTCCAATGCTAATCTACGCGAGGAAAAGAATGAAGGATTCTCTAGCATTTGGTGCTCCCTCTGGAACTATTTTCAGTTGTCAAAACAAAGGTTGGATGACTGCAGATGTGTTTACGGAATGGATGTTCCATTTCATTCGGAACGTAAAACCAAGCGTAACAGAAAAGGTTCTTCTGAGTTTAGATGGACACAGCAGTCACACTCAGAGCTTATATACAATCGATCTGGCTCGCAAAAATGGAGTTATTATGCTATCACTGCCATGTCACTGCACACACCGTATGCAACCACTCGTCGTTGCTTTTTTCAAGTCAGTGCACACCTTCGTTGACTCTGCGATTACAACAAAGCTGAGGACGTCTCCAGGAAAAAGACTTACTGTTGAGCATAGCGCCTCTTTAGTTGGAGCTGGGTTTCCTAGGGCTATTTCGATGGCAACGGTAGTAAATGGCTTTAGGAAAACTAGGCTGTGGCTGGTTGATCACCATGTGTTTACAGATGCTGACTTTGCTGCTGCGTCGGTCACTGATCGTCCATTCCAAGAATCAGGTGCCAAGGAGCAAGAGCAACCAATTGAACATAACTCTGCTTCTCTAGATGTGATGATGCCTGAGCAAATGGAGCACGTTGATGATGTTCGGTAGTCTAACGTTTATGATCTACCAGAAATAAATGTGCTTAGCACTTTAAGAAACATTTCTGATTGTACTAATGATGTTCTTGGTTCACCTGCAACGCGTTATATATCAACGGAGGAAATAAATCCGCTTTCTTCTTGCTCATTTTCATCAGAGCAAAAGAAAAGGCAAAGACGCGAGGTTTCAGGCATAGTGTTGACATCAACGTCACATAAGGAATCGCTTGGCAAGAGTCCACGTTCCTCATCTAAGACATCTGCGTCAACGTAGAAGAAACATTTATTTACTAAAGTGCAGCCGAATTCCCAGAAGAAGAAAAAGAAAGCGTCTGTTTCCAATAGCCCGGATACAGGGTACATCAACTGCAATGACGCTTATGATACAGACTGGATCCAGTGCAATTCTTGTAAACTTTGGTCACACGAGGAGTGTGCAGATTTAAGTGATGCACATTTTTACTTTAGTGACAATTGTTGTGAAACGCTAGGAAATTTTATTTGTCATTACTATGCTATCATATTATTACTATTTTTGGAATTAATATTAGCAATTTATGTGTAGTATTAATTATATCATAACTGAATGATACTTAACATACTTAACAAACCATTGCTGGAATATGAAGACATATCTGAGTTATAGCCCTCTAACCGAGTCTGAATCTGAAAGTTGTCTTATTTTTTAAATGATTGAGTATGTTTTGTTTCAAAAATGTATAATTATACACTCTACATAAAACTCGAAAAAGGAATAATACATTGGTACTACAAGTTGTTTTCGGTTTTATTTGTTCTTATTTTCAGCTGGAACAAATTGCACTACTGTGAAGCTCACATTACACGCCACTGGCCCAAGTTACACCGCAATGAAAAATTTAAATAAGCTCTAATAAACTGTGTAATAGTATAGTAAACTGTATTTTACTTATAGGATTTGTAACATCGTATTACAGTTCACCTGCCTCTAAATTTTGAAGTGTTTGGAACATCCGTAATGGATTTTACAGGCATCCGAAGTTAAGTGGTCCAAATTGCATGGACCTCCCCTACCTTTCTAAGGGTTCAAATTTTTTTCTAATCTTCTGAAGGATTTTCTTACACTGCCGAATAAAATAAAAAGAAGTTAACCGAACAAATATGAAAAATTTTCGGTTTTGCATAGTGTATAATTAATAAAACCAATGTGTACAATATGTTGGCTGGACTTTAATATTTTCATAGTTTTTACAAGATTTTAGTTGGGTAATTCTGTGATCGTTTAGTGAAAACAGTCGCGGCGTTCCTAAACAAGCTACTTTGGACTTACAAAACTGAATAGCAGACACTCCCCTAAATTTGCCTGTGATGCGCTTCAGACTTTGAAGCAAGCAAAACATATTATGCCATTCTCTACAAGATTGATTAGTATGTAGAAATGTGTACTTTAACGAATGTTGCAGACATTTTGATAGTGTACCTACTAGGACATAAATAATATAATCTCTAGACCTACAATAATACAGGGGCCGCGGGGCTGAGAGGTTAGACTGCTCACCTCCCATCAAGGTGAACCGGGCTAAATCCCCGGCCGAGTCACTCCCGGATTCTCGCAAGTGGGAATCGTGCCGGATGATGCCGCTGGTTGGCCGGCTTCCTTGAGGATCTTCCGTTTCCCCCACCTTTGTATTCCGCTGCTGCTCCACCTCACCTCATTTCACCCCTATCGGCTCTCAAGACTTCGTTGTTAAGAGCCTCCCAAATCTATTAACTCAACTCAATGCATCTGATCAAAGGAAAGTGACTGAAATATTACATAAAAATTCTGAATCCATATAATATTCATCATATTTTTTTACAGTACAGTCTAAGCTTGCAGAACCAATATCTAAGCGTTTGCATGAGTTCAGTGAGTGTTTGGCATATTTTAATTTATAGATATAAGCCAACTTCAATACGAAAACATCGTATTAAAGAGTACTAAAAAATATTAACTGAACATGGGTGCTTCTAATATAAAAACAATTTACATTACACGTCTTCAATTCCTTACTTTTGTGTAGTTCCCGACCTCTTTTTCCACAAGTGATCCACACAATATACCCTAGTGGCATTTCGGCCAACGTTCTTCCTCAATTTACACAATGTTTCCACACCATGCAAATAAACTGGTTTCACAGTCCTGATACTGTTTTCTTTCTGTATAATGTGTAACTCTCTACCATATCAAAATTCTAACATTTCCGAGATGTAACGACTTTCATATATCCGTCGGTCATATTGTTACAATCATAAATATGATACACTTTCTCTTTTATTAATCTAACGTATAAAACAAAAATATGATTTTTTGAGCATTCCACTTTTATTAAATAGGTTGCAATTAGTTTTAAAACACTGCTGCCAACTTCACTGCACGCCCTTGACAGTTCTAACAATGAAACACACGAGATTGTTTGCTAGGAGTTTTTTTACATGTTATTTAATTAAGCTATGCACATTTCGAATCATAATTCAGACAGATGTTACGTCATCTGGTACAACTTGAGACCAGAGTATGATTTTTCAAAGACTCGATCAACTGAAATGCGTTTTGCCCGTTGTTCTCCTCCCACTGCCGTGATACAGGCGAGCGCTCGCTTCGCATTAGGGATGGGCTAAACAGTTACTTTCGTAACATATTATTTTTGTAACAGGTTACTGTAAAACATTTCTCGCCTGTCCCGACGTTCTGCGACATAATAATTACGTTGTTCAGCTTTCCAGCGCTTAGCGTTCCCATCACGGTCATAAAGATACGTCTGGACACTTGCCGTCGTTTTGCGTACGCTTAGTGAAGCTCGAGTAGAAATAATAATAGTAGAAGCGTGACCCAAAACAATCTGGTTTCTCCCATAAGAATACATGCACAGCAGATGTCATACGTGTAAAAATTATTGTAATTTCGAGTTTTATATTTCTTAAATTGTAATCATTTTTGCGTGACATTTAAAAGCAGATTAAATTTGTGTAATGCAATGATTTTTGTGATATAGTATTCCGATTTAACGAAAACAATCGTATTTGTTCCGAATGTAAACATACTACATAGACTAGCAAGTGTCAAATGAGTTGTAATTAACGCAATTTCGAATTTTATGATTCTTAAATCGTAATAATATTTGCGTGGCAAGTAAAAGAAGATTAAATTTGTGTAATTCAATGATTTTTCTGGTATAGTATTCCGATTTAACGTTAACAATCGTGTTTATTCCGAATGAATACATGCAGGCTAGCAAGTGACAAACGAGTTGTAATAGTAATTAGCTGAATTTCGTGTTTTTTTTATTTTTAAAACTGTGATGTGTTCTTTATATGTGACATTGGGACAAAAATAAATTTCCATAACGCAAGAGTTGTATTGTAATATTGCGAATTAACGTAAATAAACTGTACCTTTTAAAGATAACCTGTAACCCATTAAATTACCTAATGTCTTCCTTTCCAAATGGCAAGTTTTCATAGCAACTATAGTAAATATTTGGTTTTTGTCCAAAGAATATACATGGAATCGAGTCAAAATGTGTTACCCAATTATTTTTGTAACTAAAATAAGACAAAAAATAGAAAATAGCATATTTGAGAAGTACAGAAATTGCTCAGTCATGCCCCAACATTTCATTTTTGAATTAAGCTTAAATTATAGCCAAAAATTCTACATAGTGAGAGTAGTTGCGAATATCAGGAAAATTATGAAGTAAAACTTTTAAAAATATAATGGAATCCTTTATTTTAAAAATGCCAAATCTACCATTTATTGTCATCGACACTAAAAGGTCCCTCTTTTGAAAAAGTGTGTTTATACTGAAGTAAATTTATTCTATTTTCAAATACTCATACATACAAAGCTGTATTTCTCAAAAATAAAGCATGAGTAGGCTCTGTTAAGAGAAAGAAAACTTATTTTAGTGTTCATTCACAATGTAACATGTTTGTTTAAACAAACTTAATATGCGTTCTAATTTACGAGCCAAGAACCCTTGCCTGGCTGTGTGTCCCTGAAAAGTGTATCATGGCTGTGGCGTTGAATTGTCACCGCCTGGATTTGCGGTAAGGGCATTAATGCGCCTTGAATATCCCATTTGACTAGAGCCAAGAGCGATGTCCTCTACGCGTGCCCTACACTGTAAGTTTAATTGTTCATAACAATTATGCAGCTTATTCCTGTCGTTTGCTGAACACTTGTTCGAAAAAAAACCAAGACAACATAAGAAAATGTGTTTAGTTCATTGATTCTTCAATCGCTTATGCATTGGAACTTAAAAATCTCAAAATAAAGATGGGCATTTGAAATTATATCCACTTCTTCAAAAAGGGATCAAGGGAATGCATAGAACTGTGGGTGCTAAAGGGAACAAGGGTAAGTGTAGGTCGTTCATGGTAAAATGAGCACTTTTGAAAGCCCTGCTTAAGATCTATTTGTATGCACCTTGTATATTCTTCCGCCTTATGTAAAATTAATATTGCCATGGGCCTCATCATTTTGTACATGCGTCGGTCAAGCGAAACTATGGAATTATTAAAAAAGTAAATATTTTACAAATCCGCTCATTTTTACTTTTCGGTGCATTAAAAAAAACAGAAAGCGAAAGAAATAATTTAAATAATTACAAATGGTTACCTAAAATTTTTTATTCGACGTTAAGATATCGAACTACTTTCCATCCTTCGTTACCAACATTACTGGGTGCATGTTACTCAGTGCGCATGTTAAAAGAATATACAGGCAGGGCCAGTGACTTTTTTCTAAGGTTGATTTCAAAAGTGTTCACTTTATCGTGAACAGTCTTTAACAGTGTGTGTGTGTGAGTGAATTAGAACACAGCTCTAGAGTAGTGGGGGAATAAATGTTCAAACTTACGTACAGTAGAAATACGCCAAAATAAAAAGTGATCTTAAGTCAATTTTTTTGTGACATGGCATTTACGTAACTGGTAACATTCAGTAAACTTTTAAAATGCAAATATAATTTTATGCTAGCACTTTACCTAACATAAAATACCAGATGATATGATATAGCAATAAAAACTCTTATGCATTTGACAAGAAAAATAAACATCTACTCATAGGCTACTGCAATTTGAAACACAGCAAAGAAATGGAAAACAATTGCAGATTTTACTGAATTAATGTTTTTTTCTTTAATTACAACAATCCGAAAGAGGAAAGAAAAAACATTTGCCAAAGTGCCACAATGACTACTTTTTTTTGTGGAAAAAAAAAAAAGAATGTAAAGAACGATTTTGGTTTAACATGTTACGTACCACAAAAGTGTTTTCAGTTACATTAGTCTACATTTTCATAGTAGGGCAGCTATAGGTTGTTCACGATAAATTGAGCACTTTTGAGTGCCCTGCTCAAGATCTACGTGTGTGCGCGTTACATATTATTCCTCCTTATGAAAAATTGACATTGCCACATGCCTCGTCACTTCATTTATGCGTCGGTCAAGTGAAAGTGTGAAATTGTTAGAAAAGTAAATATCTAACAAATCTGCTCGTTTTTACATTTCGATGCATTAAAAAAAAATAGAAAGCGAAATAAATAGGCCTAATTTTACGTTACCGCAAATAGTTACCTTAACACTTTTTATTTGATGTGAAAATATGGAATTACTTTCCATCTATTATTACTATCTTTACTGGGCGCATATCACTCAGTGTGTCCGTTATAATATACAGGTAGGGTCAATGACTTTTTTTTCTTAAGTTGATTTCAAAAGTGCTCACTTTATCGTGAACCGCTTTACACTAAAACTGTTGGTCAGTAGGTTTCCAACGACCTAATGAAAGTCTAGGATCTCACACTTGTCAAGGTGAGACGCATCCAGTCACAGTTGCTGACGCTGCTTTTCAGCATGCGGCACGTTGCTGTTTACAGCAAGGCCTCAAGGTGCTGCATTCTCTCAGCACTGACCTTGAGTTACATTGTTTCACACCACAACTGGCAAGTTCTTCATTGCAACTAAATGGTTTTCAGAAATGAAAATACTCAAAATAATACAATATAGTTAGGGCAAAAAGATATTTCTTGTGTTTTATTTTTATTTGCCAACCTTAAATAATAATGGAACTTTTAAAAATCTCAGAAACTCATATAAAAATTACTGATGCTACACAAAAAAAAATAGTTATTTCTTCTACAATCCAAGATACTGAACAGGAAATTTCGAACATAGGCTATAGGCCTATATTAGTCTTCCTAAGACAAAATTTCATGCACTGTAGTAGAGAGATTTGGGCAGCCCTTAACAGTGTAGTCTTGAGAGCCAATGAGAATGGAGCAGTGTCAGAATTCAAGGGCAGGGGAAATAAGAAATCCCAGAGAAAACCTGCCAGTCAGCACAGTTCCCACGTGTAAAAATTCTGCTTTTCAAAGTTAAATACGCTAAGAATTGGAAGCTTCCGGTAGTCAACACTGTTGTAGTTTGAAGACAACCAAAACTTATCATTATTAGGACTTGAATCACGTTAAATACAAGTACACTAAAAGTAGTCCTCCTTACACACTAAACCTTTTTTAAATTATTAAATACTCTAATAAAGTATACCCCCTCAGTGAATAAAAGCTGTACTGCTGCTGTTTGCACTAAATAATGAAATTACTTGACAGTATAAAAGTAATATGTAACAGTATGTTTGTAGAACTGTCCAGGAAAGCAAGATATTTTATTGTGTAATAATTCTTTCAGCACAGTATAAAACACTATGGTCAGTACGTTGTTTCATTTTTTAAATAAATGTTTGTTTTGTCAAGTTGATAATGACTGAACAGTATATGTATTCTGAAAGTATGAAAAGTATGGAACAGAACTTACAGTTTGAGAACAGCCTGAAATCATTATGGATACTATTCAGACAGACACAAACTCATATCTAACAGTTAAGAAACAATTAAAAACTGAACACAAAACTGTTTTCATACCATTTTCATAGGGTTTTTCAGTAGGGGTGGCAAGGGCTACTACATCCTTATACGGGTGAGACAGTATTCACCAGCGAGACACCATTCTTGTACTTTGATATTTGTTGTTATAGTCAGAGTATATCTCTATCGCAGTTCTGTAACTGCTTACAGTAAAATGAATATTAGAGATTAGTGTATTTTGATATTATGTCACTCAACTTGTGGAGACTCAAATCACAGTAATCTTATATCTAGTGCCAGTATTACCGTGTCCTGTGTTCGTGCATGAACAGGTCCTGTGGCCCATTCGCTAACGGAATGCGCTAGTCAGTGCAATGTCTCTTTGTCACGTAGATAAAACTCAGTAATTATGTCAAAGAGTTTTTTTTTTAATCATACGTAGTTTAAAGCTTACGGGCAAATGTTAGAATCAGCATATATGGCACCACGTGTTAGATCAGACTGCCTGTTGTACAGCGTGTTATAGCAATTAACAAGTGTTAACGGATGTAGCAAGTCAGTGCATTATGTAGGATTATTTCCATGGGTTTGTTTTAACTGGATTGTTCCAGTCAAAGTGTGGCCCAGTTGGTCGGATCCAGCTGGCCGTATGTGTTCAACATGAATCGCGTCACGGATCTGCTTTTGTTCTGACAATTTTTGTGTGCCATAATCGTTTAACGTTAGCAACCTTAACTTTGTTTCTGTGTAACCTTCAGTGTTCACAGCATCCCTCCGTCGACTCACAGGATTTTATTTGTAATTTCGTGTAAAGTGATCTTGTTTGTACCATTTTGGTTTTTTTCACAGCTATGGCCTCTTGCAGGTTATGTGGGCCAGATCAAATTCGTTCATCTGTACATGTGTGTTTTTTATACATATTTATTCAATAAACTATTTACTGTACTTCAAAACATGTTATACTCAAACAATAGCGAACCATATCAAATGTAATATCACAATTTATGCAGTTAGGAAGCCAATTACAAAACTATATTTATTTTTCCCGCCACAGATCAAGACATTATCCACATTGACGGTATGCCGTGGTCTCAGGAGTGGGGAGGAGGGAGGGTTGACTTACGATACCAGGTTTTAGAATACAGTAGAAAGTCAATCATCCGGGCTTGTTTGAAAAATAAAGAGAATAGTAAAAAGTCGAAAGTCTCTTTTGTCACAGTGTTTCCCTTACCCATGGAGGAGATACAAGCACTTGTGTGTGCTCTTGTGATGTGCCCTTTCACGTGTTGTTCACGGTAAACACGTCTGGGAGGAGGGTGGCTGTTGTTAACTGATTTATTTATTTTATATTTTGTACAGTTTCTGTTTTGGATAAGATAGTGTTCTGTGCATGTCTAATAAATTTTACGTTGTGTGAAAATATTGGTTTTCATTTTATTTATTTATTTTTAATTTCTTTTATCTTCATTTTCAACATTTTTCCATGATCCAAATTTTCGATTACCTATCCGAATTGCCTTTGGACCCTATTAGTCGGGATAATCTACTTTCTACTGTATTTGTAGAGTTGCGAAGGGCCTCTCGTATACCATTAAATGTTGAGTGAGTCTTTTGAATGGCCATCTCACATGCCAGACACACACAATAAGTTAAGAAACTGTCAGAAGGTTGCAGTGATGCAGCGGGTAGAAGACCCAAATCAGTTATACGGCTGTATAGCGACCTGCAGTGAAATAAAAAGAACCACTTTCCACTGAACTGATCTTTACTCACTGAATTCCCTCCAATGAGGCACGTACTTTATCATGGTTTACATCTTACTTGTCTCATAGATATCAGCAGGTTGCAATAAATTCTGATAGTATAATTACACGTCTAAAAAAAGGGCTAGGTAATCAAATATTGTTCCCAAAGATTCCATCCTTTGCCCTCTATTATGTTTACTTATTATTAATATGCTAGATATAAATTATCTGTATTCCAACATTCTACTGAATGTGGATGATACCTACTAAATTTTTATTCAAATATGAAAATCTGACAGCACTTATGGTGTCATTAAATGAGGCTATTCACAACTAGATATATTGTTTACAGCAAATAATCTTTCTTTAAACTGGGATCAAATAGTTTTAATTGAATTCCCCACATAAAACCACAGGACTGTAACTTTTTAATAAAATATAGAAACTATGATTACAGAAAGCTATCCTACAATATTTTAGGCTTACATATTGACAGTCATCTTTATGGGAATACTCACATTGATAACATAGTCCCGAAACTAACCGCAGAGTGTTACACTTTACATAATTTATCATATCGTCTAAAGACATCCTCCCTTAAACATATTTATTCTCCATTTTTTCACGCTGTTATGTTATATTGTATCATTCAGTGGACACCTTCTTCTCAAACTATATAAAGTGTTCAGATTCCAAAAAGAGCCATAGGAAATATTTACAAGTAATTTTGTGTAGGTATATGTTTGTTTTGTAACATTTTTGACTAATGCTATATTCCAAAGCTCCTGTTCATCATAGCATCGCTGGCGAGATTTGATAGTAAATAAATAAATAAATAAAATAACTTTAGCAACAAAAATTCTGTGTATGCAGTTACAAAATTTCCTAGGTTTAAACAGTTTTCTGCTGTGAAAATTGTTAGTTTCTTTTTACTGCAAGAAATTGCCATACATATGGGGTCATGTCTGTAGTTTGAAAATGTTTGTGATTATCCCTCTGTTGTGGACTAACGAGCAACAATTAGCTGAAAAACAGTTCTCAGTACAATGAATTAACAGTTAATGTGTTGATATTTGTGAATATAGAATGGAGGCTTCACCGGTTGTGTATCAGCTATGCATTTATGAATTTGGTGGTGCGATCCTTGTCAGATATTTTTGAATATTTGTTATATTACAGGTTTTTTCTCACGCAAGGTGAAGTGTGACTCGTATGACAGCTGCTGAATTGGCCAACGGCGGAGAATATTTTCGTCAGCTGTCTGTTAGAAACCTGTAATACTGTGCAGTGTAAATGTGCACATTTATTCTATTGAACCATACGTTACTAATTAACAGTATGGCGAATAACTTGGTTTGCTTTATCATTCTGCATTGGTAGGTTTTGTTCATGCCCCATTCTTTGCATACCCGTGACAAATTATGTTACATTCAATACTACTCTACATACATTTATTTATATATGTAGCTCCTGGAAACTGTTTACATACAATTATATACCACTCTGATTCCCCGAGCTCTAGTGAAGAGAGCATAGATCGCGCACATATGAAGCACATAGTTGCCCCTCCCCCTCCTTGCTCTAACTTTGCTGTACTCAGCATGCTAATTGGTGCAGATTTGAATGCCATCAGTTTTCTGGGGCTTGACATTGGTTTTCAGGACTTTCTTTGGCCATAACTTCTCCGCTGCTATATTTTAATACATTCATTTTTACATAATAATTTCTGATACGAAGTGTTACTGACATAGCCCTACTGCTTGTACCAATTTTAACTCGAAATTATTTTGTGGTATTGCAGATTGCCACTTCACTCTTTAAGTGGATCATTTGAAACAATAAAAAAATACGAAAAATTTGAAGGTTCAGTATATTGGAAATACATAAATACAGTCATTTTGAAACAATAAAATTATATTGGGACCACTATACGTTGCTAATGAATTTAACAACTATTTTTTTAAATATTGCCACTACCCTAAATATGGCAAATAATAATACATCAAAATACAATAATTATGCATCACACTAAATAAACTAAAATCACTTTAAGAAATATATTAGATATATTCTGCCGAGTGTCTTCTATTGAACAGTTGTTAAACACACTTAAAACATATTGTCATAAGTGCGGACATGATGACAATGCAGTAGTATATGTTTGTACTAGGTACATAATTGTATTTTTGCTTTATACTAAAAAATATTTTATACAATATTTGTTGACATATCCTGTAATGCTGTGCTGCTAGGCACGATGTACGATATCACTGAACAAAATAAACTTGGACTTGTCGAACCATAACCTTCATTACAATAAACATGGTGCAAGAAAAAATGCAATGCAGAGGTTTTTACGAACTAGGTATACTGCGCCAGCAAAACATTATCGTAAACGAAACCAACTCCAAACCCACCTAAATATATCACAATTGTTTTATACCGAAAGGACATGTGAAAATAAAAAAGGCGTTAATTAATATTATACAAAAGTCTCCGAAACTCCCGCACGCCGCAATGTTATAAACGGGTCTGCCTGCACTAGCGCTACTAGTTCGCAAGCCGCTGCGAGCTTCACTAAGCGTACGCGTTACATCAAGGCAAAAGGATAGCAGTTGCCAGACCTATCTTTATGACCGTGATTCCCATAGACTAAAGATGATGTAGACTGATCTCCGTGTCCTAACTTTAGACTGCTTTTCTGCCATCACGTCTAGCAAAAACGGCATGGTTTGGATTTTAGGATAGAGAAATGATTTGAAAACAAATGCTTTAAGGTATTTGTATTCACGCTCTAAGCAATTTATAATGCACTTTGATTAAATTATAATAGGTAAAAGAATTTTTTCACTTAATAGTGCTTGTGATTTAGAAATTAAGATATAAACCAAAACCTTCATCAGTGTTGACCATGTGAATTTGACAATTGTGTTCCTTTGGGGTAGGTCAATGATGGGTACATTAGCAGAAGACGAATAAGCGGTGTATCTCGACTTCAGTCTATGGGAGTTCCAAGATATAACGTTTGTGAAAGCGCACGGTTCCAAACCAAGACATTCCAAAAAGGAACTTTAATGCATGCGCATACTCACAGTTGCCAGACGAAAGGTTCCAAAAAAACGTTGTTTTTGAGGGTGGGAGGGGGAAGTTGTGACAATGAAAATGGATTTGCAATAGAAAAATTATGCATTAATGGGTTTCCAAAAGAAAAGAGCGTGTGTTATCTTATCTATTGATTTCCAATGGTTCTTAGCAGATCGTGCACATTGTTGGGGCTTCCTTAGTTTTAAAACAAATAGTTATATTTTACATCTTAAGTTAAACTTGTGCCGCTGCAACCAATATCACATCTGTGCTGTTGGCGGGAAACTGTTATTTACAGTGCAGTAATGATAGTATAAATAATATAATAATGCGTATGTGTGCACATGTTTAAAATTATGTGTTCACAAAAATAAGCTGCTGTGATAGAAATGTCGGCTTTGAAGTATGATTTGTTTAATTATGGTTGGGATATACAGGGTTACGTTAGGAACAAAAGAAAACAAAGCCAGACGTTTCAAACAATAACTTTTATGCATATGCAATAGTCAGACTTTGAGGAAATCCAAAATGTTCCAAAAATAACGGTATTAACAATAGAACGTGTTACCAAGTTGTAAGATATTTTATAACCGTTATGTTAGATAACGCCCATCTCTACTTTGCATCGTCGACGAAAATGTATTTTCTTCCCCTCTGTCGAGCGTGTGAGGCCGCGATTAAAATGGAAACAGCCCGGGCCGTGGCTACCGCCTGCGACGTCAAAAGACTCGGACGGCTGATTAACTCCGCGGATGCCTCGTAGCAAGCAGGGAAGTGGGTGTCGAGCGAGGGTAATATCCACCGTCTTGTGATAAGAGCATCTCGCGCACGAAAAAAAAAAAAAAAAAAAAAAAGGAATTCCTGTGAGCGACCGAGTCGCCCGGAACAAACGATTCCGCAGAGACTCCCTCCCAACAAGTTCGCCAACTCATCCGACCAAGCCATCCCCCTGGCGAGGAAACTCCTTTGTCGGGAACTTTCGTCGGCTCTCCCGCGCCATCTGCATCAAAAGTACTTCTTCGTCAGCGCGAAGGCTGCAGGATGGCGCTCGCGAATTATTCGCCCCTCCGCCACACCCTTCCTTTCACCCCCAGCCCCCAACTTTCCGCTCTGCAAACCCCAGCCCGTCACGCACGGATCGCAACTTTGTTCTTGCAAATAAAACGAAAATAAAAAGAAGATATCTGTAAAACAAACCTCTTTTTTTCTGCTGCCCAGCCGTGTTTCCAAACGTTCTACTAATTAACTGCGAATTTATTTTTGAACTTACTAATGTTACTCGGGTAACCGGAAAACCTACTCAGTTACTTTATATTGAAATCTCGTAGAGCGAATGTCGAGCACTGTTGTAGAGGTCGAAGAAAAGGTTAAACGTGCTATGAGTTTCTTCTTATCCGTAGCGAGACGCAGTGGCAGAAAGAAAACCTAAAAGAGATGAATGTCAAGTTAAGGAATTAAAATAAGCTTCATGCTAACACTTAACACATGTTATCACATAATATGGGAAATTATTTCGCGATTTTTTAAAGCAATAGCAACATAAATAAGAATCCATTAAATTGTAGATTTAAGTGTTCCGCAGGCTACCTCGTCTGTTTGTCAAATGACTCCTGCCTCAGTGTGCAGTCAGTATTACCCTCTACCAGGTAACACGTGATTACACCCTTGTATTCCTGCAACTCTTACTGACCTAGCGCTCTTAAGGCTGTATCTGAGAGTATGAAGTCCAAGCCAAATATCATCCACGCTTGAAGAACGGCATATCCTGCTGCAACTGGCGAATTTTCCGTTCATAAAGTTACGCGTAGTTTTCTCAGTTATCTCGCTCCTGTAAGTCTCTCAGTGATAATACTGGACATTTTTACGGCGGATAACAAAATACTAACGCTTGCTTAAAATAAATTCTGTGTCTGAATTTTTATGCCTACGAAGTGTTTGTGAAATCACCTCTTTTGCTCTAATAGTAAACCCTTTACAGAACACTAAGTAATTGGTAATAACTTTTTCATACGTTGTAATAAATCAAGCACAAATCATAAACATTGAATGTTAGTTAATAAAACGTTTTTCTATTGATTTATGCACGCCGATATGAAGTAGGAATGTGAACATTAAATCCCGGACAAAATTCAAATAACCCAAACACTTCATCATTGTTTTTATTGTATGTGGTTCAAGAGTTAATTGTGAGATAATGTGAAAATAAACTATTGATTCAATCAAATTTGTGAAATTTCCAAAAATATTCTGAGACAAATAATAAAAATGTAGAAACCTGCTATCGCATGCCATTCTAATAGATCACTCTAAGAAATTATTTGTAGATTTACCATATCATTGTATGCGTACAGTGACAAAGCACGTATTGTAAAATATTATCCCACACATGTATGGTAACGTTCCTACAGTTGCTCAGGAAATAATCAAGTACGTAATGAAGTCCCCAACTGTGTATAATAGCGATGCTAAACATGCCCATATTTTCAGCCTCACACACAGTACTATTTCCACGCACAGTATAAGTTAAAAACTTCCATAACAGTTTAGAAACTTTACCAGAATTTTTTTACAATGTATTCGTCGACTTTTCAAAGCATACTCTCTCATATATTACATATTAAAAACACACTGCATCTTTTTTGTTAACACAGAAAGATCAGAACCTGGTTATATTATACATCTTTGCATTATATTTCGACGTCACTTAATCACTTTCTGCTGGACTTCTTGGTGAACTAATTTTTGGTTTAATTAGAGGCACTTTTACCAACTGGTTATTTCCCTGTTCATGAATAAACTTTTAGCTAGCACTGAACTTAGTCTCACCACTTCAGCAAATCTTATTACAAAACTTTGTATTCAGGGGATATAGTAATTATATCTTAAAGTGACCATAACGCACAGAATAATGACTATATAATGCTCTTTTATCCTAGATCTGTTCTGGAGCGATTCAATTTGCAGTCTTATCTTGCACTCTACTGTCTTTGGCTTAACACCTGGGTAAAGGGACGACGTTAACTTGCTGCTGTATTTAATTATTTTTGTAAACTACCTGGAATCCTATGCAGTTTAGTTTGAGTCTGACATGAAAATAGCTCAAGAGGATAAAGAAGTTTTAAAACTTATATATATAGGACATATTATATTGTCTGACATTCTTTAAATTTTAATAGCAAATAAACATTTGACTGTAACATCATGACAAATAGTTCATGTTATATCTACAGATAATTTTAGAATTTTGGCACAAATAAATTATAAAACTGGGTGTTTTCGCTGTAGTTTCGAGCAAAGCAGCTTTTTATTAGAGAAGTGATTTCTTTTGTATCTTAAGTAACAAAATTCGTTTAAATATGACGTATTAAAATGAACATAAAAATCACTTATCGTGGTTCATGCACCCTGTTGATATAATATGCAAAGTTTAACAAGATATATGCAAAATATTAATCCACAGTTTTCTAGCTAACATGGACAGGTACATACTTGCAGAACTTACTGAAATGTTCTTAATTTATAGCTAAGATAAGTACAATGGCAAATTAGCTACACAGTTCTCCCGCAAAAAAAAATCCAAACAGATGGCATCCAACACGTATCATTTTCGCAAGACTCTCCTAAAGCGTGCAGTATAAGAGGAATCTCCTGCCAAACTCACAACTGTAGAGTGCGCAGATGACGAAACCTATACCGCGCTTTGAGGAAGACGTTCTCGCCCGATCAACCCCCGACAGGCACCCATGCCATTGCACGTCAGTTGGATTCTTCTCACACGACGGCGTGGGAAGTCTTGCATAAGCAGCAGCTACACCTACCCAGACGTATGTAATATCCGTGCCTGGTTTCTGCAGCAGATAGGTTTCATTGCAAGAAGGCCGGCATATCCTCAGTGTAAAAATTTTTCTGGCAAACCTCCTAAACTGTAATTGAAGTTTTTAACCTATACAATGTATGGTAATAATTCCACACATCAAGCTGCAGATACAGGAACGTTCAGAATCGCTACTATACAAAGTTGGGAACTTCCCTATACATTTGACTGTTTCCTGAGCAAATTTAGGAACGCTGCAATGTATATATAGAGGAAAACATTATCATTCCTGCTTTCTTACTAAGCGTATACACTGGTCTGGTAAATATCCGAATAATTTCTTAGAGCACCCTATCCTACCGCGATTCAACTGTACTCTGATGAGTAAGACAGTACAAGGTATTTTCTCCTCTTCTCTCTTCAGGCCATTCACTTTTCTTAGTACCTGTATTCAGTATTCTGCAGGAGACGGCGCTTAACTCATGTTTCCCAAAGTTTTCACTGTTTACAGACGAATTCTGTTGTGTACAACAGCAATGTGTGGGCTGATGAAAATCCACCCGCCAACTGTCGAGACATTACACGAAGAGTAATTTACGGCCAGCACGTGGGCTGGTATAGTTCATGATCACATAGTAGGACTGTGAGGGTTACCCGCACATCTTGGTGGCTATGTAGGCCTACACCAGTGTTTCATGACCAGAGTTGTTGGAGGACGTGCCGCATATGGCTGCCGAAATATGGAGCACCACCACAAAGTGCTCCTGGTGTTCGTGAGTACGTCTACCAAAGTATTTCCAAGAAGGTGAAATGTACTGGATAGACAGTGGAGGCCTTGTCACGTTTTTTGCTCGCTCTCATGATCTGTAACCCCTGGACTTCTGCCTGTGAGGCCTCATGAAAAGCCTGGTCTGTTATACGCCAGGTAACACGGCGGAACAACTCGCGACAATAATCGTAGCAGCCAGTGAAGTGATCGGAACGAATGCCAACATGTTGCAGTGTGTACGACAGTCCATGTTGCCACGTCACAACACTTGCATACATGAAGATGGCCGTAACGTGGAGCACCTCTTATGATTTCCTTGTAAGCATTTCTTCTTCTTCTTCATGCGTTAAGCTTTTATGGCTTGTTGCTATCTCCAGGTTTGTCTTGCTATAACCACATTTTCTTCGGTCGTCCGGTATTCCTTTTTTATGTTGGTTTATAGTATATTATTTGCTTGGGATATCTGTATCTTTCATCCTTTCTAAATGTTCCAGCCATTTTTTGCGGTATAGTTTTATCTGTCCATGTAAATTATCAATGCTTAACTGTTTTCTTATATCTGAATTTCTGAATATCTCTCTCTCTCTCTCTCTCTCTCTCTCTCTCTCTCTCTCTCTCTCTCTCTCTCTCTCTCTCCTCTCCCTCTCTCTCTCTCTCTCTCTCTCTCTCTCTCTCTCTCTCTCTCTTCCCCCCCTTAAATCCTATGGTTGATCGCATAAATCTCATCTTGCACTGCTTGTAACCTAATTTTATATTTGTTTGTCATTGTCCAAATTTCACCATTGTATAATGCTCCTGCAATTGCCAAGATCCAATAGAACTGTGCCATGAACAAATATATTCACTCATGAACTTCTGTAATAAATTTATATATTTTTATGACTCCTCTTCAAGCACCATAATTTTAAGTAAAATTCTCTAAATAACTAACTTAAAGACTTGGCTTAGTAACTTTGAACAACGTAATAGTTTAGGTTCAAGTCTTGGCTAAACATAATACTTCCTCAACATATTTAGACCCTTTAAAACTTAATATGATTTACTTCATAATTTAACTAGCGTAATGCCCGCTCGATATATTCTAAACTATTCACAATAGCAATAACTTGGAAGTAAAGGTAATTTATCTGTCTCAATCACGCAGAACATTATATTTTACATTTCTAAAATTACTAATAATTTGTTCTAAACGTTAACCAACAAAATTCAAAATCCAAAGTGTTTCAAAACACGGCCGATCTCACTATGTCATAACAAAATTGGCATAAAAAATTATTCAAACAGCATTTTAAAAACTAATTTAAAGTGGGGAAAATAAACATTAAAAGGTTATTTAAACATTTACAAAATGACTACGATACTCAAAAACGAAGCAGAGCCACACACAAATGAAGGAGGGTGGCAATCCATGCACTATCAGAGTCTCTGTTCAGAAAAATCACACATCAAAAGAATAATAAAATTTACATTAAAATATGTATTATGTCGACAGAGGCGGAAACGAATCCCAAGAATAAGTCTGCCCGTCGTAAAATATTATATTTACGATGACAATAAAAAACAAATACACTATGCCTAATCCATGAGTTGTGTCTGCAGTGCAAGTACAATTTGACAGCAGAAAGAATGGGCAGTAAACAAACTAACACACACTATAAAACAAGAACATTACAGCAACCAGACGTTTAATCAAGCCAAACCTCAATTTAGAACGGCGGTCAAACAAGAGTTTTAAAAAAATCCGCAAACTACAAACTACAAAGCCCTATAACATACACAAACTACGCCACAATTTCAATAAAAACTACACTGACAAAAAAGTCCAAATGCTGCCACGACTCACCGTTTCTTTAGCTCTTTCAGCTCTGCCGTACAACTACGTTAATTCTAAACCGCGGCGACTCATAGCACCTCATCAATTTCAAAACTGACATTTTAGGTCTATCTTCCAAATTCAATTTGTTGACGTCAGCAGGCGTTGACAGTTCTCTTCATGCGTGACGAATTAATCCAGCAGAGTGAAGGCGTAGAAAAGACGGGGAAATAAGGCGTGCATTAACTTCAACAAACTTGCCCCTGGTGGAGGAAAGGTAGTTGAGGGAGGAAAATAAGGGGAAATCAGGGTAAGGGAGCCGAACCTCACAAGGAGCATACCACGAACCAGAAGCGCAACCATCGATGACACGCGCGATGGCGCCACCGTAGCAGAATTTTATCATTGTATCCATCCTTGCCTTATTTTTAAGAGTTATCCTAATTGTCCCGCACATTTTTGAGAGAATTTTAATTTTATATTTTATATCTTCTATTTTATATGATAATGGGCATCCTAGAAATATAAATGTATCCACTTGTTCAATTATTTTAATATCTATAACGATTTTACTTCTTAGGGGTTGGAATCCATGAAATGCCTTTGATTTGGTTTTATTCATAGAGGTGTCAAAATTATTGTTGCGTACTATTTTGAGAAGTTCAAATACTGCTCTCTCCATGGTGTTTTCATCATACGATACAATGGCTTTATCGTCTGCATATAGAAGCGTTATTGCGAAATTATTCTAGAAAAAGTCACTATGTATACTTATTACACTTAGCCGCTGCCTCCACTCTTGGTTTGCGTTGTCCAAATATAAATTAAAAAGAGAAGGTAATGTGCAACGTCCTTGTCTTACCCGTATATTGATACCAGTCGTCTTTACTTCTCTGTTTTGTTGTTTCACACAGATATTCGTGTTTGCCTATATATTCTTAAATACTTCGACTATACAGAATGGTGCTGAATTCGACCGACAAACTTCGCGAGGTGATTCTTTAAGCAAAATCAAGTGGCAGATATACAGGTCACTTTGTAACTAATCTAAATATTTAGGGCGAAATAAGTCCCTTGAAAATGGAGATTTGGGAATGTAATTGTGTGACATATCGGAAACCAGGTGAGATGAAAGTACAATTGTTGGAAAATTGTTTTATTTTATCGGGATCTTCGACCTAAGAGCAGGCTCACATTTATAACACATCCTGTAATGAAAATAAAAGGGGTGGTCACACTCGTATTGCCGGCAACTTCATTACCTTCGGGAATTATGAACTTTTAATGCTCGTTTATTGAGCAGTATGACGTACGAAACAAAAATGTCCCCCTTGTTGCAACTGCCTTGGACCCACCGCGTTTGTTTGAAAAGCACGCAAATGTTCCGCTAGATTCCGCTGCAACGTTACAGTGCCTAGTATATAGACAAGACTATATATAGGCTGTTCACGATAAAGTGAGCACTTTTTAAGGCACTTGCAACGGGCATTAACCGCTAATAAATATATGGTATTGCAGCCTTAGGAATTAAATTTTTATGGTGGTGAAATGTATACACTGTGTTTATTGGTCACATTGCAATGTTCGTTTTGAAATGCAGCAGGAAGATGGAAATTTGATAAAAGGAAAAATTTATAAGGGCCTTAAAAAGTGCTCAATTTATCGTGAACAGCCTATACATTAGTGTATGGGCACTGCACCGCCGGTGGTGGCGGACAATGTTAACACCTACTGTAAACAACACGTACCATACATCAATAAGCATGCAGAAATGTTCGTTTGTGGCGATTGTCGGCGTGTGATACCATGCAGGACGTAAAGTTATTGGTATTGCCGACGCACACGGAACTGTATCGCTGCTGTTGTGTACTGTGTGGGCTTTTGGACCTTGATACATTTCGTGCAGCAGCGTAGAGAAATGCTGTTACGACGCATTACATGTAAGTGGTATCAGGTAACACACTGCATTTGACAACAAAAGTTGTAGCATTCCATAGCTCTTGCTGTAGAAACTTGTATCACAAACACATTTATAGGAAAGGCTCGACGATACGGCCCCAATGTTCGACGCACAATTCTCATCGCGCGCAAACGATTGTCGGCCACTTTTGAAAACACCCTCGTTGTCCCGAATAATCCCGACAGCTGCAGCGACTTGGGCGACGGGGTCCTTTTTGGATTCCACTGCGGTTTTATACATCAGGCTGTGTATGTAATCCCAGAAGAAACAGTCAAATGGATTCATACCAGGGGATCATTGAGGCCAGGGAACAGGATCCCCATGTCATATCAATCGTCCAGGGAATTCTATATTCAGGTGATCGCGCGCACGTTGCGAACTGTGGGGTCGAGTGCCGTCGTGCTGGAACCACATGGCTGCTCGTGTCTGTAACGGGACCCCTTCGAGTAATGTCTGCAGTGTTTCCCACAGAAATGCAACCTACACATTGCCGGTGAGACGTTGTAGTAACAGGTAGAGGCCAACCAACCAGTTATGTATAACGCCCACCCGAACATTGACACTGAATCGCTGTTGATCTCTGTAGACGAATGGGGTGTGAGGATTGACTTTGCCCACTGGTGGATATTACGTCAATTCTGTGTACCATCACACTGAAAGGGAAGCTCGTCAGTGAAGAGAATATATCTGTCAAAGCCTCGGGTTTGTTCTGCGTTGTTCCAGAAACCATGCTTCAAACTCCATGCATCGAAGAAAATCTGCATAACCCATTTTGTAGGCCTACATGGAACGGATACAGGTAATGGCTCATGAAGCACTCACCCAATGGTTCGGCGGATTCTGTTGAGTACTCCTGCAACAGTACGCGTACGCGCTAACGGCTTATTCTGAACATGTCTCAACACATCCTCTTCAAAGCTGGCTGTCCTCGCTGTCCATCTGCGCCCTGCATTCGGTCGTGTCACCTACAAACTTCCATTTTCTCTCAAACGTAGCTCCAAAGAAGCAAATGTGTTGTGATGTGGTTACTGTCTGTGCGGGATTCGAGCCTCTTAAATTCTTTGCGCTTTTCTTCCATCTACCTCTGCCACACCGTAGAATAGTTGTATATCTGCCAGTTCCATCCACCTAAAGAGTTCCATTTTGAAGACACAACATGCACCTTGACCAACAGAAATGTAAGTGATACATTATGGAGTTCTCAGATATGTTATACAATTTGTGTTGGGGTTTAATGGGCTGCATTCGCTAGAGTGCCTTTAGTGCAGTGATAACTTTCAAGCCAGGCATGGAAATGAACACGTCAAACCATACAGAGCTTCCTAGTGTAGTATTAGTGCCAGACATCTAGACCGCTCACACAGCTTGTACATACATGTTTTGTACTGTATGCTGTAAGTGACACCTAGTTACATGTTTGATCGCAAACTAATGGCCTTAAGGTGTTGCGTTATGGGAACCTTACTTTTAACTGTCTACATGTCGTTGGTCAAAAATAATACTTATATAATCGTTAATAAATCCGTATGACTACCCGTACGTTTTTAGTTTGTGCGTTTAATGTCTCACCGAAAGCGAGATCATCAGACACAGGAACATATAACTAAACACTTGAAAGGAACTGAGGAAGGATTTGGTCATGGCCTTTATGAAGTAACCATCCCAGCATTTGCCTGGAGTGACTTCGGGAAACCATGGTTAACCGAATTCTGGATGGCCGCAGGATTCGAACCCGCGCCCTCCCGAATGCGTGCCCAACATATTACTGTTACCCCACTTAGCTCGGTCCCTGGTGTATTAATGACGGGAGATGTTTATAAGAACAGTCAGGACTCATAAACATTCGATGCTTGTTTATTTAACAGTATGGCCTAGGTAACACACAGGGCTTCTAGTCGCAACTGCCTAGGACCACCGATTTCATTAAAAAAAAGCAAATACATAAAGCTTCGGCTACAGCAATACATGTCGAAGCGTATAAACAATAGTCTTTACAGTACACAGCAGAGACAGCAATACAGTTACATACACGTAAGGAATAATAATACTTCATATAAAGGAACTCACCCAACTGTTGCCAGGAACACACTGTCATATGTAGTGTCGTAAGCTATTTAATGAATGGCAATTGTTGTTTACAGTAAATAATGCCATTGAGTAAAGATATACCTAGAGTAGACTTCCCCAGGTGAAATTTTCTGACCACTCCAGCAGGTACGTATCTGTAGTTCGAGGGATGAACACCACGTCGCGCTATTCCGTTTTCGTGGCGTGTGTGTGGGGAATGTCGGCGGCGTTGCCACATTGACATCTACCCTCTCTCTCACTCATACTCCATCTACTCCATCTCTGTCCCCCCCCCCCCGCAGACACAACTCCGCAACAGTAGAACGTGTTCTGAATGTCTGCTATACCCACAAGCTGGGACAGACAAGATGGCGGACTCTCGAGTTCCTAAATCAAAGCCGTATATGCCCGTCTGCGAAAAGTTTAAAAGTTCTGAAAAACATATGTATGTACAAAATGTAACTTAATGTGCGTCTAAGTAATGGGGAACGCTGCTTATTACTCACACGGTCATAATAAAATAATAACCACCACTTTATAAAATAGGTGATTACTGTGGGGATATATATATGGCATAGTGTGCAGGTCTGAGTTACATAGATGTAGGTTTTAGGGTTCAAATCTCCGAAGGAAAACGAGTTATTTTATGTGACACATTATGGCTGTTTATAGCTAAATTTATTGTTAGAAATTGTTTATTTCCAGAATATCTTTGTCTAAAAGTAATAATACGCAAATACTAGCACAGTTTGATCGACGAGCAGTGGTTGTTTGCTAATCACATTGATTGGTTTCTAAAGCAGATCACTTGAGCTGTATAGCGTGAGTAATGTTAACAGGCACGTATGAAAGCCTTAAGTTTAATATTGTAACAGTTCTGTCTTCTTTTGGCAGTATAACCGTAAAAGCGTGTTTAATTACGGAGAGCACAATATTGATTATTATGCTCATTAATGATAAACATTTAAAAACCGGGATGTAGCCGGGATGGGGGATGACAGATTGGGACACATCCCCCCCCCCCCCCCGAAATGAAAATAAAAGTTAAAAACACAATTGCAAATTGTATTTTATATTTATTCAAGGAATATTTGATCTTCCTTGAACATGAAGATTGTTCATAGCATTTTGTGGTTCCATATCTGTACATGAACCCATTGATTATAAATAAATATGTAACTACAAATTTGTAATAATACAGGTTTTGTATTTTGTTCATAAATATAAATATGAAATCTCTCTGTCCCCTCCCCACCCCGAATACATTCCTAACTACGCCCTTGTTTAAATAATATGCCACTGTTTCAATGAATAGTATAAATGTCCGTCGTACATACATGTGAATAGAGTACCTGGTTTTCCATACATAAGCAGTGCCATTACTCATATCATTTTCCTTACATCAATAGTACTCGTACGTTAAAATCTAAACCAATGCAGTCTTCAGGGGAAACATGAAACAATCGTCGTACGTTTTGGATGCACCACAAAGAGCGTACATATACAATTTGGTTGTATGTGTACCCCTGTCCCCTGCGAGTTATTTTGCGTGCCCTTCATAAGTTTCTATTAGCACTTTAGGTAACATGTGGGTATGAGCGGATGCGTTCTTTTTTCCCTTCTGCTATAGAAACTTCTATGCTTTATTTTGTGCCCATGAGTATAACAGAAGGTAGCAGAGTATGGGTATCGTGTAAGACCGGCTTAAACGACTCACGTCTCTCGCAGAATTTAAACACCAGAAACTTTTTAAATCCTTTTTAAATATCAGAAGAAAAATTGTTTTGCAAATATGATACACTACATACTGCTAGTATTATGCTAAAATATTACAATGAACATTGCTAAGTGATAGCGGAATGCTAGTAAAGAGGAGAAAATACCCACTATAAACGAATCGAATCTACACTTGTTTTGAAGATGATCGTACACGTAATAAAATATATTTCGTTAGTATAGTATAATCGTGCAAACAAAATGAGTGGTCGTTAATGACACAGGTATTTAGTCATTCAACAAAACATGGGGCACACAGAACATGACTACTTTTAGGAAAAGTAAATTATATGTATGTAAATTTGCCACAAAGTTAACACGCAAGAATGCTCTACTGTCTTAAATCATTAAAATTTTACAAAGTCTTCGTAAATTGCTGTAATTATACATTTTCAGGCTAGGAGACGACAAACGTTCCAGAATACACGAAACACGTTTGACACAAACAATAAATTTAATATTATTTCTGTTATTCTTTGTAACAACTATATACTATGAACAGAGAAATGTATTGATTCGACTGTGTTTAAACACACCTACACGTCGTAATGCAGCGTAAGCTGCGACGACTGAAGTAAAGCTAGGTTTACAATAGAAATATTTAAGCATTATATTATGCGTTAAGATGTGTGCAGAAGAAACGAATGTGTGTTCTCTTATGTTTTGGTTCTCACTGGAACTTATCAGGTCGTGTGTGTTAGTAGGATTTCCTTAAGCATTGAGAGAAATATTTGTACTTTACATCTTTAGAAAATATTTCAAGGTTACCACCAATCAGTACAGAGCAGTTATTGTTGTTAGCGGCAAACTGTTATTTACAGTAATGTAAGAATAAAACAATATGACAAAGGCCTGTATGTGCACATGTTGACGATTATATGTTCACAAATAAAAGGCTTCTCTGATAGCAAATGTCGGTTTTGAAGTATGATATGATTCAATATGGTAGTTTTATACGAGATGATGTTAGGAATGAAAGTAAACATGACAGGCTTGCTACCTGTTTGTATTAGCTGGAATTGAGAATTAAAACATTGACGGGGAAACTGCAAATACAGAAGACGTGTTTTGTATCAAATATAAGCGTCTACTGCATAATTCTAAATGTATTAGTCCTGTATTGTAAACGTAGTCCATATTTGAAATGGCAGATTGTGTTGACAAAATTATCACGTGACCTGATTTTGTATACAAACATTGCGACGTATTTTGTAAATTGATATTTCGCATCTTGTATACAGCGGATGTTACCAAAAATACAAAATGAGAAAATCAGCGCCATGTTGGTTCTGACATTCAAATCACATGTGCGAATGGGTTCTTAAAACGTCTTTTAAAACCAATAACAGTTCATAAAATTCACTAGACATGTTTTAAAAAGCAAGTAAGTGTTGTGCTTTGATTATATATTTCGCAACATATGTTTTATTTTAAGACGTTATTTGATATGAATTTTTTTTTTTTTTTACATATTCGCAGCATTCCATTTATGATTGTAGAAATATTACGTCAATTTTAAGCACTTAATTTATATAAAACAAATTTTCACTGTTAATATAAGAATGTATTGCCGCGACTGTCGATAACGTCCTGATTGAGACATACGAAATGACAAATTACAAAATATCGAATTTGTCATTTCGGGCACGGCCTTAGCTTGGCTATTAGTGATTGGCAACAAGTTATTGCATTCAACCTAGATTTTTAGTGTAGAAATAGTTATAATTTGCCATGTACCTAGTCTAAAGTAGAATATTGAGACTCTCTTTGTTATGTCTAGATCTCATGCGTTCGTTAGTGTTAACATTACTGATAAACACTTCAATGTCAACTTTATTCGCACTGTTATACGTCCGAGGTGTCAGTGTAGAATATACCTACAATGGTATATTGTGTTGCACTCGTGTAGATGTAAAAACACACAGCTGCCAACTTTTCAGACAATATCCACTAATGCACATCATAATGTAAACTTGGATCTTATAGAGACGACATATGTATTGTCGCTTTAAAACAAACATATGTTAGAGTTCAGCCTTATACGTGGTCATTAATGCCATTTTACGTAGTACGCATGAAGTTTTCTGCTTAATGAGATGCACGCTCTTACAGCGTTCGCATTCGTCTACGTACGTAAATGTTTTACATGTCTCGGGAAAGGACATACGTATGTACACGGGGAAACGAATATTTGTAAGTCTCGCGCCCTTACAGCCCATAAGCTACTACTTTGACAATCGATTTATATGTAGTTTATAAATGTTATTCCTAATATTTTTTAATAACAGTGTAATGGAAGCATTAACTGCCAAGAAACGCCATTAAACAAAGTTCTTAGCAACTTATACTCTTTAACCATTAATGATATTGAAGAGCCGGGATAAACATAACCAGTTTTCTTCGTAATTTGTTATAAACCAGGTGTGGCATTGTATTAATAGTTAATATGCAGAGCAGTGAGAATACTACTTATATTTTTACAAAGTAAGGCATGGAAGAGTGAAAATGTTAGACCTATATGGAATTCCAACATTTAATTTTTATTCATATCAACATTAGTGTTCAAAAGAAATCTACCTTTTTTTTACCAGTTTTAATGGTACATATCGAAAACTGCGTTTACTGACTCAAATATATATATTCATTCCTTACTTGTAAAATTGTCTATGATTGATTAATAGGAACACTTTCATTGTCATGAGCTTTCCAGCTACAGCTCCTGATGGGTTGATAATTATAAATATATGCGCCTACGTTCCAGCAAATATCCAGTATGTTTTTTCCGTCAAAATGCTTATTCAGAATCTTATCAGTTAACTAGTTGCTGTAAATAATGTAAATAAGAAGTGGAGTATGCTTATATACATAAGTCCATTCCTAGGTTCGGACAAAGCCTTAATGACACTTGAATCGACATATTGAACGTACTGATTATTTGTACGAACAGTCACCTTTGTAGAAGATCACAACCCCAAACTGTGAACATTGCGTTCAATTGTAGACCGTCGTGCGTATTTCTTCACTACTGGTCAATAATTTCCTGTCCTATTCATTTCACATAAGAACGGAATGAATAGTTTACTATGATGTATAACATTATTCGTGATTAATATGAAGTTTGTAATTTTAAGTGCTAATAGTACTACTCATATTTTATCATGAACACCTAAACTATAGTAAAATAATTTATTATAATCAAAAACAATGACTGTTATATATTTATGGTTATTGATTTTCGCAGAATTAAATAAAATTAAATAGTAGTTGATATCACAGCAAATTTACGCAAACACATATTTCTACGACATAAACAAAACACATGCCATGGTCGCCACTAGTAAAGCAAGAGTTGGGTATTCACAGCTGCAACGAATGCTGGTAACTCGCATGCGACAGGCTTGCCTATGGCAGAACTTGAACGAACACGTGGGTGAGCCGAGGCCAGGGTTGGGACATATTTTAAACGGCTGCCGAACTGGCAACACCGCGCGGATGACATCGTCGAGAACACTAGCGCTCCTCTGGATCATTAGCAGAACTGACACATAAAACCTGTCAGACTTGTTCCTATCCCATGGCCACTCTAGTGTAAATCTTTACTCAATAATAATACACGTCCTCTGCCATTGTTTGTGCAGTGGTAATAGCAGCTAATCATACAACCACGTATGACGTATTGCCTACGTACGAAGCACTGATCGCTGCAGCGGAGTCTAGCGGAATATTTGTGCGTGTTTTAAAAGAAAACGGTGGGTCCTAGGCAGTTGCAACAAGGGGATAATACTTTTCAGTGGGTCAAACTGTTCCATACACCGGCATACTTCCCGACGATAACGAAGTTGCTGGCAATAAGAGGGTGACCACCCCTGTTATTTTAATAACGGGGTGTGTTTTAAATATGAGTTTGCTCTTAGGTTGAAGATCCGAATAACATAAAACAATATTCTGCCAATGGTACCTTCATCTTCTCTGGTTTCCGATATGTCACAAAATTAAAATCCAAAAACTCAATTATCGGGGAATTATTTCACCCTTACTGTTTAGTGTAGGAACAAAGTGCCCCGTATATTTGTCTCTTGATTTTGTATAAAGAATCACCTCAGGAAATTTGTCGGTCGAATTCAACCCCAACCCCTATGTATAGGTATGCCTCTCCGTGTCATTGAATCTGTAACTTAGTTCTATTTATCGTATCAAAAACTTTTATGAAGTCGATAAATACACTAACGTTTGAAAAAAAAAATGCAACACCATAAATGGTTCATGTGACTGTAATGAACTTTATACCACCGATTAGGTTCATGACATTACACAATTTATTGGGATTACATAACTGTATATTGTCTCTGTCCTTGAGAATTTAGTATGATGTGAAACACCCACGTTCTGCAATGAGAGCCCCTAAACGTCGTGGCATGTAATCAAAGGGGATCTGTATATGTTCCCGGGGAGTCTTTCTCCATGACTTTTATATGCGAGTCCACAAAGCATCAACTGTGGTTGTTGGATGACCGTGACGAACAAGTCGCTGACCAGCCATATCCCAGATATGTTCTATGGGCAACATGTCAGGAGAACGTGCAGGCCAGAGAAGCAGCGGTTTCCGTCGTTCATTGAAGAAGACTTGCACATTCCTCATCAAATGTGACCGGGCATTATCCTGCTGAAATATGGAATGTGGAGTTACCTGAAGGAAGGGCAATACCTCTGGCTATAAAGCCTCCCTGCCGTCAGTGGAAATAAGCAGTTACATTATAATGACTTGAGACCTGACAACTACAGTCGAAGGTTCGATTTTTTATTCTCTCTTCTTAATGTGAGACCATCAGAAGAACAACCGTTCTCCACCTGGAGAATAAATTGTAAATATGAACATCAAAAACATTCCAAATTTAACTTATTTGTTTGTTTTGACTGCGGCTATGTACATTATTTACTTTAAACATTTTTTTTTTTTGTAATCACCGACTCCTAAATAATTTTGCTACTGCCATATAATAACGATTTGCAGGTTTGCATAGGGAAAATTACTTTTTTATTGTGTTGATACCAATGACCGCGGACAAAGCATGAAGGCAGTAGTATTTATTGTTTTTGTTCGCCCTCCCAGAGAGAGTGAGGGAACGAGCTCGGAAACCCGAGATGTTCCCCTTCCTGCTGTGGTTAATAAAGATAAAATCAGAGTTCGCCTCTCTCGCGTAATCTTTGCGGTCTTCTCCCTTATTATCTTGCTCTCGCCACCCCTGTCACACCCCACATCCTCTACGAGTTCTGTGCCACCGCACCCCTTGCATACCAGGGTGGATTCTGTTTTAGTGCGATCAGCTTGTCAACTGTTTTCCTCTCGTTCTGAACAGAATGTATGAGCTAATTAACCATTTACAAAATAACATTATCACTGTCACAATATAGAGAAAGAAAAGATCGTATTAAGTAATTAAATCAAAATCATTAAGACCTTGAATTGTGCTGAAGTCTTATGGTGTAATCTGAATTAACAAGTTAAGTGATTGTCGTGAAATTACGACGTACCCTAACTGTGCAGCTACTGGGAACGTTAATATTATAACAACAGCTGTTTTCATGAAGTTCACAACATGGTTTTAAGTCTACTGCTTCCAAAGAGTAAAATTACTCACACGTAGGCATAGGCCGTTCACGTTTAAGTGAGCACTTTTGAAGCCCTAGTTACTTTTTTCTTTCAACTAATTTATATCCTTCCACTAGTTGTTTATGTAAACCCTGCCACGTGAGTAATAAACACATTGTATGCATTCAACATGCCCAAAACGGAAAGTCCAAGGCCTCTAAGAAATGTATTTATTGGTTATTATGTCTGACCAAACAGCTTCAAAAAGCGCTCACTTTACCGCGAATGGCCTTTAATGGATGGTGAATTATGTAATACAGGAATAAAATTCCATTGGAACGTTGCCAACTTTGCAATATTTTGGCTGAGAGCTAGCTAGTAAAGTATGTTGTAGAGTTCAGGTAGCTTGTCCTGTGTACTCTGGAAAACAGGACGGTGGTAGGAGCATGGGATTATTGGATACTGGCAACTCACTTCTGGCTTGTTCTGAACAAGTATGAATATTTTTTGAACTCACTGTGAATTTTGATAAATTTAATAATTAGTGTGCAGTCAGAAGATTTCTTCGGAAAAAAAAATTGAGTGCAGGATGGTTTCTAAAGCCATACGTAGACCCAAATGTTTTCTATCGTTATTACTTTTGTGGTCATGGGAAACTCTTTGCTTCTTTACCGAGTTATTGGAGAGAGTTCTGTTATCGCAAAAGTTAACTACTGTGATAAACGAACCTGCCTACGAAGCCGGAAGCCGCGAACTTCAAATGGGGAATCAATGTTAAACCAAATTCATTCTCACTGCGCCAATTTTAAGGATAACTATTTTAAACAAAAAGTATTCTACGCGAAATTTCTTAAGGGATGATGTTACGTTAAAATATTTTGCCAATTTTGTTTCTTTAATATGTTTTCATAAAATGTAAATATTGAAATTTTTATATAACAAAAAAAAACTATACATAAATAATTATTTTCCAAAAACAATATTATATAGCAATATTATCTAAGAAAATTATTTGAACGTATTTTTGTTTGAAATAGTTATCTTTAAAATTGACGCAATGGGAAGGGAGTTTGTTTAACATTAATTCCCCATTTGAACTTCGCGACTGCAGGCATGGTAGGCAGACTCGTTAATAAGTAAACAAATGTGAACGTCTGGTCGCATTTTCCAGGAAAAACTGCCCGGAGAGAAAATATTGTAAGGCATGAGTTGCTTCCCCCCCCCCCTTTTTTTTCTGACCATGATAGAAAGCTGGTGGAAAGAAGTGATATTTCTCACAATTGAGGCGAAACTCGACGTCCATATGATCAGCGTGTCACTTACTTGCCGTGACGAAGTTAGGCGACGATACCAACTGTTCGTGCACATATCACAACATCATAACTACGCGCAGGTATTCTTTCCTTTATTCTTTCCTTTCTGCTCAGCACAGCACTTTTCTGCCCCTCTCCATCTAAGTAATAACTAACGGGAATTTAAACATTTAATTTGTCAAATAGATTGCACTATATTATGATTATTACCTTACGTCACCGCAATACTCCTTGCCACCACTACGCGCATTTGTATACTGCTGAAGAGGAAGAGATTAATATAGCAGTAGTATAATAATGTGCATTAGTGGATATTGTCTGAAAAGTTGGCAGCTGTGTGTTTTTACATCTACACGAGTGCAACATACAATCATAACATCATGTAGGCTTTTGTGGTGCATCCATAATGTACGACGTTCGTATCTTTTTTCTTCTGAATACTGCATTGGTTTAAATTTTAACGTATAGTACTATTTATGAATGGAAAATGATATGAGTAACGACACTGCTGATGTATGGAAAAAAAGGTACTTACTGTATTCACATGTATGTACAACGGACATTTACACCAACTCATTATTAAAACATTGACATATTATTTAAACAAGGGCGTAGGTAGGAATGGTCCCCAAGGTAAGGTGACAAAGGATTTGTTGGGAGGGGGCGGAAAGAGGTTATATATTTATATTTTTTAACAAAATACAAAACCCGTATTATTACAAATTTTAAATTACATAATTAGTTATAATCAATGGGTTCATGTACAGATGTGAAACCACAAAATTCTATAAACATTATTCATGTTCGAGGAAGATCAAATATTCCTTGAATAAAAATAAAATACAACTTTTAATTTAGTTTTCAACTTTTTTTTCATTTCGATGGGAGGATATGCCCCAATATATCATCCCCTTTTTTTCTCATCTAGGCTAAAAAATCTCGCTACCCACTGGAGATTTGAACCCTAAAACTTATAATGATATGGCTCAGACCTGCGCATTAACTCACTGAGCTACACAAACGACTTACGTTGAGGTTTACACTTTTATTATGACCGTGCCAGTAACATGCACCGTTTCCCGATATGTATGCGTACATTGTTTCATTTTGTTCATATATTTACAGAACTTGTAATCTTTTCGTAGACAGGCGTATACAACTTGAGTTAGGAACTCGGATGTCCGCCGTCTTATCTGTCCCAGCTTGTGGGTATAGCATACATTCAGAACAGTTTCTACTGTTACGTCGTTGGGACTGGGGGTGACAGAGATGGAGTATGAGTGAGAGAGATGGTAGATGTCAATGTGGCTACGTCGCCGACATTCCCCACACACACGCCACGAAAATGGACTAGCGCGACGTAGTGTTCATCACTCGAACTACAGATTCTTACCTGCCATAGTGGTCAGAAAATTTAACCTGGGGAAGTCCACTCTAGGTATATCTTTACTCAATGCTATTAATAGATATCATGTCGTTTCAAGATATTGATTCAGTACAATTATGAACGTATACATATCTCTTTATTACGTAGCATATGGCACGATGCTCTTTAAGGATTGCCCGGTAATTATTTCTGTGGTTAACCATGAAAAATGAGTTTATGAATCAAATTTAAATACTGTTGGCTTAACATAATTAAATACTCTTTGCAAAGGTCTGAATTATTTTTAAATGTTTGAAAGTAAGGTATTTGGACTGGTATTGACCACGTTGGGAAGTGGTTACTCCGCATGGAAGGGGACAGATTGGATAGATCTCATTTACCAGTGTTGGCTTGCGGGTGACAATAGGTTACCAGCTGAGAAGTTTTAATATATTACAGTGAATGGAATTGTAATTGTAATTGTAATTGCTACCAAAATATTTATCATTTTCGAATAATGCTCCTTGAAGTTGACCAAATTTGTCAATATAGTAACCTGTTTTAGTGCTTGGAAACCATTCAGTATTAACTGTGCCTTTTAATATTTGTATGGTTTATATATGTTGGCACTCGCTTTATACAAGTAATTATAGGTACATTTTGTTGATAATTACGCATCAAAATACTTATGGTAAACAACCTTACTTGTAGAATAAAAAAGTGTTTGTTGTATGAACACTCCTTTATTTTATGAGTGGTTTCACTTTCTGTGAATATGAAACTTTGGTATTGTGTTTGCTGTATTAGAACATGCTTTTTAGCGTATGTAAATTGAATGGTTTTAGAGTACATTGGTATGCAAATTACTGATATTGTGAGCTACCATGTTACCTTTAAATGGAGATTGGAAGTCTCTCATTAAGAGGAGTATATATTCTAGTTTACACTTTTAGAAATGTTGTATCCCTTTTAATGAATATTTTGTACATTATTACAAACCTATAATGAATGTACGTTTTCTTGCATTACTTGACGTACCTGACAACTTGTGTATTCATTGAATATTGAAAATATATATGCACTTGTAAAATTATTTGTGTTGCATGTGTATGGCACATACACCTTTATCTCCCCTTATATAGGGAAAGTTCGGGAATAACCACAAGGAAACTATACTTTTCTCTCCAGCAATAAAAATATATCTTTAAACTTTGTAAATGACATGTCCTCTAAAATATGGTTGTTATAAATATGTTGTGGATTTAAATTGTCTATACAAAAAACAATTATCATATTAGTATTATCCTGCAAATTATGTTTGGGAATTCTAGTATAAATCTGCAAAATATAAAAACCGTCAACACCAGAATTTCTACCAAAACTGAAACTGTTGTATCACACCATGAAGTTCACTCCATACATCGTCAAATATAAACACTGAAATTGCCAGGGTGGCACTCGGACTTATATCATTTTTACTACTGGAGGGGAAAAATTTATTTCCTTCAATCGATGACAAAATATTCGCTAAGTGTTATATTTGTCTTGTTGCAATGTTTTCGAAAACAAATACACATTTTCAAAACTAAGTCATTTTGGATTATCTAATAGCAACAATAAAACACACGTCCTTCCACATGACAGAAGTTTCACTTGTTATGGAACGGATTTTTGACGGTAATTTTATTTCATGTTTTTGTTCAATTATATTTCAAACTAAGGTATATTTTAGGGATGTTCTACATTTAGTTTGAAACCGTCAGTTTAATTTACAGCGGAAAATTACCAACTACGCCCCCAACTTGACTGCGAGTGGCGCTACAACCGACGTCTCGTGTGCTAGCTTGTACACCTGCTGGCCTTACCTACACTGCACGATACAATATTTTCCGCGAAGTTTATTTTTCCTCGAATCGGAAATACGCAAAGATTTGTGTGCTACTGTACAATGTAATAAAAATCAAACTTTTACCTTTATCTTTACCTGGAACTGTGACGTACACGAGGAACAATATACGTTTTTGTGTTGTCCATTGGAGCCCGAGCCGCGGCAGACAGTCATGCTGCAAGACAGCTGTTAAGCTGAGTGACCTGGAAAACATGGTCCACTGACCTTCCACTTTGAGCGCTAGTGTAGTGGTAGGCATATATACCAGCGCGCAATGTGCATTATAGATGGTGCCACGAGGACTTTATTTCTGGGAAAATAACTCCTTCTGGAAGGTGACACTACTCCTCATTGGTTGAATTAAAAATATGATGGATTGTCCTTAATGTAGTGGGGTGTTTCCCCAGTCCAAAATGTACTATAGATTAATCCCGCAGCCAACTGGCCTTCAGAGACTCGGCTGCTGAGATTCCGATATGGTAAAAGTTAAGTGAAATCCTAACATGTATGTAGGGTTTATTAGGACAGTTAAATGTAGAAATGGACTGTTTTGCTTGTCCATCTATGCAGTAGAAATTTTATCTGGTAGACCTCGACATGGTTTGGGATGGTTATGCACTTTAAAGGTCTAGTGAGTATGGTACTAATGCATTTGAAAGTAACATTTTCATGTAAGATATTTTTAAGTATATGGGATACTTAAAAGGGTTACAATGAAAGGGAAAATATAAATCTTACGATTTTTTTTAAAGAACACATGATGAGTGAAGTTCAAACGTATTTGAATGTCAAGTTAAATTTTCATACTGTGTCGTGATAGAATTTTAAAGGCTTTTTAGTATTCAAATTTGTCATTTTTCGGCCTTACGAGAATTATTGAACTATTTCAACCTTTAAAAAGGTTACTTTATACATAGCCAAAATAAACTCATTTTAGAGTTTTAATGCGAAAGATATGTTATGTAGTCAGATGGACGTGTGATTTTAAATTTAGAAATATGTAAAATTCTAGTCAGTAAATTGGAAGTAGTATTTGGTATTTTTGTACTTCCATGAGTTTTGTAACTTGTTTTGAAAATATACAAAGATTTTCGCATACAGTGTGCGTATTTCGTTTTTCTGGAATTACTGAGTGCCTAAACTGTTCTCAAAGTTTTATTTGCTGGTTGTGGTTTTCTTGGCGTTTCTCGTGTCGTCCTGGTCTGCAGGATGTAGCGAGCCCCACAAGTTTTACAACTTTCATATTAATTAAACTCTAACATACTGACATAAACGTTATATAAACATCTATATATAAGTCTGCATTCAGTTGTAAATAATGTCTCACACTAAATGCATCAAGATAGGTATCTGGGTTTTAAATACACTAATTGACAAATTACCGTTTAAGTTACATCTCCCAAAATATAATTTTTCGGTACCAGGGATAAATTTTGAGCATCATTTGGCACATAACGACCAAGGAATAAATGTGTTAGATAAAACCTGCAATCAGCATGATACTACTAATGCTCAAACAAACAATAACAGAGACATATATCAGATATAATTTTGGTAGATAGAGCCGAGAATATTAAGAAGGGTTCAACCGCTTCTGCATGTGATATGCTTGGTGCCTGGGTTGTATGTAAAGTAATGCATACTAAGGTGAAACGATGTATGGGAGTACGCAGGCTAAAATGTACACTGGGCTCGGAAATGCAAAGGCAAAAAAAAAAAGGAGGTCTGTTACAATATATCGTTCTTGTGCAGAGTGCCTTAGGAGCTTTAATGGGTGGGGCATCGGCTATTAGTAGAACAGTTAAACCAACTGGGAAGGGGATGTATCTTCGACCGTACAAACTAGGTAAAGGTGCTTCGAAAAAAAAACTCGAGGCAGAGGACCAATAGGAGAAAGTCTTAAAGGGCCTCCCACATCGTGCACACACCAATAAATACATTATTCCTTTTTCAATTAAACTTAAAATTTTATATTTTTCCAGTGTGTTCATAAGGGATGATTTACCTCGAACACCAAACATTAGGGAATGTATGCTAGTTAATTTAGATTCAAAACAAAATAATGGTACATATTGGATAGCATTCGTTAAAAACCGTCATAATGCAACTTATTATAATAGTTTTGGTATTT
This sequence comes from Dryococelus australis, assembly GCA_029891345.1. NCBI lineage: Eukaryota > Metazoa > Arthropoda > Insecta > Phasmatodea > Phasmatidae > Dryococelus > Dryococelus australis. Next base: position 148,127,731 of record CM056996.1, read on the forward strand.
TATGTCCTTCATTATAAATACATACATATTTAAAATACACATAGTTTAAATACAATTACAGAACAGAAAAATTACCCAACACCTATAATTTCATTCACTTATGTTTATGATTCCTTACTAAATAAGATACACTCCTTAAAGCTGGTTAGTAAATTATCGTTCACACTTATCTTTACTGTTAACTCATCATAACTGCAGTCCATTTATTTTCGACTGTTGAATTTGGAGGGGGGCTAGCAAATAAAGTTTAATTGAGATTGTAACTTATAAAAGTATTCCGACTGTGGACATACACAACCAACCATTCATATTAATTATTGGTGATGAGAAACATAAGATTGTTATACCTGTAGGCTCATACGAACTCGAAAACCTGTAAAAATTTATTACGAGTAGTAGGCCTAAAAACATTAATATCCTATTATGTGGTAACCCGAGTACCTTAACTAGTGTAATGCATAGTAATGTCGATACTGATTTCATGCAAAATGATTCAATTGATTCTGTGTTAGATTATAAACAGAAAGTTTATCCTGGAAATCAAATACACAAATTGTCAAAACAAGTTAATATAATATCAGTTAGGCCTAATGTATGTCATGTAAATGTAAATATGTTAGGCAGTTAGTATTTAGCTGGGAAACCAACAAACATATTGTTAAGCAGTGGGGAGGAAGGGGAAAAAATCGGACAGGGATCAAAAGGGAAAATGAGGGCATGGGGAGGAAATAAGGAGAGTAGAAGATTGAGAGGAGAAGGAGGAAGGTCAATAGGAGAAGGAAGTAGAACAAACAAGGAAAAGTCGACTATAAACCCAAACACAAATGGCAGTAGCTCCACCTATAACTCCAATAAATCACCAAACTCCACCTAACAAATTAAAGTTGATGATTCGCCTTAAAATCAGGTGTCTTCAGGGCGTCCACAAATACCCTAAGCATAATAGTAATATCATTGAGTAAAGTCCCAGTCAATCGCAGTTAATTCATCCACCATAAATATGAGGAAACCTGGGGGTAAGTCAATTTGCTTTGGCTGCAAAGAGGCATAGAAAGAAAGAAAAAATGGGGGGGGGGGTTATGGGGATCGTTTAGTGACTCTGTTTGTTGGTTGTACAAATATACTTCTTAGGGTGTATCAGCTAGTATTCTTCAGTAATAGCTCTTCATTCCAGATTAATCATTAGGTGTGCTGAGTAAAAGCAATTAAATATTCAAAAGATACTGACTTCCAATCTTATGTAAACCAGAGGAATGTAGTTCTCAACAAATGAAAAGTTAATTTAAAAAACTACATTCGGTTAGGCACTTAAAACTATGAAACTTAAATGTCCAACAGTTTACAAGGCTAAAGCAATGCCAATGAAAAAAAAAACACCATTCCCAGTGTGAGAGCTGTATTAATGCACTACTACAACTTGTTGCTGTGTTCCATCATTGAAGGGGAGATCGTCTCACGGCGAGCCTGTATCTCCAACTATGTGCCGTCCCGTTGCAAGAGTAGATTGCCGCTCGACAGCTTCATATTCAAAATCAAAACACGCCCACAGTGACACCTATGTGCTGTCCAGCTGAGAAACCAGCATTACTGAATCGACAACATCATTCATCAGTGAAAGCAGATCTACTGTCTCGCCTTTCAATGGAGACTTACAGTGTGAGGACTTACCTGCAGCTCGCAGAAGGGAGACTTGTCCCTCTGTCACCCTACGAGAATAAGAGCGATTTCACGAATGTGACACATAATAAAAGTTAAGAGATGCCAAAAATGGTTCACGTGTGACTGTGTATAGAAGAGAAAAGTGATGGTAATTTTTTTTTCAAGAATTATGTATATAGGTGTTTAAAGAAAATTGTATACACAAAGACTGATCCAGTTCCATAAATATTTCAGTTTGTGTAAATAATCATTTTGTGGTGAGTATTAAAAATAGTAAAATCTATTTGTATCTGTTTCATTTATTTTTACCTTACCTTCTATATTTCTTGTTAATCAGTGTGGGTTACACAAAATTTATAAGTACGACACCCGAGAAAAGTGTGTCTGCCACTAACACAATGGGAAAAGTTTTTTTAATGCTATAAATCTTTTAAGTAATAAGAGGAGACGTGCAGGTCACAAAAGTGGGAGGATAAGTGTGAAATAAAAGTAAAATATCTTAACTGATAGAAAGTTAAAGAATAAATGTGAAAGAAAATAAAATTAACAGGGGGTTACACTAATGTATCTTACACATTTGTCCACAAACACTCTTATTGGAAAAATCTATATTTTTAAATCATGGTTAAAATATAAGTGGAAGAATGGAAAAATTATTTCCAGAGTGGTTTCACAAATAAACATGTCAAACACTTAAACACTATGGGGTCAGATTTTCAAAACTGAATAATTTTACTGATTTGTGAGAAGAGAGATAAGTAATTACACGTTTGTATAATATTTTAATTTTAATAAAGACAACACCATGTGGACCAGCAGGTGATGAGCTGGGACTGTTGGTGGCCGGGTAACGAACCAGAGGTGGAACGGGCCAACTGCAGTAGTGTGTACAGGAGCACATTTATCATGGTGATGGTGCGGGGTAAAGACCTTTGATATAGGCAATCTCAGGTCAGTCGCCAATGAGCAGTTCTTAGGAGAGGATGTGTAATTAGAGTTTGTACTTAGTAATTGCTCATTGTGCAAGTTCATAATTGGTGATTGTGGTAATTGCGCAAGTGTATACTTAACCATTGTGCGATTAAATAATTTATTGCACGAGTAAATAATCTAATTACATGTATTCACCATACTCGCCTGTCGAACTCTCACACCCTCTCCCCCTTCGAACATCATGAGTGGGTTTCCAGCAGACTCCACTCCTCACTCTGTCTCCGACAGCCAAAGGCTCAAGATGTGTAATTAGACATTGCGCAATTATTAATTATGCCTAATTGCGAAAGTGCGCAACTATACCTAAATATACTTATTTGCCCTTCATGGGATTCAAACCGAGTACCACCTCGGCCACCGGTCGTCAGAGCTCACACTCTGGCGGCACTCCAACCCACGACTCCCGCCAAAACAGGTCCTCAAATCTCCGGTGCTCTCACAAATGTCCCTTGGGCCAGTATTACTATTCAGGTACTCAACCAGTGACAGCCAGTCACAGCCCACTTCCAGGGGTGGAGGGTAATACCGCCAGCTAATCACAACACACCTAGGTGGAAGGGCTGGATGGGGTACCCGTCAGACAACACATACAGTAAGGGTGGGTTGGAGAGACACCCTCACGAATTTTATGAAATGACACTTTTACCACTTTTTCTCCCCAGTGATCTAGGAACCGTCCAACTCTCCCTACTTGTGTGGGTTTAAATACTGATATAAGTAATTTTAATACAAAATTTTACGAGGGGGTGCTTTTTTCAGCATCAGGAGCGCCAAATTTGCTATAAGACCTTCTCTACCTTAAGGGAAAATGTTTCCGACGCGCTTGGATACATCCAGCGTCGATGAGAGGGAGGTTAGACCAAAATGGAGCAATGAAGGAACGCAAGGGTTGGTGAAAAATCAAAGTACCCATAGAAAATGCATCCGTCAATGCCAACACCTAAGTAAGTGGAACACAAAATGTATATGTTAAGCTTACTGAGCAATGTACTAATTCTTTCACTTTTGAGAATAAATAGCGAATGAGCCAGACTGAATAAATAACGACACACTTGTAATACGTTGGTAAGACAGGAACATTTCCGTCATTGCTGCCAACATAGCCGGTTAAATATAGTCGATATGCCTTCTAAAATATATGTAGATACAGTATTTCTCAAATACTGATTAGCAGAAGTGATAAATTAACCACCAAATCGGCAATACATGTGCGAACTTCTCTAATATTGTAACATTTCTGGTCTTTTAAAAATAAGTGTAATTATTATTTCCAGGCATATTCGAACCCATAATTTTCAGTATGTGAAATATCTGTATATTACATCATATATTTCTTTGGATTTTTATCGGTAAAATATGTCAGATATTGCGCGTTCCACAACCAAGATGCAATAAACTAGCTATTTCATCTTGTTGATGGAGTCGATGTGATATTTCATTAGGATGCAGTGTCACCCTTGGTTATATTGCAACGACAAGTAAGTAGCCACATTAAATGTATAGAATGTGACCTTTTTGCCACTTTGACCAATATACTGCTAAAATTCGGGATAAGATGCTTCCACTTTACTAAATTTATATGCTAACATTACACACAATATTTTTACCGAATAGAAAACATAAAAATGATGAGTAAAGTTCCTCTGTTCATGGCTGGTGGCGTAGAATTATTTGAAGATCCGTCTCGGCTATATTTTTATCTATTGCTCACGAATATAAAAGAGCAACAACCTAAAGGGCAAATAAAAATTTTATAATTAAAGATGTGAGGGAGAAATATTTTATTTCTAGGTTTACTACAGTAATTTAATGCTTTGCGTGACTTTTTTTACACTGAAGTGTTTCAGACCCCATATTTGCTGGGACAATGACATAACTGTCATTACTGCATTTTTAAACTTCACAATATAAATTGTTATAACTCCAAACCATGGACTTGATACCCGATCTGGCAGTACTGAGTTTTGTTTTCAACCGTCTTACAAAATACGCATAAAAATACTACGTCAACAACCAAGTACAGCTAAAAGTGTTCCATATATCCGTATGTGGGCCACCAATTTACTAACTCATGTAATTATAATTTTTTCTTAAATATGTTTTGATTCGACGAGCAAATCTTGGACTACGATTACCTTTGAGCCAACAATGTGATGTGTTAACAAAAATGTTTTTTTCCCCTTTGCGTTAAATTAAGGCACAAATAAAATGCTATATATATATATATATATATATATATATATATATATATATATATATATAATCTAACTGATATGGGATTTAAAAGGGTGTTGGCTGCGATTTTCTCGAATGGTATTTCTAGACCTTCGGATTGAGTCTGAAAATTTCATATGGTTTTCGAAAACAATAGTTTTATTCCGACAAAATTACTATGTGGACACACAAATAATTATTTTAGAACCCTTAATTAAGTGTTTTATTTATTATATAAATTTATAAATAATAACTTTTTTCGGCAAGGTATTTATTAAAATTATTACCTTGGTATGCAAGACGTTCTAATGTATGCGCTTTGTGATTGGCACTATGGCCAGTCTTGTAAAAACAGCGAGAGGTACGCCCCTGCCTACAGTGACCCTGCAAGGAAATAGATAAACAACAGGTTTGCATCACCGCTAATGTCCTTGCACACTCGTCAGATATTCTCGTGTGTGAAATCAGAGAAAATAAAGAGAGCCTTCTTTGTTCGCGAATCAGAACATCGAAACTTTAGATATGTTCAATGTAAATTCTACTTTTCAGTTTCAATTTCTCTGGTGACGTAGAGCTCTTGTCTTTAATGTGTTTTAGTCCTTACTTGTGTATTTCCACATATTTCTACCGAAATGTTTGAAATGTTCCTGAATGACAATGCTGAAGTTATATCGAACTTTATTCTATCAATTCTGTAAATTCCTTTCGATCCTGTGTAATATGTTGTGATTAAAAATTTTATTTTGCTACTCACATATTTTGCTACTCCATATATAAACTGTTCATAAACAAATTATTTTAAGGTGAAAATAATTTTTTTTTTCTTTTAAGAAGGCACGTTTATAAAATTTTTGGTGAAATTTGTCCAGACGTTGAATTTTGGCTGTAGTTAAACGTATAGTTCTACAACAACTTCTACGATATAACAGGAAATCAGACAGTAAATCTTCAGTCCTTCGTTTACCGCTTCAGTGCCTTGTGCATGCAAGTTAATTTTTTGTGTGGCTTTCTGAGCCTGTCATCGAAAACTAAAAAGTTGAAGATGATTGGCATATATTGGCATATGAGAATTAGAGAAGATCTAATAAGAAATAATTTAATACAATGAGAAACGTTAATATTTTGAAGAAAATAATATTGTACATTTTGCAGAAACTGTTTTAAGTAACCTATAAGCTAATATCCGGTTCGTAGCCGTAAATAAAATCATAAAATCACTAATGGCGGACTCAGTTTCGCAGATAACCAAAGCGAAAAAGGGGATATTTTTCATCTGGTTTTCACTATATGCTAGGTGCATATTTTCACAAATTGAATTAATATTTTAAGAAACTCTATGACATTTTTCAAAATGCAGTTTACTTCTTATGATTACGGTTGAAATTTTTGTCATCTTAAAAGTTTAACCCAAGAATTGCCATTCAAAAAATGAGTGATAGAAATTTAATGTTGGGATATAAATGATCTTAAACAAGAAAATTAGCAATGAAGGCATATGGGTGGTAAAAAAATGGTTGTAATAAAACGGTAGTAAAGAGTTCTATATAGTCTGTACGGCTTTACCAGTTCCTTTTGTCACCGCCACGCCACTTTTTACCGCGGAGACGTGAAAACTTTAAATTCATTCAGAGTTTAAAAAATGTTATGGCTTTCAAAGTGTCGATTCCCATGGTACTGAGTCAGATGTTGGTTACTGAAATTAATGTGCTTTTTCAAGTTGTTTCCAAGCTAACAGAGTCTTATCAGTCTTGAGTTGGAAATCGAAAGAATTTTTTAATTCTTTTTGCTGGAATATCTAAACTTTGTTTTACGTGGGCTAGATTTCTCTAGGATTTTCGTGATGACATAAGTCCGGTTTGCTCTGTTAGCTAAATTCTTGGTAGTATTATTATGTCGGTTCAAGGATATGGTTCCTGGGTACAGGGTGATGTGGAGGGTTAGCGGCCCTGGGCGGTATTCATGTTTTGATGTACTCGAAGTTGATCTTGTCCTCTGGAGAACATGGCCTCTTTATGCCATTAGGTTGACCCTGAACCCAAAAAATTCGATAAAATCCAAAATTTGCAAGGAAAATTTTAAAATCTATAAAAATATAAAATCTTAGTAAATGTTTCAAAATATTGTGGCGGCTGTCACAATTTTGCGCCCCGAGCCGACTACTTGCTCTAACTGTCCTACCTCGCTCGCTCGCCTGCTATGCTGTATGTCTGCTTAAAAGTTCAAAATTTGATTCCCGTATATAAAGGACATTTTACAAATTGTGTTTCAACCTGCTACATGTTTATTAACTATGATTTCTTACCTTCTGCTACACGCGTCCACGAAGAACACGCCAATGCCTTGTAACGACAAGTGCACCCGACACAGGACTGTTGGTGCCACACACACTAAGTTACCCAAGTTTATTGCTAACAGGAAGGCTTGTATAGATGTACACTGCCCAGAGGGAATGTGTTTAAACTATGCTGTCATATCAGTTTTGTTTACTGCTGCACAAAGTCGCCACAGAATTACTTCATATTCAAAACTTCACGAGGTTGTGAATACTGAAGGTCTGTCGACACCTGTAGTGATTCAGGATATTCGTAAGTTCAAGGAGAACATATGTCTTGTGTGGTTAGAAGACATGCATAACGACGGGAAGCGCAAACTTGCCCGCTGGGAGCTGTTACTCCAGGAGTTTGACTTCAAGGTAGAACATGTGGCGGAAAAAACTAATGAGCTCGCGGACGCTTTGTCCAGGAATCCTTGCCCGAATATTACGGTAACTGACTATGTGGAGTGGGAAGATGGACTCCAACAAGGCCTCCACTCGTTACGGGACAGTTCGTCATACTGCAGCGGGGCCTGTTTGGCTCGCGTAGTGTGCTTGAATGGCGCGTGGCGGCGCTGGTGTAGCTGACGTCACCGAAACGTGCCTCGCCTGAAGAACACGTGACGCCGGAAATGTTTATCGCCAGTGCAGCGGATGTCGGTGCTGAACTAATTTTGAGTCTAGCGTAGAATATGATCGAATATTCTATGCGATATGATTGGTTGACAATTTAAATACCCCAGGTTCGGAGTGGGCCCAACGGCATTTCTGTTGTATAAATACCCAGGGATCAGCCTTCTTCGAGAAGATCGGCTGATTCCTGGGTTATCGACAGCACAGATAAGTAACGACTGAATTTGTAATTGGATGGCGGCCCTTCGGGTCACACGGGGAAAGGGCAAAATTTACCACCCTTTTTAGGCAGAGAGATATTTTCCAGTGCTAATGAACCAGAAGAAGATAAAACTTGGCAGCAATGAAATTAACAGATGGAGTAAAATTTGTTTATATTAAATTACAGCTGAACTTTTAGAGTCCGTATGTCATTAAGGAAAAGGACTTGTGTAAATTTCATAATGGTTAATTGTCAGTTTATCTGTTTTGAAAATTATGGCAAAAGTAAATAAAGGGAAAAATAATTATGTAAATCAAAGTAAAGCAACCCAACTATACAAATCTTGGAGCCACCATTTCATGTAACATCTGGTTTATTTAATGTAGGTAACAATTTTTAAAAAAAATTGTCTAATTGCGAGTTTTAAGTATTTTTAGATTTTGTGTGAGAGGAAAAGGGAGAAACAAATACAGACATTTTAAAATAGTTTATTTTTGAAATGTTAACATTTTTGAAACCTAATGCAGTGAGGTTTTGAAATCAAGGTAAATTCCACTTAAAAGAAAGTTTATTGAAACCTTGCGAAAACACCAGAATAATTGTACTGCTAACGCAGTTAGGGTTTGTGGTATCAATGTAAATTTTACTTTCATGGAAACTTTAAAAAAAAAAAAAACAGAATAAATGAACAGCCAGTGCTGTTAGGGTTGTGATATCAAGGCAAACTTTACTTTTAATGGAAACTTTATGAAAGTGCCAGACAACTGAACTGTTAATGCATTTGGGGTTTGTCTTCAATCATATTTAATGAAATTCTAAAGGAAAGTTAAGTAACATTCCAAAAAAATGGCAACTGTTCATGTAGTTAGGACCACACTTGTTTTATGAATGTTAGGAAATATTGTGAACATTTCAGAATAATGAATAATTGTAAAAGCGGAATACAGACATATTTATGAGATATTTTATAGCGCATGTTGTATGTTTTCTACGCCATATGAGTAATGTTTTTAATAAGAGTTTAATGTTCAATCTTCTGAAAATGTAAAAGGGAATGTTTATGAATAGATATATGCCTACTATTTTTCCCAATTTTAAACAGGAGGTTTCTCAAAAATTTAAAGCGCAATTTTATGGGTTTATGTGCATTATTTAAAATTGCATTCATGACTAACTTGCATAATTATATTAGTGGTCTAATGATACAGTAAACGTTGAAATCCATTGATGCAGAGATCAAAATAATACTGCAACAAAGCAAAATATTAATAAATCAAAGCTTCTCAAAGGATGTCTTATGTGTGTTGTTTTTCAGCCTGAACATCTTACTTTATGGTTTCCTGCTAAGGAAATTATTGATATTGTATCTTGAAGAATTTTGGGTGAGTTAACAATTTTATAATACCAAAATAATTACCTTATTAACATCGAAAAGGTATTGTAGTTTCATTTGCACCTTAGATAAATTACAATTACAACTTCGTTTAATGGGATTCGACGATGTGTGTGCTGGAAATTTAATTGCGCTTATGAAGTCCCCTAATCAGCGAGAGATATCAAATTTACCAAGCTGTCACTTACATTAAAAATTATATCTAGCATTAAATATTCATTATGTTATGCAGCACGAATGCCACACTTAGCAAGGCGGATGTTAAAATCAATACTGCTCTAATTACCACTATATAAATTTAATTTAAGTAGAAATAATTAAACTCAATCATAGTTGACCCAAATTATGATTTTGTTACTTAGGTGATCGCCTGGTTAGACCGCCGCTTTGTAAGGAGTGGAATTTTTTTTTAACCTTGAAATTCCCAAAATTACAAAATCAATCATACATTACTTAATGATGATTTCAAAGTTTATGTTTTTTACAATGTTTGTTTTACTTTTACAAAATACTTTTGATACTTAGTGCTACGTAGAAACAATTGTTAAAAACTACTGATTCGTTGTAGACTCGCATACAAATCGCATGGATAGAGATTCCCAGGAACATATGTAGGTCCTCTTTGATTCCATGCCACGACGTTTAGGGGCTCTAAGTAAAGCACGAGGGGACTTCACACCATACTTATTTCTCAAGGACAGAGATCATGTACAGTTCTGTAATCCTAATCAATTGTGTATTGTCATGTACCTAATCTGTGGTATAAAGTTCATTTCAATCACTGAGGAGGTGAGTTCCAAAACTTGATAAGTGCAAGAATTAAAAAAAAAAAAGAGAGAGAGTTATCTATGGAAGTGGGTTTGTATGATACCCCTGCGCCATATAAAACAAAGCAGTTGCATCCAAACTGTCTATTTCGTATTTTTATTCAGGTTGAAAATTTTCATTTTGTTCCAAAACTTTACATAAAATGCCGGGAGGTTTGTTCCAAAACTTCATACATGGACAATCCCCATGTTGTGTCAAAACTACATATAAAGTATACCGTACAGTGAAACAAATGTTCAGTGTGTTCAAAAACTTCATACATGTGTATCATCCATAGTGCTGCGAACACACAACTGCACCAGTAAAAGCAGCATTTCATAAACAGAATAAAACACAAACAGATTCGTTTTGTCATGATTATTAATATTATATCATTTATTGATATTTGTATTGGCAACAGTGTGTCATTCTAAAAAAAAAAAAACATAAGATATATAGCTGACCGCCGTACTGGTGTACAACAACATTTACCTATAGTATTATTGCCTTTGTGCGACATATAGAAACGGAAAATTGTCTACAAGAGTATTCCATTTCAGTCATGGAAGGTGACAAAACTCGTAGGAAACGAGTACAAAAGGAGACTTGGACAAAGGAGAAATTAAAAATACGAAGATAAATTCACTGAATTACTGACAATAAGAAGGCTGGGTGTTTGGTGTTTGAGGTTAGTGATGGTATGTTAGTGAAATTCCCATAAATAATGTTCCCGGAACCTTTGTATTTTTCAGACATACATCAAAGAAACTTCCAAAATGACCCACATATCACCATCCTACGAAAGGTAAATATAAGTGTGCTTCACTGAAAATGCAGAATGTTCGACGATTTCATGCAGCTTTCTACGCCAACAAAGATTAGATTGTTCAAGATTATTTTTACCTGAAACACACAGATCAGACGACTCCGAAGAGAGCAAACGATGGCACAGGAGCGAAGAAAAGCAATGTAACTTTGACATATTTTGTGAAGACGAGATTGGGAGGACACACCAAGGTATGTTCTTCTGTATTTCTTGACATCCTTGGAATTGCAAGATATCGGGCTGTTCATATTAGGAAGGATTACCTTACATGCGAAAGTCCGAGGGAGAGAAGGGGTGTATTCAAACAGGCTGAGAAATTTGAAGGGAAAAAAGGTGCTCTAAAAGAGTACCCTAGGAAACTACACTTAGTTCAAGAGTCTCACTACAGTCAGATTATAAATCTACACGGCGTTATTTGCATTGTCATTACTCTATCAAAAAGCTATGGAAAGCTTATAATGCAGAGCATGAAGACAGCCCACTCTCAAAGGTGACATATTACCTGTTTTGTAATATATTTTCGCCTGACTTCAATATTAGGTTTAAAATGCCTGCTACTGATACGTGTTTAACCTGCATCCGTAGTAAGGCACTCATCAGTACAGCAAATTGGACTTAAAAATTGCATGAATGACAGATATGAGAGTCCACAAGCTGAAGGCTGCAGCCTTTTATGATTCTTTGAGACTGGAAGGAGATCCAGATATTCTACAATGCTCTTTTGATTGCCAGAATAATTTAACTATTCCAAAAGTTGCCAACCTTTCGTCATACTACTACCAGCAGCTGTATCAATACAACTGTACAGTTTGCCATGGGAAATCTAGGACTTCACAAACAAGAAAACTGTAAAAATACACATTTGGTCTGAAAATCAAAAAGCCGAAGGTTCGAATGAGATTGCGTCCATTATGTACCATCATCTGACAGATCTAGACGTGACAGGTATCACAACAATAAAACTTTTTTGTGATGGATGCCCAGCACAAAACAAAAACATGACTGTTCTGGCCATAATGGCTAAAATTTTGTCTGGACTGAAGAATGTTCAGCATATCATGCTCATTTTTCCTGTCGTTGGGCATTCGTTTTTACACCCCAATCGAGTCTTTAGATGTATAGAGAAGGTAATTAGAAAGAAAGATACTGTATTGTCATCATAAGAATACAAGGAAATAGTTGACACCTTTGGTACTGTCAGAGCATTGGAGATGATGTTGCTGTACTTAATTGGAAGGATGCAATCCAAACTGTGGTACGAAGTACAGGCCAACTTCATCTCCTTCTAAAAGACTGCATTAAAAAAAGAGGTAAGGAGTGAATGGACGGGTAGACATACTTGTGAAAGGGAAAGTTCACTAGCGCACGGATACGGCAGAATATAGATAAATTTTCAAGAAGAAGAATGCTGTGAACCACATCATCCCATAGCCATTACCAATTAGGGTTAAGGTAAGAGCAGCAAAACTCAAGAACTTTGATTCACTGCTGAAAAAGCACTTCTGTGACCCGTGGCGTGAAAATGAGGCTCTCACATTCTACAAGGACATCATTGAGCGCGAAGCTGACATCGCTGAAGACGCTGCGGAAGAAAGTGATACTGAGGAACACGGAGATGAAGATGATGAGCTTCACTGGAGGGTGTGATAATAAAAACAAGAAACTTTGACTACGTTTGTGTTATTACATTACTGTAAATGGAATAGTACTACTTGGCTGTTTGAATTACTCTAATATTGTGTTGTTGGCCAACGTTTAAGTCCTCACTTTTATAGCTTTGTCTTATTGTAGTTAAGTGTTGAAAGTCTAACATTTCATTAATAACAATACCTATATTATTATTATACGTGCGAATTTTTTACATGTATAGTAATATGTTTCTATTGATTCTTGAGCTTTCCTCATTCTTTTATGACATGTAAGTTGCAACAGAACTCCATATTTGCAAACGAGTTTGTCACAAAACTTTATACACCTGCTGTTTTGCGACAAAACTTTATATATTCCAATTTTAATGTGTTATAATTTCAACAAATATGAGAAAATTAAGAAATTTCTTGTTTGAACTTGCTTATATTGACTAACTTTAGTATTTGGGGGTATAGATGCCAACATACTCTGGCTTTATTAAGAGATACTTTTTTTTTTTTTTTCACATGTACTTATCAAGTTTTGATACTCATCTCCTAGATTATACGAAACAGTATTTTATATACTTGATGTAAACGATCATTCTTTCTCGTACGTTAGATAAGACCTTTATAAAACCAAGCAGGATATTTACTTTTTGTATAGGTATTGAAGGGAATAAACTGAATAATACAATCTTGTACTTAGGTTATTAAATAATAAAAGTCATTTTGCATAGTTACGATAAGTGCACTGTATCACTATAGATCTTATACATAATATTAAACTTAAATATGAATGTTGGATTGAAGCTTTTCACATTAACAATAATAATTCACAAAATATTCATTATTAAAAATAAGATCTAGTAAACTAGTGAAAGAGTAGTTTCGTCACTTGAAGTTGTACAAGGTTTAGATCGCTAATTACATATAATATTATATCTTGCTCATTTACTACAGGGACAACACGAGACACGAACAATGCCTTAGTTGGTCTAAGATGCTTGGAATTTGTTTTCTTATTATCATTGTTACGAACACCGAGCTGCACAATTTTGCGAAATGGTTGATTTTCAGTAATTATTTTGGTTTTCTGCGGCGGCGCACCTCCGTAAACCATCGCCGTCTGGATAAACACGTGATTCTTGCTGGCCTGGCTGTGAACTGCTGCGAGCTCCAGTTATTCACTTCCACCGCAAAGCGGCAATCGCGTGATGCATCACAATTTGCTGACTGGACGTGTTTGTGTTCGTATTCTGACTTCTAGCCGCCTCACTGAAAATTTCCTTTTGTACTAGAGTATTTACCGTTGAACGATTACTGTCTCGACGATTACAGCAAGTTGAGGCAGCAAAAACTTAGATGCTCTCCGCCATAGCACGTGTAATACACTTTTTTTTTCCGTTCATTCCGTTACGTGTGGTACTAAAAATTCTATTTTGCTGTTGAACACCAAGATAATTTCTTCCATCTTCGTTTTCGAGGTCTGCGACTGAGAAATATATATATATATATATATATATATATATATATATATATATATATATATATATATATCTGCGAATCACTTTCTGACAGATTAAGTGAATAACAAGGCCGCGGTGGCTATGCGGTTAGACTGCTCACTTCTCACCAAAGTGAATCGGGTTCAAACCCCGGCTGGATCGTTCCCGGATTTTCACAATTGGGAGTCATGACGGATGGTACCACTGGTAGGTGGGTTTTATCGGGGTTCTCCCGTTTTCCCCCTCCCTTGCATTCCAGAGCGGTTCCATTCTCAACTCTTTTCATTATCATCGGTTCTCAAGCCCTCGTTGTTAACAGCCGCCCAAATCTCTGAACTCAGCTCATATTATGTGACGATGATTTGTCTTGAGTTCCCATTAGGACAGATAAATACGTACGTGATTTTATCGGTGATCTGAAAATATTGGAAATACAATGACTCTTGTATTTTTTGCTCGTAAAGAGTTATCGCTACTGGCTGCACATTTCTCGTGAACACGAATACTACAGTCACTCCAACAACGACAATTATTTGAAGACTGTTAAATGGTTCACATCTAACAAACATAACATATAACTATACTAAGGAGCACGAACCAGCCCTCTTTTTCTGAACGAAATCACAATATGACACAGAGATGACAAGGAAACACACTTCGAGACAGAAGCTCAAAAATGCCAACACCGCAGCACTGAGCGCTTACCTCCGAGTCTCGATAACCTCCCAATGAAGTTGACTTCCTAACACATTCAATAAACATTGCACGATATTGTAGCAAATTAAGACATCAGAGTTCGTATTCTGCTTCTTTTGACAGAATATTGCATATTAGTTCCTTTTTAAAGTACATACTAGTATATTAATTGTAGCAGATTCTCACCTCCTTTCCCATCTACCCCAGTTTCCCATCTAAACCTCCACCATCTCTACCCACTAGAGCAACAGGGATGAGGAAGGGATGGGATGTATTAATTCTAAAACTTCTCAAATTAAAACAGGAAAAGAAATTTTCACAATAATTCTGATCTCCAAGTATGGTAAAGTATAACTGAAAATTACGATAAAACACTTTAGATTTCCATCCTAATGCTGTGGAAATAAAACAACTTTATTTTGCACAAATGCTACAAAAATTAATTTGCAAAATGTAAAACATTTAACAAAAATCATTACTTGCTGCCACTGATGTAAATTTTCACGCTTTCACTCCACAGACTGAAGCCGAGGATATTCTCCTCTCCTGAGCTCCGAGGGAGGAGGCAGTACTTCTCCACAGTACCACTCTTAAACGTATCAGAGCAGAGCTGGGGATATTCTCCCCACCAAGGCATATTGCAATGCTTGTAATGCTCACCTGATCAGCCGGCCCAGCTCATACATTACCTTAAGTATTGTCTCATGCATGGCAACTCCAATACTGCGAAGCACAGTCTCATCATCCCCCGCCTCATGTCACGTCTCTCTCTCTCTCTCTCTCTCCTCAATGCTGGGTGATGTCTTCTGGCGCTGCCACGCATTCCCAACGCCACCATGCATCATCATCCGTGCGCTACTCCCTCAGCGCGGGGAAGTACAAGCCTTTGTAGGGAATATTGTCCTCCCATTCGTTTAACATTATCTGATCTCAGGTTGGGGACGGCTAGCTCATCCCGTCTGGCTGTTATCTGCGGCAGCAGCTGCAGGATATATGTTAAAGGAGCTGTGGATAGCGCCAGAGAACCTGGTACCAATCTTCCATTCCCAAGCTCGTGCACACGAATTAATACAGCCCGACGGTCCCTCGCCGCGAACCACGCGTCAGTTGGCTCTTCATGGATAAGTGAGAACTTTTGAGGCCTATAGTTAATTTTTACTGTCAGGTTTTTTTTATCGTTTAACTGCCTTTGTAAATATTTATTGCCATGTTAGTAATAAATATAGTGTGTTTATTCCACCGCACTCGGAACTTAATGAGAAATGCTAGAATAAGATAAATATATTATTTTTTCTATTTTTCCAATTGAGAGGGCTTTCGAAAGTGCACATTTTATCATGAATGTCCTATAGCCAAGAGCCACCAGTCAGGGAGCATCGAGAAATTTCTACAACTCAGTACATCACATTCCGTAAACTTAGTAAATCACAAACAGTTCCACGAAATACGTAATTAACAACCATTGCTATTTATGTTTATATTTTGTGGTGTCGATAAAAACCGCCTAACCTTTTTCAGGCTGCTATCTGCACAGCAGCTCCGCACTGTCAGGTAGAAGGGTATCCAGGCGAAACACCATCTTAGTTTGAATCCTCATACATCAGCACAGATGAAAGGTATTACTCATCTTCTCGGATGCCCAGTCACAGGCTCTGAACGCCAAAAACACATTTGCAAACTCGACAGATCAAAGTTATATTACGCCTAAAATTGAGGAGTTTTGAAGTATAGGAAACGGAAAGAAAAACACGCGACGAGAACCCTCCGCCACGCATTCTTGAAGTCTAAATTAATACAGACTTATTAGATTAATTCATATTATATACCATATAAAAGCAAATAAGTTCTTTAAAAATCAGTTTGCTGGCTACAAATAGTTGTAGTATTGTGAAAATATTTTGTCTCCTGTGAAAAATCAGTCCCAAAATATTCTTAAGAGCAAAGAAAAATATCCTTTTACTAAAATCACTGTTGGCCATCTATTATTATAAATCTGATCAATGGTATATAGCACTTC
Source organism: Dryococelus australis (assembly GCA_029891345.1). Classification (NCBI taxonomy): domain Eukaryota; kingdom Metazoa; phylum Arthropoda; class Insecta; order Phasmatodea; family Phasmatidae; genus Dryococelus; species Dryococelus australis. The sequence continues at coordinate 148,144,621 of CM056996.1, forward strand.
AAGGCTCTTGTAAGTATATAGTATAAGGTACCGCAATGGACTAAGTTAATGTGCACAACTGTATTTTTGTTACGTAATATTTATGTCAGAACATATGCAATGTACTCAACCACAAATATCTTTCCCCCACAAGTAAGATATATTTAGTGGATGCTGTTATTTTTCGGAGTGTAGTTTACATGATAAATGCAACATACAACATATTGTCTCTGTTGGATAAATTCGTTGGAAGAGTTCACGACTTACGCAACGGAAATATTGCGTTCTAATAAACCAGAACACAGGTTTTTGTCGTTTCTCTTAGTACGCTATTTTTGCTAATCGTTGCACGCGTGAATATTCGCACGTCATTTGCGCGCAAACTAAACTCCCACATAAACCGAATGTTAAGAATGCCAGACGGCGCTCCGTGATGCCTCTTCTAGACATGCCGTCATTCATACCGTGTGTCCACCGCGAATGTAATAAGCTGTTATCGGGTGTTCTCGCTTGGTCAATTTCCACAGCCACTTTGCTTCCCTCGTGTTCGCTTCCTCGCTTCGCCGCTGTTTCATAACATCCCCCGCGCTCTTGTCGCGTCCTCGTCTGCTTATCCCTTCATCCTACACACCCCTCAAAACGACCTCTTCAACCCTTGTCCACAAAGTCAAAGGTCGAGCTGGCCGGCCGACATGGAAATATCGAAGCATTTTCATTATTACGCTTTCTTTTTGTTCGGGGGAGAAATGTTTCTGCGATGATCCGCGAAGCTGAACGGTTCCTGGAAGGGGGGGGGGGGGTTCAGAGGGACGATCCTTAATGTCGTTCCCCTTTGTCGCACGGGAAATTTAAAAAAAAAAGTATCCTACTTCCATTCAATATGGAAATTCTATTCTCGTAGATACACGTAGCACTATTCTACAGAGTATCTTACATAAAGACTGTTCACGATAAAGTGAGCACTTTGGAAATCAACCTTATAAAAAAGTCATTGCTCCTACATGTATATATTTTAACGGGCTCACTGGGTGGCATGCACCCAGTTAAGTTGGTAGCGATGGATGGGAAAGTAGTTCTGTATCTTGTCGAATAAATAGTGTTTGGTAACCAATTCTTTTAATTTTATTTATTTCTTTTGCTTTCTGTTCTTTTTAATGCATCGAATCTTTAAAAAAGCAGATTTTAAAATAATATATTTTATAATAAGTTTATAGTTTTACCAACCGACGCATATATAAAGTGATAACGCCCATGACAATGTTAATCTTGCTTAAGACGGAAGAATATACAACGTACATTCGAGTAGATCTTAAGCAGGGATTTCTAAAGTGCTCATTTTATCGTGACTAACCTATATAACAGAATAGTTTCGCAGGATATTTAACCGGAACATTCTGAAGTACAATCTTGGAATATGGCCTAAGAAGGGTTACATAAGAAATAAAAGCAAGAACTAAATATTACAATATTATTATAACTGTTTCAATACTGTCTCAATAAAATTCGAAAACAATTTTTATCCCGAAATTTTAGATGGCTGAATTATGCATGAAACACACAAGTGCATTTCTATAAGTATAATACTGGTTCCAGCAGAATCTATTTATGTATTACATTCCGTCTTCTTGTGCTGGTCACAACAGAAGATATTTTTAGACTGAGGATTAAGTCGAGCATAAATCGAAACGATTGCATAGACAGAGAAAATAATTATATTTATTTCCCCTTCGTTTAAGAAGGTCTTTCTTTCCTTAAAGGTTACAAAATTTAAATTGAAATGGGAGCCATGCCTGCTGACATATTAACTGCGATAACGTTGAATTGGCAGTAAAAGTGCTGTACTGAATTTTATGGAAAGTCAGCCAAAGTATGAAATGCTTTCAACCCTTAACGTATTCTCCGGAAGATGTTCGTTTAGCTAAGGCGCCCTGCATAAAAATCCACACCATTGCCAATTTTCTGGACAACCAGAAATAAATACAAAAGCGGTCAGCTGATTATCTGTTTGAAATGTAATTGACCGCTGGTGGCAAACAATAATTTTATTATTGGCTCACGCACTTCAGCAAAACAAACAGAGGATTTACTTAACTTCGCCGTCATTTGTGCCTCTCTCAATTACATCAATACTGCATTGGTATGCTGCAAATTTTCATTGAACAATTCGCTGACTTTCGACATATTAACAACAGTGTGTGCAAACGATATTTATTGAGTGAGTAGGAACTTTGACATAATCATCTGGTGATATTTGCCTACATATTTCAGAAGTATAATAGCAATTCTTGTAAACAATATTGGTGGTGGTTAAATAACAGTCAGTGTGTTGCTGTGAACCTGCATACAGCGACAAATGTCAAAATGAATACAGCAGGTCGCGCACTTGTTCGGCTCGGCTCGGAACAGAACACACCGAGGTCTGCGCACTTCATCGTACCACATTTTCTTTTTTCACTACCTACTCCCTACATGCCTGTCAGGTGACAGCTAGCCACACAAGTAGACTGCTATATAAAAGAGAGCAGTTCTTTCGACGGAGAAGACAATATGATTTCAGTTGTGTGTAATGAGATACAGACACTATTACTAAGATTTTGGGTTAGTAATTATATCTTTGTACCTTCTATGTTAACTATGAATACCAATAAAAAAAATAGGTGTATTGTTAAAAATGGATACATTTCCCATGCATGATAGTAGGTTATAAATATTAATATTTAAATAACGTAATTTTAGTGTTATTACCATATATTATAATATATTAATATATAATATAAATATATATAAAGTTATTTCCAATATTTAATTCATTACATGAGACGAAATAAATAATTCATTTACAGCGCAAGCCTGGTTTCATCCTACAACTGCGAACATTTTGTGAGATACATCATGGCCAGTCATTAAGCAATTAGGGGGTGCCATAGTATTAACCGAAAAAAGTATGTTACCCATGAGTTTATATTTGTGACAGGCTAACCCTATTTACGAATTAGCTCTTTCATCTCACGTAGTTTCTAACATTTTATAATCAACTTATCTAAATTACTTATTTTTAAATTTGCATATATACCATAAATGTTCTGCCTGCCCGCAGCTGGTTTATACATTCGAGGCCTCGAAAGAAGCGAGCTGTAACCAAACAAAATAAACCGGATGAACACAAACCATGTGCAATTATTAAAATAAGAGAACCAATATAAAGAAGTACTGTATGTAGTATTGTATTCGCATATCTCTTTCATCTGAATTGTTGGTGGACAATAGCGCCCGGACTGTATTAAGTACAGTACAAGGCGTACGTCTGGGTAAGCAAGTTCCCCCAAGCACGCTAGCATGTCGCCCGTCACAGACCGGTTAGCAGTTGAGTGACCACAGAACAGAGTGGAGTCTTGAAACCGATGACGGCGTAGAGAGGTCAGTGTGGAGGGGAATGCAAGGGTGGGGGAAACGGGAAATCTTCGAGATAACCCGCCGACTAGTGGTATCGACCGCCGCTATTACCCCGTGCGAAAATCCGGGAGCCACCCCGCCGGAAATCGAACTCGGGTCGCCTAGGTGGGAAGCGAGTAGTCTGGCCACTACATCACCGCGGCTCCGACAGCAATAGAGCGGCCTGGCCGTCCCACAAACAAACGGTCTTCGGCAACAGCACTAAGGACGCACCACCGGATGTTTGTGAGACAGCTGATAGCACGACCAGCTCTGAGCGTGCACCTCGCCCCGCCCCCCCCCCCTTTTTTTTTCCGCCATTGCCATGTTCACCCCTCAACATCCCTTTGAGAATTGCCCAGATACCTGCCTGACACAGTAGTATTGTAGTTGTCAAATTCATGACATAGGCATCAACCAAGACTAGGAGAAGGGTCGTGGGGTCAAGCATGGTCGATGTTAACTTTTAAGAATAGTTGGCTGTAATTTCGGAACCATTTGAGTTATCGTCGCCAAATTCATAACATAGACATCAACCACGGCTATGATAGATGGCCGTAAGTTACTCGCCACCATTCGTCGAAAGCGATTTCCTAGTACCACAACGGTGGAAGAGGCCATTTCGATAGCCAGTCAACAATCGCATAGGATTGCGATGGCCATTTTGAGGGCCAGCGGTGGCCATTAAGCGGGCGATGGCATTGCATGCACACGTGCACGCACACCGCCTCCACCGCCGATGGCGGCCATATTGGCAGTCAGTTGGCGGTCACGCTGATAGCACTTCTTGTAATTGCATTCCAGTTAGTTTTTTCTGGGTGCTCCCAAACGATACTAGTTTTTTTCCCCCTTCGTATCGAAAGTGTGCATGTCCCGCTCATGCATTCCGTGCAGAAGGGGGGGGGGGACCCCATTCTAAGACACCCCGCCAGCCACAGGTCAAGTATGAGCTATGCTTGCATATAATCATAGTTGGCTGTAATATATAAAACGTTTCCGAACCATTTGAGATACAACTACCAAAAATTTAACATATGCATAACACCCGACGACGACGAGAAGGGGTGTATGGACATATGTCGGTCTGCCTGCCAACCCTTTCGTACTCACCTCTCTCTCTCTCTCTCTCTCTCTCTCTCTCTCTCTCTCTCTCTCTCTCTCTCTCTCTCTCTCTCTCTCTCTCCCCCCTCTTATGTCCCCACGGCACCACAGCAAGACCACACACACTTCCTTAAGCAATCTCTCCCCCTCGGTACCTCTGTCTGCCACACTTCCTCGAGCTCTCTAACGAAACGAACTATCCGCTACCTTACCTGTGGTAGAAGAGAATACTCGTAAACCGCGAGAAAATCTCGTCGTCGAAGTGTCCTCGCTGGAAGCGCAGACCGCTATGACCGGTCCCGCCTTTCCGTGCACGGTAGATACTGGCCAATTACTGCATCTCTACCACCACCTCCCCTTGTCAACGTACTTACCGGTATACTATTGAAAGGAAATAATTCTGGTGCCCCGATCCAACCTCAAGGAATCGCAGGTTCGATTCTTGTAGAGCGTGGTAAAACAAGTCGACATAAAAGCTGACATGTTGTCTACAACGGTGTTAGAAATTACAGAAACTGAGTCCTCGACCTACTCGCTACCATGTACATCACACACACATGCACACACGAACACTCACAAACACACGCATTCGTGTGTATTGCACAAGTGATGGCTAGACAAGACCATACATTGTACAAAAACCATGTAATTCCATCGCCGATACATATAGACAGGTTTGCCGAGTGGCCTAAGACGTCTGATAGAAGCTATGGTTCCTGTAAAAGGGAGCGTTGGGTCAAATCCCCGCACCTGACACATTTTTTTCTGAACCCTACTTGAATAAACAAGTTATCGCAGGTTCGATTCCCGTTGAGCATGCATGCTGGCACGCCTGTAGACAATCATTCCTGGTCGGTCCCACTGCACATGAAGACGAACATGTAGCGGCCATGACAGTCATACTCCGTCTCCAACCCTCACTCATGTACGAACAATTGCAATTACAGGGTCTACAGTTACAGGCAGCCATACTTTGCCGGCTCTGCCCGTACCTTCAATGCATATACCAAGCATTTGCAATTACAAGCAGTCATACTCTGCCCGAACATCCAATATATGTACCGCACCTTTGAGATTACAAGCAGTCGGCCCTTTAATGTAGGCACTTATACAGTTCCGTACAGCAGCCCAGCCGTTCCACTATGATACCAGCGATTTTGTGTTTATCCGTAGTGACAAGTCTCGAACACAGGTATCTACAGGCAGCTGTTTGCTCTCCCCAGCTGTCTGATAGAGTGCACGAAAGGAAAAATAGTTATTAACAAAAATGGCTACCTCCTGTATCGTCAAGAGCAAGGAGCCCTGGCAGGTATTACAATATCAACGTTACCAATTGTGGAAATACCATTAATAATGAACGACTCTGCTTGCAGTGATAGCCTGCCTAAAGAAGGTGATCGCCCATGATGTGAAATTAACGATGTTTACATTAATCATCGTGTAAGTAATTAACACTCTGAGTTAAATGCAGCAGGCAGCCTTACCAGTTACATTGTAAAATGTGTATTTCAAACACACTGCATATGTGCAGTTCATGCGTCTCTCGTGCATTGCCTGCGAAGTTGACAATTCGACTGCTCAACCTCTTTACGTCCATTCATCTCACATGTTCAACTTAGTCTTCTATCAAGTAATTTCTGCTGTGAGCAATCAAGGCACACTTATTCGAATATACAGCATTGCCACTAACATATGTGTATGTTTTGTAGTTGATTGCAAATTAACATTTACTGTCTTCATTATATTTTCCACTGGTGCGGTTAGCGAATATCTTGCTGCAATACTTCCACTCGCTTCCTGGCGAATGACATACATTCCCTATTCATTGTAGGCAAATATGCAATGACTACGTTCATGTCGGTGAGCATTACCACCTATTTTATTTATTTTTACCTGTGAAATGATTGGACTCTACGGGAATTGAACCTATGATACCTCATTTTCAAGGATGATACAATGTCTCCACCACCATCAGGGTACATACATTTATCCCTTTAAATGGCACATGTAATAAGTATGTATGTTTTGCCAAGGGTGGTGATGACGTACTTATAGTACTTGCAGGTATCGAGTTGCTTTCTTTGTCGGTAATGTATACCATGTGCAGAAAGGCAGAACGGTCATTGTAGTCTCTGCATCCAGCGAGCTCACATTAAGGTAAACCTCTGCTGTTTATGTTTTTTTTTTTTTTTTTTTTTATCTTCTAAAAGCTGAAGTTCATACATAATTGAAATGTGTGTGTTGTGCTACCTCCTTACTCATCATTAGAAGGTTTGTACATTTAGTATCGAGCGATTTGTGGGTAGTTCGTTTCGTAATGAGCTTACAGTTCTAGTATTATAAATGGTTCGTACGCAAAATATGTACATGCACTAATGGCAGTTCTTACCCCAGCGTGTAGCGGTGACGTCTCTCATGCATGACTAATGGTTTACATGTATGTTGTATCATATGTACATACAGTTCTGGCACTAGGTACTGTAAAACTGAATTCCTTTCGTAAAAGTGGGGACATGTTTGGGTGACTCAACTGGTCTACCACCCTTGCATGTCTCTCTCTCTCTCTCTCTCTCTCTCACACACACACACACACACACACAACTAGTGTTATTTACCATCCTTTCACTTGCCTGTATGACGCTCGCCTTGTCGGTCGACTGCTTGAGGTAGCCTTACATATTCTCACGTTGCTCGTGTGGTAGGTCGGACGTGTTCTGCTGCTAGTGTTGACTGATTTAGTTTCACTCGGTTTGTATGGAAGATGTTCTGCCGAGGACGGTCTGGTCATGTCTAGCGTCGGTGATTGCTGCGTGAAAATATGTGAGATATAGTATGACTGTTCTTCGTTACATGCACTGATGTCTCGATACACGACGAAGAACCCAGAGTGCTGTTGGTGCAAGCTGCCCCCAGGGGGAAGGGGGGGTTACAGACTAGTTGCGAGCCTTGAAGGAGCGAGAGAAGGTTGGAGAAAGAGTATGACTGAGTGTGGTGTATGACTATCTGTAAAGGAGGGATTTAAAAAGTGCTCGGTGCACGGCATTTACCTGGGTTAATGGTGACATATGGACTGTATGTAATAGTTACTATGTCACGCAGATTGAAGGTCCAGCGGTTCACTTCTCCTCTGTGCCGCCTCCCACAGAGTGCTGCGCTGGTATCTCAACACTTGACACTGGTACACTGCCGGCACACTCAGCACAAAGGTGGACGTGGTAGGAATGCAAGAGGGACGCTTGAACTGCATATATATAATATGTTTGAAAGACAAGTTTTACAATGAAATTGGTAATGCTGTCTACTGTATTTAACTCAGAGTGTTAATTACTTTCACGATGATTAATGTAAGCTTCTTTTATTTCACATCATGTGCGATGACCTCATTTAGGCAGGCTATCACTGCAAGCAGCATTGTGCATTATTCAAGGTATTTCCACAACTGGTAACGTTGATATTGTGATACCTGCCAGGCCTCCTTGCTCTTGACGATACAGGATGTAGCCATTTTTATTTATAGCTATTTTTCCATTTGTGCACTGTAGCAGACGACTGGGGAGAGCAAGCAGCTGCCTGTACGGACATGGGTTCGAGACTTGTCTCTATGGGTAAACACAACATCGCAGAGATCATAGTGGAATGGCTGGGCTGATGGATGGAACTGTCTTAGTTCATACATTAAAGGTTCGGGAAGGGCTGACTGCTTGTAATTTCAAAGGCGTGCTACATACATTGAATGTTCGGGCAGAATGTGACTGCTTGTAATTGCAAAGGCTTGGTACATGCATTGAAGGTTCGGGCAGAGCCGGCAAAGTACGGCTGCCTGTAACTGTAGACCCTGTAATCGCAACGGTTCGGTACACGAATGCAGTTTGGAGAAGGAGTACGACTGTTATAGTCATTACATGTTCGTCTTCATGTGCAGTGGGACCAACGAAGAATGATTGGCTGCATGCGTGTCAGCATGCACGCTCAACGGGGATCGAATCTGCGATAGCTAATTTATTCACGTAGGGTACAGAAAAAGCAATGTGTCAGGTGCGGGTATTCGACCCCATGCTCCCTTTTACTGGAACCAGAGCTTCTATCAGACATCTTAGACCGCTCGGCCAATCTGTCTATTTGTATCAGTGATGGAACTACATGACTTTTGTTGAATGACACGATGTAGAGTCTAGTCTAGCCATCGCTTGTGCAATACACATGTGTGTGTGTGTGTTGGTGTGGTTGTAATTGTGTGTGATGGGCTTGGTATGTGAGTGTAGATCGGAGACTAACTTTCTGTAATTACTTACGCCATTGTAGACAACATGTCAGCTTTTATGTCGACTTGTATTACTACTCTCTACGAGAATCGAACCTGCAGTACCTCGAAGTTTGATCGTGGTACAAGCATAGTTTTCTCTCAATAGCATACCAGTAAATATGTTGACAAAGGGTGGGGGGTGGTGGAGATGCAGTACTTGGTCGGTATGTACCGTACACGGAAAGGCGGGATCGGTCATAGCGATCTCCGCTTCCATCAAGGTCACATCGACGACGAGATGTGCTCGCGGCCTACGAGTATTCACTGCTACCCCAGGTATGGTACGGGATAGTTCGTTTCGTAATAATAATAAGCTTATCGTTCTATCAAGTGTTGATGTCGTATATGCGGGGACTCGGCTGTCTAGCAATTACTGTGTGTATTAATTGCGAGTGACATCACATTACATACATTGAAGTCTCAGTGCACGACACACGAGTGCAAGGTTGGTCCTCCCTAAAGGGGTGGAACTAACCATCCGTCTGGAAGTAGGTACTCATATTGAAGTTTCGGGGGGGGGGGGGGCTGTCTGTAAGTAAGTACGTGCATTGAAGGTTCGAGTATGACTGTAATTATCACGTGGCCTAAGATTATTCGCTGCTACACCAGTTAAGGTAGGGGATAATTTGTTGCATAATAGGAAGCTTATCGTTCTAGCATGTGTTGTATGCGTAGTATGACAATTCGTGCGTGCAGGCGGGCATCTGTGTGTGCACGTGTGCAAGAGTGTGTCTATCAGTTTAAACAGTGGCATTTACAATGCTTTCTTTTGAGCTGATGGACATATTGTTTCCTTACCAATATGGTTGGGCTATGAATTTAAAAACTAAACAGTTCGCACGACCAGAACTTCCAGCTCTGTCAACTTGGTCCACCATCATGAAAGTCGCACTGTCTAGCAACATGGTAGCTGGCGACAAGTGAGCCGACGGCATCCATTTGTACACATGACGGGCGGTGGCGGGGGGGGGGGGCGTGGCAGCAGGCAGTACACCGACGACGACTGATATTTTTGTATGGATGACGTCTGAATGCTGAACCATTGAAATCGCACTGTCTTGTATATTTGCGGCTAATAGTGGGGAGGGCAGTGCGCCGACGACGGCCATTTGTACAATGATGGTCGCCGATGGTGGTGGGTTTCCATGATGGTTACCAGTAAGCCTACAAGAAGGAAGTGCTGCTAGGGTGACCCCTCACACACCTACATTTGATGCTTAAGTTATATGGTTTGGGAATTACAGCAACCTATGCTTCTAAGTTAACATAGAGCATACTGGCTCTGCGACCCTTCTCCTAGTCGTGGTTGATGTCTATGTTATGAATTTGGCAACAATACCTCAAATTGTTCGGAAATTACAGCCACTGATGCTTATATCTTGTCATAGGGCATACTTGTCCCACGACCCTTCTGCTAGTCAGGGCGGATGCCTATGTTATTCACTGAGTGCAAGGGTTATAAATGGTGGCTGCTCTCTGTTACACGTACGCTCAGGGGGTCGGCACGTGGCGACGTAGTTGGAGCTTGGCCAGGTGGTGGCGAGCATGTGAGGAAGTATGACCAGGGCGAATGGTGATCAGGAGGAGGGAGGGAGGGGGTACAAGAGCTAGAGAGCGCGAGGAAGTTAGGCAGGTGGTAGTGTGCCGAGGGGGTAATAGTGCACTAGAAAATAAATGGTTCGGAAATGGTTAGGAAATTACAGTCAACTATGCTTATATGTAAGCATAGCTCATACTTGACCTATGGCTGGCAGGGTGTCTAGGAAAGGGGTCTCCCCCTCCACACAGAATGCATGAGCAGGATATGCACACATTCTGTACGAAGAAAAAAACTAACATTGGTTTGGAGCACCCAGAGAATACTGACCAGAATGCAAGAGCTGGAAGTTCTTTCGGGGTGACCTCCCAATTGACTGCCAAGATGGCCACCATCGATGGTGGAGTCAGTGTACATGTGCATGTGCATGCGAAGTCATCGCCTGTCTCATGGCTGCTGCTGGCTCCCAATATGGCCATCGCAATTCTATGCGATTGTCGATTGGCTACCGAAATGCCCGCCACCATCGCCATGTGCACTATTTGTGGTACTAGGAAATCGCTTTTGTTTTGACGAATGGTGGTGCATAATTTACAGCTATCTATCATAGTTGTGGTTGATGCCTATGGCATGAATTTGGCGATGATAACTCACATAGTTCTGAAATTACAGCCAACTATGCTTATAAGTTGTCATAGGCCATACTTGTCCCTGCGACCCCTCTCCTCGTTGTGGTGGGTGACTATGTTATGAATTTGCCAACTATAACACAAATGGTTCGGAAATTACACCCAGCTATGCTTGTACACTGACATAGGGCATTTTTGTCCGTGCGACCCCTCTCCTAGTCATAGCGGATATCTATGATATTTGAAAAATATAACTTAAATGGTTCAGAAATTACAGCCACCTATGCTTATAAATTTACATTGGGCATTTTTGCCTCGCGGCCCTTCTACTAGTCTGGGTTGATGCCTCTGTTATGAATTTGATAACTATAACTTAAACAGTTCGGAAGTTATAGCCACCTATGCTTATAGGTTGACATGGCACATACTTGACCCTGTGTCCCTTCTTCTAGTCATGGTTGATGCCTATGTTATGAATTTGACAGCTATAACTTAAATTATTCGAAAATTACATCTAACTATGATTATAAGTTGACCTGGGGCATATTTTACACCACAAGTCTTCTCCTAGTCGGGGTAGATGCCTATGTTTTAAATTTGACAACTATAACTTAAACAGTTCGGAAGTTATATCCAACCATGCTTATAAGTGTAATGCAAACTCAAACGGACTTCAGGAGGTGGCAGTGTTACGTGAGATACGACAAAATAATCGTTCGCGACGCCATGATGCCCCACCGCCACATACAGCGCGGCACCGGCGGCCAAAATAGTCGACATCCTCAACTGGTCGCCAATTGTCCTGGTTAGATATAGGTCGTTGATACCAAGATGGCCACCAGGAATGATAGGAATTTGAGAAGCTCCCAATTTGAGAGAAGCTCCGACCGATTGAGCCGCATTGGGCAAACCTCAGCCACAAAGGGCAAACTGCCCGGATTATGCTAATTAGTACTGACTGCGAAGATGCTCGCCGGTGGCTGGAGGGAAATTCGGGAAATTTTGAGGAAAAGGGGGAAGATGACGTTTTTGTAACTGGAATCGACCATTTTGGTTGGGGAAAAGGGAAATTCTCACTCCTTGGGTCCACAGCCCGACGCTTGGTAATATGCTCATCAGGGTCTACGGCTCCACTGCCTGATGTCTGATGTAACAGAACCGCTCTTTTTATACTACTCTTCTAGCTTCACTTTCGAAGTCTGTGATTGAGAAACACATGTCTGCGAATAAATTTCAGACAAATTGAGTGAATACCGGGGCCGCCGCGGTGTCTAAGCGGTTAGTCCGCTCGCCTCTCACCATGATGAACCGGGTTCAATCCATAGCCGGATCACTCGCGTATTTTCACAAGTTGGAATCGTGCCGGACGATCCGCTACTCAGCTGGTTTTCTTGGGGATATCCTGTTTCTCACGATCTTACATTCTACGACTGCTACATTTTCACGTGATTTCATTGTCATTGGCTCTCAAGACCTCGTAGTTAAGCGTTGCACAAATCTCTCAACTTCATATCATGTGACGATGATTAGTCTTGAGTTTCCATCAGGATAGATGAATAGTATGTGAATTTATCTGTGACCCGAAAATATTGGAAACACGATGACTCTTGCATTTTTCTCTCGTAAATATGTATCAACACTGGCTGCACATATCTCGTGAATACGAGTACTACACCGACAATTATTTGCAGACCGTTAAATGGTTCACATCTAACAAACATGACATATAACTATACTAAGGAGCACGAACCAGCCCTATTTTTCTGAACGAAATCACAATATGACACAGAGATGACAAGGAAACACACTTCGAGGCAGAAGCTCAAAGATGCCGCGACCGCATCACCGAGCGCTTACCTCCGAGTCTCGCTTACCTCCCAATGAAGTTGACTTCCTAATACATTCAATAAACATTGCACGATATTGTAGCAAATTAACTTATGAGAGTTCATATTCTGATTCTTTTGACAGAAAATTACATATTAGTTCCTTTTTCAATGATATCCCAGTCGGTCATTTGTGGAGGATTCTGACCTCGTCACCCTTCTTCCAAAACGTCCTATCTCAACCTCCACCACCCTTACTCACTAGAGCCACAGGAATGAGGAAGGAATGTCATGCATAAATTACAAAAGTTATGAAACTAAAGAAGTAAAAGGAAGTTAGACGATGATTTATTCTGCTCTCTACAGAATATCGCCATGTTTACGAGAAATAAACAATACAACAATTTAGCAAAATTGTTTGGGGTCGAATGTCCACTCAAAAGGGATTATTTTGCAAGACGCTGGAAGTCAGCTGTTCTGCTAACCACTGTATTTCCTACACATCTTCAGAAATGTTAGTCATATTTGGGGCATTGTAATTTACATTTTGACCGTTGTCTGCTGCAAGACGTGTGTGTATCTATTCCTTTGTATATATTAGCCTCTCATCGTTTCATACAACGGCAAAAGGGAAACAAGTGTTTCGCCATGTGAAAATATCTAACAGTCGAGAAATATATAATATTTTGCACTCTCAAACTGCTTTGCAAAGTTCGAGTATAGTCTGAATCACATAGTCTCCTTTCTATGCTTAAGTGGTTTCAATTTTGAAAGGTTATCATCGAGCCATGCCTACGGCTAACTTGATGTAGGTGGCATCATTCCTATTCTTAAGCAAGGGTTCTATGTTTATGAAACGCTGTTTTTAAATCGTGTTCTCAAGTAGTGTCTATGATGCACGAAAATCAGGCTCAAGGCAAATAAAAATACGATGATCCCCATGAGGTCAGCTCGAGCAATGCCGACGGTATACGGACACGAACTTAAGAAAAATAAATTGTAAGACTGCTCAAGACATGGCCCTAGAACTGGGTCACGTATATCCACCACTGCAGTAGCCTAACACTAGGTCCGTTGTTCTTTATACCTCCTGCCTATTGGTCCACGCTGCACCGCATCTCTTGCTGTACAACGTTCGATGCTGCCTTCCTGCCAATGTAATGCCGTGCTGACAGCCGCCAAATCCAAGAATATTTAAGAATACTGTTTTTAATATCTACATGTTCATTTTTGAGGTTTTGGTTAATTTCCTCATTTACTTTCTTCGTTTATTTTCTTTCAGCCACTGCTCGCGTCATATATTTTTGTTTACTACTATCCTGTACGACAAAGGAGCCTGTTAACTATGGTTGTTATGTTGTGCTGCTGTACTATTGTGTTGTGTTCTGTACGGATATGTTATCGCACGCCACTATTCATGTTAATAAATTACATTATAATAATACATAGTTGAAACATCCGCGAACTCCAGCACTGATCACTAACAATGTTGGAACGTCGTTCGCCAATCAGAGATTAGTAAACTACACGCGAACCGGCATCTCAGCCTATAGAGAACCTTCCACAGCACGCAGCAGCCAATCAGACAAAAAAATCCGTTTTAAGAGCTCGGCGTGGCTAATCAACGATTGCAAACTATCACTTAAAAAAACAACCGCCACGCCATTTCGCCTCTGTGTACTCATGTATTCTGTAACCAAGTCAAGTGTCATTCCACATGTCACACGATATGCAATCCATCTAATCTCCCAGGACTTGCACAAAAGAGACTATTGTTTATTGGGGCCACGATGGCTGAGAGGTTAGCCTACTCGCCTCCCACCAAGGCGATTCGGCCGGTTCACTCCGTATTTTCGCATTTCGCATGTGGGAGTCGTGCCGGACGATGCCGTTGGTCGGCGGGTTTTCTCGGGGTTCTCCCGTTTCCCCGCCTTTTCATTCTGGTGCTGATCCATGCTCACCTCAATCATCATAATCGGCTCTCAAAGCCTCAGGGTTAAGAGCCGTCCAAATCTCTTTACTCTTCACTCACTATTGTTTACTCACGGAAAGTTTGTTGAAGAAAAGTAGCTTCCTTGTGAGGTCCTGATAAAAAATTACAACTCAACGAATCTCTTCTCTGTGTAGATAATAATACTTATTATTATTTCTCTGTTCGAGCTATACTCGAGCATAGACTTAAACAAGATCATCAGACGTATCAGATATGGACAGTATTTTTTTTTCTCTTAGAATACTTAAAAGCCCACGCTGCGCTTGTGCTAATTTGAATCTCCAGTGCGGCGAAGCCTTTGACTAGATCACGCAACCGCAACATGTAACGCATGTTGCCAAGCCCGGATTTATTTTTTTTTTCGTTTACTCCGACGAGACGGAAAGCTCCACTCGGCAGGGTATCGACGGGCTCACCACGGCGTCTTGCTTGTTTCGCAAATTAATGCCGGGGAAGCAAGTGTTTCCCTCAGCCCCGGGGAATGACGTCATGCATATTCATCGCCGTGACGTCCAACTAGGGTCAGGGGTTGCGTTGCGCGGCTCCGTAAAGGCAGTTCGTTTTACTCGGGCTTTCCTACCCACAGCCGGGGATTTTTTTTGGGGGGGGGGGGGAAAAGTCAGTGCATGGTATAAGTTCAAAGTATCCTACAAAAACCCGTGAAACATTACCATTGCTGTAGGTAGTATAGTCTATTAGCAGTTTCTTCGCCGTTTTTTAATCGAACCTTTGACGTGTTTGGTTGTTTCCTAAATATGTTGTTATGTATCGCAAGCGTTTTATACTCGTGTTAACATAAAAGTACCTTAGTTTAAATTACATTGAACTTTAACTTACATTTTATCTATTTAATTTAAAAACTAGTGTGAATAATACAGGGGTGAAATAAATGTATTCGTAATGCCTAGTAAAAATAGTTCTTATGCAAAATATTACTACACTCAGTGGGCACGAATTTGGTGCGTTGTCAGTTTGGTGTAGTTTTCCAGACTTTGTTAGCATGAGGAGGAGTTATATCCAAGACGTGAAACTTTAGTAGGGCTTCGGAAAAGTTGGAAGTAACTATGAATGAACTTTATAAGCCCCACAGTAGATATGTGCACAGAAATAATCTCCGCGGATGTTTCTTTGATGTGGCCGTACCCAGTCTCTCATTGGATGCTCTAGACTCTGGGAACGGACGATGTGTCTGATTGGTTACCGCCCCCAACGAAAACTTCCTTATTGGCGATGATGCCGGCTGGCGAGTAGGTTGCGACCAAGGATAATATATACAGTAATACGCCTGTTGCTCGACTACACATAGTACAAGCTGAAGACAGGGAGCAGAGCTGATGCCCTGACTCAGTACTGGAACAAGAGTCGGCGAAGGAAAATGACGCCCGTAGATAACGCAGAAACTTCAAACTTACCCCGCCGTTTGTCCGAAACAGCTCGTTTAAACTGTTTCATACTGTGGGGACTAGCGCACTGTTTCTTCTCTGCCGTCACTGACCAGTTATTTATTTTTTAGTAATAATGTAAGACGATATATACATATTTATATTTTCACGATATTCTGGAAACAATATAGCGCAAAAAGTAATGTGAATATTTTTTTTTTGAACAGGTAAGGTAGATAGAGAATGAAAGCGTATGGAATGCAGAGAAAGGAAATAAATTTTACGCGAATATGCTTGCGGAATTATGACTATCCTGGTTTCACGTAATGGGTTGATGAGTTTGGTAATTTAATGGGAATTATAAGGAATCGAGTTTAAAGAGTACATCAAACAAGATATAATACTTTTAACACTAGGCATATACGAAAGAAAATAAAGGCTCCAGCCATATTTATGCACCTAAATTACCAGCACACAACGACATAGTACACTGTTGCAATCAGTTGGCGTGGATTCGATTTTTTGCAGGGACATGAATTTTAAAAATCTTTTCACGACTGACTAGATTGAACCTGTTAGAAGTCTAGCTATAACGTGATTTTTTGAGCATAAGCATACGTTCTGATAGACGCAGCTTTTTGAATGGTTAAATGATGTGTAATTATGTTTTATTATTAGTATTTATTAATTATTAACAACGAACTGTAACATAATTTATTTTAAAAATTATAATATTAATGATATATAAAAAATTAACACGTGACGTACCACATGTGTTGGCTTCAACGGAGAAGGAAGTAATTGAAAAAATTATCTAATTAAATTCTGAATAATATGAAATGAAAATTCATCGTAACATTTAAAAAAACCGTTTTATAAATAATGTTGCTGGGAAAAAACTAATATCTGTAAGGCTAGGCGTAAAATTATCACTCAGTGAATTTATAATCGTGTTGATCAATTTCAAAATTTCGTACATCTAACACCTTTAATCGATAATGCAATGAAAATGAAATTGAATTTTATTGGAAAGTAAAAAATAATTAGTTCCTCCTGTACAATTATTTCGGGAGTCTGTAAAATAAATGCGTCCAAAATAACTATAAAAGCACTAAATGAGAGGTTTACAAATGTTCATTAAGATTAAGAGTAAATCTTCTTGTATATATATTTTAAAACAAAAGTTTTGATGTCCATATTATACGCATATTTAAATACAATTATAGTTTTATTATTTTTAAGTTAGGTGCTTTCCGTCCACTAACAAATTTTCGTTTACTTCTTTTCGGATATTAATTTAAGACGTAGCCATTGGCAGTTAAGTAGCTAATCGCCTAACAGAATTGTAATTTTCAACGGTATTTCACAAACGTTTTATTGTTGTTCCAGAGATTACTGGAGCCGCACACGCTGCAAGACGACGCCATGCTTGCAGAAACCTCTGCGGTAACTCACTTCCTGTTGGCTGACGCGCTTTCCTCTGTTCCTCTTTCAAACTGGTTCTCCTTCACCCCCCCCCCCCCAGACTTGGGCCTCTCCAGATGTCTACTACAAACGAAAACTAATATTACGGGCCCGCTGATTGGGTAACGCCGTTCCAATATCTTGCTGGCCAGTGAAGATGTGTGGCTGTCTTGTGCTGCTGGAATCCCATGTATACAATCCTTTCAGGGTTACTTCCAACTGTTCTGAAGCTCTGCTTAAGTTAAGACTATTGCTTCGTCTCATGCAAACAAAGCTTAACCAAATGTGAAAAATTACTCCAAAGGGACAACACACCATATTCGTGCGCACTCATGTTAATAATATACAGTGTAAGAACTATTTCTTAGCCTACTAGGCAGTATCAACACAACTGTTTTCTCCCTTTTTTTATTCATACTCATTAAACATGAAATATCATAATTTATAGATAAAATAGCAGAAAAATTTCAATTAAACTAAAAGTATTTTACTTTTACGTCAACAGAAGTATAAAATACTTGTGACACACTATGTACTTAAGAAACAACCAAGCACATCATACGTAGGGTAATTTTTCGAAGGTTTGATTCAAAAGGTGTGAAGAAGCCACTAATAGTCTATCATATACGCTACGAAGCTCAATGCCCAATGTTAGTGCAGTAGTAGTGCTGCTCGCCTCCCACCAGAGCGAACCGAGCTCGTTTCCCAGCGGGTTCACCCACATTTTCGAATGTGGGGAAGCTGACTTTAGCCGGCGGGTTTTCTCGGGGAACTTACGTTTCCTCCACCTTTCCATTCCGCAACTGCTCCTTCCTCACTTTATTTTACCCTCGCCGGCGCTCAGTACCTCGCGATTATTCCATTTTTGTCACGAAAACCTTTATTATCGTACAGTAACTGAAATCGTTATGGATAAAATCAATTACTTACAATATTTTCAAACAATATCACTTATTTTTATTTCATACAGTTAAAGTAATTATTATATAACGATCTTATTCGAAAAAACTTGTTTGCAAAATGTGCTTTCTGAACCATCCAGAATGAAAATACACTTCAATTTTCAATCATAATATACTATTAATAGTTGATTTTTAAAAACATTTGAGTAAGTGAACGCTAGTAAAATATTGGTCAGTCTTGTAAAGTCAATAATTTATTCTTTCGTGTAAAATTTAAGTCTTACTCGTCTGAAAATGTTGGTAGTGTGTGTAATACTTTTTATTGAACTCTGCATTTATGCAGTGCTCCATTGAAAGCAACTCTAATTCTAACTTAATATCCATTTTATTTCAACGCAGTTGAAAACACAATATGAACTTTTATCTAATACAGTATTTAAAGTATTACTAAACAAACTTACGGTTTTATGTGACATATGTTTTTAATCGTGTACTGGGAGT
The DNA here is from genome assembly GCA_029891345.1 of Dryococelus australis. Taxonomy (NCBI): domain Eukaryota; kingdom Metazoa; phylum Arthropoda; class Insecta; order Phasmatodea; family Phasmatidae; genus Dryococelus; species Dryococelus australis. Next base: position 148,163,670 of record CM056996.1, read on the forward strand.
TGACTCATACGTGGATGTCGTGGTTCTATTTTCAACAGTAGCAAAATGGAGATTGACTTTGCCACCAAAATGGCTTGGGCCTACCATGGCAAAAAGTCTTATTCAGGTTTGTAAGTACTGCCTAGGATATGAATTTAGCTGTTATATATCCAATGGTCGCAAAATGAAAACCAACTATGTTTATAAAATGACTTAAGGCATAGTGTATCACACTGGCAGGTTCGGATCCGAGGTATTACCTACGATCTTAACTTGGTGGTTATATATCCAAATTTTTTAATGTGGTGACCAACAATGTTTCAAAGCCAACAACGTAATACATTACACCAGCCCGTTCGGAATTGTGTCTCCTTGGTACATTGCGCGTTTCAGAAGTCTAACCCCAACGACCGTTGAATGATGGCCCTATATGCCTTCAAGTCGCTGGGTGCGGAGGACATACTATACTTATAACATGGCATGAGGCAGGTTGGTCGCTATCCTATTGGTTGGTGAGATACTTTCATGTTTACGTCAATTACTTTAACAAAGGCTGAACTGCATACTCGAACTCAACCTAAGATTTCATTAATTATATATTTACAAAAAAAAAGTATTTCTGGAATCAACCCTTTTTAAATATTTAAATTCTCTATAGGGTTAACAGTGCTGTTCGTTAAGTTTCACCATGGATTTAAAAGTATTTCAAATTCCAGTGATAATATGATTTTAATTAAAATAGCCCAGTGTCTATGCCGTCTATGTTTCAGAAGTAGGTGTAATTTCGAATAAAAAACAGTATTTTCCAATTGTAAAAAAAATATTGATTTTATACACTGACTGACTATTAAACGCCTATGGCCGATGTGTCAACCGGATTTTAAAATTTTATTAGAAATTTAATGAAATTTTATTAGCATGTATTTTATTAGAATTTTTTCTAATTTCTTTATATATATTTAATGTTCGCAATTAATGGACATTGAGGTCTAGGTAAACGGTAAAACATCCAACATAACCACCACTGTATGCAATATTGCCTACAAAGACACAGGGTTAAATAGAAAATAATTTTGAAATTCCAGTAGTTTAGAATGTTTTTAATAAAATGTATCCATTGTTACCTTTAATAAGCATAGTTATTACAATGTCTACACGGCATATGTTTTTCATGTAGGTATACAGCCCAATGAAAAAAAAACTTGAACTGAACAAATAATAGATTTTTGATTGTGGATACTCAGTGCATATAAAACAACTATGGCCGACGGGTTGACTATTTTTAGCGATTGTTACAATTTTTATAAATTCATTTAAAAGTTCCTTTCTCTGGGTTTCAAATTGTTTTTTCTAATCTTCTAAAGGTTTCTCGTACACTGCCGAATGAAAGAAAAAGAATTTATACGAACAAATTGAAACGAATTGTGCTATGGGGAAGACTGTCAGATAGATAGTGTGAGAAATAATATTTAAGCCCCACGTATGGGCATTAGCCACTGAAATGAATTGGGGTTCTTTAATGTACGTGAAGACAAAGCAAGAGATATTTATATGTGTAATTATATGCAACATGTAGGCAGGGTTTGCAAATAAACAACTGAATGTGTAGGTGACAGAACACACACTGCAAATTACTAAAACTCACCATAAAAACATCAACAGACTTACATCTTACCAGCATGCTTCCTTCTATCCAGTCTTATCTCCACCTCCGCCGAGCTATACATATGTCACACTTTAAATATTTGCTGGGAAATTATAAGGAAACTAACTACTAGCATATCAATCAAAGAAGTCCAAGGGTGAAGTGGAGTTTAATGCAAACTAAACCGTTTCTCAATTCATATACTTCTCCCAACTTATATTGCAACCACAGAATATTTACAAATACCACGCAGCAGCTGGACTAGAATATTAAATTTAAAACTCTGTATGTCTTTCAAAAATAGCAATTATGTGTGTGTGCTCGGCAACCATAATTTAAGTATTTGCAGAGTTTTAAAAGTTCGTACCAAAATTAAAATATTTTAGTGTGCAGAAATATTGGTTAATGATCAAATAGTTACTCACACGTTACATTTTACAAGAAATCTGGCTATGTGTCTGCACTGAATAAAATGCTCCTGGCTAGCAATGTCAAAATTAGGTAGAGTAAAAAACGAGTTCTTATTTTCAGGTACTTTGCGATCAGCAAGAAAGTGTGTTATTAAATGCGTAATTAACAGGAAAACGTATTCAACACTCCAACGCTGGAACAACGGTCACTTAGTATGGCGGTGATAAGATACCTTAAATTTCTGCGTTATACTTGAAGTCGCAAAGCTCCTAAGCCCTCTTGAGACAAATTGAAAACACTCTGTCGGCAATTTACGTAAAACGGAGCATATTTGCTGGGGTCAAACTCAGTTTTAAATTATAATTTTTCACTGTTCAGACGGAGCTCAGGTCTACCTGACCTGTTACGTAAGCGACCCATTTAAACAAGATGGAGATCAGAACATTCTTTAAACAACTCAAATTGGCGTCGGTTACCTGATATGAATTTATCTGTGGGACATAGGGCTTACATCAGGATGCATTCGTTATGATTATAATCAATGCGTTGGTATCAACTATTACCAACTTACACAAATTAACATGAAGCTCAAAACTTAACAATATGAAAATTAATACGTAATATTGAACATATGAATAATAATCTCTCAACTGCTGCGTGCACCATAGTAAATATGTAATATGTAAAATAAAATAAAATAAAAATTAGATTATTGAATAACACAAACTCATATGCTAGATTTCTATACCACTGTAAGGCTTAACAATACTAATTAGATGTTTTACATAATGAGACGTTACATTATATTAAAAAATCTGTTTCGCTTAGTGTATAAGTAATAATACGAATGTGGACAATAGGTTGGCTAGACTATTGTCATAGTTTTGTAAGATTTTAGTTGGGTAAGATTAGGTTATTCCGTGATACCATATAATTCTGTGATAGTTTAATGTAAACTGCCACGGTGTTCCTAAACAAGCTACCTTGAGGTCCCAATAATGGATAGCAAACATTCATCAAAATTTGCCTGTGATGCGCTTCAAACTTTGGAGCAAGGAAAAATATATATACTGCCGTTCTCTACAAGATTGATTAGTATGTAAAACTGTGTACTTTAAAGAATGTTGCAGAAATGTTAAAAGTGTACCTACTAGGAGATAAATAATATAAACTGTACACCTACAATAATACCGGGGCCGCGGGGCTGAGCGGTTAGACTGCTCACCTCCCATCAAGGTGAACCGGGCTCAATCCCCGGCCGAGTCACTCCCGGATTCTCGCAAGTGGTAATCATGCCGGATGATGCCGCTGGTTGGGGATCCTTCCTCGGGGATCTTCCGTTTCCCCCACCTTTGCATTCCAGCGCTGCTCCATCTCACCCTATTTTACCCCCATCGGCTCTAAAGACTTCGTTATTAAGAGCCTCCCAAATCTATTAACTCAACTCAATGCAGCTGATCGAAAGCAAGAGTCTAAAATGTTACATAAAACTCTGAATGCATATAAATTTCATCATATTTTTTTCACAGTATTGTCTAAGTTAGCAGAACCAATATCTCAGCGTTTGTATCCGTTCCGTTCAGTGAGTATTGCATTATTAAAATTAAAATAAATTTATTTGGCATATATTTATTTAGAAATATAAGACAACTTAAATACCAAAACATAGTAATAAACAGTACTAAGAAATATTAACTAAACATGCGTATTTCTAACGTAAAACCCATTTTACATTACACGTCTTCGATTCCTTGCTTTTGTGTAGTTCCCTTCCTCCTTTCCTATAAGTGATCCACACAATATACCCTAGTGGCATTTCGGCCAACGTTCTTCCTCAATTTACACAATGTTTCCACATCATGCAAATAAACTGGTTTCACAGTCCTGATACTGTTTTCTTTCTGTATAATTTATAACTTTCTAGCGTATGAAAATTCTAACATTTCCGGGACGTGAAGACTTTCATATATCCGCCGACCATATTGTTACAATCATAAATATGTAATGCATTATTCTAACATATAGAACGAAAATATCAGTTTTAATAGACTATAAAATTGAGAATTCCACTTTTATTTAAATAGGTTACAATTAATTTTAAAACCTTGCTCCCGACTCTACCGCACGCATTCGTCGGTCTTAACAACGAAACACGCGAGATTGTTGGCAAGGGGGTTTACACGTGTTATTTAATTAAACTATGCACTTTACGAATCAGAATTCTGACAGATTTGACGACATCTGGTACAGCAACATGACACCAGAGTATTATTTTCAAAGACGCAATAAACTGGAATGCGTTTGGCCCGTTGTTCTGCTACTGCTGCCGCGATCACAGAATGCATAGTACATCAGAAGTGACATGGTGACGTTTCCACGCAATTCATTAGTGTTTCTTTACTTTTTGGTAGCCATCTTTTCGGGGCGCGCTTTAACCACGTGTTGAATGCATTTCAGTTGAGTTATATCGTAATTTTCAGTGAATTGAAAGTTCCACGAGTAAATAGTTAGTGTTATTTCATTCTAAAATGATGAAAGACATGAACGATGTGCTTATCGTTATGTCAACGTGTTATGTATCAATTGTAGCCCGACCCTGAGAAAACTAGCCATCTAAGCTTCCTTTTGGTGCTCTCATTCTCCCATCTTGCTACTGAATTAGGTACACGAGCAATAAAATAGTCCTGAAAGTGTCGTGGAACTGCAATTTTTACTATATCTGCTTTAAAAATGACATGGGTTGTACTCAGGAGTAACTTTAAATTTTAAAACTGCTTGTCCACAACATTCGCATCTAGGCTAGGTTCATACTTTCGTATTTTTCTTGATCCATCACCTGTCAATTCACATAAGTGCAAGGTTCATACACTACAGTGAAATAATAAATTAATATATATGTTTTCAACTACATATTAAGGGGTTGTCGGTCGTTAACCTGCCTGTTTTTACCTTATCCGACGCTTTGTGCAGTCGTGTAGTTTATCTGCAGAAATCATTCCCAGAAACAAACCTATCCTGTGACAGAAGCGAGGTATTTAAGCAATACTTGATAGTATTAATTGTCACCTTTGTAAAAACGTAGTGTTTGGAAACAAGTTTTTACCCTGACTAATTTAACCCATGTTTGTTTATTTTAATTTTCGTGACTCATGCATCACCAATAAAATTCGCAGTTGACATGTAAAATATATTTTCCCTACAGTAGTCCGGGAAACCAGCTGATGAATACAGTATTCGTAACTGTCATTTCCAAGATTTAAATAAGGGCAATCTCTGCCTACTTGGGACAGCTATTGTTGAAGTTATTACACATGCGAGATAGTATCATGATGTTTTCTTACCATAAACTGTTGCTGTGATTTATGATTATTTAACTAAATAGTGATTCTTGTAAACAGACTTCTCTTGTGCTAACATTTCTTACACTTTATAATTCATGTAGGCCTATACAAACATTATATATTAAAGGAAAAATTGTGCCTTTGCAGCAGAGCTCATGTCGCAGGAAACTAGGATTACACATACGAACATACAGAGACAGAAAACCAAACAATAATAGTTACAAATAGGTAGGCCTACGTGAAGAACACAGAGAAATCAGTGGAAGGAATTCAGTTGGTAAGCTGCAAATTAACAAAACGAAAAACTGACCATGGACTGAACGAAAACAAACACAGTCGTCTTCTTGCAACTAAACGATTCCTTCTGCAGAATTATGTGTGTTTTGTACCTGTTGACAACTATTTCTGTTTGTTTTTGTCTGTTTGTATGTGTAATTCTAGTTTTCTGCAACACAAACTCTGCTACAACAGTATATATCCAAAACAACTTATTATTTTTTTCATATATCACTAATGCAGACCTGGTGAATATTTAAAACTGTGGCTGGTGATGATGTCACTATTGTGAAACATTATCACCAGATTGTCAAAATAGCTACCAACGTTTTACAATTGAGCACCTAGGTCTGCTGCGAAAGTTTTCAGATGCCACTTCAAGAAATACATGACTTCTCAATAATTTTCTTTAGTTTAATGTTCTTTTCTGTATTTTTGTCTCTAAATCCCGTCTCTTAGGAGGAGTGTGAAGTTAAACATTTTTTTGTTTTTGTGAAATCGTTGTTTGCGCGTATTCGCGTATCTTGGTAAATATATGTTCTATAAACACAACCTTTTGCTAGAAAATGTAAAAAGCTATTATCTATGATTCTATGTTTTTACTTTTAACATATTAATTACATTCATAGAGAAAAAAATTCTTGAAATTGGTCAAATATCGCATTTTTTGGAGCTTGCCTATGCTGTTTCCTTAAGCGGCAAGAAAAAAGTACAAACATACAGACGCAGTATAATCTGTGGGCTTTCATTACATGTAGTAAAATCCCGGTGTTATAGAAATAGCTTGCACAGTACAGGACCACGACGGAAACACTGCACTTCCAGTATGTCCTCGTATCAAAAAAAGAAACAAGTAAGTATAATTGCAAAAAATAATAATATTGCAGATGTGCAAAATACTAACCCTCCCATTCTTAAATCAGATCAATGACAAGCTGGTAGAGAATTATATTAATTGTTACTATATTTTTTTTAATTCAACTTTGTAATTAACTTTGCCCAAATATATTTGAATAAATGAGGTTCCTCTCATCCCTTCTTAGGGGGAGGGGGAGAGGGACTGCAGTGGTCATAGTGGTAGGACGTTTACCTTCTACCAATGTGATCCAACTTTGTTTCCCTGTGAGGTTACTCACAGACTTTCACATATAGGAATTGTGTTGGGTGATGCTGCTGGCTGACATGTTTTCTCGAGGTTTTCCTGTTTTCCCCACCCTAGTATTTCAGTGCTGCTCCATATCCACCATATTTCACCCTCATTGTCTCTCAATACCTTGGTTGTTACAAACCACGTAAACCTCTCTTAACCCCTCCCTTCTTGAGATGACTGGAGGTCGTGGTGGTTTAGCGGTTAGAGAATTCGCTGTTTCACGAAGCACACTTCATTCTAAATACTGACGAATCATCATCAATATTAGAATAAGCTTATGTCCAATTAATTACCCTAAAAATTAGAATTTCATAAATCCTGCAGAAGAGTGAAATAGCGTTTAATGAAAATCACGTGATGTTTTTCAATTTTGCAGATAATGTAGTTACAGGAAAAGATTGGCTTTATTTTAAAACTTCCTTTGGAAAATGATAAAATGTAAACATTTGTCATTTACTGGAATTATTACATCCTACTGTTCAATTCATCACCATCTAAACATACGAGTATACTTAATTTATTTAACTTAACATCTTGTCGACTGCAGGTTCATAGGAGAATGGTGCCCCAAGAACACACTGAAGGGAATACAAGGAAGGTATTGGTCATGGGTCATGCCTTTATTAGTGAGTCACACCAGAAATTGCCTGGAGTGAGTTCGAGAAACCATGGAAAATGCAAATCAGGAAGGCTACATTGATTAGCTATTAAAAATATGAGAACAGATTTGGTTGTATATTTTTGTGTTGACAAACAGCTGATTTATTGTTTGTCACTTCAACTCTGCTGGCTTGGGGAGAAAAGAGTTGCAAGATTGGCATTTTGTATAAGGTGTAGCCTTGTATTTGTTGACGATGTGTATGTCATTAATGCCCGGCAAAAATCAATTTTATTACCAGGAAAGCTAAAGGTTATGTATAGAACATGCTTGGATCAGTTGTTCACATTTTATTTACCTTCAGTTGACAAATTTTCACAGCCATAGCTTCTAATAAATGAATTCCATAAACTACTACACTGAAATAGCAAATCAGAAGTTAGAAAAATACGTATCTGCAGTTTCATATAAGTGCCTGTATCTTTAATGCAACTTACAGGCTAGACCTTAAATGCCCGGCTATTCAATGTAAATAAAACTTGTATGTCTCCAGTACGGCTGCGTACTTGTAACGCACTAGCAGACGACTTCAACAGAGTATTGACTAAAAATAAAATAAAACAGTCACGAAATAGCCCTACCACAGTAAGTTAACTACAAAACAACATCGGGGATCACGTGTTAACAATGTAATTTTGGCATAAGTAATCTGTAACGAGACATCAAAAAAATAAAACGCACACGAAATATTCGTGTTGTAATTAATCCCATGTGAAATTCAAGAATCTACTTAAAGAATATTCTACTGGAAAATGCATATGATGTGCAGGTGGTAAAAAGAAGCTAATTTGTTGCACTGACGCCTACTTGCTTGAAATCTCTTATAGTTTTTAAAGTTTTATTTCACGTACTCATGTTACATATTTACCAACTATAAAACCATGCTTTCTTCATGTTTATATGCTAGACACACAAATACGCACCGTACATTAATTTTAATAAAGAAAGCACCATGGCCAATATCAAAACACAGAATGTGCACCAAGATTTTTCACTCGCATAGTCGCATTATTTCTTCGAATAGACGGAAGAATGTTGGTCAATATCGCACGCAAAACACTTCACATACTCTAAATCGAAAAGTTTCAGTGGAATAGGAGCTAATTGCTGTGTTTATTGCCATAAAACATAACACCGGCAATTCTACATATAAAATGGCGTTTGTCGACATTCTTGTACGCCCAGAGAGCAAGTGGCCAATCAGAGCGCTGGTACACTGAACGGAATGAAACAGCTACGCCGTGTCACTTCTGTTATCCATTGTTTATTTTGTGCCGCGATGCAGACGAGCGCTCGCTTCGCATTAAGGATGGGCTAAACAGTTACGATCGTGTAACGTGTTCCAACGTTCCAGTTCCCAGCAAGTGACGCATTCCAGGAACATGTTAGTTTTGTAGCAGGTTACTCTAAATTATTTCTCGCCTGTCCCGAGGTTCCGGGATTTGACGATTACGTTGTTCAGCGTTCCAAGGCTTGGCGTTCCCATCGACTAAATATGATGAAGACTGATCTTGCTGGCTGGGCACAACCAATCTTCGTGTCCCAACATTTGTGTTCCTTTGGTCAATAATGGGTACATGCGCAGAAGACGAATAAGCAGTCTACCTCATTTTTAGTCTATGGGCATCCCAATAAATAACGCTTGTGCATGCACTGTTGGAAACCAAGACGTTCCAAAAAGGGAATTTAATGCATGCGCACACTCACAGTTGTCAGACGAAAGGTTCCAAAAAATAAAGTTTTTGAGGGAGGGAGGGAGAAGTTAAACAGTGAAACTGTGTTTGCAATTGAAAAATTATGCGTCAATGCGTTTGCAGACGAAAAGAGTGTGTGTTATCTATTGATTTCCAATGGTTCTTAGCAGATCGCGCGCATTGATGGGATTTCCTTAGTGTTAAAACAAATAGTTATAACTTTCATCATAAGTGAAACTTGTACGGCTGCAACCAATCAGAACAGAGTGGTCTGTATTGTTGGCAGGAAACTTTCAGTTACACTACAGTAATGTAAGTATAAATAATATTAAAAGGCGTATGTGTGCACATGCTTAAAATTATATTTGTTAAGAAAAATTATCTGCTCTGATAGAAAATGTCGGCTTTAAAGTATGATTTGTTTAATTATAGTTGGGATATACGTAGTTAGGTTGGGAACAAAAGTATACAAAGCCAGATGTTCCATACAATAACTTTTACGCATGCGCGCAGTAGTCAGTGTTTGAGGCAATCCAAAATGTTCCAAAAATAACGGCATAAACAAAAGAACGTGTTACCAAGTTGTAAGATATTTTATAACCGTTATGTTAGATAACGCCCATCTCTACTTTGCATCGTCGACGAAAATGTATTTTCTTCCCCTCTGTCGAGCGTGTGGGGCCGCGATTAAAATGGAAACCGCCCGGGCCGTGGCTACCGCCTGCGACGTCAAAAGACTCGGACGGCTGATTAACTCCGCGGATGCCTCGTAGCAAGCAGGGAAGTGGGTGTCGAGCGAGGGTAGTATCCAGCCTCTTGCGATATGAGCACACACACACGCGCCGACTCATCCGACCGAGCCATCTCCCTGGCGAGGACTCTCCTCTCCTTTGTCGCGAACTTTCGTCGGCTCTCCCGCGCCATCTGCATCAAAAGTACTTCTTCGTCAGCGTGAAGGCTGCAGGATGGCGCTCGCGGATTATTCGCCCCTCCACCCCTCTTTTCCCTTCCCCCGTCAGATACCATCTTTCCGCTCTGCGAACCCCAACTCGGCACGCGCGGATTGCTGCTTTGTTCTGTCAAATAAAACGAAAATAAAAGAAGATATCTGTAAAACAAACCTCCCCCCCCCCCCTCCTGGCTGCACAACCGTGTTTCCAAACGGTCTACTAATTGACTGCGAAATTATTTTTGAACTGACTAATGTTATTCGGGTAACCGGAAAACCTACTCAGTTACTTTATATTGAAATCTCGTAGAGCGAATGTCGAGCACTGTTGTAGAGGTCGAAGAAAAGGTTAAACGTGCTATGAGTTTCTTCTTATCCGTAGCGAGACGCAGTGGCAGAAAGAAAACCTAAAAGAGATGAATGTCAAGTTAAGGAATTAAAATAAGCTTCATGCTAACACTTAACACATGTTATCACATAATATGGGAAATTATTTCGCGAATTTTTAAAGCAATATCAACATAAATAAGAATCCATTAAATTGTAGATTTAAGTGTTCCGCAGGCTACCTCGTCTGTTTGTCAAATGACTCCTGCCTCAGTGTGCAGCCAGTAAAAACCCTCTACCAGGTAGCACGTGATTACACCCTTGTATTCCTGCAACTCTTACTGACCTGGCGCCCTTAAGGCTGTATCTGAGAGTATGAAGTCCAAGCCAAATATCATCCACGCTTGAAGAACGGCATATCCTGCTGCAACTGGCGAATTTTCCGTTCATAAAGTTACGCGTAGTTTTCTCAGTTATCTCGCTCCTGTAAGTCTCTCAGTGATAATACTGGACATTTTTACGGCGGATAACAAAATACTAACGCTTGCTTAAAATAAATTCTGTGTCTGAATTTTTATGCGTACGAAGTGTTTGTGAAATCACCTCTTTTGCTCTAATAGTAAACCCTTTACAGAACACTAAGTAATTGGTAATAACTTTTTCATACGTTGTCATAAATCAAGCACAAATCATAAACATTGAATGTTAGTTAATAAAACGTTTTTCTATTGATTTATGCACGCCGATATGAAGTAGGAATGTGAACATTAAATCCCGGACAAAATTCAAATAACCCAAACACTTCATCATTGTTTTTATTGTATGTGATTCAAGAGTTAATGAGCAGATAATGTGACAATAAACTGTTGATTTAATCAAATTTGTGAAATTTCCAAAAATATTCTGAGAGCAAATAATTAAAATCAAGAAACCTTATGTAGCATGAAATTCTAATAGCTCACTCTAAGAAATTATTTGTAAATCTACCATATAGCGGTATGCGTACAGTGTGTTATGTTTTAATAACCAGAGGTGTTTCATGATATTAAAGCGAACAGGTTTGGGTTGGCGTAGCACAAATTAAAGAAGGGGTTTATCCAAAAGTCTTTATATAAAACCCAAATGAATAACAATTAACACAACTCTCTATAATCGTTGAGTTAAAGCGGGGGAGTCAATGAAAATATATACTAATCAATTATGCAGAAACCACGCTATTATAAATTAACTAAATGTCTCTGAACCCACTGGAACTTGTTCACCTTAATCTCGATGCCGAAGGCTGCTTTGCATCACGTCTTGGTGGCGGCGGTCCACGCTACGACCTTCTGCGGTCCTTCTTGACCACGCGTCAGCTGGCTGGCGTCAGGCCTGGTTTCATGTCCCCGTGGCGCTAAATACCGCGAGATTATAAACTTAACACTGTTTCCAAAACGTCGCTCAGGTTGTGGCCTCACACCGATTGCAACGATATGTCGCATCTCGTGCATGGGGTGTCCATTCTAGCCAGTGTTATGGACATGGCTTGCCCACACCGTAACACTACCCTCATTTTCCAAAGATAAATAGTTGCCCCCAGCTCTAGGAATGGCCTATGGTACTGGATCTGTCATGCAATGAAACCCACGTCTGCTTCATGGCAACGGGAATAATGATGGTTGAAGTAATCTTCAATACGGAGAGGAGTTTAGGGTAGGACGGTATGGCGACGCCAGGATAGCTGGGTGAAGGAGCTGCCTTGGCTTATTTCATGACTGGGAAGCTTTGTAAATAGAATGTGCTGTCTGCTGAGCGTGAATGTGTGTGGTCATGGCCCTGGACTTGCCCTTGTTTACCTGTGTGCATGCTTCCTCTCAATATACGCAGCTGACGGAATTGAAACCTTGCAGCCTGCTTCATTTCCTAGCCTGCCTATATGTAGTTTTTTCAGTTATTATTGAAAAGTGAATGTTTGATAATGTAACAATATTTATATTTAGTTTTGCTTTTAGAAATCTGAAAAATTCAATCCCCTCCCGTTAGAAAATGTATTTAGTTTTATACATCATTATATTTTATTTTAAGCTTTGAGAATTTCATCGATATTATTATCTATATGTATCTAAAACGAAAATTATTAGATATTTGTGTGTAATATACAATGAATCAGTGTGTCGGTGAATGACATACATTGATGAAAACTTTGTTTTGGCAACTGGTAATTTAATATTTTGTGTATATTAAAATTTAACTACTTCTCAATTAAGGCATTAAAATTTATATAGATCATTCTTATCATAATAACTAATACTATTTTACGCCTATGACTATAGACTATTTCCAATGTGCTCATTTTTAAGAAGTCGACAGGAGTTTCGCAAAAAAACATGGTATTTGAAGGGTATGGGGGAAAAACAATTAATGTCATTTTCTTTAAACTCTTGGGAAAATGGATTTCAAAGTTTGAAATTTTATTGTGGGCGAAGTTACAGGAATATAAAATTGTCTCTGGGTTCTTGGTTAGTCCGACAAGTAGATGTACCAAATGATAAAAATAAGTACATAGTGTAATCATCAGCATCATTATTTCATTCCAACTACATAACTCACGTGGAAAAAACAATTAATGTCATACAAAAAATGAAAGAACAATGAATGTTGAAAACTAGTGAAAACCAGTGAATTTCAATGTCAATCCATAATAATGCCATATTAACTCATGTTTTTATCACATTAATGCAGCCAGTATCACTGTTTCATAACAAAAGTAAATAAAATAAAACATGTTGTACTGGTAGGTTATTAATGTCACTTGAACGATTTGTTGGTTGTCAGCAAACATAATTTTGTAAGTGTGGTAATGCACTAGTCTCTGTTCGTTTGTACATGAGCAACATTATTGTTTTCAGAAACAAATTGAATTGCAAGTAAAAAAACGCCTTAAACAAAGCACAGGCAAGCACACAATCTTTGACATCTAGTTATGTACAACTGTCTAGTCATTACTTCCTAGAGTAGTGTGTGGTAAAGATGCAAAGTAACATTTTGCTTTATCTTCTCAAAAATTCTTCAAGAGCTGTAGATCTTTGTACTTAGCTTCGTTTATAGGGATGAGCTCTTCATATGAACAAGGAGGAAGTCTAAATTCACCAGATTGAAGATCTGGTGTAGGTCGCTTCTTCTTGGGTAGAACCACAACTGTAGTATCAATTGTACCATTGCATGTCAGTCGATATTGAATGAGTCGTGGATGATCCTGTGAAATGACCAAATGTTTTATTGACCTTGTTGCAAAAGGGCACTGTGTAGCATACAAGAGGGTCAAGAATTTTGTCCACGCTAGATACACACACTGACTTTCACATGAAACTACCTTGAATGGTTGAGGTTTTACATGTGCTGTAAGAATTTCATCATTCCAGCCTGACTGAGTCTAAACAATCGCCTTCTGGTTAATTAAAGCCATATTGCTGTCGCATTCCATATATGAGTGACCACGTTCAGGGAACGTCATTGTCACTTTTTCAAGTGTTTCATGTAGTGTACCACATAATGTAGAAAACGAAAGATAGCATAATTCTTGTTTTCACCACAACAAGAATCACTGTAAATTTCCAACTCTTCTACATTATCATCCACGTGATTACAGATAAAATCCCACAGCATTGAAGCAACGTCATCTGCTCCCTTCTTCCCATGCATTTCAGTGTAGGTATAAATATATATTCAGAGGATGACGGAATGTGAATATTAAAAACGTGAACAGATAACTGTCGTCTATAATAAACATCGTTTGTTGCAATATTTGGGAAATGTACATTTTTCAGGAAATCTATGCAAATGGCTTCTCGTCGCATCGTTTTTTGACAGTCAAGTCTTGATTTTTGCTTGTTACTGTAACATGCTTGAGCTTTGCGTAAATTTAATTCATGTTCTGTCTCCATATTCTTTAAATCTCTCGTTATTTCCTGTGTTTTGCAGGGATCTACTGCTAATACATCTTCGTTATCAACTCGTAGTTTTGCCAATTGATCTTCTAGACTCTTCTTATTAACTTTGTAGGAATCACATGAACTACAAGTATATTTCCTTGAATAGCCAAACGATAGTGTTAAATAGATTCCTATATGTCTCGTATGAAACTTTATTGTTTGTATACTTCTCGGTGTACAACTGATGCATTTTATTTATATTTAAAGTTTCAGGAAGATATAGCCGTTTGGAATCATTGGAACTATAATGTGAATGCCTACCTTTAAAAGAGTTTATATGCTAATGAATGTTCACTGTTGTATCATTCGGAAGCATCTTTGGCTTATTTGTGTGGCGACCACGGCCATCTTTATGGGCTGTTTCTGTCGGTTTCAGGCTTTTCTGTATGATTTGTATCCTCTGTGCTGTAATTCCATGTAGAGCCAGAATGGCTTTGTAGCAGATTGGAATGTCAACTGCAGAGCAACCTCGCTCCACTCTAAGGGTGTATTTATATGGTGCTGAGTGAAAATCAGCTTCATCCTCTTCCTTTCTGGGCAGCCGAGTAGCTACTTCGCATGCTGCAATCAATCCTACAATGTATACATTTTGTTCATCATACGACTGTATTTCGTTAAAGTATTTAATTATCCTACTCCTTTCTACTCCTTTCAGCGTCACACACATTTTTGAAACACTAAGTTCTTTTGAATCTGCAATTTTCACCAGTCTCGTGTGTTTGATGTAATTTTTTCGCCGCATCAGTAACCCGACAATGCCGTGGTTTCTTTTTTTTTTTCTAGGTTGAACCTGTATTACTCACGTCTCTGGTATCTTCCGAACCAATCATGTTTGGCTCTTTGATTTCTATAACTTCACACGCCTCTCTGACATTAAATCACAGACGTCACTTCAATAAAATGCAATGAAGTTGTTTATGTTGAAGTATTGAAAGACGAGAAACCGATCATAATTTTTGTCTACTAACATAGAACATATGACCTAGGACTACCAACTCACACAACAGATTTTACCAAACACAAAGAGCAATATTCGTACCGAGAACAAAATGACATTCATTGTTATTCTATACATTCGCAATGACTACCATTGTATTTCCCCTGTACAGTGATTTTTCAAACGTTAAACCAGGCCAAACTGTTATTGTTTTCACTATGCTTACCATCTGAATATAAACTTTCGCCTGCTCTTTAACAGATGGCAGCACTAGTCCAAAAATCCCATTTTTTGGCATTCATTGTTTTTCCCCCTGTGCCCTTCATCCTACTTTCTAAGTGATTTACTAGTGCGAAAATTTTCAACAGAATGTTTTCATTAACTCCGATTCGTTTCTTTACTGAGGAAAGGTGCCAAGGGAATGCGTACCCTAACATATATAAACTAGTCTTACACCAACAATGTTTATATTATGCCCATGTTATAAATCTTCTACTCTCTGTCTAACAATCGTGTGTTTTACAAACATTTATTAATGATTACACTAAACCCTTGATATTTCTTTAGTAGTACTGAGTTTACTCAAGTGGCCATTATGATGCAAGAACACTATTACTTCTAAAATAAAGTGAGTGGGAAGTTATGAGAAAATACTTTTCTTTATTTTGAGATTCATATAAGGTGTACTAATAAAATATATACTAATTTATTATACTTGTTATGAAAGTGGTACTTTTTAAAAATATTATTATATTACCTTTACAAATAGGTAGCTAATTAATGCACACACTGAGTATATATAATACTTTAAAATATTTATTCGATTTTTTTCAACTTGGCCTTTTTCTGAAACTACGGCCTTAAACATGTTAACTCGTATGTCGAGTTTGTGTAAAACTTATTGTTTATATTAGCTTTACTATGCACCTATGTTCCATTTTTCCTGTATATCGCGCTTCAGTTTAATATGTCTGAGTGTCCATTTCGGTATTCGTTTTTGACCCGGCCGGGGTTCTTGGGTGTATGGTGTAATGATAAAGAAATGCCACTATGTTACCTTGTGATGAAATTAAAATTGTCGCTGTGTCGTGCTGTGCTGCCATGGTGCGTACTGCTAAGCTCGCTTCGCGCGCACGCCACGTAATACCGGGCCTGAGGGTGACTGCTCTCTCTGTTCTGCAGCTGTTATGCTCTGTTACGGCGTTGTGGTCATTTTGCCGTGTTACCCCCCCCCCCCCCCCTGGAGGGATGCGACGCCGTGTTGGCATTTCAGCTGCCATTAATTTGTCCTGAAACACTTTCAGTATGGCTTAGAATTCATGCATAACATTAATATTTTTTTAATGGTAATTCTTTGTGGTGGCTCTGTTGAAAATTTATTACGTGTCCTTTAATTAATACATCATAATTTTATTTAGACTCAATTAATATAAAAATTAATTCTTTTATTAATGTAGTTGTATAGCTAAATTCTTTCTGTTAAACGTATCCACAAATTTATTAGTCATGAAAATGTAAGCTAGATTTTATTAACTGCAGAATTTCAAAATATGCGTGTAAAAATTTTACTAAAACCACACACAGTTATTTATTAATGAATGCAATGATCCAGGTGCAAACTTGTTATGTTTTATTTTTATATAAAAACTCACATAAGTATTACATTTAATTATAAAATAGTAATTAGCTTTTTTTCTGGCTTCTCGGTGTATGTTATTCTTATGATATTGTCTATAAAATATTATTCAAGGCTTTTTCATTTATACTAAAGTTTTCTCACTTAATATAACAACAACAGTGTGTACTAACTGATCGCACACCCAGGGGTGTGTTTACAAAACAATGTGGTGCGCATCGAACACGCAGTATGCTAACAGTGTGTCTCACTGACGCATTGCGAGAGTGAGCTGTCCTCGCACTAAGCGGAAATACTAAAATGCAGCGAGGAGGGAGGTAGTGAGGTGGAGAGAAGAATTTGCTACCTCAACCTGTAATGAGGTCGCAGCGTCCTCGGCACCTGGTTGTGCTCCTTGTCTCTCACGAGGGTGTGCTTTAAAAATATAGCAATCAGTACTGTATAATACCTTATTACTCTTCAACATTTTTAAACATAATAATTTTCATTGTTCTTAAGCCATCCCTATGTGTACTTATATCATGTCAAAATATGAGCATCATGTCTTTTATTATTTAATTTATTAAATTAAAATTATAGTATAGCTCTGGCCTGTCATGCCACTAACCGATGTGTTTACATATTGCGTAAAACGCGTACTTTACATTCTCAAACTCCTATTAAACTCACACAGACAGCATCATGTATTGAAATTGCTTTATCAATGTAGCACATTATAAGATTATATAATTCGCTACTATTATGATTTTAAGATGCACATTCTTGCTACTGTATTTATAATCAATTACCTGAGTCTATTGTGTTAAACTATTTGCATAACATTAAGCTTTTATACATGATAATGTAACATAAAAAGAGGCAACTCTTCATATTTATATATTTTAAATATTATCTGGACTCTCTGTCTAACTCTCTTAGAGGACACTTGTATAGTAATTTACATTCCAAAAGTCATATGCTTCATAATAATTTCCATATGTTTTATTATTACCCTCTGTGTGCACGCAGCTAACTGCTAATCTAGTACATTCCCAGCAAACAAGGAAAATACGGGCAAAAAACGGACCGGTAAAAGCTAGCCGACAAACTCCGGCCAGCCGATACCGGCCCGCTGTCTTATGCCAAAAGTGGCCCGATGGAAATATGGACTGGCAGCTAACTGTTGGCTGACAGCAGTGTTGGACCTGCAACGCCTGGATATTGCTACGATGCCGGGCCTGCGATGGCTGGGTGTTGTTACGATGCCGGGCCTGTGATGGCTGAATGTCGTTATGATGCCGGGCTTGCAGCGATATGATGTCCAGAAATGAGCAGTATAATAATGATAAAACTTTAACTTTTCGATTAAAAATTTCAGTAATGGTAATTTCCTCTTAACTTGTATTCATATCTTTTACTTCTCTACACATTATGTGATATGAAAATCTTTGGCTTGCCGAGTGTGGGATTCGAAAATTAGACCCCTGAGTTGACAGTCCAGCATGTTAACCTATACAACCTATACACCATGAGGGAAGTTGCCGATGTTCTCCAGTAATTGCAAATATATCATTACACAAATTATTATAAAAGAATGTACAAATTCCATGACAATATAACAAATAATTTAAAAAACACTGACTATTGAAAATCAAGTTCTTCACAGGCTTGCAAACAAAATAGATTTTGTTAGTTTTAAATACATCTGTCGGATAGTTGTACCGATGAAAAAAAATTTCGAAGTCAACCAATGTCATGGCCTACCACGTGACACATAAAATCACGAAAAATGAACATGCTAACGGTTAATGCACTGTCTCAAAAAATACACCATGCTGTTAACAGCTAGCTAACATCTTGCCTGATCAAAACACTTTCCAAAAGTTTGTCGTCAAAAAGACATCATATTTATATCTTTATTGTGATAAAGAGCCTTGTCTCGAAAATGTTACCAGGCCGAAATAAATAACAGAATGGCCAGCTTACAGAAAAGACAAAGATACTGTATGGGAATCAGCCCAGAAACATTTTTAAGATGCTTGCAATATGTTTGTTCTGCGATATCATGCCGAAATTTTTTTGGTGATATCCAACTGGTATCCTAAAAAATACAGTGGGCCATTGTGTTTTTTCTAACGGCAAACATTCTGTATCAAAAAAGACATCATCCCATTAACAGCTAGCTAACATCTTGTCTAATCAAAACACATTCCCAAAGTTTGTCGGGAAAAAGACATCATATTTATATCTTCATTTTGATAAAGAATCTTGTCTCGAAAACACTATCGGGCCGGAATAAATAAGATAATTGCCATCTTACCGAAAAGATAAAGATCCTGTTTGGAAATCGACCGACAAACATTTTTAAGATGCTTGCAACATGTTTGCTCTGCGATATTATGCCATCGTATTTTCGGTGATATCCATCTGTTATCCAAAAATATACAGCGGGCCATTGTCTTTTTTTCAACGGCTTGCAATCTGTCTCAAAAAAAGACATCAAGTCGTTGTCAGATGGCTATCTTCTGACATTGAAACGACAGTTGCGGACAGTATAGGTATCGGGCCGACAATTTGCCGACACTGTGCCGACTGGTTGTGTTTACTAGGTTACCCTTATTTTACCATTTTATTTTTAAATAACTTTCATACTCTAAGCATATTACTTAATTCTTTATTTGTTTTAATTTGCTAAAATTTTTATTGAACCCTAACTTAATAATGGTGCTGGTTATCGTAACACAATCTCTACATTAGATATTCTATATTGCAAGCTTTTTTCAATTTTTCATAAACATGTCGCAATTTACTCACAACTGGGACGTTATCGGGGCACATGATTGCCGTAAAGAGGCATATTTGCAATTAACTCGTGCACATTGCCTACAACTGTGTAGTATATCCATAAATGCCCCACAGTTGAAAAGCAATACTTCCCTCACGCCCTCATGCTGCCTGGAATTATCCATAAGGTCAGCTGCGCACATTTTAGGCTCTCAATATTGGTGTCAGTTTCCCGACGTAAGCGCAAATGTTTTCACGCTCAGGCGCGAAACGAACGACCTCGGAGTATGCCCGATACTTGTTTAATGATAATGAATATCGAATATGGTGTATGAGTGGAGAGCAGTATGGCAGCTAATAAATTACGTATCTCGTGACGTGTACGCTCCTGCGTTCTGCTCACGTGCGAAAACTGCCTGCAGCGAAAACTGCCTGCTCTGCAAGGTTTTGCAGAGCCTCTACTTTTCATGTATGTTGGGCCGGAATACATTTTGTATCTTACCAGTAGCGGTACAGTGTATTTTTGACACTGTCTGCAAACAGTCAGCAGCAAGTCCATATTTCCATTGGGACACTTCCGCAGTAAGACAGCGGGCTGGTATCAGCTGGCCGGTGTTTTTTGTCGGCTAGCTCTTACCGGCACTGTCGTGGCCCGTATTTTCCGTGTTTGCTGTGTACTGTCTTTGGCTTAATACTTGGGTAAAGGGGCGGCCTTAACTCGCTACTATATTTATTTCTTTTTGTAAACTACCTGAAATTGTATGCAGTTGAGTTTAAGTCTGGCATGAAATAGCCCAAAATGGTAAAGAAGTTTTAAAACTTGCATACAGGACTTATTATATTTTTTGACATTCTTCAAATTTTAATAGCAAATAAAAATTTGGCTGTAACATCATGAAAAATAGTTCCTGTTATATCTACAGATAATACTGTTCGAGTTTTAGCACAAATAATATATAAAACTAGGTGTTTTTGCTGTCGTATGAAGCAAAGCACCTTTATATTTGAGTAGTGATTTATTTTGTATCTTAAGTAACAAAATTTGTTTAAATATGACGTATTTAAAAATGAACATTAAAAAATTACGTATTGTGGTTCACACTCCCTGTTAATATAGTCTGCAAATGTTAACAAAATATATTCATAACATGGACTTAAAAGCGGACTTTAAACTTAAACAATATATCCATAGAATAAACCATCAATTGAATAGGTTTCTAACTGTTGTATTGTTCTAACTGAACTATCGGGTGTTTTCTGGGTATAATTTTAGGAAATGATTCAGTACATTTATGGCCTACTCAGTATTTAAGTTGGGTATTGAAGGGTGTCATTGCCAAATTTGGTCCTGATCCATCGAACGGTGTACAATTGTCATACACGACCCAGTTCTAGGGGTCTTGGGCATTTTGGGCGTAACGGGGGACCGGAGCCCATTTTGACCTAAATTGGGTACTAAGGGCATCCCTGCAAATTTGGCCCAGATCCATTGAACGTTGTATTATTGTACTGATAACATATTTACATAGATAAAAAAACTTGATTTGCATTTACAACATATGTATGAAAGTATGATATATGCTTCGAGAGGTGTTTCAGTATTGAAAAAAAAATGCATAGAATATATGGCATATGATATACAGTGATTATGAAAAAAATATATGAGCCCTCGGAAAATACAATTGCTTCTACGTAGAAATTATTGAAGCAATGTAATATTGAACAAAAAATTCCTTTTTAGTATATCAATGAGCAACGACGTATCATCCCCTTCCTGAACAAAGTAGGGAGTTATGATATGCACCCCCGAAGGTAGCATAACAATAAGTGTTTATTAAAATATAAAATAATAAAACAGGCTCTATATGTAGTGTGTGGATTTTTGTATGACGTGAGCACATGGAAATAAAGTAATGAAGTGCGTGTCCACACTAACTTTATTTTCTCTATGCAACAGCCCTTACGTATTATAAGAGGTGTATGTTCAATGCTTTGGTAGTTAGCAGCCAGTGTGATTTGTGTAGTGTACGTGTTGCTGTCCGAACTCCCTCCGATAAGAAGCTTCCTTCAGTAATATGCGAATGCGTCATTCGTGGCCACTAACCAGCAGCATTAGTTAGGTGGGTTGCACTCTAACTTAATCCTCAGTTTTCCTGCCAACATGGACAGGTATGCACCTGAAGAACTTACCAACATGCTCTTGATTTATGGCGCAGTAAAATGCGGTGGTAAATTAGCTGCTCAGTTTTTTCGCAAAAAAAAATATCTAACAGATGACACTCAGCACGTATCATCTTCGCTAGACTCTCCCGACGCTTGCAGGCTACGGGGAATCACCTGCCAAACTTATAACTGTGGTGTGCACAGGTGAGAAAATGTGTACACCATGCTTTGAGGAAGACGTTCTCGCCCGATCAACCCCCGACAGGCACCCATGCCATTGCACGTCAGTTGGATTCTTCTCACACGACGGCGTGGAAAATCTTGCATAAGCAGCACCTACACCTACCCAGACGTATGTAATTTATGTGCCTGTTTTCTGCAGCAGGCAAGTTTTACATCCCGAAGGCCGGCTTACCCTCTGTCCTCCTGCACTGCAACCGTACTCTGATGAGTATGGCAGTACTCGGCACTTTCTTCTCTTCTCTCTTCAGGCCATTGAGTTCTTAGCGCCTTTACGCGGCTTTCTGCAGTAAACAGTTCTTAACTCAGGTTTTTCAAAGCCTGTGCTGTTTAAAGACAAATCCTGTTGTACTCGCCACGATGTGTGACGAAAATTCACGTGTCAGCTGTCGAGATATTCAACGAAGAGTGGTTTACGGTGAAGACGTGGGCTGGCATAATTCAGGATCTTGTTTCATGCAAAACTCATTACGAGGGTTGTTGGGGGACGTACGGTTTGTGGCTGCAGCACGATGGAGCACCACCACAAAACGCTCATGCTGTTCGTGAATACGTCGACCAAGTGTTTCCAAGAAGGTGCGATATACTGGATAGACAGAGGATGCAATGTTGTGTGGCATGCTCGCTCCCCTGATCTGTCATCCCTCTACTTCTGTCTGTGAAGCCTCATTAAAAGCCCTATCTACTAGACGCCAGTGAACATGGCGGAATCGTAGCAGCCGGCGAAATGATCCGAACTAAAGCCAACATGTTGCAGAGTGTGCGACAGTCCATATTGCAACGTGGCATACACGAAGGTGGCCAGACCTTCGGGAACCTCTCGTCATTTCCTTGTAGACATATATACTTCTTCCTTACCATGTATTAAGTCGTTATGGATTGTTGCGATCTCCGTCTTTGTCTCGATCTAACCACCTTTTTTTCGGTTGTCCGGTATTCCTTTTTCTTTTTGGTTCATAATAAATTATTTTCATGGGATAACTGTGGTTGTGTGCTAGTGTGTGCTAGTGTGAATGTGGCTGGATGTGTCAGTGTGTCTGCATGTGTTACAATGTGAGGGAATCTTTGGCTTTGGGGAATTTTGAGGTTGTTTGGGCTTTGGTTGTGTGTCAATATGTGCTAGTGTGTGTCAGTGTGTCTGGATGTGCATCAATGTGTGTGTATGCTGACTCAATACTTTCTTGTGGTTTGTGAAAGGCGTAGTACTACGACATAATTGTGTCGGGTTCGTACATCATACTTAGAAGGTATTTAGTTTCGTTTGATGGTAATCGTATTTGTGAATATTTACATTTAAATATCAATTCGATGTGCATAAAGCGGGTCATATTTGTAAATCAGCATTTTTAGGTGACAATGCTTGGAATTGTGTCGGTTAACAGTAATTGTGGTAGACTTGTGTGATGATATAATGTAATGATATATGTAATGTATATCAGTAATGATATAATGATGGTTAATTCATCGGAATATTTATTTGTATAATTATTTTACATTTCCTAGAATCTGGCGGTCTGAAAGGTACTTCGGACGTAATTCCATTTTTAGGTCATTTAATTTATATTTGGCATTCGGTTAGTTTTTACTGTATTTCCTCAGTGTTACTTTAGACACCGACCTAGACGGACGTATCTCGCCATCCAACATAACGTCAAACTCCCTCGTCCATAAGTCGTAAGTGCTCCATCAACTCAATCTTCGAATAAAAAAAATTATGCTTAGTATATTGTTGCTCCAAAACGACACTTATACCACTCTTGCGCCGAAGTCAACACACATCTGCTGCGCATACACCCTTCCTCATATCAGTCAACTGCCTATCGCCCGAGGGTGCATATCGATGGTGCTCCAATATCACCCTCATGACACTTAACCCTTTCAACACCAATAACCAAATAATAAAATTAACTATTTTACTAATTAACCATCTCACCAGTTAACTAATTAACTCATTAACACTTTCCTTAATTAACCCTTTTTGACGAACCCTTTCGGCACTAAACACTTTGGGCACCAATTTAACCATTTGGGCACTGTATCCAGAAGTGAGTCGCGCTCTCTAATCCCGTCGGGTCAACAGAAACGGCCTGTATATTTATGTTGGAGAGAATGAACCATGACTGAATAATGTCGGGCCATGATAGGTTTTTCACCCCTGTCGGGCGACTTTTAGTTTTTTCCCCATAATGCTAGGTTGTTCGCCGATAGTGTCTCGTCAGACTCCTGGACAGAAATTAACTTTTCCCACTGCGACGTAAATGCTGTTCTTGGTTTTGTCACTATATGAGACTGTTTGAGATCGCCAGTCCATTCGTATGATGTTGGCAATGAAAGTTACTGTAATAATTGCGGGATGCTGGTGCGCTGAACGTGTCGGGGTACACTGTGATTTTATGGTAACGATGTGCATTTCAAGATTAGCTGCCCATCTTACAGTATGGTTTCCTGAGTGATGGTCGGGCCAGCACAATGCAACGTTCTTTTGTTGTGGTTAAAATTGTGAGGGACTGGCGAAATGGAGTTTTCGTCGGACTTACATGTTTGTGTCACGCTACCCTCGGCCCACGTAATATATGAGCGAGTGCATCGTAGAAGAGTGGTGTGACCGAGTGAAGTGCCTTTTGGAACGAGGAGTTCGTCAGCGGTGCAATAGCTGACCGTCATCCTGAAAGGCGACACTTTCTAAGTGACGGCGTCGTGGAAGGGGCTGCCCTACAACCATCGTCGCCCGAGTTGTCACGCTGGATTCGTCCCATCGTCGAGCCTATAGTAAGGCCGCTGCTAAGGAACTGTAGCTGTATGATTCCATTCTATCGCTCCAGCAGTGCGAGGCGTGAATCTGTTAACAAGATGCGTCTCGTCAGATCGCGAAGACCATGTGGTGTCTCTAAGGTGGCATTTAGTTTTGGCATAAATTTTTGATTTGAATGAAATTGTACATGAACGTTATTGAGACGTAGTGGAACGTAAACTGAGAATGAACTATTTTGAACACGAACGTTTTGAACTGGCTGCACATTTTAATTTGGCTGAAAGTGTTTCGGATATTTTTAATGCCTCATTGTAAAATTTCAGCCAGAGACTTATTGGGAATACCACATGAGAATTTGCCATTTGAGATTTTGCAGTGTAATTATATTAATAAATATTGTTGCCACTTTAGACGTGACTTTACGAACATTTTTCATGCATGACTGTTGAATACCCCCTTGGTTGTTTAGTTAAACTCCGTTGTGCTTTAGCTATAATCTCATACTATAGTAAGGGCGGGGTACAGTTCAGATGGGTGTGTGAAGTCGAGTACGTCTGGCTTCTTCCAAGGGTGGGGTTGGGGGTGAATTAGTCTTGGTGACAGAGAGAGGCATTTTTTGTTACTCCCCATCCCTGCGGGGGTCGAAAGGCGTCTCATATTGCTTTATCTGTCCTGTAGATCATTAATGTTTTAGTGATTGTTATATTTTCATTTCTGAGATTTTCTCTTACTCCTACGATTGATCTCATAAATCTCATATCCACTGCTTGTAACATAATTCTATATTTATTTGCCATTGTCCAAATTTCACTGCCTTATCATTCGCCTGGAATTGCCGTAGTCTTATATAATTTTATCATTGTGTCCTTCCTTATTTTATTTTTTTATTTTTTAGAGATTTTCAATTTCGTTTACTATGATAATGTGCATCCTGGAAATTTAAATTAACCAATTGTTCAATTATTTTATTATCTATAACGATTTTATTTCTTAGGACTTGAAGTCCTTGAAATTCCATGGATGTGGTTTTTATTTATAGAGGGGTCAAAATTATAGTTGCGTACTATTTTGAGGAGTTCAAATACTGTTCTCTGCATGGTTTTTCTATCATCTGATACAATGGCTTGATTGTCTACATATAAAAGTGTTATTGCGAAATTCTCCTGGCAAATGTCAGTTTGTATATTCGTTACATTTAGTCGCTGTTTTCACTCTCTGATTACATTGTTCAAATATAAATTAAACAGAGTAGGTGGTGTACAACATTCTTGTCTTACCCCCAAATTAATACCAGTCTTCTTTACTTCGCAATTTTGTTGCTTCAAACAGATATTCGCGTTTGCATTATATATATATATATAGTGGGGCTGAATTTGACCGACAAACTTGTTGGGGTGATTCTTTATGCAAAATAAAGTGGCCATTATATAGGTCACTTTGTACCCAAACTAAATATTTAGGGCGAAATATGTCCCCATAAATGGAGATTTGGGTATGTAATTTTGCGACATATCGGAAACGAGGTGAGGTGAAAGTATAATTCGCGGGACATTGTTTAATGTTATCAGGATATTCAACGTTATAGCAAACTCGCATTAATAACACTCCCTGTTTTTAAAATAACAGGGGTTGCCACCCTCTTCTTGTCGACACCTTCGTTACGGTTGGTCTATGATGAACGTTTGATGTCTGTGCATGGTGCAGTATGATCTACGAAAAAAAAAATCTTCCCCTTGTTGCAACTGCCTGTAACCCACCATTTTCATTTGAAACGCATCCTAGGGTTCCGCTAGATACCGCTGCAGTGATACAGTGTCAATTATACAGGCAATACTACCTACGTGCATGTATTGCCACTGCACAGCCGATGGTAGCGGACATGGCCAACAGCTACTATAAACAATGCATACCATACATTAATAAGCATACTGTTCTTTTGTGGCGACAGTCAGTGTGTGATTCCTTGCAGAACATAAAGATATTGGTATGGCCTACGCACCTTGAACTATATATCTGCTATTGTGTACTGTGCAGACTTTTGAAAGTTGAAAATTTTAGAGCAACAGCGTAGAGCAATGCTGTTAAAATGCATCACATGTAAGTGGTATTAGAAAACATATTGCATTTGACAACAAAAGTTGTGGCATTCCATAGGTTTTATTGTAGAAACATGTATCACAAACACTTTTATAGGAAAGGCTCGATGGTACGGCCCCCATGTTCGACGCACAGTTCACATCGCCGCACCAACGATTATCGGCCACGTTTGAAAACACCCTCATTATCCCGAATAAGCCCGGCAGCTGCAACGATGCGGATGACAAGGTCTTCTTCGGATTCCACCGCAGTTTCATACACCAGTCTGCGCATGTAACCCCAGAAGATATAGTCCAATGGATTCATGGATTCGTGAAGGCCAGGGAACAGGACCTCCACGACCTATCCATAGTCCAGGAAATACGAAATTCAGGTGATCGCGTGAACGTTGCGAACTGTGGGCTGAGGCGCCATCATGCTGGACCCACTTGGCCAATCGTGTTTGTAACGGGGCCCCTTAGAGTAATGTCGGCAAAGTTTCCTTCAGAAATGCAGCGTACATATTGCCAGTGAGACGATGTGGTAACAGGTAGGGGCCAACCGACATTTTATGTATTACGTCCGTCGAGACGTTGACACTAAATCGCTGTTGATCCCCGTGGATGAATGTGGTGTGAGGATTAATATCCGCCCACTCGTGGATATTTCGACAATTCTGTATACCATCATGTTGAAACTAAGCCTAGTCAGTGAAGAGAATGTATCTGTCAGAGTGTATTCTGCGTTTTCCAGAAACCATGCTGCAAATTCTACGTGTCGAGGTTAATCCGCAGGACCCACGGCATGCAGACGTTGTACATGGAACGGATGCAGTAAATGCTCATGAAGAACTCACCCAATGGTGCGGCGGCTTCTGTTGAGTACTCCTGCAATAGTACGCGTACTCACCAATGGTTTATTCTGAACATGCCTCATCACATTCCTTCAAACCTGGCTGTCCGCGCTGTCTGTCTACGCCCTGCATTCGGTTGTCTCCATTTTCTCTCATACGTCACTCCACATACGCAGATGTGGTGTGGTGTGACTGCTGTCTGTGAGGAAATCGATACCTGTACATTATCTGCACTTTTCGTCCATTTCCTTCTACCGCGCCGTAGACGAGTTGCATATCTGTCATTTTCTATAACGTAAATGGTTCCATTTTGTAGACTTAACATGCACCTTGACCAACAGAAATGTAAGTGATACATTATGGAGTTCTCAGATATTTTATGCAATTCGTCTTGGGGCCGCATTCGCTATAGCGTCTTTAGTGCCATGAAATCTGTCGTTCCAGGCGTGAAATTGTACGCTTCACACTGTACAAAGCTGCCTAGTGTGGTTTAGTGCCAGACATGTAGACCCCTCGCACAGGCTGTACACACATTTCTATACTAATGCTGTATCTGACAACTAGTTATAGGTTTGCCCGCAAACTAATGACCTGAAGGTGTTGCATTATGGGAACGTTACTTTCAGCTGTTGATATGTCGTTTGTCAAAATTAACTCTTTATTTACGCGCCAATAAAACAGTATGGCTACCTGCACGTTTTTAGTTTGTGCGTTTAATGTCTCGTCGAAAGCGAGGTCATCAGACACAGGAACATACAACTAGGCACTTGAAAGGAGCTGTGGAAGGATTTTGCCATGGACTTCATTAAGGAACCATAATGTTGATCTGAAGTGACTTCAGGAAACCATCGTAAACCGAATTCTGGATGGCCTGGCCAGAATTCGAACCCGCGTCCTCCCGAACGCGAGTCCAACATGTTACTGTTGCCCCACTTCGCTCGGTTCCTGATGTATTGATGAAGGGAGTTGTTTGTACGAACCCTCAGAACTCATAAACTTTTGATGCTTGTTTATTTAACAGTATAACCTAGGTAACACAAAAGGCCTCTGGGCGCAACAGCCTGGGACCACAGTTTTCGTACAAGACGCGCATACATAAAACTTCGGCTGCAGCGATACATGTCCAGGTACATAAACAATGGTATTTACAGTACACAGCAGCAAAAGTAATACGGTTCCAGGGACGTAGGCAGTGCCAAAACTTCATGTAGGGAATCTCACACAGACTGTTACCAGGAACACATTATCGGATGTAGTATCGTAAGCTTTTAAATGCATGGTAATTGCTGTTTAAAGTATGTAGTAAACGTCCTCCACAATTGTCTGTGCAGTGGGAACAGCAGCTTACCATACACGCATGCATGAGATATTGCCTACGTACGAAGCACTGTATCGCTGCAGCGGAATCTCGCAGGATCATTGAGTGCGTTTTAAACGGAAATAGTGGGTCCTAGGCAGGTGCAACAAGAGGGACATTATTGTTTCTTTGATTATACTGTTCCATACACAGCCATCAAACGTTCATACTTCCCAACGGTAACGAAGTTGCCGGCAATAAGATTGTGGCTAACACTGTTATTTTCATAACGGGGTGTGTTGTTAATTTTCTCTTAGGTTGAAGATCCCGATAACATTAAACAATGTTCCGCGAATGGTACTTTCATCGCTCCTAGTTTCCAATATGTCACAAAGTTACATTCCAAAAACTCAATTTTCAGGGACTTATTTGGCCCTTAATATTTTGTTTAGGTACAAAGTGCCCTATATATTTGTCAATTGATTTTGCATAAAGAATCACCTCACGAAGTTTATCAGTCGAATTCAGCCAACCTGTATGTATAAGTTATCATCTCCGTGTCATTACATATTTATTTTAATTCTATCAACTCTATGAAAATCTTTTATGATGTCGATAAATACCCTAATAGTTATGAAAAATGCAACACCAAGAAGGATACATGTTATTGTAATGAACTTTATAGCACAGATTAGGTATATAACAATATACAATTGATTATGATGACAGAACTGTATATTATCTCTGTCCTTGAGAATTCAGTATGGTGTGAAACATACACGTGCTGCAATCAGAGCCCATAAAAGTCATGGCATGGAATCAAAGAGGATCTGGATATGTTCCTGGGAATCTCACTCCACGCGGTTTGTGTGCGAGTCCACAAAGCATTAACAGTGGTTGCTGGAGGTCCATGACGAATAGGTTGCTGGCCAACAATATCCCAGACATGTACGATGGGTGACATGTCAGGAGAACGTGCAAGCCAGGGAAGCAGCGGTACCCGTCGTTCAATGAAGACTTACACATTCTTCGCCACATGTGGCCGGGCATTATCCTGCTGAAATATGGTATGCGGAGTTGCCTGAAGGAGGGGCGGCACCTCGGGCTCTAAAACCTCCCTGATGTAGCGAGATGTACTTAGTGAATATTAGTTCCAAACTTCTCTACTCAACTGGTATTCGATTTTTTACATAGCCTTGTAGATGTCTCTTAGAAGCCAAATTCAAGACTATTTTGTTGCCTAAGCGTGCTTGTCTGGCGCTACATGCTACTGTTGTTTGTCTTTATATAACTAATTTTTTTTTCATTTTTTGTGTTAAATAACACATTAAAACAAAAATTCACTGTGTTGAAAAAAGTTCACAATGCTACTTGTAACATGCAAGTAAACAATTGAGAATAATTCGTGGTTCACATGTACGTCGAACAGACAGCGAATAACTACAAACATAGTTGCGTGTTTATCGTCATATAACTGTCGCAACGATCAAGAGTGATAAGATTTCTGCATAGAATTTCTGTATCTGCAATAACAAATCTGAATTTTAAAATTGTTAATACTTTTTAATATATTTGCGAAAGAAATGTAGTTTAAACAAACATCTGTACGTAGCACTAAGTATCAAATGCATTTTGCAAAAGTAAAACAAATATTGTAAAAACGTTAATTTTAAAATCTTCATTATGTCACATAAGAATGATTTTGTAATTTCGAAAATTTCAATGATAAAATACGCCTCCACTCCTCACTGAGAGGTGGTCTAACTAGGCGACCGCCTTAGTAACTAAACAATAATTTGGGTCAACTATAATTTTTAATTATCCGTACTTAAATTACATTTGCTATAGTTGTAATTACGGCACTATATATTTTATCATCTCTGCCTTGTGAAGTGCAGCATTCGTGATGCATAATATAATTAGTATTTAATGCTAGATATAATTTGTAATGTTTGCAGCAGCTCGGTAAATTTTATACCTCTCGCTGATAAGGGGACTTTGTAATCGCAATTAAATTTCCAGCACACACATCGTCGAATCCCATTAAACGAAATTGCATTTGTGATGTAGCAAAGGTGCAAATTGAAACACCATTATCTTTTCGGTGTGGCTAAGGTAAATATTTTGGTATTATGTAACTGTTAAAATACGAGTGCAAAACGTATAATACTCATTACAAGCAGGATCAACATGGGTGAACATATATGGGTAGTCAGTTTACACTTCCGATAGCTGTAGAACTTCGGATAGCTGTAGGACTACATATATTTTTCAAATATCATAAGACTACATTTATATTTTCAGATAGCTGTATGACTACATTTTTTAAACTTGTCTGTTTGGATCATCCTTCCAGAAAGCACTAAGCCTACTGCAAATATTTATCATAGTAGGTGAAGATATCTTTGTGATCAGGTTAAGCCTTCACGTGCCATTTTAATATAGCAGTGTTGATAATATTATTATTTTGATCTGGGTCAAAAAAGTCTAAGAAAGTAATAATTTGTTATAAAATATATATACAGTGTTCAATACACTATCTACCAAAAAGTAATTGGGCACCTGTCCACAATGTTTGCTCGGTGGTAGTCACCACGTTAGAATCCCGTAGGGCTACCTCTTGCGGCTATAACAGCAGCCACCCTGTCTGGCATGCTCTCTGCGAGTGTTTGCAGGACATCCAGGGGGATTCGTCGCCATTCCTCTTGCAACCATTCCATGAGTTAAGCAATGGATTTTTGCCGCGCCTGATGAGCCCTCACCCGGTGATCCAATTCGTCCCAAAGATGTTCTATAGGGTTGAGGTCGGGCGTCTGGGCGGGCCAGTCCAATCGGCGAACATTGTTGTCGGCGTACCACTGCATAGTAGCCCTTGAAACATGACACCTGGCATTATCATCCTGGAAGTAACACGGGTCAATTCCGTAAAAACTCCACAGTGTTGGGAGCATTTCATTATCCAGCATGTTACAATAGGCCTCTGTGTTCATGCTACCACGGACAAACACCAGCGGTCCTACGCCGAAGGCTGTGAAACACAAGTCAACTGACGTACTGAATTACCTATCTTCATGGGTATCCAATTACTTTTTGGTAAATAGTGTATTTGTGCATTGTTAAAATATATTTATATTATAATGCATAACTTTAAAATGTGATAAAATTTTATCGGTGGGAAAAATATTTTCTGAGGCTTATTTTGACACATGAAAAAAGTGTGGTTTTTTAACTGCGAGAATTTGTATTTTTGAGGTTTAGGACAAGGTTTAACACTTACCTGGCTCCTGGCAGAACTGTGCAGGAATTTAAGAGGTGGCCAGTTCCCATTTATATACATACCTGTGAAGACTATCTCGGTGGTCAGCTAGAGAAAATTTCCGCTTCTAGGTGTGCAGACTTCCAAAAGGTTGCTTTATTTAAAATTTTAACCTACGTAAATTATGAAATAAAAAGATCGTACTTAGGAAGTTGTTTTATATTTATTTATGATAATTACAATTAACCTGTTTTTTAACGTATAAACCGAGAGAATCTGGTACCTTGCTGACACTATCGCTTACCTAGTGGTGAAAATTTTCCCTCCGTAAAACTTTTAACAATGACTTTCCCATCCTGTAGCACGAGTGTCCTTACCGCGACTAACCAAGACCTTAGCCGGATGAGTAAAGGCTGTGTTGAACTGTTTTGAAGACGTTTTGCTACCGGGGGCCGCGGTGGCTGAGCTGTTAGCACACTCATCTCCAACCAAGGCAAACCGAGTTCAATCCCCAGTCAGGTCAGTCTCGAATTTTCGCAAGTGGGAATTGTGCCGGACGATGTCGGTTTTTTTCGGGTTATGCTACAGCGCAGCATAAAATATTACATAACTGCAACGCTCGGGCTTGTTGATTCGAGACTGGACGGCAACTGCACAATAATATACCTGGAATGGAGATGGAAACTACTTGCAAGAATTTCCGCCCTCCCCCTTCTTAAACCGAAGTCACTCCACACCGCCAATCAAACGTCATCGGGAGCGCGAATGATACACGCTGCTACGTAATAAAATGCACTCGGTGATGATTAAAATATATCTTAGATAATATATCTTATCGGTTATGTGAATACCTGAAAAATCGCTGTATACCTCGTGGGGGAATTAGGATTTAAAATTAATGGTGCGTTAGTATTTCCTGCCCGATGGACCACGACTAGTTCGACAGGCCTTGAAGTACTCTGAGTCAAAGAGCAAGTACATGGGTGCCCAGTCTTACGCAATCAACTTGAGAATATGGCTATCTTATTAAGTGTGGCAGGAGCTAATGAACAACTGGTAGCATTTTTAATGTGCAGACTTTTGTTTATTTTGATCTACATTTAAGGGTTCTGGCTTCCTGGTGCTACATCTGCGATGCGGAGTGTTTGAAACCCTGTTTTTTTTTCTTTTTAAGAAACTATGATATGTGCTCCCAGTATGTTTACCTACGAAAATATATCGTATCGCGGACGAAGGTGTAATGGTACTTTAAAGTTACCACGCGTGTTGTAACTATTATTTTGGAGCCCTCCGATATACTTAAATACGGCTTTTCCACGCTGCCGTATCATAAAACCTACTAGCCGGACACGAGCAACGCTGCGATAGCAGCCTGTGCTGACCCTTTCTAAATACTTATAATTAATGAAATTACAGGTTCAGCGCTGAAAGTGCCATATGTATACGCAGCACTATGAGAACACTGCACGCCAATTCAGAGCTCAGCGCGTAGCGGCGATGGCAAGTGTAACCCTTATAGCTCCCGCGATTCTCAGCCAGAAAAGTAGAAAGACGATGCAGGCGGTGGGACCCTCAACTGAACTAGTGAGTTTTTCGAGTCCGTAATGATATGGTAGGAAAGAGGTGCCTAGTTTGGTTACTAGATACCTGTAGTTCCCAGCCACTGAACTGAATCTCTCTAACGCTGCTGACGTCATATGGGAAGCTAAAGCGTCAGTAATTAAATGTTAAAAACATAATTAATACCGATAGATAAATTGTTCCGGTTTGTTTCATGCATAAGACATTAGCCAATGAACTGAATCTCTCTAGCGCTGCTGACTTCATATGGGAAGCTAAAGCGTCAGTAATTAAATGCTAAAAGCATAGTTAATACCGATAGATAAATTGTTCCGGTGTGTTTCATGCATTAGACATTAGCCAATGAACTGAATCTCTCTAGCTCTGCTGACGTCATATGACGTGTGATTAGGATAACTTACCCCACAAGCGTGAATGTTCACAGAATACTGTGCAACTTCGTGATGGTTGTTGGTTGGAACGAGTATACTGTGGATACAGTTGTGAGCATACGACATAAGGCCTTGCAGCCAAGCATATGCCCTCACTCGAATAAGTAGTTACAGTCTAATGACTTGAAACCTGACAACTACACTCGAAGGTTCGATGTTTGGTGTCCTTTTCTTAAAGTCGTACCATCAGGAGAACAACCTTTCTCCACCAGGAGAAAAAGTTGTAAATATGAACATCAAAAGCATTCCAAATTTAAGGTATTTGTTTGTTTTGACTGCGGCTATATACATTATTTCTTTTAAACTATTTTTTTTTGTAATCACCGAATCCTAAATAATTTTGCTACTGCCATATAAAATAACAATTTGCAAGTTCACATAGGCAAAATTACATTCTTATTGTGTTAATATTTATGACTACAGGCAAAGCATGAAGGCAGTACTGTTTATTGTTTTTGTTCGCCCTCCCAGAGGAAGAGGAGGAAAGAGATCGGAAACCCCAGATGTTCCCCTTCTTGCTGTGGTTAATAAAGATAAAACAGAGTTCTCCTCCCTCACGTTATCTTTACTGTCTTCTCCCTTCTCTTGCGCTCGCCACCCCTGTCACAACCCGCATTCTCTACGACATCTGTGCCATCGCACCTCTTAAATACCAGGATATATGCTGTTTTAGTGCAATCAGTTTATCGATCTAGTCTCGTCCCGACTAGAATTTAAAAGTTAATTAAACATTTACAAAATAACTTTATCACTGTCACAATATAGAAGAAGCAAATCAAAGTCATTAAAACCTTGAATTCTGCTGAAGTCTTATGGGTGGTCTGAATTCACCAGTTACGTGGTTGTCGTAAAATTATGACGTACTCAATATTTGAAGCTACTGGCGACGTTAAGATTATAATAAGAGCAGTTTTCATTAAGTTCACAACATGGTTTTAAGTCTTCTGCTTCCAAAGAGTAAAATTACTCATGCTTAGGTAATGCATTGTAAATTATGCTATATAGAAGAAAAAACATTTATTTGGGACGCTGCCAACCTTGCATTATTTTGACTGAAAGTTAGTTAGTAAAGTACGTTGTAGAGTTCAGGTAGCTTGTCCTGTATACTGTGGAAAATAGGACGGCGGTAAGAACATGGAGTCTTGGATACTGGCAGCTCGCTTCTGGCTTGTTCTGAACAAATAGGCCTATAAATCTGTTTTGACCTCACTGTAAATTTTTGATCAATTTAATCATTTTTGTGCAATCAGCGAATTTCTTCCGAAAAAATTTGAGTGCAGGATGGTTTCCAAAGCCATACGTCGGCCCACATGTTTTTTATCGTTATTGCTTTTGTGGTCATGAGAAACTCTTCTTCTTTACCGGGTTACTCGAGAGTTCTGTTATCGCAAAATTAACTCTTGTGATTAATAGGTTGACAAATGTGAACATCTTGTTGCATTTTCCAGGAAAAATTGCACAGAGAGAAAATATACGAGTGACGAAATTGTAAGTTGCTTCCCCCCCCCCCCCCTTTTCTGACAATGACAGGAAGCTGGTGGAAAGAAGCGACGTTTCTCACAAATGAGGCGGAACTCGACGTCCAAATGGTCAGCATGCCACGTACTTGCCATGGCGAAGTTAGGCTACGATACCAACTGTTCGTGCATATATCACAATTATGATTGCCTGCAGGTATTCTTTCCTTTCTGCTCAGCTCAGTACTTTTCTTCCCCTCTCCATCTCAGAAATAACTAACGGGAATTTACAAATTTAATTTGTCGTATAGATTGCACTATATTAAGATAATTACCTTACGTCACAGTAATCCTCCTTACCACCACTACACGTATTTGTGTACAGCTGAAGAGGAAAAGGTTAATATAGTCTATTCACGGTTACTTCCAACTGTTCTGAAGATCTGCTAAAGTTCTTCTTTCAAGGTATTCCTCCGCCTCATACAAACAATGCTGAACCAAGTCTTGGATATTACACCTAAGGTAAAATGCACCGAATTCGTTCATAACCACGTCAATAATATTTTGCATAAGACCTTTTGTTTTACTAAGCATTACTACTAGGCCTATTTTCTCACTGATTTATTGACATTACATTTCAAATTAAATATTATAATTCACAAATTAAATATTTTAGAAAGTCCAATTTAAGCGAAAATAAGGTACTTTTATGTTAAAACAAATAAGTAGATAGGTATGGTAGACTCCAGCACATCAGGCTTCAGGTTGAGAATCAAGGATCGACCTTGAATGACCTCGATCTAAAAAATTTTCTCGTTTTTCTCCCAAAAACGCTTATTTTCACTCAAAATCGCACATTTTACCCCAAAAAGCCTTAACATTTTCCTTCTCCCCATAAAAATGTCACGTTTTCCCTTTTAAAAAAGCCATGCTCTAGAATATGCAGTAGCGAATCCCATTTCTGCAAAAACTAACCAATTCAGGTGATTTTTGTGGCTCGTTATTCCTTCTTGACAAAACATTGAGGTATCTGAGAAATTGATAAAACAAAATTACTGTAATTATTATTTTTATAATACTCATACGATCGTGATGTGATACCACCATTTTGTCTCGTTTTTTCATGCTCTATCATTCTGTGTTGTCTCTCTTTATCTCTCTTGTCTCTCTCATTCCATCATTTTCTCTCTTATCTCTCATTTTACCTCTTTCTCACTTTACTTTCTCTTTATCTCTTGTCTGTCTATCATTCTATAGGTTTTATCGGAGTCCTCCCATTTTTTCTCTCTTTCTCTCTTTATTTCTCTTTCTCTCTTACCTTAACCCTTTCGTTTCTGTCTTGTCTCTCGCTCTCTTTCATTTTTCTCTTGTCTCTCACCTTCGTTCGGTTAGTCACATTTGCTCCAACGATTATTCACACTTGTTCGATACCACTGTCTACATATTGCCTTACTCGCCTGCTAGAGTGCGCGAGAAACCAGTGTGTATATTTATTTACGAATTTAAAGAAGTAATTTTTCCATACAGGAGAAGGTATATAAAAATTATTGCAAAGTACTTTCCAAGCAGGACCGTAAAACATATTCGATTTTCAATACCTTTTCCTTTAAAGATCAATAATTTTTCTTAATACTATACTTTATTCAAGTTATTTTTAATTTGTACGAAAATTAAGTCGCCTAGCCTTGTAACCATGCAAGCATGCATGCACGCGCGCGTCGACAGTTCCGCCAGGCAGAGGTGCCAGATGTGACGGGCCAAGTGTGCAGTGACGTAGGCAGGCACAGCACACGGAAAGGAAAGTAGGTCATTGGCAGCGAAGCACTCGGATGGCCGGCCTTGCCAATCAGATTTCTATGAAGCGAAAAATTTACAAATAATTATAATTATTTAAATTTATTTTATTTGTAATTTGAAAAATGTTGAAAAAAAATCATTTTAAATACAATAATGTAAAAATCGGTTTAAAAATTTAAATTGCGTAAATTCCACTCTTTGCCATGACTGTTGGTTATATATAAAATAATAAATAATTCTTACGTTGGCACAGGGGTTTGAACCTGTGCCTCTTTGGTTAGAGGTCAGTCTTGCTAGCCTCTGCACCACCAATCTCACTCCAAAAAGTTGTATATTAGGATTCCAAGCTAAATTGGCTAATTCCCTTGTACAATTACAATTTTTTTTTTCATTATGTGAATTTAATTTACAAAATTTTAGGAGGCAAGCTCGCGAAATTTTAGTTTTCAAGTATAATTTCTAGCTCCAGGAACGTATGTTAAAGCTCTATATAACCATAATATTAATCATCTTAAAATAATATTTTGCCTTTTGTTTAACGAGACCTGTTTATAACAGATTGCTTACCACTCTATAAAGGATTAAAGTAAGAAATAAAATATTTACGTATTATTATTACAACAAAAAACACTCAAAAAATTATTCATGTTCGTCTACATCATTAAACAAATCTCAGTCCTTTGTTAAACATGAAACCGACTATTCTGGCACTTATAAACTTAGTGTCATCATGCAGTAAGCTTGAAGGTAAAGTCCTTGCAGCAAAAGCGACACCAATTAGCCACTGAAAGTTCTGTAGATGATACACTTGTGTGCCCAGATGGTTCGGCTATCGACATGTCGGAAGGAGCAGGAACCAGGAACAAAGTTGTCGATCACACGATGATTAAAGTTTCAGCAACCCAGATATAATCTTCTCAGCACTGTAGGTCCCTTAGAGACGTCACACGTAACCATCATCAATCCATAGGCTTCAGGGTACAACACCAGAGACAAATTAAAGATGTTTTAAATTTATATCATATAGGTATTTACATACTTCAGACTCTAAACATAAAAACACTAAACTTAAATATTTTCACACCATTCATATTGTGCCTTTACAACGGCATGCTCATGTTTCATGTAGTGAATATAATATACTTATACGTAGCTCAGAACAGTCTATGCTAGCAAGTATAGCAATACAGCAATAATAGTTTATTAAACATATCACTGAAGAGCCAGCAATGTTCCCTTCCCGGCGGCATGGTATTTGGGACAGTTACACCACCAGAAGCAATATAGAACTTGGCAACACTTTGTACGGGATCTGTCTGTCTGTCAGTCTGCCTGAGGACGCACACGCCGAGATGAAGTCATAAAGATGCAGCTTGGTGTGCCACTCATCGCTTTCCGAATCTACAATCTACCTACAGCGATAAGAGCATTCATGAAAGTAATATCTTGTCAATGATTACAACATCCCTCGCCAATAACATATTTACTGTAACTCCCAGAAATGTTATTAAATATCACTTCTGTCTTCATAATTAACTTCAATTATTCCCTCATAATAGTATAAATCTTCCATAATACCTAGACACTACCTAAAAATATTTCAAACATAACAACTTTAATCGGGCCTTATAGGCAGTCTGCTGTGAAAAGAAAACTTTTCCACGCATAAAAAAAATTACATTTAGTGGATGAGTGGACAATGGTTCGAATAACTTTTGACGTGAACACACGGTTCACATTCATCTGACCATTTGCACCATGCAGTCATCTATCGCATTTAAAGCATGACAGGTGACGAGAACAGCCAAGAGTAGGCTGGTGTAGGTCACCGAGAACAAGCGAGTCACTTTTCTCGGGGACCTAGATTGCGTATCTCACAAAGGGCGTTTTGATCATTTTCTTCCAGGAGGTAACTCCTGGCGGCAATTAGTTAGCACTCTAGTGCGGTTTCCTCACGAAGCCACGACCGCCAGGTACAGCATACATTGGTGGGAACAAGTGGGCTGCCCGCGTTGCAGTGTTGTGCGTCCTCCCAATGTGTGCTATGTAAGCGGGCCTGCTTGTCATGGTGTAGTGCTCCGTGGCCCCTATGCACGACAAAATAGGCAGGGAATAGCATTGCCCTGCCTATACTTAATTTTCGTCCGTACGAGACGGATGTGTGTAGCAGTTTCTTTTGAAGTCAGCGGAAATTGAAGTTGCGCTTAGTGGCATCTTGTATGAATAAATGTACTTCATAGCAAATGACGTTATTCATAGTGGCGTGTGTGAGGCGGAAGTGACGTTTCGCAGCGCCATATCGGCGGAAGTGACGTATTTTGACTGCGGCAACACAATTACTGCAGAAGCCAAACTGGCATTTATTTTAATAGCAATTATAGTGTAAAAGCAACTTAATTTCAAGGTTCTGTACAGCACAGCCTTATAAAGTTTTATGTTTTATGTAAGTGCGGTGACATCTCCGGCATATGCATTTTTGAGCGACGAAACGAGCGCTCGTTTAGTCGCAGGGATGTCATCAACATGTTTCGTAAATACAGAGTATCGCATTTATAATATTACTAATTACAGAGAATAGGTCGCATTACCACTCAGATAGCAACTTGACCTCGGCACGGGCGCCTAGCGTCGCCGCCGCGACCATGTTGGCATCTTTTGGCTCGGCACCCAGAGACGACGGTAGTGCGGGAGGTTTGCTCCGGCGACCATCCTCAGTAAGCATCATCTATGCCTTAACTCTCTTCATTTGTAATATTAAGTAGTCAACATGAACCTTTCGTAACTTCAGTACCAAGGGTTGGACCTGCTGCCTTTTCCTGCGAGTGGAAACGTAAGTAGTTAGTTCATATAGCATTAGAACGTATGTGACGGACTCATGCGTTTTATTCCATTTACTAAAAGGTAACTTCGGGCACGGCGTTCTTAAGGCCACAGTGTAAGTATTGAAGTGTTCAACAGTGTTTGCATTATGCGTCCTGTCCCCTAGACAGGATAGAATAAGTGTAATTAAATGGCGTGTAGGAGGCTTACATCCTACACTCTCGTGGTAGTAAAACTACCACCTTAACTTCAGTGTTGGCAAGTGCACTTGGCAACTCTGCCACAGCATCAGCATCGACGCAGATATCAGGGATCCCCAAGGGCCGTCGACCAATGACCTCTTACTGCTCTACAATTAGGCCTGGCGCCGGCACACTACCCCCTTTGCCCTGTCTGAGAAGTCAGACGAGCGAACGCAGCATCACTGGGAGCCTGAGAACGTCACATCTGCTGGCTAAAGTGTTTTGTTACACAGCCCCAATGTATAATAAAATAAGCAAGGAATTGCATTGCCCTGCTTACATCAAAATATCGTCGGAGTGATACTGCAGTGTTCACAAGTTTTCTTTGTAGACAGTGTGAAATGAAGTCATGCTTAGCCCTTTTTTTTTACGCAAGAGCATACCTCTTAGCGAGTGAAGTCGTGGAAAGTGGAATGTTTTATTCTAGTGCGTAGCGGAAGCATATTTTGCAGGAGAATAGAAACGGAAGTGATACATTTCAATATCATTGTTTCTATTCCAGCAATATCAAGAAAGTCATTAATTATGGTATATGTTTCAGAGCACATGTAACTTATTTCCTATGGAATGTTTAACACAGCATATTAAAGTGATATTCAATGTGTAAGTGCTGTGACACTTCCCGTATATGTAATGTCCAGTAACTAAGCAGAAACTTGTTTACTCGCGGAGTATCACCAACATGTTGTATTAATTCAGTGTTCAACATATGCCATGTTAGGTTAAGAGGGCGTGCATATCCATTTTATGCAGATGGAAATTTGACATCGGCGCGGGTGCTTGGTGCTGCTGCTGTTGGCATCTTTGGCTTGACACCCAGAGAGAACGGTAGTGTGGGAGGCTCGCTCCGTGACCGCCCTCGGTAAACAACATTTAGGCCTTTTATCATGTTAGTCTGCAATAGAATTTAGTTTGCCAGAACATTCTTTTACTTTTAGTACCCGCTACTTTCTCAAGAATAGGAACTTAACCTTCCCTTATATCATTCTTAGCCTCTGCCACTTTCTCATCATAGGGCTATCGGCAGGCCCCGGAGTGTAAAGTCCGCATCATTCGTACAATCACCTCATGATTGTATTCCATTCAAACAAAATTAAAACATATGTGATTAACTACAGCTTTTTATTGTTTTTGCCCTAGAGGTAGCTTTGGGCACAGCGTCCTAAAAACCACAGTATAACAGTATTTTCAGGAAGTGTTTGCATTATGGGTCGTGCCCCCTAGGTAGAGTAAATGCAGTGTATGTAAAGTGGTGTGTAAAGGGTGGCAATACCCTTACACTTGCGCAACTGCAGAATCAGTTGTCAGTGTCAGTAAGTTCACACAACAGCATCACGACAACCACCACATCGACGAAGATGCCAGGAATACCCTTGGGCCATCGGCCCAAGACCTTCATCACATCTGCTCACCGAGAGCTGACGCCGGGCACGCCTCAACTCGCCCCTGCCTTGGGTAAGAGGCAAAGCGAAGGATCATCGTCCCTTAGCAGTCCTCCCTTGTCATGTTTTCTACATTGTATATCATTTCCTGTTCGCTACTATGTATTTCACAATTGGGTGAGTCCAAGTTGCCTCAAACTGTGGGGTTGGACGAGCCGATCCTTGAAAAGTTGTGTGGGTAGCCACTCTCTATTGAGCACATATAAAAATGGTGTGTATTGACTTTTTAGTTACTGCGTAATTAACACTGGGATTGCCTCTAGAATATTATTCACCACTATATGAACACACTTGGAGCAACGCAGCACTGTTACTTCAGCCAACAGGCTAATCAATGTCACACAGGATAGAGGGACGTCGGGCGTAGCGGCGTGAGCTGCGTCGATGTTTCCTCCAATTGCGGAGGCACCTGATGGATGTGGCATTCGGGGGGGGGGGCACCGTGTTGGAACACTTGTTATTTCCCCCAAGAGTTACCTACTGGGGTAAATAAAGCAAGGCGTACTCGTGGCCGAGCTTTTGCTTTGCCCCAGTGTCGGCTAGGTGGTGTAAGTGACTCCGGAGGTGCAAGTAGTCACGAGGGCACACATAGACTTGTGGTTCTCATCATATTTAAGCATGTGCTCTTAAGAGATGTAATTATATTATTAAGTATGCTTAATTTTTCTTTGATGACCTTGAAATATCTTAAGGTTTTGAATTTTTTGTATAATTTATCTGTTTCTAACACTAGTCTTTTTAGTTGTGGAGTAACCCAGGGACTCTTATACTCGAATACACAAACCCCTAATTTTCGATTCTGTTTGTTTTTCCACATGGACACGCCAGGGTCTTTGTAGACTGATGTCTGGCAAACCAAGAGTTGACCATAAGTCAACCACACGAGGGCCACTTCTTGATGAACTGTTGGTTGATGTCGGGGAAAACAAGTGTTGTCCATCAGTTAACCACAAGCGTGCTACTTCCGGCTTTCTGCTTCTGGCCTGCAGTAAGTAAACCACACGTTGTTAGCTAACTGTTGGTAAGCCACTTGTGGCCCAGACATTGGGCCCTTGTGGCCCACATATACACAGCTTGCCATGCATTTACAAAACCTAAAAATTATTGTGTGTAACCCAGATAAAAAATTGATATATTTACCATATTCATATGTGTTATCCTCAGCTTTATTTCACAATTAGTGAATTTCTTTGGAGAAACCTGGAATTGAACTAACAAAACTTTCGTCTACAATCAAGTATGCTATCAATACTCTTCTATGCATTCATATACGACCGTTTAAGTAAATCTGAATACTAACTTCACATACATAATTATTTATTAGCTTCGCTATATAGACAATGTTAGTATCACAAGATAATACTGGTATTTATGTGTTTTGTTTAAAATACTAAAATTTTATTTTCGGACTACTTTCAGGTAGAATTGAAAACGCAGATTCCGCCAACGACCTTATAGTTAGAGGCGCTATAGATATGCTTGCAGAATAAATTGTACTACTGGCCAGCAAAATGTTGGAATGCCATTCGTCAATCGGCGCCTTGTAACATACTCTCACAGGCTTACAGGTCAGTGTTGGGAGGTTGCAGATTACGCTGAGGACCTTACAGCTAGAGGCCCTATAGATCTCCTTGAAGAATAAATGGTGGTACTGGCCAGCGAAATGTTGGAAAGCCATTCGTCAATTGGTGCCTGGTAACTTACTCGCATGGGCGTACTGGTCAGCATTAGGAGGATGCAGATCCTGCCCATGGCGATACAGTTAAAGGCCCTATAGATCTTCTTGAATAATAAATGACTCTACTGGCCAGCAAAATGGTGAAATGCCATTCTTAATCGGTTCCTGGTAACATACTCGCACAGCCGTACAGGTTAGTGTTGGGAGGTTGCAGATCCTTCCGATGCCCTTATAGTTAGAGGCCGTATAGTTCTGCTTGAAGAATAAATGGTAGTACTAGCCAGCAAAATGTTGGAATGCCGTTCACCAATCGGTGCCTGGTAACTTACTCGTGCAGGTGTACAGGTCAGTGTTGGGATGTTCCAGATCCCGCCGAGGCCATTACAGCTAGAGGCCCTGTAGATCTGGTTGAAGAGTAAATGGTGGCAATGGCCAGCGAAATGTTGGTATGCCGTTCGTAAATGAGAGCCTGGCAACGTTGTTGCACGAGCGTACAGAGTAACATTGGAAGGTTGCAGATCCCACTGATGCCCTTGCAGTTAGAGGCCCTATAGATATTCTTGAAGAATAAATGGTAGTACTGGCCAGCAAAATGTTGGAACGCCATTCGCCAATCGATGACTGGTAACTTACTAGCACTTGTGTACAGGTCAGCATTGGGAGGTTGCAGATCCTGCCGAGGCCGTTCCAGCT
This sequence comes from Dryococelus australis, assembly GCA_029891345.1. Taxonomy (NCBI): domain Eukaryota; kingdom Metazoa; phylum Arthropoda; class Insecta; order Phasmatodea; family Phasmatidae; genus Dryococelus; species Dryococelus australis. Next base: position 148,208,185 of record CM056996.1, read on the forward strand.
AGAGTCCCTATAGATCTGCGTGAAGAATAAATAGAGAGACTGGCCAGCGAAATGTTGGAACACCGGTCGTAAATCGGTGCCTGATAACGTACTCACACGAGCGTACAGGGCAGCATTGGAAGGTTGCAGATCCCGCCGATGCCCTTATATCTAGAGGCCCTATAGATCTGCTTGAAGAATAAATGGTACTACTAGCCAGCAAAATGTTGTAATGCCATTCGTCAGTCGGCACCTGGTAATGTATTCGCAAGGGCATACCTACAGGGTAGTGTTGAGAGGTTGCAGATCCTGCAGTGGCCCTTACAGCTAGAGGCCCTATAGATCTGCTTGAAGAATAAATAGTACCAGCCAGAAATATGCTGGAAAGATGTTCGTAAAATGCACTCGCACGGGCGTACAGTGCAGCATTTGGAGCAGAAGGGAAAAACTGATATACGATTTCCGGGTCTCTTTTTTTTTTTTGGTCGTATTTCCAATAACAAGCGGGTCGAGAATTGGTGCACTAGTAGCAAGCGAATTCGACCATTTTTGTTGTTGTTTCTTTTACTCCGTTCTTTTGTTGCGGTAATGTACGTACATATGTGAAAGATTATTTTTTGTCATGGATAGCGAAAAAATTATATTGCAATTTTAAGAGATGTGTGGACCTTATTTGTGAGGTTATAAAAGCTCAGTTAAGGGTTGTAATTCCAACCCTATAACGTGGCGGTTTTTTTTGGTTTTCCAAACCATAAGAGCACTGCATCTCAACTAAGGTATTATTTTTCATCCAATAGACTGGCAACCAAAGCTGTGTACAGTATTTTTATTTATTTATACTTACATTTCGTCGAGTCCATGTGAGCCAACACAGCCAAGGGGGTCATAGTATAATAGCTAGTGACCCACGAACCAATTATACATTAATTTGGAAAAATAATAATTACCTTAACTTTTGTGATAGTAGGCCTTTAGTCAATATGTCTGTTATGTTAATACAAGGAACCTTAAAACACACTATTCTTACCTTTATACATCAATTTAGTATGTAGAATATATGAGCTGGTGCAGACATTGAAAGATCTTTTCTATGTTGCCCCATGGAACGTTTATGAATAAAGTGGATGAGCTGCTACAGGAAAAGTGGGTAGTGGAATGAATTAGGGATTTCCTCTGAGGCCGAAAACATAGGATTAAAGTTAGGGAGTAATAATTGGAGAGGGAAGAGGTTATGTTAGGGGCTCTTAATGATGAGGTCTTGAGAACTGATGATGGTGAAAAGAGGTGAGAATGGAGCAGCACCAGAATACAAGGGTGGGAAATTGGAGATTCCCGAGAAAACCCACTGATCAGCAGCATCGTCTGGCATGATTCCCACTTGCGAAAATCCAGGCATGACCTGCCCTGGTATTATTATATTATTCAGTGAACATATATTTAACAACAATCATCAATCTAAAATACATAGATACATACATGCCCCTATGTAAGTGTTCGTTAATTTTTTTTACTTATTCAGTTCTGTTGAACCAATTGTAAACATATTTTCGTAAATGCAATGCCTTTTAATAGAAAAATTGCATAAATTGAGAGATATTGGTAAGGCTGAGATTGACAATAGTTTTACAATTATGTACATTTAGATACACTCAGTAAGTTTACGTATCAAAATGTTGAGAATACCTTAATCCAAAAAAAAAAAAAATTACGCAGGTAAAGGATTTAGGCCTAGTTAAATATGGAACTTCAAGTAAAAACATTTATTAGGATGTGCAATTAAGTCTTTAAGAAAAGTTGCTAACTTATGATGGTTTTGTTGTTTCAGGTACCAAAACTGGTATGAATGTACCCAGAACTCACTCGTATTTGTCCATGCTGTATTTTGATGCCAAGCAGTTTAGATATGCAGATAGAACTGTGCTGATTTACGGAGCATTGCCTACGATTCCTTCACAAGATAGTGAACGTGATATTAATGTGGGTTCATCTAATCATTGTCAAGATGCATATGCAGAGGTTTGCGTTGTTAGTAAAACACTCTTTTCAGCTTATCTAAGTTTTATATGTAGCTTTCAACCTATAAATTTTCATAATTTTCATAATTTAGCAAGTATTGTTTTTTGACATGTCCTATACCATTAATGCATGGTCTTTTTGTATAAAAAAAAACTTGAATTTTGAATTATTTTTCCTAGCATTATTGAAATTTTGCCCTTTTCTATGGCTTTACTATAACTTATTTGTATATAATTCAATGGAATCTTATGTATTTGCTACCTATATCCATAGTTGACAACATTGGGCACACCACTGTAGTTTTTGTGTTACTTCTGGGAGTACACATTCTTAAACATATAAATTAGAAACCCCATACTAATAAGGGACCATTGTGATGTAGTGGTCAGACAACTCTGCTGCCATACAGGCGCACTGGGCTCAAGTCCTAGAGGAACACTCCCAGATTTTCGCATGTGTGAATCGTCTCAGACTATGCTGCTGGTCGACTGGTTTTCTCAAGATATTCTCCCCCCCCCCCCCTTCCATGAATTCCACACTACACCATTCTCGACATGCTTCACCTTCATTGGCTCTTAATACATCAATATTAAGAATCGCCCAAATATCTCCACTCCTTCCCCCTAAAAATAATATTTTACGGTTGAAAGGAGCATCTCAAAAGCAATCCATTAATACTCATAAAACCCCATATGATCGAGGGAAGCTGTGCCGGGAACGTAAAAAAAAAAATATCGAGGCGCCCTAGTATGTCAACGTAGACGTATTCAGGCAAAAAAAAAAGTCGTGTCCCCAACACAGCCAAACCCAACGTTTTAACTCTAACCTTTGAAATTTACCTTATTTATGACGTGTTTGGTTGTTTCCTAAATATGTTGTGTAACACAAGCGTTTTACACTTCTGTTAACGTAAAGGGGCCTTCTTTTTAGTTAAATTGGAATATTACGTACATTTTGTCCATAAATTATAATATTTATAATAAATATGAATAAAAACAGTGAGAAAATATGTGTGTTGATATTGGATAGCAAAAAATAGTTCCCAATAAAAATGTTATTACACTGAGTGCACACGAATGCGGTGCGCAGTCCCTTTGGGGTAGTTTAGTAGACTTGATAGCGTTTGTTTGCACGAGCCGGAGTAATGTCCTGGAAGTATAACTTCATCAGGACTTCAGAAAAATTGGAAGTAACCGTGAATGTACTATATATAACCAGGCGCTGTTTGTCAAATGGCGTTCCAGCATTTTGCAGTCTAGTGACGCCATTCTGCTGGCGTGTGCAGAATGTATTTCGCGGTATAAGCTGTTAAGTATAGGCTATTCACGGTAACGTGTGCACTTTCGAAAGCTCTCTCATTTTAAATAACATTTGATAAATATATTTTATTTTAGCCTTGGACGTTAATTTCTGAGTGCGGTGGAATATGCACACTGCTTCTATTACTTGCATTGCAATATTTATTTCAAAAAGTTGTGAAAGTATTTAAAAATGGCTGAAAGTAAAAGCGACCTCAAAAGTGCTCACTTTACCGTGAACAGCCTATACCCTGTGGTCCGGCGGTGGACTGCGACCTAAGGAACAGACATAGGCGATAGCTCCGACCATACCTTGCAATCCCGACGTCCACATGACAAGCATAATGTTGGTAGCGTGTCTGACTCGCGCGACGGATCGGTAAGTTCAAACCCGGCTAGATGCAGTTCGAATGTTTTATATCCCTATTCCCGATAAATGGCGTTGTAGTCCTTTAATATGAACTTATGACGATTCCCCGTTCCTTACACATCAGGACTAACGAAGTCAGGTAATTTTATCCCGTAAATGTTCGATTGTCGTTTGACAAAATATCTCGTGGAGTTCACTCGCGGGATGGATGAACTCCATACGGTAATATTTCAAAGTCAAAAAAAGTTGTTCTTGAAAACTAAGATCAGTATTTCACTTCTTATATAGAGTAAGAACAAGAATTAGGGTAACGGCTGAATAGATATAAGTAAATACCTCGGGACTTAATTACTTAAACAGCCACTATGCTATGCATAGGCCTAAATTTCAAACGAATTATATTCCGTGCCCCTTAACTTAATTTCCGGATTATTAAAAAAAAGTATTTAATATTACCAAATGTTTAATTTAAGAAGGGATTTTAATAACATTATTATTTTCTCACTTCCTTTTGCGTTGTAGTATTAAACACAAAACGGTCTCCTGTCAGTCGGGAAAACTTACTTTGGTGTGTAACTGTGTCCGAAATAAGATCTCCAAACACGTTTTTGTGAGTTGACGCAATGCCTTAAATTCTGGTCAGTAGGATAGCTGAAATTTCTCACCGGCACAGAGCACTGGATTCACCTCGGGAAATATCGGAGCACACCTCACTCCCCAACTGGCTGTGGTAAGGTTCACTGTAATCAGGTTAGGAACAAAATCAGATTTTGGCAAAGGGAAATTTTCCGTCGCTAGGAGGGCAGTGTTCCAAAAGGAATATTATAATGGAAATTTTAATTGACGTGAATGATAAAAAATTAAGATTTTACTTGGTAAAGAAGTTATTTTATTTGATTTACGATTATTGCAATTATTGTCCTGTTTTTTTAACATTGGAAATAGAAAAAATCTGATATATGATATTCACGGAAACGTGAGCACTTTTGAAAGCCCTCCTTAAAATCTACTTGTATGCACGTCGTGTTTTCTTCCGCCTTATGTAAGATTAACATTGTCGTGGGCCTCATCATTTTAATCATGCGTCGGTCAAGTGAAACTGTGAAATTATTTGAAAAATAAATATCTATCAAATATGCTCATTTTAACACTTCGATGCTTTAAAAAACAACAGAAAGTAAAAGAAATCATTTAAATTGTCATAAGTGGTCACCTAACACTTTTTATTCGAAGTTAAGATACGGCAGTACTTCCCATACATCGTTATCAACTTTACTGGACGCATGTCACTCAGGGCGCCCGTTAAAATACATGCAGGTAGTGGCAGTGACATTTTTCTAAAGTTGACTTCGAAAGTGCTCACATCATTGTGAACAGCCTTTACACATGCGACACTAGCGCTTACCTAGTGACAAAAATTCCTGGTTGCCAAACTTTTAACATCGATCTTCCCAACCTGAGTGGAAGTAACCTTAGCTGCGGTGACCACGCGGAACCATTTTTTTGCAAAAAGGAGAAAAAAAACACAGAGTTGGGAGAAAGCAAAGTTGGTAGCCGTAGTAAAGTTGGTAGTCGGGGAAGTGAATAGAACTCCGTCCACGGAAAGTGAAATATATGCCAGAAGTTGTGGAGGTGCAGTTTGGAAGTGCTTCCTTAACGATTACCACCCCCCCCCCCCCACAAACCCGCACCTATACGCCGTACGAATCTCCCATTCCTCTTCAACCGCGATATCTTTTGAGAAATAACTTACCTTTTAATTGGCAGGGTTCTTACCTCCACTTCTCCGTCATCTTCCGGGATTTGTGAGTCCCCGCGAAGCACAACAAGTCTTAGCGGCGCCAGCAGGAGTAATTGGGAGAATAAAATTATTACGACAGCCGAGCACCCTAAATTCTCTTCCCGTTTACGGAAATTAATATCCGTTCAGCGCTCACGCCGCTTCAAACAAACATCCCTCTGCGGCAAGCTAATTATGGCGTGTACTTGAGTTTTTATCTCCTCGGAAACGGTGAGCGGTTTATCAAATATTATCGGAGAAGTGATGTAGAATCTATACACTGAGACTGATATGAACTTTTACAGACGTTGAGAGTCGGCATTTTTAAAATCTATAAATTTTTTGGGAAAAAAAACGTACGTAGATCCAAAGCCAGTTATACCCGAGCATTTGAATAACGCCATAAAGTTGGTGACAAGTTATCAGCTGCATAAGAAAAGGGAGGTTAATTATAATTAACTGCATAATCTGGCACTCATTAAATTATGCAAATACATGTTACTTCGTTCTGCTTTCCATTGTGGGTATTCTTCACTACTACAGGTGCGAGTTCGCATGAAAGTAAATATACAATTAATACTGATAAAATTTCACCGCGGAAGACATTGAAATACCGTGATTTCTAAAATAATAATTTCAGGTATGAAACTACTCTAACATAGATTTTCATCCCAAGATACATATTTGTAGATTTTGCCTTTAGTGTTACGGAATACATGAGACAGAAACATTTTACACAGGAAGAAAGTTTGTAATTCGAACTGTACTCATAAGCAGAAAAGTGAACAACAATGTAAGTACCTTGAATGTGGAAGACGTAATTTGTAGTTGCGACCATTTCTTCAGTCTATTAACAGCCGGTAATGACGAGCACACATACGTTCATTCACTGGTTACGAAGAATACAGAGTATTAAGGCGAGACAAGCACAGTTCCAAAAGTACAATTAATGCGTTGTCTCTCATGCAATTTTGAATTCGCCCTTAATGGCAAGGTTACAGAAACTCTTATTCTGTAATTCAAGGGTCCTAATGCAGTAGCAGTAGACATTATTATAGATGGACTAAAAAAATCGTGAAGGTATAATATGCTTCACGGGTTTGTGAAGGGGTGCAACCCTTTAGCTATTTGACCCTTACATACTCACAGTAAGTGTCATGCCAAAATAAAAGTGCGCTGGGGAAAGAATTGTTTGGTCAACACAATGCAAATTTAAACAGTGTAGAATTGTTTATGGGTTTAATGTAAGCGAATATATAGTTCACTAAACAATCAAGCTTCAAATCGGTGGCTTGTGGAATCACGTTCGGTATTGATCATCTAGCTTAACTTCTTCTACTTTCATTCTATGCATAGTGGCAACTATTGATAACACGACATTTATGTCAAGAACATTACCAAGGCCTATGGAATTATGATTGGGAAACAACAAGCCAGTATAGTGACCATTATAAGAAAACAATGTTACATTTCCTGTAAAAGAATAGACAAGACTATTACGGTATTTTCTTAACCAGGACATTTTTCCCTGCCCCAGTATTTTGTTCGAAATGCTGAAGTTGTTCAAAAATAAAGACGAAAAACGTTCCAGCACAAACTACGTAACTTGTTCAAAATGAGTAAAAGTTTCTGCAGTGTACAGAAGAAACAAGTCATATAAATGCCTATACCCGATATTATTTCAAATGCACGCTAGTGCAAATTTGCCGCCGATGCTGTTCACATGTGGCGTGACGAGATTTAAGAGGCTTACTCACCTAGAGATCTGAGACACGAGAGAACGGTAGCGATATGTTCCACAACGCCAAGTGCATCAAGTACACCATCGCCACTAAGCTCAAGGCTCTGAACTGGCGTGGAGTATTCTCGTCGTGTTGCATGTAACTATGGGACTTTAAGCAGTGACCCTGTCATTTTATTGGTGGAAGGTCTTAAAAAAGGTTCTACGCATGTCTCCCGGGTAATTTTACACTTATATTTTGAGATACGGGGGTTTGAAAAAGTAGTTCAATCGAAGGTGGAGTGGTCTGAAATTGTTTTTCTAACGAGCGTGGTGTCTTGAAAACATTCAACAGGCCTCGTATAAAGTGTGTTTCTTTTTCATAGATCGGTAATAAGCGCACACTAAGGATTCTATAAAAAAAATTAATTAAAAACCTTTTTACTGGTGTGCAAAAATGAAGTACGAATGGGAGACATCAACAAAACAACGAAACAAACAGCAGAACCATACGAAAGGCCAATCAGGATATCACCTAGGGTCCGGTACGTTACGACAAGTGTATAATCATAACATGACATACCTCTATTAGCGTGTGCGAAGAGCATGAAGTACGAACACAGTGTACGCTTAGCATTGCAGTTGAAGTTGCACAGTGGACATTCGGGTTGAGCGAGCTACAGTTGTTGTCTTATATCTGATATTGCTAACAGACAGTCCCATGGACAACAGCTGGACGACCTTACCCGATGTCGAATCACTGGGAATATGGGAGAATGTCGAAGTGCTACATGTGTGGCCGAGGAGTTCGGGATCGCACACAGTACCCTGCCACGAGTTAGGAGCAGATGTACGAAGGTTTAGCAGTGGTCATCCATGAGTAATCACGGCAACGAAAGATCTGTATATTGTCCCATATGGCAGAAGACAGCGGGTGAGATTGCAAGACACGTGCAACGCAATAACAGACATCCACTATCGCGTTGTACCGTGGCCAGGAGACTGCACACAGGTTGTTTGTTCGCTCGGCGACCAGTACAGTGTGCGTCATTGACTCATATTTGTTGATGATGGCGTTTACTGTGGGACCGGGAACACGAGGATTGGGGCGCTCTTTACGAATGATCACCGATTTAGTCTCACTAGGGATTCCGAACACCTATACATCTGGAGATAAAGGGAAATGCAATCAGACGTCCAACACCATCTAAAGACACCTGTTTGCAGATAGGTGTGTTCTCGGTTGGGAAGGCATAATGCGTGGTGGCCGTACGAAGCCTATGACCGCTATTACGCTATGACCGCGCTGGTGACCGCTATTACGAGGCTATTCTTCCTCACTTGCGTTATTACCAGGGTACTGTGCCCCACCTGAGTTCCTCTTCGTGGGCGACAATGCTACACGTTATCGTTCAATGGCTGCCGCTGAGAGTGAAGACATTTCCCGCATGGATTGGCCCGCACAGTCTCCGGTCCTATATACAATATAACATGTGTGACGTTGTCGAGAGACGCCCGGTACCACGTCGCCAGTCGCCAACCGCCAGCAACGACTACGTTTGATTAATAATGTTTATTTATTAAAAGAAACGAGTATACAGAAAAACGACTTCAAGTGGAAAAAGCGAGCATAGCTTTTACAACACGCCAGCCCTTATTATGTGGCTCTTCTGCTGTTAATGAGAGAATGAAATCACGAGTAACGCGAGGATTTGGGAAAACAACTGTAACAAAACCAAAAAAGTGGAATACGTGGGGAGACCAACCAAAACCCCCTAACAAACTATTAACAAGTAGTGAAAACAATAAATATCGTAAAGTAAAGCATAACTCGAAACATATACAGTATGTGTATCTAAATAGTACGTAAAAGCTGTATCTAACTTACAAAAGTATTCATATAAAATAGGAAATAAACATATATGGGCAATCGGAAATACAATCAGGGAGGATACAGTATTCAAGTAACACGAGGTTATTAGGCAACTTAATAAGATAGGTATGAGTGTTTTATAGCCACAAGACTGTGAGTGACACGTATACAAAAGGAAGAAAATAAACAAGTGCTTGCAGTTGGAAATAAAAGTTGCAGTTAAGGAGAATAGTGCTCCCGTGGCACAAGGTTGCCGGGCACCTTGAACCTTATGTATGAATGTTATGAACACATAAATGTACGCCTTAAACGACTTACAAACTCAATGTTATAGGACATAAACTATAGTCACGTGCGCATAGTAAGAAATAACGATTTCAATTAGGGAGATTGCAGTGTACGTTTTACCCAAACATAAGTGTGTGTGTGTTATAATGACACATGGTTACAAGAAACACCTGATAAACCAGTTATGACAGAGAAAAACTACGTAAAAGGAAGAGAAAAAACAGGGCTTATGACAACACACCATCCGAATAAGGATAGTAAAATAACGCAATATAAAGAAAAATTAAATTTGAAAATACAACAGTATAAGGTAAATTAAGGAGTTATCTATCGCATATGGGTTTTCTAAACCCTGAATAAGGTCCGGGACCAGATAATGCAGTGATTGGTTAGAGCAACAGCCAATCAGAGTCCGGGTTCACAGAACAGCTCAGAAAGTGACCTGGAGCACACAACTGGAGTTGAATGATTATCCATGATAAGTAACTAACCCGAAAAAAATACAGGATACTGCTTCATAGAATTAAATTGCAAGTAATTATAAAGAGAAAGACCAACAGGCGACGTGAGATACAAAACGATAATAATTACAGCGAATATCAACAACAAAAACTGGGCTGCATGAAATGATTACTCACATAACTTACAAAAAACGTAAAAAAAATTCAAGGCCAAATTGCTGCTGTGGTAGACCCCCGACAGACGACAAAAAGACAGGCTCTATGAACCGAAAGCTTAAGAAAGCAAGTACCTGCTAGAAGTCAGGCGCATGTATTCGCAAAACCCGCACTTTCGCACGACAAAAACGCAGCAGCTGGTTGCAGGACATTACCAAACGTAAAAAACCAACTACAGTATAAATACAAGTCAACAATACATATCGCTCTACATGGCACTAGAATTTGCTATACACAGTAACACTAAGGAAAAGAACAAATCTGTGACGGCTTGACGGCACAGGAAATGTGTAAATCCATAAGCATATTAGGCCTCACGGGAAACGATAGACAGACATGATCCAAGTAAAAAGAATATTACCAACTTAGTAGTTACAATCCATGAGGCTTGACCCAATTGATCTCCGCAACAAGAGTTATGGGCTATGATGCCTCAAGAGCTCGTCGACAACCTCATACTGAGCATGAACAGACAGTCTAGGATCGTCATACCGAGGGCTGCAATTTTCTTGCCTGCCGCCTGTCACATGAACGTTTCTGTCTTCTGTCCTGCTGTGCTCGGAACCCACTTTTGAATTAAGGTCCTAGTCATACTTTGTCTTTCTTTATTGATCAGTGTTATTCACTTTCCCCATACTCTTGCCCCTTGACGATGAAATTGTATGATTTTAACCTATTTGAAACATCGCTGCGTGACGTTACATGTGTGAAACCCGCCACGTCTTTAATTTTTGCACACCAGTGTACAGAAACGCTTTGCAACGCTGTTTAAACGCCAGGTACGCTGACCCATTAAGTTGTATGGTTAACCTGTCTCCTTATCCTACAGACTTCTGCTATATTTGCAATAGAAGTTATTTACATCTGCTCTAAAAAAATATGAAGTGTAATTATTAAGAATGCAGATAATAATGCTTACTGCACGAGTTCGTAAAATAATTTAAAGAGTCACGCGTTTTTGGAGTTTCCCAAAACATTGCATAATTCATTCCGTATTATATCTTACGTAGGAGTTTGGAATAAGTGACTACTCACGGTATGGCGATAAACGTGGTTGGTGGAAATAAGTTCTTACTGCAAAGCTAGCATGAGATATATCAAGACCACAAAAGTTTTGACACTATTCCGTTTTAACCAATATAGTTAATTCACAGTTAGAGCATTCTTAATGTCTATATGTTACGTTTTTCAGAATGGTATGATTAAACCTGGTTCAGTTGTTTTAGTTTGTGGAAGGATTAGTTATGACAAAAATTAAAATATGGCGGGCTTTTCGCGAGATTCCATTGGCTGTAACTAAGAACTATTAACTGAACTGTAAATCGTGCATAAATAAAAATTTTTTCCGTGAGCGCAATCGACGATTACTGTACAAGTGGTAATTCACAATTTTCCGATAGTTAAAGCACGCTAAAATGCTATCTGAACGCCCCTCTCGACGGCTCAGTGCAAGAGGAAAGGGGAACTGTGTGAGATAGAAATAGGCACTATCGACGAATAATTATCGAACTATTCAATATACTTTGAACTTTCGCTAACAGTCGACTGAATTAGGTCGCACTTCCACATCGTTGCCGATGACACAGAAACGAACGAAACCCGTACCTAATAGTTTATAACTTCTGATAGATGTCGGTTGGGTACTCGAGATTTTGCTAGCGAATTACCTGTTAGCGTTATGGTGTGGAATCCTTGCAGGTAGCGAGTACGTCCGATAAATATTGGAAAGAACCGACAAAAGTTTCAGTAAGCCGAATGCTTCAGCCGCTAATTTCCCGCTACCAACAAGGCAACGCACGCGGAAATCTAATGAATCCAGTCGGTTATTTAAGAATGGGCAGTAGTCACAGTTGTCTTTTGTCTGTCAGGCGGTAATGGTTAACATATAGATCGCTACTGTATGTACATTCAACTGCTTTGCGGAAGTAGTCGACAGTGGGCTAATCATTCGTATTGTTCGTGTTATAGCTAACGCTCTTCTCTAGGAAAGTAGATATATTGGTGATAAATTGTAGCTAACACTGCTGAATGATGTCAAATGTAGTAGTGAAGATTAATATCTCAAAACATTTAAATTGTTCTTAGAAATAAAAATGTTTATAGCATTACTGAATTTTTAAATGCTGACAAGTAGGCTAAGTACTGTATCTTGTAATCCAACTAATGTTCAAAATCTTGCTCGTTTTACCCTTCCCTTGTGACTCCTTGTGACCCACCTAGGTTGTAATGATATAACCAATTAAGATTTTATTTTATCATACATTGTATTATACTATGTGTGTAAATTAGATAATGTTTTCTTCCATAATTACATTTAATGTTCAACATGTAGAAAGATGATGTGTATAATTCGTATTTTATACTGTATGTAAATTTTAATGTTTCATATAATACGTCTATATAATTATGTATATTTTGGGGCACTGTATTGACAAATTCCATATCCCGAGTCGAAGCACTCAGCATGGGAGTAATGGAACACTAATGAAAAATAAAAGAATTAAATAAATAAAATATATTTGTAGTAAGTATATTTGTTCTTGTGCGTGACTTATACCAACTATTTCTAACGATTTACCGATTACATTTGTTTAACAACTTGGGCAACGGGAATTTTCGACTACAAACATTCGAATATTTTTTCACGAGGCTACTACTTCATTACGATGTAAAACATACTTCCGAATATAAACATACAACTTTTCAGTCGACAGCTTGAAGGCACGACTAGTCGATAGTGGCTGTCCAGTCGATAGCGCCCATCTCTAGTGTGAGCAGAAAACACGGAGTCAGGAAGAACGTGTTTACGACGCGACGGGGTGGCTCCGAGCAGTCGCCGAGCACTGCCACCTCCCACCCTCACACACACACGCCCTTACACACACGTGCAGGATAAATAACTTCTTCCATCCCTCTGGCCACAGCGGCTAAGGTAGCAAAACTTTATCGCCTCGCACATCTTCCTGTTTGCCTTTCCCATATCTGTGCCGCACTCTTTTATTTTACCGTCTACCTTTTTCGCTCAGTTTTTCTTGGCGCCATGTACACGTCTGCAAACTTATATGTTATATATGTGTGTTTCGTGTCAATTTTTTCTTTACAGGAAGATACCTCACCTTTCCTCAGCATCATTACTTTTTTCCAGGCCCTGTATGAAATAGCAAAAATTGAACCCTATGAGGATGCAGATAGCATATCCATGGTTTGTTTATTTGTTTGTTTCTGTTTTAGTTTTAAGTTGTGTATTTCCTTAAACTAGCTCCCTTTGGACGAAACTAAAACTAGTTGCGAATAGAACCGATTTCTTTTAGCATATAGTGAATGAGTGTAAATGGCGAATGTATAATTTTTACCAGTAAATTTTTGGTTTAGTATAATCATATTAACAAGGGTGAATTAATAATGTTCGAACGCTACCTGCTGCTACACAATATGTATGTGGCTTGCCATCATGATTGACGGTTAAGTTATCGTACGAATGTGTAGTAAGCTTAAAATGGCCACCATTTCGAAAATAAGTATGTGATATTTGGAACATATAGATTTACATGACTTCTAAAGTACTATATGTTTGGAAAATTGATTGTTTCCCATGGTAATACCGTAAAAAAGGGCGTATGAAAGGAACAGTGTAGACACATTAGAATATGGTTACAGATACCGCAAGCATACAAAGTAAAGATTAAATTGATTTCATGTTTTCGTAGATAAAGCATTACTAAATTAACATTTCCATACGATCGCCATTTTGAAAATAAGTTCCTGACCCATTAAAAAAATACCCGTTTACATGACCAGCCATAGTACTACTTGTTTGCCTAATTTGCAATGTGATGGGTTGATTGTTTCCCGTATTAAAAATCCGTTCGTGATATAGCTATAGCTTACAAAATGGCGGGGAAAATAAGTTCATTGTAGAAGAGTTGACGGTTGTAATTTATACTGCCAGAATACAAAGTTTAGTTTAAAGTTTTTACATGGCTTCAATGTACTAAGCTTAAATATTTATATGGCTGACATTTTTAAAATAAGTGTCTAACCCCTTTAAAACATAAAAATCGACGTGACCTACTGTATTAATACTTATTTGCCAAAGGTGGGGAGGGGGGTGGTAAATTGGTAGATTGTTTCGCGAGATATGAAATAAAAGCCTAGTTTGTTTTTCATGTGGAGTTATCTAAAAAAAAATGAAGCAGAAAATAGATTGTGTAAGGACACATTAGATTTTTTTTATAGATTACTCTGTCGAAATACAAAGATAATTAGAAATATGTTACATGGTTTCGTAGATAGAGCATACCAAGCTTAAATGCTTATATGGTCGCCATTTTAAAATTAAGTGCCAACGTGTCAGTTTACATGGGCTGCCATACTACAAATTGTTTGCTGAGTTCGGTAGAAATTGTTTGATTGTTTCACAAGATATAAAATAAAAACTTTATATTTCAACATTGCATTGTCTTGACAAAATGACACATTAAAGATACTATGCATTAGCATACACGAGGCTTGCAATAGATAGATCCAGCGTAAAAAATTTGGTCGAATTTGGTCAGACGATATGTTAGATACAACAAATTGAGGCCCTTGCGTAGCCCTTAAGGTAAGAACCAAGCAAGGACATACATCCAGCAAAACAAACCAACGACCAAGTCGTAACAGCAGAAATATAAATCCATAAAGGCTAATGGCTTAAAAAGGTTCAACAGACTAACTACCAGGTAAAACATATGAGTTATGAAAAATTGCTATATTCAAAGTTCTCATTACCCATTTTACAATTTCTACAATCAATACAATACTGATACAAAATAACTATATTCAAAGCTCTCAATACTCCACATTACATATTTCAAAATTTAATATAATGCTGATACAAAAATCTACTACATCTACAAAATGGTGATTGGATTTACTTTGCACACAATGGTTGAAATATTATACATTTTAAAATTTACTTAAAATACAAAATATCATATAACAGCCTTTTATCATTTTCTGAAGACTGAAAGTTTCACGGACAACATCTGGGTAACATCCCCAAAATTTTAATTTTTTTTTTGTCGTTTGGCTAGTTAAAACAACTGCTACAGCCAATCAAAGCCTCCTCTATCTGGAACATACAATAGGCTAAAATGCACAAAAACCTAAATTGATAAGACTTGGTTACAATCTCTTGCATTAAAACTTTATACATAAAAGTTTTAAAATCGTAGTTTGCAAAGAGTATTTTATTCTATTAAAAATTGGGAATTCTTTTAATTCCATAACAGTTGAATTTGTTGAACTCAATCTCTGGTGTTAGCATGAGGTATTCGTCTCACAACAAATTTTTACTTTACGCATCAACATTTCACAATGCGCGAAAATAATTTTCTTTTGAAATTTCTACTGTCATGTGTTAAATAGATACAATGTGTTGAGAGTTTATAGCCATATGTTTGGGCATTCAAATTAATACTGTAACACTTCTGATATGTGTTACAATATTACGGCCAATCTCATTGGCTATAAAATATTATTTCTGAGACATGAAATATAAGATATGAATGTGTAATGTAATGATAAAATATCGTATATGTGAGTGAGTCTAATATGTTATATTAATGATATACCTCGGCTGAACTCTATGCTGCCACGCTGGAAAATCGGTGTATTCATCCAAATTTCCATTACCTCTGTAGTTTGAAATAATTGGATCATTAATTCTAATAAACAAACAGAGAAGTCATAATTCAAGTAAATCAATATAAACGAATAAAATTACTTTGGTTTTAATACTGATGAACTAAACCAATTTTAAAATATACGGTACTTTTGCAGCACTTCAATTACGAAATATTATACTATTCTAATTCTCAAAATTACAAGCAACACA
The DNA here is from genome assembly GCA_029891345.1 of Dryococelus australis. NCBI lineage: Eukaryota > Metazoa > Arthropoda > Insecta > Phasmatodea > Phasmatidae > Dryococelus > Dryococelus australis. The sequence goes on from CM056996.1 coordinate 148,224,064, forward strand.
GGCCTGCACATTACACATCAACCAATTTACCAGCATTTGACTTTACTAGTTCTGGTTTCATAAATACATTTACATTTGCTTAAAGAAAAATACGACTTAGCTATGTCGATAATTAAAAATAACCGCAACTCTGCCGATGTCGTGGAGTCATCCTTCACTGGTGTAGAACCCAGGAACAGCTCTCCCGCTCACCACGGACAGCACATCTCCGGGTGGTGCTCAACGAACTCGTCTCCTGCGGGCCGGAACAGCGGAGGTGGGTGCAGAATCGGAACCTCGCCAGAATACGCAGCCAGTAGTGCTCCTCTCGCAGAATTGCCTCTCCGAACACCAGACACAAGTCCTTCATTTCTGGGCCGTCCTTCTGTCCGGGCTCATCGCACAGCTTATGTCAAATTACTTCTTTTAAACGTATATAGGCTCAGCATTTCAATAGTGCGTGAATAATTATGTATCTCCGTCATAGATATCAAATTTGCAAATCAAATATTATAGATTATCTTTCATACTCATGACTGTCTTATATTCTGAGCTGGCCTCTCACTGGTTCCAAATTAGAATGAATAAGGTTTTTGTTCTATCAGACTATTCGAGAAAAAAAAATGTGATAGGCTGGCTGGTGTAGACTGAATCTTTTGAGAAAGCAAAAGGGAGTGGTTGTTACAAAGTCAAATACTCAAGCAAAGAAACCATAGATAATCATAAGACTTACATAGCTTATACAACACAACTGTCAAAATAAATAAGTTTACACATATCACATTGAACATACACTAAACATCTTATACATTGCATTAGAGTTTAAATCAAATTTAAAGGCATAGTATAATCATTATAAAGTCATAAATATTGAAGTGTTACACTACTATCAATTATATTGTGTGTTAAATTTTTTTACTACTACGAAAATTCCAATACTCTACAAAATTCCTTGGTAACAACACCCATTTATACAGCAAACTGGCCTTGTGGCCCTAATGTTGTGTACTAATCTCATATTCTGCAGCTGTACTGGTCAACCCCCAACGTCCAGGTCTCTCTCCCGACCAGCCCGCTGGAGGGACAATTTATAGTCAAAAAATTTAACAGGGGAAAACTTCCCCACCAAATTTCTTATTGGCTTAAACTGCCCTCCAATCAATAATAATTTCCGGCGAAACTAGCGCCACTTTTATCAAAAATACACTACGAGCTTAATCATTACAAGTATTGCTTGTTCTGGAGATCCCAATATTTCCAGCACAGTAGCCCCATCTTTACGGCTGTTGCCCACAACTGTCCGCCGTCCAGCGCTTCCAGCGCCCCAAACGAGCAGGTCAGTGAACACACAGGCAAAGATACATCGGCCATTTTCAGTCCTGCACGGGTGCGCGAGCCAGGTGGTCGCACATGTCTATGGTTCAGGAAATGTCGTTCGGTTTCAACACACATCATTTCTTCAAAAGGTAGACTGTCTTCAAGTAAAGTTCAAAAATAAACATGTCATATTAGGGGGTATTAAGTGTAGCAAAAATACGTAATATAGTTGGGTTGGCGATAAGCCGACAAAACAGGCAAACTTATAGCAGGCAGGGAAGTTGACGGTAAAATTGGAGTGGCGAAAATTTGTAGTCATAAGACTCCTCTCAAAATTAAAAGAAAATATTAATAATATGTTAATTTTGAAAATTACTGTATAGTAATACAACATACCAAACGTGAGTTGAATGGTTGCTGCGTAATGACATAGCAACCTAAAAATTTAAATGACCATCTCTTTGAAAATTAGCCTTCGGTGTTGTCGATAACTATAAAATAGTGAATTGTCCTTACTAACTACAATATGTGTACCAAGTTTGGCGAAACTCGGTTAAAGGGATACAATTTTTTAGGCAGGGGACACACAGTCACTACACTGTAATACTGCAACAATACACTATTGTGCGTTTCTAGCTAGATATTCAGCAATTTTTTATTCTACTTTCCAAAGTAAAGATAGAATTGTGAGATAGTTTTCTGTCGGTGTGTATGTGTGTTGGTACATATATAGTACAATTTTTGACCACTCCAGAAGTTCATTTTAATGTGGCGGCCATATTAAAATTCATGGCGCGTTGTCATATCTCGATGTCCATATAAATGATTTAAGCCAACCTTGCTGTGTTGATATTGCATCATGTAAGCGGGTATTGTTATTTTTGTTGAAAGATAACGTTATCCACAAATAAAACGTTTACATCATATCTCGGATACTGCTCAACCGATTCCCATCAAACATTTCATGTAAGTAATACTGTTGAAGGTAATGTAAACAATTGCAATTTTAATAGCTAAGGCACTCATTTTTCAAAATTATAGTTTTTTAAATATTTTGTTTTAATTTAATATACTTACTACACCATTTTGTTAGGTCCGACCATACTTGGTTAGCTGAAATTATCTATTACAAATATCAAATATGTCAATAAATATAACTCGTCTGCCATTTTGCAAGATAGCGCCGAAATAAAAAATAATAATTTTTTATGTCATATCTCGGAAACAACTCAATCAATTACTACCAAATTTAGCAAACAAGTAGTAACAGAGTTATCCATGTAAACAGATATGTTTTGTGGTGAAATATAATGAATTTGTAATGGTTGTGTGATGTTTCTGACTACACTGATAATGTGTATTGCATATTTATACTATGTATATAGAATGAAGAGTATGGGTGTGAAAGAACCAGTAACATGAAAAGTCAGTTAATCAATCGCGTGTCATACAAAGATAAAAATTATATGCATTAGTTTCATACACTCCGATAGAAAAATCCAATTCACAAAAGAACACAGGAAAATTACTCTGAGACAAATGAAAATCAATATACTGACCAAACTGCCAAGCCAAAGACATATCCACTTGTGGAGAAACATTTTAACTACTAGGGGTTAGTCCATGCCATTTTTTTTTGTATTGTCACGGGGCTAGAACAGTTACCATGTTAAAAAATTTTGCCATTATACAAAGACTGAAAAAAATTTTGCAAAGATATATGTAGGTAATAATAAAAATTATGTGAAATTAACTCAACATTGAAGCGACTGCGGTCCCATTTAATATATCTCTATCCACTTGGCCACTACGGCCCCACTTAACATAGTTCTATCCACTGAGTTTCTGCGGCCTCACTTGGAATCGCTCTTTCCACTGAGGCACTGCGGCTCCACTTGGAATCTCTCTATCCAATGAGGCCCCATTTGATATGTATATACATATTTATTTATTTATATATCCACTGCGACCCAACTTGATATAGTTCTATCCACCAAACCACTGCGGCCCCACTTAACTTAGTTTTATCCACTGAGCCACTAAGGCCCCACTTGGAATAGCTATAACCACTGAGCCACTGTGGCCCCACTTAATTAACTCGACATTGAAGCGAGATATTTAAAGTAAACAAAAATGATATTCCATTACCTTCATATCTCTATGCATTGATACAAAACTTTTCATAAGAAAAAAGTAATTTAAAAATGAGTTTTTAGGGTAAAAGGTACTGAATGCGTAATCTGATCTTGCTGAAAATCGAAATTGACCTGTATTTTACCCTGAGGATTTACTCTGCAAAATTTGAAGAACTTCTGTTGAGTTTCAAGGGACTTAGAGGTATTAAAGATGGACAGGTAGACAGACAGACAGAGATCGTCTACTTGTTATATGCTGTTCACGGTAAAGTGAGCACTTTTTAAGGCCCTTCTAAATTTTTCCTTTTATCCTATTTCCATCTTCCTGCTGCTTTTTAATATGAACATTGTTTTGTGACGAATAAACACAGTGTATATATTTCACCACCCTCAAAATTTAATACCTGATGCCACAATAAGATGTATTTATTAGTGGTTAAACCCTGTTGGGAGGGCCTTAAAAAGTGCTCACTTTACCGTGAACAGCCCATATATAGGATTACCAGTAAAAATCGTAATGGAATAACAATTACCGTGTGTTCGGCAACAAGAAAATATGCAGCATAACTTTACTTGTATGCTATAAGCAGAAGGTTAATCATTTAGTTGACTCTTAGCAGCATAGTGAAGTGCTTAAAAAAATTCCAGGATAATTTAATTATGTAGCTGTTAAGAAGAATCTCTCATACTTAACATCAATTCACTTGGTCAGTTAATTTTATTAGTGCCTCGGTGTAAGCTCAGTTCATATAATCAGCCGGTAGGTTCAATATTCATTCTTTTCTGAAGGAAGTGTGGGAATAAATTCATGAATTTTCAGTAAAATACCAGTTAATCGGTCTTGGAAAAAACATAGCAGTAAATAAGTAAAAGCTGCTGCCATCTGCAACTTAGAGTAGGATTTACTTGGCTATGCATTTGCCTAGCAGCTAATCTAGAACAGGAGAATCTTGTACGCCATAATGCAGTGGCGGTGCGTGAAGCCATGCTGTCGGGCTCTAGCACTGACCGAAATGCCATACATTTTGCCGAATATTTCATTTCATCAAATTTTCAAAGATGAGGTATTATTGATTCGAATTGTTTACTAATTTCCTTTAACAATTTAATGCCACTTGGTTATAGCTCATATTAGTGCCAGGGATGATTAGCTGTATGTTTTTAGCATCGCGCGTACCGCCTCAGTGCTCTACTGCAGCCGAGCACAGCTGCCGCTCCTCTACTAAATCACTCGCGCTGGACGGAGCCGCAGAGAAACACCGGAATCTCGCCCTTATCTGCGCCTCCTCCATGCTCCCTCAGCTTCTGCCCGGGGGCAGGAACATCAACAGCACTGCGTTCTCGCTTCACGCTGCCGAAAAACATTCAAACTGAACTCATCCATCGTCTCTCGAACAATATCCACATTTTACTGGCAAATCACCGATATTTTTTAACCGTGCAGCAATCATAATCTTTTCTTTACTGAATATATTATTTTCATAAATATGGTAAAGCAACGGCCTGATTATATTATTTTTCTGGACGTGCAGAGGGAAGAAAGTAGCAAGCGAAAGACTGTTTTGATTTAAGAGAGAGATGGGTGATATGCGCTTAAAATTATAAATCAACTCCAGATTTTATGTACATGTCCCTTTTAAACCATTACCTCGTGAGATTTTCTTGTTACGGTGTGTAGAACTTCGGAAATATTTCAACCGTATACGAGAGCGGTAGCTACCATTCTGCTTTCTGTTATTTTCGTAACACTTCTCTAATACTGTATCTGCATAGACTTAAATTAATGTTGCTAATTATTAGTTAACATATATTTACTCTGTAGTAAAAATTATTATTAAAAGCAAGAATCATAACGAATACAGAGAAAATACCTAAGTATATTTCGCTACGCCAATACACACTACTGCGGCCGCCAACAGCTAGGTGTTGACTGGATGCGAGCAAGCGCGAGATGATGCGCGACCTTCGCAAGCCGATCCAGCTGTTGTAATAACAATCCTGGGGGAGTGAGTACGAGGTCGGGACTCTCGGTATATAAGTCTGGCACAATGGCGGCTCAGCGCGCCATCTTGCCCGAGGTGCCAGAGGCCCTGCCCCCAAGGGACGACTGCTGTGAGGACTACCAGTCTGTGGTCCTGGTTCGACGCCCACTGCACACGCCATGGAGAGAGCTTCCCTGTAGTCAACGACAATACTTGGGTTAATATACTTCCTGTTAGGACGACTTAGGGCACGCGAGGTATCGAGACAGACGAAGGCCTTATTAAGCTCATTAAGAGTGGTAATACTTGCTTTCTTACTTGATTACATGTTCTAGAATATCGCTGTAATAATTGCATTCCTACTTGACTGCTTCGTCCAAAATATCACAGCCTCGATGTAATATATTGTCTGATTCTGACCGCACTTGCTAAACAGATTTTGTATAATTTGATTGTGTAATAAATAGAGTTTTATATCAACTGAATGCTTTCCTCTGAGCTACCATCATCCCCCTAATTACTGCGTAGTCTCCTCCCTTCAGGGGAGATCAGAGCAAATGGTGGAGGCTAGGGTTTCCCACAGCTTGCAAGCCAGTTATTAAAGTAAATATTAACGTAACATTGTAAAATTAAAGATACAGAAATAAATGAGAGACACTTGACACCCTTCACCTGCCTGCAGGGTTCGAATTCCCTCATAAAGTACAGGTCAACATAACCCACGTAGTAAACAGTAGTAACATTGAAGGCACTTATTCAAAGCACAGTGTATATCGCTACTCAGCTAATTGCGGCCGCTCGAGAGCGTGCGAGCAAACCTGCTGCATTGCAAATACCTCGGCCATACAGTCGCCCATTGTTTCGTAGAATAGAGAATGTAAGTGAGCTTATGCTTTAAGTTTAATGCATGCTAAACCGCAGCTCCGTCTTTAGGGCCATTTTTCTTTTGCTTGGCACGAATTTCCACAGAGAGTGTGCACCAGTGGAAAACGAAAATTGGCAAGCTTTGTGTGTGTATGGTACTACGTAAGGTCACACGTAAGATTGTCAGAAAACACAACTAATACATGACTGACAAAATCGATTGTCAAAACAATGAGAGATATTCTCAAACTCGCCACTATCGACCTGCCAGACACTCAGAAGAAATTACAAGGGCAAAACTTTAGTAGCACTGAAAAATTTCACCAACTCATAGCTTCAGCGTATAAACTACTACACGAAAACCCAGAACTCATTAAACAATTTAATACCAATTCTACATGACTCACACGTAACTTAATTGCAAAGATAAAAATAGTGGCCTTCTATACTATACCACCACCCACATATGAAAACGTACATCACACATCAGATTCTCTCACACGCATAAAAATTTACACTAAACCACAGAACCAATTTACGAAAACTCCCCGCTAGCTACACCACTTGCAACACTGCAATAACAAGACCACACCATGGCGAATCCAGCCCCCCCCCCCCCTCAACATAATAGTTCAACACCCTATGTCTGTTCCCAAATTCTCGGGAGATGAAAAACGAAAATTTTCCAGAGTTTTATGAACAATACAACCATGCAGGAGAAAATAATAACTGGGACAAAACAAAAGAATGCAGTAGGCTGAAATTTTACCTAAAGGGGTCTGCCAAACATACACTGAAAAACTGCTTACCCACTCATGCCGGAAAAATCACATGGAACGACATAGTAACCAAACGAAAGGGCACATTTCCCACCTCGGCAACACAAGAGCACTTAAACCAGCTACTTTACACAACCAAGCAAAAATTAAAAGAGAGTGCACAAAATCACATAGAGAACCTCCTGTTTTACAGGAGAAAATATAATCCCAACGTGAATGATTCAGATTTCATTGGAATAGTATGGCGCTCTCCCCTGCCATCCATAGCAGATAAGATTGTAGGGCTCAAAAATGACACAATTCAAGACTTAATCACGAATATCCAAAGAGCAGAACTTGGATTGTTCCGTTACAACCAAGTAATCATGGGCCACCAAGTTCATTCAGACACAGACACGCTAAGGGCCGAATAAAGCTAAAGGAGGAAATAGCAAACCTATCTCTGCAAACAGCAAAAAAAAACACGAATTACCCCAAAACACAACAATACCCCTACTCGAACACAACTCACCAATACCGGAACAACAATTACAGACAAAATCGCCAGCCCTTCGTTGTCGTAAAAGAATTTGTTCCACAAACAAGGAAATACTACAACCCCCAACCATAAAACTATGCCTCAGGTAAATTTCCAAAGAAATTTCCAAACACTAGCACTAACACCACACAACAACAAAACAACACACCCCCCCCCCCAAAGACAACCCAAACACTATCAAACTCAAAATCAAACCAACAAAAACTACCAACAAAAAATCTACTACTACACTAGGGGACAATAAGCACCACCCGTGTTGACAAAACACACAGCAAGGTGCAACAGTATAACATACAGAATAAGAGTCAGGTACGCCCTTAAAGGGTAACTCGTGGAAGCCAGAAACGCCCACGAGGCGACGAACGCAGGGCATACTACCAGACCAAAGACAGACAGGGCCCTTAGAGAGAACCAATTTAAAACAGAAAGAAAAGTGGGATGCTAAATTTCAAAGTAACGGCATTTATAGTAAGAAAAGTGAAATCAAAGCGCAACGCATAATCAACGCCTGTGAGGCATTTTTCAGGAAATGCGTACCCACGAGATCTTATGCGGAAATCGCGAAGTTCAATTGCCACAGTTAACATTTTACATGCCAAGGTAACATAAATTACAGTGCACATAAACATTCAAAACACAGATAGACACGGTTAACAGGTCACCCTGCATCATACTTCGAGACATAAAATGCGGGTCAAGGAAAAGTATCCGTAACAGTGACAACACCCACAAGGACACAAGCAAACATACACACAACACCGTGCCTGTGAAAATCGACATGCTACACCTTACAGAAGCGACAGTGCTTCGAGGCCGGCCCTGAGGAATGCACGAGTCAGCGTGGCCATGATGTCAGCACAGCATGCGCGGCCTTCATAGGTCCTCGCTCGCTGGCGGCCATAACGTGTGCTCTGTGCTTGTATCCGGGTCACGTCCACTCGTTCTCAACCAGAATCAGCCATTTCACACAGACATCACGGTGCGTTTCAATAAATTCGAAAAATGTTTTGCCATTGGACATAGCAAGCTTCGTATTCCAAACAAGGGAGAAGACAAGGGACTGTCAGTAAACACCAACACGAACTGTGTGGCAGTGATTATATGCGTAAGCAGAAACTGAGCCACAGGTCCGACTCGCTTCACACAAACAAACATGCCCCGCCGACCAGCAAGGATGAATGTCGAAGCAGTTACATGAAAATGTCAACACCGCATGTCCTTGTCCGGATTGGTGGCATGTCATACAAGGCTCTGCTGGACACCAGCTGCTCGTGTTTATGCATTGCATCCATACTTATCAACAAACACAAATGAGAACCAGTGACTGAATCATTTACTTTAGTGGGTGCATCTAACGACATTTATTTCCCGAAGTACAAAACAAACATCAATACCAACATCTCAGGGTACAATTTTCAGCAGGAATTCCTCCTAATCGACAACCTTAAGTTTCATATAATATTAGGAGTGGATTTCATAAAAAAAAAAGTATGGCGTAGTACAAATATTATCAAAAGACATCGTGTTTGTATATGTATACAGCAATAAGAAAAGCATTCAAATACCAATAAATACAAACATAATCAAGTGTGATATGAACAATTGCATCGAATATTACATCAATAAAATATAATCCCACGAGGAACAAACAGACAACAGCACACTTGGCAACATAAATCCCGCACTCCCATTACATGGAAAAAATTAACTACACACCTTATTACAACAATACAAAGACCAGTTCGCCACTTCAATCACAGAACTCACAGAAACAAAACACTACAAGATTGAGCTTGAACTCGCAACCGATAAACCGATTCACATATGGGCGTACAAAATTAACACTAAACTGAGAGAACAAGTACTTACACAAATACACACAACAAATGCTAGACGCTCAAATAATAACTACATCCGAATCCCCGCACGCTGCGCCAAGCCTTGTAATCTAGTAACACCAAGGCGGTATACACTTCCTGACGGACTTTAGACTTTTAAATCAACATCTCAAAAAAGTACAATACCCCATTCTGCGAAAAGAGGATCAAATAAACACACTTCAGAACTCTAAATAGATGAGTTCTGTAGACATGCTCAGCCGTTTCTACACTATCCCAGTTCGTGAACAAGATAAAAAAAAACTCGCCTTTAGCATCGCTAGGGTAGGCTTAAATGAATACGCCTGTATGCCAATGGGCCTCGCAACAAACCCCAATTACTTCCAGCATTTTGTCGACATTATGCTCGAACCATTGCATTGGAACACAGCCATAGCTTACATAGATGATATCTTCATCATAGGAAATACCTTCACAGAACACTTAGAAAATATACAGAAAGTCATGGAACGGTTGCGCAAATACAACATAAAGATAAATTAGTAAGAAATTTAATTTTGCACAACAAGACATAAAAATACTGTCATTACATTACGCCATCAGGAATTCAAACGGACCGCGAGAAAATTGCAACCATGCAACAAATGGCACCACCAAAAAAATGTTAATCAACTGTTTACATTCCTTGGTCTCATGTCCTAATTCTGTCGATATAATTTCAACTACGCACAACTCGAGGGACTACTAACAGAATTAACTAAAGAAACTACAACATTTACATGGAGAGAATACGAGCAGAAGGCATTCGATAAATTAAAATCAGCTTTACTTAAACCACCTATCTTATCTAAATTTGACGAACAACGAAACACAATTCCAGCATGCGACACCTCCCAAACTGCATTAGGAGCAGTCATAATGCAGGATGTTTCAGGGAGTAAAACCTGCACCATCATCGCCTTCATGTCCAAGAAACTATCTCTTAACGAAAACAAAATGGTCGGCCAAGGAAAGAGAGCTATCAGCCATTAAATACTCTGTAATTTACTTCAAGCAATACCTATACGGACGAAAATGTATACTTGAAACCGACCATGCAAATCTCCGTTATTTGATAACAATGGCCGAAAATAATGCCCGTATCTAGAAACTTGCTATCACTTTAACTGAATGCGACTTCAAAGCGCACATAATAAAAGGAAAACTCAGCACGTCAGCGGATTTCATGAGTCGAATTCCAACAACGGGAACAGCTGACACGATATATATTACAGTAAACAATGCCACGTGTAATGTAAAAAGGGATTCCCAACTTGCACTTCATTTTACAAAGCAATGGCCGAAACATTATTACAAAACCATACCAAAGATATCAAAGTTAAAAACATTTGAAATATATATCAAATAATTCACATGCATTAAACCCTTAATAAAACCTGACATACTCACTGCAGACAAGTCACATATTGCAAATATGGTAATAAATAAGGAATATCTGTCATTGCAGGCTATCACAAAAACAAGAACAACAATATATCAAGTCAACATAGAAATCACTATGCAAGGACACCAAACCAAATTAAAACAATCTGTATCGATCCACGCCTTAATTGTCAAATAATCATATAAATCAACAACACACCACTATACCACCCTGTATACAACCACGAACAGGAGTATATAAAGGTTGATGATGACACACATTTACTACTAGCACCGATCACACAGACATTCCTATCGGAATATGCTAAAGACCCACACATTACACAGCTAAAGTTAGCCCTCATGGAACCAGAAAATGCGACAGCCAAATACCTCCGGCTAGTCAGGAATTATGGAATCACAGGAAACGGGGAAATATACATGAAATTACACACACCAGCGGGCGAAAAAAAGGCTCACATTAGTACCACAGTACTATGTACCTGAAATTATAATGGCTCACCACGATGCCTTATTGGGCGGAGGGCTCTTTGCGCAATTCAATACACTAGAAGAAATTAAAAATAAATACTACTGGTACAGCATGTCAAAATATGTTAAAGAATACATAAAACATTTCCCCACATTCCAAAAAGTTAAACACACTAACCAGAAACCCATAGGTCTTATGACTCCCATCCGAGCCCCTCCCCCTCCCCCCCCCCCTTATAAAATTCTTGGGGCCTCGACACCAAAGGTACACACACTGGTTATGATGGGATTCTTCATCAGCTACACTGCTACACTACCTTTATTAACAATGAGATGATGAATCAAATATTCCACAAATTGAAAATAAATAAACTCCAAACAACAACATGTAATGGTCTCACAGAACAAATCAACAAGATTGTATCACAACAACTCACTCCATGCACAAACGAGGATCATACACATTGGGATGAATATGTTCCGTATATCTCTTCAATTACAACTCAACCGTAAACAGAAGTACGAAATTCAGCCCATTATTCCTTTTAAATGGGGTCGAAGCGGTACAAGCCAGTCACGCCATAACACACAATTACTCCCCACGAGCAGACGACTGGTGTTAACAACTAAAACAAGCTCATGAGCAAGCCCATATAAACCTAATCGCTTCACAACAGACACAGAAAGCATTATTCGATATAAAATTCCGACAAAATGCCCTGAAGATAGACCAATACTTCTGGGCAAAGACGCACGCTAGATAAAAATCATTAAACTTTAAATACCAGGGGCCATAGAGCATTCATGTTATAATGGGGTCCTCTACCATAACAATAGAAATACGGAAAAGAGGGAACATAAAACTTGCCAATATAAAAAGCTAATGTTGAACTCTATGTTACAGGTAACCCACTCCCGACATGGGATCACCCCATATCTGCACTCTCTGCCTTGTATTTCACGTTGTGTGGGGTACGGCAGGCGTGCAATTATACAAAACGCACACCGAAGTATACTTCCAGCAGCTCATGCCACAGCTGCAATATGAAGAGACAGTATCAATAGCTTACACCATACCGCTGCACCAGCCATCAATGCCTGACAACCTTGCAGTATGGTACCATTGCACTTGTGAAAAGAAGAACAGCGCCGTCTGCTGCAACGCTGAGACTCTAAGCCAGTATTTCAGTGAAACCTCTTATAATATTGTTCAAGAACTCTTGTCTGAAGTGTCCATGTCTAACAGAATAAAGTGCGCAATTACCTTCCTGGAGACGTCACGACATGGTGTTGTGACATCCTCACATCCCGACACCTCAAATCCCTCCTGGCTAATGACGAAATGCTTTCCGTGCAATTAAATAATATATGGCAGTTTTTCCGAACAACCAAAGTCCCTTACCTGTACAAAAATGACACTTGATATATAGCTACTCCAGAATATATCATCGCCATTGACATTACAAGTAACGAGACAAGGTAAATTTGCGACACCCCAGAGCAAACATAAGACATATATTTTCTGTCTAAACAGATTGCAGTCAATCCCCAAATTAACTGTTTAAAGGCAGCGATAAACTTAGACAATATTGAAGCGCTGTTTAAATACTGCAGATTTCATTGTACACAAGGAACTCCCTTGTCGGTCCTAGCAATTGAATCACACCATTAGGTCGTCACCAATGCGCCTGGAAACCTAGTATTAAGATGCGCTAATAAGACCTTAAGTTCAGAAATTCTTAACTCCAAGGTTGGTACCATTGAAATTCATATACCATCGGTTGCGAACTCACGTCAAACCAGTTAACACTTACTCACTCAATGCATGTTTGCGACGTCAGGAGTCCCAAACTTGCCATTCCACATACAATATTACCTATCCAATGGCTCCAACATAAAAATTTTGAGGTACAACAGCTTAGCTTAAATGAAAGAATCTCGTTCTACTCCGTAAATGAGAACCTGGATAAAGATTGGAAAATAGAACAAGCTGAGCTTCCCACAATTCAGTATGTCACTAGTGAACCCTTTGTTAGGCAAACACAGGTGTTTTCCATTTTAACGCAAGAACATTATAACTACATAAACCTCTCAACGATTGTGGTACTCACTAAAGCTCTCGCCCTAATTTATTATAAACTGATAAGAATTGCTCTCTTATTAAACCACATGGCACATGCAGCATAACGTGTGAGAGAAGGAGAATATGATAATTGGTTACGTCATTGGTTACGTCAATGTAGAATAACGAACATGAAATTACATAACGGTCGCAAACGTTATGTATTAGTAAGATTTTGTGTAAGAGAATGAAATAAGGATAGCAGGCCCAGGTAATTTTGTCATGTATAATTACTAGAGGCTCAGCATTTATGTGCGTGCGTGTGTGCGTGCATGTGTGTGTGTGTCAATTACACTAAGCTGCCAGGTGACACACAGATAATTCTATAGAACAAAGTCAGGTTATGCCACTTTACAAGTGTGAAGATACATATAGTCGTCTTAAATACAAACTTAACTCTTTCTTATGCAAGCCTAATTGGGTTAATAATATCAACCAGTGGCGAACATTCAGTTGTCATTAAAAGAAGTTCACCAATAACTCGCCCAGACAGGTGTAGTGTGTAAGAAATTTTAGCACGACTGAAAACCGCCGGAGCACATAGTGCGCTACCTAGTAACAGGTAATTGAAGTAATGCTGACAAAGTCGTGGGCAGACTGTAAAGAATATAGCAACTAACAGCAGAGCGCAGCAGCTTATGCTGCACTACCCAGAGTTCCCAGCCTTAGCTCTAGAGAGCACTTGACTGCACTCCAGTGCCATACGGCAATAACGACATAGATTTTAACATTTTCTTATGAGGCCCCTTAAATGTGTATTTTCTTTGTTTTAATTCTTATTGTACACATAAATACTTGGTATCTGACATTTTATATACCTTAAATTCTTAGTGTCAAATTTTTTATCCTTTCGGCGATAAGAGCAATTGTATTGAGAATTAAGCTTGATGCCCCGTGAAGGACAATTATATATCACTATTATAATGTACCACAAGTTAGAAACGGCACTGATGCGGAATGTTGACTGCAATTGGTACACCATAAGTCCAATTCCTTTCCCTAGTGTGTTCGGCAATGGTTCTGTTAAAAATACATATTATTTCTAACCTCGCGGATAATCATAGTACGGAGCCGAGCACATCCTGCCCCCTTCTGCAGTCGACATAAACCAATAGCGACCTATTATAGACAGCCATTAAGTGCCGGCGCAATAGCAAATATATTATTATTAACCCACCTTGTAATTAATGTATAATAGGAAATTCAGAACTTAGTTCACCATCACTTCTAGTCTTACCACCAACAAGGTATAGCAGGACAAATATTGTTCAACTTGTACAATTGCACCGTATATAGTTAGATATAAAGTCAAAACTTTGATAAACATGTGTAATAAAACCATTGCACTTATAATTTTAGTCATGTAATAAGTTTTTACAGATTTCACTAGTTTTGGCATACATCTGCCACTAGAATCATTACGCCTTCTATGTAACGCCTGCCCGAACTTCCGTGTCTGACATCGTCCTAGGGAAATAAAAGGTACTGTGTGTGAAGGACACTTTTCTACAAATTACTCTTACGGCATCCGCGAACAAGACAAGCTCTCTGCGGTGGGGTCTGCTCTTCAGTCCCAGAAGTGCCCAGCCTTCCCGCCTGTCACTAGTCGCCCCACTGCACCGACAGTCCGACCTCTTAGGTACATTCCCCCGCTACGTGCGGCTCCCCAGTATTTCCAGATGAGGGTGCCTGGATTTTCCTAAGACAGGGGCCTTGCTGCGGCTGCCAACAGCTAGGTGTTGACTGGATGCGAGCAAGCGCGAGATGATGCGCGACCTTCGCAAGCCGATCCAGCTGTTGTAATAACAATCCTGGGGGAGTGAGTACGAGGTCGGGACTCTCGGTATATAAGTCTGGCACAATGGCGGCTCAGCGCGCCATCTTGCCCGAGGTGCCAGAGGCCCTGCCCCCAAGGGACGACTGCTGTGAGGACTACCAGTCTGTGGCCCTGGTTCGACGCCCACTGCACACGCCATGGAGAGAGCTTCCCTGTAGTCAACGACGATACTTGGGTTAATATACTTCCTGTTAGGACGACTTAGGGCACGCGAGGTATCGAGACAGACGAAGGCCTTATTAAGCTCATTAAGAGCGGCAATACTTGCTTTCTTACTTGATTACATGTTCGAGAATATCGCTGTAATAGTTGCCTTCCTACTTGACTGATTCGTCCAAAGTATCACAGCCTCGATGTAATATCTTGTCTGATTCTAACCGCACTTGCTAAGCGTATCATTTATAGTTTGATTGTGTGATAAATAGCGTTTTATATCAACTGAATACTTTCCTGTGAGCTACCTTCATCCCCCTAATTACGGCGTGGTCTCCTCCCTTCAGCTACAAGTTACTTTCGATTCCAAATTATAATTGCCCGACCCAGTCATTTTCACAATTCACAGTTTACAAAGTTTGGGAATGTAATTGTTCTCATTATACAGTCGCACTATGCGTGCACTCATTCCTCATTAATAAGTGCACATAAAATATAGTTAACGGAGAAGTTTTCTGAATTTTTAAATATTTTAATCCATTTATGTTAGATGAGTGATGAAATAAATACGTGTACTAAATTTTTGTATCTGTCCATGACATGTTACAATCAGACCCGGCGTCCACAATTGTTTATATAACGAACAGAAAAGTTTTTGGCGGCACTGTACATTAATGAAACTCAGTACCCAAGGATATTCTGTGCGCGTAGTTGATTCGTAAACCGTGCTACTAGTCTAGGTAATAATGTTTCATGTTTCTATAGCCGAACACGAATCCTAAAGTTCATTGCTTGTGATAACTAAATAAGTGCCGTGTAGACTACATTATTTATTAGATTTTTTTTTTGTAACACCTGAAACATTGACTTTATGTGGCTGTTAAAAGTTTCAGCTTATGTTACATAAACTGTCAAACACTTCTTAAATTTCTTGTACAACCCCAACAAATCCAGCATGTATTGATATCGTTACCAGACGTAGGTTCAGAAATATCAAACCCAAACTGATCTTATATTCTGGAACGAAACGAATGTCTATAATTAGTGGAGCTCATGTCCAGTATTTAATTATCGGTACAGTGCTTGTAGTTTTATATTGTTTATTTTCAAGTCACATGGCAACTGCACTTTGTAAAAAAAACATCGAATTGAATGTAGCTTTTACAAAATGTTAAACCACTAAGTTTACTTGTGGAGTAAATATAGTATAGAGTTAATTACCCTAAAATATACAGGATATAATTATCAAATCCATAGAATTTCATAACTACCAGTATATTAATTATTCAATGATTACTGCTGTTACGTGTCTTGAGAAAATGCCGAAGAGTATGGCCAAGGTTACAAAAAAATATTTTTCAATAGCTCTTATTAATGTCAATAAAAATAATTCTCGAATCCTGGTTTTCATTTCAAATGCAATTATTTCCATTAAATATCAATTAATGAACTTATATTATCGAGCATACACTTATATCTCTGGAAGTAAAACAGTGTGGCGTGAGTTCTGATAATTTTCAATTCCACTACATCTTCGATATGTAAACGAGTATGGAATTTGGCGGCAGAGTATGAAAATTGCTCTTATCAGTGCTGATAGCTGACATATACATACTGTTCCAAATACGTTGTTCAACTTCTCATAAACCAATCAGTTTTTAGAATGACATCGCGCTTTATCTCTATGACTATACTGCCAGTTTGTCTGATCCCAATGAAATAACGAGTGAATATTGTAAAAATTTATGTGCGAGAATGCGTCATGGGGTATTTTTTTAATGATAATATCTCGGAATAGTAGTCAATTTGCAAAATTAGTTATTAGACATTCAATAGAAAAATATCGTTTTCGTGAAAGTAAAACTATTGGACTTACCGTAAAGTTTACGAGATTAATTTGGTGATGATAAGCGTAGTTTTACTAAGAAGATAGCTGGATGTGCAAAACTAAAATTGTTCACGAAATAAACGTCGATGACTGCATTGTAGTCCACTTCTTTCATATTTTCAGGTCGATGGAGGCGGGGGAAGTGATCTATACTTACCGACACATTGGAAAAAAAAATATGTGAGGAGGGAAGAGGGAATTGAAGCTGGCTACGTCAATAGTACGGGGCTTGTTTTAACTGCCGCCACCGCCGCAATAGTAAACACATTGCTATATATACAAGCAAACACGTAGTTTTGAAAGTCAATTTCTCAACAAATATTTCTCCAGACCCTCTTCACTTGCACTGAGCGCACTCTGTCGGCCATAAATATTATCTTTACAAAGTACTATCTTGAAGCACAAATTCGCTCAAAATAACATTTATTTTATAAGTTAAAGCTGTATCAATAGCCCTGGCTGGCCAACTAAAATACGTCGCCATCGTTTTTCGAAAAAGAGCATTTTTCCTCGACAAAGTCTAATTTGAAATTTGCGTGAGAAGATAGAACTTATGTCTGCAGCACTTTCAAAAAAGCCTCTTAACATTACGCCGTGCACAATGCTGCCAACTGTTACAACTGTCCACATTCAATCACATTAAAATATGTTAAATTACATCTTTAAAAACTCTGCTTTTAAATATTATGTTACAAATAATTAGCATTCTGAAAATATTTAAACATAGGACATTTGAAAAATAGACATGGTCAAAAAAATAAATATAAGCACGAGCATAAACAAGAAATTTGCCATGTGTAACACGAACGCAGCGTAACTAATTGACTTCCTATGAAAGCATAACTTACTATCGTAACATAAAAAATATATATATACATATTTATGCTT
This sequence comes from Dryococelus australis, assembly GCA_029891345.1. Classification (NCBI taxonomy): domain Eukaryota; kingdom Metazoa; phylum Arthropoda; class Insecta; order Phasmatodea; family Phasmatidae; genus Dryococelus; species Dryococelus australis. The sequence goes on from CM056996.1 coordinate 148,242,298, forward strand.
AACATCAGCGAAAGTGTGCATTGTAAATAACAAATAATTAGTGTGCGAAGAAGGAACAAAATTATCATACGTCACAATGAGGATCAATAATCAAGAGTGCATGACATACTTTTCGTGGGAATGCAGAGTTATTACCTCAGTGTTATGACTTCCTGGCAGCAGTTGTGATTATTTACCAGAAACGTTGTTTATGCAACGCTTAGTGCACTATATTCTAGGACTTTTATTACATCTATCATGAAGTACTATGCGAGATAATCGTTTGGATCACGTTGCCATTGTTAAGGCAAGCAATGGTCGTTTCGTTTAGGCATGTGTGGTCTATAATTAATTATATTAAGAAATTTATAAACAGCTATATGTGGAAAGTGCCTAGAAACAAAATTACCTATTTATACGTTTAAAAAAAGGTGGATTTCCACGCAAACAAGTTTTACTTTATGGAACGAGACTTTATCAAATGTCGAACCGTAGATCATACATTTTGTCTACTCTTTCTCTTCAACCAGATACGTAAAGAACATATGTAACCACCACTTATTTATCAACGGAGTTGGAACAATGGGTACGGGAGGAAATTATTTCTTTTTCGCTTGCCCATAAATATCTGGCCGTGCGTAAACTTCGTCGAGCTATTAATGGCGTTGTCAGAACACTCCCATTAGTTGATATACGTGTATATCCCAATTCCTTTGGCTAATGCCCCCTATTTTGCGGTCTATTAATTGTCTTTTTGCAACTGTGCATACATGCATATTTGAAACGTGAGTACTAATAATGTCAGATTTTTTTTCAGCTCTGGTTGAAAATCGCTGACATTCAGTATACTCTTGCGCGTGTGGTAGCTAGGGGATTTATTTGTGTTTTCGTTTACAAATAAACGCTTGAGTTGAAATATTATCGCGAAGGAAAAAAGCACTTTTTGGGTAGCAACTGTATAAGTAATGAAAGTCGCGTGTGGTCCCTAAGATTTGCGGATGAATCCACCTATTCAACCCAAACTTTCACCCGTCTATCGTATTTCTTGAAACTTGTGCTCCGGTTGAGCAATATTCTTGATTGGACTAGTGGCACGCACACAAAGCTACGAGATTTTTTTTCCGGGCGCCAGTGTTCCGTCTCGGTGATTCTCAGGAGGAATCTACGTTATATTATCACATTCACGGTTACTTCACACTTTTCTGAAGCCCTGCTAAAGTTCTACTTCCAGAATATTCCTCCACCCCATGTCAACAAAGCTTAACAAAGTCAAGAAAATTACGCCAAAGAACAACGCACCAAATTCGTGCGCACTTAGTTGTAATAGTATTTTGGCTGAGAACTATTTCTTACTAGGTGCTACCAATACAAATGTTTTCCCACTGCTTTCATCCGTAATTTTTTTAAATTAAATGTTATAATTTATAAATAAAATATATGTAAAACTTCGATTCGATGAAAAATGTGATACTTTTTGCTAATATAGTTATTACAAAACGCTTGTAAAACATGGCGAGTTTAGGAGATAACTACTGGTGTGATACATGGGGTGATTTATCAAAAGTTTGATTGAAACATGAAGACATTGCGGATGGACTAACGTGTGTGTTGGATGGGAACCTGCATTGATACTGAAGCTACTCGTATCAGGTAACCTTCTCCATCTCTTCGAATGGGCCCTGTTTCTTGGTAGTGGTAAACAATTTCGGATGTAACAATGTTTCGAAGGTAAAGAATGCCTACAGAAGAGACATTGATCAGACATTATGAGAAAATAACACTTTGACATTTGGAAAATATAAACATACTTAGTAATGGAAATTCCCAATTTGTTTGAACATTTTATGGTGCATTATTCGTCATGTGGCAATCATAGAGGATTAATGCTGATTCGTACAGTTAGGAGTATAGTTTGTGACAATATTACGAACCTGCGGATTTGTGTTTTAAGGATAATGTGTGTAATGAGTTAGGTAGGAAATTTTTGTAACCAGAATCAGAGTTAGTAATTAATAGTATCTTCAATCTTTACTTCGTCTGTGTTCGTCTCAACTGTGTGCACTAACATATTTTTTTAGACTAAAAATAGACGTGGCTGATTGAACTTTTCACTCTTTACAGGAACTTCACTCCGCCACGTGAGTAACCTTATACAACGGGTATCTAGAACATAACGACAAATTTTGATACGTTATTCCTGAGGTGTAAACATAAAGATTAAGACAGGAGATACATGGTCCAGGTCAAATAGTAAAAGAGTTAAACGCTTCCAACATTTGAGAAAAAATTTGTCATTTATTGTTACACTTAGGAAACTGCTTTTGGGACAGAAACAAAGTAATGGTTACTAGATACAATATTTAAACCGAAATCATTAATTAAGTGAATGTCGTGTACATGTGACGCACCCTCATGTTGATTTATTCCTGCAAAAAGAAAGCATGTTACAGGAAAAATTCCCCATTTTTTTACTAGAGATTATGAAACGTTGGCAAAATTAGCAACATAAATTACTTCTACAAAAATTGTCTAACACTTGTCCTTTTCGAGTGAAAATTACATGTTTGATTCACAGATAAGTGTTACTGCCTGCCAGGTAGGCAACCAGTAATCCCGGTTTGTGCGCCGCGCCTTAATAGTGTGTGAACATTACGTACAGGTGGTTTGTGGCGAAACTGAATCGTAACCTGTTTCCTCTAACGGGGTTTCTAACAGAAGAGAGGACTGTGGAATAAAAAGCCACATTTCACTGCACGTTGCATGCATTCTACTACCAGTCGACAGAGCGAAGTATATGAACTCAGAAATGGCAGATATTGTTCTGCTTCACGGTGAAGTTAAATGGTAATTCACGAGCTGATGTATGATTGTTCAATGCAAGGTTTCCAGCGCGGTGGCTACCTCATCACGAGACCTTCACATCTGTCACTCAGAGACTGCACGAAACAGGCACGCGAAGTATCTGGTCACACAAGCAATATCCGCACACCAAATGTGAAGAAAAAGTACTAAACGTTTTGGAGGAAAACCCGTCAACAAGTACCCGCGCCATTGCGCACGGAATGGCTGTGTCTGTCCCGTTCCACTGTGTGACGTGATATGCATGAGCAGCTACTGCGTGCATACCACGTGCAGTCATTGAGACCAGCATATTTCGCTCTTCGACATGGTTTTTTTCGCAGTGGTTTCTGCAACAGTGCACTGTAGTTCCTCAATTTACTTCCATTGTTTTGTTTACTGATGGAGTGACATTTACGAGCGACTGATATTTTAACAGAAGGAACGGGTCACATGCGGTACGACACCAATCCTCATGCAACCACCATCGCTGTAAACATCTGGACGGGCATTGTGGGTGATCATTTCATTTAGCCGTACTTGATGCCGCAGCGATTGAATGGGCACATGTAGGTATAGACTGTTCACGGTAAGATGAGCGTTTTTGAAAGACCTGCTTAAGATCTATTTGTATGCACATTGTGTGTTCTTCCGTTTTATGTGAATTTAGCATTGTCATAGGCCTCGCCATTTTATTCATGCGTCGGTCATATGAAACTGTGGCATTATTACAAAAGAAAATGTTTCGCAAATCTGCCCAATTTTACATTTGAATGTATTACAAAACCTAATGCGAAAGAAATAACTTAAATTATCAGACATGGTTTGGTAACAATTTTTTATTCGACGTTAAGCTATGAAACTACTTCCCATTCACCGTTACCAACTTTACTGGACGCATGTCACTCAGGGCGCCCGTTAAAATATACGCATGTAGGGGCAGTGACTTTTTTTCTAAGGTTGATTTCAGAAGTGCTCACTTTGTCGTGAACAGCCTTTAGTGCCAATTCCTGCGATTTGTATAGCCAGATTTCCTCGAGGATGTGCCACTCGCGATATGTGGCTTCAACACGACGGTGCCCATCGACATTCCACAAGAGCTGTACGTTATTACATTAAAATGTAATATCCGGCTCAGTGGATTGGAAGATGTGGGCCTGTTGTGTGGCCATCACGCTCTCCTGACCTTAATTCGCTAGACTTTTCCTATGAGGGTTCATCAAGGCTCTGGTATACGACACATCCATTGAGTCTGAGGAAGATCTGTTGTCCAGGGTTACGGCTGCTTTTGACAAGGTTCAAGATACACTGGGTGTTTTCGAAAGGCTACGCCAGACTTTCACACGCCGAATTAATTGTTACAATGAGGTTGGCGACTCAAAATTTCCCTTCTTTTGCCTCTTAACATTTCCCGTTTTTCCCTTTAAAAAATGCCCATGCTCCAGAATTTCAATAACAACGCTCCGAAAGGAAATTTTCGAGCCATAATATGAATTGTGGGGGCTCACTTAATACTTGCAGGCCGCCACCCCCCACTCACCGCACCCTAAAACCAAGCTCACCCACTCCCACCCCTGGCAATTATAATAAATATCGCCTAAATCACACAAAAATTCTAAAAATCTAAGAACACATAACATTACCCTACCCTTCGTTCATCCCACCACCCTCGCCTCACCTCTATCTACACCGACCATTGGTAATTGTTATTAAAACTCACAAAAAATATTTCAAATATCGAGGAACAATAATATTAGACCTCCATTCTTAGCTCATCCATCCAATGACCCCCCCCCCCCCTTCTCACAATTCGGGAATCCTAACCATCACGCAAAGCGTTGACTACTCCCTTCCCGCCACCCAGTACCTCTTCATACACCGCTCTCGCTGGCCAGGCAGCTGGCTGACCTTGTCGAATCAATAGTAAAACGATCAGACATCTAGGAATCGATGCATTTATAAATAATTAGACTTATTTTATTTTAATTATTTTATTTGTCATTTGAAAAATCACTACATCTTTAAAAAAAATCAGTAAAATGTATCGAAAATGTATTTTTAATGCAAAATCGGTTAATAAAAATAAAATTATGTAAATTTTACCCTTTCCCTCGACAAATGGTAAAACTTAAAGAAAAATAAAGTATACTCATGGAGAGATGGGGATTTAAACCCAGAACCTCTCTAACAGAGGTCGTGTGCTCGAACCACTGAGATATTTCAGAAACTATAAGAATGCTTTCTTAAAGGTGCCACAATAGCCCCCAAACGAAGAGACTACTATTCCTTCGTACAATTACAGAATTTTTTTTATGTATTGAAGATTTTGTTATATATTTTTTCAATGGATGCATATATGGCTCATGACCGCATTCATTGGAGATATTTTTTTCAGTTTAAATGCATCATATTAACCATTTTTAAAACTTTTTAAAGGCAAATGTATTAAAAATATTTCGTTATTTTCAGTCAGCGGATTGGATGGATGAGCAAAGGAAGAGCGCATAATGTTATAGGTTCCTCGATTTCTAAAATATATTTGTGATTTCTAATAATAATTGTCAGTGGGGGTGGGGGTGAATTGAGGGTGGGGTGATGAGCGAGGGGTAGGGTAGGGTAATGCTTTATGTATTTCGATAATTTAGAATTTTTGTTTAGATTGTTGCGATTTTTATAATAATTGCCAGGGGCGGGAGTGAGAATGGTTGGGGTGAGCTTAATTGGGGGTACGGTGAGGAGATGGTGGCCTACCAGTATTAAGCGAGCCCCCCCCCCCCCCCAAATTCTTCGAATGGCTTGAAAATTGCTTTTCGGGGGCTAGTTATTGCAATTCTCAATTCAGGGGCATAAACGTTTTTGAGAGAAAAAGGGAAAATTTTGAATGAAGAAAGGGAAATTTTTGAGGAAGAAAAGGGAAAAACAAGATTGCGGACGGCACCTCAGTGCCCAGACCCTGCCACCGCATCGGCGTAACATATCTACTTGCATCGATACATTTCAAATGCTATGTCTTTACAATTTACGGCTGAAAGTCACTACCAAATGTGTCATTTTGGTATCATTCATATCTTCGGCAATCACAACTGAAGCTGGAGATCCCTGGGTGACAGGCATATTTCCCCTTATTCAGTCACGGTTATATATATATATATATATATATATAGTGGTCATAAGTACACCTTATTAGTCCACATGACCTTGTCAAATATAGAAGCAGTGCCAAAGTGCTGTTGGTTTTTTTCTATATATATATATATATATATATATATATATATATATATATATATATATATATATATACTTATGACCACGCATACTTTCAACTGCTATTTGTAATTAGCATGTGTTCCTTATTATGACTAATATACAGATTGTGACACAGGAGATGGTACCAGAATGATTATTTCTAGTAGGACCATAGGACTGGTTTTCCGGAGATTAAATAAGAACCCCAGACAGGATTGGTTATGGCTACGAATTTAGATTGTGTACACTAGTCGGACTCCCTCGGGAGTGAGAGTCTGAGGACGTGGGCTATGAAGGTGGTTCCCGCGCCTTGCCAAACACTCAAACCAGCACTGATGAAAGAAGGAATGCAGGAAATTACTCTCATGTAACAACATAGTATAATGTTTGTAAGGTGCGGGAGCTTTGCGAATTTACATGTACATATCATTAGTTGGAAATAGTATTTGCATGGATATTTTTTGGTTGATACGACAGAAATCTAACAATTTTTTCGTGAATCTGCAGACTTAAAGTAATGAATGAGTCAAACTATATTGTTCGATATCTTGCAGATAAATACAAAAAGCTAAACTCGTATAGTGCCGAATATATGGCCATACTAGGAATGGAACAGATTATGCTAGGCCCAGTTACAGCAAGGAAACATTGTCATGAGTGTAAACTTTTTACTAAACTTCATTATCAAGATCTTACATTTAAATGCACCACTGCTTCATGTTCAGTAAGAGTATCAGAAGTTAATTAGGTAGTTGAAGATTATTTCGGTACTTTATTTGCGCCAGTGTATACGCAAGATATGAGATATCGATATTGAAGTATCCAAATACATGTGGCTTAGAGTGAGTGGAGAGATTTGGGTGGCTCTTAACATCGAGATATTGAGAGCCAAATGTGACTTAGAGTAAAACTGATAATGTTTTTCAGCAATTATTATTTGTGTTCACATAATTATGGTTCTTTTGCACTTGAATGAACCTACTTTTCAGTCATTACGAAAGGCAGAATTCTGCAAAGATGAGAATATATATATGATATATTATATATCATATATATATTTGTTATATATGATATATTAAATTTGACTGGCAGGTGAAGATTAAGTTATGTGGAATATATCCCCCCTTCTATAACTCAACAGAAGACGGCAATTTTATGAAAACGAGGCACAGAAAAGGTAGAAAAATTTACAACAGTATGGTGACCTAATAGTGAAAACTTATCAATATTATGATTTAAAGGACTGCAGTGATATTAACGACAGATACAGGCACCAATGAACGTTAAATGTTTTCTTGTTATAGACTATTGGTTTTCGGGTATTTGTGTAATATAGCTTAGATAAACACCGTAAAAATACCAAGTATGTTTGTATATACAGTAACATGTTTCTATACTGTTATAGTTGTCAAGAATCCAAATTATTTTAGGATAAATATTTTTAGAAAAAGATTGTTTTGATATCTTGGAGCATTTTTACTAACGGGCGACTTCCATGACCACTGCAAAACAAGCCACGCATGACATATCGAGTTCGAATCCCAGGTAAACCTTGGTTAAGTTGGTCATTCTTAGATGATATGATACTCAGATGGTTTGAGATTGCTTGTTCAGTCGGTGTGAGGTGAGTCAGATACACCAACCAAGATTCGACGCCTGAATCGAATACAGATCCACAGGTGAGAAAAACACTGCTGCTCACTATAACCAGGAGATGGACATCAGTTATGAAGGATTTGAAATATCGGTTCTTTTAAAGGTTTATTGCGGTGCGTTGTTACAATTGCAGACGGCGTGGGAGCTCTCTAAAGCCCCTGTCACACGGTAAAATTTTTTCTTCCAACCGCTCCCAATAAGTTTGGTCAAATAAAGTTGGACAGTTATGACGTCATCGAAACGTCATAAACGTCGCCATTTTTGTCTGAAAAAGTTTGATGGTTTTAGTTTCCATCAAACATTTGAAGTTTGGACCAGTTCTAAGATTTATTTGATGTTTAACTGTCTCAACCAATCAGAATTGTGCAAGACAAAAATGGACTTCAAGAATATTAACATAACGAAGTATTTCTGGAAACGAAGTAAGTTTTGAAGATAATTAATTTATGTAGAAGCTCTCTGGGCATGAATGCTATTTTAAGTGAATAGTGCACATAATATGACGAACTCAGAGGCACTTATTTCATTGTACAGGAAACATATCTTATCAATATAATTGTAATTATATAAAGGAAAGAAAAATATATTACAATATCACTTACATTTCTTCCTGTATTGGACCACATAGAAACACAAAAGCAATATCTCACTATGAAAATAATTTTTTTATAATATTTCAAATTAGATTATTCCAATAAAAAAATTTCACAGTGTGACACATTTTCAAACACATTCAAAATTATGTGTTAAAATTTGTTGGAAGGAAAAATTTGATGGCCGTATTTCGTCCTCAAATTTTGTTATCAAATATAGTTGGAGGCAAAAATTTGACAGTGTGGCAGAGGCTTAAGGGAAGCAGCAAGCTATCAGAAGGTGTCTCTGGTAGCCTGGTAGATGAGGCGCGCGGCAACGGCTGGCTGGTCAGCTGGCACCATGTGGCCCGAATCTCTCACCAACAACTCGGTCATATTGCCTGCCGTCTTGACGTACCCCGCTAGCTCGCCGTCCACGTACCACAGCTGCCTGTGCGCCACTGCGTATTGAGCCGCTGCGGCGAACCGCAGCTTCGAGAACATGTTGACAGACAGCGGGTAGGCGACGATCAAGTCCAACTGGCCGTTGTAGAAGACGACGCGGTAACCGGCGTCCAGCAGCTCCTCCACCCAAGGCCTCGCCGACTGCATGAAGTCGCGCAGCATGTGGTTACTCACCGCGTCGCTCGAGTCGCCGAACGCCTGGTCGCCCACGTGCAGGGCACGGCGCACTACCGTCGACTCCAAGAACTGCGTGTAGTGCGACTCGTCGATGTCGTCGTCGTCGGACAGCACGTTGTACACGCCCATATTCGAGGCCTTCTGGTACTTACCCATCGAGTCCTCGAAGTGCTGCCATCACAAATACAATCAAACTGGTCTTTCATTCCATGTCAAATCAACAAAAACATACAAGACAGTTCACACATACACAAAAAATATACACTCGTGTTTGTGAAAAATGAAACATCATGAATGAACCATGAAAATGTAAAGAAATGTATTGCACGTATTATTAAAAGCATGACAAACAAAAAATTACAGTTTTAGCAATGCCACAACATTACTTACAAACAATCAATGCGCTGTAAACCCTCTGCAATCTGCAGTCAAAGCTACTCTACACCGTCATATTGAGGCAAACAGGCCTTGGATGTACTCCTGACGAATCGCTTGCCAAGATGCTTCTACCCTAGTACATAGTCCATCGGTATTGACTTTTGGATGAGAATGGCCTGCTAGTTGCTGAGTGATCGTATCCCAGACATGTTCAGTGGGTGACATATCGGGTAAACAAGCACTTCAGGACAGAAGCAGTATCTATCTTTCTTCGAAGACTGCCTGGACATATCTGGGCACATGAGTTGTCTTGTTGGAGTATGGCTCCAGGAGTGTGCCAAGGAAAGGGTAAGACTTCAGCCTTCCCAGCTTTCCAGGTGTATTGATTGCTGTTGAGAGTGCCCACAATTCGTAGCAGCCTATATCGCCTATGATACTCAAATGCTCTTCAAACCATCACACCCATAATTCGTGCAGCATGATGCTGGACAAAGTATTCTGAAAGATGGCAATTACCATCAATTCATCAAATGCGTTTGCTACCATCATTGTAATTCCAAGTTGTAGCAGGACTCGTCCAAGAAAACGACACGTTGCCACTGTACAATCCGGTGAGCGTGGTTCGTTAGCCCATGACAAATGTATAACTTAAATTATAAATTAATATTGCACCTAAAGTTACGTATAAGACCATGAATTCCTTGAATCTAAGATATTAAAATAAAATTGCATCATCACTATCTGTCCTTGTCTTTACCTGCACCATGATGTTGAAGGGAATTTGGGGGGGGGGGGGTAACTGATATCCCCCGTTTCCCCCTTCTCAAAACGTTTTGTACATATGTATATTGTAAATATAGACATATATATAAATATCCGTGTGTATATGGGTGTATGTCTATGATGTGTTGGTCGTTACCCCTAAGTAAGGTCACTGCCGATCGCTGCAATATTAATAAGGATTGTTGCAGGAGTCATTATGTTATACTTATATTGTTTATAACACTATTAAATTTTAAAACAAAAAATGGACGCCTGATTTGGATATTAAACTATAATTATAACAAATAATGAAATGAAAGATACCATAAATAATTCTTAATTATTGTTCGAGGATTAAAGTAACTTCAACATTTCCATGTACATGCATATTGCCAGTGGTACCAACCAACTTTCGGTACAACCAAACCTGATTGCCAATCTCAAACTTAATCTTCTTACGAGAAAATAGCACGGGCGTAGAATACATACTAATAACAGCAGTCTGATTTACAACACCTTCATGAACTGGAACAGTAATCCAACAAATAATATCAGGTGAATCAATATCATTCAAATCCTTAAGGCAGATTCCCACCCGCCATCTTGGATTTATAGATTTTCCACCAAAGCTTCCATTTCAGAAGGTGTATTGAAATTTTCCGCACGACGTATCCGAAATAACAGCTTCCCAAACGTTATGTAACTGCCACAGCTTCGCTACATTTATTAATTTTTAGCTGGTAACTGACCAGGCGAAACGCGAGGTTACTTCTTGCGAAAGATTAAAGAGGCGACAATATCAATAGCTGTCAAGAATTATTGACCTCCGACAATGCACTAGGTAATGCTCTGTCGTTCCAAAAAAAAAAACATGATACAAAACTGTATTTCCAGAGTATGGCAAAAATTTCATAAATCCAAGATGGCGGGTGGGAATCTGCCTTTACTCTGCAAAGGAATGCATGTGCGCAGTCGTCTACTAAGCAGACGCCACCGAACCGTGAGAGCATACTATGTCATACCTGTTGCAGTGTTTCAACGTTCTTCTAACACTCGAGACGAAGGTGAATGATCCATCGCTGCCATACGAAGTATGTGTGTCATTCCGTAGTGCCGTCAATTTCGTCAACTCGTTCCGAGTTTTCGGCTAGTGCTGTTCTCTCCAGGCCACTGCTTCCACACTCACATCACTGTCATGGCAGTATGCCTCATATAAACATAAATTCCGCGGTGTGAAAATCCTCCATCATGCAAGCCGATAATTCGACCACGTTCAATCTCCATAAGATGCTTGAAAGGAATCATTTTACAGGCGATGCATACTGACGATGAACAACTTTATTTGTCTGGATCCTCAGCAGTCCTCTACGCACTTCTACATGTCAGTTCAGGGCGGCTGGTGCGTCTAGGTATGCACAATAATTATGAAACATTAATAAGTTTCGTATCATTCCCTACTTTCCATTTACTGTGAGTTACATTTCACTTGAATGTTTCCTTCTTGGTGTTGCATTTTTCACATCCACGAGTGTATATAAATTTCTATTCCAAGCCCTACTAATAATTTAATGTCATATTGTTTCCACGTATTACAAATTTTGAAGTCGATATGATTACTTGAGTATTAACGTGTGATAGTTAATATTTTTTTTACCATATATTCGTTTCATTGCAGCAAAGACGACTTCACAATATCTTCATCAAATATTAACAGACTGTTATTTACAATTACAAAAAAATACACGAATAGTTCAAGGAAATGTGGTATATTTTCGTTTAAAATTATAAACTATATGGAATTTGGCAACAATTTTTTTGTTTAAATAATTTTCCTGCTTTTTTTTTTTTCATTCAATTTAATTGTAAAACTCTTTTTCACTGCATAAAATGCATTTGAATTCAATTTATGTAATTAATAAATATATGATAAACAATTATTTAACTACCCAAATTTAAAGTCTACATACATTACCGGTCAAAATAATTTAGGGAGAAAAAATAGTATTTCCTGTAGGCCGAAGTAAGTACGTGAGAATCATCTTGTTTTTGAGGTCATCATGTATTTGAAAAACACAATGTTCACGCCTAAAACATATTTTTATTTTAATGTTTCAATTTTTAACAACCCATCATTAACTTAAAGAATTTTAGAATGCCCTAAAAGTATTACTTATTTTTGAAATAACTAAAAATTTTCCTAAAATTATTGGTTTCAATTTTAAATGTTGCATGTCACTGTATATGTCTTCTGGCTGCTCAGTCCAAATTTGAAGATGGGTGTATGAGTGACATCACGCAGGATTATATTTTTTTTCTAGACAGTGATAAGAAATAAACTAGTCCAACGAAAAACAATTCAGATTTCCATACTTAATAAAATGGTCCTTTCTTTTATTTGTATCTGCACGTCAGATGTCTTTGATTGATTGTGAGACGGAATAATAATTCAGAAACCATACACTCCAAAAATAAAAAAATCGCAAATGTAATTAACAAATTATGGGTTTCCTCCAGCTACGTTTTCTGTTCAGATTTTTGTAATTCATGTCTGTATACTGTTTGTTTTTGTTTTTGATAATTAAATTTCTAACATGGTCTTCGTTCCTTACTGGCGCTTTGTCGCTATGGTTCATGGTTTTTGCCTGTTTGTGGCGTTTTTGTTTTCCATAGTAATTATGGTATATCATTGCTATTAATATTTTATTTAATGAGGTGACATTGTGTAGTTCTAGTGTGAGTTTTGAAGGCTGTCCTTTACTGTGATTCTTTTGACAATGCCTCTAGCACCATCGCAGACTTCATTGTCATTAAATGACTTGGAAATCATTCTGGTTATTTCATTTTCTTCAAAGGGATATAATTTTATAGTACTGCTGAACTGAATTAAATATCTCCTTACAATCTATATATAATGTGAGGCCCTACTAGATCACTGAACACGTTTTCAGGGCATGAATGATGGTGTTTTTAACCTGTGGTTATGATAGTTTATTGAATAAATATTTACAATTGAGTATTTGTACATTTACGCGCTCGTAATAACATCCCAAACGTAAAATAGTCTGTATCATGTTGTGCACAATGTTTAAGGACAGACGTGCGTGATGCACGTTTGTAATAGTTATAACCAATCTATCCATGCTTATTCGTGTCGTAAATGTACGGGTAGGAGAATTATAATGCCATACAACGCAAACACGTGTTGCACTGACTTTATACCACACATTATTTATTCCCGTATCATTGAAATGCACGGCCACATTTAATACTGACACCCGCCATATTGGTTTACCTACGAAATTCTAGCCTGCCAACTACTCGTGAGCAGTTGAGACGTTCCGACTCTACTCGTGACGTCACTCAACCTTCGTTTCAAGATTAGAATACTGAATGGTGGTCTGAGCCGACAATTGTGAAGTGTCTATTGTTTTTCGTCGGAAGGAGAGACTTAGAATAACCCCCCTGGTTACAGAAAGCTGATTATCCTGTAATTTTTTGCGGGTGCTTCTCCATCCTTTCATAAAACGAGACAGATTTAGGTATTTTCTATTTTTCGAATAAGAAAGACGTTAAGACGCATTTTCATTGTTGTGAATTCTCGATGGTAAATTTAACAGTTTTGAAAGCAAAAATAAAGCTCTACCATATAAGAATGTATTTTAATGTAAATAGGTTATACACTTAAATTTTTTTGTATTGCTGGCAGCAAATTTGAATTATTGATTCTACGTATGTCGTGATTAAATCGGTGGCCAGTGAAATGCGATATTTTTTGTTTTGCAAATGATAAAAAAAAAAATTAAGAATTAACGTGGCCGGCATTCTTTTCATGTTGGTAACAATTCCACGGTGCCATCTGATCGGCACTGATTTCATTCGTGAGTTCCATGCAAAATTCACTCGTGCATGTATGGAAGGATACATGGAGCGCAGCACGAAGAAAATAAGTAGATCTCCCGGCTAAGATTTAGTGAGTGATGAAGCACGAGCAGAAAGAAAAGCAGGTAAGGTTAACTCTACTCAGGTTGGAAAGCTCAGCGCTAACGGTTTGGCAAACAAAGATTCTCGCCACCAGGTATCACATAAGTGGTTTCATGTTTACCAAATATTCCCCTTTAGCATGTAAATAAATAGGATAACTGCAATCTTCATACATTAATTATAAAAGTTAACTCTTCCGACTTGGAATGTTAGAACCTAGGAAACGTTGTTCTTTGCTCTAATAATGTAAATTTAAGGAAACATAACCACATTTTGTTTGATATTCTGTCATAAAATTACATTTAAGACACTCAACTGAGGTCGTGTTCGAACTGACCATGTATTAGATTAGAATTTTAGTTTCTTCGTAGCATTCAATTCAGACACCGTCGATAGTTACTTGTTGATAGATGTTTGCGATTTGGTAATTTAACATTTTAGTAATTTTCGTTACATTCTATAAATTAAATTCTAAAATATCAAATACGACATTCAAACACGGCCTGAGTTATGGATGCCTTTGAGGTGCCCGATCTCACTCTCTCTATATAAATTGGTCGGATAAATCAATTGCATTATTTAAAATAGACAGCATAACCGAGAAAATTTATAACGCCCTTAAACTCGAAATTTTTTTTTACTAAAATAAGCACATTTCCAAAAGGTCAAATCCAAACATGACTGAATTGGGGGGCGTACATGATGCTTAAAAAATGTTATGTTACCATTAAATATTTTGGCAATGCAATTAAATGTCACAGTTCGAACTACACACAAACTTTTGCACAAAAATAAACAGAATTCATCCATACACCACCAGATCAAAGGCGGCCTCTTTGGAACACCAGCATACATTTCCAGCAAAAATGTTTCCTGTGCCAAACTCTCAGAAGAGATATCGTTACCTCTCCAACCTCAGTGTAGTTTGTTCACGACTAACTGAACGCTTTTTAAATAAACCTTCGAAAAATATTACGGCCCCAACCTGCATACATTTTAACAGGTGCGATTACTGGTACGCGCCCAGTGCAGTTGGTAACAACGGAAAGAAAGGATTTCCACATCTTAACGTTGCCTTGAAAGCGTTAGTAAATATTTGTGAATTTTGAAATCATTTCTTTCGCTATCTGTTCTCTTTTTCATTCATGTAAGTGTGTGACGGAGTGTGGTCCGTCACTACAGTTCAATTGTAAATTTTCATGTGCATGTTAAGAAGAGTCTGTGTTTTTGCGGTTTATGGCTGAATTAGGCGCTCGCATCCTGGCGTCGCGCCTGTACCGCTGCACTTGGGTGTGCAGCGGGTTGCTTCGCTGAGAGTAAAGAGGCTCGTGTTTTATGGTTATGTGTGGTTGGCTGTTTTAGATTTGTTATTAGAAATATGTGCTTGAAAATAGAGCTCTGGTGTTGCGGTGGGTGATCTCTGGAGTGAGGGCTCGCGTGAAGGGGTTTTTTTTTTCTGGTATATACACCAGTGTAAGTGTAATAATTAGCAAATTTGTTAAATGTTTGCCTTTGTAACAAATTTACTGTTTCTCTCGACCGATGCATGAATAAAGTGATTAGGCCCATAACTAGGGATAGGAAAATCTCGCAAGTTCAATGAACTGCAGACTGTACTCCACAATCCTTTGTAGAGTCGACCCTCAGACGTTTGGTCAGTGGCTGCAGCCCCAGTGTTAATCCACATCTGGTAGTATGGGATTCGCTTCTTGATCCTTCGCAAGTCTGACATTGGCTCAGAGTAGTCTAATAGAGTACAATTTAAAATCTGATCCAGTGGCAAAGGTGACTTCAGTGTACACAAGTTTGAAATCAATCTTGTCCTGAAATGAATTAGATAATTTTTTCTAGCTCTACCCATAACAATGTAAATTTTACATACGATAGAAGAATACACCGCGTTCACACATGTATATCTAACGCTGGGCTTTCAGAAGTGCTCAATTTATCACGAGCAATATGTAGCCTAGTCAACTTGTACTTAAACCTAGAAGTAATGGTAATAGAATTTATGTCAATGGTTTCCTATTGGAAAAATCCAGCTGAAAACGATGATGAAGAGTCTACCACTCTACGGGCGTGCGTAGGCCAAATATGGCGGCTTTTTCAATATGGCGGCCACAAGTGGTACATAGATACACATTTTGGACTGTATCTTCTTTTCTATCCCAAATTACCTCTTTTAACCTCTTACTTTTTTTTTAAATATAAAATTGCCTTTAAGAATATATATAATGGAATCATTTTAGCATAATGTAACATTCATGGAATGGGAAACAAAATTAATTCATTATTATTTGTCTAATGTTTTCCCAGGTCTTTAGTTTATGATTATTGATTCTTATTTATCTGTGCATTTATGTTATTTAACACGCATTTACAGTTATTTTTCTTTGTTCTATAGGAATCCTGATGTGGTGACAGCTACACTATAAAATGGAACATGAAAGGTGTTTTCTTTGCGAAGAAATAACTCAGGAAAATGATTAGGTGTCCACACTCACGGATAAAGGAGTACAAGGAATCCGAAAAACATGCAAAGAAATAAAATAGTAGAGTTTCTTGTTAATGTGGGTTATAAAGTTCATAAGAAATGTAGAGTATGTTTGTGAATTTGAAATCTCCCTTTCATAAACCCTCCAATATGCCGAGTACTTCACGTGTGCTACGTTATTGTCAAATAATTTTTGATTTTAAGAAGAATGGTTTCTTTTGTGCAATTGAGTTAAGCTCATCTTTCAGAGAAAGGAAGAGAAATGATTGGTTTCAAGTGCGAACACTTCACTTTAAAATTTCGATTTTGGAAAAGTGTAGTGAACGCAATGATGAATGGACAGAGAAAGTGAAGAGACGAATCGAAAATTTATATGATTTACCTGCTGCGGATGCATGCTACCACAAACAATGTCTAGTCAATTTTTGAAACGGAGAAGCTATCCGGGGCAATTAGGTAGCCTTTCTCAACCATCTGTAGGTCGCCCAGAAGACATAGTACACCACGAAGCATTTCTTCAAGTTGCAATGTACATGGAAGACAATAATGAAAAGCAGACAACTGTAAGAGAGCTTGTCGATAAAATAAAAGAATTTATTCCAGAACCCTATACCTCAAAATGCATGAAGCAAAAGCTTATAGAACACTTTAAAGATAAAATTTTTATTTAAAAAGTTGCTGGCACTAGCGATGTCGTCACCTTCAAAAGTACAGCTGCTTATGTGTTACAAGACTACCGCAGTTCCTGACATAACAATATTGAAGAAGACAAAAATAATCTTATTCTATCAGCTGCAGAGATAATTCGGAATGATCTAAAAGATGTGTCAATTGATCCAGATAATTATACTTATATTGAGGATATCAGTAATGTGGAATACAATGAAAATTATGTTCCTGAGACATTAAGGCTGTTATTGGCAACCCTCATCAGTGGTAAAACAAATAAAGACAGGAAACTGGCTGCAATAGGGCAGGCAACCGTACAAGCTGGGAGTCCTCGAGTGTTAGTGACACCTTTACAGCTAGGTCTTGCAGTTCAACTACATGAATACATTAACTCAAGATCTATGGTTGAGTCTGTGAATCATACGGAGTTGCGCAGCTCTTATTCTGAAGTACAGAGGTTCGAATGTTCAGCTGTGTCAGAAAGAGAAACACAACTGCTGGAGCTTTCAGAGATTTCAGAAACTCCTGAAAGATTTATTCAATAAGCTGCTGACAACATTGATCACCCAGAGGATATTTCACGGGATGGGAATCATTGCCACTGTGGCACCAGCCAGGGAAATGTTCAACTGTCATCAAGAAACATCAGGTTTCATTTGAGGAGCTGAAGAAATTAGGACACATATCCATTATCACTTACCATTCGCAGGCAAGTGGTATGAGGTTTCTGAAGTACAAGACTATTGAGAAAATCCAGTACCATGATCCAACCGAAAACCTCGACATCCTCTGGAACATTTCGCGTATTTTGAAGCAGAACGTTCCTGGTTGGCAGGGTGTGTGTCAACTTCTCCACAAAGGTGAACATCCTGGAATATAATCTGTAGTCTTCCTGCCAATGATTGACACGGACCCAACAAGCGAGACTTGTATAATCTCAATGTTATATTTTGTTGCCTATCATGCCAAAAGTTATGGTCAGATACCTATAGTGACTTTTGATAAGCCACTTTTCTACTAAGTATTATGAATTATCAGTACTGAACCAGAAAATAGTCCCTTGAAGAAGGTTGTACACAGACTAGGAGGTCTGCACAAAATAATGAGCATTCTTGGGTTCATTGGGTTTGTGATGACTGGTGCAGGATTGGCCGAGATACTCGAGGTCATTCATGCAGGTAATGCTGTAAAGTACACGCAGTTTGGAAAAGCTATTGCAGAATTATTCGTGGTCACTTGATTGTGTCATCTATGCTGCTCACGATTATTGCGAAGAAATCCCTGTGTCGTGAAGAGGGCGATTTTGTTTTAGCAACAGCCTAATCTTTGTTTGAACTACTGAATGAATATATCTATCTTGGTGGAGCTGACTTTGGTTTTATTGAGAATATCAAGATGAAGCTAAAGCAAACCGAAGAACTCAAAACCTACAGAACACCAGTACTTTGGCTAGCATACATGAAAATGATTGAGATTCTAAAAAAAAATCCTGAAAGCAGAACGAACAGGTGACTGGCAACTACATATTGCTATGATCCAAGAAATGCTGCCAGTTTTTGCTGCACATGGCCATAATTTCTACGCAATATTTGCACACCTGTGTTTGCAGAGTATGATTGAGCTTGAAATTATGGTCCCTGAAGTACACATTGCCTTTATGAATGGTCTACATGTCATCAGACGAAACGACAGGTTTTGGGGAGGCCTGTCAATAGACTTGGTAATCGAACGGGTTCTCATGAGAAACATCTAGGAATATGGTGGGATGACACATGGAAGATGCATGACTGAACACCAACTCCTTTGGGTAATGTCACGCCTAATTTGTGCCCATGTGAATAATTGTATGCAAGTGTTTTCTGGTGTCAAGCGTGAAGCTAATGAGCAACATGTAACTATGACAAGTTCTAGAATTAAACGTGATAATGAAGACACACACAAAGTTTCCCAATATGTAGAACAGCTAAATGTTTTTGAGTGAGAAAGTAACTTGCGTAATGTAGTTACTAGAGTAACATATGTTAAATATGTAAATCCAGAAATGGCTGAAGAAGTTGTGAGTAAAATAGTAAGTGAGATGACCAAGAAAACAGTCACTGAGTTCTCGTTCAGAAAGAGCAAACAAGTGAATCAAATGAAATGAGTTAATATAGTGATACATTTATCATTGAGCCTGGTATACTATTCCAGCGCCTGTTGTGCTGCGCTCAGACTACTGGTTTAGATTTGAAGGAGGTGTTCTGTTGCGAGCTCTTCACATACCCTGCTTCTATATTTGATAAGTGCGGGCACATGAGGGAATATGGAAAATCTCAGCTTGGTAAGTATATACATGAGAAAGTGACCACGGATATTATCATGCCTGAAAATGTACATTTTATTATTGATGATGGATGGTTGCTCCATCACGTACCTTGGAATAAAAACATAACCTTTGATGAGGTTTTCCTTGCCTACGAGAAATACGTACTTTCAAAATTTGGCAAGGGAACCATTGTCTTTGATGGCTACGGAGACAAGCTCTCAACAAAGTCAAAAGCTCATCGGAAACGATCAGGAGGTTTTTTGAAGGACCGAAGGTCAACTTTTTACCTTCAATGGCCATCACCATGAAGAAAGACATTTTTCTCTCCAACAAATAAAATAAACAAATCTTCATAAATTTATGTGTGTAACAAGTTGGAAGCAGCTGGGTGTACCACCAAACGAGCTGAAGCAGATGCAGATGTCACGATTGTCACACAAGGAGTAGCATCAGCACAAAAGTATCCTACTGCAATTATGGGTGAAGACACTGATCTCCTGATCCTACTTATACGTTATGTGAACATTCAATGTTGTGATATTCTTCTATTTCCAGAACCAAAGAAATCTTCAAGATATGTTCCAGTCTATGGTATCAAACAGATTACACAAAAACTTGACGAAGAAGTCTGTTCTCACATTCTTTTCGCTCATGCAATGCTGGGATGTGACACAACATCAAAACCCTTTGGGTTTAGAAAAAGTGACACTATCAAATTGTTCAAGAACAATGATATTTTCAAGGAAAATGCTGCTGTCTTCAAAGGTGTAGGAAAAACCGAAGAAGAAATTCAGGCAGCAGGTCACGCAGCTAATGTCTCTCTGTACAGTGGACGCACTGGGGAAACGCTGGATGATATTCGTCTTAGAATGTTTACTTAAAAGGCAACAAATGCAACCAGTCAAGTGAAACCAGAAGTATTGCCTCCCACGAAAGATGCAAGTGTTCTTCACCCTGTACGAGTTTATCCCCAGGTCCAATACTGGACGGGTACGGACATGGATCCACTCAGCTGGGGTAGGGAATTGCATCATGGGAGACTGGCTCCAATGAAGATGAGACAAGCACCAGCGGCCGACCATTTGATGAAATTTTTGAAATGTGGTTGCACCACAACTCAATGTTCTACTAGACAATGTGTGTATAAAAGACAAGGGGTTATGTGTACAAGTGCTCGTACTACTTGTCGGGGTATCAACTGCTACAGTTCTATGGAAGTGCACATGGATGATGATTAGGTATTTATCTAAAATGTCATTTAGTTTGTGTGGCTTTATATATTTCCATTTTATATGTAGTTCTATTCAGCCACAAAACAAATGCATATAAAGAAGTTACCGTTCCCAAACTAAGGCAATATTGTATTGTATTACTATTTGTAAATGTATTTTTGTATCATAATTTGTAAATACTGTTTACGCTCATGGGAATTCACATATTCCATAAGTAAATCTTCATTTTAGGATATTTTGACATGAGGAAATACGATTGTAAGTCAACGCAGTGATGATTTTAATAATTTGCATTTTATTTTGTAACTCTTTTCACATTATTTTTAATGTAAATATCTCAACAAGCGTTGTACAAACATGGTTATCTCATCAGAAAAATAACTTAATATAGAAAAAAAAAACATGTTAGGGATAAAGTATTGTAATTTGTGATAGAAAATATGATACAGTCCAAAATGTGCATCTATGTCCCACTTGGGACCGCCATATTGGAAAAGCCGCCATATTTGGACTACGCACACCCGTAGAGTGGTAGACTCTTCACCATCGTTTCCAGTTGGATTTTTCAAGTAGGAAACCCTTGACAGAAATTCTATTACCATTTCTTCTAGGTTGCCGCTTTTTGTCTCTTAATTTGACTAGGCTAATGTTGCAGAAAGTGAAGACAGGTAATACGGGCTTACATCCCTGGCGTCCTCGTAGCGGCCGGCGGCCACGAGCTCCACCGCCCTCCTCTCGCTCTGCTTCATGCTGGCCCACGTGGAGTTGTCGACGAGTCCCAGCTGGTAGGCGTAGTCGCTGAAGTCCACCATGTTCACCGGGTCGGTGAAGCCGTCGCCAATCACCAGTCCTGCACTCACCCGCCACGCCGCACTTCATCAAGGGGGACGGCACCGAAGAGAAAAAAAATTATGAGTGACCCGGGGATTTCATGGATTAATTTGGCAACAAGCAAGACTCCCCTCGAGCCTCAGTTAAAGCAGTTAAAGGCTGTTCACGATAAAGTGAGCTTTTTTGAAATCAACCTTAGAAAAACGTCACTTCCGCTGCCTGCATAAAAACGCGCAACACGGAGTAACATGCGCCCAATAAAGTTGGGAACAATGGAAGGAAAATAGTTTCATATCTTAACGTCGAATGCAAAGTTTTAGGTAACCATTTGTGATAACTTAAATTATTTCTTTCATATTCTGCTTTTTCATGCATTGGCGTATAAAAACAAGCAAATTTGTAAAATATTTACTTTTATAATAATTTCACAGTTTCGCTTGACCGACGCATGAGTAAAGTGATGAGGCCTCTTGCCAGTGTTAATTTTACATAAGACGGAACAATACACAACGTGCACACAAGTAGATCTTAAGAAGGGCTTTCAAAAGTGTTTATTTTGCCGCGAACAGCCTATACTTGTTAATGCGCTACTGCTCACGTTTTACCCCAGATCAGGTAGCACGGGATTCCGCTCTTGTTTTCTTCCTGTTTAAATTTTCCAAGGGTGTGGCTTTTTAGCTGCAGTACAACTGAAAATGAAAGCCAAATGTATACAGCTTCGGAGTTTAGCTTGTCCTCAAATGAATCCGCGCAATTTCCTGGTCTCTTAATTATCGGTAGTTACTATTTATCGTCGCAAAAAAAACTGACGGCATAGTTTTCGCATAGAAACATGTCAACATGGCTATTTTACAGTTTCAGAAACTTGCACATAATCAAGACAAATTTATTTACAGAAATGAGATGATAACACTGAAAGAAGATGGCAATACTTATGAACTTGAAGACGTCTAGAAAATCGTACAAGGAAATGTTTTTTTCCAATTTCAAAAAATTGCTGAAAATAAGAAAAATCTTTCATGTGTTTTATTTTTTGCTGTTCTTGAATTTTCATTAAAAAAAACTTTTGCTAAGCATACCTTAAAATTAATTAAGACAAGGCCTTTCAGTTGCTATTGTTAAATTTTCTGTTTGGTTTATTTAATTTTTACATTACACAAACAGTAAAATGTTGCCTTTTTTGTGTCATTTTGCAAAAACCATGGGGTATAAAGAGAGTATCTGAGTAAAAAGTAGTCCCAGATTATGTCTGGAATTTTAACAGTATATGGTACAAATATAAAAATAACAATTTTTTTCGTGGCCAACGCTATATTGAGTTCTCAATTTATGTACAATGACTGTTTTTTAGCGATCTAACTAAATATTTCTTAATATATCTCATTTACATTTTGCAAATATTTGTGTCCTCAATTGTAGTCTCCAAAATGTTTGTATGCCTTATATGGTAATTGTGAAACGACATTAAACCTATCGATAATTTTAAAATGATGCTTCACAAATTATGTCATAACCAATAAAAGATATTTTTATAATTGTTTGTAATTTTAGTTTGTTTTAAAGCGCAATGTACTTGAATATTTCCAGATATGTATAGACGTAGTTTCAAGTATCCCTAAACAACTGAAACAAGCTAGAAACCAGTAGTTCAAAATGTCGTGTGAGGCCAAGCCTTGAGGTAGAAATAGAGTGGTTTCAAATAAAGCAGTGTATTTTTTTTTTTTTTAAGAAGTAGTACACACATTGCCGAAATTGTCAAAAACAAGTACGATATATACTTCTTAAATTCTCAAATGGTCTTTACGTATGAAAAGACCATTTGTTAGGGTTTACCACTTTTAAGTGCTTCTTTAAAATAAAATAATAAAAGTCTATTTTAATCAGAATTTAAGAGCCCGTATCACCCGCCATATTGAATTTATATATTTTTTCCAGCCTGATTAAAATTTTTGAAGTATTTCCGAAATGACCTCACTTTTCTGTAATTACATTAAAACTAATAATTTATATATAAGGAGTGAAACAGCCTCTTAAACATATTTCCATCTGGATGATTCAGAAAGCACATTTTACGAAAATAACCAAGCAAGACCATCATAATTACTCTAGCTGTATGTAATAGATATTAGGAAAATGATCAAAAATATATTTAATAATTGTTTTATGCATAAATTCTTCAGTTGTAAATATGATAACTTTAGTGACGTGTATAAATTAATTATTCAAAGTGTTCATAACATTGTTATTATTTTTATTTAATTATATCAGAATAATTATTATGATGGTCTGGCTTGATGGCTTTAAGAAGCAGCTTAAATATCTTATTTCAAACAAGACTCGTAGTGGAGTGGAAACATTTGGGCGGTTCTTGATGAGGTGTTTAGAGCCGATGAGTAGGAATTTCGCGGATTCATTTACCAACAAACTAGAATCCGCACTCCTTTGCGCATTCGAGTATCAGTTCGTCGTTCATTGACCGTTGCTCTACTTTAACCCCAGACCAGGTTACACGGAATTCAGTTCGTATTTTCCTTGCAAGTTCGTTATTGGCTGAACGTCGTTCGGGGCGTGTCTAACAAACTATGGTCCAATGAAAGCATAAGTACATATGTGAACGTGAATGCAGTTTAACTTGTCCTCAGATGAATCCGCGAATTTTCCGGGTCTCTACCGATGAGGGTGGAACGAGGTGGAAATTTAAAAAAAAAACTCAAAATGTAATGGTAGGGGCGGAGAAAACCCACCTACGAGCGGCGTCGTCCGGCACGATTCCCATGTGCGAAAGTCCGAGAGTGACCCCGCCTGTAATCGAACCCGGTTCGCCTTCGTGGGAGGAGAACACCCATGTCACTACACCATTCACAATAATTTACTTATTTTTCTAATTTAAACATGTAAATTCTTGCAAAACATTTTGAGTGTAACAAAATATATGCCTTCTTCTTTCATATCCCACTTAAATGGTAATTTCCTGAAGGTTTTAGTAGTGTCTAATTTTTTAAAGAACTCTTGATGTACAGTTGGGTGCAACGATCCATTGGAAGCGACTCTGCTTCTATCTCAACTCCCTGCCACACTAAACTGGCTAAACAAACTGGGTAAAACCATCTTTTATCTGTCTGAAAATACGTCACTCAGTCAATTTTTTTATCATTTAATTTAATATTAAGTTAAATATTGGCGTAATTGCCGCAGACTTAAACCAATCTTTATTCTTACAGTGACTGATTTACATTCAGCACCACCAAGAAGCATTTTATAAACTTTGTCACCACATTAAGTGAATGTAAGTGGCAAGAAGTTACCTTTCAAATTGATGCGTAAGCTGGCACTTGGATTTTTCTCATGGATTGTGTGTCCAAGCGACGGTATGAATTTTCCTGTGAAAAATTAACCTCTCACATTAGTAAACACAAGGTATTTGAAAATGGATATTCAAAAAATACTTTTTTCCAAATAAACACCATAGTGTTATTTGTTTATAGTATATGTTAACATTTCAGGTTAAATGCATGTAAGAAATATTTTTCAGCGTTGAATAAATTTAGAGTACAGAAATATATAAAAATAGTTTAACTCTTCCGAAAGATTTTTGACTTAATTGATATTGTGTTTATGTTAATTTGGTATGTATTGATATGTATTTTTAGTTGATTGTGTAAAGTTTGCTTATAAATACCTTGCTGCTCTAAAATATTAAAGCTTTAACTGTATGTTAACCAGCAAATCTCCTGTGTGGCATTTAATTTTCTCAGACCAAGCTATTAAACACAGTATAGCTCAAGCTAGGAAAAGTTCATTGTTCCTGCTCCACGCAGTCCTATACAATGCTTACACTCTAAATATTAATCAGTGTTTTCGATCAATAGAATTATTCTACTGGATCTTCAGTTATTGGCTATTCTCGATAAAGTGAGCACTTTTTTAAATCAACCATAGAAAAAAACCATTGCCCCTGCCTTAATATAGTTTAACGGGCACACTGAGTGGCGTGGGGCCAGTAAAGTTGGTAACGATGGAAAAGTCAAATAAAATTTAGTAGGTAACAATTTATGATAACAAAATTATTTATTTCACTTTCAGATTTTTTAACTGCATCGAAGTGCAAAAATGAACAGATATGTAAAATATTTACTTTCTTAATAATTTCACAGTTTTGCCTGATCGACGCATGAATAAAGTGATGAGACCCATGGCAACGTTAATTTGACGTAATACGGAAGAATACACAGCGTGCATACAAGTGGATCATAAGCAGGGCTTTCAAAAGTGCTCATTTTGCCTTGAATAGCCTTTAATGAGCTGTTATCTACTGGCAGATCAGTGGTATGCAATGAGATTTCATTGCCAGGCCAGTGAAAATCACTAGGAATCAATATAAATCACTGTTTGATTAGTGAATACCAGCCACTAAAACGATCAGTAGAATGTTACTCATACAAGTGGAACAGTTTCCAGAGGTACGAAATAAAATCGCTGATTTGGAGCAGTTTTAACTCTTTCGATTTTGGAATGCAATGAAAACTCACCAGCGTAAGACTCTCCGGCAATGAAGAACTCGTTTTTCTGGAGGTTCGGGAAGAGCGTGAAGAACTGCACCATAGCAGAATACAGATCTTCACCCACTTGACTCTCGTCCTGCGCGTAGCCGCCTTCCGTCGTATAACTAAAGCCTGAAAACATACGTATTCACACAACTGGCAATATATGAACAAAACTTTAAAATACTTATATTTTAAAAAAATCAGTTCTTTTTTAATAGGCCTAATATCGGACTTCAATAGCTCGCAAAATAAAACTATGGAGTTACTGAGCGACAAATAAAGCTTCGGTTATTTTAAAAACGAATCTTGTTCTTTATTTACTTTTTCCATGTAGCACATTATCAAGTTTACGAATATCTTTAATATTATTGAGCTGACCAGTCAAATTCTTTATTTGCGATATTGGCCTTTTAATTGCGTTGTTGTTTAATGATTGCAAAACTTACAAATGTTAATTGATATTTTTTAACACTGGTATGTTTCAATTGTTTTTTTCTAACTTTAGCTATTGTTTGTATGTTAAGCCAATTTAATTAATTATCACAAAAACAGTCACCAAACCGAACAACGGCCATGTGACAATGAGAAAAAATAGATTCGAATATTATGTAATCACAAAATAAACAAAAATAGAAGAACTATCCCATTAATCCCAAGCTAAAATAGCTTACCAAAGCCAAACATCGTGGCACCTGAAGGGAGCCCAGGTAAGCTGATACGTACATTGTTGAGAAGGGATGTCTCCCCGCCTCGGATTTTAACATCGGTATCTCACGTCATTCTCGCAAGACTCTAAATTGCGAGTTTGGAATCTTTAAATAATCCAAACTCGGCGGCCTTCAAAAATAAACAAATTTGCTTCCCTGTAGCTGGCCCATGGCCAATGAAACTGCTTTGATTCCGTTCAAGAGGCAGATTTTTTTTTCTAGATGTTGAGGATATTTTAGATATTAGTGACACGGTATCAATGATAAATTGATAAAAGTACGAAGCCATTAAAAAAATTACATCTATGATATTTTTGTATAAATATGGGACTTCATTCTGACAAGTTCCAGAGTTCTATTGATACGATGTTTTGTTTCAGCTAGGTAAAGTATTTCTTGTTGTCACCCGAGTTTCATGTTGGTAATTTTTATTTGGAATCAAAATAATGGTTCACCTGCGATAACGGTTTTATTTGAAACTATTTTGACTTTTAAATTTTATTTAAAAATTAAAGAATTTTATTTCAAAATTTAAAGTTTGATGAACAGCATACAGAATTGCCAAAAGTACCTCATGACATTCTGATGACACACACACTTCTTTTGAGCTGTAGTCTAATGTATTTATTTTGTTTTTGTACGAAAACAATATCAATTTAAAATTCCTAGAATTCTTTCTGTTAATTACATAAAAGTAATTCTCCACTATTTTCATACTTTACCAAACAATGAATTTTTATGTCAAGACAAAAATAAGTAATGTATGGGAAACTTATATAATAATTTCCTATTTTAGAATACTCTTTTGACAGCGTTTGAAAAATATTGTTGCCCTCAGTTGTTTATCTATATTTTATCGCAAACCTTGAACTGAAGATCTAAATTATTATTCAATTCTAATTAATGAATAGCACTCCAGTGCTTAAGGGTCTTACTGGAAGTGCGATGTCTAATGTGTCGGCCACTCGAACTGAGTTGTTTTCGATCAACCCATAATATTTTTAATTCGGCATATTATATTTATAATAAATGTACACAATTTGATTTGAGAGACATATGTACTAAGTCATCAGGATGGTGACAGTATTAATATGTATATGATGACGTAATATGAAGCTTAGTGCTGCCGATTTATTAGTGTTCCAAATACATACTCCTTACTTCCTTGTTGGTGCCATGCCTCTCCACACCTTGTGAAATTCTTGTAGGATGTTCGCACTTAACAGAGCGTTTTCAAAGCCCTGCTTAAGATCCACTTTTCTCTTTATTTTGTATTATAACGCCTCATTTAAAATTTGCATTGTTACGGGCCTAATCACTTTATTTATGCGTCAGTCAAGTGAAAACATGAAATTGTCAGAAATATAAATGTGTTGCTATAGTGACAATTTGTACTCTGTTTTGTTAAGAAAAAAGAAGTAACGACTTTATTTGCCATGAATTTTAAAAATTTACAATACAACTGCAAGACAGAAATTTTTTTTACTGTATTCGCTGCCAACTTAACCAAAAGCCCTGCATGCCAGCATCTACGGTATGTGCTACATGCGCAGTTAACGGCCCGTGAATTTTAAAAAAAATTTTGCAGAAGTTGTCACTTCGCCGTGGTGAACAGGGTAAAGTGACATAGAAGGAAAATGTAGTATAGTGATGACAGAGCTGCGCGGTAGCCACTCTTCGTGTTCCAATATTGAACAGGTTTGCTACCAGTAGCACTGCCAAATAAAATTCGAATAGGATTTGAGGTTATAAAGGCTGTTCACGACAAAGTCAGCACTTCTGAAATCAACCTTAGGAAAAATTCACTGTCTCTGCGTGTATAAATTTTAAATGGCGCACTGAGTGACATGGGCCCAGTAAAGTTGGTAACGAAGGATGGAAAGTAATTCCATAACTTAACGTCAAAAAAATTATTAGGTAACCATTCGTGATAACATAAATTGATTTCTTTCACTTTCTGTTTTTTTTTTATGCATTGAAGTGTACAAATGATCTGATTAGTAAAATATTTACTTTTCTAATAATTTCACAATTTCACTTGACCAACGCATGAATAAAGTGATGAAGCCCTTGACAATGCTAATTCTACATCATACATCAGGCGGAAGGATACACAAAGTGCATACAAGTAAATCTTGAGCAGGGCTTTCAAATGTGCTCATTTTACCGTGGACAGCCTATAGAAAGATGAGGTTATTGAAAAGTAAGACGTAAACAAACACGTTCATCGTGATCGACCGTGTGACTTTGAAAGTTTTACTGGTGATGGACGAGTCAATGTTGGGGTCATGTGCAGATGACAAAATTTTGTCCATTCGCTATTTCTTCACATTTTAAAAATTAAACTTTTAAAAATCATCCTATGTATGACGTGTTTGGTTGTTTTCTATATCACGTATGACAAGCGTCTTATACTTGTGTGAACATATAAGTAACTTACTTCTGGTTAAACTGGATTTTTTTCTATATTTTATGTGTAAGTCACTATATATCATTTACTTATAATTAATATAAATGAAAACAGGGAGAAAATAAGTATGTTAGCAAAGCTTAGTAATTAATAGTTCATATGCAAAATAATATTAGACTGAATGCGCATGAATGCGGTGCATTGGCTCTCTGGTCTATTTTTCGACTCTTGGTTAAGCTTTGTTTCCAAGACGTGGAGGAACATCATGGCATTAAAACTTTAGCGGGGCTTCAGAAAAGTTGAAAGTATAATCGTGAATGGACTACACATTATATTAAGTGTACGGTCGGCGTGAGCTGACCTGTTCCGACGGGGTTGTCGATGAAGACGAGCGAGTGGTTCTTGTGCCAGGAGTGCGGGTTCCTCACGAGGGTGGCGCCGTCTGTCGCCACGGAGAAGGGACCCAGCTCGGCGAACAAACCGAAGAGGGAAGTTGCTCCAGGACCTCCTTGCAGCCAGAGCACCACCGGCGCGTTGGCGTAGTCGTGCTGCAACGGGAAATGCAGCTACAGAAGTAATCGCATAGACTCGTATAAACTGCCGATCTTCAGAAGGCTCATGCTTCGTTGCCATTTTTTAAAATGGATACATCTTTAAAATGAGGCCGGCATGTGGGGTGCCGGGGTAGGAAATTGCGATTTAACGTTTGCAGAGTAATTAATACATTCAGGACATTATAACTTAGTGACGATATTGAAATTAATTGGGTCTCGTTCGATCGGGTTTACGACTGGGGATGCGAGCGCAACTCGGGTTCATGACTGAGATGCAAGCGCAACCTCGGGTTTAAGACTGAGATGCAAGCGCAACCTCGGGTTTAAGATTGAGATGCAAGCGTAACCTCGGGTTTACGACTCGGATGCGAGCTAAACTCGGGTTTACGACTGGGATGCAAGCGTAACTTGGGTTTATGAATGAGATGAGAGCGAAACTTCGGGTTTACGACTGGGATGAGAGCGTAACTCGGGTTTATGACTAAGAAGCAAGCAAAACCTCGGGTTTACGTCTGAGATGCAAGCGTAACATTGGGTTTACGACTGAGATGCGAGCGAAACCTCGGGTTTACGACTGGGATGGGAGCGAAACCTCGCATTTAGGAATGGGATGCGAGCGTAACTCGGCTTTATGACTGAGATGTTAGCGCAACCTAGGGTTTATGTTTGAGATGCAAGCGTAACCCCGGGTTTACGTCTGGGATGCGAGCGTAACCACGGGTTTATTACTAAGATGCAAGCGTAACTCGGGTTTATGACTGAGATGCGAGAGCAACCTCTGGTTTACGATTGGGATGCGAGCGTAACTCGTGTTTATGACTGAGATGTAAGCGCAACCTGGGGTTTACGACTGGGATGCGGCCTTAACTCGGGTTTATGATTCTGATGCAAGCGTAACCCCGGGTTTACGACTGGGATGCGAGCGTAACCACGGGTTTATTACTGGGATGCAAGCGTATCTCGTGTTAATGACTGAGATGCTAACACAACCTCGTTGTTTACGACTGGAATGCGAGAGTAATTAGGGTTTATGTCTGAGATGCAAGCGCAACCTCAGGTTTACGGATGTAATGCGAGCGTAACTCGGGTTTTGCGACTGGGATGCGATAGTAACTCGAGTTTACACTGGGATGCGAGCGTAACTCGGTTTTATGACAGATGCAAGCGCAACCTCGGGTATATGATGGGGAAGCGAGTGTAACTAGGGTTTACGACTGGGATACGAGCATAACCTCGGGTTTACCACTGGGATGCGAGCGTAACTCGCATTTATGAATGAGATGCAAGCATTACCCTGGGTTAATGACTGGGGTGCAAATGTAATCACGGGCTTACAACTGGGATGCGAGCGTAATTCGGGTTAATGAATGAGATGCAAGCGGAACCTCAGGTTTACGGCTGCAATGGGAGCGTAACTCGGGTATATGACTGAGATGCTACCGAAAGCTCGGGTTTACGAATGGGATGCGAGTAACCTCAGGTTTACGACTGGGATGCGAGCGTAATTCGGGTTTATGGCTCGAATGCGAGCGTAACTCGGATTTATGACTGAGAAGCATGCCCAACCTCGGGTTTCCGACTTGGATGCGAGCATTACCTCGTGTTTACGACTTAAATGCAAGCGCAACCGTGGGTTTACGACTGTGATGCAATCAAAACTCGGGTTTACAACTGAAATGCAAGCGAAACCTCGGGTTTACGACTGGGATGCGAGCATAACCTTGGGTTTACGATTGAGATGTATTCGCAACCTCGGGTTTACGACTAGGATGCGAGCGTAACATCGGGTTTACGAATGGGATGCGAGTGTAACCTCGAGTTAACGACTGGGATGCGAGCTTAACCTCGGTTTTACGACCGGGATGCAAGCATAACCTCAGGTTTACTACTGAGATGCGAGTGTAACCTAATGTTTACGACTGGGATGCGTGCGTAACTGGGGTTTATGACTGAGATGCAAGCGTACCCTCGCGTTTAGTACAGGGATGCAAGCGTAACTCGGGTATATGACTGAGATGCAGTCACATCCTCGGGTTTACGACATGAATGAGAGCATAACATCGGGTTTACCACTGAGTTGCGAGTGTAACTCGGGATTACGACTGAGATGCAAGCGTAACCCCGGGTTTACGGCTGGGATGCGAGCGTAACCTCGGGTTTACGACTGGGATGCGACGGTAACTCGGGTTTATGACTGAGATACAAGCAAAACCTCGGGTTTACAACTGAGATGCGAGAATAACTCGGGTTTATGACAGATGCAAGCGTAACCTCGAGTTTACGAATGGAATGAGAGCGTAACCACGGGTTTATTACTGGGATGCGAGCATAACTCAGGTTTATGAATGATATGCGACTGAAACGTTGGGTTTACGACAGGGATGCTAGCATAACTCGGATTTACGACTGAGATACAAGTGCAACCTCGGATTTACGAATGAGATGCAAGTGCAACCTCGGGTTTACGACCGAGATGAAAGTGCAACCTCAGGTTTACGACTAGGATGCGAGCGTAACCTCAGGTTTAGAATGGGATGAGAGCGTAACTCGGGTTTATGACTTAGATGCAAGCGTAAACCCGGGTTTAGGACTGGGATGCGTGCGTAACTCGGGTGTATGACTGAGATGCAAGCGCAACCTCGGGTTTGCGACTGGGATGCAACCGTAACCTCGGGTTTATGACTTAGAAGCAAGCGTAACTCAGGTTTTGACAGAGATGCAAGCGCAAGCTCGGGTTTAGGACTGGGATGCAAGCATAATCTCGGTTTTACGACTGGGATGCGAGCGTAACCTCAGGTTTACGACGGGGGATGCGAGTATAACCTCGTGTTTACGACTGGGATGCGAGCGTACCCTCTGCTTTACGACTAGGATGCGATCGTAAGCTCGAGTTTGTGACTGGAGATGTTAGCATAACCCGGGTTGGCACCAGGCGTGCTCGCTACGTGATTGGGGTATTCGCGGCGACTGGCGGGAATTTTCGGTCAGTACATTTCGCGATTCCTATGCGCTAGTGCACTTATGTTGGTGCTAAAATGAAATATCTCGCCTATAGTCTGTTCACGATAACGTGGCCACTTTTGAATCAACGTTAGAAAATTTCTTTGTCACTGCCTGTATATATTTTAATGGGCTCACTGAGTGACATGCACCCGGTAAAGTTTGTAACGTTGGATAGAAAGTAATTCCACGTGTTTTAGTGTTGGATAAAAAGTGTTGAGATAACCATTTTCGATGATTTAAATAATATCTTTATCTTTCTGTGTTTTAATGCCTCGGTGTATAAGAATTATTATATTTATAAAATGTTTCTTTTCCTAATAATTTCACAGTTTCACTTGACCGACGCATGAATGAAGTGATGAGGCCCATGGCAATGAAAATTTTATGTAAGGCGGAAGAATACACAACGGACATACAAGTGGATTTTAAGAGAAAGAGAGTGTGTGTTTCTCCTTAAGCAGACTCATTTGCGTATACCCCCAGACTGTGTCCCCAACATAGTCCCATGACGATTTTTTTGTTGTCTTTTTCCCGTCTGTTCTCTTATAGAGGACAAACACTAGACCTATCCGCGTTCTAGCGATGTTTCAGTAAGCAGTACCACGAGTCCAGCACACCTGATCTGAGGCTAATGGCAATGGCTAAGCCACAGTTTTAAAAATGGTCGTGAGGAATTGGAAAAAGCTTAATTGTTTCAGTGAAATAACCCAGCCATTGAAATACGAAGCCATAACTTAACTCCTCCATACGGTAAATTGAGCTTTTTTGAAAGCCCTTCTTAATACCTACTTTTCTTCAGTTTGCACACTTCCGCTTTGCATAAAATAAGGGTTCTTATGGGCCTGATCATTTTATTCGTGTACCATCCAAGTGAAACAGTAAATTTGTTTAAAGCTATAATATTCAAATTTCTGCTTTGATTTGTATAAAATAAGAAACGCTGTCTTACGGGGAAATACATTACACTCGCAACACAGATTAGATTCAAAGGAATCTCTCATGAGATTTGGATGACATGTACAATTATTAATTTAAGCTGTAGCTAGACCTGATAGCTTTTTACGAATTAAGGTTTTTACGAATAATGATATTATGTAAACTTGAAATTCCTGCAGTTATTTAATTTGTTTTTTTAATTACTTTTATACTATCGTCATACTTTTCTCTGACTATTATTTCATATCGCAACGAAAAAATATTTTGGGTGTAGTACTACAATGTAGACACATTTCTTTTTTTACTTTTAAAGGCCCTTAAACATTGCACTTTTATTGAGAGTTTAAAGCACGTGAGACTGGAGTAAAAATGGAAATTTCAGAAATGCAAAAATCATACAATAGAATCTACTTGCACAACTGATGTGAGTTTTCATAATAAGTGACGCCTTATATCTTTGATGTAACGAATCAGATTATGTTTATATTTCCCTAACTTGAGATCAGTATTTCGAAACCTTGGACTGATATACACTCTTGAAACATTATACAAATTTCCACGCCTATTTTTAAAGTCATTTCCATATAACCAAGGAAATTAAAATATTACAGTTCACACATAATGTACCTAAAATGAAATATGTAAATATTTAGAGCTCTTTTGATGGATTGGATTTCAGATCATGATCTGCGGGAATTTTATGCTACAAATTATGTTAACTAATACGTAGCTTATTAAGAGATATTTGGAATAGCAGGCAATGTATGTAAAATGTATAGAATAATGTATTAAAGAGATTTCCTATTTGATACTGAAATTGGATGACTATGTTATAAGATAATTAAGGGCAATAAATTTATATAGAGTCCTCAGTGGCTGCGGTAATGTTTTAAACTCTACCATTCATTTAATATTCCATCAAACAGCTGGAGGAAAGCTCAAAAAGCGAGATTATTCCAGACCTATTTGCAGAATTTGGGATACCAAGCCAGTACTAGTTTTGTTCGAACCAGGCTATTATTCCATTATACAGCTTTTACCCTTTCCGTGTGTGAGCGATTTCAAACTCAATAAGACACATAGTGTTTTGTACTACCGATGCTACTAAACTACTAAAAATACACAGCGTAAAAAAATATCCACTTATAGTCTATTCGCGGTTTCTTCACACTTCTTGAATCAAACATTTGAAAAATCACTCCATGTATGACGTGTTTAGTTGTTTCCTAAATATATAACATGTCACAAACATTAAGTGTTTACATAACACTAACTTACATTGATTAAACGTAACTTTTGCCTATATTTTATCTATCATGTATATTTTTTCATTGATTATTAATGTGAATTAAAACGGGTAGATAATGTGTGTATTGGTAATGCCTAGTAAGAATTATTTCTCGTGCAAAATATCATTAAATTTATTGCGCACGAATGTGGTGCGCTGTCCCTCTGGTGTAATTTTCTAGACTCGTTTAAGATTTGTTTGCATGAGGCGGAGGAATATCCTGGAATTGGAACTTCAGCAGGGCTTTAGAAAAGCTGGAAGTAACCTTGAATAGACCTGTAACACTTTCAGTGACAGTGACCTATATCTGATACGTAGCACAGGAAGTGGCTTTAATGTGTTGTGCACTGTACACAGGAGAAAACAGCACGCAGCGCGGGAGCCCCTCGCGTATGGGAGACATAGTTTGCTACAGAGACTATTTTCTAGTCTCTCATATTCTGCCAGTAACATGAAACACAAACTCGTTTTAACTTAAGTCCCGGTACATAACAGGGAGTTATACCGTTTTGTGTGTGCGTGTCTGTGTGTGTGAGAGAGAAATTGAAAGTATTAAGGCTCGGCATCACTTCTTGTGCACCATTTCTTGGTTTTCGTGTCATAACTTTGTTTCAGAGCAATTATTTTTAATTTATGGCTACAGAAGATTTATATTTTACGAGATGTTTAGTATTTTTTGTGCACTAAACTTTACGACGTGTTATTTGGTGATTGTAAAAATGCAGGATCATATTGATATTTGTCAGTTTATGTGCTATTTATGACTGATTTAAACTATGGTTTGGATTTCATGTCTGTACTGTAAAGTAAGTAACTAAACCTTTAAAGTAGCATTTGGTTTTTTTTTATTTTGCTTAAAAATGAATTAGAGCACAGCTGGAAATGAAATAGTTTGATGAAGTGGGTGGCGCCGGACCTTAACGATACGTATAGCCTCCTCACCTCTGCTGGGAAGAACCAGAAGAACGTGTTGGAGCCATTGTCCTTGTCGACGGTGAAGAACCCCGAGTAACTCGGGATGTCCTCGGGGAAGGGGCCCCCCTGCACTCTGGAGCGGTTCTGGGCCTCCTCAATCTTCCCAGCTTCCAAGTAGTTAGTGAGCATGAGCTTCTCGCCCACATCTCGGCCGACTCTGGTCGCTTGCGGCTTCTGCTGCGCGGGGCTTCTTAGCAGGTAGTTGCGAGGTGGTGTTACAGCGAGAGCTGGTGCGAGCAGCAACGCCACCAAACACACATATTGATAGCACATCGCTGTCTTATGCTGACACTACTGTATAGATGGGTGTTTCTCAGGGACGAGTATCAATCTGGCTTTGAAGCCGGTGTGTGATTACAAGACCTTTTTTTTTTAAATACGATTGGCAGTTGCTACTGTCGATAAAATGTATTGTCAGACAGTTGATATGAAATGAAGTAGAAGATAGTAAGATTATTTTGATCGATAGCCCACCGTTAACGGGCACGTCCTATCTAAATTAGTGACAGTGTTATCATAAATTCCAAAGTTCATTGAGTTTCTCACTAAACATTTACATGATAAATCAAATGAAATAACTGTTTCAAGTTATAAAATACACCTAACCGCAAGTCTCAAAGACTATAATGTTGTAAGTGTTGACAAATACCGCACGAAAATCTAGCATGTAGATATTTAATTGACCTGCAAATTATTCATCCGTATTTATCTAAGTATTTATATTCGTAATATCGCTAACATTTTTTGTTGGTTAGTATTCCCCGTTTAGAAATTTAATATATATATATATATGTTATTGGGGTGTTTACATGTTAACGAACATTTAGCGAGATATTCGGGTCGATATATTGAGTCGGACAGCAATGATAATCTTTCGACCTTGTTCCCGATCAATTTATAAATAGTTCTCATTCGAGAGTAAACTTAACATTTGTTGAGTCAACTTTGCGGTTACCGGAAATTATTTTAACCGTAATCAGCGCATGTATGAAATAAATTAGAGGTTATGCTGTAGCATTCGTAAAAGTGGCAAAACTAAATACTTGTGAGAGGTTTCACGCTAAAAGAAGCTCAGTATTGTGGTTTTGAAAACATTTAACTAGCAACATTTGTTGATATTTCATGAATACGGAAATTAATATATTACAGAATTATAAGAATAATGCAATTTCTGTAAATTTTGCGTTATTTCGCAGTTGTCGAAAATTTATATGCTCCAGTTATAACTGAATACAGCTCAGATATTGGGGACACCACCTTTTAGTATGATGGTGCATTATTATAATAAAATGTGTAAAGACAACGAATAAGTTTTATACTATAGTATATCTCATCGTTATTTGTTATATGTACTGTTATTGTTTCTCTCGTGACAATATAACATGAGTCAATATTATTTTTCAAATAGTTGCCCCTTTTGCGATAAATAAATTTAAAAAAATTATTACACTGGATGAAAATTACATATAATTCTGTTGGGTATGAATATTTTGTATTAGCATTCTAACATAATTTTATTTATTTTAAAAATTTTCCCTCTATTATCTGGACATTATTATTTAATTTATTATTCTCTGAAATGTCCAAAGTTACCAATTCATTACTGAAGTAAACAAACACCCCACTGATTCATATTGTTACGTGTCGCTGGTGTGCGCCGCTGGCCTTGACCCACCCCATGCGAGCGGGCAGAAGAGAAGGACAGAGGACTTACATGATATAATGGGGCGACCAGTCAATGGAATGTGTTTAATGACAAGCGAGTGATAATCCTACCTACCAGCGATTCGAATTATGAAGGCATTCTGCCACGATGACCATTTGGAAGCTCTCTGCTACTGACCTTCTGCAGAAAGGATTTCTGCGTTTATCTGAAGAATGCTCTGGATTACTGCCCTCTTTCTCTCAGCGTGACTCTGGGTGCGTTGAACCTTCCAGATGGTCAGAGCAACTGATATAGAAGTGTGACACGCCTCCGAGTCGGCAGTTGTTGAATGTATAAGTTTCCGCGATAGACGACTAGCGAGAAAATAAGCACGCGGCGAGAGAAGTGACCAGCGGGAGGAAAATATACGACTGCGAACATCAGAGCAGTCAAGAGTACGACTGCAGGCTGGACTATTGGCCTGTATGCGTGAGTGAAAGAAATAACAAATGATGGCAACAGATAGATTGAATATGTGTTAATGATGAGTATGAGTTAATTGACAATAACCAAACAGAGACATAAAGAAGGACGTTAATTGAGAGTCATAACATAAGAAGAAATGTCAGTGCTTTACAACATTACCACAATTGTGCTGCATATGGCTGTGCTATATATGAGAGCTACAGTTTAAATACTGTACACTAGCATCCCTTGTGATGTAAACAGAAACTCAGTAACAAAAGTTTAGGTAAGTTTTATCCACTTGCTAGGAATGGGGAGGGACGACAAGAGTGATAAATTTTGTCCTTCTTTTTGCCAACAATTCGCGCTCTTCTATTCAGAGGTTGGTTGAACTTGTTTGACAATGATTCTGGAGATAAGAAACCTATTATTAAATTGCCATATCGAATGGCTTTATTTGGGGGGGTTTTCCTTTGTGTTTATGTAACTCGTGGTTTTCCTTTGTGTTTATGTTAAACATTGTGTTTAAATCTGTAAAGCCGTAACAGCAAACACGAGTACTTCACATATGGCGTACGTGTTTTTAATAGTTCTAGTTATTGACACAAATGATTTTGTACCAAAATAGTGACGTTTACAATCGTACTTGATGTTTGAGGTTAACATGGAACGCATAGTTTAAAACTTTTATATGGACAAGCCCATTTTCGTGTAATATTAATAATAGATTTATACTGTTCAGGGCATTGTAAATTACATTACGAGGCAAGTGTTCAGAGCAACATTTTGGTAAAAACTGTTTTGTAGTACCCGAATTGATTCGCTAAACAATTAAAAAAATGTTCAGAAATTAATTCTGTTTGAAGCCTTCACGCTCATTTAAAGTGTTAGGTAACATTATGTGGACATCATTGTAGTTACCAAAACTTTTAGTCATCCTTTTTCATATCACATTGGTATTATGTTGTTGTTTCAAATCTGTGTCAACCAAGTGATGGCATATAAAACACAGTATTGTAAAAAAAAAAATTTTTTTCAATTACCAGCAGGTGTACCGTAACTTGAGTAATGCAATCTTACCAATTAATCAGTCGTTTTGGTACTTCGACTTCAAATATTATTGTTTCGAAGTGGCCACCCTTATCATTAAATTAAACACTATGATACTAAACATCTACAATAACTTAAATAATTGTAATTAAAAGTGACATTCCAATAATTTATTGATAATGATTCACATTCAAATAATATCCAGTTTTTATAGAATTACTGTGAACTTGTGGTTTAAATTTAACTGGTGATCATTAATAAATGCTTATTTTCTTGCCTCAATTCGTACTGTCTTTTACAGGCATTAACAAAACTTGCATAGTTCTAATGATGAAAAAGAAACTGTATGAATCTCACAACAGAAAAGTTAAAAACACGTCAACAGAAAGTGTAAATCTTCGTAGTTGCATTGTTATAAGAAGATATGATAAAAGCAAACAATATTCTTTATGTGGAGTAGTAAGTTAACATGTATTGTGTGTGTGTGTGTGTGTGTGTGTATATATATATATATATATATATATATATATATATATATATAACGGTGCTTCATAACGTACTGTGTATGTGAGTTAAATTTTTTTAGAAAAGTGTTTTATTTTTATATAAATTCAGCTTTGTAAGTGTGGTGGTAAGGAGTTCAAAATTACACAACGAAAAGAAGAATCGATATGTTTTAATGTGGGTTGAATTCCAAATTATGTTTTTACCACTGATTTAAATTATTGAAAAGAAAAATATTAATATGTGCAAACTCTGAATTTACTAAGTTAGCTTCAGTGTACTCTTGTAAAGAAAAATTATTGTAGTGATAAAATTTGAGTCTGATTACTTCAAGATAGCACCATCCTTACAGTAGGTCTTAAGGTAAAAATTTTATAAATTAATAGTGCCATCTTAAATACAAAAAAAAAAAATTATAAAGACCGAGAAAAATCAGTTATCTAACTCGCGTTACTGCGAAGAAAATTAAAGCTCAGATTTATATGCTGCACTTAAGAAAAGGAAAATCACTGCTTATTAAATTGTGGAAAATAATGAAAAATAAAAGTGATCTATTCCGTATATTGTCAAAGTTGCAATCCAACATATTTCAAAACACTTATAGAGTTCTCTCAGGGTTCATTTGTTATACTCCGGCAATGCGTCAGTTTGTATAAAATCATTTAGAAATTTATTTAAATAAATGTTCATTCCGGAGGTCACCCCTCACCAGTACTCATTTCGCCATATCATTTTTTTCGTTTATCATTTGTTTATATATTGATAGAGACAGCCAATTTGGATTTTTTTTCGTTTATCATTTTTTATATGTTGCTGGAAGACGCCATATTAATTTTTTTCGTCTGTCATTTGTTTGTACATTGCTAGAGGCAGTCATTCAGGGGGTGGCTATGTCCTATACCGTGCAGTGTTAACAAGTGAAGCCAGTTTATAGCGCGGAGTTAGGTAGTTGTTTTCCGGTAAAAAGGGTCACGTGACCAACAGTAGATCAAAACATTGTATCTGCCTATCTTTCACGTGTATTTTGATGGGTATTAATATCGACATAAATTAATATACAACCGTTTTTTACCTAAACGATAATATACAAAAAGCGCGAGTGTGTTTGTATCAGATAACTATATATTCGCCGTTAAATATGTAACGTTATCAATTATTTACATTTAAATGGAAGTGTAGTATACGGTGTTTTTGTTGATTTGCTTCCCATTCCCTATATATTTGCCTTGAAAATATTCCATAAAATAATTTTCTGACGACTATAGGAGCTTTTCAAAGTTATGATAAAACTTAACACTACTGAAATAGAATAAAATACGCTTTTGAAGTCGTCTGTGAGTGCGTTATATGTGAAGCAGCCATGCGGAAGAGAGTCAACATTTGTTTACATTGAAATGGAACAGCCTTGCTAGTGCTATATGAACTCACTAGTTGTTCAGAATATTCTCTAAATTTGTG
The DNA here is from genome assembly GCA_029891345.1 of Dryococelus australis. Taxonomy (NCBI): domain Eukaryota; kingdom Metazoa; phylum Arthropoda; class Insecta; order Phasmatodea; family Phasmatidae; genus Dryococelus; species Dryococelus australis. Next base: position 148,283,422 of record CM056996.1, read on the forward strand.
TTATTCTTGCGTTTGTGAAATGTGAATTTGGCATGTAAACACACCTTAAAACTGTAATCTATTTTTATTTATTCGGCGACCAACGAAAAGTAATATTATTGTATGAAAATGCGTACGAGCCGGGCCATGCGATTGCAATGATTAGTGTATTCGTATATACCGTGGATACATTCGTGAAAGATATAGCACAATTATTGTGTGTATAGGGAAGTTTTTATCTGCATATGTTGGTAAATTAACAATTGCAGTGTGTTTAATTTTTGCAAGTGCGGTTGCGATTACTAACGTGCCGTGAATTTAAGGTCTAACCTGTAAGTTGCGGACTCGTTAGAGGTAGAGGCACTTTTGTAAAACTGCAGATACGTATATTTCTTGGCTATTTCAGTGTAGGGGTTCATGGAATTAATTTGTTAGTAATGGCAAATCATCTCGTAAACCAATACAAATCTACACCTTATAAAAACTCTACTCTTACAATTTTTTTCTCCCCAAGTCAGCAGAGTTGCAGTGACAAACAAGAAATCAGCTGTTTATCAATACAATAATATAGGTCTACAACCAAATCAGTTATCATATTTTTAATAGCTACTGAATGTAGACTTCATGATTTGCAATTTCCATGGTTTCTAAAAACTCGCTCCATGCAATTTCTAGGGTGACTCAATAAAGACAGTTTGACCCATTCCTTCCTTGTATTCTCTTCGTTGTGTTCTTGGTTTGCCATTCTCTAATGAACCTTGCTGTTGACAAGATGTTAAGTTAAATAAATAAAGTTTACTTGTGCAGTTAGATGGTTATGTATTTAATGGCAGGCTGTAATCATTACAGTTAAAGGCATGTTTATACATTTTATCATTCTCCAAAGGTAGTCGAAATAAAGAAAACTTAGATAAAGCCAATCTTTTCATATAACTACACCATCTGCAAAGTAGAAGAACATCGCGTAATTTTCTTTAAACTCTATTTCACCCTTCTTAATGATTTTTCAAATTCTAATTCTGAGGACAACTAATTGGGCATAAGCTTATTCTAATATTGATGACGAATCATGGATATTTAGATGAAAATATTAATTTTTTACTTGTAAATTAAAAATGGGATGATGTTTACAGAAAAATCACGGACACTGCAAAACAACCACAAACAAAATTTTCTACAACCACCACGAACAACATTTCCGAAACAACTACGAACAACCTCTCCAAAACAAACATCATTTATACATTAACTGAACCAAACATTGCCTGGAACAATTTTATTAATACATTTCTTTGTCTTTTTATCATGTCTTTCCACTCAAATCTGTAAAATGTAGCAGTAGCTTGAAAATAAGATGGATTAGTAAAGGTCTGACAGTCTCAGGATACGGGTTAAGAACAATTCGTCAAATGCTAAGAACCCAGAGGAAAAACAAAAATTATACTACAAGAAATACGAAAATTATATAACAAGTTACTTGGAGTAACAAAGCAGAAATACAATGGGGAAAAAAATGGCATCCTCCTCAAATAAAACAAAAGCAATGAGGAACATTATTAATAATTAATTGAAACCTAGGCAAGGACATGTTAACTTTTCCTTGAATTTTGATGATATCAAAATCGAAAATAGTAAGGAAATATCTAATATTTTTAATGACTATTTCACAAACATCCCATTAAAATTGCAAAATGAACACAGAGCTACAAATATTAGTCCTGCACACATACCCCAAAGGCCTAACACTTGGAATACTAACACGCTGTTTTTCACACCTATCTCTGAAGAAGACATAAATATAATTAAAAATTTCAAAAGTAAAAGTTCCTGTGGAATAGATGCGGTACCTATTACTGCTTAAAAAAGTGTTCTTATTTAATAAAATTGCCTTTGACTTACATTTCCAATGAATGTCTTGCCTAGGAAATTTTTCCTGACAGACTCAAATATGCAAAAGTAGTACCAATAAAGAAGTGGCAAGGCATTGATAGATAACTATAGGTCTATTGCTCTTCTTACGTCCTTTTCAAAGATTTTAGAGAAATTGATAGCAAATAAACTGACACAATTCTTAATAAGAAACAAGGTTATTTCATTGCATCAGTATGACTTTGTAGATAGCAGATCTACAGAACAAGCTAATTACAGTTCAACTGAAAAAATATTAACTTCTTTTTAAAAGACAATTCTCTACAGGTATAATCACAGATCTTTCAAAAACTTTTGATTGTGTCGACCTCAATATTTTATTGTAAAAATTTTAACACTGTGAAGTAAGAGGTGTAACCAATAATATGTTTAAATCATATCTTGAAGACAGAAAACAGATAACCTCCATAAGATATTATGAAAAAAATCACCTTACAGATGTTGTGTCCAATACCAGAACTATTCGAGTAGGAGTGCCACAGGGATCAATACTGGGAGCAATTTTATTCATAATATCTATTAATGATTTTACAGAACAAATAATGCTGTTCTTGAAGAAAATATAAAACAAACATTGGCTGAGATATCCAGTTGGTTCCAATATAATAAATTAATACATATTAAATGTAAATAAATATGTGCTCATGAATTTCATGCAAGGAAATAAACATACAATGCAGGATGAAAGATGCACAACAATACAAGAAGACGGATTACAGACAGTAAATAGTACTAAATTTCTAGTGCTCATTGTAGACAGTAATTTAACATGGAATGAGCATGTTGCTAGTGTCTGTAAAAAATGGACTTCAATTTGTATGTACCATAACTTAAGAAATATTTGTAATAATAATAATACAATATTTGCATACTATTTCTCAAATCTTCAGTCCATAATTAATTATGGAATCATATTTTGGGGTAAATCAACAAAATTGAATAAGGCGTTTAGATTACAGAAGAAAAATAGTGAGATTAATAAGTAACAAGGAAAAAGAAGCTATTGTAGGCAGCTATTTACAAATAACAAAATTCTCACTCTTCCATGCATGTATATGTACCATAGTATTCTTTTTTTACATGGAAAACATTAAAATAGTGATATACACCATTACTACACCAGACAAGCTAATAATCTTCACCTATTCTCCTACAGAACCTCAAAATTTACATCAAATCCAAACTATACTGGGGCAAAACTAATAAATAACCTTCCCAGTCACTTGAAGTAAATTAATAGTTTACAGAATTTAAAAAGAGCTGTTAAATTATACTTTTTAAATAAGGCCTTCTATTCCGTAGAAGAATACTTACATAAAGATGAATTTCTATAACGCAGAACAAGACTGACATAAGGAGACTTCATGTAATACCATGTGTTTCAATCTAATGTAGACTTTATATATTTATACTTTAATATCTATCTGTATATGAATTGTAACAATTTGAACTGCAACCAAATGTAGTCTTAAAATATCCATATTGCATGACAAAAAAAAAATTGACAAGTCATTTCCAAAGTGTATTGGATGTATATCGGATGCAAAAAAAAGTGCTTCGTGAAACAGCAAATACTCTAGCCGCTACACCATCATGGCCTCCATCATCTTAAGACGGGAGGAGTTGAGAGAGGTTTGGTAGTTTGTAACAACCAAGGTATTGAGAGCCAATGAGGGTGAAATATGGCAGATATGGAGCAGCATTGAAATGCAAGGGTGAGGAAAACCTTGAGAAAACATGCCATTTAACAGCATCAATCAGCACAATTCCTATATGTGAAAATCTGTGATTAACCTCACAGGGAAACCAACATGGATCACGTTGGTGGAAGGCAAGCATCCTACCACTAAGCCCACCACAGCCCCCTCCCCTCTTGGGAAGGGAGGAGAGGAACCTCATTTCTTCAGCGATAATGCTTTTCTTAGAGGAGTGTTTGTTTGTCAAGTTTCTGCAGAGTGGTTCTGAGATTATGAAACTGAATAGTTTTTTAATGTATTCAGAGGAGAATTTCACACTAAAAATAATAATTGCACAAGTTGGTAGGTAACAACAAAGAAATTTTGTCACAAGTGTGTCTGTGGACCACTTTGGCAGTGGTTAGTACATGTGCGCTTGTTATCGATATCATTGCGGTGCATGCGTTTTTCACCCATTGTAGTTCAACAATGTATCCTAATCTAATTAAACAACCCAAAGTAACCTAAAATGCTGGCGAATAAGTTTTCATGCATTTTAAATTCAACCATAGGGTGGATCCTTTATTATCCCTAAAAGTGTATTTATAGAAACAATATCCTATTGTAGTTTTCTCTTCCAGTGTGAAATTTTTTAACATACTGGGCTGTATTAAAATTGTAGCGACTGACTTACTAAAGCCTACGCTACGATCACCGTAGTGTGCCCGTAACAAAATAACAGTGGCATTACCATGGAAGTATGGAAATGGACTGGCTACAACCGCAGTAAGAAAATTGTTACGCGACTAATGAGAAACGAGCACAAAAAAAAAACACAGGCTACATGTATCGCGGATATTTTCAAACAGTGTGTTGGCTAACCTGATATTTATTTTTGTTAATCAACTTGTGATAAAAAAAGTTTCTCGGAAATCGTGTTTCGGGATATTTAAAGTGTGGTATACATGTTAATAATTGCGTTGACTATTTAAATAAACGGAAATCTGAACTGTACCGGAAAATTCATTCTTGTTATAAGCTTGCATTGTACTGACGCTCTTGGTTTGGAAATATTGTCTCGTGATAGGCCGGCGTAGAACTCGGCTAATAAGAATTGTAAATATTCAATCCTCTTAATGCCGCTACCGCGAGCAGGCCGCCATCTTACGCCATAATGTTGTGTTCTAGTTGGTGCCATATATATGCGTGGATTCAATTTTTTATTGCCAATGATACATACATACACTCGCAAATAGGCTACCGCCCGGTGGCGAACTCTCTCACCTCTCCTTCACTCAACCAACTCCTTTTCCACTCCCTACCAGAACTTACCAACCCCTCTCACAGATACCAATTCCTCCCTCAACACATTCCACTCCCTCGCAGACCTCACAAGCATGGATTGCCTACCCCGCTCCGTTCTACTTTACACCCTCTGAAGCTTCTCACTGTTTTTTCCTCTTCCTCTAAACACCCCCCTACTTAGCTTGCAGTGTAGCCCTCCCCACCCTCCCTCATCATTCACCACCATGTACATCCTGACTAGCCGTTCAACTTTCATCCTGTCCTTCAATGAGCTCCACCCCATTTCTTTCATCATCACTGATGGCCTATAGTTCCCTTCTTCCTCATCATCCTGCCCCTGCCTTCCCCGCTTACCCTTCACCCATCTTGCTGCCCTTCTCTGCACCTTTTCCAGTTCTCGCACCTCCACCTCCACATACGGGTCCCATACTGCTGCAGCATATTCTAATATTGGCCGTACCATTGTGCCATACGCCTTCTCCTTCACCTCACAGCTGACACCATTCAGCACCCTTCCCAGCATACCCAAAGCCCTTCTTCCCTTTGCAACCACCCTCTCTACCTGTCTTTTTCATCTGTGGTCTCCCTGCAGTACAATCCTTAGATACTTATATGCTGTTTCTTCTTCTATCTCTTGTCCCTCCCATCTGTACATGTCCCCGCTTATCAACTTCTTCCTTGTGAACCTCACTAACTTAGATTTTCTTACATTTATCTTCATTTTATTTTTCCTGGTCCACAACCATATTTTATCAATGTCAGCCTACAACTTTCCGCCCCCCTCTCCCACTTCATCATACACAACACAATCGTCTGCAAACAGTCTTATTTTTCCCCTAATCCCCAAACCCATGTCAATTACCATAATGGCAAAAAACAAAGGACCCAGCACGCTTCCCTGTGGCACCCCTGACGTAACCTCCTGTTCCTACGATATTGCTTCCCCCACTTTCACCCTCTGCCTTCGCTCCCTGAGGAAGTTCCCTATCAATTCCACTACCCTCCTGTCCGGTATCAGCGCCTCCACTTTACTCATCAATGTCCCATGGGGCACCTTATCAAATGCCTTCTCAAAATCTATGAAGCAGGCATCCACCTGCTTCCCCTCATCAACTACCTGCACCAGATCCTCTAATAACCCAGCCAGCTGAGTCTCACATGAGTATCCCCTCCTGAAACCATACTGGGACTCCTCCAACCAATTCCTATTGTTCATAACTTTAACCACATATTTCACCACCAGCCTCTCCATTAATTTTCCTGTACTTGATGTGAGAATCACCGGTCTGTAGCTGCCAGGCCTCCCCCTATCCTCTCCCTGCTTGTATATAGGTACCACCATAGCATTCTTCCAATCTTGTGGTAACTTACCCTCTCCTAAGGACTTTTTAAACAGCACCTCTAAATATTTTACCAACTCCCTGCCACCAAACTTTAGTGCTGCGTTTCCTATCCCATCTGGACAACCTACCTTACTGCTCTTCAAACCCCTAATTACCTTTTCTATCTCCCACTCCCTCATCTTAAATTTACTAAACACCCCCCGAACCCTGTTTGCCGCCCTATTCCAACCCTCCTTTGCCTCAAACACTGACAAGTACTGTCCTTGAAGCATCTCCGATTTTTCTTGGTCATTTGTCGCATGCCTACAATCCCTTCCTGTTAGCAGAGGGATCCCTTCCTCTCCTCCCCTTAACCACCTAACATACCTAATTTCCCCCATTCCTTGCCTTTTCCTTCTTCCACCATGTTCCCCAGAAATACATTCTTTGCCGTTTGATCTTCCTTTCAAGCTCCCTACCCATTTGTTTCATTATTTCTTTAGATCTTATCATCTCTTCATTTCTCCACTTGGCATGTAATTTTCTGCACTTCCTCTTCATTTTCAAAATCTCCTGTCCATAATATGGCGGATCTCCCCAAGTTCGTACATTGGCACAAATTTCTCCAACATAACCTCCATTTATCCTCTAAACTCCCCCCACAACCCCTCTATACCCTCCTCCATAGACCATTTTTTAAACCTGTCTCTCAGGAATATTTCTGCCCCCTTCTTGTCTCCTCTTCCATACTGCCACGCCAACCTTTCTGCCGCTTGCGCTTCCGGTGATTGTAGCCGGGGCTTAAGCACTTGGTACTAAATTGCACTTTTGGAGAAATAAGTAACACAATTTTTGTAGATATAGGGAATAAAATTATCCATAGATGTCTCCTGTAGCTCCCCCCTTTTCTTTCTGAAAAATTTCTAAAATTGATTGTCCAGTGCAGACAATTCAGAAAAAATTTTAATTTCTGTGTTTTAATTATGTACCAATGGTAACTTAACCCTGTCCAAACATTGTAGATGCAAGAAACAAAATTGTGCCCTACAATAAGAGATAAATAAGTATAAAACTGTATCATAACTTAGAACTAATGTAATGTAAAGAGAGGGAATGACTAAAACGGGATTTGAATTTATTTACCAGAAACAATTTACTATATTGACATTAAATATGTATAAAGGAGATGGAGTCGTATTGGAAACAAACCTCTCGAGTCATTGTCAGTGTTAGGAATTTAAATATAAATGCCAGCAAATAATTATTTATTCGTGGTTCAGAAACATGTGAACTTTGCCTTCCAGAAATTCAGCTAGGCTGCTAGTCGCCGTTTTGTTGCATTCATTACTGATACGCAACCCGCTATACATTACACGACAACGGTAGCACGCTTGCTATACTTTAATTAATAATTTATTTAGAAAATAGTTTTCCACAAATCCTGATATATGAGCACAATATCTAAAACACGTACTTATTGTCGCACATGACCTAATACTGGTCCGCAGTACACACACTCACGATCGGTAGTTTTATGAGGAAATTATTTGATTGCACAACTAACACAAGCCAATAATAAACTAGTAAAACTTCCCATGTGAATTGTAATATATATTTATTCATCAGCTTCTTTGTTCAACACGAAATGCTTCGAATGTAACTTTTCTCTCAAAGTCATTCTAATGTAAAACACAGTGTTTTGGGTTACTGTCAAGATGGCTACTAGAGTCCATAATAAAACCACCTATCTCCAGCGGCTTCACCTACGTCACAACATGCCATCTCCTGTATGCTCCTAACTCCATGCAGCCATTGTCGATTTTTTCGTTTGTTATTTGTTTATAGATTGCTCAAGGCCACCATCTTGGTTTTCCGCCTGTCATTTTTATACATTGCTGGAGGAAGCCATCTTGATTTTTATTTGTTATTTGTTTATACATAATTGTAGGCCACTATCTTGGACTTTTTCTTCTGTCATTTGTATATACATTGCTGGAGGCCATCATCTTATATTTTATATGTTTACTTTCACATTACCTAGGTGGTGCTAGTTTATTAATAATCTATACCACTGCCATGCGGCAGCCATATTTGGCTATGTTTTCATCAAAGTATAGGTTTTTCTGTCGTCGCCCTTCATGTTAGATTTTATTTTCAACACATTGGTTACGTTAATTTCTCGATTTCACTGCTCAGCGAGTTGTCAACACATATATTTACAGACATAAATAAAACTTGTAATCTTCCATCCTACTAAATCATTATTTCCAATCAGCCAATCAGTGGTATACCAACCAGCATGATGCTGGACTTTGACTACCTACATTATACATCAAATAAATATTTTTTATTAAAAATTTAAAGTTCTTCAATTTGAAAAAGTATTTTTTACATAATTATATAATTGTGCATATTGTACAATAATATTTCATACGTCATTTTATAATTAAATTTATTTTATTTCTGGGCATTTTAAATTTTAATTTTATTCTAGGCAAATTAGAACAAAAAAACTTGAAATAAAACACAATTTTTTCACATGCATTTTTTTCTTCAATTGATTTATTACAGTCACTCATACCCTCACGAAAAATGACAATATTCTTCAATATATATATTCAACTCAATATATGCAAATTTGTTGCAGGTTATAGTATTTTTATGCATCCCGCTGGCCACACTCATGTTGTACTTGTGTGAGAATATCGTTAAATTTATCACACCGACACATTGTGCAGGGCATGAAATGTAGGCAACTACACTTTTGAGGACATGTACCGAAGTCACAAGAGACCTGCTTGCGGAAAACCAGGTACCGAGGTACTGATGAGAAATACTCTTCCTCTTTACAGGTATTTGCATGGCTAAGTAAATTGTCTCTACGGATCAACTGCTTACCGCACCTGTCCCACAGATATGACATGCAACAAGGATTCTTGGCACAATTAAAGCCCTCATCTCACCATACGTTATGGCCAAAAGTAAATGTCTTATCACAAAATGACACTGATGACGACTTAGTGGTTCAGGCAAAGTCTCGGACAGACCTGTTTGAGATGAAGGTGCTGCAGCTAAAGAAGCAGGTAATGCTGGCAATGGTGTTCTAAGTACCTCAACCAAAAATTTCAATGGCTCCGTTGAAGATTTCGTAGGCGTAACAGCTGAAGAGGTCGTTGGTACTTTAGCATATGTAGATGATCGTGCTGCACTGGTGACAGTAGATGCTGGTAGTGACGTAGGTATTACAGCTGAAAAAGTCCATGGTACCATACCAATCTGAAACGATGGTACTGCACTAGCGGAAGTAGAGTATGCTAGTGATGTAGCTATCACAGCTGAAGAAGTCGATGGCGAGAAAACATTAAAGAGCAATATTCACTCCACTTTATCATGACTTGCCATAGATTACCGGATGTAGACGCTAGACGAGATGATGTATGTTTCATGGCAGCAGTTGACAAACTAATCCTCTCAGCTGACCTCAATACTGCTCATAATATACTATAATGCAAGTCCTATGACGTCACATTGACATTGATCCAATCGTATTTTATCATTAATACATTATTCGGATACCGATAGCCGATCACCGAGTTGCTAAATGAATGCAGCAAACCAATCGCATAAATACATTGAGAAACCACACGCAGGTAGGTAGACAGGCTTTAGATGCTAGTTCCTCGATCACATTACCATGTAGTTACATCTTCAAGAGTTTCTTCCAAGACAAGTTCTTCACTCAGATCTAAATCATGGTCACACTTAAAGCAGACAACCTGTCAGACCAATCACTTACAAAACTGACACATTGATCAATTAGTCTATTGATCATGACCGGTCAACCATGACCGATTTACCCATGACCCATGAACCATTGACCCATGACCCATTGACTCATGATCCATTGACCCATGACCCATGATCCATTCACTCATGATCCATTGACCCATGACCCATTGACCCATGACCAACTGACCCATGATCCATTGACCCATAATGACCCATAAATGACTCCTGATTGTGGTGTGTGCGGTGCTGATTGTGGTGTGTACAGTGCTGATTGTGGTGTGCACAGTGCTGATTGTGGTGTGCACGGTGCTGATTGTGATGCATGCAGAGCTGACTGTGGTGTGTGCTGGGATGACTAGGATGCATGCAGTGCTGATTGCAATACTGGTTGTGGTGCTGATTGTGATTGTGGTCCTGATTGTGATTGTGATGCTTATTCCAGTGTTAATTGTGATTGTGGTGCTGATTGCAATGTTTGCAGTGCTAAGTGTGGTGCATATGGGGAGCATGTATAAAAAAATTCTCCTGTTTTAAAATAAAATGATATAGACCTACTTCCAAAACTGAAATGTGGAAATTTCATTTAATAATCTTGCTTTAGAGTTTATATATCCAGGTCCCTCGGCATATTTAATCACTTCCTGGGTAAACTGTATTTGCACTTTGTACTAAAAGTGTCTACACTCTAAAATAAATTTCCGATAAACTTCCTAAACTGAACTGGAGTTTTTAACCCATACATCGTATGGAAATAATACCACACATCTGGCTACAAACATGGAATGTTTAGATTCGCTACTACAAAGTTAGGAAGTTTCCCACTTAATTGACTGTTTCCTGAACAAATGAAGGAATGCTAGCATGAGTGCATGGGAAATAACTTCACCACTTGTTCTTTCACACTCTACATATACACTCGTATAGTAAATTAACAAATAATTTCTTAGAGTCTATGACTACAGGAGGCTCCCGCCATGCTTCGACATTGGTCGATGCGCAACTTGGACTTTGTACTGAACAATGCAGTACCATGGCAGCCCCCCGCCATGATTCCTAATACAGACCTAGGTATATTCTTTCAGTGTATCGCCTTGCACAAACTGCATGGGACCAATGTCGTAATGCTTAATCGCGTGAAAAGGACTCTTCAAACAAGCATTTCTCTCATGCTGACAAGCATTATTTCATATGTGAAAATTCGATTGCAGAATCGACACTGGTGACAACCTGTTAGCGATGATGCAGGTCGTGACGCCATGATCGTCCTGGTCCAAGACAGCCCTATGTATTTACAAGTCATCTTCGCATTATGGGGGAAATCTGAAAATATGCAAATAATTGTTCGCCCCAGAATAAAACATGCATGCATTATCATTATCATATTATTTCATTATCATAAATATATATATAATTCTAGGTATATACATACATAAATACAGATGTTTTAAACATTATTTTATACATAATTATGTATATTTCTATCTTATATAAATACACATATATTATTCTATACATAATTATGTGTATTCCTATATTGTATACATATATAATAGGACTTGAATTTTTTCTTCTGGGACGAAATAGTGTTTGGGTTTTCTCAGAGTACTCTCATACTTCGAAGATGAATTGTGAATAGGAAGGCCTGCCTTTGACCTCAACAATCATGGAGTCACAACCTGCATCATTGCTAACTGGTAGTCGCCAGTGCCGATTCTGCGAACGAGTTTTCACCTATGGTAAAAATGCTTGTCGACTTGAGAGAAAGGTATGAACAAAGAGTACTTTTTCGTACAATGAGGCATTACGATATTGGTCCCATGCAGTTTTTGCAAGGCGATGCATTAAAATAACATACAAAGGCCTGCATTAGGAAGCATGGAGGGGGCCTGCCGTAGTGCTGCATTGTTCAGTAAAAAGTCCAAGTTGTGCATCAACCAATGGCGAAGCATGGTGAGAGCCTGGTATAGTTCTAAGAACGTCTAGTGCAAAGTGCAAATACAGTTTACCCAGGAAGTGATTGGATATACCGGGAGACCTAGATATACAATTTTCAAAACGAGATTATTAAATAAAATGTCCACCTTTCAGCTTTGGAAGTAGGACTATATAACTTTATTTTAAAATCTGGTGAATTTATTTTAACTTGCGACCCACATGCATGACACTTAACACCACACACACACACCGCAATCAGCACTGCAATCGCAGTCAGCACTGCAATCAGCACCACTATCTCAATCCGCATTGCAATCACCACTACAATCACAATGGGGAGCACAAACAGCACCGCAATCATCACTGCAATCGCAATCAGCAACTTCTTGTACCACAATCAGGAGACATTTGTCAGTCGTTTTGAGTCATTATGGATCAATGGATCAATGTGTCAATGGGCCAATGAGTCAATGGGTCAATGGCTACATAACTAGCAGAATATACTTCCACCAGTGCAGAACCATCGTTTTAGAATAGTATGGTGGCATCGACTTCTTCAGTTATGACACCTACATCACTATCAGCATCTACTGCCACTAGTGGAGCACTATAATCTACAGATGCTACAGTATCAACGACTTCTTCAGATGTTACGCCCACGAAATCTCCAATGGAGCCATTGAACTTTTCGGCTGAGGTACCTAGAACAACATTGCCAGCGTTACTTGCTTCTTTAGCTGCAGCACCTTCATCTCCAACAGGTCCGCCCGAGTCTGCGTGAACCACTACGGGCCGTCATCAGTGTCACTTTTTATGATATCAAATTTACTTTCACCTATAATTTACGGCGATATGAGCACTTTAATTGTGCAAAGGATCCTTGTTGCATGTCATATTTGTGTGACAGGTACAGTAAGCAATACATCCGTAACGACAATTTATCTATATATGCAAAGACTTGTAAATGTGAAGTGCATTTCTCATCAGTACCTCGATACCAGGTTTTCTGCAAGCAGATCTCTTGAGACTTCGATATATATCCTCAACATTGTAGTTACCTACATTTCCCGCCCTGCACAGTGTGTCGATGTAATAAATGTAACGATATTTTCGCACATGTACAACACGAGTTTGACCAGCGACCTACAACAAAGTTGCATATATATTTAAGAATATTTATTTTTTGAGCGTATCACCGACTGTAATAAATATATTGGATAAAAAAAATAACGCCTGTGAATAAAATTGTTTAATGTTTCAAGTTTTCTTTCCATACTATTGAGAATATAATTAAAATTTTAAAGACACATAAATAAAATTAATTTAATTAAAATGTGTTGAATAAAATACCATTGTACTCAATGCATAAGTAGAGGCAGCATGTTTGTTCTGGCTCACTAGGTGAGTGAGGTGTGGATGGAGCAGTTAATTTTCATATTGCTAATTTGTATGTTGATAATATGCATATTAATTCCTAAATAATCTATTTATTAATTAATGGAATTAATTAGTGTAATTTTTTAATCAAATTTATTTGATATCAAATGTTTAAAATTGTAATTGGTGTTGAAAGGGTTAAGTGTCATAAGGGTGGCATTGGCGGAGCAGCATCGATGTGTACTCGCTGATGTTCGGAAGCCGACTGAACAGACAGGTGTATTGTAATGGATTATATAGTGTTGAGGTTGGAGGAAGAGTGGCATAAGGGACATTTTTTTTAATTTGTTTGGAACACTTGTGACTGATATACGAATAATGGGAACAGGACTACACGTCCTTACAGGTTGCTCTCTGATGCATACTGAGGCTTTAGAAGTGGGATAAATATTTCCTTTTCGACGAAGCAAATATTTTTTAATCAAAAAGAGTTGATTTACATTCAAATAGCTGACTGAAATAAGTACAAATTATTTAAAACATTACTTTAATTACTAACCCGATTGACCTATACTTTAAACATGCGATTACCAAATGAAACTATTTCCCTACCAAAGTAACTGATCTCCACTTAAATCACGAAACATTCAATCGGACTAATATAAACCAAACACATGTTCATGTGATTACCATAAATCCATTAAACTGACAGAACTGCAAAACTTTAATGATATAATTACCAAATGAAACTAATACCTTATCAAATGCAAATTAACTGATTCATTAAACAAAGTTAATTAAATTAAAATAATCAATAATATATGAACCAATAACAAGCCCAGCTAACACAAAAAAAACACGATTTACAATCAAAAACTCACCATAACGTCACGGATTATTAACATCCATGGAACCTAAGCACACATCCTTCATCTTCATCTGATCTGAAGAGCAAAATGTAATCATAATAAAATATTCTAAACATCGAAACGCAAATATGTACAAACACCTCATGCAACGAACAAAACTGAAAGAATATGCTAAGAAATTAATCTAACTTACCCCAAATGAACATTTTTTTAAATACAAAGTATATCCATTCCGCACAATACGTCTTTCATTAGCTCTCCTATTACGAAAACCCGACGAACGTAATATGTTATATCACAAGTTAAAAGTAATTAAGAACTCACTACCAGAATCGTGCTCTTACAGAAGCATTAGGAATAAACACACAGCAATTCTACAAAAATGTTTTCCGATAGACCGTCGTACGCCGGTGTCTCTGTCGCCCCGACTCCCCACTCTCATTGTCCGCCTATCGCACTCATTTCACGTAAATTAATGTTTTTTTTTTAAATTAATCAAACCTAATAAATTTCCAAACCACTTATATGAACATGCGAGAGAAAGAAGTATTATGTTTTTGTAGGATACAGCATCACAGCCCCATGCCTTGCAGACAGCTCGGCTGTTCGCTTGGAACTAACCTCTCCAGAGAGCATGCAGAAGGCGAGACACTCCCATCACTCCACACTGCTGCAGGCAGGGGCAAAGAAACTAACTATGTCCCTCATGCCTCCCAGGCAGCTCGGCTGCTTGGACAGAACTGAAGGCTCCCAAGACCAAACTTTTTTGCCGATTCACCCCACAACTGTCCACCGTGCTCCCGCTAGGGAGAAGGAACCTACCTGAATAACTCAATCCCTCATGCCATCATGACAGGTCTGGTGCCACTTTGTTGGTAACCGAAGACACCGCCTACCTATGAAGACTGGAACGCCGAAGAGATTTCAAATACTAGTAACTGAATTACAAAATAAAAAAAGTAATCCTATCACGTCTCCAGCAAAGAACATTTGCTCCATAAAATAAATTCAGTCCAGGAAACTCTCAAACCCTTGCCCAAATTTCAAAAAAAATATCCTGCAAACACGAACTAAAAAAAGCAATTTAAGATATTTCCAAGTATCATGTTTATTAAAAATATTATGTGGTTCAGTGATCACACTTATTAGCTCTCAAGACTCCAAACTAAATATTTGACAGGTAATTGGAATGTTAAATTCTTGTGAGCTTTTAAAAACAATTATACATCCGACATGCTGTTTTCATGCAAAGCAATCTTCAAAATTTTTGGTAGCTAACCCCTCCCACACTGACACACACTTGCACACACTGGCACACAACCTCAACCCCAGACAAGATAAAAATCTCCCCTGACTAAGATCCCCTCCAAAGTGACAATAACATACACTGACACATACACACACAAAGTACATCCCATACAAACTAAATTTCCCCTTACAAACGTCCCCTCCCACACTTACATATTCATGCACACACTCATATGTACTAACCTCACTGCAAACATAAAATAGTTCCACCAATAACGCAGCTTAGCTGCACTTCTAAAGTGATATTCGCACGATGTTACAAATCACATAACCTGCACTTGTATTTCCATGAAAGTAGTACAACAAAGGTAAATCCTAAATCGAGTATGTTTCCTAACATAATGTAGTGATGGTTAGGCTCCAAAGGCAATGAACAAAGTCATTTGTATAGCCAAACTCCATTCTCCAGGCTTTACCAGGCAACCATAGGGGCGAATGCACAGCCCCTCCCCCCTAAATATTACTCAGAATGCAAAAAATGACAAACCACAAGAGAACAGCATATTTTCCCCTCTCTCCACAGCCACCAACCAGATCCTGCAAGATGCATCTTCACTCCCACTTTCAACCCCGAAACACATACTGCACAGGCACAGTAGAAACAAGCGAAGACCTGGTCTTCCCCTCCCACACCCACTAGCAGAAAAGACATAGACCCCTACCATTGCTTGAGTCCCGATCCTCTTCACACGGGCAAACATGGACAATTCGTAGTTCCGAGTTTTTCCTCCAGAGGGTGAAAGAGGCACTCCACTCCCCGCCCTTACCACCCGTATGTCGACCAAGCCAAGCGAACACCGCCTCACTAATTACAAAGATATTTGGAGAAATGTTACTCCCCCAATATTATGTTACATTCCCCAATAGAAAAGGAAGAGAGGTGTCATTTTGTAAAACATAGATATGTTTACTAAATATTATGTGATTCATCATTAACAACCCTAAACATGAATTACAAAAATATGTAAACGTCTTTGTTAAATCGTAAATATTTTAATTACTGTAAACTGTTAAACATGTTTTCTAACCGCCAAAGTGTTTGGTGTTGTGGTTAACCTGCTCACCAAGACGATATGGTTTATCCCCTTACCAGGTCGAGACCATATTTTTCATAGGATTTCTCAAGATTTTCCAATTTGCACAGCCCTTTCAACTCATGGTAAAACATTGATGTTAGTTTACAATGAAAAACTGCTTCAGGGAATTCTCTCAAAGTTCTGTTCAGAATCAGTTTCATTTTTTTTAATATATCTGTCTTTAATTATGTGTCAAATATATGTTACATCATTTTGTTGATATATATATATATACACACACACACACACTTCTTGTATAGCAAATCGTAGTACAGGAAACAGCAGACATTATTGTGAAGAATCACTGGCTCGTTCAACCACAGTCGTAGAAAAACATATAAACTAATATGTTCAATGTAATTTAATGAAAAAACACTCTGGTGCGAGTGATATAAAATTATATCCCATGTTATGTCTCCACATTTTTGTTATTCTAAATTATATATAATCCATTCCAGACTCTTGTTTCAATGTATTAAAAAACAGTGTCTGTAATACGTGTTCCAATTGTTATGTTTGTATGATTTTCCTTTAAGCATTATATATTTGGTTTTAATAAGTTGTATGTCAAATCCCTGTATTCGGGACATAAAGATGTATACTTCCCCTGTCCTAACCCAAATTATTTTATCAACCCAATTTTTTATAGTTAAAATACTATTAATTCAATAACACATAAAACATAAATACTATTATTGGTACCAAATCCATGTTTTCAGTGTAAGACATACATATCCATGCTTGTAAAAAAAGTTCTTCATGATTTTCACTGTTCCTGGATGCCTACTCTACATTATGTGGTTATCACCAAAATGAAACCACTTCAAGTTATATGGCCATTTATGACTATGCACACAATTGACACCATATCAAAACAAAATATTACTGGAATTAATCATTTTAAAAAATCCACAAATCTTTTGACACAAACATTACTTAAAATCATGAATAGTAAGCTTGATTTTTTTCTAGTTCGTAAGATATACATATTTACATATTACGAATGTGATCCGGGTATTTTGAGAACCTACTTTTGTTTCTGGGAATATTTAACCAAATCTACCCAGTACTAACACGCAGAGATTTAGGATCGAAAACCGAGCTGTTAAAGAAAAAAATGTTCTCATCTGTTTAGGATGTTATTAACAAAACATTTATTTACAGGTACAGCACAAATTCTTGGTAAGACATTATAATATTGTTTTACTTATCAGCACTACGCAGCACTTTACATTTCTTGTGATATTGAAATTTTTGTATAATGAAAGAATAACAGTTTAGGAAGGAGAGACAATAAGTGACTCATTTTCTTTACATTATATATTTTATATAGTTCCAGATATATAGTCTGTTTAGAGTTAAATGAAACAAAATTTCAGTTTGAAATACAATTCATTATATTAAATTTTTTCAAACAAATATAATATTTATTTGCATATACAAAATCACATTCTTCTTAGAATATTTATTCACCTATATAATCAATCTTCTTTATTCATTTAAGCAATACAATTTGAAATTATATAGTTGATGATGAAGTGAATTGTTGATTTGCTGTTTGTTAAACATTCAGATTAGATGTAAGCCACAATGTGCTAGATGGTTCATACATTTTGATATGGTTGGAAGCTTTATTCACTCATAGATGATATTATACAATTCAAATACCTTTATTGAAGTTGGCTGAGCTGAATTTATTATGACATTTAAGTGTAGCCTTGCAGGAAAAAAATTATCTGTGCATTGGAGTGAGTGAAGAGATTTTGCCAGATCTCGGAACCAAGGTCTTGAGAGCTGATAAGGATGAAGCAAGATAAGTATGGAACAGCACTGGATTACATATCTTCAAATCACCAAAAACTTGGATTACTTAGTGTGTGAGATGGTGGTAGTAAACGGTCCATATTGGGAGATGTGAACATCCATTTGTGATATCAGTAATAAAGTCCACCTCCTTCCATGAGTACTAGATTCTTCAAGCCTGTTAGCCAGATAAGGCACTATGATAGAGTCATAAAGTTCGCCAACATCTGTGGAATGTAGAATGGGGAGAGCTTGACTCTGAAATTAGAAGGTTTCTGAAGCCCCTTCCTCCACTGTGATGGATTTCAGATACTTGAAATATACATTTACACTATTTACACTAAGAGTTATTGGTCGGGGTGATGTAGTTAAATCCATCAGAGGCTTCCTACACCTTGAAAAAAAATCTTTCAATGTCTACATCAGTACTAGTTTGGTCGTTATGTCTCCACGCATCAGTTGATCTGCATGCAAATGTCATGGTCAGTATCTCATATTGATGTTGTAAACTCTTCTCTAACAAACCGGAAAGCAGATTACTTCCCAATCCTGAATTAAGGTAGCAACATTTTGGAGGAAATACAGTGGGTGATGCAGGAAATTTTAACTGCAGAGCTAAGTATTGTGTCATTGTTGGCTGTGAGTTCTGTGAAGTCTGCGGAGCTAGGTCGGATGAAGGAGAGGCAGCTAATTGTGGTACACTCTGTTGAGCTGATTGGGGAGCTGTCTAAAGATGTGGTGCTAGTGTGGTGCTATGTGGTGTTAAGTGAGATGCTAAGTGAAGTGCTAGTGTAGTACTATGTGGTGTTACATGAGGTGCTAAGTGAGGTGCTATGTTAGATGCTGTGTGAGGTGCTATGTGAAGTACTACATGAGGTGCTGTGTGAGATGCTGTGAGGTGCTATGGGATGTACTATGTGAGGTGCTATGTGAGGTGCTAAGTGAGGTGTTAGATGAGGTGCTAAGTGGGGTGCTGTGTGAGGTGCTACATGAGGTGTTCTGTGAGGTACTGCATGAGGTGTTCTGTGAGGTACTGCATGGGGTGCTATGTGAGGTGCTAATTATGTGCTGTGTGAGGCATTGTATGATGTTCTACATAAGGTGCTATGTGAGGTGCTGTGAGGTGATACATGAGGTGCTATGTGAGGTGCTGTGAGGTGATACATGAGGTTCTATGTGAGGTGCTATATGAGGTGCTATGTGAGGTGCTACATGAGGTGCTAAGTGAGGTACTGTGTGAGATGATATGTGATGATTTGTGTGAGGTGCTGTGTGAGGTGCTATGTGAGGTGCAATGTTGCGAAATCTCTACTGTCTCTTCAAATTATTGCTCTGAGAAAACTGTTTCTGGCAGAAATCACACTGAAACTGTATTATTGAATTTCTCATTCTACATGTCATTCTTTCATGTCGATGCATGCTGCACAGAGTTGTAAATGTTTTACTGCAGAAGCAACTTGGTAAAGCCAACATTTCTTCCATACTGATTCAAGTCTAAAATAAAACTAAAAGGTTCAAACCTTTTATAGGTACTTATACGTAAATTATAGGAAGTGCAAAATGTGACAATTAGATAAATTCTGTGAATGGTGAATTCGTTTTTAAACATGTCACATCTTAAATATTTGCTTAAGTATTAAATCACTTTCAAATGTACTCTTATTTAATAAATATCCTGCCCACAAACCTTTATGTGTAAACACATCTAGATTATGTTTTTTAATGCATATAACTAAATGTTATGTAATATTATGTTATTAACAATCATTTCCTTGTCACAATTAGTTTATATGTGGATATTACAATTCATGCATTTGTAAAGTCAGTAAAACACCAGAGAGTAGTTTCAAACTATTTATTTCGCTACATTTGTATTACAAAGTATATATTGAGAACATTGGATGTTTACAAGAAACACACATTTACATCATTTCTTCCCCTTGACAATACTTGTATTTACATCTTTTTGATTGTCTTGTACTTTTATACATCCTGGTAAATCAGGAAATGTGTGAATACATTTCTTCAAGGGTACTAGTATTCGAATACATATAGAACACAGGACATTTTCTCTGGCTAGACAAGACATTAAATCATTACAATTTTTATTCTGCTAATGTACATTGGATATTTTTTTAATTTCACACTTGAGTTTCCAGATATGTAAATATCAATTGGGTGGAAAAAAAGACACATTTAAAAATACACTAAAAAAGCTACTTTCCAAAACATTTTGTAAAAGGTTTACTCCAGCATGCCAATAATGTGCTAATATTCAATATACACTTTGATTCCTGTATACACAAACATGTGACCTCGTACTCATCTTGATCCATCATTACAAATTATTGGTTTGCATAAACCAAGTATTTAATATACTAAATTCCACTTGTTAGTCCACAATATGGTATTATCCAAGATACTGCCATATTACTCTTATAAGATCCACTGCTGGATCAAGGGGAGACTCAACATCTTTGCCCCAGTCTGTTATCAATGCCCAATTCAGCATTAATCTATACTATTCCTCTGCAGAGAAGAAGGTCGATTTATATCCTCATGTTTTACACAATTGTTTGAACGAAGTACAATTGTATTATTTTTTAATGTATGTTACTTTCCCATTCCACATACTTTCTAAAATGAATTTTGATCGACTCCACAAATGTATATCTCACATTTATTTAAGTACCTCTTGCAAATATCTTCTAAATTCTCATACTCCATACAACCACTTTCCCCGGTTAAATCATGGTGGTGATTGGTAAGCCATCTATTTGTTTTCGTGTATTTAGGACTTGGATATTTCTAGTGGAACAGTGGTTTGAAGCTGAATACCGTTATGTGTTCTTCCATAACAGCTAATTCTTTAATGATAAATTTTTCTGGGTAGTGAAATCATTGCACATTGCAAAACATGTTGTTAGTACTGTGTCTCATTTTCTACTAACACAAGTCATTATCATCACCAGCTTATCTCTTACACTATATCTTGCTTATCTATTGTGAATTGTCAATGCATAAGCTTTGCCAGAATGGGTGTATTTGCAATAATTTCAATTCGTGAATCAATTATGCTATTTGTAATTGTGTCATTTTCTTTGCTACATCAAATACAAATAATGTTCCTCTGGTTTTAAATTATTTGGGTTCTAGGATCAGTGAGCTGATTTTGTTATAATACATTTCCTGGAACTTTGAGTAAATATAGCAAAAAAGGAATTCCCTATTTTCTAAGTTCACATTTAAATTGGTATAGCGATAAGCATGGCTATTTAAATACAGTTTAATATTTTTCATATCACAATGGTCGAATACTGATATATCAGATTTTAAATTGTTTTGTATATTTGTTTGAAAACAAATAATAACAAAATATGTTTTCTCATATCAAAATCTTGATTTTACACTCCATACTATTTTTGTGATGTTGGTAAGGTTGGAAATGTTTCCAAAGCCCATGATCTGAATACAATATCTAGATTCTTCCCTTTTTCGATATATTTTAAAAACTTTACATGTTCATGAATGTTAATTTCAAAGTATGGCATTAGCCATTCAACCATTTTTAATTCAAATGTTATAACTTCCTCATTATTAGTCATGTCATATATAGCATTCTAATGCATATTACCGAATAGAATAACTCACTCTTGTTTAGCATTAAATAATGCATGTTTATAATTCTCAGCAAATCCTAGTATTATACTTAACAGTATAACAACTTTGTATTTTCTGCCTGGATTTATTTGTAGTGTAAAATCATTAGCATTGCTCCACCCAGCCATAAGTCCTGTATAAAGGTTGTTTACTGTTCCTGAGAGATAGTTCTTTATCGTGAAAGTAATCCCAACATCCCTTTGTTTGGTCTATTTCAACACCATTAAGTATACATGCAATTCTATCGATTAAATTAAGTATTCCATTTCTCACTATTCCTGTGTTTACTGTATTGGTTGCATCGGCTGTCTGTTTAATTGTTCCTCTAAACCTAAAACTTGATTTCGAAGGTAATGTGTAAATATCGTGATTTTGTATAACAATCATTATTTCCGATGGAAACGTATACACACCTGCTAAGAATGGTTCATAATCATATATTTCCATATTGGTTATTGCATCATCATAACTTATTGGTTCTTCAACGTTAAGTATGTCTTCCATTTCTATTAACAGTATATTCTATTTCCTTTAAAAACAATATATTTTATGCTTATAACCTGGAAGTTGTCAAATATAATAAATTGGTTTCAATATACCTACATACATGTATACATACAACATTAAGAGATGGGATTTACAGAAGAGAAAATGAAATTAAAGAAAATTATTTATAGTAGACATATATTCCTGGAAGTTGCATTTGAAAACTTTTGCAGGAGACCTAGGGACTCAATTTTAAAACATTGGTAAGTATTTTCACAAGGTGATGATAATGTTTGCAATAGTGACATATGAAATAAATAATAAATTGTTTTGGATATGCACTGTTGTAACAGAGTTTTTGTTGCAGAAAACTAGAATTACACACACAAACACACTAAATCAAACAGGAATAGTTAACAGTATATCCTAATTCCTTTACAAACTATTCATTGTGCCATGTTAACTTCATGGGTATCTTGTTTTAAATTATTGTTTTATGCTTCTGTTTACGTCTTTTTATAGTTACTTTCTTCAAAATATGTTTTTTTGAATCATAGTTTTTAAATGAAGTGCCTACTATACTACTGCATTGACTATTATACACAATACCCATTAGATTGTAATAGCTTTTTTTTAGATGTAATCAAACTACAATTCCTTTGTTTCTAATATCAATCAGTTTACTACCTTAATCGACATTTGTAACAACTAATTCATCCACTCGATTAACTATTACTGGTGGATATATCAATGTATTCAGTTTTTCAATTATTTTACAACCTGGAGCTACTGCACATGTGACTTCATGTACTGTATTTGTTAGTTTTCCATTCAAATATGAACCAGCTACAATATTAACATTTATATGACTTACATTAACCAACAATACATTAACCTGCTTTGACGATTTGTGCAATTAATAAGATGGACACTATCTCCTTTTGTAAACTAACATATTTGCAATTAAATTGTATTCCATGAAATCGATATCGACATTACTATATATCACACTAGTTAATGTATTTGGTTTTCCATGTAATTGGAAATGTACATTTTTTGGTAATGAAGCTTTAATGAACCTTTCTAAATCATCCAACTCATAATATCCTACCGGTACCACAATATTATACATTTTTTCACTGTTGTTGAACATAAATGATTGATTGTGTATATCGATGTTTGGTATGCTGTTGTAAGTAACGAATTTGATTAGTCTTATTTGCCATTGTCCCTCTAACGCCAAAGCTGGGAAATATATTGAATGCAATTGCGACCAGTTTCCACTTAATATCAACGTAATTGACATATTACTAATATGTTTTACTAATACATTGACTTATATATCCTATTTGTAGTCAAAAATCGTAAACATATATAACCACAATTGATTGTATTTGGTAATTGTTCAATTTTGTAATTGTATCTAAATTGCATGTTTTTCAAATAATTGTGTATTTCAATTGGAGGATGTAAATAGCCGAAATTTTCATAATACAATTGTTGATTTACATGTTTAATTAATCGAACCCAATGTGTTCGTTCGTTTTGTTTCGAATTTAAAGTAACAATCATACATTCGCAAAGGTTTGGTTTCTTTGGTAATTTGCCTCTCATATACAAACCTCGGAAATAGGGAAACTCCAGTTCCTTTACAAATACATAGTCTTAGTTTATTAATGCATGTTTTGGAAAGCTATTCAGAACTTTCTGTGATTCTTTCCCCGTTTGGAGTTTTTCCATCCTTGGCCGACTTTATGTGATTTAAGATACATTCCTTTACCATTTGATTTAACTTCTCTGCTGATTGCCAAAACTCCTCCAAGGAGCGATCCAAGAGCTGTTAATGCTAGAAAAAGGAAAGGAGTTTTCCCTTCTTTCTTGGTTTTTCGTTTTGTTCTGCATTTTACGGCCATGCCTCTTTTAAATTTTGCATGGATAAATTTATCAATGACCCAAGCACCAAGCTTTTCATCTGTTGATGTAGATGGATTCCTCCTTATATTTGCTGCTTTATAAGCTTGAATTTTATGTGCTATATGTCTTTCTTTCAAATTGTTTGTTCGATCGTATACTATGTCATGGTCTTTACAAGTATTATCCAAAGTGTTTATTCCTTGATCGTTCTGTGCCAAATGTTTTGCAATCTTAGTTCCAGGTCTGAAATAATTGTATTTTGGTAAATGATATTCAGATGGTAATTTGTTAATTAATGTATTCAATACTCCATGTACTTTTTTGTTACATTTAGTATGGGCCATTGTTTTCAACTGAATGCGATCCCATATATAAGCCCACATTTATAGTTTTTTGTGTTAGTATGTTACCTAATACTGTCTAATTGTGTGGAAATGAAGGTTATAAAACTTGTTCATCTGCTGGTAACTGCAAATACGAAATAAAATATAATTTAACAGAAGCATTGTATCCTTTTACCTCCAAATATAAAGTGTATAATCAGTTGACCTTCTTCATACGCAGAAAAGTGTGTTATTTTGTCGGTGTTGGAACATCCGAATGGACTTAAGTTTGAAAACAATTTCTAAAACAATTCAACAAGAGGAATATTAACCATTAGCGACTATTTTGTCTTTCATTGAAGTATCCAAAATTTCCCTTTTACTAATAAAGAAGAAATTATATCTCCGAATGGAGCATTATCCAATTACATATTTTTATTTGATATTGTTTGGTGCGAACCACAGGGTGAAATACAGCAATACTTTAGTTTTGATAGACATTCAAATGTCGATTGTTTTAATCTATCACAAAGTTATGTACATATTCCAAAACATAATTTGCACAATAATGCAAATATGCTAGTTGTGTTTAAAATGGAGAATATGAAGCTATAACATATTTACAATGATAATGTTTTGGGCGATATGACATTTACAAAGTGTAAAGACATGTGTTTTTACTGTTGGAAAAACAGTTACAGTTTTCTGGTGATTATACCTATGCTTCCCCAATATAAAGAAAGATGTAGATCTGGATTTGAATGTTTTTTACTTCCCGATGAAGAGTAATGAGTATTTCAAAGTTCGAACATAGCGGTATAAAAGACAAACATTACAATACCTGTTTAATGAGAAATTGTGATGGAAATTGTGATTTGAATGGACATATATTACATAATGTGGTTATAGCTGTTGAAGATACTGATGTGGTAAGTAAACGTTATGTGGAGGGCTTAAATGCTATTACAATTGAATGTATTTAAATCATCATCAATCGATATACAAAAGAAATTAATAAACATAATAGAAACTATTACAAATGTGTCTACTTACAATTGTTATATTTCGGAAATATTGGCAAATGTGATGACTGCACTGCAAAATATAGAAACTGCAACAAATGAACATTTGGAACATTTAAGAGATGTAATTAATGAAATGGTAAGTGTTGCAATTACAAAACAATTTGAAACACGAGTGGAAGAAATGATACAATATATAAGTGTTGAATTGATCAATAAAACATCTGACTTAGCTACACAAACAGATCTGAAAAAAGAAAGTGATGATTTTAAATCTCGAATAAACTATTTTAGTAATGATTTGAGGGTTAAAACTGTGAGTAAATTAGACACACTTTTGAGTAAAGTCGATAAGATGGAAAAAGTGCAGATTAGTCTACCTAGTACACCCACTAGTAAGCCAATGACTTAATTTATGTATATAAATACTGGAACATTAATGTAAACAAATAAAATGTCTGACTCTGCTTCAGAATTACATAAAGTTATATCTGTAGTAAAGGCGAAATAATTACAAGTTGAACATGCACAAATAGAACAGGGTGTATTGAATGAAGAAATATTTAAACATGTTATGAGTAGAAAGGATACATTACATTCAGTGCTAAGTATGTCTAATGAAATACCAATGGTAATTAAATTGGAAGAACCTATAAAGAAGAAATATCTGTATCAATTAACACGACATTATTTAGCTATAAAACCATCTTCGCCTATGCATGATACAATATTTGGTGTACATCATCATGGAAATATATGGCTTCTGGGATATTCGGTAATTAAGTTTTTACCTGAGAATATAATTCAAGTAGGTGATTATGTAACTGATGTCTGTGAAGGATTGTTTGAATTATTATTTTAAAAAGTTCCAAATGGTTATTCCAACACCGATTTGGAGAAATATAAGGACCTTGTTCGTCGAACAAATGTAATGAAAATTATCCGAAACTACATTTATTATGCCATATTGCTGGAAGTGGAATATATAAAGATGAAGTTGGCAATCGGTTTTCTCCTGTATATTGGAACAATCCTAATGTATTGAGAGAGATTAAAACCTCTCATTGCTTCGTGAGAGTCTGGGAATAATTCACATAAGAACAAACTTTTTTCTATTATTGAAGAATTGACTGAAGATTGTTATATTACTAATGAAGTTCAGTAAAATCGTTCAACAACTTCGCGCTCCTGTAAGGATTAGGTTTCCCAGAAGACCAGTTATTACTAAAGGTTTAAATGATCTTTTTCATGCCGATTTGTGTGAAATGGCATGGTTTTCGAAATATAATAGGGGAAACATATATTTTAACCATAATAAATGTTTATTCCAAATATGGTTGGGGTATGCCTGTCAAGAATGAGACAGAGAAACAGGTCAGCGATACAATGAAGATCTTTTTGCAAGAAAGAACCCCAAATTCGCTCCAAACGATAGAGGAAATGAATTTTTTCTGAAGCATACTGGAAACTAATAACCGATTATGGTATCAATCACTAAGCACTGAATTCAGGCCTTAAAGGCAGTGTGGTGGAATGATTTAATAAATCGATCGAGCAGTTTATATATAAGCAGTTCATGTCGAAGGGAATATACAAATGGGTGAATGTTTCACCTGAGATACTTAAAATTTATAATTGCAGATATCATAGAACTATCAAAATGGCGCCTGAAAAGGTTCCATACAATACATTGATGAAAAATGTATGGAACAATGTAAAAGTATTTGACAAGAGAAAACAAAAGTTTGAAATTGGTGAATATATGCGAATCTCAAAGCTGAAATCTGTCTTGGGAGACATTACACTGGTAATTGGTCTTATGAAATATTTAAAATTATTTCAGTTAGACATACATATCCCAGAATCCTAGAAACCTATGATGGTCAGCCTATAAAAGGTGGTTTTTACTAACACAAATTGCAAAAAGTTTCTACTCCAACTGAATATTTGGTTGATAAAATCATTAAAAGGGATATAAATAGGTAATTCGTTCAATGGAGAGTTTTCTCAGCAGCACACAATTCGTGGGTGAAGAGTCAAGATCTTAAATGATTGAAATACAATGTTTTTAAGTTCTTTTTATACTAAATAAAATAATTGAAACATATTTGATGTGTTATTCATTAAATGAACCTACCAATATTATTGGAAAGTGGGTGTACAATTAGTTTGTAATTCATTTATTAAAATTATTGTGCAATCATTCCTCTTGTTCAGTTTCATTATCTTATTTGGGCTGTACTCTATTACATTTAATTTATTATGTAAATCATTGTGGTTAATTTGAAATTCAATTGCTAAATGTGATGTTTTCGAATAATTGTTAAATCGCATATAGATGTTATTTGGGATAGCAAACCATTACATTTGATATGCATTTGCATTGTTATTTCTCGGAGTTAATTTTCTTTAAATACCTCTTTTTCTTGGCCTAATGGTTCTAAAATTGCTCTACATCTACACTTAACATGTAATCATTTCATTTCCTGTGTAAATTATTGAAACATGATATTACAAAATGTGAATTATATGATCAATTGCTATGTTAAATATTTGGTTTTAACTAGAATGTAGTATGTGCATGTTTTGGAAGAAGTATTTCTTCATGATCACATGTGTTGGAGTTAAGATATAGAAATACATATTCCATTGTTGAATGCCTTATTTATTGAAGTAGTTTATAGTTGAAGGACATGTTTTTCTCTCTTTAAAGGAGAATTCCTTGCCCTGCTCGCCGGGCTTGAAATATTGTGCCCTATGTGTTTTAGGAGAAAATGAGACGTAGAGTATGTGAGAGAGATGTTTTGGAGCATTGCTTTGGTAATGTTGGAGGTTGAGGGGAGGCACGGTGATTTAGGAGGTTCGTTTGTCTCTATAAGTTATGTATTCCCTGAATAAATACTGAGCAAACACAACAAAACTATATCTTTTCTAAATGTGATTGAATGAGAGAGACTCCTTGCAGATGCAAGGTTTAGCACCAGATGGAAGGTGTTTTAGGAGGTTCATTAGTCCTAATAACTTATGTATTCCCTCAGGAAGTAAGACTGAGCAAACATTCCAAAACAACCTATTTTCTACACGTGATTGAATAAAAGAGTCCTTGCAGATGTAAGGCTTGGCGTCGAGAGTATGGCTTTCAGAGCTCTGGGATTCTCCAAACTAGTGATTGTATTCTCGTTAGAGTGGTGTAGATGGCTCCTCTGCGCTGATGGGTAGGAGGTTGGCGCACCACAGCGAGTTGTGGAGTCATTGGAGGGGCAGGGGAAGTGTTGCCATAACTCTTGGGATGATGCTTAGCGGAGGCGTGGAAGGTGGAAGGGATGGTGTACTGCAACACAGGCTTTGGCGACTGTGTGTGGAAAGGGGGGACCGCGGGAAGTGCATGGACAGGTGGTCGAGATGGATGGGCGGTCGCAGAAGGGAATGGTGTCGGCTTGGTGTGTGGAAGGTGTTGCCCACCGCCCGAATCTGTTAGGCGAACAATCTATCACTTTCTTGGCAGTGTGAGGGACTGAGGCAGTTTCTTTGCCCATGTCGGCAGTACGGCGGAGTGGTGGGAAGTATCGGCAGAGGCCCGCTGACTTAGATATTTAGGAAAAGCAGCTGCACATAAGACCCATATCACGACAAGCAATAAAGCTCGGAGAATCAAGTGGTGTTTGGACCATAGTAAATGGACACTGGAGCAGGGGAAATCGGTTCTGTGGAATGACGAGTCGAGGTTTACACTATTCCAGTCCGATGGACGTGTAGGGATGTGGCATCTACCCGGGGAATGGCTTCTGCCAGAGTGTATAATGCCAAATAGGAAATTTAAAAAGGTACGTAAAATGAATTATCGTAATTATTTTCATAGCAAGATACACATTTTTCCGAAGCTCACAGAACCGACGTTCAATTGTCTGAAATCTGACTTTACAATTCTATTGTGTATTGATGGTATCGTCAGGGAAAAGGAAACGTAAAGTTTTCAATTTTATAAGGGCCTTTATGGAGCTTGACACAATGGAACTGTCAAAGGTAAAGTCAAGCACCCTTTACTTTAAAATTTCGAAAAGTTGAAATTTGAGTTAAAGTCAAGCACCAATTTTGCTGAGAATCTAACAGAGGTTATGTGTAAGGTGCATTATTTTATTGTATGGCAATTTTAATTTCGGTATTTTAAATAAAGCTCATCTTAAATTAAATAAATGGCAATCAAATATAATGTTAAGAGGAAATAAATGAATTGACATATTTTAATAAAGTAAAGAACTGAGTTTTTTTGTTTTTAAATAAACTTTTAATATCAATTTTCAGCCTATTTTTTTTAAAAAGTGGGTAAAATTTATTAATTGATAATATAGAAATTATTTATACAACAAGATACACATTTTTACGAATCTTGCAAAACAGATGTTCAATTGTCTAAACTCTGACTTTTCAATTGTAATGTGGATTGATATTTCGTCAGAGGAAAGGAAACGTGAAGTCAAATGCTACAGTTTTCTATTGTATAAGAAGCTTTACACCAACAAAATCACATGATTTTGGATCCCCAGTGCTTTGACCTTGGTTCCAAAGAGAGATCGATATTAAGTATGAGACAAATTTTCGTTTTGGTTCGTAATATATGACATCATGGAAGTAGGCGTATTTTTCACTATAGAGAGAACTAGATGTGCGATGCTTGATTTCTTTTAAGTAATAGTATTTTACGCTTTAATGAATATTCTGGAGGTGTTATAATTATTTGTGTTTTATTTTGAACACACATAAATTACTTACAATAGATATGACCGCGATTTTAGCGTAACATGATTTCCCGCCTTTTGGCAGCAGTTGTTTGCCTGACGTCGGAGAGAAACCAGAGAGTGCTTATCTCAATTCCCAGAGCGAGAGTACTAGAGAGATCGAACCAATACTCTCGCCAAGTTGTGCGGAATAGTACTCACTCGGGAGAGAGTATTCTTTCAATTGAGACACGGCCTAAGGCAGTTTCTGAATTCTCAAAAGATTGCACACTTGTGCATACTTGTTGCCGGAAGTGACATCATCACATTTATACTAGCACTGTTCAAATTCCCAGTATATTACTGACGTGTTCCACATTCCCCCAACATCACATTCAGCATGTTCGCAGCATCTCAGCATCATCGAGTGCAGTGAAGTGGCACATCATGTGCTCAGTGTCTTTATTTATGCCCATTTTAATTCTCATCCAATGTTGACATCAGATGTTACATGTGCGCTGCAGCAACCACGTGAGTTTGTTTATGTTTTGTGTTCATGTCATGTTTTATGTATCAGCTGTTTTATTGAAGGGTTAAATTTAATGAATCTGAGGGCATGTTTGATATTGTGTTCTAAGTGTACACAGAGAATTATTTAGTAATAAGAGGGTTAATTGTGTATGACATTTATTGTGTTATTATGTGTTCCATTTGTGCACTAGTGTACACCAGGTCACCCTGTGTGCTATCAATTGAATTAATAAAAGTCATATATTTATTTGTGTGACCATGTGTTATATTGGCATTTACAAGGCCAACCATTAGTCACGTAATGCCCTTGTTTACTTTGGCACCATGTGCTGCATACAACCCATATGTATTTTCAGTGTTTTTATTAGGAATAGTGATCAGAGCTTAATTGTATCCTCATTGAGTATTGTGTTAGTATGTAAGAAACATAACATCCAATGGCCAGCTCGGGTAAGTCACTGTGGCCAACCATGACAGTACAGAAGTGTGCAAATCCGGCAGAAACATAAACAATCCTCAGATTTGCACCAAATTGCAATACAAGTGTTCTTGTGTGAAACTAACATAATGCAAAGAAAGACAGGAAAATTAAATCCAGTCACAAGAAAATGAGAGACAATCTACCGTAAATCAACATCACATACACTTATACAAAACTTAAGTAGTTGAGGTTAAATGTGACCGGCTGCGGGACAGCCAGGACAACACTGGCCACATGATTCTAGATTTAAGCATTTTTATGTTATCGTGTTCAAGTGTTTGGTAGCAGCTAGTGTGTCATAGTAATCATTAATTTCATCATTCATCACACATACCATGTGAAGTTAATTTCCAATTTATATCGGGTCACGTGGGAATGACCGCACTTGGCGCCGGCCAACGCATGCAGCCATCTTCAGTAGTCTAGTGGTACTCGATAGTGTAGACCTTGCATAGCAGCCTCTCCAGACCCATCACTGTTTTACATACCAACCATGCAGTCTTGCAATAGTCATTATTATTCAGGAACTGTGGCTTCTTTTTCGTCACACATGGAGTGCGCTTCACTACAGTCCGGTTCATATTGTACGTGGCTGTACCTTAACTTTTCACTTAAGTTCAGGTAGACTACGTGCAATTTTTCTCAGTGTACGTGCTGTCCCATGCCAATGGAGAAAATGTATCTTATGTGCCTCATACGAGAGTTAAGAAATAAATGTATGGTTAAATGAACATTACCAGCTTTTATTTCGGGGTACGCTCAACATCCCATATAATAGCATATTCATGACATAATGAAATTGTGTAGGATGGCCAGAACAAACCTTCGGGAGTTAGTGGCATATAGAGGTGGCCTACAAACCCTACTAGCCTAGGCAGTACAGGAATACAATAACGGGAATCTACAGCACTGTGTGGATACAGTTTCCACAGATGTCTGAGCATTGGAGGAAGCCATACTGGTCATTGCTTGCACGACCCCGCCTGCAGGTTCGGGCTCACCACACTGTGAGGTAGTGCCTACAAAGCAATATTCACATCAGTATCATTTTCCAATCCACATAACATCACCATTCCCCAATTGCCCAACCACAATGCCATCAAAATGGTTTTCCCAACTTAGTGGCTATTATTTCCCGTCAGACCATCAATACCTCACCGTAATACCTGACCACAAATCACTCCTGTTACCATGCATTCCTATGTTAAAAGTGTTCATGTGTTTGTGTATCCACGTGCACTTTTACATGTGTACATATGTAGGCTCCTTTGAAACCATCTGTCTCCATATTTTCGCTACTGGAGAATCAACATTTTCATTCCCAAGGCTCCCACCCATTAGTCATTGCCTTCGTGCCAGAAAACATCACCAACAACCACGTGGAAAATGGACAGGACCAGAGATATTTTGGTACCAGTGTGGGTTGAGCGACAACCAGTGACATCTCTCATGCCATTAGCCATCTTGGGGAAGCGACAGAGGGATAGCATACTGCTTACCACCCCTCTCATTTTCCACATTGATGATATCTACCCTACTGCACCACGTCACATGGTGTCTGCCACGTGCCGGCGAGACCACATGGTCCCGGAAAAGAAAAGAACTCAAGATGGATCTCCTGCATCAACCGGGCCGCGCAGCTGACCCTGGATACCTGGACATTCGAACGGTAAATGGAAGGCCCTTAAAACTTTGCCTGAAGTGTGTTCGCCCCATGCAATCGCCGGGACTATTCTCATTAAGTTCCTTAAAGGCAAAACATGTCTATGTAGTGACGAAGCAGCATTACACAGAATGGAGGAACAAGTTTAGAACATCAGCGTTGAACTCTTGGTCGAAGCATGGAGATGTACCACTGTTGGCACACAAGATGACGTATGTGTGAAATGTCTCAGACCTCAACGTGCACAGAATTTTGTCAACCCCATCTGTGTGCCCACACTGTGTGTTTGTTCTGGCACTTCAAACAATTCTCGACCTGCAACCACAACTTTTCAGCAAAACCTACGAAAGTACACTGATCACAGTGGATGCGAAGGATTAGCAGCATCAACACTTGCATGTGCTAACTTCTTGCGAGTGTATCACGAACAATGTATCACGAAGAACACATGAGCTACACTGCATGACACTTTACTCATACATAGTGCAAGGTGTGACAGGGAAGAATGTGAAGCACCTCATAAACCACAACCATGCCAACAAAGAGAGGCACCTGTACTCCGGTTATGAATGCCTCAATAACACATGTGTATAGAGGAGGCAACATTACAAGAGGACACTTCTAGCTGTCAGGATATACCATTATATGCCCCGCCTTGGGTGTGTTCCACACCACTCAGGAGGATGAGGACAGCAGTAATCAACTCCACAGATAACCCATCAGTGCTGCCACCAGACAGCGACGCAACTCATGATAGCATTACCGAGTTCCTCACATCACATGGAGAATGCAACCCCGGCACCTCAACAACACCAGCACATTTCCAGTCACTACCAACGTATGCCAGGATGGCAAGCAAGGACCTGCTGGTTTTTATACAGGATTGTGCCAACCACCTATGATGTTACTGGGCATACGAAGATGACTGGCCAAATAGCATCGGCGAGAGACCTGGGATGACATGTCAGATTGTGGTTGCGTGGCATCTCTCACTATGGAATGTCGTGGGACGAACTTCGTAGTGCCTTCACATGTCGGTTTTCCAGTACATTCTCATCTTTATATTCATTTGGCTGAATGATTCTAGAAGAGCAAGGCGAAGAGTCACTTTACAATTTTGCCACCTAGAAAGTCATCTTAATTCACGCTTACCATCCGGAAATGTCAATGTGGGAAATCTTCGATGTTCTCGCCAGCACTGCACAACATGAATGCCACACAGAATTGGAGCCAGCCATCCACGCCGGGTTAGCAGACTTCATACAAATGGTGTTACTTTCAGATGCAACCATCCCTGCACAGCCAGACTGCGACCGGGATACTGCACAGCAACTCTGCGAAACTGAACAATAAAGTGAGAAGAACAATGGTGTAACAACATCCACAAGTACTGGGAGGAGCAGTGCAACACCAAAAAACACTCGCATTAGTATTCCATCAACATCACATGACATGCAACTGTGTACGGTGAACCATGCGAATGAGCCGCACACACCTTGTCAGTGGTGCAACGGACTGCACTGAAACAATCAATGCCTTAACAGGACAGAAACATCAAGTGTCAACTCGACCAAGAAATTTCCTCCGGGAAAAGGGACGTCGGTGAGGAGCGGCGCGATGCCACCTGCCCCTGGGCAATCAATGAATCTACCGAACCAACGCCACAACAGATTCTGTTATCGCAACTCATCAGCCCCAACAGCAACTTCATCCGCATCTCTGTTGTTGTAAATCAGTTTCATTGTCAAGATCTCATCGACACAGCCGGCTCGCACAATTTCATCCGCACCTTGTTCATCAATCCCTGCAAAGTCCGACCGACGCATTAAGTCGTACACTTAGGGACCTGCCAACACATGGGCGAAGTCGCAGGTGAAGTGGACATAGTGGTCAGCATCCGAGCTATTGACACTCATACGACACTGTACGTCTCTGATGACATCCGGGAAGACATCATCCTGGGCATCCTATGTTTCACTGAACAGAACACAGTAGTGGAACCCGCCACACGGCAAATTCATTTTGGAAACCAGGAACATCGCACAGCTTACAACCGATATCCGCGACCGGCCAAACAACCACCACGTGTACTACTGGATGAACTGGACCATGATGAACCGGAAATTTTCGCGAGGCTATGCAATGTCTGCTTGACAAACGCTGGGATATTTTTACTGCCACCAATCCACTGTGCAACACCACCGTGGCCGAACACACCATCGCATTAACAGCAGACTAGCCCGTATTCGACAGACCATGCAGATACCAACCACATCAGAGACAGATCATATAGAAACAGATAGCCGAAATGCTCCAGGATGGCGTAATCAAGCCGTTTCACAGTGAATAAAATTCTGCCATAACGTTAGCACCTAAAAAAGATGGGTCTTGGTGGACCACATCCGCCATCTGTCATTGGTACTGGAACATTTATCAGTGGACTGCCTCGCCTGCGCAAACAAAAAGTCTCACATTGGAAAGGCAGAAATTCAATTTCTCAGCCACCTGAAGGACGAGAAGGGGAGCAGGCCAACAGAAGAACAGCTACACCTAATTGAAGACTGCCCGCAAACCACCACCCACAAACACGTACGCAATTTTTTTTGGGTTAGCCAACTGGCTATGAGAATATGTCGCAGATTTTGTCATTGTCACCGCACCACTCACCAACTGGATGTCACCAAACATGAAATGCCTGTGCCGGGAAGAGCAAGACGAGAGTTTTTCAGAATTCAAACAGCGTTTTCGTGAGTGCCCTGCATTGGCACGTCACGACCCCACCAGCCATCTGTGCCTACAAACAGATGCTAACGAGCATGGCATCGGCGCTGTCCTTTTCCAACTCGGGGACGGTGGGAGTCGACAGATCATCGACTTCAGCAGTGCCAAATTCAGCGCACAGAATGTCGTTACGACGTGAACAAGAAGGAGTGCTTAGCGATGATCTGAAGTGTCAAAACCTATCGTCAATACCTCGAATACCAAAGGTTCACCCTCCTGATGTACAAACAAAGAGAAATGTTTTGAAAACTTTCTACTCACCAGGAGTGACAGTTCAAGTTTGAGAATTCGTAAGCACGTGTGTAGCTGTAACCATTTCAATAGCCGTCGTACTGACGGAACGCAACAGCAGCGCCCTCACAAACAATCAGTTTTAAACTGTAGCTCTAGATCTCATGGGACCATATCCACCCACATCACGAGGCAGAAGCGTCATTGTAGTCGTCATAGACTTGTTTTCGATGTGGGTCGAGGCCTACGCGGTGACGAGCGCACGAACGCAGACAATTGGAAAAGTACTGGAAATAGAGTTTTTCCCCCTCTGGGGATACCTCCGTGTTCTGTTAAGCGACAATGGCTCGCAATTCACCAGGAAAACATGGCAAGACTACTGCACCATGTGGTGAGTAAAACAAGCAATGACTGCTGTGTACCATCCACATGCAAACCCAACTGAACAAGAAATCAAGACATCAAAATGCAGCTTTGTTTGCACGTGGGTGAAAAGCTCACCTCCTGGACATATCAGCTGCTGGCCTTCTTGTTTACATTATCCACCAGGGAGAACCAGACAACCCGCATGACACCAGCACAAATGCTCCAAGGCCACGACCTTCCCTTCCTGGGAGATTTCTGTAGCGGGACAAGGGAGCATGCCACAAGTCCAGTGGACAGATGGGAAAGAAGGGAAGAGCAAGCACACATGCATACTATCATGCTGGTTGCCTACCCCATACATCCACTGCCACAGCTCCATCCCATGCAATGTGTTGATGTGCGTACGCATAGACAGTCAGCAGGAAAAATGGATTTTGTGCCAGACTGGAAGTGAAATGAAGTGGACCACACACCATCAGCAAGGCATTGGGTGAGACTTGCTACTGAGTCCACATGGGACGAGGCCTTTCTGCCATTTACCATCGAGATGTCTTACTGCTCGCCGCCACTGATTTCGCGATACCCAGCATCGATGCCGCCACACCAGGCGACCATGACATTGCGACGCTATTTACTACACCGACCACCAACATAGAAATGGCAGCAGAACCTGAACAAGTTGTATCACATCCAGAAACAGCTGAAGTGCAAAGTGTGTACACATTTACAGGGGCTTCAGTTGGCAATGCTGCGCCCTGCATACAGCGCTCGCCAAACACATCACACCACACAGCTGACATGCAGGGCGTCGCCACATCCAGCGGATGCTCAGAGTCACCAGTGATTACTACGAGAACATCATCAGCATCATCACCATCCGAGTCCACTCCGACTGATCCCCGGAGATCATCCCACTCGAACCACGAGCGGCCCCAGAGCCATAACCCTAGTATCGCTGCGACTAGCAGCAGCAAGGACGATGCGGGAATAGAAGACAGCATCTCACTGTTACATCATCCAAAGCGGCTGCATCGTAATTCACTGTGTGCCGTGCACGATCTGCGGACCATCCGAGACGTCCAAAGCAGGAGTCACCATTTAAAAGGAACCACACTACCAGCAACAAGGGAAGTACACGCTCCGGACACATGCGTTTCTACGCCGACCGTGTCATTTCAACAAGTGAAGATCGCCTCAGCAGCTCTTCACGAACAGTCTCCAGAGGGGGTGGGGGCATTCAACATATTCCACATTTCCCCAACCTCACATTCAACACATTTGCATCATCGCAGCCTTGTTGTGTGCAGTGAAGTAGCACATTATGTGCAGTGAAGTAGCACATTATGTGCAACAGTGTTTATATTTATGGCAATTTTAATTCTCATCCAGTGTTGACATCAGATGTCACGTGTGCGCCGCAACAACCACGTGAGTTTTTGACAGAAGCATGCGACATCTCGGATAAACTCTGATCTCTTCCTCTACTTTACTGTCCTTCCCCTCCTCTGCCTTGCGCCACTACACCTGACCCATTGTTAGTGTCTCTGGGCTACTGTTATCTGCGAAAAATTGCTATTCACATTTACCACCATGTAATGGTCCCATTGTCCCAATTGGTCCAACACCTGATCACGTGGGGTGTCTGCAACTACGCCCTTTCTGAATTTACTTGATGTCCCTCTAA
The DNA here is from genome assembly GCA_029891345.1 of Dryococelus australis. Classification (NCBI taxonomy): domain Eukaryota; kingdom Metazoa; phylum Arthropoda; class Insecta; order Phasmatodea; family Phasmatidae; genus Dryococelus; species Dryococelus australis. Next base: position 148,321,647 of record CM056996.1, read on the forward strand.
TTGCAGATACTGCAGTGGAAACCACCTCACTATGGGCTGCACTATGGTCAACGACAGAATACAGGTCAAGTGTGCACAGTGCGGGGACAACCACTGTGCTAACTACCGCGGATATAGGAACTACAAGGCAGCAAAGTGGAGTACACTGTCACAAGATGAAAGACAGTCGCGCCAGCTACAGTCAAAGCTGGCTATTCGCGAAAATGCGCGAGCAAATGCATTGCAGCACACACTTCAATCCCAGGCCCCCTCAGGGCAACAGCAGGCGCCACTCCAGCCTCCAAGAAACACATTTATGCCCCACTGGGCACAACAAGTGCGACCCCAGCCAATCCAGACCTTTAATAGATTCGGATATTTTATGAATGAAGCTGAATTCCCGCCCATTGAGAATGATTTCATCCCCCGCGATCCAAACAGGCACTGGGGTAAGAAACCACATAAAAACACGAGGAAAAACGGACAAAAAATTCCCCCTCGATGTGACGAGCGATTTTTTTCTATGGCGAGCCCCCAAATCCCTCTAAGCCAGTGTGAGAACCTTCAAAGTGATGTGTGCCCTCAGGCTTGCATGCTAGTAGCTAAGACGGTTGGAGACTGAGATGTGTCTCAGGGCAAACCCTACATGCCTTAGGTCGTGTTTAATTAACAAAATGGGCTCATGCATCGCGGCTGAGCAGGGTTGTCTGGTACCATGGCCGCAATTGTAGCCATAGATATACTCCGAAAGAAGAAGGGTCTAATAAGGGGCATAGAAAATCAGGGAAAGCGGAGAGGGCCTGGAGAAAACTATGCGACAGTCGTGGAGAATAAAAATAATGCCTTTTATTGGATTAGGGCTGGAGAAGGTATGTTTATTATTAGTTCACTAAGATAGACTTTGTGAGGTTAATGAGGGTAATATGAAATGTGTCGATCCACTACTGGAATGTATCCAGGGTCGTACCGCAGTAGCACAGCCCTGGAGGCAGGGGACAGAAATGTGCCACCCGCCTGCAGATACTAGTCATCTCTCTGGAAGCAGAACAACATGTTAGTTTCCAGGCATAAAATAGGAGTAATTAGGAAGAGGAAAGGGGTGGTCGGGTGGTGCAATTAAATGTCATTACCTACGGCCTTATTTCGCTTGCAGAAATTTATGTAGGAATGTATTTTATGTGTTGTAAGTGTTGTGTGGGTTAGAGTGAGTGTGCCACTTCACAACCCTCACAAGCTGCTGCAGAGAGCACACTACACCACAGCCTACTCAGTTTTTGTTGGTAAACGACCAGAGGCTGCCTTGGAATCGGCAGTGACGATGGACCATATATACAAACAGCTGTCCGATGAGAGAAGTATTGCAGCACACGTGTGTGTGTGGTGAGACAGGTGTATGCAATTAAATTCTCAAAGTAATTCGCAGGGCCGACACCAACCAGGGGCTTAATGCGGTATGTTTTGCCTTGTTCTAGGAACATATATTGCTTTGCTTTAATTTAATGATTAACATATTTAGTATTTGGTGAGTGTGGGAATTATCACGCATAGCTGATGACCAGGTTGGTTGATTAGGGGTGTTATGGCGGCCTCTGTGCCAAAATGCTTTTCGGCCGCTTATATTTTTGTTTCCTCGGGATCATAATCCCCGAGGCTGGATATTTTCGCATTTGCACTGTTTGCATCATCAGAGTAAAATTTTTGTGCTAATTTTACGAAGTGCTCATCCAGTTTTTCAATCTTTAATTCACGATGCAGATCTGCAATAGGGCAGTATCGGGGCGCATTTGCTGGCATTCGCAGACATTTATTTTGAATTATTTTGAGGTGCGTTGTGTGCACTTTAGCTGCATGTGCCCAGGTGGGTGCAGCATATGTTATAATTGGGCGTATTAGGATAGTATATGGTAATACAGCCTTGTTTCGGGTTAGGGCGCTTCGTGGGTTTAATATAGGATAGAGTGTGGATAGCCGAGCTTGGGCACTGGCACATTTAGCATCTATATGTGCCTTTCAAGTTAGCTTTCTGTCCATATGGACCCCTAAGTACTTCACCACATCTTTATGGAGGATTTGTTCATCAAACAGAGTTAATTCGGGGCGATTATTCGCCTGGGGTAATTGTCTGCGAGTAAAGACAATAACATCATTTTTGCCGACATTAATTATGATCCGCCATTTTGTGTTAAAATGTTGGAAAATATTTATGACATTTTGTAACCTTTGGGTTGCTAGTTCGAGATTGTGGGAGCGACTGAAAATAACTGTGTCGTCTGCATAGCACCCAAATTGCACCAGTCGGTCATCAGGTTTCGGTAGCTCGTTTATGTATGTATTAAATAATACTGGGCTTAAAATGCTGCCTTGCGGCACTCCGGTACAGATAATTTTTTGCGCCAGAGTTAGCACCCTCGCATGAAACAGTTAAATTTCTGTGTGCCAGATCGCTGCTTATCAATTTGACATAGTAGCCAGGGAGTTTTATTTTATATGATTTATATATTAGGCCTGTGTGATATGCACAGTCAAAGGCTTTTTCGATATCAAGGAATACTATGTAACAACATAATCTTTAAAGTTAAAAGCAAAGCTCCATCCGCCACCATCGAACCAGAGGCCGCTCCTAACTGTGAGGCCAATCAGGGGCCAGCTCCGCACCCATTGGGCGAGCAGGTTTGCACAGCTCCCCAACAAAAGAGTGCCGAAAACAGCCCAGTGGTCATGGAAAGAACGAGAGGCCAGTCCAGATCGAGTGAGCTCAGTCGATTCGACACATCATTCGAGAGAGAGACCGAGTCGAGGAAAGGTCACAGGATTCGAAAGACGGATTCGGGTCAGTCCGAGGAGGTCCAGAAAAGATCTTCGAGAGGACAGTGAAAGCAGAGAGGAGGGCGACAGGGGGCGGCGAGAAGAGAAGAGGCGCTGCAGAGCAGAGAAAAGAGGAGTCGAGGCAACCACCAGCCAGACTGCGAGAGGGAGCAGCTGCAGAAGGAGGGGAGGCACGCCCTGATTGGTTGGGCTCCCCAACCACTCAGAGAGCTATGAGTGACCAGAACAGCAATAGAGGGGAGGTGACTCCTGATTGGCAGACCCTCCGGAGCCAATCAGCGAGGGGCGCATCATGATTGGCCAAGCCTCCAGGTCAATAACAGCAAGACTGAGGGGGATAAAAGGGCCCCCAGGGCAAAAAACAGGCAGCGCTAGTCAGCCGGGCCTCCCTAGACTAGTTACCGGTAGAGGGGAGAGGTCAGGAGGTGCTGGCTTGGACGAAGGCATACCCCACACCAACGAAGGTTTAGGTACTCGGTAGGAATACTTCCACGTAGGTTCCCTTGTGTTTTAAGTTCAATTAGTATTTTTCCCTCTATTCATTTCATTCCACTGTAGGTTCCGGACATAAGTGAAGCCATGTCAGATCTCGGGGCTGCCATGGATGCAGAACCACAATTTCTGAAGCACCCAGCCCCCGAAGCGGCATTCAGAGAGGCGACAAAAAAAATCTATGAAACAGCTACAGGGTTGCCAGCCCTTCAGGCCCCTCTGGCCACATCGGGGCCCCCTCGGGGCACAAATGCGCCCTCACAAAGCCATCGACAAGCGAAAGATACCAGCGCAGAGAAACCCACAACCAAAAAGGTGCAAATCAAGCCCTTTACAGTCTACACGACTAGGGAACAAACCTATCCAGCCCTGAAAAAGGCTATGGACGCGAACATGGCCTTATCATGGAATGCTGTCTGCATAGGAACAGACAGCATTCGTGTTTTTACCTCCTCTATCACCGATTATGTAAACGCAGTTCGCCTCGTGAAACAGTTGGGATATCAGCACAGCCTTCTGCGCCAAGAAACTGAAATCCCGGTGAAACTTGTATTCTGCAGAGCAAAGACGACACTCCACACGACTTCCTGGTGGAAGAATTTCAGGCTGCCAGAATGCCTGTCACAAATAGCACAGTAGTAAATGAAGAATTAGACCAGTTCACCACAGAGAGGAACAGGGCATTCAAAAATCACCAAAGAATTCGTACACGAGATTATAAGGCAGCCCTGGACAGCCTGAATAAAAAGATAAAGGAAGTTGTGGAAAAACACAAGCACCAGGCTGGGAAAAACTAGTAAATGACCTCCAATATGAAAGAAATTAAATTTGGAAACTGAACCACATCTTAACAGGTAAGAAAACAAAAATTTACACTCCAGCCATCCATGGGTAAAGGGGAATAGTCTATATTGCAGAAGAAAAATCAGAAGCAATAGCAGAAGCCTTGGTATTGCAATTTGAGCCGAATCACCAGCCAGTAGACGAATACCAGCTTACAGAATCCAAAAGAAGATTAAGAGAAGAACTTAAGAAATGCACAGAGAGCAAACACAAACCAATTTCTCTGAAAGAGATGATTCTGGCCATAAAACCCCTGCCTTTAACACTGCATTACAGCCTCCGGCCACGTGGCCATATCGCTGGCATCGCGAGCACTGAGCTGACCCTTTTGGTGGTGGAAGTCTTCTACATTTACGGAAAGGCCAGCAAAGTTTGTTAGTGCTAAATAGGGCGCTGTGTCGGTGCCATTGGGCAGCTCAACAACACGTTTGTTTATCGCTCTGCAGTTTCTGTCGTGAAGGAAATAGAAATGCGTGAAAGGCATTCTGGCAGCTTGGAATTCTTCCACCAGGAAGTCGTATGGAGTGTCGGCTTGTACTCTGCAGAATACAAGTTTTACTGGGAGTTCAGTTTCTTGGCGCAGAAGGCTGTGTTGATATCCCATTAGTTTTACGAGGCTAACTACATTTACGTAGTCAATGATTGAGAAGGAAAAAACACGAATTCTGTATGTTCCTGTGCAGACAGCATTCCTTGATAAAGCCATGTTCGCGTCCATAGCCTTTTTCAGGGCTGGATAAGTTAGTTCTCTAGTCGTGTAGACTGTAAAGGGCTTTATTTCCACCTTTTTTGGTTGTGGATTCGCTGCGCTGATGTTTTACACTTGTTGGCTTTGTGAGGGCACATTTGTGCCATGAGAGGTTGTAACCGTGTGACTGTGTAAAGGCTGTTTTAGGCCATTATGTCTTTGACAGTTTTATAAGCATATATGACCACCATTTCGGAACAGATAGACTTAGAGACATTCAAATTGAGTGAAGTAAATGATTATGACACCCAACAAGCCGATACAGACCATTATGCCATATCAAAATTTATAAGCATACTTAGCCACCATTTCCAAACCAATAGACTTAGACACATCAAAATTGAATTCTAGATAATGTTTACGAACCCCCATCAAGCCGACACAGACCATTATGCCATAGATTAATTTATAAGCATACCTGACTACCATTTGCGAGCCGATAGACTTTCAGACATTAAGATTGAATTATAGAAAATGCTTGTGACCACCAACGAACTGATATATATGCCATTCGGCCTTAAGTTATTTTACAGTCATGCCTTCTAACCAATTTTTAACCAAGTTGTAGATACCTCTTGTATCCTCAAAAAGGTCGATATAAGGCATTATGCTCTAGGGCCTTTTATAGACATATGTGGCCACAAATTTCAAACTGATAAAGTCAGTCACCAAATTCGAATCGTAGGTTTTACTTGCGAGCTACTCCGAATATTCCATTATGTCTTAAATCACATTACAGACATACGTAGCCTCTATAAATTAACTTATGGAAATAGATTAATCAATATCGTATTGCAGGAATCCCGCCCGACTCCGAAGAAGATGAAATGCCCTGTTACGCCCTAATTCATTTAATAAGCATAGTTGAGAACAATTTCGATCCACAGAAAAGATCTGCGATAGTCAGTTGGTAGACAGCTCCCCCCCCCCCCCCCCCAACCCACAATCTTTTCGATAAACAGCTTGTACAGAGTACAGAAAGACTGGAAAGTATAAATATTTGTGATCTGGTAACAAAAGAGAAACAAGAACATATGTTCATGTGACTTACACGTATTTATTTTATTTATTTAATTTTTTTTTTTATGCTGGCAAAGATTGAGCCCTATACAGCTGGTTAGATGTAAAAGAGTGCCTCTTTTACATCTAACCAGCTGTAAACGTTCACTTACACTTAATGCGGTCATTATTTTATTACTAAGAAGTACTCTTCCAGTGTATGTTTTCACTAGTTGTTTGGAGAACTGAATATTAAATATTTGGTAATGAATTATTATATTTCTTGCTGGCGATTTCTCATTAAGCTGTTCACCTACTGCATTCCTAATATAAAAACGAATGTCTCTGGACAGTGAGTTACGTTATTGATTGTCAAACTGAACGTTTACATTAACTGGATGTCACTAAAATTTCTGTTGATCTAAATTCATATTAATTTTATGTTAGACTTTTTATGATAGTTTGAAAATATTCTCATTAAGTGTAAAGTAACTAGTCAGTGCGCAATGAAATTTTATTTTTTAGAAATGAGTGACAATTTTGGCCTAATCTACATTAATTTGAACACACAATAAAAAAAATTGTGCTATTGTAGGAACTATAATATTGTTTTATCCTAATGACTTCTGCAATGGCGATGAACAGTTTAACTAAAATGTATTATTGCGGACATACGCCTTTGCAGAACTAAGTTGTTGCAAAACCCAGAACCTGAAAATAAAACATAAAACAAGCCCATAATATCTTTTGTTAAGAATTAATTAACGAAAAGCACATACCTATATAGTTCAGTAGTACTGGTATTCATTTTTAAAGAAATTTTTACAATGATATAAAAGTCGGACATTCTTGTAGATTTTTTAAATTATGCTTATTGGAAATAGGAAATGAAACAAGGCAGAGGTTTCTTTAACTGTAGCTTTACGTTGCCACTCTTTGTACATGAGACAATACCCTGTCGCCATATTTTGACATACCGCAATGGTTCACAAGTTGAGTTGCCAACATTAGAAAGTATTTCAATTAATCCTTTCAATACACCCCTAAATAAAATACTTATGTGCTCACTCCTACTAATTTCCTGAACTTGCAGAACCCATCTTTTGCTAAGGGCTTTGTAAATGAATCTGCTATCTGATCCTCAATCTTAAGATAGCTTTTCTCTACAATGTTTGCAGATAGTGCTTCCCTAATGAAATGGTACTTAATATCTATATGCTTGAATCTTCTATGGCTTCCTGTGCTCTTAGCAGCTTTTATTGCTGACTGATTATCCTCTAAAATCTAATAGGTTTTACATCAGGAAAATTAAAATCACTCAAAAGATTCTTTAAGCAATAGGCTTCACTAACTGCTGTGCATAGTGCTATAGTTCAGCCTCAGTGGATGAAAGTGCAACACAATTTTGCTTCCTTGAGCCCCAGGTAAAAGCACACCCAAATAGTTTGAAGCAAAAACCTGTAGTGGATTTCCTGTCACCGCAATCCCCTCCCCAGTCTGCATCAACATACCATACAAGAACATCATTATTATCACAATTATATACAAGTTTGTGGTCCACAGTACCCTTAACATATCTCAAAATTATTTTGATAACTCTCAAAACACACTCATTTGCATCACTTTGGTACATACTCAATAGGATAACTGAAGCACGTAGATCTGGCCTTAAGGCTGAAACAGCATACAACAAACAACCTATCATCTGTCTACACGCCTTCTCTACGTCTTTATCATTACATGTTTCATTCAGCATTTCAGCTTTGAAATTCTGGTCTATTGGGGGTTCTAATTGGTTTGCACTCACACATGCCATATTTACTGAGCACACCTTTCAAATATTTTTCTTGACTTATTTCAGTGGTAACCTCCTTCAATTTCTGCTTTACATTAGTGCCGAGAAAATATGACACTAATCCTAAATCTTTAATTTCAAAATTGTTACACAGTGCTTGTTTTGTGCTACCAATCTCTGCTTCATCTGATCCAAACATTAAAAGGTCATCAACATAAACCAATAAATACAGTTTGTGACTGCCCTTACATTTGCTATACAAATAATTGTCACTCTTAGACCTAACAAAACCTTCTGAACTTATAACTGTGTCAAACTTTTTATTCCAGTATTTAGATGATTTTTTCAAACCACATATTGATTTGTTTAACTTGCCCACATTATTTCCATAACTGACTCCCTCAGGCAATTTCATGTACACCTCTTCTTCGATATTTGCATACAAAAATGCTCATTTTACATCTAGTTGATGAATTGGTAATTTAAGCTTAGTAGCAATAACAACAAAGACTCTAAATGTACTAGTTTTGCAACTGGTGCATATAGCTCACTTACATCACAAAGGTCTTTCTGTTCAAAGCCTTTGGCAACCAGTCTATTCTTGTAATCTTTTTGTTCACCATTGCACTTTAATTTGAAAACCCATTTGCTTCTGATTATTTGCTTGCCTTTAGGTACATCACACACACACCATGTATTATTGTCTTCTAACTCTTTATGTTCTTCCTTTATTCCCTGTGACAACTTACAAGCATTATTTATTTTCATAGCTTCACTATATGTTGATGGTTCATTGTTTACATTAAGAAAGCATGTTTCATAATCATTTAACCAAGCTGTTTCCTTACCCTGCGCTGCCTTCGTTCCAAAGAGTCAGGATACTGTAGCTCTCCTTCCTCCCAACCACAGTCACTATTGTTGTTCTCTTGATTGCTCTCTGATTAATGCTGCTTGCTTGTACTCATTTCTTCTCCTTCTTGATGGCTAGTTGATTCATACTGCATACTTGTATTTATCTCTTTATTTTCACTACAACTGTTTTCATGCTGCCGACTGTTCTCTTCTGTACCTTCTTACTCTTCCCCTGATGATTCCATCAATTCAACACTCTCCATACTGTTCTGTTGATTCTTCTTTGAGAATATTACATCCCTCTTTATCTCCACCTTCCTTTTCCCTGTAAAGTAAATTCTGTAACCTTTTATGTTTTCAGAGTAACCAACAAAGATGCCCTGTACAGACTTCACAACCCACTTCTTCCTTTTCTCCTTAGGTGTATGTACATATACTTCAGTGCCAAATACTTGTAGCTCTTCAATGTTGAACTCCTTCTGACCCCAAACTTCATATGGTGTTTTTCCATTGGTCTTACTTTTTCCAGTGTTATTCAAGATGAAAACTGGAGTGTTCACAGCCTCTGTCCATAAGTCTTTACTCAACTTCTTAGTATGTAACATTGTTCTTGCTGCTTCTACAATTGTTCTCACTTCCCTCTCTGCCCTACCATTCTGCTCAGGTGAGTAGGCTACTGTTCTCTGATGCTGTATCCCACTATCTTATAGAACTTACTGTAGTTCATCGTTAACAAACTCTGTGCCATTGTCCGTACGTAATATTTTTATCTTCATTCCAAATTGAGTTTGCACCATTTGTATAAACTTTTGTACATGCAGTTTAGTTATATCTTTGTGTTTCATAAGATACACAGACCTGTAGTTGGAGTAGTCATCCTTTAAAAGCAAGAAATATCTGGAACCTCCTAAAGACTTAACTTCCATTGGCCCACAGACGTCAGCATGTATAAATTTGGGCAATTGCAGAGTTAGGAACGTTTATATTGTTTTTTTTTTTTGTTTTTTTTTTTGTAACGTGGTCAAAGTTCTGTTGGCCTAATTTCTCATGCCACAGTAAGAACTGATCTCTTGAGGTTGTTTTCCCTAGACTAGTGACAGCAGTAACGTCATTAACATTGTATCTGAACTGCATAGTGTACACTTTACCTTCTGTGTTGGAAATTGCTCCTACTTTACCATATTTCATAAATTTACACACTTTTTATCAGCTGACATGACATAACCTGTATTTACTGCACTACTAACCGAAAACGAATTTGTTTTCAAGTCAGACACGTGCAACACATTGTTCAGACTAGTTTCTACCCAGCCCTGACCATCATAAGCCTGTATTATTATCTTGCCTATGCCTATAGTGCTAATTACTGACCCATCACCAATCATAACTGACATTTCTTGCTGCAACTTTTCATAGTGGGTGAAGATTTCATGTTCATAACACATGTGTTCACTGGCACCACTGTCTACAAGCCACTTATTGCTCAATGAAAGTCCTGCCATTGCAGATATTGATACAATAAAAGCATTGCTGTTTTCTTCTTTTCTTAATCTGAACCTACAGTCTTGTTTGAAATGTCCTGGTTTTTTACAATAAAAGCACAGTTTGTCACCCTTAGCTTCACTTCCATAGTCTTTCTTCAGTGTCCTTGTTTTATTACATGTAGCACACTCTTCTTTTCTCGTCACTAGGGCTCTACACTCAGCAGGTTCTCGTTCCTTTAGCCTTTCCTCTTCCACCAAGAGTCTTGCAGTTAGGTTATCAAGGGTCTGTTTACTGTATGGAGCTGACTCCCAAGCAGATACAAAATGTTTGTATCTTTCTGGTAGTGGCATGAGAACTTTCGTTATGGTGAATTTATCAGGGACATTCTCTCCCAACTCCCTTAGCTTGTTCTGAAACTCTGCTATTCTTGAAAGAAACGTTGACATATCACGACTCTCATCATACTTGTATGCAAAAAAACTTTGCTGTACCATGTGGAGACTTGTATCGCTCTTCTGCTCATAAACACTGTGTAACTTCCTCCATATCTCGCTGGCTGTAGTACATGTGATTATGTGCAACATCGCACTTTCTGAAAGTCTCGTCACTATCAGGCTTGGAGCTTTTGCATCTTTCTTTGTCCATTCTAATTTTGAATATTCCGCCTCTGGTTTTGTTTCTAAGCCATCTACAACACCATAGACATCTAGTCCCCGTAAAAACACACTAACCTGAAATTTTCACACATTGCAGTTCTTAGTCCCTTCAAACTTAATAACATTCACTGATGTGTTTCCCGTCAGTTGCTCCATTTTCACTAGGCATATAACTATCTCTTCTGAGCTTGGCCAACTGTTCTAAACCATAAATTCAAGATGTCCCCCAACACACCTACAATGTTTACCGCCACATTTTCCTCCCATGACAAGCTGCCATGTATTGCTTCCCACCTGCCTTTAGCACAATGCTTCACCATGTGTCTGGGCCCATAACCTATTGGAAATGGGAAATTAAGCAAGGCAGAGGTATCTTTAACTGTAGCTTTACTTTACCGCTCTTTATACACGAGGCAATACACTGTCGCCATATTTTTTTACATACCACAATGGTTCACAAGTTGAGTTGCCAATATTAGAAAGTATTTTAATGACTCCTTTCAACAATACTACGATAACTTTAACATTGTTTTAATATCGCCATTGGACTTTTTACAAACTTATTAACACATTTTTTTTATACGAGCACCACCAACATTTAATTGCATATTGGTTTAATTACAGTAGACAAAAAATTTTCCCTTGTAATATCAGTCTTAGGATTCAACAAATTTCTGACCAGATAATGAAGAACAATGACGAATTTTGATTAAATATGCTGTTGAATATGTAGCAAATAAAATGATTTTATTGTTGTTTGGAAATATACTTAAGTCGTCCTCATATTCAAAAAGGGATGTCAGCTGAGCTGTGATTAATAAATTGCGGTGAATTTGCTAAACACTACCTGTAAAAGTATTTCAATAATATTAATTCCCGAGGGATAAGACAAATTTATAAAATCTTTAAAGAGAAGAGTTAATGTTGTTTCGAGAAAGAATAGTGCATAGCGATGACACTTACGCTGAAACAGAACGTATGTAGAATGCAGTAAGGGAGCACACAGTTTTACGAAAGCCCTGATACAGTGAGAGGAAAGCTTTTTTGTAGACCCTATAATAAACTATTAAGTTTTCAATTAACTTTTTACTGAAGTCATGAAGAGCATAGTGTATAATAAGCAAGCATTTGCAATGAGGCTTCAGAATTAGCAATAAACATTATAATTCGCAACGATGCAGATGGAGGCTTATAATATAGGCTATATTTACCTTTCATTATCTACAGAAACTAATTTTCCCATGAACAGACAGTGGATATATACAGAGTAGTATGAAATAGATCGAAAAATCTGCCAGAACATTGTCAAAAAATACGTAGAAAATAATTGTATACACGCCATTTGGCCTAGCTCTAGTTCTGGGAAGGTTTAGTCTCGAGAACATGCAACAAAGAAATGTGTTTATTCCAGGAAACAAAACACTATCGTAGGTGGGGCGATATGCGTCAGTAGTGGTTATGCAGGCATGCAACAGTGTCCCACCGATAACAGCTCCCGTGACAGTAACAGCCGGGAACGCAACCTTATTTATGTACCATTATTCGTAATTCATTATGGATCACGTTTACTACAGAAAAACGTTCTGCATGTTAAAGTTAACAAAATGGTCGCTTTGTTGTAGTTATACACTCAGTGGAGACGTTTTGCAGACCCAGCAGCACATATAGCTAAAGAGTGGCACCTCACAGTTTTTTATGGCACGGGTTCTCCGTATCATAGTTGAGATCGCATACAACCCTGTAAAATAATAAAATAACACAGACTTACTTTCCCAAAAGCACTTTTTATAACATGTTTCTGTTTCGCTTTCAAGGAGATTAGCTCTTTCAAAGGAAGAGTTAGACCATATTTCCCCATAATTTGTCGCAGTAGTTCACTGAGAAAACTTTTAGATATAATTGAGAAACATCCTGTATATTGGCAATATGTTTATTCTATATTTAAATTGTTTATACTGACACTTATTTCCAGACAATTCTTGCCAGTAATGAGGATATATTTTAGAGCGAACCTTGTGCTAACTAAAAAAAACACGGTATACAGCTAAATTCGCGTGATAAAATAAAATAATTGATTTTTCGCAGAAATATTGGCTTAGTGGTATCAAAAACAATACAAGTGACAATAACTGACAGTTAGAAACTATAATTATTTTAATATTGAAATTAAATAAATATATAACATAAAATATAAGTGCATGCTTTATGAATAGTAAATTATAATGAGTCGTATAACAACATGTCAGCTCAAAGCTCAATTGCCAGGGGCAACGTACGTAAGTGAAACGGGGATGACAACAAAGAAAGATACAATAATACATGTTGCAGAAATGTAGTTTTTTATACGCGTTTCATAGGTTCTTTTTTCTCGAGTTGCTTAATCAAACCATGCACGCAAATTCGTGACATTATTACTTTGTATTGGCCAATTCTGGAGAAGTTTCCATTAATTAACATTAGATTTTAAACTTTTTAAATAAAAAATTTTCTATTAAAACTGAAATGTCTTTAAATCTTCATAGACCGAAATCCTCATAGAAAATTCCTCAGTGATAATGAACAATTCTTCTGTGATTCTATTATATTTATTACCGTACCTTAAATGCTACAGTTATGTGACAATTAATTAAAATGTATGCATATGCACACTAGTTTACCTATTACAGATACAGTATGTCTTGAAAATGTCAGTAACTATTGATAAGGACGCCGTAATAGTAAACGAATAGCCTGATATATTACACACACGCTGTCGATGTAAAGAGAGGCTATGCCAGCTGCAGAAACAAGCAGCAAGTTATGTAATCATCCAGGAGACCTATTTTACAGCAGTGTTATCTGAGCGGAAACCCGAGGGTGGCAGGCCAGTATGCTACCTGCTACCTCAGCCAGCGGGATTACAGAGGGTCTGAAGAAGGGCGAGTGTATTGACAAGTGGTGGGATTAACAGACAGCAAGAGGTAATGGTCATTGTGGTTTCCTGTCGCGCAGGTGCGACAACTTTCCGAGAAAAAAAGTACACCCATCTAGCTTCCAGGGTTGTCCTCAGCGCATCTGCAGACAACACGCTCGTTCAATACTGAAGTCAAAATATTTGCTCATGCTAGAAAGACTACGCTACGAAATAAATACACTATATTTTTTCTTCGATGCATATTTTTTTGGGATAAAAGTCAATATAACTAAAATTTCATACAAGCTAAATTATAAAACATTCATCTAAAAAAACTGAATATTTATTCCTGCGTAATTACTTTGAAAGGGCGGGAAAATGAAAGTGTCACACTAACGTCCAGCTATTTAACTCCTTTTATATAAAATGAGAAGGTTGAGTTGAACCTGAGTAGAAGCCGTACCTAAACACTTATTAGTTATTTATTGCCCCTAATATTTATCGCGAAATTTATTGACAGTGAAACCTATAACATACATGTTTATTTAAGTGAACTATCCTTTCGTCTACATCGCTTAAACGTTTTGGTTATTAATGGGAACAATGAATCTTATTAATTTGTGATTTTCGAAACAAAATAAAGTAAACATATGTGAAATTTAAAAGTTGCACTAATAACAGTTAAGTTAAAGACTGAATAAAATGTTGTTTTAATCGAGTATACGTTCATAAGATGAATAAATGTTATATAATGATTTTGAAATATTGCATCCCTTTCGTTCTTAGTTTAAAATGCTGTAAGTAAATAAAACGTTTTGACAGATTGTCATGTCCCACAATTTTTGCTCACAAAAAGTTATCTTCAAACTATTATATTTATTTTATTAATTATAATAAACTAAATATTCCTAATACCTAATATAAGAATAAGTAAAACAGTATTAACATGAGCAATAATTTTGGTACTGATGAAATCTGTCGATACGTATGCTTTCCTTTGCAAATTTAATTGCTCCTGAACAAATCAAGGAAGCCTTTGTTTGACTCATCTTTTTTCTTGAGATTTACCAGGTTCTATTACTGCTATGGCACCATTAGTCATGCAAACTTACACTCATTCTGTAAATAATTTTGTCCATACATTGGGACATTTATTTTTCATTTTAATTGCTAGATGCAATGTATACACATTATATATATTAAAATAAAATTAAAATTTATATTATCTATCGTATAAAAATGAAAATGAACGATCAAATATATCGAGAAAACGTTTTACACTAATAATTTATTGCATAACATATATATATATATATATATATATATTATAGAACGACATCTATACGAACCCCGCACATTCAAACTGTGCGAGTTTTCAAACATCTAAAAATTACAAATCATTCAATTCTCCGTTAACTTCGTTTTGTATCAAAGTTCTCTTGAATGTATCGTATGGCAGCAATTTCCACTGTAAAAGAACCCATGAAGTGATCAGCCATTTAGTATAATGCATTTACTTTGCTCTGTACGTCTTCAGACGTAGCACTTAATGCTACTAAATCTTCCCTAAGGGCTGGTATGGTGCAAAAAGTGGTGGAATGGAAGGGAGTGGAAGACTAGAATTTCCCGAAAAAACTACCAGGTTTCCCGCATGTGAAAATTCGTGTGAGCTGGGAATCAAGTTAACTGAACTGTAAACTGCAGTGGTCCCTGCTTAGTAGCGAGATAACGATTCAATTAAATTGAAGCAAGGACAAAGCGTGTTTAGTTTCAGAAACAAAACACGCCTTGTCATTGCTCCTTAAAACGCAGAGTATTTCCAGACCCCAATAGGCATATCAGTTCTGGCTAATTTCTTACCAGAATGATCACCATCCAGTAAATACTTGTAAAATCGAAAATAAACTTTTAATGAAGCAACATAGAAACACATTTCTACTCTGGTTCTTTCACTAGACCTACTGCTGCATCAGAAACGTGGGGCAGTTAGAAAATGGAACACATTTGTAATAAAAAAAGTTAACACGTATAATAAATAAATGCTTCCTAGGAAACCTCAGTGGATGAAAACATGAGACTAATAATCAAACAGATGTGCTCGTGTGTGTGCACGCACGCGAAAGAGTATCGTCGTGTGCGTGTATGTGCAGTGTACTTTCGTATATGTATATATATATATATACATATACATATATGCCTATAACACTATACACACATATAAAGTTTGCACATTATATGTAGAGAGACACATGTCTGCTCTCGAGAAACTATAGAACACCGTAATCATATTTTTCATAGGATATTTTCAAGCGAAAACAGTTCCGGCTTTATTCCTATCAGGTCAACGAACCCTAACAGGAAACAACAATAGTGTATGCGGTTTCAACATATACCTACAACCACAAACAGAATATTTCAATGAATTACTCTGATAAACCATTTCATAATGTAATAGCAAAGCAAACACACATCAATCCCAACAAAAAACAAGACTACAAGGTCAAACGCACCTAAAGTACTTTTATAACCATAGTAACTCATAATTTCACATATACCAAAGTTACAGGCATCAAATTCATAACACACGCACACTCACACAACTCATTTGCACATACCATACCAAGCAATTGGAAAACCCCATACCATCAAAATTTACAAGCAAAACTAAATACTTTAAATCTATATTAACATATCATACAACTGAAATGAACAAAACCAACAAAAAAGAGCCACGATCATAATATGGAACCACTTCAAACTATATTACTATCAAAAATAACACCCAACTTACAAAACCCCTAACATCGATCATCACAAGTAAAACTTAATACTTAACAACTAAATAAAATCTATCATACAACACAAATGAACAAATCTCCATCATCTGTCTTCCCATACACATTATCACACATATATAATTTTAAGTATAATGATATACAAAAAGAAAAAAATCCTTACCAAGATCCCGTTTATCTAATTTAATATGTAACACAAATTAAAACCAAATTAAGATCCGAATAAAACACTCATCGCACTGAAATCGTGCTATCCCATACTACATACAGAAATCAGAACATGTTATTTACATTAAAAACTCCATAATCAAATAATGTTTGTTAAGATCTGCTCTTTTTAATAGTTGATTCGATCCTTCTAGAATATTCTGATCTTATCTGCGTAACAAGTATTTACACAATTAAACCTTCTTTCGTCTCACAAGAAGCTTAAGTTTTGTTTACATATTACTATATTTATCTACTGCGAAAAGCGTTAAAAAAATTATGCATACATACTGATTTAGCCACTACTTCAACCTAAATGCAGGCATGTATAGTTATACTAACTCATTCTTTGTTTCAAATCCCAATGAGGTAAATACGCGTACATGAATTACTATGTGCGATATTTCTTTAGAACCATTCAACCTAAACATTAAATACTAAATAATTCTTTAAAATTAACATTCTTTTAATCTATCATTCAGTTAAACACTTGCTAATTTAATATAGTAAAATAACACACCTCTAAGTACTCATTATATAACAAACAGCAACTTTACATAATGCAAGTCAATGCATTACCTAACATATTCTATCATAGCCAAAATCATTTTTATCTTTTTTAATTATTCTAGGAAGACTGTTTTGTGAATGGCTAACAGATTCTCGCAAACTTCCGAAGAACACCATGTTTAATTCTTATCTATGCAGCATAACATTTTGAGAAACTATAAAAAATTGTATCGATCATCGGGCTTACATCGGGAGAATTGAGAACACATGTTATCAATTATCAAGAGTAAAATATTTATATTCGCATAACAAAATTACATATTTAGCAAGAATATTTACATATAAGTAGCATATACATAGTGAGTCAAGAATAATACAAGGTAAGTAGATACTTCTTTTAATCGCCTGTCAAGTAAATTAACCAAAGTATTGATGTAATGAATATATAACTGCAAGTAGTAAAAATGCAACGAGATGAAACCAAATACTGATCCACAGATGAAAAACAACAAACAAAAAGGAATATAACTATAGGTTTGAGAACATACTCATTGCTTCACTGCAAGTCAAACCCACTTTTTAGCACTAGTATTTACATATTGAATAACTATCATGTTTAATTTCACTCCAAGTATGCAACTTACCATAACCAAAACTAACATCCTACTAACACATACTTGATATTATGCATAACTTATACATGACAACTTCCAACACACTACACAACAAACATCTAAACAATATATCTTTCCATTAACTTTCTCACTCTATATTCAACTCCATTACAGCATTCATTATCTCTCTATACCAATCTATCACAGCTCATAGACAACAAATAACCGCATATACTCACCCACACATTCCTCCATCAGTCCAACATAATCTCTGGAAGGAGAACAACGGTCTCGCGGAAAAGATGCAAGTAAGTGCTTTATTTAGGAAGGTTACGCAATCACAACCTGCATAACATATATATGAAATTAAAGCATAGTGTTAAAAAGAATCTGTTTCAAAAATTCATACACTTTAGAAATGACACATTCAACACAAGAATGTATGAAATTACTACTCTACATATCAATCCTCAATCCTCAATCCCAGAAATCATTCTTACTTCAGATAATGGAGGCATAAAAAATCGTTCAAATAAAATATTATGTTTGCTAGATGCTTTACCTATTTAGAGTGATGAATAGCTTCAGTATGAGATACAATTGACGTAAAAGTTAATTAAACAGGACCTTGCAATTGGGCCTTATTTCCTGCACTGACATGTAATAAGGCCCATGATATTAAAGGTATATAAAATCAGCCTGAGTAGAAAACAATTACCATACGATGAACAGAATATATATTTCCTCGCACTTTGCGACTATGAAAAATATTTATTGGAAAATAGGACAAGTATGTCATATAAAAACACTGAAATAAGGTAAACAATTATTGTTAGCATTACTAAATTTAACTTCAAGAAATTTGTTTTTAAAATAAGCAAGGATAGCAAAGCAGTTGAGCGAACATGTAGCAAAATCAATATAATTTTGTTACAACAATTTAAAAAAAAAAGTTTATCGCGTGTACATGATGTCACGATATTTCCAAATGAAACATCTTTTTTTGAATGAACATAAACCAATTTGAGTCAAAAAAAATCTAGCAACATTCACAGGAAATGTAATCTTCCTTGTCGTGTTTTGCAAGTTCAACACATTCTTCATGTACCCAAACATAACACTTTTTGCAAGACCGCATGTCAGCCTGGTAGTCTTCTCTGCAAGCAGCACAATACCAACTTTGTGTTGTGGTAACTGATGTTGAAGTTTGTAAAGTTGCAGTAACAGTTTGTGAGGGTGCAGTAGTTGCTGTTGATGCAGCAGTAGATTTTTCTGGAGCTAACATGGATGTTGATGGTTGATCTATTGGTGCGATAACATCCTGTAACTGATTTGTGCATGCATCATTGTCGTGGACTTCTGCAAACTTTTTGCGAGAAACTACAGGTGTTTTCTTTTTTTCTTGTGTGGTGTTAGCAAAATTCCTTGAAAGAGTGACTTCGCCTTCTCATTCCTGCATTTAGGATCTAATGCTGCCAACCTTTCAGAGAGAGATGTTTCATCATTTGATTCCTCTTCTTCATGGTGTGTGACAGTACTGGGGGTGATGGCTACTTCAGGAATCACTTTGGGATCGAATAGATGAATTCCTGTCGCACGAAAACCATTTGTTATGATGCTCAGAGTCATAGATTTGCTCCAAACAGGAGTGAATACTTCAGAGAAAGTGTCCTTTGTCAATTTCCTGTCAGGGTTTTCAGGATCTCGGTCCCACCAACGTAGCAGTTCAGCATCCCAATGATATTCGAAAGATTGGAACACCGATTTGGCAAGTGGCTGTAATTCATGGGTGGTATTGCTTGGTAAACAGAAAAGACTTATGGAATATTCTTCTGCTTTATCTACAATTGATATGTCCAGATGAGATGTTTCTCTATCCATTATAAGTACAGTTTGACGTGTAGGTTTTAATTTTGCAAAGTGTTCCAGCCATTGTATAAAAACTTCACTTGTCATTGACACCTTAGGTGTCATTATTACTTGTGATCCTGGAAGAAGTCCGCATGTGAAAGTTTTGCTGTATCTCTTTCCTTTAAACAGAATCATGGGGGGAATCACAGCTCCCATGGCACTAACATATGCAACAGCTGTCACATTCTCAGCATGTTCATGAGAGACAAGATGAACACATTTGGCTCCCTTAAGCGCGAGAACATTTTGTTGGTGATGCAATGCCAAGCGAACCCCCTTTTTGTCCATATTAAATATGTTCTGAGGGCATCCTTTAAGGTTAAGTTGGGTAATGACAGCACCCAGTTTAATAAAATAATAATTAACAATTACAGGATTCAATTTCTGAGCTCTTGCAGGGTTCATTGGCTGGGCCTTCCTTCTAGAAAGACGCGGGTGTCGTTTCATGAAGCCAAGAAACCATTCTCTACCAGCTAATTTTTCTACTTTGTTGAAGGGATGTTTGATGTTGTGTTTTCCCGCGAATTTGGAAACACACCTACGCATAAGTACTGGCGTTAGTGGAAATCCTATATCATCAAAGCGAATAATCATTTCTTCTAGGTCCTTCTCTCGATCTTCAGTAAGAATTGTATGACACCCCAGTTTTTTTTCGGAGCTCCCAGAATGTAAATGATTTCTAAAATGTCTGCGAGGGATACCACAGCGATTTTCAACAAACCTTTGCAAATTCCCTTTTCATAGCAACTATAAAGCTTCCTTCATCATGTTTCGGGTCCAGTTGCCTCTAAGGCCTCTGCATTTCTTACCCATTGTGACACTCTGAAACATAAATAAAATCGTTTTCTATAAATTAAACAATGGATTTAACCTCCTTGCTGCAATTATTCCCTTGTAACTTTAAGTAACTTAGGTGTGTAATAGAATCACAACTAAAGAAACACTGCCACAAAAATGACAAAATAATAAATCATGCTCGCCTATATAAGTGTTAAAATATGCTATAGAACTGTATTTAGTTTTAACTTGACAGTAATCTTACGTATCATAAATGAAACACCTTAAATGGCGCCGGATGTTTCACCTTAATGTGTGAAAATAATCAAAATAACTGGAGTATAGAGGGTATATTATGTAGTCCATTTTTATTCTAATTTTTTGAATTTTTGGGTGTGTGTATATCTCAATCTCTCTTCCTCTGCTTAGGTACGCCCCTGAAATTGACTACTGTCAACGTATAGATCAAAGTTACACCATATTTGAACAATTATAACCCACGATAAACGAAAAAATAACTTGTTGGTTACTGCAGGAAATAGGCCCATTATTTATTTAATGTGGGCCTTATTTCCTGCAATGTTAACATATAGGTTTGAAGTTATTCCGCCTTATTCCTTACGTCCAAAAAATATAACAATCATGTCATTTAATTGCTAATTTGATACACAATACGATAAAAATATTAACTAAACCATATTACATCATTCACACTGAAATAACACAATATTACTCCAACAGATATTTATAAAAACAGAAATATTTTTACCTTTCTCTACTTCTTCCGTGTCTGCTACACACACAATGAAATTCACTGGCTTCTCTAGTAGGGCTGGGCCTTACTACCCCCCCCCCCCTTTTTTTACCATAGTTGTAAAATGAGCATAGGCATATGGTAATTAAATTATTATACTCACTATCATCGTTCCCTTTAAATTTAAAACCCTCGTACGTCTAAATTATCGCCTATACACATGCTAGGGCAAAGTAATTCAACCAACAGCAATTCACAAAACTACATATTTGCCTCAATTATTTCACTCGTCTGGCACGACACACGTTGAAACGTGTTTATACCTGCGGTTAAAATACTCATCTACGACCTTGTAACTTGACTAGGTAGCTTAAGAACAGGACGTAGATTAACATTTTATTAGGTAAATTTTTGATATTTTTCACAGAAGAAAACAAAACCTTCGCGTCAAACATTGGCAACGCATCAACAAAGGAACACGCCATTACATATTGTCACTCAGTTTTGCTAACCTCCAAGTTGTAACCGTTTCGCCATCACATCTGACTATACTATTTAATAAATATTTCAATACTGAAATCACGTTCCTGCTATAAACTGCAAATTCAAGCAACATAATGTGTACTAATAACCATTAAATTCCATAAAATAAAAAAACAACTTGACCTTCCTGTCACTATAGCGCTGGCCGCTGGGAAAACGTGACATTGGAAAACTGAACAAAGTCCACAGAAACCAAATAAATGACACAGGCTGTCCTGGATGAAAAAAAAAAAAAGGGAAGACACCAGGAAACAACGTAATATACCTACTTGTGCGCTACACGGGAAGTAAAAAATAAATATTTTCACCTAATTATAAATATATGTTTTTCTACCATTGTCACGCAAAAAAAGGAACTGTTTCAGTTCATTAACTATTCACATGATTTTATAAAACTTAATTTAATAGTATTTTAAAGTGTTACTAGTTTTTTCTGGCCATTCCCAACGCACCACGTTTCTCCGTGATTCGAACTCATATAGACTACAAAGTAAATAATATTATTAATTTGCAAACTAAATATATATCAAAGTTAAAACAACCTTGTAATGCAATCCTCGAGCATAAATTTCAGCACAAAACCATTACAGTGATAACCGACTTCTTTGAGAACTGTCTAAACATTTTTGACCTTGAGAAATTTTTCAAAGTATTGATTCAAAAGTGTGAAGTCGCCGTGAATGACCTATAATACAGGCAGGTCCCAGGCTAGTAAATATATCGCTGCGATAGGATGAATGGAAATAAAATTGTTGGGGATGGGGGTTGTAACTAATTTTGTTAGCAATAAACTGTGTTTCAAGCACATTATAATCTATAACTTATTAACATATAATGTAAAAGAACTCTTCGTTGAAGTAAAATACAAAAATTATGTGAATGTTCCGGGCCCTTTACAGGCCGCTTAACCACGCCGAGAACTATTCTGCTTTGAACTGGCTATTGAAAGCTTAATTTGCAAATTTGATTATGTAACAGTGTTAGGTTATTTCAACACTGCCGTACTGAAAAATTATAATTCCGATGTGAAATGCTTAGCTAATATTTTACAAATATCTGAACTTACGGACAAATCCGTCTACGAAAACGCTTAATAGATCTCACCATTATTAAAAATTCTAGCAAACTGCATGACACAGGTCGATATGGACTTTTGGGCCCTACAGAACATAATCTAGTTCATTTAACTTAAGTTCCGTCCCAAAACCCCGTAATGTACATCAATTAATTCGCGACTATCATCAGAGAGTCTCAGTTATTTATACGAGATCTGATAAACCTCACATGGCCTATAGTGTTAATATAATCTATAAAAAAATTGGGGAATAACATTACTATCATGGAACTATTTGATAGACCCACATTTAACAAATTTGTAAGGTACAAAACCCGCAACGTTCCTTGGATGATACTAACAGAGATAAGAAAGAAAACGAAAGAACGAAATTAGGCAATAAATATATATAAAACCAAAGACAAGATAATCAAGTCCGTTTTAGAGTTTCACATAAAGTGTTATGTATTGCGTATACGTTAAGCCTTGCTAGAATATTTCACATAAATTCCCGGATACGCCTTATTACTGATCAAGACAGCTAACCTGATTGCCGCACCGAACACAGAAACCGGGATAAGGACCGCGGGCGTTTCGAATAACAGGAATGTTGTTTAATCAACATGAGCCTTATATTAAAGCGGGCAGAACAGCAGGAAGGGTCTTACCTCACTGAGTCGCCGCCGAACGAAGATGAAAAGAGAATGGATGTGGCGTCTGCCGTAGGCGAGAATGATACCAGCCGTTGGCAACACTATCAAGGTGAAGACATTCCTAACAGGCTTAAAATAGAGCCATGACTATAACTCTGTAAAGATTATTACTTTAACCCTTAAAAGTGTGCTAATTACTTAATAATAATTCAATCACTTTCAGCTCCCCCGAGTTGATGATAAAGTTAAATTTAGCAAGGGTTATGTTAATTATTTTATATAAAGAATATTTAGGATGTGGGGTTATGAACTAATATAATTAAGTGCCGCCTGTGAGCTATGTCTTCCCCAAGCCAAATAGAAGTAGTTTGCCCCTTCATAAAAGGGCATAACAACTTGCTACCATGTTCCTGAGAACCAGTCGGGTTTTGATCTGGTATCAAGTCAGTCAACGAATGCACAATTTATAAATTCATTAGCACTGAAAAACGAATGCAGCAGGAGTACATTGCTCAAATATACAAATGGTAAAATTATGCACTCCATTTTTTGCTACTATGCTAACACATATTCATCTACTTTTTGCGATATTCAGCTTTCCTTGGACAATGAAACGGTTCTAAAACTATCGCCGTCGTAATAACAAAATTCCAACCTGAAAGAATATAAGGATCTGCGACCGATTAGTATTCTTCCTCCATCGTCAAAATTAACTGAGAACTTTGGTTAAGAACAGTTAGTCTCGCACACAGAAAGAGAAAATCTTGCGTGTGAGAAGCAACCGGACTCCTGAGCTGGGTATATCATGCGATAATTGGTGTGATCTCCAGTATTTACAAAGCAGTAGACTAATTAATGATCAAGGGTGAAAATTTGTGAATTCAGTGTCAGCAGAACTTCACAGGCTCACAGAGGCAGAGAAGAGTGCATCTGCATATCACCCACAGGCAAATGGCCTTGTCGAACGCCAAAATCGAATGATAAAAAATGGACTGCTGAAAATTGTACTGGAAAATAATACCACGATTGGCCTAGTGTCATCCAAGGGGTATTGTTATACACACAAATGCAGTAAGCATAATTCAACTAGCTACTCCCCATTTTTCCTGTTGTATCAAAGGGAGCCTATCTTTCCAGTTGATACATTAAATGAATACTGGGGACAAAATGACAAAGAAATCTGTGTACCAGAGAGTTTTAATTAATTGATTGACACTGAAGAACTCAAAAAATATGGCCTCTATTCTGGCCATGAGGAAAAAAGTTGATTTGTGTGTCACCGCAGATATAAAACAGTCGCAAGAAAAACAGCATGATATGTATGACAAAATACACGAAATACAGAACAGTAGAATAGGAGTCGGTGACAAAATTTTGGTGAAAAATGTGCGGCGAGATGATAGGAAGGGAGGGTGGTGCGATAGACCCTGAACTGGCCAATACATTGTGGTGGCTATAACTCGCCGTGGATTATGCGAGCTACAAAATGTTAATACTGGCAGTGTTATTAAGCGAAAGAACAATATTTCACATTTGAAGACGTTCTTGAAAAGAACGCCGTACTCTGACCAGTCTGAGGATGAGCCATTGAATATATTTGACCAGCTCAAGAACACAGCTGACTTTCAAATTATAGATGTGAACAATCAAGAAAACCAGAGCCATGTTTACTTTTTTGCTGACAGTAAATGGCAAGAAGTACAAATTATTTGGCTTTTCTTTTTTCCGACAGCAGATGGAAGTGTTTCATCAACCCAAAGCTTTGGGTGTTCCCAAAGAAATGCATGAAACCATGGCTGATGGTAATTGTTGGTTTCGGTGTATATCGTTTGCTATATCTGGAACTGAGAAGTATCACATGATACTAAGGTCACGTATTGTTAAATTCATGTCGCTAAACGAAGACAAGATAAGTGTCTTACAGGAAGGGGTGACAGATTATATTTGTAGAACCGAAATGTTCAATGACAAAGTTTGGGCAACTGAGGTAGAGCTGTTTTCCACTGCCATAATGCTTCAAATTAACATTTATGTATTCTGTAGAAATAAGGATTCAGTTCTAATTCAATAAAATTCGATGCTAATGGCCAGATTGATTGTAAAACTTCAGAACACATACGATCAATTTATGTACATTACAAACATCAATTTCACTATGATGCAATATTGAGTTAAACAGGCTACAAAGCGTAAAACTATTTAATGCTTGTTGTTCTGTATTTTTTATAATGCCCAGAAGTACAATTTGCTATGTATAAATATATTCAGCCTACTTTCTCAAGGAAAGAATGTTTATCAGATAATCTTTCCTCCTTGTGATTTGTGTGTGTGCGCGCGTGTGTGTGTGCAGTGTATGCAATGTGTGCAGCTGCCTGTGTTTCCCCAAACCAATTTTGAAAGCGTGGACCTATTTTACCAACTTTGTAATGACACCTCACTTTCGTGCTCTTGGACCATTTAGTGCAGTTATTTTCAAAATGATGGCCATTTTAAATTTTTGGTTACTATTTCGTATACCAGGAACAATCCTAGCAATTCGAACAAAATGTGGTGCGTAAACAGAACGCACTGTCGCAAATAAATCTCAAAAAAATTTTCAACTTTGAATCGCCATTTTCAAATATAGTGGCATGGAGAAATAAAGCTGATGCCTGATGTCTCAGTAACCTCTCAATCAATACCTACCAAATTTGGTTTTCAAGTAGTACAATGATAATCAACTTAAGAGGTTGAAGTAGGGCAGTTTCCTATGGAGCACTGCACCCGACTAGACAAGGTGAAGAACTCATTAAGAAAAGTAGTACAGATGTCATGACAATTGTCAGAAAAATGTGATTTATGTTGTATATGAAAGAAGAATGTATATATTTTCCAGCATTATAACATATTTTACCAAAATGGTATTTTTAGATGTAAAAAATTAGTCAATTAAAAGAGTTCGCATTTTAAACTAATTGAAACACATTTCCAATTTGGATGCTTCAGAAAGCCGAATTTACAAGAAAATCTTCTTCGAGATTGTTTGTCATATTATTGTTACAATTTATCTCTAAAAAAATTAATGAGCTAAACCAAGTTCGTTAAGGGTGGAGGTGTTATTAAATAAAAGTGTTAATTATAATTTCCTAATTATATTTACAATAACTACAAACAAAATTCTCTCAACTCAACATCGCACAATAAATTTATATCACTTAATGACTCCAATCAATACCATTTTGAATTACCACAATATACAGTATATCAACCTATTAAATTATTTTATAGATTATGCGTACAAATTTGACATTTCCAATATTTCCAATAAAATTCGTATTACATGTCCATTCAGTCCCACCTCAGTTCAGTCAATGTCCTGCCAGTCCGCAATGTTCCTCTCGTCCATTCACACCACGAACACCTCGTCCGTGTCCCACTGCGCTGTTCTTCGCACCCGCACTCGGCTAGATTGCCTTCGCCAAAGACTACTGGCCGCTGGACCACTGCAGTATATATAGTGTCGTAGGCCGTCACCCAGAATTTTCTCTAACTCGCCTGCTGCGCCGAGCGTCCTAATTCTCAGCGCATCCATGTGCTTCCTACAAGTGTCGGCCTCTTCAGCGGGGGGAAGAGGAGGGCTTATGATGCCAGCCAGTCTCACCGGAATATTCTTGCATCTCCTATCGGCTTCTTTAGTGGGGGAAGGGGCACTGTGGTGTAAGCAAGTCTCGCAGCTGTCAGTTATTCATGAACTTCCGAGAATTGGGGCAACCAGGCAGCGAGTGCATATTTCCAGGAAGAGGAGAGGGATGAGGTGCGTCACCCCGGGCCACGTATAACGGGAGCCGGTGGCCGGTGCTAGCTACAGCCTGTAGCACTGTCCCCTCCTTAACTCTGTTCTTCCCGAACAGACTTTCCAACATCAGGACCTCTGTAGAGCACCAGTTGGTCTATGTGGACAACCTTAGGCTTCGCCCAAGAGCCCTGTCGACAAATCCTGTAGACCACATCATTTATTTGCTTCAGGATCCTGTACGGGCCTTCCCAAGATTTCTGTAGCTTCGGGCAATATCCCTTCTTCCTTCGAGGGCTGTACAACCTCACCAGCTATCCTTCTTAAAAATTATCCTAAGGCATTCTTTGTTCATATCGTGTTTCCATTCTGTCACTATTCAATTTAAGGAGCTTCCGGGCAAACTCATGAATGTAGTTTAATGGCATATTGTAGGTTGACTGCTTCTTCGTCCACTGAATGTCCGAACAGCAGTTCACCAGGTTGGCGGAGCTCTCTTCCAAAAACAGCATCCTTGAAGATGTTACCTCTGTATACTCGTGAACCTACGAGCGATATGCGAGGAGAAATAAGGGTACCTTTGAGTCCCAATCTTTCTGATTGCCTTCTATGAAGATCGCCAGATACTGTTCCAGGGTACGATTTAGCCTCTCGACCATCCCATCCTATATAGCAAGCCACAGTCGGCAGACTGTGGTTTTACTGCTGGCACTGCTGGATGACTGCTGGCTCTGAATACTTATGGGTTTACACTAATGGCCCTGTTATGGTTTACTGCTGGCAACAGGACACTTGGTATGCTATTTATGGCCCACTGATGAAATGTTGACGGAAATGAAACTGATGGTTGAGATTCGATGCCCTATTAATGGCACATAAATAGCTTACCAACTGTATTCCAGCAATGGCCGCACATAACCTATACTTAGTGCTGGTAAAAGTATGAATAGCCATCTATAGGCCATTTGATGACTGTGAAGTGGTACATGGATGGACCATTGATGGTGCAATTTGGCTTATTATGGGAATTTATATGGCTCCCACTTTTCTAAGATAGCTTCTTCAAACTGCACACGCATGTATGTATATATGTGTGTGTCTTATATAATTATAGATTATTTGTAAATATATAGTAGTAGTAAAATGGTAAAATTATGTAAATACAGTGACTGGTATTGAACAATTTTACAAATGTAATGTTTTCCATTATGACTGCATATAATTAAAATGAGAAGTTAAAAAGAACAATATTTAACCACCTTTAGAAAATCAACATTGAATGGCTTTTGTTGTTTCACATCACTAAAATATTCATAACTGGCATCTCCATTTCAAAACAGATTAATAGCATCCAGGCGGCATACATACTGCGAAAGATTACGTTAAGAGCAAGGTTTTGGGTTAATATCGCTATTTGTGTAGGAAAATTTATCTCAGGGCAGTATTTTTTTTAATCTGCATCTTTCTAAAAACTTATTTGTTCACATGGTAAATTTTAAGACTGTTAAATAACTGGTGTAAATTATATTATATTGGTGTTTGTAAATAATTCAAGTTCGAATATATTCTAAATTAGTTCATCTAAACATAAGAATACCCAGGTAAGTAATAGTTAGCATGCTGGTCTGTCAGTGTAAGCAGTGTGGGTTCGTGACCACTCATGTAATGGTAGGCATAAGATTTTCATCTCCTATAATGTGTTTAATAATAAAGTAAAGGAAATTAAGAACAAACAAAAGTTTATATTGATGGTCAAAATAATTATTTTTAAGAGATACAGTTAGATATATGGCGAAAGCATGGCTAGCAACCAGTAGGCCAGCTGATGGCTGTGAAATAGTGCATAGATGGGTCATTGCTGTTGTAAGCATATGGGCCATGCTTGGGCCATGTGTGTTCACCCCACCTGGGCTAGTTATGGGCAGAGTATGGCAAGTAAGTGATGCCACTTCAAGACCAGCAATGGTGCTAGGTGTATGCCGACTGTAAACCATCAATGGACCATATGTGGTTTACTACATGGGGTCCGACTGGGGGTGTAATGCTGTGGTACTGGTTTTATTCATTCCTAAAATCCTCGTTGCCTCTTGGAAAAGAGTTGCTTCGAAATTTCATCCTTGAGCATAATGGCCTAATTCGTACTGCTGGGGTTGCAAATAGTACCTATGAATCTTTTTGAGGTCTATGATATCACCAGTTCGAAATGGTCGTTTGGTATGATTATAAAATAACTTAAGGCATAATGGTGTGTGTCGGCTTATAAGAGGTCGTAAGGATTACCTACAATTTAATTTTGGTGTCTCTAAATCTACCAGTTTGAAATGGTGGCCAAGTATGCTTATAAATTTACCTATGGTATAATGGTCTGTATCGGCTTGTTGTGGGTTGTAAGCATTACCTACAATTCATTTTTGGCGTCTCTAAGTCGGAAATGGTGGCCAGGTTTGCTTATAAATCTAGCAATGGCATAATGATCTTTGTTGGCTTATTGGGGGTCATGGTGGCTGAGCGATTAGCATGCTTGCCTCCCATTAAAGCAAACCAGGTTCAATCCCTGGCTTGACCATCGGATTTTCGGAAGTGGGGATCGTGCCGAAAGATGATATTGGTCGGTGGGTTTTCTCGGGGATCTCCCATTTCCCCCACCCCCTAATTTCAGCGCTGATCCATATTCACTTCAACCACCCTAACCGGATCTCAAGATCTCGGTGCTAAGAGGTGCCAAAATCTCTTCACTCACTCACTCACTCTAATGTCTCTAATACTATCGGTTGGGAAATGGTGGTCATGAAAGCTTATAAATTTAGTTATGGCATAATGGTCTGTATCGGCTTGTTGGGGGTCATAAGAAGCATTACCTACGATTCAATTTTGGTGTCTCTAAGTTCATCAGTTCGGTAATGATGGTCAGGTTTGATTATAAATTTAGAAATGGCATAATATACAGTATCAGTTTGTTGAAGGTCATAAGTGTTACCTATAATTTAATTTTGGTGTCTCTAAGTCTACCAGTTTGAAATGGTGGCCAAGTATGCTTATAAATTTTGCTATGGCATAATGATCTTTATCGGCTTGTTGGGGGGTCGTAATCATTACCTACAATTCAATTTTGGTGTGTCTAAGTCTACTGATTCCAAAAGGATGGCCAGGTATGGTTATAAGTGTAGCTATGACATAATGGT
This sequence comes from Dryococelus australis, assembly GCA_029891345.1. Taxonomy (NCBI): domain Eukaryota; kingdom Metazoa; phylum Arthropoda; class Insecta; order Phasmatodea; family Phasmatidae; genus Dryococelus; species Dryococelus australis. The sequence goes on from CM056996.1 coordinate 148,351,987, forward strand.
CTCTATCGGCTTTTTGAGAGTCGTAAGAATTACGTAAAATTAAAAATTTGGTGTCTCTAAGTCTACCAGTTTGGAAATGGTGGCCAGGTATGCATAAAAATTTAGCTATGGCATAATGGTCTGAATCGGCTTGTTGGGGGTCGTAAACATTACCTACGATTCAATTTTGGTGTATCTAAGTCGTAAATGGTGGCCAGGCATGTTTATAAATTAAGCTATGGCATAATGTTCTGTATCAGCTTGTTGGGGGTTGTAAGCAATACCTACAATTAAATTTTGGTGTCTTTAAGTCTACCGGTCCGGAAATGGTGGGCAGGTATATTTATAAATTAAGCTATGGCATAATGGTCTGTGTCGGCTTGTTAGGGCGTGTAAGCATTGCCAATTATTCAATTTTGATGTTTCTAAGTCCATTGGTTCAGAAATGGTGTCCAGATATGTTTATTATTTAGCTATATCAGATTGTTGGAGGTCGTAAGCATTACCTACTATTCGATTTTTATGTCTCTACATCTACCAGTTCAAAATAGAGTTAAGGTATGCTTATAAATTTTGCTACGGCATAATGGTCTGTATCGACTCGTTGGAGGTCGTAAGCATTACCTACAATTCAATTTTAGTGTCTATCTGTTCGTAAATGGCCAGGTATGCTTACAAATTAAGCTAATTCACTGGTCATTTTCCTTGGTTTTCTTTGGACATCCCTGTGACAAGCTGTAAAAATTCACTAGTGCATTTCCAGGGGGGATAAACATTCACGGGTAGTATTTAATTGCTTGATCTTGATAATTGTGAAATTTTGTTGGCATACTGATACATCATTATGGAGCACTTTTATGAAGTGTTTAATATTTAATCGAATTCATTTTTATTTTAAAAATACGCACTGCTCTTTCATGTCTGGTGTAAGCTATAGATCGGTAACCATTTGAATGCATGGGTTTCATATCGATCCATTATATATATATATGAAACTGTCAGAGGTCCATTATGAATTTGAGTTATTATTTACCATTGTTTTTAAAAGCATATATATTTTAATGCTTTTAAAAACAATGGTAACAGTGATTCAGTGTTTGTTTTTCTGTACCTATATGTGCAGTTATAAAAATGACAAACTGTAATAGATCTTATACATTAAATTATTACAGTCTCTGAGCCAATGTGGCCCCTTGTTTGGATCCTATAGCCACTGAGTAACTGCGACTCCACATGGAAGGTGCTCTACCCACTAAACTACTGCGGCTCCACTTATGGGCGACTGCAGCCCCACTTTCGATTGTTCTACCTACTGAGCCACTGCATCCACACTATTGGGTGTTCTAGACACTGAGCCACAGTGGCTCAACTTATGGGTGCTCTAGCCAACTAGCCACTGTGGCCCCAACTTTTATGTGCTTTTGCCACTGAGAAACTGCTGCCCCACTTTTGGTTGCTCAAGACACTGAGCCACTGCAGCCCCACTTTTGGGTGCTCTATTCACTGAGCCACTACAGCTATACTTTTTGGTGCTCTAGCCACAAAGCCACCATGGGTCCAATTTTCTGGTGCTCTACCCACTGTACCTCTGAGGTCCCACTAGGATGGTGCTCTGGCCAGTGAGCTACTGTGGCCCACTTGAGGGGTGCTCTACCCATTGTGCCACTTCGGCCCAACTCTTGGGTACTCTAGCCACTTAGCCACTGTGGCCTCACTTTTGGGTGCTCTAGGCAATGAGCCACTGCGGCACCACTTTTGGATTCGCTAGCCACTTAGCCACCACAGCCTCAATTTTGGGTGCTATACCCACTGAGCCACTGCGGCCCCACTTTTGGGTGATCTATTCACTGAACCACTGTGGCTATACTTTTGGGTGCTCTAGCCACAAATCCACCGCAGGCCCAAATTTTTTGGTGATCTACCCACTGTGCCACTGCGGTCCCACTAGGATGATACTCTGGCCAGTGAGCCACCGTGGCCCCACTTGAGGGGTACTCTAAGCACTAAGCCACTGCGGCCCCACTTTTGGGATCTCTAAACACTGAGCAACTGTGGCCCAAATGTTTGGTGCTGTAGCCACTAACCCACCTCGGTCCCAATTTTTGTACTCTAGCCACTAACCTACTGCGGACCCACTTTTGGTTGTTCTATCCACAGATCCACTGCAGCCTCACTTCTGGGTGTTCTATCTACCACTGCGGTTCCACTTTTGAGTGATATAGCCATTATGCCACCACAGCCCCACTTGAATGTTGCTCTACTTACTGAGAAACTGCAGCCCCAATTTTGGGTTCTCTAACCACAGAGCCACTGCAGACCCAATTTTGGTTGCTCTAGCCACTAAGCCACTGCGGCCTCACTTTTGGCTGTTCTATCCACTGAGCCACTGCGGCCCCACTTTTTGGGTGCTCTAGCCACTGAGCCACCGCGGCCCCATTCGAAATTTGCTCTAACCACTGAGTAACTGTTGCCCACTTTTGGGTTTCCTAGCCACTTAGCCACCGCAGCCTCACTTTTGGGTTCTCTAGCCACTGAGCCACTGAGGCGCCAATTTTGGGTACTCTAACCACTATGCCCCCGTTGCCTCACTTTTGGGTGCTCTAGCCACTACGCCACCGTGGCCCCGCTCGAACGTTGCTCTACCCACTGAGCAACTGCGGCCCAAATTTTGGGTGCTCTTGTCACTAACCCACCGCGGCCCCAATTTTTGGTGCTCTATCCACTAATCCACCCCACTTTTGGTTGCTCTATCTGCTGAGCCACTGCGGCCCACTTTTGTGTGCTGTAGCCACTGAGCCACTGAGACCCTACGTGCGGAGGAGTAAAAATTCACTGGTCATTTGACTTCATTTTCTTTGGCCACTCCTGTGCCAGGTAGTAAAAATTCACTAGTGAATTTTTCAGTGGGCTGAATCAAGTTCGTTAAGGGGTGGAGGTCTTGATTAAATAAGAGTTAATTATAATTTCGTAATTTTATTAACAACAATTACAAACTGAATATTCTCGTCTCAATGTATCACAATATATTTTATATAATTTACTATTTACAATTAAAGACTTCAATCAATACAATTACAATCGCCACAAGGAATCAATAAAATTAAATAATCAAAATTAGTCCCAATAGACTGTGTATCACATACTATACAATTATTTTTAGTTTATATGTCCATTTTTTAAAAGTTCCAGTATTTACAATAAAATCCATTATTTCACGTTTATTTAGTCCCACCTCAGTTTAGGCAATGTCCACCAGTCCGCAATATTCTACAGTTCTCAGATCGCCATCGCGCACAGTAGCACTCACTCTTCGAGTTTTTAATCGAACATTTGAAAAATTCCCCCGTATGCCATGTTTAGTTACATTCCAAATATGCCAGGTATCACAAGCATTTTATTTCTCTGTTAACATAAAAGTGTCTTGTTTCTCGTTAAATGGAAGTTTTATCTATATTGTATTTATTAATTATAATATTTCAATTATAATAAATACGAATACCAACAATGAGAAAACACGTGTGTTGGTAGCCCCTAGTGAGAAATAGTTCATGTAAAATATCATTACAAGTGAGTTCGCAAGCATGCGGTGCCCAGTCCTTTTGGTGCAATTCCCTAGACTTGGTTAAGCGTTGTTTAAACGAGGCGGAGGAATATGCTGGATGTAGAACTTTAGCAGGTTTTCGGAAATGTTGGAAATACCATAAATCAACTATATTAATATCCAAGTGACATTCTCACATATCATGGTCAAAAGTGTTGGATAATTTAGGTCTTTACAAACAATCAACATTATTAATCTCGTTCCTTATTTGTATATTCGAAATTTTCTTCCCCCCCCCCCCCCCCCGCTTGAATTTTAAATAGGACATGTTTTTACTAGGTAGTTCCTTATTACGTAAAGGTCTAACGTTATTTATTTATTTCGACTTTATTTATACTGGTGAAGTTAGGCTTGATTACCTTCTCTTACACTTAACCAAGTAAAACATAACATACACATACGTAAACATAAAGAACAAGGGAAAAAATACTCACATTAACAAGAAGCAAAACAGAAATATGATAGCTCAAATAGATTAAACTCTGAAAATGATATGTGGATACAGCGCACTTGCTGCCTTCTAGGAAGTGGTGAATGATTTGACAGCAGCGAGACTAGCTGGCACCACTCCTCCCTGCTGAAGAAGTTGATGGAATACGCAAGAGTGTTCTGGGAATTAGGACACTCAATGCAACAAGGGAATTAGCGAAACGTCTGGATCACGGCCTGCGATACTATAAATACTTCAGTGGCCCAGCGGCCAGCAGTCTTGGTAGAGGTCATCTGGCCGAGTGCGCGAGCGAAGTTTATAACGAGACGACGGCGGTGGACGAGAGGTTTTGAAACCCGATGACTGAAGGCTATTGTGCGTGAGGGCGCTCGGAGAACTCCATAACATTGCGGACTGGCGGCACATGATCTGAAGTCGCAGAAGACCTTGACCTATACCCTGTGACCATAAACCCAAAAAATAAAAATCCAAAAACAATACCAAATATATGCATCTCAATACATGCAACTTTGTTGAAGGGTATCTCGCTAGTCACACTTGTCTTGTCCTTCTGCGAAAATATCGTAACATTTATCACACCATCACACTGTTAAGGGCGGGTTATGAAGGTAACTACAGTTTTGAGGACATGTAGCGTAGTCACAAGAGACCTGCTTGTAGTAAACCTGGTACCAAGGTACTGATGAGAAATGCACTTCGCCTCGACAGGTCTTCGCATGTCTAAGTAAACTGTCTCTACGTCTGAATTCAATATGACAGTAGTCGTCAGTAACGTAATATACTTGCTGAATTCTATGCAAAATCAAGGTTACTTGCACTCAATTTTGTGGCAGCAGTCTTAAAGCAATATGATTGTTGACATGAATTTTTCCTCTAGTTTTTGTTTTAAACGTCATGGGGTCAAGTTCGAGGTCACCTACATACAATATGGTTGTAGAACTCAGTAAAGTAATATGCTTGCTGACTTATATGCATTTTTCGAATTTTTGTTTTCAAGGTCATTCATAGACATGGGGTCAAGGTCACTTGCATCCAATATGAAGGTAGTAGTTAACATAATATGCTCGTTGACTTTTGTGAATTTTTTTTCTCGAGCTTTGCTTTCAATGTCATTCGAGGTCATGGAGTCAAGGTGACGGTCACCTGTATCCAATATGATGGTAGTAGTCAGTAACATAATATTCTCGTTAACTTTTATCAATTTTTCGCAATTTTTTTTATTTTTTAGGAAAAAAAGGGAAGTTTTAGGGGAAAATAGAAATTAGAATAAGGGAAATTTCTAAGGAAAAAAGGGAGATTTTTATGGATAAAAACGAAATTGTTAGGGAGAAATGGTGGCTGTGGGACTGGAATTTTAAATAAATTTTACTAACTTTAAAAAAAAAAATGTTTTATTAATTTTTAAAAATATTTTTTTTAAGATTTTTTGGAATGACATTTTTAAAAAAATTAGGATTTTTTTTGTATTTTTGGGGTCAAAGGTCAATGGTCAAGGATCCTGAGTCCTCAGTCCTGCTCTCCTGGCTCAGAGTCACAAATCCACCTCTCCTGAGTCACGAGTTCGCCTATCCTGCTCTGGGAAAACAGGGAAATTTTTAGGGCAATTTAGTCGATTTTGAGGGTCAAAGAAAATTTCGAGGAAAAAAATATGGCCGCCATCCGATAGAAATGACACAGCAGGAGGAGCTCCATGCTCCGACACCGCACACCCTTGTTCCTTGTTCCACAATTCCCAAAATCCTTCTGCTTGCATTTATACACACACATACATTTACAGACGAAGAAATAATTTTTTGGTCCTTTTAAATATACAGTTTGTGTTTCTATAAGCGCACATAGACATTTAATTTAATTAAAGCATGTTTTTTAAAGAAAAGGTCGTTTGATATTTTGTTTTATATGCTGTTCATGGTAAAGTGAGCACTTTTGAAAGCCCTCTCATTTGGAATAATGGTATAAAAAATGTGATTTATTTTAACCTTAGACGTAAACTTCCGAATGTAGTGGAATATACGCACACTGTTTATTACTTACAAGGCAATATTTATTTAGAAATGTGGTTAAGGGATAAAATATGGCCGAAAGAAAAAGTTACAAGGGCCTCAAAAGTGCTCACTTTACGCGAACATCCTTTACATATACCAAACAAAGAAATATGGTAGTAAATCCGAGTATTTCAAAGAAGAGAAACTTTGGGACGTGCATTGCTGGTATAGATTTATATATTTATATTGTGTATACTAAACATTAAAAAAGAGTGCCTAAAAAGAAGTTTGTGTATACATTTTTCTGTCATTTCAGGCCAAAAAACTACGAAAATTGCTATCGATAACTTTGACAGAGACTTTTACGTTGTCAAGAAAATCGTACCAACTGTAGGCAAACTTATGTCATTTCGGCGTGAAAATATTGGGTGGAATTGGTGTCAGTCGTCTCTACGAAGACTGCTCAAAGAAATGGGCTTCTTTCGGAAAAGATCACAAAATAAACCGGTGTTTCTTGTTGAAAGAGCTGACATCGTCGTGTAGAGTTCAAAGTATTTGACAACAATGGAACACCTGAGAAGAGAATGCAGACACATATTTTACATTGACGAAACGTGGATTGACAATAATTTGACATTTAAGAAGTGCTGGCAAAAGAAAGGTGACATTGAAGGATTGGTAGAAAGTGGTAATGCAGCAAACAGACTAATTGTTGTGCACATCGGGACGCAAGAAGGCTTTCTTCCGGGTGGGCAGTTAATTTACAAGGCAAATTCGACGTCAGGTGATTATCACGAGCAGATGAATGCCCTGAATTTTGAGAAGTTGATTTCGCAGCAAGTTTTACCAAATTCCGTGACAGTTATGGACAATGCACCACATCATTCGAAGCAAGTAGAAAGGCCACCGTCAAAATATGACGCGAAGAAAGAAATCGTGGCGTGGCTACAAGGAAAATGGATCTCTTACGACGAAACAATGAGAAAAGCTACTCTCATTGAATTGCTCGAAAACCATCGACCAAGAGAGAAAATATTCGCTATTGACAAGGTATTCCAGCAACATGACCATACTGTACTTAGATTGCCCCCTTATATGTGCGATTTCAATGCCATATAACTAACCTGGGCTAAGATTAAACGTCATATCAGAGCTCACAACACGACTGGAGATTTATCACTGCAAGTCTTACAGAGGCTAACAACGGAAGCCATAGAAGTCGTAACAAAGGAAGACTGGGTGGGATATTGCAGACACGTTGAAGGAATTGAAGAAGAGTACTGGAAGAACGACTGCCTCATGGAGTTAGAAGTAGATGAATTCTTAATCAGACTGTATAGTGACAGTGACGACACAGATGATGAAACCGAAAAAAAATTCACACCACGGCAGCTGCAGTGAGCAAGAAATTTTTAGTGAATGTGATAGTTAGCTCTTGCTTAGCTCAGCCATTGAAAATATTATAACTAGATTATATCTTACTGATATATGTACTCTAGTGTCATTTATTTGTTTTGCTTAATCACTTTTTAATTAGTGAGCTAGGAATAGTTTTACTTTTCCGTAAGCTTCCTCAACAACAGTGAATAAACATTGTTAACAATGCTATGTTTAGAGTCATATTCCTAGTATATGTTATCAATTTGTATAGTTTCTATCCACTTCTATTTGTACTTATACTATTAGTTACATTATTTTTATTTTATTTCTACGTATACTATTACATAAATCCTTTATTGTCGAAGTAACTGGAATCATGAATGTTACATGGTGTCATTTGACCAATTAATAGTTTTAATTCTGAATACTTGTAAATGAGTAAATTTAAGCTGAACATTTCAGTATGTTTTCCCTTATTTTGACTTTATGTTCCCCACTCCATAATATAGGTAACACAGTTCATTCTTATAGTCACTGTGTATCGTAACATTATACGCTCACGTCTTGTTCAGTAATAATTCGTTAGAACTGAATACTTGTACCTAGGTATTTTTCATTAGTTATGCTTATTTGTCACATCATAATCTTGGGTCATTTATCGTTAAGTATTATTATCATGTCCTACAAATATACTATCAAACTGTGTTCAATTGGTAATAACTTTTAAATTATAATACTTGTAAATTGTATTTTTGAGACTAATGATTTCTTTATTTTTATTCATCATCCTTTGTCTATTAAATCTATGGTGAGTAATTTTAAAGTTTTCTAGTATAACACATGTAAATTAGTGTTGTTAACTATTCGTGTTACTGACTCTGGCGAACAAATAAGTTAACTAACTTCGTAACGATATCTCTATAGATTGTATCATCAACCCCTGCAAACTATATTTTCGCACAATTGTCTCGCTTACCGGTTTTTAATCTTAATGCGTAGTTAAAATAAAATCATGCAATTACAGTGAAACTATTTTATTTTGGTTAAATTGCTTTTTGTTGGTAGCACTTGAAACTCAATAAAATATTTTGCCAAGCTGAGCAAAACTGACTTATTCATATCTAGTACTGACTATGATATTAATGTTATCGCCACTCATCTTTGTAATAATTTCGTATCTATGCCAATACAATGTTTAAAGACGTGTAGCTGAAAAAATTAATACATCCACGCTTTGTCAGTGACTTAATAAACCCAGAACATCTAGTACCGTACGCGGGCGCGCAACAAACTGTACTACAAAACAAAAATGTCTGCGATAGACACGTTGGTGTAATTTTCAAACACTTCTGTTTGAAGTAGTCAGTGGAATGTTTGCAGGATGCGTAGTACGTCGTTCAACAGTACACTTTTTATGCCGAGGGGAGGGACGCGACAGACCAAACCTAGACCGGCCGATTGAAGGGGAGGGGGGGTGAACTAGGACTAGGAGGTCCAGCCCTCGCAACGTTTGCCGCCAACAGAGTAGTCTTGTGGTGTTTAGTAAACTTTTTGTGTATACTTTTTTTCTTACAAGGTGTTAGAATTTTTTTTTTTTTTTCCTGTTTAACAAGTCCGAGTTCTAATGTGTATGTTTTATGTATTGTTCTAGTGTTGTCAATTTTATATGCTTCAGTGCATTATCTTTTTCTTCTTATAATAGTGAATAAGTTACCTAAGAACTACAATGAACTAAGTTCATCTTTAAGAGACCCAATAAACCAGAAATGGTTGATTTGAACAGAGAACACAGTTGTATAGGTATTTTTGTATGCCTAAATTTTATTGTTATATTCCGTCTCAATATTTTCGTAGATTTTATGTCCAAATTATAGAGTGCAAGAGTGTGTATTTTTTATGTAATGGTGCTTTTGTGTGTGCAATGAGTATTAGCATATGTTTTCTAACACTCCTGGCATATGGCTTCTGAATCACACTTATAACTGTATGACTCTAAGGCTAAGAAACTATTGGCATAGTGAAAATTTGCAAAAAATAAAATTTCCAAATCGCAACAAATATGGCAAATATTATTTGTTTTATTCAGTAGTTTAATTTATTTTATTTAAGCAATGAAAACCAATACTGCGCAAGACAGAAATACTGGTTTGTCCTCTAACAAAGTTATATGCGTCCTGGCAACTAATAAAATTGTCCCCCCTTCCCCTTGCAAGAAACCTTCCAATGTCCCTGTCAGAATAATTATTAGTGCATAAAATACTATTATTTTTGTTTAATATTACCGTAATGTTACAGCAAATTGACAAAAAAGAGACTGCCAGAAATCGTTAATTATGCTATTAAAAATTTAGTTATTTCGTTATCTAAAACAGTTGGAACTATTCACTTACAATTAAATTGCGACTTGGTTTTTGCCAAGAAAGCTAGTATAACATTATTGAAAAAGTAAATAATCTAAAAAAAAATATGGCGCGTGATCATAGTGCGACAAAGCACCAGCAAATATGATGCTCTCGTTCTTTCGCACGCTCTCCGACGAATTAAGAGCGTTCTATCTAACGTCATAATGATGTGGTCGCCAGAACGAGAGCAACAGAGAACCCTCTGTGGATTAATACTGCCTCAATAGCAATGTAGCAGTCGTATCCGTCCCGTAACCTGTTAAGGCATTTCAGCCTGTGCCGATACTACCCGCGAGTTCGAACGAAATCGATATTTCACCAACTTTGAAAAAAATCCTAGTCTTCCTTTTTTTTTTTATATATACATTTCGTTTGTCGTATGAGTTATTTCTCACCGCTGAAAATAATATTTGGTAATTTGGTCATATATGTTTATTATTACCAACTTAACAGTTGTTGAAACACGAATTATAAAATGTGAGCAATTTTGCTGACCTAATCGTTCCCGCATTTTTGTTAACAATATATTTAATTGGAGCTGCTGGCCTACCTTGCTGCTGGAACTGCATCGCAAAGTTATTCAAATACAAGTTTTACAAACAAAACGATTAAATGTGTGTCCAATGTGCTGTTCTATGAAAAGAACACACACTTCAGACAAGAGCTGTTGAGTACTTTCAAATTGTCAAGCATGTTAGAAACAACATTTAAGAGTAGTTCTCCAAAATGGCTAAAAATGGCTTTTTCAAAGTTACTGTATTTTGAAATATATGCATCAGATACATATAAAACTACTCAAGGGTCCTCTACTGAACTTTTGCACGTAGTGCGATGTCAGTTCAGTCTTGCGCTTAGCGACGATGGCGCACTTGATGTGCGTGGCATTGTCACTCTTATTGCTCCCACGATTCTCGGCTTGAGACGTGGAAAATAGCCTTATATAGTTGATTCACGATAACTTCGGCCTTTTCTGAAGCCCTGCCAAATTTCTACTTTTGGTTACTGATTACGTATCCTTCCGGTAAACGTAAACATAAACACTGTCATGTGACTTCTACTTTTATAACTCAAATACGTTGGTTATTGTTTACAGCTGTTCAAAGAATTGTGTCGTACTACAGAAACCATTTGCTACGAATATTCACAATGTAGGCCTATAACAATATTTAGGTCAACTTTATAACTATTTGTTACAAACGATATAGCACGTTACACATAATACACATTAATATTTTGCCACGACGGTGTTTGTTACAACTGTGGCGGAAACAACAATAGTATTTAACTTGATATTAATATGTGTTTGGAATAAAAATTAAAACGAAGGGGCAACCAGTCCAACGAGTCGACGCAGTAAATTCAAGAACACATCTCGTGTCACTTATTTATTGTACATCCAAACGTAAAAAAACACACACACCTGGCCTGCTTAACGATTACAACGCCGCCACATACGCAACGATCGCAACACATTTCACTCTGCCGTGGAAACACATATTTATCACAACATCGTAACTTCCGTAGAATGTTTCAAAAACACGAGTATGAACTTGAAGCTTCATTCTGAAACACGCCGTGTCATTGTATGTCGCCACAACATTGTCAGTCGTAATGCACTGTGTAAAATCGTTTGCCGCCGTCGCCATATTGGGAACGCTTTCCACGCCACGTCTGCCAACCTGCTAAATTTGTAAGTGTCGCGTAACGTGCTGTGTCTCGCCATCGCATCTAAAATATGTCGTTGCATCTAAACATGTAATAGGTATTTAAACAATAAAATCTCGTTTCAGTTGTGAATTACTATCTCAGACATCATTACTGTTACTATAATTAGTATGAGATGTGCTGAAATTAGAAATAACAAAATGTATACCTTTCCTACACAGGTGGTACGATCTTCCCGAGAGAGAGAGAGAGAGAGAGAGAGAGAAGAGAAACACTGAGAACGAGCGGGAGACACACGCCTTGCTTCACTTATTGGACCTTTATTCCGGACGAAAAAAAAAAACCACCAGCCTACACACGGAAATCGGCGCGGATATTTTTAACTGCAGCAATGAAATGTGTTTCCTTCAGTGCTACCTAACAATACGTATATATCAATTGGCAACGTTTAACTTACAAATAGTATATATAAAACGAGGTTAAAAAATATTGTAACTGTGAACTATTTCTTATCGGCCATTGCCAATACGTTGCTGCTCTCGCAGATGTTAATTCGAATTTAATACATAATAAATATCACAAGTTATATAAGATAGCAAGGTAAAGTTTCATTTATTCAATAATACAGTACTCTAAAGTTAATCACAGTGTTAAATATTTGTGGAATACAAGTTATTGGAAAAACAGGTTTACATAATACGCCTAGGGTGATTTTTCAAAGGTTCGATTCCAAAAGGCCGAAGAAATTGTGTATGGACTATACAAAAAAAAAAGCTTATTTTTAATTTTTTTTCCCAAAACCGTTCAACTTGTAGACATTGCCTATAATTACTTTTTCCTTGACTATAAAATGCCTCACATCATATTATAGTTTTCTCATAATGACTTGTTAAAATTACAGTTATGCTGTTTTTGAATGTACAACAAATGAAACTAACTTGCTAACAGAAATTAAATAATCCACGTTGAAATAAGATATCATAAGGGCCTGTATTACCATCGTCTGATATAAGTGCTGAATAACTATCAGTAGTGTGCTTCCAGTTCTTGTGTATTACGACCATCTAATACCACGCGAACAGCTATCAGCAAGTTATCAGATAGTTTGGGCGATACCAGGTGTTTTTTCTGGTTGTTGGCAGTAGAAATCACCATTATGACTCGAAATATAATAACAGTTGGGTTAGTTGCATTGGCGACAGTGACTCTGTTTTAGTCTTCTATGGATGAAATGATGTTTACGATTTGTATGTGTTTTTCCTGTTAAAAACGTTTTAAGAGGTTACTGGGCAAGACACGATGGGGAAGTCCAATTCCAAGCAAAAACGAGTGGGGTCTGTGAATTACAGCAGTGAAGACTGTTTGCATATTTTATAAATAACGTGTTCTTAAATTGTTAGAATATTTGAAAACGTATTGAGAGGTTACTAGAAATGACCGAATCACAGCAAAAACGAGTGGTGTCTGTGAGTTACAGCATTGAAGACATTGTGTTTTATAAATTTTAGGTGTGTTCGCATGGTTTATTATTCTGCTAGTTTATTGCTATTTCTGCTAGTTGCCGTTCGTGTTACTGGAAGCATTTTTTTGTACGCTGTTCGGTTAGCGGTAGCAATTGCTATTTGTGCTATAAAAAGCAGCTATTATTGCTCTTGCTCGCCGCGGTGCAGCAGAAATATCAAAACGAGCAAGGTGGAAAAAGTTGCCGCCAAAATAAAATCATAAATGTCGAAGTGGGTTAAGAGAGACGATTGCAAATAGTAATTTGCTTTTGTGCAGATTGATGAAAAGAATATGTATGGGTATCCTGTAAGATTTGCAGAGAGGAAATAAAAATAACTAAGAGACATTTTTTCTCGAAAGTAAGTTACCTTGAGTGGTCAAAATTTTTAATATACGTAAAGTTCACAGAGGCAATAATGATTATCAACATTTCAAAAATAAAATTTCATTGATTTATTTTTGACGTTAATGTACTGCTGTTAATCGTTCGTGTCGCCCTACCGAGAGCAACTGCTGCTTTTGCTACTTTTCTGCTAGTGAAAAATATCACTTGCTTTCAGATAGTAGAAAAAGCATACCACGCGAACAAACCTAATGTTTTCTTAAATTGTTGTTAGAATATTTGAAAACACATTGAGAGGTTACTGGACAAGACACGATGGGAAAGGCCAATTCCCAGCTAAAACGAGTGGTGTCTGAATTACAGCATTGAAGAAGGATTGTGTGTTTTATAAATAATGTTTTCTTAAATTGTTGTTAGAATATTTGAAATCTATTGGGGCGTTAAAATAACCTTGTGTAAGGAGTTCCCTTACAGTTGTTCCTCACTTATCATCTCACTCACTATTCTTTTATCTTACTTGTTTCATCTTAAATTAATGTGACCTTAAAATGACCATCCATGTATGTTTTCAATTTAAAACATAATTTATTAAGGCTATGTTAGGAATGAAATGTCATTGTAAGATGTTTATATGAAACTGCAGAGTTTATCCACTATCTACAGTGTGTTTTTAAATACAAGCTGACGAATTCCTATTAAATTTCTCATACACTTCGTGTCGACATATAAAATGCCGATCTCACGAATGGTTGCTAAGTGAAGCTTTTGTCTTTGAGTTGTTTTGGAACATTTTGAGTAGAACATTTTGGCTGGAGAAGTAAAAAAAAAAAAAATATTACGGTCTGGAGATGATGGCTGCACGACTGGACGAGGTAGTTTCCACGACTGCGAAGGAGAGCCAGAAACTGATTAAAAGGATATCTCATCGGCCTGGAGTTCTATTCAACTGCTGATAACGGCTTCTATTTTGATGGCGACGAGATGGATCGGGGGAGTTCGCCTGAATCCTATTCAGAACTGCTCTGTTTCCCTGTGCTTCGAAGGCATCGAGAACTTCTAGTCTACTAGTCACCGCAAATTAATGTAAGATTGCAACATCCTATTTTTCATTCAGTATCAGCTTAAAGCCAAGAATGTGTTTCAAAGTACAGTAGCAAGCAAATCAGATATCCAGACACTAGAGAGATTGAACCAGGTATCGTGAATCTAAAAAGGACTGAGCTATGACTGGTCGGACACTTACATATTTAATTTATTAGCAATTTCCAAGAAACAGTGCAATATTGTTAAAGTGACAGTTGCACATGATTTCGCAATCATGCAGGCGGATGAATATGTGTGAGAATGATGGTAATCATTTTCAAGTCATTAAAACTAAACTCATCTAATTTATTTTACATAACTGGCAGCAGTTATAATCAGTGCTTTGCTCGTTTAATCATTGAATATTATTTTACTGTGCAACCTGTCATTTTTCAATAGAAATAGTTTGTTTCATCATATTAAATATGGTAGAATATTTGAATTGTCTGGTGTTCTTTGTATGTAGAGTGCTTAGTTAATATGCACTAGTTCTTCAGAATAATACAATTTCATGACTGCTAGTATTAAAGATGGTTTGACATGAGTCCTTATCATTACTTATTTTTGCTTGAAAACATTACTAATTTTAATATTCTCCATATATTCATCTGTAAAGGCGCCCATAACTTTGTGTTATGTTTACCACATTATCATTATTTTACATCACAATAATTTTTTATTTCATCACCCCTTACTCTCCACTACACTTGTTTTACCCTAATTTATTGTATTTAATTTCTAACGATTTGTACGTGGAAACTTAAATTTGTTGAACATGTTTACATTGTGCATTTCGTACATTGGTTTACCAGCGATGTATTTATTGTTTTTTTTTTTGCAGGATGTAAAAAATGCAATTCTATTCATGTGTTGAATATGTCTCGCATAGGCACGGACAGTGACACATTAATCGCATACAGTTCTTCCGATGAAGTTAAAGCTTTTGAGTTATAGCAAATTGAATGATATTTCAGTACGAATAAACTTTTCCACTGTTTCATCAAAACAATGCGAGTTCCAATCACCACTCTCATAAGAACAGCAAAACAATCAAGTCTCCTGAAATGCGTAATACTTTAGTCCCTCCCCCCTTCCCCCGCACAAAATAAACAGAACCTGAAGTAGTATTTACATTGTGAAATTTAAATTTCTTGGTTTCAAGAAATAGCTCAAGTGTTATGTTAATTGAATAAGTCAGCACACAACACTTTTACGAAGTGGTAGACAGGTGTCAGTTCATTTCACTGAGACGATTGTTCCAAAAAGGCATCTACGACGATCTACATTTAATGAAATACAAAAATTATATACTGCATATATAATATTTCTATAACACTAGCAATAAATTCTCGCATATACATACATTTTGACGGAAGAGAACTCAATTGCAATGTCATTTCACGGGACTAGTAAACTAAAATTCTGTCAGAAAAGACAATTGTAAAAATATATTAAAAAATCTATGCAAATACATGGACGGGAAAGGTAAGTTACTTGAACTATGTGTCACCTTCGAATTTATAGCTCACTGAAGCATTTCATTCAAAACCTGCTCATCGGAATCGCTGTCAACTAGTGATGGGAAATATAGTTCACTAGAATGAACTAGGTCGTTCCGAAATATTCACATTTGAGAACAGTTCATTGGGAATCGTTCTTTTGAACTATATAGGTCACAGTCGAATGATCACGCATACTGGCGAACTGCAGAGCACAAGTGTAACCTAGGTCCAAGAACTAGATAGGTCTTTCTCTGTACCTCGGCTTAAGAATTAGATAGGTCTTTCTCTGTACTTCGGCCCAAGAACTAGATAAGTCTTTCTCTGTTTCCTCTTTCAAAGCTTAATTTCCCCTCTCCAGAAGAATCTAAGCAAGTGTGAAATAGAAAGAGAAGCAAATAAGTGATGTTTGTAAATTAATTTCTAAAGAATTAGGACATTATTGTGTGTAGATGAAATTACATATTTTTTATATAGAAGTAAGATAAATGAATAGTGAAAATATCTTTATACTGTGTTATCCACGCCTCTGTTGTGTAATATAACGCCAAATTACTTTTGACACTGATAGTAACGACTACAACAATATTATATTAAGGTGTGTTGCGACAGACAAGCAGGTGTAAAGTTAATTTTTCCAAGTCAGGCGTATACAAACTGAACAAAAATGGTTCCAACAAACTTGATTTATTTGTACCGGTATTATAAACTTTTTAATATCACTTTAATTACAAAAGTTACTTAATTTTAATATGATGCAAATAATGTCAAAAAGATATATATCCGAAATATTGTGTGAATATACTAGAAAAAAAGCAGTTTTTCCATTTTATGTATTTTACTGTCGTAGCTATACTCGTATTAGTGCGGCTATCAGGTGAATTTTCTTACAGATATGGGAATTTCCATATGTTTGGCAATACCGTATTTATGGTGCGAGTGAGTGAGAGGGTTTTGCGACACCACAACAGCAAGGTCTTTAGTGCGATGATGATGAAGCAATTTAGGGGGACGACACAAGCATCCATTTCCTGACTAGGTTTCGAACTCGGAGCCCCTCGCACCACACAGACTGGTATGCAACCGACTACGCAATTGGGGTCGGCCCGAGAAAGCAAGAAAGATCGCTGCATGGCCATAGGTCTGCCAACTGTCTCGCACTGTGTGTCCTGCAGTTCCCGACAGATTTGCGACTCATGTCACTATTGAACTAGGTAGGTCTGCGATCCCTATAGTTCGAGGCAATGCTGAATGAGCAAAAACAAAGATACCGATAGACAGTGGCAGATAGATAAGAAGTATGTACGTTGCGATGTGGCCAGTCAAGGGGGTGGATAGCCGAAAGGGGGAAAGCTGCAGGGAGTGACGAAAGACTGAGCACGCGCAGTGGCGCATCTGGCATAGTCACTGGTACTGAATGACTGACAGATATCACAAGAGACTAGTTGTTTATGTCGCGGTGAACTATGCACCTAGTTCTTTTTCAAGACCAGTTCAAAATGAACTGGTAGTTCGTGAACTACCCATCACTACTGTCAACTACAATTCGTTTCCTACCACCTGCCGCCATATTGCTCAAGCACACAATTTGATATGCTGATAGATAGCTGTTAGGTGGACGAAGTACCTGATAGCTCTATCAGCGATAGCCTGCCAAATAGGCAGTATCAGCGAGTCGCACTATGCATTTTTGGGCTATCTAGCTGATAACTTTTATTCTGGATTTTATCAGACAGCCGCCAATTTATCATCATAGGGACGCTACTCCCTCAGCGTGGGGGAGGTACAGACCAAGGCCCTTGTCCTCCCGTACGGTTATCATAATAAAGTCCAGATTAGGGTGTGGATAATCCCCCCCTCCTGCCTGGCTGTCTTCAATAGGCACAGATAAAATTTACAGCAAGCTGCTATTTTAATTTGTTGAGAGCTCCAGGGTACCGCCTGGAGCCTGTTTCCCAATGCTGAGTTCTCCTGGTTTCGCTGTAATCCCCCTGCCCCTTGCCTGAAGGGGGGGGGGGAGGAGGGATTGGTGAAGTTAAATTCGCGAGAATATTGAATAGAATCAGTTCTTGTTGAAAATTCAATTAAAAATTAATTTGTTGTTATTATTGCCAATTGAAGCCAAAAATTATCATTAAAACGATTAAGTTGCAAGGCAAGTCAGGAATGAGCTGGAGAAGAAATTTGTAGTTGACTTAGTGGTAAATATAACTAGTGTAGCTGTATCTAATTAAAAATTAATTTGCATGGTGTTCGATAATAATTGAAATTATTGGGCCTTAATTAGAGAAACTTCTGTTAAGATTCGGAGAGTGGGTGAAGTACTTAATTAAGCTTGTTGTGTGTTAACACGAGTGTTGCATAGGCGGTGGTAATACAGGCCCTAAGAATTACTACGATTAAGGAAATTTTGTCATGTTTTAATATTTTTGAAAAATTTACATTCTCGAAGTGTATCATAATAAGTTAAGTTCAGTCATCATTGGGTAACTTTTGTGACCGTTTTGGCGTAATTTATCGAATTTTTGTTCATGTTTTCATTCGGATTGGTAAGAATCCGCGACACCGAAATAGTCGCATGTAGCACTATCTGCACAGTGTTTTTGTAAGCAATAGTGCTACTAGTGACAACGCTACATACCGAGCGCGACTGTGCACTAATCTTCTTAATTTCTTCAGAGCAACTTGGTAGTGGTCATTTTCAAAGATTGTATAAGAGTGGGGAGTAGTTTTCCGCGGGAACTTCGCCATATAGGTAGTTGTTCAAAGTGGCAGTTTTTCTGCTTCTCGCTGGAGATAGGAGAAAATGCACCTTTTCCACATGGGAACATTTCCGCGCTCCCAACCTCCATTCCGATACCGTTTGAATGAAACGATATTTCAGTACGTTACTTTGGAAAGCTGTTAACCAACGAGCGTACGCCTACGGAGTTAGCTTTTTTTTTTTTTTTTTTAAGAAATAATTTGAGAAATGTTTGGCATTTTCATTGGTTGCCTAATCAGTACATAATCTCAAACACTGTGTGCTATTACATTATGTTCTATCATCATCCTTTATTAATTATACTTACTTTTCTAGTTTAACCGTGCCAAATAAGCATTGTTGAGTATTGGAATGAGAAATATTTTGCGCAACTGAATAAAACTGTAATTATATATACATAAAATTATTTACTGAGATTTGTTTCAAGTCACGTATTCCTTCTATATTATATAGAGAAGTTTAGGTTTTTTCTCAAGTCGTAAGGAAGTTTGGTACTTTGTTGTTGTCAACTTGGTTCGTGCCGGTTTTCGGCGGAGAATTGTTTAGGCGTCTTACAATAGGTACACAACAAGTATTGTTTAAAGTATAGTTTTGAATCTGCAGACATCTAATCGAATCCAGCAAAATGGTAAGTTTTATTAGAATGTTTACATTGTAGGAATGTCGTATTGTTCCATGCTAGTTGTTTATTTTTTTCTGTGTTGCAAGTCTATGAGATCTATTATGGCTACGTCTTGATTAAACGCCTATATAAATGAAGAATGCAATTTTCACTACCTACTTAAGTTTACGAGACGTGTATTATCTAGCAGATATCTTCGATATCCATACTTTTTGTACTATAATTTCCATGATATTCGTGAAACGAATGTAAAACTAGATTAGTCGAGCTTTTGTACTTCCATAAAACTCATTTATTAATTGAGCATTTACATGCTATAGATCTTGACAGTAATGGTAAGTAACTAAATAGACAATATTGCCAATACAAGATTACAAATACCATTGTGGGGAGGGCTATGAAGATCAGGGAAATTGTGGGGTTAAATAAATACGAAATAAGGACATTTTCAGTATAAACTTTTACACCTCAATTTCCCTGATCTTTATAGCCCTCCCCACTATTGTATTTGTAGCTTGTATTGGTAATATTGTCTGTTTATATCGTGTTTAGTTCAATTTTTTTTGCAATTAAACATGTTTTCATAAGAGATTATTACAAATAGTAGAAATATTACTAACAGTAGAAAAATATGTTAAATTGCAAAACACACTCATGATTTCTCTGTGCAAATAGGCTACATATGACAATTTATTGGGAAATTCCAAGCTTCGCTGATGTGTGACGCTTCGTCACCACCAAAAAAAAACTGCTGGTGCATCTTGAATCACTTTTTTGGGGATTTTACCCCCCCCCCCCCCCCCCCCGGCTGGTGCTGGGACTCTGGCTCGGTGCATAATGTATGGCTACGTGTGTACAGTATTTTTTGCAATTTAACATATTTTCGTCAATAAATATTACATTATGTACATATGTTTCACTCATTTCCCCCCAAAATTCTCTGATATTCATAATCTACCCCACTGTCGTTTTTGGGATTTCTATTGGTCAAATGTTGATGCCCCTAGTAAATTTGTGTTCTGTGTAATTAGTAGAGTGAAATTATACCACTTTCCAAAAAAAATTCCCAAAAAATTCATTTAATTTAGTCAGTACTCATCAAATCATTCACATTCATACGGTGTATACGAATCAGCACTCCACATCTTTGGTCCATTTGACCACACTACACACATGCGTGCACACACACACAATAATCACCACACATATATTAATTATTTACCTTTTCCCTTGCTATTATAAGATAGAAACACTCGTAATTTCGCACAATTATTAGATTTAACACTTCAAACAACATGAATTGCAATAAAACACGTTTAATCACTCTTTAATCTGTTGCCTTAGGCAGGATCGGCACAAACGTCCGGCAGTTTCCCCACAATCCATCTGACGTCAACCAACATGGCGGTATATGCACAAGCACAGTGTATTGAAAATAACGTAGCGGTATACGTGCACACGCAGTGTAGTAAAAATAACATAGCGGCATACATTGCTTTCAAAGATAAACACTTGTCTATGAACGAGGCTCTGTATCATCTACAATATCTATATTTATTCTAGTAGTAATAGGTTTTATCCTCTCGTCAATATAGACCAGGTAAGCCTTTAGTAATTTCACCAGAATTACATAATGTTCGGACATTGCTCCATACCTATATTGTTTACCTGTATAAATCTCAGCGCCATGCTATAAATATACCACGTAAATTATGTTTTACACATTAAATATTTGTTACAAACAGTATTCTTCAATGTAAAATATTTAAGTGACCCAATATAAATACATTCTACGTAAATTAAACATATTTTATAGCATAAACACAACTTTGTTGACATCCCTCTTCGCCATCACATATTTTTTTTTTCTTTCTTTCTTTCCAGAAAACTACTTGAAGCCCCTCCAAAATTCCTAGTAAACATATCTAACATATCCAGGTATTATTTTTCCGATTTTTCGTAAAAGCCCCTATTCTTAAGAATTACCGAATAAATATACATATCGTAGATGATACA
Source organism: Dryococelus australis (assembly GCA_029891345.1). Lineage (NCBI taxonomy): Eukaryota > Metazoa > Arthropoda > Insecta > Phasmatodea > Phasmatidae > Dryococelus > Dryococelus australis. The sequence goes on from CM056996.1 coordinate 148,373,280, forward strand.
GAGCCCCGTTCAGAGACAGTGTTTATCTTTGGAAGCAATGTATGCCGTCATGTTATTTTTACTACACTGCGTGTGCGCGCATACCGCTATGTTATTTTCAATACACTGTGCTTGTGCATATACCGCCATGTTGGTTGACGTCAGTTGGATTGTGGAGAAACTGCCGGACGTTTGTGCCGATCCTGCCTGAGGCATCAGATTAATGAGTGATTAAACGCATGTTTTATTGCAATTCATGTTGTTTGAAGTGTTTAAGTCTAATAATTGTATGAAATTACGAGTGTTTCTATGCTATTCTAGCAAGTGAAAAGTTAAATTATAATATATAAGCGCGGATTAGTGTGTGCGTGTAGTGTCGTCAAATGGATTAACATAGTGCGTGCATAATAATATATGCTGTATGAATGGCAAGTGATTCTGTGAGTATTGGCTAAATTAAATGTAACTTTACGATAGTGGGGACAGCAATGGAGGTCAGGGGAATTGCGGGGTACAAGTGTATAATATTTACGTTCTCGTTATAAAATGTTACACCACTATGACCTTCCATTTCCTAGCCCTTTCCACTGTTGAATTTGTAACTGGTTTTAGTATTATTGGTAATTCGTAAGAATAGGGGCTTTTTCGAAAATTTAAAATCTCTGAAATTGATATGTTTTCACTACTAATTACACAATACGTGAATTTACTTGGGACATCAACATTTGACCAATAGAAACCCCAAAAATGATAGTGGGGAGGATTATGAAGATCAGGGAAATTATGGGGTAAAACGAGTGAAACATATGTACACAATGTAATATTTATTGACGAAAATATGTTAAATTGCAAAAAAATACTGTACAAGCATAGCCAAACGTTAAGCACTGAGCCAGAGTTCCAGCACCAGCAGGGGTGTAAATCCCCAATACAGTGATTCAATGATCCAAGGGGCACCTGCGGGGGGGGTGTGTTTTTTTTTGGGGGGGGGGGGGGGGTCCCAATAAATTATTGTCATGTGTAGACTATTTGCACTGAGAAATAATGTGTGTGTTTTGCAATTTAACATATTTTTGTACTATTTGTAATATTACTGTAATACTGTATCATGAAAATGTGTTTAATTTTCAAAAAGATTGAACTGAACATTACCTAAATTGATAATGTTGCGAATACAATTTAGAAATACAATTGTGGGGTAAAATTTTATAATGAAAATATACATATTTTGTAATTTTTTTTTTTTTTTTTTCCCCCCCACAATTTCCTTGATCAGATTGTATTTGTTGCTTGTATTGGTAATATTGTCTATTTAGTTAATGTTTGGTTCATGTTGTTGGGTTTTTTTTTTTTTTTTTTTAATGAGTAAATATTGCATTATTTACATATTTTTCTCCCATTTTACCCTTCAATTTCCCTGATCATAGCCCTCCACACTATTGCTTTTGGGTTTCTGTTGGTCAAATGTTGATGCCCGTAGTAAATTCGTGTTCTGTGTTATTAGTAGAGTGGAATTATACCACTTTTCAAGATTTTTTCTTCAGAAAGGCCCCTATTCATAAGAATTACCGTATTGTTTATACCTGCCATTACCATTTTTTTTGTTTTTGCTACTGCTGAAACCACTTGCCCTACATCACATGTCAGTGGTCTCTGCAAGCAGTGAAACCTTCGAACGAGATGCCAAAACACCTATTGTCAGTTACTAATCAGTAAATAGAGGAACATTGATTAATTACAACTGCTGAGAGTAAAATAGGACTTACGCTTTGGTAATATAGTAGCATACTCTGGGCTTATATTTCTTCTAGTTAAACACTCTTATTTTCACTATTATTATTATTTATTTCACTCTATAAAACCCTAACTCATACCTTTAGTGGGTCAAAGGTGTAGAGTATGTCACAAAGGTATACAAACAGTAGCATACAGAAAAAATAAAACTGTAGTGAACAAACACATAAACATAAAATATTCATAAATGTACAAACCTGTACAATAATATAAAATAGTCATACAAGTATACAAGGCTACAATTTTTTAACACCACCATACAAGTGTGATAACATTTACTGCCATATGTAGAGAATAATCTAGTCGCCACTAACACTAGAAACATGGGGAAATTGTCACTAGATGGCTCGTTTAGTATGCTCAGTCACATTTAGTATTAGTCATCCTTGTTTGTAAAGTGTTGAAAAGGGCTGTATGCAGAGAGAAATCTAGTCGCCACTAGTACTATAGCCAAAGTGAAATTGGCACTAAGTTACTCATGTGTATGCTCGGTTACTTTAAGTTGTAGTGGCCCTTTTTAAGTGGAGTAATCTAGTCGCCGAACGACCTCAGTAAATTACTATCTGGTGGAGATTTTCTACAAAATGGCGGTAACCAGATCCGTGTTTGACTAAGATTTAAAGTTTTTAATGTGTGCAGGACGGTATATTCACACATTCTTGCTGAGAGAATGTATTATTGGAACAGCGCTAACATTAATACATTTTATTTACTGCCTACTACAGGTTTTTAGTCGTTCTTGTTTGTAAGTGTAGCATATTTAAAGGTATGTGCATTTATTCATAACAAATAGCAAAGTTTTAACAATGTCTACATTTACGAAATAAACTAAATTTATATAGTATTAAGCATATTACGCAAGTATAATGTTTTTGCAAAGTATATTTACAAAATCATACATATATTTGGTTTTTTAAACATCGTAGAATAATTCAAATAGCAATAAAATAACTTATGTTTGGCGCTGGAGCTGTTTGAACTGTGAAGTATTCCTATTAATGAATGCCTTACCTCATATATCCCCATCAAAGAATCTCGTAATAACTTTATTTCATTAAATTTTGTTAACATCATCTAAGGAATAGCAATTCTGCATATATTTATTAGTTGACTAGCAGTATTTATAATTCTACATGCATTTCCTGTTAATCCCAGCATGTAAATGACATTTTTAAACAGTGTAAGAATGAAATGCGTATATTGAGGAGGAACAAACCTCTCTATTTTATTTCTTACGAGACTGTCATAGTTTCTGCGATTTCCTATTGGTTGACATGTACTGACGTAATTAATTTCGGGCAAGCTCGTGTATCCTCGTATTTAGTGATCATCCATACTAAACATCATGAATCCGCACAAGTGCTAAAACTGTCTGTGCATACAAAATCTAGTGATGCCTGGAATCTGCACTACAGGAAGTGGAAGTGTTGCTTCATTTCTAGGTCAGTGTGTGCATATGGCCCATAAGTCTATACAAAAAAAGATGGCATTGCACACGGTTCCATTCCATATTAAAGAATTATTCTAATAAATAGAATGGATGCTCCTTTAAGGAGGATTTTATATATTTTTTTTAATAGTTTGGGATTATCCTGTTTTTTTTTTAGAGAACATGGTAATTTATTAAATAGATACATGAATAGTAAGCCCCCTTTTTGGAAAAGTTTCAGGTTATATATATATATATACACACACACACACACACACACAGATATATGAATGTTAGTATACCAAGCTTTTTAAAATGGTGGTGGCACGTCTCGCATGGTTTTAATCTAGTTGATATTCTAATGGCTTTCTTATGAAGCAAAAATGTTTTGCTGCTTTTTGCTGCCAGAGCCCAGTACATTATGCCATAAGATATTGAGTGGAATTCAGCAAAATATACTTGTTTAAGTATAGCAGGTGATAATATTGAGGCCAAGTGGCAAATAGTGAAACAGGCAGTGCTTAGCTTTGAAAGATTATTTATATGCTCTTTTCAGTTTAGAGAAGTGGTTAAATAAACACCTAGGAATTTGGTTATTTTACAATTTTGAATCTCATGTGCATCACTACCAATTTTGAGCGAGTAATAGTGTTTATTTGTAGAGAGAAATTTTAGGATGGTGGTTTTATTTATGTTAAGGGAGAGTTTGTACACTGAAAACCATTCGGATAGCTCAATAAAAACCTTATTACACATATCTGATAGTTCATTTATATTTCTACTATTTAATAAAAAGCTTGTATCATCCACAGACAGCAAACCCATGCTTCAGAGGATAGATTTGGAGTTAGGTCATTAATAAAGATAAGAAAATGAAGGGGTCCCAGTACAGAGCCCTGAGGAACTACACTTTCAACGTGCCCCACTTCTGAGAATATCGAAGTCTCCATGCTGTCAGTAACTGTCACTTTTTGGTATCTGTTTGATAAGTATGAGGAAATTCAATTGTAAATATTTTGTATTTCTGTTTCTTAAAGCCACGTCCACTATAGCTTGTCCACAGATTGTTCCTGGGACACACTATTACGTACATTTGAGGATGCGTGTCCCAACTTGTGTGTCTACAGTTATGGTGTCTGATGCTAAGCTTTGTGATGCTGGCCGTCCAAAGGTTAAGCTTTCGTGTGTGTTCCCTGTAATTTTGCATTCTCTAGTTTTGTCTATAGTCTAATAGTTCTGGTTGCGTAAGGGTGATACTAATTAAAGTTATAATCATCCGGATTAAGGGCTTTTCCTGAAAAAAACTCCCAAAAATGGTATATATTGACTACTTATCACACAGACCGTGAATTTACTAGGCGCATCACAATATTGGCAGTACATATTACTAAATGGGATAGTGGGGACGTAAGAGTATTTGCCCATTTAAGCTGAGAATGTAGCGACTTTGTGATGTATTGCCGATAACAAACGTATAGGACACAGCGTCTCTTCAACTTGTGTAAATCCCCTAAACACTCATAGTAGTACACAATAATTATATTATGACACTTCACATACAAACAATTAAAAAGAAACATTCATATTTCCACACAATACTTCGATTTAACATGTGACATGGAAATAATCGCAATAAAGCATGCACTAGTAAATTACAAGACTTCATGCGGTCAAATTCTCACAGTACACTGCACTTTTGCATGCTACCAGCATACAACTGTGACATGAAATAGGTTAAAATTGGAGCTGAAGACCAAAATTGTTGCACATTTGTTTCCTGTCTGTGCATTGTTTGAACACATGTATCATGGCAAAACACATCAGTTACAAGTAAACAACACTAGGGAACGTTTTGTGTATGAATTATGTTTTCTACTACTTGTATGTTACGTAGTACAATCGTCTGTTGAATAACAATAAGGTAAGCCTTTGAAAAGTAATCACAATTAAATTATGTTCGGACACTGCTTGATTGCTATGGTTTATAACTGTATAACTTCAGCGCATCGGCAAAAGCATGCCCTGTGACCTAACGTTTTGTAAAATGTTTAGTTTACAGGGGCGTTCTTGCATCAGACACGATTTAGCTACCCAAAAGAAATATATTTGACATTAAATTTCATGTGTTTTACTGCATAAACACCCCAATTTTCATAACTTTCTTCATCATCACATTTTATGGTATATACTACAGATTACATGAAGCCCCAGTAAAATTAATAAGTGTGATTAGTAATGAACATATATACCATATAGGGATTTTCCATTTTTTCTGAAAAACTATATTCTAATATTTATTGGATTTTCCTTGCCTTAGGGTTCTCCTACAATTGGCGTAGTTTTGTAGCATGAAATTCAATGCCTGTAGTTGAATGGTAGCATTTACAATAATTTTTCACAACTTTACTAGCCTACGCCTGTATATAACATTCTGCGGCATTAGAGATTGCTATCTTTCACACTTTAATCGTACATTTTTACACCTGTCCATCAGAACATAGGACGTCAAAGATGTACCTGTGTGTGTAAACAACCTACCTAAAAAAAAAAAATTTACTTTAAAAATATTGTTCCATCATAATTGTTAATATTTGCGTGACCTCTTATGAAGGCTGCGTTCCACTTGGTATTGACAGCGCTGACCAGTAGCATACCAAAAGGAACACCGTCAGTAAAAATCCACAGTTCTGTAGTGGAACCAGGTGGAATACTCATCAGCAGAGTTTTCAGCAGGAATTATTGCATCTGTTATGCATGGTGAAGCAATGATAGGCCTAAACATGTTAACAGGATGGATCTTCTTTTTTATTCATTTTCATCTGATTCAGACTCATCAAATGATGAGATGAAAAATTTGAAAATATACTTTCCCCCCCGCGTCTTCTGTAGATAATAACGTAACTTATTCGTTATCCATCACCACCATGTTGCATCGTCTGCTTTTACTGTGACTGCCTGACCTCCTGCATGTCAGTAGCTTCAGCTGGAAGTATAGCGTTCAACCCAGATGCCGCAACACCAAAACATTAAAAATCAGAGTAGCCAACATACGAACATTAAAACTCCCTCACATCCAAGAGTCATTCCTTATTGACGTAGGCTACTCTACTCTGATTGGACAGTTTAAGTGTAATCATTTTTGTTATGCTGTTTTTAGACAGATTTTCTTAAGCTGTGTTTTGTTAGTTGTACTGGGTTATTGTGTGGCATTTTTTATAGGAGGTGACCCTTTAATTATCCTATTAATTAGGAATGCTAGTTGCTAAATTATTCAGTGTACTAAAAGTAACTTTTGTGTGGGTGCGTTACTAGCATTTTCTGCACAGGGATTTTTATTTCAGACTTGCCTTGTCATTAAAAGATTTTCTTCACTATGTGTTTTAAGTCTTCTTCCACAGTTTCCTTCTTAGGGTTGATATTTCCCAAAAAGTATGAGAGCTAACCTTCCTTTATCTCATCAGCCCTGAAACTTAATGTCATTGGTATAGTCTATTTGTGGTTTCTTAACACTTTTTGAAGCAAACTTTTGAAAAATCACCCCATTTATGATGTATTTGGTTGTTTTCCTACATATTCAGTGTGTTACAATCATTTTACAATTGTGTTAACATAAGTCCCTTATTTTTCGTTAAATTTAACTTTTACTTATATTCTATGTATAAATATATTTAATTTATAATAAATTAATGTGGATAAAACAAGAAGAAAATAAGTATTTTGGCAATGCATACAAGATAGTTCTTATGCTTAATATTGTTATGCGGAGTGTGCATGAATGCTGTGCGTAGTCCTTCTTGTCTAATTTCTTCCCTTTGTTAAGCCTTGTTTGCATGATGCGAAAGAATATCCTGGGAAATAGGGCTTTTGAATTGTTTGAAGTAACCATGAATATAGTCCATTCCCCATTGGAAGCAACTTTCTCGGAGCCCTGCTAAATATCTACTTGCAGGCCCGTTTCGTATCCTGCCGTCAAATGTAAACAAACATTGCCATGTGACTGCCATGTAGCATCTGTCAAAATCAATGTTTACATTCCATTGTGTGTGTACATATGTGCGTATACTTTCGCTACACCAAAAAATAAATATTGAAATGTGACTTCTACTTTTATACATGTCAAATGTGTTGTTTACTGTTTACAGCTTTTCAAAGAATTCTGTCATATTCCAAAAATCAATCCGTATGAATATTCACATTTTAGGCCTATAACATTATTTAGGTCAGCTTTATGGCGTTTTAAAAATGCCTGAATTGAAGACAGTTCTTAACTGTTATTTTACATTACCATATTTGTTTTCCACGACGTAGCTCAATACATGTAATGCACGTTAGTATTTTGCAGTGACAGTGTTTAACACTTCCAACTGCGAGGTAAAGGGATGCACTAATTGTAATCATCCTTTTGTTATTGATATATGTTGGGACATTTCTCTAAAAGGACAGCCTCAGTTGGAATAAATATTAAAACGAAGGAACAGCCAGTGAAAAAGGCACATTAAATTCAAGCACACAACTCGTGTTGCTCATTTTTGTCATACAAACTTTAAAAGATAGCTGTGAACACGCATACAAATAAGCCTGCGATAATTTTTATTCCACTCATATTTATATGTATTGCTACTTACTGTTTATTAGGTTGGTTGAAATTTATTGGGCTGGGCTTAGTATTTTTCTTCTGGGATTGTGGCAAATTATGTTACACGATTGTGTTTCAAACCCCTTAGGGCAAAGGTACAACGTTGTGATAAATAAACAGATGTGGATGTAAATAAATAACTTTGTCGTTAAAAAACAGTTCACATTTAAAACGTATAAATAGTGCTAATCAAATATTTGAAATTAAGCACACACAGGGCCAGCGTATCACCTACAATGCACAAAGGCACGCCATTTCACAGACACAATAAATAACAAAACACACGTCACAGTATATTTATTGCTGCCATGGAAACACAGATTTATCACAACATCGTAACTTGCCTAGGTAGGTTTAAAAAATACGTCTGCAAACATGATGTATTAATTTTCAAAGTATTTTTCAGAGTAAGAATAATTTATGTTTCGTTTGACAAAAAGCCATGTTATGGCTCACCACGTCTGCCAACTTCACTAGGTAAATGCCCCGCCATCATATCTAAATATATTAAAATACATATTCAAACATTAACATCTCTTTTCAGTTGTAAATTACACATTCAAAAATCATTATTTTGCCGTAATAAGTATGAAATATGCTACAATTTAAAACATATATAATATCTTTGCACACTAGCGAAGTGAAATTTCCCGAGTGTGAAAGAGACGAAGAAAGTGAGAGAGTGCGACAAGCCTCTCCAGCAGACAGTTTTTAATTGCTTTCTCGCTCGATAAAACAATACCGTGCCATTACGGCCTACTCACTGTATTTTCCACTGTTATTTTAAACTGTATAAATGACATGTTGCCATCGAGGCTATTTAAATATTTTGATAGGCACCGTTTAATTTACAAATAGTATACTAAAAAACGAGGGTAAAATAATATTTTAACTGTGAACTATTTCTTATCGGTTGTTGCCAACACGTCGCTGCACTCGCTGTTGTTAACCAGTGTTATATATTTGTGGAATACAGGTTATTGAAAAAACAAGTGATATGTTATGTCTAGAGCGTTTTTTCAAAGGTTGATTTTCATAAGTTGCTTCCAATCGGAAATGGATTCTAGATTGTAAGCAGGTAGTCTCAAATCATGGCAACTCCTTGGTCTCTGAAGAGAGCCATGTTTTAGCCACCCCGAAGTTGTTATGGTCCCCATACTCATAGAAAAGTACTGTTAAGTTTTTGCAATACATAGTCTAATTTGAATTTTGAAGTGTGTGCAATAATTGAGTGGGTTTAATGAAATGTCTGTGTTGCAGACGATTGGCAAGAATAACAAGATGTTACAGCACATCAACTATCGTGTGCGCATCATCCTGCAGGACTCCCGCACCTTTATAGGCACTTTCAAAGGTTGGTATCTTTACTGTGAATTGTGTAGTAGGTACGTAATTCTTAAGGTTTTTTTTCTCCCAGAAAAACTGTAAATATATTTCAGAAAGTGGTGTGTATCAACATTGCTAATCACTTTAAATGGAAATTTAATTAGGGCATCACTATATTCTCAGTACATACTATAAAATGCAATAGTGGGGAGGATTATGAAAATAAAAGAAACTTTGTGGTAAATCACATAAAATTTATTTGGAATATACATTGAGTTTCTTAAATGTGATCATTAAATGGTAGATTTTAACTGTGGTAAATGCAAGAATACCCTACCTCACCCAATGTACCGTAACTTCCATAATAGGTGAACCTCTTTTACATAATACAATTTTTACATGAAACTACAAGCTTTGCGGGTGTTTGAGCAGTTTGGTCTTGATATTGCAATAAAACTGCTGGGGAATTTACTCCTCTGGTGCTGATGACTCTGGCTTGGTGTGTAATGTTTGGCTACGCTTGAACAGTATTTTTGATTGTGAGAGGGCTATGCTTGAGCATCATTTACACAGGATCTGAGTAATTGAACCCAAAGTAGGCTACAAGTTATAACTGCAGTCTATCATGAAATTAGGTTTAATTACAGAACATCTGCATTCAACATGGCTAGGTATGCAATATGAGACAGTACAAAACGCTACAGTGAGTATAATTTCCACGCTAACATTCAACTATGTACTGATGAATCAAGTAACAATTATGTTACTAACCCACATAAATGGCAGATACACCTCCTGAGTGATGTGTTACTAAATACTTGTGCATAGGACACCTTTACCTTCTATTGTAATGAGTATACTTCACACACATTCATATGTCCACATAATAAGTGGGTTTATCACTTGACACAGTAAAAATAACAAAGAAACACAACTTTAAGCATCACAAACTGTATGCATGCTGCCAACTTTGATAATAACCGAAAATATCAGTAAAACTTTATGTAATCACTGAACCAACTGCTGATTTCTGCGTATAAATAAATAGTAGTAGTAAGCAGACAACTTTTAACTTGCTGTTGTCAATCTTACTACATCATTGTAGATTAAATATACCATAGCGGTACACATAACGAAGCTTCAGAATGCCTTGTAGTGTATTCATTTTTATTGTACTATTTCCACGGGGTGGATTACAACCCTGCTAAGTTTCAAGGTAAGCCGTACAAAAGCAAAATATGCAGTTTTCATACCTCAGGGATGTTTTACTCAGAAAATAACATGATTCTTAATAATTACTGTATAGCACAAGGTTATGGATACAAAAGCTTATTTATATTCATTTTAATGTGTGGCGTTTCCGGTAGTAAATACTTACACGTCGTGGAGGCGTGGTCTTTTCCTGTCTAGGGGCTAGACCGGGTGCTCTGATATGCTGGAGTCTAGTCCTGACGGGGCACTGGTGCTCGTCCCTTATACAGGACTGGCCTGGCTGCTTTCCGGCAGGGCACAAAGTCAGGTTCTGATAACAGTCTTGCGTTTAGGGGCGACTGCCTTACTAGGAATACCTGGGCGACATAGCTCGGTGGGTTTGTGTTGCAACAATAGGCTGTGAGTAAGATGGTGAAGGTGATGCAGGCCTGGGTTAAGGTACGGGCCGAGGAGCTGGGCGAAGTATATCTGGAACCAAGTATGCAATAGCCAGTGTGGGTGGTCAATCTGGTTGACTGAGGTGGCCTTCTACCCACCACGGGTACTCTTCCGGGTGGGTGCATACGGGGTTGGCGAACAATTCTCTTGGTGTCTTGGATATCACAGTGTCCTGCAGGTGTCTCAAGGCCTGGGGTTGAGTTTGGCGAGGGATGAGACGAGAGCAATAGACAGCTCATGCAGGTGCAGAGAGGTAAGTAAAGTCTGCTTTACTCGCTCCTTCAGACCCAGCTGCTTGGAGTAGATCATCAGAACACACAAACACCCTCCTCGTCCGTGAGAAGGAAGACTGGCTCCTTTTATTTCAGATTACGTGTCGGACCACGTTGAGGGCTATAGACTGTGTGGACACCCTATTCCAGTACCTGGCGTGGAAGTGCAGTATGCACTGGAAGTCGGGCCACACTGTCTCTGATCACACATGTGGCTGTTGCCCCAGCCAAGTCTTCCCAACTCTGGGGACACCTGTCTTTCCTGGCACGGAGATGCATTAGGAAGGAAAACGAACACTGAGCCGACAAGTTGATCTAGGGTCAGTGTACCTGTGTGGGCTCCTCCATTCTATCTACATAGTAGACAGAAAGGACGGCCACTCTAGGTGCTGATGGGTAAGAACTGGGTGTTTTGGCTTGTGTGGTTAACTTTCCCAGGATCACCTACATTCCCTTCTCGTGAGGAGTCAACTGGGAGCAAGGTGCTAAGTCTACAGGAATGAGGTACCCAAGAACTTAGCTGGCTCACATTTATTTCTGTTTGATGGGAAACATATGTGATGATGTAATCTTTAACTCCTGCATCTCACGAGCTATTGCCGGGAAGTTGAAAGTACGTTAAGGTCCCATACAGGCGATTGGTGTAAAACAGCTGGGGTAAAGGGTCCGTAGCGTTGAGTGAATGATTGGTTACTAGGCAATTTCTCTTTCCATTGTTGACTGTGGAGTCCTGTGTGTAACAACATGATGCTAAGATATTGACATGGCACTTGCGACTACTAAGCTGGGGTCTAAAAAGGACTTTAAGGAAGGAATTCCCTTTTTCTGGCACTTCCGTACAGAATAAAAAGAATTGGGTTAGCTGAGTTCATTGCGAAGAGACACCTACGGTGCTAGGCGAGTGGTCAGACTACTTCTAAGGCCATCTTACAATTCCAAGCTACGAGTGCTGGAAGGCAGAAGCGTTGAAGTAGTTAGGGGTGCAGTTTGGTCCTTCCCTGGCGACTAGCATGGTGCGATTAAGAGAACTGGTCAGTGAGTCGTAAACACTCTCCCCTTTTATACTCGTTTGGTCCGCTGCCCAGTGCTTATTGGCTGCGGTCTTGAGGGCTAGGGGTGGTCACTGAGCGGGTGCTAGCGAAGGCATGACTTGCTAATGTGACATCGCCAGCCGGCTGGAGGAAGGGAAGCAAAGACTAATGAAAATCCTACTAGTAAGTAGTGCTATCTAGTGGTGGATAAAAGAACTCATTACCTATGTAATGTTCGTATAGAAAGGATACCACACCTCCAACCAGAACCTTCTATGTAGCCACCACATTACGGTGCCACTTGTGTGTAATGTTATGCAGTGTAGTATTAAAGAAATGAATATCTGTGGGTGTTGACATATAGTATAGGCCCTAACTAACAGTACACAAAATATAAAAATTATTGGTGGTTTATTTTGAGAGCCCAAGGGAGAGAGCCAAGTGTGAGCTACAGAGCGTGAGAACCCTTTTTTAAGCATCAGGCACTTCGCTGAGGAGAATTGGGGGGGGGGGGGTAGGAGCGTAAGGACGCCACTCCTTCAGTACAACCGTCTGTAGGCCAAAGCTTTAGTATGACTGGCAAAACTCAGACATATGATAGTAGTCACTAGTATGGCTACCAAAATGCAAATTTTCACTCAAATTCGGAATCAACTCAACACGTCTTAGCATACAGACTGGTATGCCAACCTTTCACCTGTTTGACTCAGAAAATTCTGTGGCAAATATCTTAAATTAAAGCCATTAGTTTGCTCAGTTAGACAAATTAGAATTCTTAACTTTGCAAATAACAGACACTACAAGGACAAAACAACTTCACTGATGATAAATCAAATTCTTTACTAGATCTTAAAACACATGAAAACACTTGTGAAGACATTTAAACAAGAACACTCTTATATTTAGACAAAAAACACAATCCTCAACATGAAAACTCTTTGAATCAAGAAGAAAATTATGTATGAACATATTTAGACAAAAAACACAATCCTCAACATGAAAACTCTTTGAATCAAGAAGAAAATTATGTATGAACATATGGAAGTAGTGAAACAATTGCAGTTAACTTCAATTTAACATAGTACTGCAGAACTGATCTGTAGGGGAAATATTTACTGAATTTTGGTGTGCGAAACTTTCCAAATAATTATAATTTTCAAGACAAATTGAATCCAAATTATTTTAATCTCCTCCTGTCACTACTACTGAAAAGCTAGGTACGTGAGTTTTGAAAATTGTAGCAAATCACATTAAAAATGTGCTATCAGAACTGTAGAAATCTGAAGCTTAAGTTAATTTATGCTCAGGGTAGAACCAAAACAGAGAATCTTGTCTAAAATGAGGGCTTCTGGGTTAGATGTGATAAAGCTCTCTTATCAATGCAGTATTAAGTTGAAAATTGGAAATTTGTCCAAACACATAATATGCAGATCAGGTAGCAGTTCAATTAAAATCACACTAACTTGTTGACATAGTACCACTAAATTGTAGAAAGCAGCTTACGATGTTGTAGTAACATTGTATTACCTCGCCAGTAAGTCTATCCCAGGATCGTACCAGCAAATTGAGATTTGCATTATCCAGGTTTAATACCTCATAATTCTCTAAATAGGTCGCCTCCGGATCTCTTCTTAACATATCTGGGGTCGCATACCATTGAGACTGGTTTTACAAGAAATTTAACTAAAATTCTGGTCCTTGGATGGTCTTGAAATTCTACAAAACTGAGACCTCCATTCAGGTCTGACTGGTTTACATGGCTGCTGCATTGAGGATAATCGGGTCTTCCACACCCACATTAATCATGTATGCGGAAACCCGAACCCTCATTCTTATCAGCTCTATCATAATTGGCAGATAATAAAATTCAAAATTTTCAAGTTGCCTTTACCTATGTAACACATAGGATGCATTCCAAAACAACTGTAGACACAAATGCATAACTATTTAACAAACAGAATTACGTATAATTAAGTATTTTAGCAGAATACAAGATTTCCAGATTGAAAAAAATGATAAATGTTCAATTTGAGGTTATGTGTAAGTGCGCGTGTAATGTTTACCAAAAGTTTATAATGTAAAGTCTCCAATGCATGATATTTAGTTTCCAGAGGGGTTAATATTATTGTTTTTGGGACACATAAGAAAATAAATCTCATGTGAATATAAATATTGTGCTGTCAAGTGATTCTCGGGAAAATGTAAACAAACACACAGACTTTACATGGGGTTGTAATTCCTAACATTACACCTATATGCATAGTTACTGTGGGCCGGTCAATAAAACAATCAACACTAGAATGTAATAAAACAATCAACACTAGAATGTCCATTCTACGCTGTAGGTAAAACAATCTCTTCACAAGTTGGGAAAAACTAATGCTAACTTTGAAACTCACAAGCAAAGCTATGTGTAGGATGTAGCTGAAGTCGTCTAATCGCCATTGTTAATTTCTTAACATATTTAACCTGTCTGCAGACTAATATTTGCAGGATATGAACAAGCAAGTGGCCTTTAATCCTAAGACGTGCAGTAATTGTGTATGCAATTGGAGTTTGTTTTTCAGGAATATGCTAAAACAGACTTCTTGAGATGTTTATGTGATATTATTACCACAGAAATATTCTTCAAAATCTTGCTTGAAATAGTCTGGGTTATTATATGTATGGTTGTCAGAACATGTTGATTAGGCTTGCTTAAGTCAAGAAAGCATGTACTTATTGTAAATTCTACAGATTGCTATAGAAACTACTGTAATTTTAAGTGGCAGAGAATACTGAATTCTTAGTATAGTGTGGATTGGCAGCTTTTTTATTCATAAATTTGAGCAAATACATTTAAATAAAGAAAACAGATAATCATTCTAGATTATTTGGTAACATTTTCTGAATAATTAAGTGTGCTGGCTTCAAATTGTTATTGCATGTGTGGTTGAGCATGTTTTTGAAACATATGTGTTGCAGCATTTGACAAGCACATGAACCTGATCCTGGGCGACTGTGAGGAGTTTCGCAAGATCAAACCAAAGAACTCAAAACAGCCTGAACGAGAGGAGAAGCGTGTACTGGGATTTGTGTTATTGCGCGGGGAGAACATAGTGTCCATCACAGTGGAAGGGCCTCCTCCCCCGGAGGAAGGTCTGCCCCGCGTCCCCATCCCTGGGGCAGCTCCAGGACCAGGCGTTGGCCGAGCTGCAGGACGGGGCATGCCCTCTGGAGCTACTGGCGTACCAGCAGGTAATGGCTGTTCACTCTAATGTGAGCCCTTTTGAAAACAACCATTGAAAAATATCACAGTCCATAATTAAAATCTGTGTTTTCAAAATACCATGTAAAAGGTTTTTTTGTGGAGTTTTTAAATTATTCTTAACAACCAAATTTATTATTGAAACATTAGAATGCAAGAAAATATATTATCAGCAAAACTATGTTTATATACATTCAACAGCCAAAAATATTAAATGTTTTATTTACAAAACTAAGTTAAAGCATTATTAGGGAATAACTTTTACATGTCGTTCTAATGGAGACCTTCAGATCTAGCTCACAAAATAAATTTCACTAAGCAATTCTAGATTTCCCTGCTTCAAGCGATGTTTGTCACTGAGAATGTTATTGTAATTAGAGAAAAACCTCTCGCAGTCTACATTGGCACATGGAAACCATATAGACTGTAAAGTAGAGCGAGCAAAGTTAGAATGATTGACTGATACAGCCATAAGATGCGAAACCATGTCAACACTTTCACATTCACCCATCTTTTTCTTCACCAAAAATTGAAGTTCTTTGTATTCCTGAAGTATGACACTTTCACTCAGCTTTGAAAACAAAAATATTTTCTACAATATTTTGCTTAGATTGGGAGATTACTTGTCAGCACAATTTCTGAAGGATTGAAAACATTTAAGTGTTCATATAAATGATGAGCTAGATCACTTGCCTTCAGTGAAAGAAGTTTTGTGTGAGAATGTGAAGCAGCATTCCTCTATGCTGATGTGATTTTTGCTTTAGCAACAGTTTCTTGCAAGCATTCAGACAGGTCTGGGTTTCTTCTGGAAGGCTTCCTGTAGTTGCATCCTTACAAGTTTCTTGAACAAAAACTGCTTGAATCTTCAAACACTGAATTTCTTCTACTGATGCACTTGTGAAGAATTCAATACCTGCATTGTGGAGACAGGAAATTTCACTGCTTGTCAAAAATTCAATAACAGCCTTCAAGTGTTAGTGAGGTAGCGATTCATACTAGGAAGACCATTTTGTAAGTACTGGCATGGGAAAAAGAGGAATGTCTCGGTCTGCATATCTTTCATCAAGAAACTGTCAAAACAAATGTTTCCGTGTGTGTGTGTGTTCAAGAACGCTGATAAGTTCAGGCAAATGTTTTCCAAGCTCATTTACAACTAAATTGATCTTATGTGCCCAGCACTCCAACTAGTACATGATCAGCCATGATGTTTTTCAAAGTGTCAAAACATTTCACCATATATTTAGCAGAGTCTGAAACTAGAACTAAGACTCTATCGAAGTCAACATCGTACTTCTTCGAGGTATCCAAAATAGCCCTGGAACAACTCTTTGCATTTGCAGATTCCAGAGCATGGACCTCCAACAAAAATGTCAATCTTGTCAGTGCTGTCCATGATCTTTAAAAGAACAACAAAAATGCAGCCACCTCTAGAGTCACTCGTTTCATCACAAAGTACTGCCACTTGCTTCCTCTCACTTTCTCCCTTAGAGCATTCTCCCGCTCTTGTTTCACTGTTGGAAAGTGCTCAAGACTTTGACACGTGGAATGTCACCAGTAGCGCCTGCAATAAAATATTAGGCCTAAATCCTGTGTAAGCAGCGTTACTGCAAAACTCTGATTTTAAACATGGCACCTTATTTCAGCAACATTATTCATTAAAATAATAAGTATGTTTTTAAATCCCACCTCCGAAAAAGTAAACCTTTTATGCAATGACTTAATTAAAAACTGTAGCAGTATTCCTTCAGAGGCCAATTTGGTATGCAAGTCAAATACTTTAATATCAAAATTAAAAAAATATATGTATAATTTTTAATGTTATTTTACGCACACTGTTGAACTACAAAAAAAAAAAACTGTTGAAAAAATAAGAAACAATTCTCTATATTATTATTAGGGTAAACCAGAAAATTAGGAAGGTTTTAGAATATAAAACTAACCTTCAATGATCTCATACATGAATAAGTTCATGTGGTCATTTTCACTTATGTACAGAGGCATGTTTGCTTTCAAAAACGATTGTCACTCGTTTTCCGAGGTATTCTGTGGTTTTCTTTTTTCTTTCAACACTGTTGAAGCACGAAGCGACTGAAGTCTGAAGTTTTGACTCGTGGCACTTGTTTTTTTCGGCAGCCACATGCTTTGCTGATTTTAGATGCTTGTCGACTGAATCTTTACGTTTCCATGCAACTTGGCAATTACAAAATTTGCACATTACCATACGGCTATGGTTGCAATAAAATCCATTCTTCTGGTACTGAAATGCTCTATCTCTGTCATTGAGATTATTTGGCATCTTAAAATCACGTCTACAATTCCAACCACAAAAACGAAAGGAAAAAATACAACCACTTTAGATAATAACTTTGCTATTCAACATACACATTTATAAATATAAATTTTCAAAAACATATTTTAAAAAAAGCTATATTGGCTACGCGGTTTGTAAACACTTTAACATCTTTTTTCTATCACGTGAGCCAAAGATGTGACAACAGCAGTAGAAGACATCACGAGTTCACAGATGTGCGAAGCAAAAGCAAACAACTAACGCCATCTCTTGCTTTACTTCATGTCTCAAAGCATACACTCGCCACTAACACAGCCATTTATTTTATAGCAACACTACAGATGGCAGATTTCAGTGCGCACTCGCTTCGTCTTCAGTGATCTTTGGTTTTATTCATTGTTTACATTGGCGTTTGAATTTTTTCAATGTTTTGTAATCACAGAACAGTTTATTTGCGGTGGTGAGGGAATATGTAGATGAAATATAATATTGTAATATTGATCTAGGTAGTGAATATATAAAAAGTTCCAATTTTCGTGGCTATAAAAAGTGATTTCATTTGTGTTTTAGTAGTTTAAAAAAAATGAAATTTCGTGTTTTGCTATGAAATTTTGTTTTTTATTGTGAATTTTGTGTGAATTCACGAAAGATTTGTGACCGCGAGAAATTCCTATCCCGAACTATAAATATAGCAGTATACACAAAAAAAACTTATTTAAAGAGACTTAAATTCACTTATATGCAAAAATAACTTCTTCGGCAATGTGGCGACACTCTTGTCTGCCGGGTGCATCAGGGGGGTTGGCGCGTTGCACGGCCACTTCAAATATCTTTCGTTTACCATGAATCCGAAGTGCGTTTGAGTTGAACCCACTCTACGCATTCTTAACACGTCGTTCGTGGTTCTTGATTTGCTCCTTCACGGGTTTAATACTCTTAGTAGATAGAGGACAGTTCAGGAACAGTCTGGGAAACCAGGTATATTCCATGTCTCTGGCGATAACACTTCCTGCTAGACATCTGGTAGTTGTTTCCTGTAGTTGGTATAAGCACGTAGGATGAGCTGTAGTCGTTTATAGTATATTGGTGTAAGTGGCGCGCATCAATTTCCCCCCCCCCCCCCCCCCCCCCCCGGTTGTGACGGCGAATTCTTCAACGGTATAGGTTCCAAAAAAGAAATTTTCAACTCTTAGGCAGGTTCCTTATGATTCAAGCGGTTGGCATCCATCAGGGCATTCACTCTATGTGCTGGGGCGGTGGAGATATGTCCAACCGGGTGAGGAGATAGCAGTAGCGCTGTCTCACTCTTACTGTGGGCTGGCTCTTTCTCTCTTCCCCATGCCTGGCCTGCGCGTAGTACTGCTAATGTGTTTACCCCCTTGTGGAGATATTACTGACAAGGTTCACGTGGTGTACTGGCTGTCCCACTCAAGGATAGATGTGCCCTCTGGTTATGTGATATAAAATATATACAATTGAAACTTGAAAATGAGAATCACGCAAATAAAAACGGCACGTGAAAACGAAGGGAAAACACTTATATACAAAGCCTTACTTGCGGAAGGCAGGGCAGGGAGGCGACCGACCTGGACAACAGGGAAAAGTCGGGATTTTTTTCTGCGGATAAAAGTCTGGGAAATATCAGGAAATTTTGTGGATTATCAGTAGGGGTGTGCGAATTGTGGATTTTTGTGTTCAAATATTTTTGAATCTAACATTAAAATTTTTGAATGTAGTGCAAATAATTTCGAATTTGAATAGTTGTTAGTATAAATTTATTTAGGCACTCCATAGACAAAGTAACAATGGATTTCACAGATAATTTTCAGAGTGGTAATTAAGTAGTATTTTTTTTTACCTACGCCTATGCATTGTCTTGTGAATTTAAAATAAACTAGACACAACAGTAGAATTTTTTTTTTCCTTCAGAACAACAATGTTGACAACAAATAAACTGACACATTCATAAAATGCTTGCTAATACAGCAGTTACCATAAATTTTTTTCATGTCTAATGAGAGTTTGTGCAATTATGAACATTTACTGCTCTTACATGCATCCTTTACTAAGCAAGTAAATACACTATATATTTCAACTAAATTCAAAATACAGAAATGACTACACATCAAAATAAAACAGGATTTTCAGAAGTTTTGAGTCTTCTAAGACACTACAGTTTAACACACACACAATAGTTTAAGTGAATTTGACCAATTTCGCTGAACAGTTCAATGTAAAGTAGGATTTCACAGGTTAATGTCCTTCATACAAACTAGGTTTTCTTCAAATTATCATGAAGAAAAATTAGTTCTTCTACATGGATAGGCATTAGTACTTGTGCTACTGACTATGTTCCCACCTGTAGAAAAAAACTTTCTACTTGCATTACTGGTATCGTCAGAAAAACACTTTGCAACTTCGGAAAGTACAGGTAACTGTGAAGAATTGTGCTTCCACCATGGCAATGGGCTTTCAGACCGTGCAATCCTAGGTTGTGATACAAATTGGTTGATTACATTTTGTGTTTGTGTTATATGTAGTAGGTACACTCCCCAGAATTGGGATGGATTCTAACCAACCCCAAACTGATTTTGAATTAATTTTTTATTCTGAAGCATTTGTTTCCTGATTAATAGTTGCTGGCACAATTAATTTCTTTCTGTGATGTTTGTAATTTATTTTGCATCTTTCTAAATTCTTCTTTGCGAGTATTGTTTTGCAATTACTTTGCTATCTTCTGACAGTGCTTCCATTTTAAATCTTGGATCAACAGCAGTAGCCATCAGGTATAGTATGTCTCGCTCTGTTAGTGGAAACCGTGACTTTAAAGCTTTGCACAAATTTTGTGCAACTACTGTTGCAGGTTTTTGTTGCCGAATATGATTTCGCAGAACATATTGAATGCCCTGCAAAAGGGGTATTACCAGTCCCAATGTTGGATATTGTTCATAACTTGTCTCTTCAGTGGCTTGAGCAATTGGTTCCAACACTTCAACTATTCCATCAATTTTCTTCCATTCCCTAGCTTTTAAACTGTCAATATTACAGTTTGGGTCTGAGGCAGCTCTGCTGCAATTGCTTCCTTAAGCAAAAGCAATCTTTTTAACATCTGGTATTTAGAATTCCACCTCGTTTCAACATCTTGAATAACTTCAAGAACACATACTAATCCCACTGACATTGCTTCTGTTGGAGATGATGTCTTGCTGTGGAGCTTCTTGAATAGTGCCCAACAATTTTACGAGCTTTCTTGCAGACATTTTCTCCCTCATGAATACTTAATTTGCAGTGTATGATTAAAACATGGCACTGAATTCCACAACATAGAGTTTACAGCTGCACATATATTATGTGCATTGTCTTGTTACCGCATGAACTAGTACGGTGCAGGGAATTTCCCACTCTGAAGAAAGACTTGAGTACATCTTTAATATAACTGCAGTGTGTGACCGTCATTTGGAAGTAATTTTAAGAGTTTTGATTTCATTTGAAAAGTATCAGTTACATAATGTCCAGTTAAAGAAACATAGCTTTAATTTCCTCTTGAACTCCAAAAGTCAGTGGTCAGAGAAAATGACTGCACAGTTTTGTGTATATCACATATCTCCATTTTTAGCTGTTGCTTTGTTGGCTGGAATAAACTGGGTACCACATTCCTCGACAATGTGGTGCGGGAAGGTACAATATATCGTGGGTAAGCATCTTCCATCAGCTGCCAGAATCCATCTTCCTCAACTATACTGTAAGGGTGTAAACCTGATACTACAAGCTTTGCAATTTTTCAGATAACTGATTGCGCTTCTTTTGCCCTGGGGGGGGGGGGGGCGTTTTAATGGTTTCAGGTATGTTGTGATTGTTCCTTTATTTTCTTCAGCAAACTTCTGGGGGGGTATGTGTGTGGGTTTTTTTTATTATTTTTTATTCTGCTCCGCAGTGTACAGTGCATATTGCTTTTTGTCTTGCAGACAAATGATTTATCAGAGGGGTTGTAGTACCTTAAAAAAAAAAACGTGATTGTGTCTTAATGTGCTTGTATATGTACTCAAAGTAAACCAGATACATAAAATAAAATGCTGTCAACCAACAAAGCTAAATTTACATTTCACATGCATTTGTAACCATTAAGGGCATTGTTAACAGTTTTGTCACTTTTAGTTTTTATAAGAACCTTGCTTATGATATTATCTAGTGTCAGGCAATGACAATTTCATAAAATACAGTACTTAAAGAATTTAAATTTTTTTTGCCACAATTTGGTTATTGTGTGGTTACAGTGGAACATGTATTTTGTTTTGGAAGGAAAAAATATAACTGAGCCTTGC
The DNA here is from genome assembly GCA_029891345.1 of Dryococelus australis. Taxonomy (NCBI): domain Eukaryota; kingdom Metazoa; phylum Arthropoda; class Insecta; order Phasmatodea; family Phasmatidae; genus Dryococelus; species Dryococelus australis. The sequence continues at coordinate 148,395,256 of CM056996.1, forward strand.
TCACATTTTCATTTGAACAATGATGTAACTAACTATTAATAAAATTAAATTTATATAGGATGTTGGAACTTTATTCTCCAATACTTTGTTTTTCCATTAATTATGGTAAGTTAAGTAATTAAAATTTATAAAATTTATTTTATTTCCAAAAGAACAATTTTCTAACAAATACAACGGATCACCACATCAGGCAAAGCAGCACACGCTGAATGTATTATCAGTGATGCATCACTACAATATTCTTGGGCGCAGGTGCATAAACAAGTTCTTCCCCTTGCCCTTCCCCAAATATGGCTTTACACCCCCACCCCCCCCCCCCCCCATCATCTTCAAAAAAAAAAAGTCTTCCTTCAAAGAACTGTTCTTTCCCTTGAAATATGAACAAATGCTATTCCTCAATTTCGCTGCGATCAGGTTTTTCATTGTGCTTTGCTGTAAAATGGTAGGCACAAAAATATCAACAAGAACATTTTGCACTAAATATAGTAGCAAGATGTGAAAGTAGCAAATAACTTACGGATCACAAAATAATAAACTGTACGGCGAGGCTTCCTTTTCCAAAACTTTTAATTGTTTATTATAATTTGGCTTGGAGTTCAGGACTAAGTTTCATGAGTAACGAAAAAGCATGAATGGCAATCATCAATCACTTGGATAAATATACCAACTAGGTTTCAATTAAAATAAAATACGGTAAGCGTGACGGTTGAAAACTTGTCCCCGTTTTCGTTTACATACCTTGCTTGGAGTCTTGTTTACAAATGTCAACATTACACATGACGAGCAATGTTGCAAGCAGAAATTTTCCGCGCTATGTTAAAGATATGTCAATTAAAACTAATTTTAAGGATATTACTGCGATGGCAGGTATTTAAAAGCGAAAACTATGTTTCATTCAAATATAACAAATTGTGTTGCTAATAATTTAGAGAAATGCTTCTCGCTTAACACGCATTTCATTTTCTCTATTGGCACACATTGTAGATCAAGATGGAGTCATCCTCTGTGTCGTTGTGTTGGTATATTTGGTTACGGTTCTGTTGATTGATTTAGTTATTGCCAATTGCTAGTTAACGTGTCAAAAAGTGTGTTGTAAATTTTTTTTTGTGTTTGACGTGAGCTAAAATGATCTGATAACTGCCATATAAAATTTAAAAAACGAATCCGTGTTCTGATTGTGAGTTAAGACTGAGAGCAATGATGAGATCTGTGAACACAATTATTCCCTTTTTATTAACTCTGGTATTCGAACTTCGAATGTGAATAGTTGATAAAATGCTTTTCGCAACTATTCAAATTTTCTTATATTTGCACACCCCTAATTGTCAGGGAAAAAATTAATTTCACTTAAGTTTTCGTGACAGCAATTAAATTATCATGAATATGGTAGGATATTTATTTGTTACACTTCAACAGCAATTGTATTGCAGGTCCTAATTTTATCTACTTTGAAAAAAAAAATACAAACCTAATACTAATCAATGCCATCTTGAGATTATCGTGAGAAAGTAGGCATATTATTGTTGTTGAATTGGTATTAAAACTGTTGAGTCATTCACAACTAAATGTTTACTTCACCACGTGGTTATTATCAAAACTTCCTGCTACCAAACTTCATGTCCATGTAACTAAGGTTGCCAAACGTAAACACCTGTAAACTGTGTCTCGTGCATTCACAAGTTAGTGCCAAACCATCTTGTTGCTACCATATCAAAACTTGAAAATGCATAAGTGCTACATTTGTTTTGTTTTCAAATTTTTATATTTTACATTTTGTAAGGTTGCATTTGGAACACAGCAACTGTCAGCTGTTACGCCAACTGAATACAGATGAATACGAAATTGTAGTTTTAATACTAGAATCTTGGAATTCTTCAAATAAACTGCACAGTAATGTTAAATGCACCTTTCCAGTGCTAAAATATTATTAAACAACATTTGCGATGAAAAACTGTTTTTAAACAATAAGTTTGTAATGAATTAACTATGCCTTTAATGAATATTTTGGCAACTTAGATTGAATAAGCGGATGCACATTTGTTTATTGCAAATAACCTCTACAGTGTGCATATTAATCTTTAAAGTCTGCGGAAATAAGGCGGCGATTTGGTAATTCGTAAACTTTGAAGTAGACAAAATGTCAAAACCCAAATTATGAAAGTGTGTCATCAGTTTTGTAGACAAAATCGTCACGTGACCATTTTGTTAAAATGCGTGTTTCAAAAATGCCAGGAGTGTGTTAAATATTTATTGTGTTGATCGAGCAATGTGTGTTACGTTGGCAATGTGATAAATCTTCATGCATCGTTGCGTGAAAGACAGTGTGTAAACATTTTGAGTGACGTGATATTTTAGTACCAACTCAGAGGTAGTTAATATGTATGGTTATCTTTTATAATACGGTACATGTGCTACAAGGGCACTTATAGCAGTGAAACTTGTCGTCCTATCACTAGACAACTGAAACTATCTTCTTATTAATTAAATAATTTTCTTTATATTTTAGTTATTTCATGACCGCGAACATATTGATTCTTGTGCTGTATTTTATACATAGTTGAAATTACAAATTTCCTACAAAAGGGAAACATAACCTTAAATAAATGCTTCACAAAATGTTATACAATGGAAGCCCAGAATACCACAGATTCGGTTATACCGCAGGGCAATTTATGTCCCCCGGCCTGAATAAATAAATAAGTGGAAAGTGTGTGGTCGGGTAGGCGGGTGGTCGTGAGTCGGGGACGTTGATGGCGGAGGGAGCGGCCGTGCCTTCTCCCTCCTTCCAGCACCGAGATCTATTTTACTGATTCATTACAGCCAATATTGTATGGTTTTCCGTATATGCAAATAAAATGTGTTTTTATATTACAATATTGGCGAGTAAGGCCATGTGCGTGTATATGCCACGTCAGAAGTTTATGATGAAAAATTTGCTCTAATTAATATTTCAAGTAGACCGAAGTAAATTTTTGTATTCTCGTAAACATTGTCGGGCCTCATCATGCCAGTGGAGAGGCCAACATGCCGCCTACATTTCATAGAAATTCAACACATTGACGTGAATTGCATAAATCAGTATGTTTTCCCAATGCTGGGCCGCTGTTACGGATTAAACCAGTCCTGTAACGACAGCAGTGGCAGCGGTTGCTTGGCCGCGGCCCGCCAGAATAATCGTGTGGTGACTGACTGACAGCTGCCCAGCTCTGATGATCTAGACACAAGCTACAACAGCAAGCCGCTGCATCAATCTCCTACCCGGTATAGCTCTATGTAATCATTATAATTATGATGTACACACTTTGATTATTATATATATATATATATACCAGCTATGCAGTATGTATTCCTATTTTCGAGAAAAAAATTCCAAAATTTGAGGCACGCCTCAAAATTCATGCTTCAAGCATTTCTCTTCTGTTTCTCTCCCTTGGGTGCTCTCAAGTCCGATGATGCAGATAAAAAAATAAAGCTCCGATAGCAAGGGGCTAAACGTTTCACGAGTTACGGCAGTAAATAACAATACTTGCCTCGTGTTTGATAGATAGGTGCCACGCCCCATTAGAACATTGGTTTTTTTTTGCTACTGTACTCGGTCACTCCCGGAATAGCGCGGAAAGCTGTAATGCGGGTTTGAGTTATGTCCCCCAACAGCAGCGTTATATCTGATTTTTACGGTATTGTATTTTACTACCTCATGTTGTATAAGCATCGACTGTCAAGTGCTCTTCTGGATAAGGCCTTAACATAACTCTTTCATATAGCTTGGAGAGCATGACTTCAAAAACATACTACTATGGACTTTAAATGTCACAATAAAGCAAGACATTCTGTTCTTGCTTGACCAAATTGCAATTTTGGGGAAAGTCACAAATTTGGTCAGTTGCCTACATTTGAACGTTGAATTTAATACCTTGAAACCCTGTTAAGAAGTTCCCACATTAGAAGTTTTCCTGCTTAATAAGTTGAATAATTGTGCACCTTGTCTATCTGCACATGTATAATTTGACCCTAAGAAGTTTGCCTGGTTAATAAGTATTATTTTTTCAGTTCCTTCAGGACAGAGTTTTACTGTACTGTGTAGAATTTGCATCTCTATTAAGTCTGAAAAATGGAAAATGCTGGGAATATTTTTTTCCCCTCAATTTGGTAGCCATCCAGTTTATAGTATAAGTTGTTGAAAGTTTAATTACAGTCTGTCAAAATTCCAGTATAATTTTCTATTTTCAACATTTCCAGTTTTCGGTTAATACATATTTCATCTAGGGATGGATTCTTTCCATGCTTCGATTCAACCAGTTCCTCTCGGAATGGAAATTGTCAATTCTTATCTCAAGATTTTAGGAATTTCTCCCGAATAAATAAGTAAAATACAGTAAAACCTTGTGACCCGTTTATTCCGTTTTCCGTATCAATCTTTTTTGTTGGATGGTCCTGACAATTATTCTCTTTAAATGTTTAAAACCCTCTTATACCACTAAAAATTTTGCGCATCCATCAATTGGATAATTTGCCCGAAAACCAAAACATATTCGGAACAATCATTTAGCTATGAAATACAGTGGATTTTCTATGATTCATTCCAGTTATTTACATTTTACTGCTATTTTCATCGGTGCATTCGTCACAGATTTTGCACATCATTTGTTTAAGAATGCATACCAACACGGATAATCGACGACTGGTCCTATCAATTGTATTGTTTAAATTCTGCAACAGTTTATAGTGTCCTATATACTACTATTCTTCTTATGTATTACTGCATTCATAGGTTGGCGAAAATCAGAAACCATCATGTATTCTTATTCTCCTTAGTATTTACTGCACTCATAGGCTGGCGACAATGAATACCGTAACACATTCTCTTACATTATTCAACGATCTATGGTCTTCGTTATTATAAACAGAATTTGGAATGAGGTTAGAGCAGTGGCTTTATTTTGACGGACGTGATTGCGGAAACTACTGGCTGTGTCCTCTGATCTTTGGTGTTAACTATAGGATGTTTATGAAAGGACAAACAACGAGGTGATAAAATAAAAGTCCTCTGTTTACGACCAAAGAGGAGAGGGATTTAAAAACAGAATAAGTATCCTTATAGGAAACTTTGGTCCTGTACACTTTTAGCGATGTCAAGTAACATGAAGCCAATTTCATGGGGAACATTTGGGGAGCTAGACTGGTACCTTAGGTTCTGGAGGTGCTTGGTTGTACAGAGTCGGCCTTGTAGGCTGGCGAGAGGGCACAAAATCAGGAGTTACAGTAATAACCCTAAGTCATTTCTGTACCTGGTGTTTGATGATGTGAAGATGGATGATCTTTCCTGCTCCTGTGCTCAAATCTACAGGGGAGCAGTGATGCTGATGTTGGCTTGATGAAGCGTGGGGAGGCAGTGTTCGTATCAAGCGTGGGGAGGCGGTGTTCATATCGGGAGAAGTGATCGGTTGTATATGCTCTGGCAGTTCTTTCCTATGCCAGGACCCCCAGTCAAGACCCAGGAGAGCTTCTCCTCCTGTTGTATGGCCTCTATAGCCCGATGTTCGTTAGTGGGGAGGTTTATTATGGGTCCAAATAAGGGTACCATTTATTAAACGTGGTGGGATGTATTACTATAAACTTGAGTATTGTCCATTTCATATATGTTGGGTAATATCTGACAGGCAATGTGACCAACCTACAAACTATGTAAACAATAAATGCTCTCGTATGTAAAAAGTTGTATCAGCTGATGAATTGCTGCTGAGTATGTCATTAAGTTGGCGATTTTGATGATGGTTTTGGAGGAAAATGGTACTCGGAACTAAAAGTTGTAATTAAAAATTTTAACTTTACATACATTTATGTTTTAAATTATGTTTTTAAAGCTATATTAAAGTGAATGGACTTAAACTAGTGCTTAGCAGTTATAACATAGTATGTCAACACATACAAAAAGTAAACATTTCCAGCCAATCAAAAGCCATGTTTGTGTTTTTCAGTTTCCAGCCTGGAAAACACTGTTGTGTATATACTTTTTTCTCATGGTGTTGATACAAATATCTTGTTGGTGTTGTCCGAATATATAATCGGTACCTAGTTAGTTAATTTTTTATTTGCTATCTTTAAGCATAGTCTGTGTAGGTACCGGTGTAGTGTGTTTTCTTGATTTAAGTGTAATATTAATCTGCTCATGTTTTACTGCTTCGTAAAACTGCTTACTCCGCCATTTTCATTAACTGCCATCCGCGACACTAACTTACATATCAATTTGTTGGTTTCAGCAAATGTGCACAGTGTTGATTGTACTGAATGATTCTGCAAATAAATTATTTAAATGATAGTGACGAACAAACATGATTTTAGTGGAGTGAACTTGCAAGGATTACCATAGAATAACACGTGTTCAAAGGTTGAGAATTTTACAAACAATAAGGTGACATGATTTGTAAATAATGTATTTGTAAACCATTACTATAGTTATTGAAATGCAAGTGGCCTGAAAAAGCTGCTCTTTCGACACTTTTGTAGTGTGTGAATAATATTTGTTTGTCTCCATCGTAAATTCAAGTGCAAGGTTATCTTTGGTCAAAGTGGGTGTGTATATATTGCTGCGTGTCTATGAATACAAACAGCGGTGTATGTATCACGTTTTGTTTTTCCATTAAAGTTAAAATATTCTGTGTTATAATAATTTGAATTTTATTTCCATAAGAGTAAAATTTTCCACTGCTCCATCAAAACAGTATGCAACTCGAATGCCACACACTTGTAAGGACATCAAAACAATGCCGTCTCACGAAAGATGTTAAACGAAAGTCCCTCCGCCCCCTCACTGTTTCCCATTTTCCAAAAAATACAATAAACAGAACCCCAACAAAATTAACTTGGCAATTACACAATTAAAACAGGTTGGAATGTCAAGCTGGCTATAATGTCCTACATTCATTACTGGACGGAAGTTAACTAACGTCAGTCTTTCAATGCCTGCCATGACGGGAAACATTAGGAAAGACGAAAATGCAAGTGTGCATTGGACTCTTAACATTTGTTTACAAACATCTTTTTCCTCAGTGACAAACAGCTCTGGTGGAAGGATCCATTGTGGCCATGCTAATTTTCTAGAACTGTCAAAATTTACCGCATTTACATGAAATGGACAATAGTTTCAATTGACGGTAAATTAATTCTCTTACTGCAGCCTGCATGGCCTTTCTACGTCTTTTACGTATATTTCCCTGGTGTACGTAAAACATTTACGACTGTCAAACTGTAAATGGAGAAACTGTTATTTAGATGGCCCTAGCGTGTTCTTCCAGTACAAAGTATTAACGCCTTGCATTTCCAACATCCGCCCTTTGCAAGCTGGGACTGAACTAAGGGTTGTGCAAATTTACAGAGTCCTGGGTGAGGTACCCACAAGAGGTCAATCAGCCCTGATTGCTTCTAGTCCCCCTCCAGCCTTTGCAAGTAGGGAGAACTGAATACCCGGTCTGGTCAATTCTATGTAACTTAAAAATATTTTGACAGTTCGACAAAAGTAGCTGCAAATGTTTACTTTTTGTTTGTGTTTCCTTTCTCCATCAGCTGATGCATCAATTGGTGGCTGTATATTTTATCAACACGCTGTCAGCCAATCCACTTGCCAGTTTACTATAATGCTAAACAAATTTTAAGGTATTTTAGACTGACATTGTGTAAAAATTTTGTAGTTATAAAAGTAAAAATATAAAACCTTGTAAAAATTAAATATTTTCTAACTTTTTTTAATTTTTCACAGACAGTGAGTTTGGGTTAATATTTGTGAGACAGTAATTGTAGTTCTTATCACACTAAAACATTACGTCTTTTTCAAAAGTGAAGATTAGACAACTTCCGCTCCATCCCTACATTAGTTTTGCTCAGGAGTTGGAAGTTTGTATTTTGATTTGTCCTGATGTAAGGTGAAGTTGTACTGTCTACAGTTTAGATTGTTTTATTCTTTGGCCCATCATAACTGTGCAGCTTAGGCAATGAAAGAGTTATTTTCCCCACTGCTAGATAGCGCTAGTAGTATGATATTAGTTTGTCTTTGCTTTCCTCCCTTCTATCGACCGGTGAAGTCAGATAGGCAAGTCATGCATTCGCTACCCCCTGCTCTACGACAACCCCTAGCCTTAGAGTAGAAACGTCAGCCAATCAGCGTTGGGCAGCGACCCATTTTAATATAAAAGGAGATACTGCCTGTGTCTCTAGAGCAGTGTTAGTACCTAGGGATCTGACCAAATTGATCAATCTTGGACCATCCAGCACGCGTCACTCGGACACTGACCACCCTGCCTTTGTCTAAGCTCCACTTACAATTAGGTTTTACTTCCAGCACTAGCCGCTCTGAATTTAATTTGCCCTTACGTTAGCTAGGTTTCTCTCCTGCTTCGTACTCTGCAGTACACTGGCGTATCTGTTGGGAGTTCCTATTCTTGAGTCCTTCTCAGGACTCATCCTGACAACCTCCCTGCATAGTTTCCCCAACAGCTACATATCAGCATAAACATTTCACTAGTTATTATCACATTTAAATGCTTGTTAATTGAACTCTGAGCGCATCATGAAACAACATTATTTATGTTTCAAAACAATAGTTGTACAGCTTGCAAGGAGCACGCTGTAAGATCTTGGTTGATTCTGCGCACAGCCATGTTGTTTGTTTATTCTAGTGATATAATTTTTTGCCTAATATGCACTTTGTTGTTGCAGAAACTATTTTGCACCTACATTGTGATTTGATATGCTTAGTTAGATTTGAATTCATAAGTACCAAATAACAAAAGTGCAAAAAAGAATCTGCTACACTTTGTAACTTCCATAGTTATAGTTGGTTTACAATTTGAATGACTTTATTAACCAAGACAGATTGTTTTGCAGATGTCCGTTATGTTGTTTTCTACGTAGTCCCTGCTCACACATTTTAAGATAAGTTGGGAAGTGACTTATAGTAGCTGAAATTCTACATTTTAACTTTGTGTCTTTCAACCTTAGGCCTACAGCCCAGTTGTATGAATGTGAGTAAATGTGTAATTAAAAAGGGGATAAGAAGTGTTGTTCCATAATAGTTTATTTTCCTGGCATTTCTTCAATTAGAAATTGGACCCAATTTATGATTTTCTGTAGAGTTTACGGTCAACAAATGTGTGAAAATGTTATCTTTTGAACATCAAATCCTTAGTTATTTATGTCCGAGGCTTGTAAACATTCTAATACTCGTCAAAATTTCCAGTGTGCAATTGCTGTAAGAGAAAGATCTGTAATAGGCACTCAAAATACCTCATCTAACCTAATATTACACTTCTGCACAAAGCACAAGGTTCTTTCTTTAGAGGATGATGTGATGTCAGTCTCTCTTGAGAGTGATGCTCCAGTGTACCAGAATGTTTTGAATTAGCTGTTTATTCATCACGTGAATCTCTCATCTCATTCACAAAAACATATAAGCAAATCCATTACAAAGCTATAATCCATACTTCTACATCATCAATTTCTACTTCCAAGTCCAACATCGCCAAAAGTGTCCAAAAGCTCAGTAAAGATGGTACAAAGTATTTACTCTTCCATCTCTATTTGATGCCATGAGAAAATTCGAACCTGGTGATGGTAGTGCTGGTGAAATTACTAATTTGATAGGTGAAACGATATACATTGATTTTCAGCCACTTAGTCTGGTTGAAAACAGATGTTTTCGTCAAATAGTTGTCAATAAACAATTTATAAGTTGTGGGATAATTTTACATCTTAACTAAGAGTCTTGGTAAACATTTTCATGCACTGTATTCTTGATTTTCCAGTTTGATTTGAAGTAAACAATTTATTTTGATTGATGATACTACACTTTTATCTTGATTTAATTAATAATAAAGGTGAACATTAAAAAATGTATTAAAGACTACAATTTAATCATGTAAATATACTTTTTATGAAGGAACCATGAGAAGAATCTGAATCATAGGAAATTTGAGATCGGAATCGAAAAATATGAAATCGACCCAACGCAATTTTAATCCCATTACAAAGAAAAGTTGCATTTTTTTGTAGTGTTGAATGGTGAAGTATCTGTCAGAGCTTTCTTGTATTAGACAATTTGTTGTATCTAAAATCTAAAGGGGGGCATTGTACAATTTTTCCTTTACAACCATTGTGAAAAGATAAAGATGGTGGTATTTTTTAGATTGTCCTATAACAGTCTGGCCCCTATATTACAAGTAGCCAATGTTACGAGAGAGCAATTTCAAGGCCATTCTCAGGAAGCGTCAAAATTTAAAAGTTGACAGAAAAAAATCTAGCAAAAATTTAAGAATTCACTATGAAATTATTTAAAAATAGGTTTGCTAGTCCACAGTGATGATATTTATGGGTTGTAGTGTTGTTACTCGTAATTGATATGTCACAGTATGAAAAACAAGAAAAAAACTGTAAAATACATGAAAAAATGTGGCAGTGGTGGTTTGGAGCAAGCAGCCTGGCCTGGCCTGCATGCAGTACATGATATCACAAAAGGAAGCTTTTTTCTGTACCCACTCTGCTCCCACACTTTTTACCTTTACAGTAAACTCTCAATTCTTCAACCTTACATGGTTAGTTACATTTTTTCATAATTTCCCAGAAAGGGTTGCTATTCCATGGGTCATAGAAATGAGTGTTGACTAGTTATTTCTCCTGAAGATAGGAATGGGTCCACCAAAATGACCAGTTGTCAGGTCCATTATAATGCCCATAGCAATAAGGCCAGGTTATGACACGAGTTAACAACCCCACCTTTCTCCTCTTCTGTCCTCATTCTCATGATCGCTCCACCATATTATTTATTGTCGCGTTCGCTCCACCATATTATTTATTGTCACGTATTTGCCTTGGGATATGTTTTAAGATATTCCTTTTAAGTTTATCTTGGCATCTCTTTTTGATTTCAGAGTTCAGATTGCATTTGGAATTGGCCATATCCATTGTTAACAGCCTACCTGTTCCATGTTTATATTGGACTAGCTGTTACCCGTGTCTTCACCCACGTGAAAATTCAAACATTAAATATAATTACCAACTGCTCTACCTTAATGGTTGGTGGCATATTTTATGTATTCCCTATGAAACTTTGTTTTTTCTGGATGAAAAGTACCCTACATGCTAATCCAGGATATAATGTACCCCTGTACCATATTTCATCCAAATCCATCTAGCCATTACACCGTTATTAACAAACATTCAAACTTTCGCCTTTATGATATTATTAGGATTACGATGACACTGTTAGTTTTTCCGGGGTGAAAAGTACCCTATTTGCTAATCCGGAATATAATCTTATCCCTGTACTAAATTTTGTCAAAATCCGCTGAACCGTTATGACGTTATTAACAAACAAACATGAAACTTTCACATTTATGATATTACTAGTGATACCACCCAGTTTTGCCTGGGTACAATTTAATTTTTTCCTGCCTGCTGGGGCACGCGAGGCCATGCACTTGCTTCGTACACCTCCTCTTGCAACTGCATCACATCCACCCTTCCCCCTCAACACCACCTCTTCCGCATATAGGTTCACATGTGTGTCTCAAATTTAGAAACTTTTCGTAACTTTTAAATTATTGGTGATAATTGTATGATATAAAAGACATTTCGTATCTAGATTAAACAGTTTTAACTTCAAATTAATCTTATTTTGATAATGTTTGTTCTTTATGGTTAGAAAAGGCAATGAATTTTGTGTTTGTTTTTATTGTGTGATTTAAATTGTAAATATGCTTATTACTACTTGTCTATTAAAGATAGATATTTGCTACCACTGATTTTTTTTTGGAGATCATTTAATTTTACACAGTTCTTTCGTACATGATTTTGCTATAATGTATTTGCTAGTGTATAGAACACCCTTTTTTCCTAAAATAAAGGAAAACATTTCTGGGGTGCACCTATACACAAAAAAAAAGAGGAATGGGGAGTGATAGCCATAAATTGTCGGGGGGGAGGGGGGGTTAGTGAAATGGCTGGACTGTCTGTCCAGCCATTTCTCATCTCTTTTGCTCTGATATATATATATATATATATATATATATATATATATATATATATATATATATATATATATATATATAGTGACATTCTAGCACAGCAAAAAAAAAGATTCTCTGTCGCTGCTAAAAGGAAAAAAACAGAAGTGTCGATAGTAGGAGTGTGAAGTTTTTGGAATTTTTTTGCTATGGTTTTTTGCACCCAAGTTACCTAATTAAAGTATTTTCCCTGGAACTTGTTGCAAAAATCATGGTGCCCATTATACATGAGTAAAAATATAGTATCTCTAAAGTATTAGACAGCGTATTTCACGAGAGAGTGCTGACTGCAATCTTTTTCCCCTACTTGATTCACTAATACCATTAATGTTCAGCTCCTATAAGTGCTAGGGAAATTTTTAATACACATAAACCTTCCTCGATAAATGCAGATCATAACAGTAGAAACCACTCCCAAATCCGTTCAGTGGTTCTCGATATTAGCGCAGTCATACAGACACGTGCTAGGGACTCCGTTTATAATATGTATTGACTATGATTTTGGTCTTGTGCTTTTGACTTACTAGGCATGATACATGCATATTTCCATTTGTGTTGTTTACAGTTAACAAACAGAAAATTCAGTCTACAAAACTTGTGGAATCCCTTCTCTCCTCTGGTGTACGTGTGGGTACATCTTAAATGTGGTGATGTTGACCTAGGTCAAATGTAAAGCAGATGTCGCAGAACTCCAAGTCGAGTTTTCCAGTATTGTGGAAGTTGTTTCCTGTCAAAATTTATGCAGCACTGTGTTGAAACTTTTTTTTTATATCAACAAATGTTCATGCTTAACTTTCTGGGGTATTATTTTATTCTAAAGCCTTCTGAATATTCAAAGAAATTTATCTGTTTGTAATAAAGCTTCTGATTTCTCTGCAAGAAGCTACGGAAAATAGAATTTGCGTCATAAAGGGACTTGGCACCCGGTGTTAACATTGCTTTATTGGTACGGGAGGTTGTAGGTATACACCATTCTGGGGTCTACAGTCAACTCTCAATTCTAAGACTTCTGGAATAACGACCCTTTTTTGGGGAAACGTGAAACAATTTTCCATTAATGACTCTCAAAATTACCCTTTTCCAGTGAACCATGAAGGGTCCTAGAATTAAGAGTTGGCTGTACTTTTATTCAGAAGGTGGCTGGTTATTCAAATTAATTACTATTTAATTTAAAAACTTATTTTTGCATTGTGTATAGTTCAAAACTGTCTTAATTTGAGAAACTTGCTTTCAAAACAATGTTTTTGTTTTTGGAAAGGGGGTGTCAAAATTGATGCGCTGCAATTTTATGAGTACAACGACTTTACTAAGTCATTCTCAGGAATCGTGGGGCCTCATGAAATTGGGGTTCGAACTTTTTGAATAAACAAGCAAGTGTTAGCAGAATAGCCAACATAAGGGTATGCTTTGCATAATTTTACAGTTACTCTGACTTTAGAATATAATTGTGCAAAAACTTTTTCCTTGAATATAATATGTCTTGCAGAAATGTAAAATGTGAAAGCAACAAGCTGCTAGGCTACTAATAACATTTTTAAATAATATGCAGAGAACACAAAACATTTAGGTTCTCTCGGATTGACGCACATAAACAGTCGTGTGGTCATGTATCCTTTGTATGTGCAGTCAGGATTGTGTGCTGGCAGGGGTTACACATTGCGATTTGTCACAAGTTTGCCATCACTCACTGAAGCGAGCCTAGTCTGTGGAATGTCGCGACCATGCATCCACCTGGAAAATGTGTTCAACTTTGTATGTGTGTAACCACAACTATAGGCTTTTCATGGTAAAGTGAGCACTTTTTAAGGCCCTTATGAAATATTCCTTTGATCCAATTTCTATCTTTCTGTTGCTTCTTAATATAATCATTGCAATGTGACCAATAAACCCACTGTGTACATTTCATCTCCATCAAAATTTAATGCCCGTAGGGAGGGCCTTAAAAAGTGCTCACTTTATCGTGAACAGCCTATACCACCCTGTAAGTACTTGTGTTTTCTTTCTCTTCTGTTTAATGTAATTATGTACATATATGTTTCATGGTTGTTATGCAAGTGTGTTGAGCAGGAGAACATGTGTAAGGCCTTTGCTGTTGTGTGAGAAAACGTGATACTGGTTCAGGTCTGCAAGGGCCTGTGCGAGGTGTGGGTGGCCCTTCCCAGCAAGTGATGACACCCGGTGGTCGAGGGACACCTCAGGTGTCTGCTCCACCCCAGATGAGGGCCCCCCAGCCAGGAGCCCGTGCCATGCCAATGGGTGGCCCACCCCCAGGAATGATGGGTCCTCCGCCTGGCATGATGGGTGAGTGGCACTGTATTGAGACAGTAATACTTTTCTCGAAAGTAATGTGCATCTAAAAATATTTGCAAAATTAAAAAAATGTATTTTATGTATAAATTACCCGTATTTTGGCGTGTATAGGCCGCACCAGAAGTTTTGATGAAAAATTAGGGATATTAAATATTTCAAGTATAGGCCACACTGAATTTTTTATTTCTGTAAATATTGTGAAGTCAGTATTCCGTACAAACATAATAAAGTCAGACTTGATTTCTGCCCTGCAAATCATTTGTAGCCATTTTTTTTTGGTAAAATGTGCATCCTATACACTCTGAAATATGGTATTTAGTTGTTTATGCTATTATGTTTTGCTATTATGACTGCTTTTGTATTTATACTACATAATGTAATGAATGTCACAGATGTGTGTTAAATCCAGGTTAGACCCTGGATACAAATAGGTACTGGCAAAAGTGGCTACAGGACATGCCAACTTAGTATTTTCCATAATTTTTATAGAAACGTTCGTGTTGCATTTTTAAGGCTGTTGCCTGGTTGAGAATTTGTTGTAGGGAAATACAGTGGAAGTCCAATGTAATGAGTATGCTTTATGACAAAAAGTCCACTATAACAATCATCAGCACAGTCAATTGCCCATATACTCAGTGGGAAAATAATTTGGTAATAACGAATCCAATGTGGGTTTATTTTCGTTATATGATAGATTAAATAGCAGCACTCTGCAGTTTTCTTGAAAAGCAATGCAAGAAGAAATGATTTTGTTAACAAAAAATGTAACGAAAGGTTTTGGTTTCCGTGTGTACACTTCGTGAACATGGTAAAATCGCTGCTGGCTGCGCGCAGACTTATTAACGCCGCACAGTTTGCCTGCTGTGGTGCCGTGCTGTCCAGTCCGGCATTGGCACTCAACTGCTATGTCGCGTGCTTGCTGTTGTGCGTTCACCACTGTGTATTTGTATAGATGCAAAGCTGAAAGTTTCAATATCGGCCAAAGCTAATAGTGAAATGCTACGTGAATATCTGTCCCTAAAGTAAAATTGAATGTAAATTTACGTACGGATTAGTGTTTCTTTGAATCTATCATTGGAAATTGCTGTATTTTTTCATGTGAAAATATGGGGTGCTGCCTGTACACTAGACTTTGGAGGGGTGGGGGGGTTAGAGTGTAAAAATGTTTCTGGCCATGATAAAATGACATCTAAAGTCCCGCATCGTCAGGGAATATACCTGAGAGTACAAGTAAATTATTTATACGTTCTATTATTGCATTGAACAGCAGCTAAGAATTGGGTAATCTGATTGCCGGCAAATGTTCGCCTTAAATTCTGTTAGGGGAATGTTTTTGTTTGTTGCGATTTTTCCGACTTCAAATGGAAGCATTTCTGTGGTGACAGAAAATCCATTATTCCTAGTGGTGGGCTCATGATGAAACAGCTATTACAGTAAAACTCTGTTAAGACGTTTCTGAAGGGACTGAAAAAAATAATGCTTTTTAACCAGATAAACTTTTTAAAGGGGTCAAATTACACATGTGCAGGTAGATAAGGTACGCAATTACTGTATTCATCTTAATAAGCAGGAAAACTTCTTCTTAAGTGGGAACTTCTTAACAGGGTTTCATTGTATTCCAGTTCTGGGTATTTAAATATTTTTCCTAGCAAAGGACATTTTTTAGGCAATTTTTACATCATAGTTTTTTCCCTGCACCAACACCGTACATTTTTATAGTTGATGCAAAACTGTTGATCAGCTGCCCTTTTTCATTATCGCAAGGCCATGTTCTAATTGGCACCTTTTGTTAACAATATGATCATGTAACCTGTTTGTCTACAAAATCTACTACGTATTTTTGTAATTTGCATTTTGACAACTTTGAAGTTGACAAATTAACAAATCGCCACCATATTAGTTTTTATTTTTGAAATCATGACAACACCAAAATAATACAGCATTGCATGCTAGGCTGTTAAACATAGTATTGTTTCAACTAAACTTTACAAAATGCTATACACAAATGAATTTAAACACTGCCTCATGTGTGTTTATCTGTGAAGCAGGAAGCGCACACAAAGAAACAGGGAGAGCGAACTGAAGTGATGGATACCAGCGGCACAGCTGTAAACCGCCTGCTGGCAAAGTCATATGTAGGGTCATATTAGTTACACACATCACAATTGTGCTGTTGATGAAGGATGCCTGCAATCACTTCACGGGAGCGTGTAGTTGACAAATGACGTTTGTTCCCATACATGAACAAACCTCAGGCTTTAAAAAAAAGTTTCATACAGCCTGTACAAACCAAAATACAGTATACATTGTATATGGTACTATACGTAGCAATTGTTTGAGTGACCTTATTTATGAAAGTTACCATTTTATAGTACGGATTATGCATATGTGGACATTTTTGTTTCGTGATATTCAGGAAATGTTATATTGTTTTTACTTTTTATACTAATATTAACGTCGCGTAAATTAGAATAGCAACCTGTCTGGCGATTTTAAAATTGCCAAATTATTTTTATACTATCGTGCAGTAAAAGGTAAAGTATATTTTGGTGCTAAACTGTTGCACATTTTGCTAATTAATGTTTATCTCGTGAATCAATCTGCATTTTGATAGTCACTTACATTACTGATTTTTGTTAACTTTTAATAGTGTAATAAAATTTCTTCACTCAATTTCAGCAAAAAAAAATGTGCCAAGTGATTCAGCAAAAAAATGTGCCAAGTGACAGTTGTACATACAGTAGAACCTCTCTATTACGACCCTCACTGTTCCCGAGAATAGGGTCAAAATGGGGGGTGGGGGGGTGATAACTATGAGGGTTGCTTTGAAACCCTTAATGTCCTACTTAGACATCTGAAGAGAGAGCTCTCAAAATAATTACTCTAAAAATCACAAAGATCTATTTAAAACCATGTCATCTAAAGTACGTGCTCATTTCAAAAAGGTACAAGAGTAAAAATTAGGAATCTTATAGACTTGGTCACACTGACTCACCAACTTAATACCGAATTAAAAATTAAAATCATTAAATTAATAAATAGACGTATTTATCCTATACCAATGACAATGGAAGTGGTGCTAAATCTACTAAAGGAAAGAGTGAAATTTTCCAAAAATTTGATTTAATAAAACCAGCAAAATAAATTATACAAAAGTATCAACAAAAATATCAATATCAGAGACTGAGAATTTTCTACAAGTTATAACAGGCAGACTTTGGTATCTAGGCTTTCCAATTCTACAGATTTAATAGAAATAAATCAGCCACCTCAGAACATTAAGAAAAATAAAAACCCTAAACTATTAATTCTCATATAGATGTTCAAAACTTTTTTCTTATTGTTTTGTCACTACACAAAGTAATTACAATAATTTATCTTTAATGCCTCGGATTTACACCAGATTTAAAAAAAAAAGTGTTACACAGTTGCACAGCAAAGAAGCTAGTGCACAAATTCATTGACCTGGCGGGTGAACATTGTCACACAACTTACAAAAACACACTCTGCGTCATACTTTTACGTCTAATTTTGTCAAATTGGAACTAAATCAAATGTTTGACACTGTTACTTATAAAATTCCAATCCTCAAATACTTTGGCGTCCAAACCATTTGTTAAAGCATCAAGTATAGAAAACAAAATTAAACTGTAAAAAATAAATGCCACACCAAGCTACACGCTGCGTCACCCACACACTCAGTGTCCCTGTTGCCAGGCGGTCGTCAGTGAAAACCTTGCCGCCTCCCGCCTCACCCACATGGTGCAACAACTACCTCCCCTCAACCCTCAGGCACCTTGGAGCTTATGCACTGCCGTTTTTCAGCCCGTGCGCAGCTCAACAAGTTCACGAGTCATGCCATCGCGCCATCCGCTTTCGCTGAGCGCTCATCTGTCCAACCACGACCCATGTTCACATATCCGTTGACTGGACTGCGTGAACAAAAACCCAAGTCAGCGCCAACACCACAGCCACGACTTGAGGTAGCAAAAGGCTCGAGTTAATTTCAAAATCCCTAACCAGCCATCAACTATAAACTGGGTGAGAGTTTACAAATTTTGAGGGGGGGGGGGGGGGAACTACAAATTTAAAACCACCACAAAACACCATTATCAAGTTAATGCCTGAATGGGTCCTAAGAAAAAAACACTAATCCCCTTACTAATGACTCTTGGGGAAAAAATTACCAAAAAAATTACCCAAAACTCAAGAAAAGACTCCCCATCCAATCAAAAAAATAGGAAACCAGTAAAAAAAATTACTTTCCTGAAATTTTGACTTTGTAACAATATACCAACAATTCTGGAATACTGAAGGTCCAGCTCCCCTGCTCATAACCTAAATGCTCTGATGAGCATGAGCTTCTGTGTTTTACAAGTAGATAGTGAAAGACAATTTATGGAGTTTTGGGTGAGAATTTTGCATTACATGATAGTAAAGTTATTGAATTACAATGGAATGTTCTTGTTATATTGGCATTTCTACAGGAAGTGTATGTCACAAACTGTCTTACTCTAGTCCTGTGTATTGCATGATATTTCTGAGTTTACTGAAGAACAGAAAACTTCTTTTTCAGTGAGAACTAATTGTAATGATATAAAAACTGTATGTACTTTTCAGAAGGCTGGATTCTGTTCAGATACTTAACATTTACGCAAGTCTTGTTCAGACCCTAACGGTGTCCGTTCAAAACCTGTTAAAAATCACTGCAGGAAATATCAATAAAACGTTCAGACTGCAATCCTGAGTTAAATTTTATCCCAGGGAAAGCGTTGTGCACAAAATACTTAAACAAAATTCAAAGACCAAAATAAGTCAAGATGTCAAAAGTGTAGATGTTTATGAACCTGAAACTGTCCTTGTTGAGTCTGGTAATGAAGCTTGTTCTCAGCAGGCATTTCTCCTGTCAAGTTGCATATGTCAAATGAAGCTAGAGCCTCACTTTTAAAGAATAAGATGAATCAAATAGCTACTTTTGTTACAGAAAAGCTAAGTACATCTTTTGAGTTGAACATTTTGACTGACAGTGAAAATATGTCAAAGAAGGTGTGATACATGACACACTGCTGTGCAGCACTACTGCGCACACTACTGGTCGACTTCACCCCATCAGTGAGTGCTAAGAGCCTTGCGGTAAGTCTAAAGCGGCGTACATTTGTTCTAGTGGCTACAGGGTTGATTCCACGCATTGGACAACTACACACACTTAAAATGATTAATGTGTTTAATTATGGAAATTGTACTGCCTACCCAGAATTCGACATGTGGTAGTCGCCACACCCTCGACCAGAGATTGTTTTACTCAACGAGTCACGGACCAGTTGACACCGATAAGGAAGTTGAAAGAAACGCGTTTGCGCTGCCTGCTACCCTGAGATAATCCACACCTGCGGTGGAAGTCTAGCAACCCCCGCACCCGTGTGAGAGCCACGAAGCTAAGATTTTGACTATATAAGGAATCCTGAAAACGCTCTTGCCAGAGTTTGTAGGACTGCCGACTGCAGAGGTTGGAGGGATCTCCTGGGTCTGGACAAGACCTCCACCTTTTCCAGCCTGAAAAAGCCTAGCCTTCCTCTACCAGCAGCCTGCGAATGCACGTCCACCAGCTTGCAAAGGCTATCCAGCTCCGGCAGCTTGTGAAGGCTCTCCGGAGGTAATTTCATCGTCTGCAACCCTGCACTCCCTACTTCAGTCATTCCTTGACATCCGCGGTAGTAGGCCACCACAATGTCTCCTCTGGACAACCACCCCTCTGATAACAAACTCGCCGTTAATTGCGACATTTAGTATTTTTAGTGTTTGCTTGTTTGGAGATCATTCATCCATGTTTGCCTTCACCTAGTGTAAAATTAAATAATTATTGTTGGTTGTAGATAATAAAAGAACCGGATCTCCAGTGTTTTCTCAAGCATCAATAAAATGCTACGTAATACTAACCTTGGTGAGGTAGTCATGTACACATCCTTGATCATTTTAATTTTAATTAATTTCATTTGGGGCTCAACAGTAAACCTAACCTTTTACTGCGGAATAAGTGTGAGTGGGCCAAACCGTTCAGTATCACAGTGCCTGCAAAGACATACTGGGATTCCTGGGAGTGTCCGGTACACCTGCGCTTCCCTGCGGTATCATTCCGACTAGCCTGTCAGTGCCTCGTGAGTGCTTGGATAAGATACTCCCATGAGGGCTGTACTACGGCAGCTAGAGGGAAGAGTGAGACCAACAAGTAAATTAATGAAAATAGCTTCTGATAGAAAGAAAGAAACCTTGCAATATAACATTAGTTTGGTAAAGTTAATTTTAATAAATTTAGATGACTAGAAAGGGAGGAGGACTGCTTCACAGAAATTGTCGTTGAGTTCGACGGGCCCTACAGAATGACCTATCTCAGTCTGGTGGCGCACCACCAGTCAACTCCGCTCACAACACTGCACCCTCGTTCCCCTTACTAGAAGTCACTGCTCCCGCACCACGTCTGATTTCGCCCTATGTAGCTTGCGTACACGAATCCGCACTAGATTCTGGACTAGGCATCAATTGGCCATGGCCAAGCTACAAATACGTTAGCATTTTCAGCCCATATAACCCCGCACCGATTTTGAAGCCACCTGCCCCGTCCCAACTTAGTGACACTGTGCCACCATAGATATGTACAATTTTAGCGACAGCCGGAAAGGTAATTAAACTTGCCATACCTTCCAAAGCTACACCAAATTTCCAGACAACTTCCCCTCCGCATATTTTTTGTTCCTTCTAGTAAGCCTACAAGGCTGGCCCCTTTCAGACGTCCTGGAAGTGAACGAGACGGAGTAGGAACTATCCTAGGAAAGTCAAGTCTCATTCCCATTCCATTATCATCTCCAACCTCACTTACGATATTTCATTCTTTTGCACATCTGGCGGCTTGTATTTTGCAACCTTCACTGTGAGCAAAGTTACGTTCCCTAGGAGGGAGTTGTTTTTAACTAAGCTCACCCTGGGGTTTGATTCCTCTCCCTTCAAATACAACCCTTCCACTAGGCGGTATCCCCGTAAGGACCCCGATGTGGGACCAACCCCGACCCGCCAGGCAAAGGAAAATTTGTTACAAATTTATACGCCTCCCCCGAAGGGCGCCCCTTATAACCACCCAGAGGGAAGTCAGCACTCCCAACGATCCACCCCAACTAGGTGCCCACCCAGTGAGGCATAACGAGGTGAGAGACTCATTGCCGGTAGGGAGCATCAAGGTATAGGCTGGGTACCTCCTACCACCACGACAGGGTGCATCAGGTGAATACTGATTTTGGTAATGAGTGTGAACAATTTGTTCACAAGCTGAAAGACAAAATGAAGACTGCTTCTTCTAATCAAGAAAAGGATAGTACAGTGAAATCCTGTTAAGTTCCCACTTTAGACGTTTTCCTGCTTAAGTTGAATAATTGTTCACCTTGTCTATCTGCACATGTGTAATTTGACCCTTTTAAGAATTTTTCCTGTTTAATAAGTGTTATTTATTCAGTCCCTTTAGAAACTTTTTAACTGAGTTTTACTGTTTTTTGAATTTGCTTCTTAGCAGCTGGAACATTGCTAAAGTTCAGGGGAGTTTAATGTCGGCCAATATCTTGTCCGTCTGTCAAAAACATTGACCAAAAAGGATGGGATTTTGCCACAAATAGGGAAGGAACAGGGTAGAAATAAACTTGATGATGTTTCAATAAAAATTGTTGACATTTCTATGGAAATGACAAGTACAGCAGGATAATGTCAGGTAAAAAAAGATTGTGTGTCTGTTAGGGAACCTGACTGTGGTAAAGTTAACATTCAAAAAAGATTAATTTTATGTAACCTTGAGGATCTGTATGAAACCACTCCTGAAACAAGGGTTTTCCAAGTGTACACAATTCAGGTCCAAATTATGTGTGTTAACTGATTCATCAGGCACTCATTCTGTGCCCGCATCATACACCATAATGTAAAACTGATGCTTGCAGCTGTGAAAGTAAACAGGGGCTACTGACATCTCCAGTCATGTATGGTCTACTCTTTGCAGTACTGAACTGTGCAGTACTGCAAGAATGAGGCATGGTTTTGAAAAAAAAAAAAAAAAAAAAAAAAAAAACAGAATTGAAATTCAAACTATGGGTTTCAACAGACCATTGTGAGCTGTATACTTGTGTGCTTCCATTTGAAGAGTACTTGGATAAATTAGTGGAAAGGTGTGAGCAACTTCGAGGCCACCATTTTTTCACAAAGAAACAAGCAGAATTCTTGAGCACAAAAGAAGACAACTTTGCTGGAGGAAGAATCAATTCTAATGGGGGATTCTTCTGAAAATGTTTCTTTTGTGAAGAAGATTTTGGGAGTTCAAGCAGAATGGCATTTTTGCCACATGCCATGGAAAGGGTCCATGTGTTGGAATTCGTGGGGCAATTAAAAGAATTTTAGGAAAGGCAAGATTTCAGTGAACTGTAGAGAACCACATCATCACTCCCCTAGATATGTTCAAGTTTTGTGTGGACCATATAAAGAACATGCATTTTTTGTTCTGTTCAAATCAAGATGTTGAACAACTGCAGACAAGGTTCCAGATCGCCATTCCGATACCATACTTTAACCTAGAACATTATATAGTTTTATTTCCTTCAGCCAAAGTGTTATTTACGTCCGTGTAACAGTAACGTCCCTTTCAGTGCAATACAAAACTGAGGGATTACGTATGCTGTGTCGCAGTATGATACAGAATGGTGGTTAGGTGAAGTTGTGGAAGTGAAAGTTCATGATACTGAAGATGAAAATACCCAATAAATGTTAAACCAATATCATTATCATCTTATATTTAAATGATAATTAATATATGAAAACATCAATTTTGCTTTATGTGCTTGCCTTCATTTACAGTTAGCGATGTAACTGCAGTTCTACAGTTAGTTCAAAGGCACGTGGCACCTAAACCTATGAGAGTAACCCCCCCCCCTTTTTTTTTTTTTTTTTTCCCCCAAGCCTGTCCGGCGTGCATTTTCTAGGCTCTTAAAATGGCAATTATTATAAAAAAAATTTAATTCATCTAATTTTTTTTAGGTTGAAAGGCTATCAGTAACAGCTCAATTTTTTTCTGCACATACTATTCACACATTAGTTTAACAGGTAAAAATACTTGCATGTTGCTTTGAATTGAGTTGTGTGGGTCTAAAAATCTTTTTAAAAAAAAATCTCTGCTTAGGTTTAACTTGAACCTATCTTCGGCTAAATGAAGAAAAGTACATTCCTTAATCTGCTGCAAACAGTAAGCTATATCAAAGAAAGTACATTTTTAAAAATATTATAAAAATAGTTTTGGGGTCTACACAATTAGTGCAGATAACCTACCAAATTTCCTCGAAATCTAAAATGAGGTGGCAAAAAATTTTTTGTCAAGTTTGTTGATTTCACTTGGAGTGACCTGTCCGCATATTTCTCAGAGGTTTGTTGTGCAAATATAGGCTGTCAAAATACCCCATGTAAAATTTTCTTGCAATCCCTGCATCTGCTGATGCAGAATCTTATGTATGTGATGATAATATAATTTATGATGTTGCCGAATGCTGGCAGTCAAAAATTGATTTCTTATAAGACTATATTATTTTTTTACATAACCTATTTTTACAGTATGTAGGGCCAAAGGTAAAAATCCCACCCACCGGCCTCAATTTCCTTTAACTGTGAATATTGGTTATCTGTGTACCCTTATTCAATCATTACCGCAGAAAATCATGAGTTCACTGTTTGTGATGATGTATTCTTTATATTGGTGAGTTGAGGTGGTGCTTTTCAATGCATTATTTACAGTTATACTAATGCAGTTTTTTTTTTTTTTTTTTTAATTCCCATTTTTATTGTATTTATTCAAATGTATTGACAGATAATGTACAGCTTTCGTTATAACTCAATGTGAGGTTTAATAGGGTTAGAAGTTATATTTTATTGATATACATGTCATCCTGAAATTCTGTGTATGTGGAAATTTTTTGATAGTGCCTTGAAAAAAATGGTAAATACTTTGTAATTCTCTTTATTATACATTATTTAGCATTATTCAATATATTTTACTAATAATTCCGTAAGTGGAAATTAAATTATTTTTATGGCATTGTATTTGAGGTGCAGTATTCTGACACAAATAAAATTCTGATATTGATATGTATGTTCAAGTTATGGGTTTTTTAATATTGTAAGGAATGAAATTAGCATTAAATTTTAGACTCACTGTAGTAGGTACGTATAAAGTAGTAGTTTAGCATTATTCCAGTCCTTATAAAAATCCACTAATATGTATGCAAGCTTTATATGGCATTTATATTAATGAGTTAGCTTAAACATATTGAATTAGAAAAAGGATATACATGGATGAGTCATGCATGGGCGCTATTAGTAACGAGTGATTGTTTTGTTGCAGGAATGCCTCCGATGGCGATGGGCCGTGGAGCACCGCCAATGGGCCCTCCAGGAATGAGGGGACCTGGTACGCATGGTTATCAGTAGTCTTCTGGCATTGCAGTGCCGATGGACAGCACAGGCTACTATTCCAAGGTACCTTCTTGCCATCTTTTCCATAACATGCAGGTCACTCTATGAAATTGCCGAAGTTTTAAATACAGTAAAACTCTCTTAACACGTTTTTCAAAGTACTGGATGCGAAAAACTTCTTATCAGGGAATACTTCTTAGGGGGGAAAGAGTTTTTATATTTTAATAAAACTGCAGAATCTACAAAAGTTAACGCTTCACACTTTTTAGACCCGCCGCTACTAATAGAAGCTATCATGCGCACTTAAGCTGGATTTATAATAGCCCGACCATCTGACATCACAGCCCCGACACCGACAAAAATCAGCCAATTAGAAGCAGGGTCACCCCGACACAAGTAGATTCTATTTCTACTTTTGTCTGTCGAACTCGCTGGGCAGTATAAAACGTACTGTAAACACAACCTTACAACAAAATGTCGTGCTGATGTCACTACGGTGGTAAATTTTACTCTAAAAATATTTTACTTACATGTCCGTACTGATTGTTTAGTAGCAGACAGATAACTGGTTGTTGATTTGAATGAAATTAATGATGGATTGGAAAGTTTCACAGATAAACTTTTAATAAATAAAGTGCACAAATATCCTCAGTTATTTGATATTCGCTCAAAGCTATTTAAAAATCAACAGCATAAGGACTAAGGATGAGGCATGGGCGAAAATGCTAATAGCAGTAGAATATTTTGATGTCGCCTACAATTTTTACTACCACACGAACAAAGTATGGCACATTACCAGCCATATTAGGATTTGCCGAAAACCATGAATGCTTGTCGGATGGAAACTGTTGTGGAATTGTAAACACTGAACTAATTTTGGTGGTGGACGTGTCTTGTCGGACTGTTGGAGCGAGTTCGCCATGGCATTGTAAATCCATCATAACGCGGCAGTCCGACAAAACAGCCCTGACAATGATGAGAATTTTTCATCGTCCAATCGGGGCATGGTCACCCTGACAAATTCGCAGCCCTGACAGCCCTTCAA
This sequence comes from Dryococelus australis, assembly GCA_029891345.1. Lineage (NCBI taxonomy): Eukaryota > Metazoa > Arthropoda > Insecta > Phasmatodea > Phasmatidae > Dryococelus > Dryococelus australis. Next base: position 148,421,149 of record CM056996.1, read on the forward strand.
AAGTAAATTATATTTCTACTATTGTCTGGCATTGGACCGGTCGGACTCGCTTGGCATAAGAAAAAAAACCGTAAACATGATCTTGCATCACTACTTTCGTACAGATTTCACTACTGTTGTATATTTCACACTAAAATAATTTATTTATGTGTACATCCTGGCTTTCTTTTAACAGAAAGCTGTTAAATTGGTATAGTAAAAACCCCTCTATTACGACCCTATTTATTATTACCACCTCTCTTATGACCCAATCCCGAGTCACCCATTTCTCAAAACTTGACAGTTGTTTCCAAGCAGCGTGAAGCAATAAATTACTTTAAGTCAGAAGGGACTGTGGTATTTGAAGGGGGAGGGGGTTGCAGACCAGGTTAAGAATTCTTTGTCTAGTCATGTAGTACCCCATCACCGCCTCTGCCTCACCCCTACCACTCATTTTTTACTTCTGTCAACCCTACTGATAATTTTTTATGGTGAGCAATTTATTTTAGCGAGTTAGGCCGTGTACGTGTATATGCCACGTCAGAATTTTTTCATGAAAAATTTGTGTTGATTAATATTTTATTCTAAGTAGACCACACCAAATTTTTGTATTCCTGTAAACATTACTGGACCTCATTATATCAGTTCAGAGGCCAACGCCACCAGCCTGAGACCTGCCGTTTGACTTTGCACGAACGCACATTTAGTAAAGGCATTGGTGGCCCACACAGCTCCAAATCTCTGATCAGCCCGCAAAGCGTGGGGGATCAGTGGTGAATTACCGAGCCTGTGTCAGCAAGCCGATACTGGACATACTCAGTGAATTTGTTTTCTCGTCAGGGTGCACTTCGTATCTCGTAAAGCAGGGACTCTATGCCTTACCAGGTGAGGAACAGCAAAAAGCATAGGGAACACAACATAACGTTCCTTGCTGCCAAGCAGTTTAGTGCACTCGCATCTCCCACTAAGGAAAGGCGTGCGGAATGGGACTGTGCCGCCGAACTCAGGACCGTGCCGCCGAACTCACGCCAAGCAGTCACACTTGCTCTTGTTGTAATTGTATATTTTTCCCCGTCACTTCGTACCAACCCAGAGTACCACCCCGTGGTGAGAGGGTTGGTGTACAAGACTGAGGCAAGGTAGGGTTGGTCAAACCCACACTTTTGGAGTTGTGAGTCAGCCGCCTGGAATTGCCGCTTCAGAGTGGTGCGAGCCCGCCGCCATTAAGTGAGACACGGACAATATCGCCAGCATCATCTAGGACAGTGTAATTCAATATCCAACACCCCTTAACCAAACCCCGTAGAGCCTAACTTAAAATCTCCACTATTGGTGTAGCGACAAATTCCTCGACCAACGTGCCATTCAGTATAACTGGGCACAGGTCATGTGATTTTCTTGCATCCAACGTGGGGCGTCAAACTATTAACTGTACGCAGCGAACGGCTGAACTAGACCAACCAGGACCCAGAGAGCAAAGGGTCAAGCCGGTGAAACCAAACGGACTTCGGGAAGTCCACGAAACACCCCGTGGTGCCTATAACCACTAAGATGTCAATCTCGGAAGTCAATGCCGTCACAGGAAAAACCACGACAATGAGCATGACATACCTGATGCACAGTGTAGCCATGCCAACTGTTCAGGCAGTGGTTAACTGTGTATAGAAATCACATACTCCACTAAGATATACAACTATGCATGCCTACGTAGGCTTGCCAGAAGAGGCATGAGATACAGAAGGATTAAAGTACCGCTGTGCTGCTTGCCGTCAACAACCCACGAGCTTCTGCAATGAAATCACGTGTCCCGGCCGAGGCATTAACCGTATCAGTTGCACAACATGTAGCGAACCCTATCGTCACTTATTTATAGGGTGGCCCAATGAACGCTTCTCTGCCCGGGATGGCCTACCAGTGCAAGAGGTGCCAGCGAAAGCAAACCTCTCACTCCTACAGATCCAAGCCGTCCCGTATCTATCTACAACTGGGGACAGAACCTAGCCATCCAGTAACCGGTAGAGACGATGGCATTCTGATTGCCGACTTCATGGGACGACCCCATGAGGACCCAGTAGCATTCGCGCAAGAATGCGAAAAAGAGTTTACGGAAATGGACTTGCCAGTAAAACAGTGGGTTGACCGAGCCCAATTACATTTGAAAGACCCGCCCTCACCTGGTGGGAACAATAGGGTAATTCCTAACAGCCTGGAAGCAGTTCAGTAACAGGCTTGCAGCAAAATTTGCTGGCGAGAAGGTGTTGGCCGGACTGACATCTCAATTTTATAGCCAGACTCAGGTACCCAATGACGAAGCTGAAATCTTCGTACAAAGGAAGGAACAGATGTTTCGATGAGTGTTCCCTGGAGTCAAAGCTAATGCAGTTCGTTCCATCAGTCGGATGTTACTACCTAGTCTCCGGAACGTCCTCCTTACGGCTAAACCTACCGCCTTGGACTAACTGGTTGACCGAGCCCGAGAAGCAGAACAAAACTTTGCAGCACAGGTAGTCTTGAAAAACCTGTATCGACCAAAGCCCCTGAAGTTCAAGCTCCACTGGATGCACCTATTAAAAGTGTACAAGCTCCAACCATTCGCATGGCATTCGTACCCAAATGCTGGTTCTACCCAGAGAACCTCTGGAATAAGGACTGCAGCCGAAAACCAGTGGGGTCTGCCATTCCACCTAACAATGTTAATGGAACGCCAGCAACTGTCCTTGCATAACCGACTCCCGATAGCAAGACGGGAAATGCTGTAGCCAGGGTGTGAAATGGGTCACCACCACCAGACACCAAGGGCCCATCATCATCCAGGGTTTAAATGAAGAACCATCAGTCCCCGTAGCTCGTCATATAAAAGTCCAAATAAATGGAACAGAGTGCTGGCGCTACTTGACTACAGCAACAGAGAACTTAATCCGAAGAAACCTCCTGACTGCCGAACAACTACCGGACATACGCTCCCAACAGAAAATAGTGTGAATGGCCCTTCATGATACTACTCTCCAGGTTGACGGCCAAATTACCTTACAGGTAAATCTGCATTGCATCTCGGCATCTACCAAATTTATAGTATCACCGGCAATTACAGAAGCTGTGATAATAGATTGCCCATGGATACTGCAACAACAGTGCATCATAGACCATGGGCAACGCAGTGTGTACATGGACTTGAGCCACAAAGCTCGCATGAACTCACTACGGCAAAATCGTGGTGCAAGATATTAACTTCAATTATATTCACTGTCTATATATGTTGTATTTAAGTGACCAACGTGCGCACATGTGCCGCGAAATTCATACATGAGTGTACTCGCTTTGAATTTTGCTTAGTCGGTCAACCCAGGTATTGAAGGGCCTGTGGTTGTCCACCTAGCACCTTGTCACACGTAAATATTTAGCTTGCTGACAGACACAAAGGTTTCCCTGGAAAGATTTTTGTTTTTATTCTTAAATTACTGCAGCAAGCTCCTGGGGATAGTAGTGATGTTTCCCTGCCTTCTGCGAGTAAGGTTTGTACATATATTTATTATTATTACATTTACTCCCCTTGTTTTGTTGTGCCATTGTTTTATATATTTTTCTTTCAGGTCTTTATGTAAGATTTCCTTGTAATATCTACCAGCGATATGCTAGGTTTTTGTCAATGGCGCGCGTAAAAAAGTTGTAGGCCGGTGGGGCACCTGACACGTGCAACTTTCTAACCCAGTAATCTTTGCTACACGTGGGGAATATACATTTTGCAGCATCAGCAAAGCTGCATCACCAGGGCCAGGTGCATAGAAAGTTGTCCACTCCAAAGAGAGAGAGGGAGAACCAAGGTCGTCGGCCACCCACCACCACTTCACGTCTCACATTTTTCGCTTCGCCAGCCGAGCGACCAGAGCGCACAGAACACATGCCTCATCAGCAGTCAAGCCACCCAAGCTTAAGGGTCCCGCCTATCTGGCTGAAATTTTTTTTCCCATGCTAATTGCATCATGTCTACCTACATCTACTGAGACCGTATAGACTTCAAGAGAGTGACCTACGCCTCACTCCACCACCTTTTCACTATGAGTCTTCAATGCAATGGAGTGGGGGGGGGGGGTGCGAGTTCACGCATGCCGCTGCTACTACTAGCCAACTACGATTACGACTCATCACTAAGTGTTCCTACTTCCACTACTACAGACATGAGAGACACACAGAATGAATTTTCCAGATGTAGTCTCTGTTGCCTACTCTACCAGGCAACAGGAACTTATAAGTGAATTCTCGTCACCTGAAGGTTATGCAACCTGGCAAGAACCCCCTCGCGCTGAGAGCTTACAAGCTGGCTGGACCTCGGGCAAGACCGAGCGCTGCCGAAGAGACACGAAGCAAAAACACTGACTACTGCTGACACAAGTTTTTCGCCTCCCATGCTAACCAGGGCAGGATGCTCCCCCCCCCCCCCCCTAAATTCGCAACCTGCACCGCCAGCCTACAAGCTCCGCCTATACAAGTGAGGATGCTGCCAGGCTCGGGCAGTCATTCTAGTTTCTTCTCTCACGACATCCCAGAGCACTGCTCAGTCTCAGTACTGGGACCTCCGTAGAAACTTCTAAGCTTTAAGTACCCCTCCCCACCCCCCAGAAACTACTTTGAACGTCAGCGACCAGTCAACCCACGACCAGCGAACACGCTTACATACATACTAAATTTACTTGTGTCTCCTGTAGACACCTTTTTACTAGAACAGTTTAATAGTAATGTATGTAGATTTATCTTTCCTACTTACGACCTAGAACCAGGTCGCCTACACCTGGCCAGCGTAGTTACCTTCAGCACACTCCTTGGTTGGAGGTAGCATGTGTCGCATGTTTATTGAGTCCTCAATAAACATAATTTGTCTCCTATACTTCAGCTTCTTTTCTTTCACAGAGTATCATTCTATTCACCCACTAGAAACCAGTTACGACGTGCACTACTGAAAGGAACTAGGACTTTTTATACAACCGAATTAGATTTGACTACGAGCGTCCCTCAATAGTCCCGTCAGTTCTTATACACGCCCATTAGACTGCCATCTGTTGCTTTCCAACTGCCAGAGCACTGATTTGTGCTGGAAGAGAGGAACAGACGAGCCACAACCACTAGTAACACCTTTATTCAAAGAGGGGCAGCAATCCCAGGTTATTTCCTTACTACAGAGCACTGTCTAGTGCTGGGGTAACCGTAGCCTGAGACCTGCTGTTTGACCTTGCATGAACACACATCCAGTAAAGGTATTTTGGTGGCCCACACAGCTCCACGTCTCTGATCAGCCCGCAAAGTGAGGGGGATTTACGAGCCTGTGTCAGCAAGCCGATACAGGACATACGCTGTGAATGTGTTTCCTCGTTTGGGTTCACTCCGTATTTCATTAACAGCGATTCTATGCCTTACCAGGTGAGGAACTGCAAAAAGCGTAGGAAGCAAAACATAGCGTTCCTTGCTGCCAAGCAGTTGAATGCGCTTGCATCTCCCACGAAGGATAGGCAGGCGGGACAAGACCACGCTGCCAAACTCTAGATGCCAAGCAGTCGCACTTGCTCTGGTTGTAATTGTATATTTTTCCCCGTCACTGCGTACCAACCCGTGGTAAGAGGGTTGGTGTATAAGACTGAGCCAAGGTACGGGTGGTCAAACCCGCACTTTTGGAGTAGTGAGTCAACCGCCTGGAATCGCCGCTTCAGAGTGGGGTGAGACCCGGACAACATCACCAGCATCATCTAGGATGACGATGTAAGTCAATATCCAACTCCTCTAGCCATACCCTGTTGAGCCTAACTTAAAAACCCCGCTATTGGTCTAGCGACAAAATCCTTGACCAATGTGCCATTCAGTATAACCTGGCACTCGTCAGTGATATAGAGATGTATATGTATGAAATACAGCTAGTGCAAAACATGACCTGCTGACATACAACCCCATCTGAACAGACAAGTAAACACGCTATTTTTAGAAAGTGTCCAGAACACTATTAAAAAAGGCAGGAGGGGAAAAGTAGGGTCTTCTCTCCTTTGTCAACCCATCTTTCAGCCTTGGGCAGCTCTGCTCACCACTAATCTGGTACAGTGCTGTTGACTGCATTATTATGTACCAGTGGGAAAATACAGTGGAACCTCTCTATTATGACCCATCACGGTTCCTGAGAATAGGGTCGTAATAAAAAATTCTGAAAATTTTGGGCCAATTTTGACCCACCCCTAACCCCTATGCCCCCCGACTTGCCATTTTTTGCATGAAGTTCATGTTCAAATGTCTAGGGCATAAAAAACCACTATTAAATATAAATAACTATATTTTAATGGCTGGACGTCTCCTGATCAATTTTATACCCAAGAAAGGCATATTGGACCACCCCTTGTCGTAAATAAGAAGGCCTAAACATAGTATGACATGGCCATTGAAAGTGTGAGAAAAGATTGGACTATGTATTATTAAAACATAAAGTTATTATTAAAGATCTATTACGTAGGTCTCTTGGGTCGTACATTGCTATAAGGCATGTAGCGATCAAAAAGTTTAGGTGGCGTTGCGCAATACGTGTGCGCGCTGTACTCTCGCTTTAGTATGGCCAGATGGTTGAGGGGAGGAGGGCGGTTAGCTGGCTATCCCTTTCAGTCTCTGTTAGCGAATAACACTGCTCTGTTGGCACTCATCGCGACTCAACTTTGCTTCTGCCTGGCAACAGATCACGCACGTCGACTCCCGTATTAATGCATTTTATTTTCTGGCGGATGACATAACATTTGGCTACACGTTCATTTAGGCCTATGTGAAAGTGTACTGCTAAGATTAAAAACCTTTCTATACTGTAATTACGTATTGCAGGTTTATTACTGGGTAAAGACAGCAAACACTTGTGACGTTAAATGAACTTGCGAGGCAATGTTTGTATTGGCTTGAGACATGTGAAAAGATACGCAAATGGTAACAACAATAAAATACAGGGATTTTCAAATGTACAGTATGATACAAAAAATTTTTAAATTCTCAAATATTGTGAAATGTTTCATCACAAATAATACTGTATGAACTATTAAGTGCTGACTAACGTAAATTATACATTGCATAAATAAGTTCCGAATATTTCAAGAGTTCGTTACACAAATAGAGATAGGTACATGCAAGCAGTATCAGTACATATGAAAACAACCAGCATAAACAACAGTTTTAGGCACCATGACAACTCACCAGATAATAAATATCCAACAACGTGATAGATATGACAGCTGTAAATGCACAAAAGCGCAGTTATTATTTCGCATTGTACTAGGCACGGGCACTTGTAAACACACAAATGTGGAGTTATTTTCTCGCGTATGTTTTTCAACACAGTACAGGTCAATTAATGGGATGAAACAGTTTATCAGCATAGAATTTGTGAATAAATGTGAAAAGAATTATACATAGTAAAATTCGTTAGAATCCCATGACAAAACTAAGAGTATTTTTTACATTACATTACAATAAAAAATATATAACCTCCCTACTTCTTGAAGAAATCTTTTATTGTGATCTGCTTCTTTTTGACTAGAGAGAGAGTACCGTATCCACGAACAAGAGAGAAATAACACTGACAAAACAGGCAGCTGCCGCGCACGCACAGAAAATATTCCATTGCTTGAGGGGAAGGGGGTGAGCATTGGCTGGCACTGACAGCCGAGAAGAGGAGGTATCTATTTTTTCACGATTCCTCTGGATTGGGTCGTAATATAGAGGTGTTCGTATTAGAGGGGTTTTACTGTATAGTAGTTACAGGGCAGGTGTCATCTTAAAAGCAGCTGGAACTTCATAGTTTTTATAATTTCAATTGTGACAGTTTGAAAGAAACTGATGGCTCGAACAAGCTTGACAGCACCTTGAGTGTTGGCATGCGTGTGTATGCATGTGGGTGGGTCAGTGTGCACGTGCGCATGTGAATGTTTGTTCCTCGCATAATATGTCACAAGCACCAATGATTTTCTCACAGTTTTCAATTTCCATTTTTTCATCCAATGTAAATTGGTTTCACTTGCACTTGGTAGGCATTACATGGTACTGAACAACTTTCACACTTGGAAAACTAATGTGTTACTGAATATTTCCACGCTCTGTTTCATGGGATAAATAACTCAGCAGTGACAATGTCGTAGATTAATATGTTCCTGTTAAGCTTGACTCGTGATGCACTGTGGCAAGAGGGAGGTGCGTCACAGCATCTAGTGCTTTTGGTGGGTGCTGGGACAGATACACGTGGGGTGATGCCTGGACTCATGTCCTTGCGTGGCACTGGAGCCCGTCCAGTATATGACGGGCAGGGTAGCTTTCTGGAAAGGCACAAAGTCTTGTACTACGAGGACTACCTTTCGTTATTTCAGGACCACTCTTGTGGTGAGACCTGGGCGATACATAAACTGTGTAGCCTATTGACCTGAGGGTGGCTCAGATGTGCTTGTGCTAGGGGGTTGGCCTTGCGCTGGTAGTGTAGGTGTGCAGGTGTTCGTGAGTTGCAGTAGTCTCTGGGGTTGGCTCTGCAATCTGGATTCCCTGAAAGTGTGGATTAGCGATCCCATGGAATTGATCCTGTCCACTCAAATACTCAGCAAACACTGGGTGTGTGTCTCCAGGTAGCTTGACTGGCGGCGTGATGAATTCCAGTGCTGCTTCTGGTGTAGTGGGCCTTTGCAGCCAGAGGATAGCTTGTTCCCTCTCGCGGTTCTAGGTGCACGAGTGCTGCATGGAAGGGGCTAAGCTCCGTCTGGTGCTGAGAGACTGCGTTTGTCTGTTTAATCCACTATCGGATACTACTCCAATGGGAGTAGGGCATGAGGACAGAATTGCTATCAAAACCCGTAGAAGTGGTGCAGGCGATGTGTGGTCCTCTACAGGTGTACGACCAAGTACCATGTCTGCCAACAGAGTGCAATGCCCTTATCGCAGTATCTGGCACGAGCATCATGGTGAATACTGAGAGTCAGGTCTCATTGGCAGATGATCCCAATATGGCAGTGTTTCCAGAGGCTGTCTGTCCTCAGACCCGGAGGAGGACAGAGGTGCCAAGTACTATGGCTATTCCGTAGTTCATACAAATTACGTATCGTCACTACGGAATTACGAATGTTGCAGAAATACTACGGAATTCAATATTTTCAAATTTTATAAGAAAAGAATTGTGTGTTTGTTTACTTTGCCATTGTAATTGTTCACATCATGTTGCCATAGATAACACAACATTCTGTGTGCCAACAATTTATGTAAATATGATATTATGGCGCTGTGTGCACCATAGAGTATGTGTGCACGTTATCATTCTGTGCCAGTGTTGGTGGTGGTTACAGTATTATTTTTCCGAATATGCAGTGTTAGCGAACCAAATGCTTAGTGTTGCTTTCAAAGTTGTGCACTCTATCCATTCAGTAGTCTTAGTATATGTGGTGTATGTGAGCCCTGTGGTAGTAAGATCCGCGACCGCATGTATAGCGTAACCTACAAATGAGATATACAGTGTTTAAAGTTTGGAAAATGTCGAAACCAAAGAACGGTCAGAAATTCTGTAAAAAATGTTTGTAGTTGTGGACATCTTTATGTGCTTCCAGCGTATCTGAAAACCATGCATTTTGTCAGTTGTCAGTTGGAAGTTCAGTGTACAACATGGCGGAAAGATGACTGTAGACTGCACGTTGGTAGTTAAAAACATCAAGACTTTCTGAAGATGCAAGTTGTGACTATGCCTATAACATTCCATTTTCAAAGTGATATAACAGATCAGACAACAAATGCCGAAGTGCTTTTTACTACGTTATTGGTTGTACGTAACCTACCACTTGTGGTGTCCGACCATGTGGGGCCATTGTTAAAGGTCATGTGTCCTGACTCCAAAATTATTCAGAAATATTCCTGCAAACGAACTAAGACACAACAGCGATAGTTCAGCCACTTCAAGTCTTCCCAATAGGGTTGTAATTGTAGCTGGTACAAAGACTGTCTCTTTGTACATATGGTCTAGTTCAAAAGTTGCATTATGGAAAAGTAGATAATGTCCTATATGTAAAGTCAAAACATTTAAGCTTTGGAAATGAGGAATAGGCTATTCAGCACTTCACGATAGGTGAGGTGAAAAGCATATTATGTACGTTGGATTTTATCTACCATGTTTTAAGTGCTGTAATGTGGTGTGTACACAATATTTGTCGTAAAAGATAAATCAGGGTTCCTAACTATTTTCAGATGTGAAACTCCCTTACTTTTCCATGTTTTCGCTGATCCTGTAAATACCCTATTTGGAAAAATGTTGGCTACTGAAAACTCTGATAAATGGTTGGCACCTATGGAAGTACTCCCGGCGCAAGCTGTGTAGTGGGAAGAGCGATCTCCAAGCTGACAAGCTAACCCCAAGAGGTGGAGTATCTAGTGTTGGGGCTCTACCACTCCTTACTCCATGGTGCACAGAAAGGGTGGCCGTCCAGAATGCTTGTGGGTACTCTACTAGTGTGTGGCGGTTCGGGCAAATCTTCCGGTCCCCTGCTGTCCCTCTGATAAGCATGATATATACAGGCCGAGGTACTGAGACTACAGGAAAGATTCCCTTTAGTTTATTAAAACTTGTTTTCCGCTTAGGGAAATAAACAAGGTGGTGTTGCACTACCTCCTAACATCAACGGGAGCTTAACGGAAGCTGCTACACATTGACAGGGGAAGGCAGCCTGTTCGCAGGCTAATGAGGTAGGTATACAAAGTGCTATTAAAATAACTTTAACTTGGCTATGCTAATATGTTTGCCCTGAAGGGGCCGGAAGTGTGTGTGTGTGGGTTTAATGATGTAGGCGATGGCAGGAGTCTTCAGCACCGGGGTGCAATGAAAACAGGCGAGGCACTGGTAGGGATTTTCAGCACCAGTAGTTTTCAGCACCAGTAGTGCGGTGAAGATAAGGTAGGTTGATGGTAGAGTTGATGGTTCCTTCTGCACTAGCGTGCAGGGAAGGACCAGACCAGATAGACATATAAGGGACAGGCCCTGGCATTTATTCTCTCCTTGGGCTCTCCCTTGGTAGGTTGTGGAGAGGATGGCAGCTGTGAAGTGGCTCTTGATCCTCTGTGTGAGTGATGTGCTGGCCGGCGCTGGATCCAAGTTGCATATGGCCATCATACTAGTGGTGCCATCTGGCAGTGTCCTTTGCCTTGGGTAGACAGTATGATATTGGCATCTTGTAGAGTGCAGGATCCAAGCAGACTCCATGGAAACCTGCTGCTGAGTGATGCACGCTGATGATTAGAAGTCAATGTAATAGTGGTGAAAAGACGTCATGCGTCAAGCTGCGCATATTAAGTAAAATATTGTATGCATGCCACTGTGTCTAATCGATACACATGAAACAGCAGTCTGCGTAGTAACACATTTCAATGCTAGGGGCTAGAATTTTCTTTCACTTAGCATGAATGGTGTTGTGTTTCTACATCTTTGGCATTGTGGTTGTTAACATTTTCACGTGAGTGATAATGTAAGTTGTATGTTTTAGTTCATGATATTTTGTATTAACCACACAAATTACATTTTAATTAATTTCTGCGGGGTGAAAACCAACTTCTCATTAGTATTACATGATAACCGTATTTCGTATTAAAAGTGAATATCATTAAAATGCCTATTAGTTTTCAGGGACTGTCAATCTGCTTTGCATTAATGGGAACTTCATATTAACAGGGTTTGTGCTAATGAGATTCAACTGTATTACAGTAAAACCTTATATGAATTTTCTTGATTCAAAAATGTATGAAAACTAAAATTGTTGCTAGCCACCAAACGTAAGAATAAGATTTTGTGAGCTTTGGAGTTTGGCAAATATGAAATTCTGTCTTATGTGTAATTCAAAGTAAAATTTTGTTCAAGGGTGCGTAAAAATTCATATAGTTTATTGTAGGATAACTGTATTTATCTGTGTAAGAAAAACCATTGCAAGAGGCTGTCGTACCTATGCACTCAGGCCGTAGCAGGGAGCTGGCGGCTGCCTTGTGTGTATGGACAGCCAGGCAGCTGGCTGCACGTATCAAGCAACAGTTGTTACTCCCTCTCCGCTCAAGTCCGCAGACATAAAACTCTTGCAGTCTGCCTTTTTCTGCTGAGTTTATTATACAGGAGAAATGAAAGAATGAGAGGGACAGAGATTTGACTCAAAAATTGATTTTTGTGTGCTGGTTTGAAGTGAAGTGACGTGATTTTGGCTGCTCCTCAGCAAGGTCCTGAGAACGATGTGTAATGGTTTGGTTTTTATTCTTGTTTTTTACATTTGATATAACATGAGTAGAGGAAAGCAAAAGTACAATGGATACTATTTTTTTAAAGATTAGAAACACCACATAGGCTGTATTGCATGCCATAATTATTTGCATAAACTTTTAAGAAAAAAATGTATTTTTCTTGAATGAAACTGCCACAATTTGTGGTGTCCTGTAGAGTATGTATAAAAAAAAATTTCATTCTTTACATTTGTGTGGCGATATCTGTTTGGAAAATACTTCATTAAATAACTTGGGGTGAAAGCCAATACATTGTGACAACACTACCGTGTGCCACAGTAATGTGAATGCCATTAAAAGAATGCTTGTGGCTGGGATGGGCAACTTAATTTTTTCATTTTCTTTCTCTTTTTATGCAGGGGTGTGTTACTCCCGTAAAAATGTTGTGTCGCCCCTTTCCTCATTTCCTCTGACTCCAGATGTCAAAAACATCTTTTCCCATTGTTTTTATGGAGTTTCGTAGTTATTTTTCTTCAGTATATTTTATGACAAACAACTTAAACTCAGCAGTGTAAGAAGCACACAAACTTCCCGACATTCATCGTAATGCACCTTTATGCCAGTGAATTGATGGAAGTGCTGAAGAGAAATGCTGACAGCAAGAGTGATGTTTAATTTGTGTACAAATACAAGCCGGTTTTCTGTGAAAATGTTTCCACATTTTCTTGAGTTTTTATTAAATAATTTTTGTATGTTTTTCACTACATTTTCTTAAATTTCATCTCAAATTTCTGTGATTTTTAAAATGTGATATGAAATCACAAATGATAAAAGTATGGTACAATTAATTTTCATTCAGCAAAATGTTAAATTGAAATGGTTGATTTTATGTTTATGTAAATGTTATTTTAACGACTGAAATTTGCCAGTCCAATAAAATTATTCTTATCAATCTCTACAATACATGTGTGTGCATAAGAGACGTTGCATGAATGTATAAAATATAAGCAATGGCATGTATCATCAGCATGATTTCCACACAGAATATGGATCTACTTTTAAAAATGCAACCATGAAAACTATTACACAAATTATAGTTTAAAAAAAATTGTGAGTGCCACATTAAACATATTTATAGTGCAAACAAAGAAGGAAGTAATGATAATAACAAGTATGCCATGGTCACGAGATTAAGGAAGGGTGTTGCTGGGGGAAAGACTGGTTTTGTAACTCGCACTGCTATTGGTTTATGTTGTTTGGGACAAGAGAGTATGGGAGTAGAGAGACGTAGGAGATAACTGCCATACTAAAGACGGGCAGGTGGTGTCCCTACATCCCACTGTAAATTTTCACTTTAATGTGTTTGTGCTTGTGTGAACGTGCACCAGTATAAGTAGAATTGAGTTGTGTGGTTTTGTATTAGTTTATGTCAAATGGTTTGAAATGACCTTCTGTGTTCCAGATGATCCTCTCACGTACCAAGAAAGTGGAAGGAAAATAAAGATTCCAAGAACATGTGTTGTGTTGATGCTGTTTTACCAGGAATATCAATTTGTATCTTTCTTTTAATATCTTAATGTCCTCGGATAAAGGACGTGTAAATTTTTGTGATATGATATAACTATTGTATGGACGAATGGACATTCCTGCTTGGGGCATGGCACACTTTGAGTACATTTTGGATAACTGGAGACTAGTTAGAGCCAGTCACATCAAAATAGTAAATTGTTTTATTATTACCTAATACATGTTGTGTGAACCAATATTTTCTACTCATTATGTTAATTTCAGAAATTTGTGTATCCAAAATTACGTAAGCAACATATTGCAGTATTTCCCAGACCCTGAATGGTTGCACTATGTTCATAAACATAATAAAAAAAAAATTTAATGGATGTGACATTTTTATTTTAATGTAATATTTTACTTTTTACAGACAGTTCAGCAGTCATCTTGTCTTCTCATACAATAGTTTGGAGTCACTACTTTTGCTTGAAATGTAGTAATAGTAAACTGTAAAAGTCATAACAGACTTTTTAAAAAAAATTGCTCATTGTGCTTTACAATTTGAAAAAAATGTATGAATGGACCGAGAAGTGTGACATGGTTTGTTTTAAACCATTGACATGTACAGTGGAGCCTCAATACAATGCCATTTAAGAGACTGCATCACAGCATGCCTAACTCAGTTCTAAGCTAGCATCTTGTGTTTGTGTGTATACGCACCCATGATAACGGACAGAAGGGGTCAAAGGGAAAGGCAAATTTCAGGCTTATCAATTTATTGTTCACACTGTCTGTGAGACATACCTTTCTTCCCTCTCTGACACAGAGATAGTATCGGCGTCAGGGGTCTTGTGATAGCTATTTCCTTGTTGTCCTTTCTGCTCATGTGTTGCGTAGTGACTTGCTCACCATTTCCTGTACTTCACAGTATTTATATAATTGGTAACTACATTCCTTTGTCATGCGGTATTACAACCTGTAATATTCTAGTGGTAAAAAGGTTGGGTTGCAGAACTGTGTCATATTTTCCCAAATGTAAGATCTCAGATTTTGGTACTCTGTTTACAGAATAATACTTTTAGGCAGTACGTGCCAATAAAAATATGAGCCACAAATATTTTTATTGTTTCATTTAATTTTGACCAAAAAAACTTTTCTACCGCTGTTACTACTATACAGTCGGACCCTGATTTAATGAACATTTTAGTAACTAAAACAGTGACCTGAAGTAAAGGTTTGGAGGAACTGTCAAAAAATCCAGAAAATTTATTAAAATTATAAAATAGCCTTGGTAAAATGGAATACAGTAAACCAAGACCCTTTGCAGCCTTTGAACAAAAATCCTTGATCCAGATCCCAAAAATCCTAAAACTAAAATGTTTATGTCAATTGAAATAAATTGCCATATAATTGTGCCTAAAAAATATTTAATGTTATGAGCATGTGTACTATAGTTCACTTTGTGGGCAATCGCACACCACAGCAAATAGGAAAGTAAGAGAATTTTCTGTTATTTACAATTTAGGCCAGAACATTATATTTGCAAGATTATACTAAGCATTGAGAGTTGTATCTACCCCCCATGACAATTGTATTTATTTTTTCTAAAGCCTTTTCCATAAACCATGCAAGCCGCAGTGTCCAATTTTTTTTATACGGCGAGAAAATACATGCAAAATTGCACCTACAGTTTCAATATTTTTAATATCTTGATTTGAAAACTTTAAAAAAAAAAATTTTAAGTAAGAAACTGACACTTGATTTAAGAGTTACTTGTCAGAATTTCCTGAAAAGTATAATTATAGGGCTAAAGTTTGCACTATTGCGAATAAAATGGTATATTAAAATTATATGGTCACTGCAATAACTTTCTATAAATTCTTGATTGAAAACTGACATTTTTCGCACCACTAGGGTCTGCTTTGTGCTGCCTGTGCGGAGGAACATGTGAAGCTCCAGAGAGGAGAAGCTGAGTGGGGGAAGCCTGACGAGGCTGGAGGGGAAGTGATGTTGGGCCTTCCCACCGAGTTCCCAGCTGGTTTGAGTAATGGTTCTTAGGGTGGAGTCGTGTGGCCATCACTGGGACCACTGGCTCCCTTCTTTGATAGGGCTGAATTCCATTGACAGGTCCTGACATTGGTTTAGCTCGAATTGTATTCGTGGTAAATTAGACATTATATGCGAACTGCTATCATATTTATGTAAATTTAGGCCTACTTAATATTATTATTGTAAAATTTAGCAATTTTATGCCCGTTCAAAATGGAAAGTTGCGAATTTATTCGTGTTGCGATTAATAGTCTCCCAATTAACCAGAAATTTTTTCCCGAGTGACTCGTTACTGCAGTGAAGGTGAGATTATCTAAAATATTTGGTTTATGGAAAAAATTATTCATGAAATTGTAACAACAGTTTTAACATATTTTCAACCGATCTTGTTATTTAAAAACAATGTGTATTACTGTGCAAGTCAGAGGGCACCTTCAATTTAATATTTGATGTTACGCCATTTAGCCGCCAACATAATGTAAATCATTACTGCTATAGGTCTCATCAGTTATTCACACATTCGCAATATATGAATACAGATAGCACTATACCACAAAAAATTATTTTATTTAAATGAAGTGCCAACATAACTCAGAGTATGTATTTAAAACTGGCAAGAAGTTTATTGATAGTGATGAGCACAAGGTAGATTTGCATTAAAAAAGAATATCAGTGGGGAAGATATTGTAAAAATTGTACCTAAATTTCAGCTGAAATTTTGCTGATGTTGAATATGCAGCAGATTATGTGAGGCGATGATGGTTCTATCGATTACTGTACGTATTAATTTCTCTCTTTTTACCGCAGAAATGCAGTGCATAATATAGACATTTGAAACTGTAAGGATACCCAACTTTTGAAATGGAGTTCCTGCAGAACCTCGGTAACGGTAGGTTATTATCTATACGACCTTCTTTGTAGTAAAAAATTTGGAGTCTGAACTCTAACAGAAAATTGTTGCTCTGTGTATTAATGAGCACAAAAAAAAAAATTATAAAATGCTTAGTATATACCAAATTCTTGAGAATTATTAGTACGAAATGTAGATTGTACCAAAAATGTGGCATTAAGATTACAGCAAGTCGTCTAGATATAGGCTAAGTTATTTACCTACAGCATGACTAACTACGTTATTTATATGGCAATGAAGTCATTAAGAAGACATGTTATCTTCGATTGCATACAAACTGTAACACAGGCATATGTTTTTAATTTTCATCTATATGAAACATGAGTTTTCATTTATATCGTGTGCATTCATGGGGACGTTCTCGAGTTGATTTTGGAATTAGTTCGACCCTCCCCCTTTTTTTTATAGGCTAATCATACATTACCCAAAAAAACTCAGTAGTTTCGACGACTCACTTGTTAACCCTTTTGAAACAGTTAATGAAATTCAACACTGGTAAAATTAGGTACCTCTACAAAGACACTTCCTGCAGATGTAAGTTTATAGGTATAACATATACAGTCTATCCAAGAATTTAGTTAGAAGTTTTATTATGGGGATTATTATGAAGAAAGTTATGGGTGTACCAGACTTGCCTACAGTCCAGTGTATGTAAAGGGTAACTTGGGTTTACAGGAAGTAGGTTAGGTTAATAATATTTACATTTTTTTGTTTAGTAGCTAAGGCTGTTTTTTTATTATACTTCAGCATTCTTAGACAAGCAAACCTTTCCCATAATATTCGTCCACAGAATCGAAGGACTTGTTTAAAAAGAATGATTTGAAAAACCCTCTTGAATTTTTGCCAGTTGTTAATCAACTTTAAGTTGGCAGGCAAATGATTTATTAATTTAGCTCCAGAGTTATGTGGCTTAAATGTAAATTTTGTATGCTTACGTGAACATAACTGGAGACTGGCCAGTATTAATTAATTCAACAAAGACATTGATATGCAAAGTAGTGGACCCAATATTGATCCCTGTTGTTGTCGCAATCCTTTATGACACTGACCTGTTTTGTGTTTTCAAGAGACTATTTCAATAACTTATTTGGTACTCCTCTCTTAACACCTCACTGTGGAAGTTTTTGCAGTATCAGATCGTGGTCAGCACAGTCGAATGATTTTGACAGGCCATCAAATATACTTGCTGAAGAGTATTTTCGATAATTTTGTCTCTTTAATAATGCCAAAAGCAACCAGTACAGATATATTAATTTTAAAGAATCCTGCAACTTTGTTGTTGTTGGTTCCCCCCCTCCCGGGTCCTGGAAATTGTCCTAAGGTTAGCCAATTTTTTTTTTTTTTCGCCAATACTGGTGCAAATATAACAAAAAAAAACCGGAAAGACAATGTTTACTAGATATTTCATTAGGTAAGTACATTTTCACGTATCTAGCGACTGGACTGCACTTTAAAAAACTCTTTCTTTATGGTGAAGAAAGGATTTCTATGGTATAGTTATGTCTAAATTGAAGGAAAGGTCTGAAAAACGTATATTTACTGTTACTAGAAATTTTCTTTGCGGCAGTTTTCTTTACATTGAAGATAATTATGTTTAAAAGTTGTAAAACATATGTATTTGCTGTTAACTGAAAATTTATTTTTGGCAGTTTTCTTTACAGTAAAGATAATTCAGTTTGAATCAAATGAAAGATCGAAAAACATATATTTGCTGTCGCTAAAAATGTCTTTATACAAGCTTGTTTCTCGATAAACTTATTATCATTGTGCTTTCTTATTCTGGTTTCCTCAAATAAATATTTCTTTACACCAAATATGGTTATAAAATTTTTGCCCACGTTATTCCAATTGCATATTTCTGGTCACACAATGCACGTCTTCTTTGTTAGCGGTAATTTGGAAGCACATACTGATGCTTTGTTAAAACGCAGTATAGCAGTACGTCACTTCTATAGTTGCTGTTGCCAACGTATGCTTTAAATTACAGTAATCGAAAAAGTTTGCCATCAGTTTTATCATAAAGCAAAAGATTTGATTTTATGAAAGCAATGTTTATACTTAAACAAGCTGTGTGTTGTGGTCAGAGCGGTGAGCTAGTTACTAAAGGAATGCAGGTTGTAATATCAGTGGAATTGTTAGAATATTTTATGTTAATTTCTTTGTTTGTTTCTGAATTTTTTGGTTTTCAAATAACCTAATAATATAATATAAACATTTGTGGAAATACATTACATACATTATTTTTCATTTTTTCTCCACAAAAAAGAACTTGCTATTGTAAGGACAATGCATACCTAGCTTTGCAATTAACGTAATAGATCAAAACATTTTCTTTGCGGCAATGCTACTTTGCAGTGGTTCACATTTGAACAAAAAAATTTCTCTAAGTACCATTTCTATAAATTATATGTAATAATTGTTAGAAAAAGTTTTCATCTTATTCGTATTGCAGGGGCTTGTGCATCAAATGGCTTAGAAATTGATATTTCATTTGAACCAAAACCACCCAAAATGTATTTTCACAATGTAACCAATATGCAAATTTATTGGCGAGTGTGTTATGTCAGTGATTTATTTATCGCTTCAAACGATTGCAAATTTTGTGCAAATGGAAATGCTATTATTTTAGATTTAATGTCTTCTTTTGCTATGCAGAATGAATTGCTCCAGATTGGGCAGGATAACTCCATTACTGCTGAAAGTTCAAGATCAGAAGTTCTCAGGTGGAAAAAGAATTAACTATGCAACAAAGAGGTCCTACCAAGGAAGATATGCTGCAGCTATCGTAGCACATAATACAAAGACACCGCACTATTTCCTCCACAAAACACTTCATAATGGAATAAGTTCAAACAAAGTGGCCAAACGAGTGGAATTCAGAAGGAATTTACAAGCCGAAAAACGTATGAGCCAGAAGGTGTGTCGGCAGTCACTTCTGAGAAGGTTGATAGCTAAATGCTATTTTGACAAAGATTATGGTCCTCACTGCCAGCAACCAGACATGAATCCAGAGGTATACGAGAGTGAAAAGTTAAAATTTCTCAACTACCAAAAACTGAAGAAGATAGGCGCCAACTGGAAAGGGATACTTTACTGTAAGCAGGTAGTGCAAAATGGCTTGAGATGCTACGAAAATTAACTGCTTCCAAATATGGAAAGGTGTGTCGCCGAAGGCTCAAAACAAGTTGTAAAAATTTAGTCAAAAATGTAATATACTCTTCAGGTCTACTTCATGTTTCCGCAATCGAACATGGGACGAAATCAGAACAAACAGCTTTGAAACATCTAGAGGTGCAGGAAAAAGTAACTATAAATTATGTAGCCTTTTCGTTGGCAAGCAGTATATGTTTTTAGGAGCTACACCTGATGACCTAATGGGACAAGATGGGCTAGTAGAAATAAAATGTCCTTCAGCATCTGGTAGAAAAGTAGCCAAAGCAGTTCCCGAAGGAAAAATAAAATATTTTTTGCACGTTGGTGACGAATTGCTGCTGAAAAAAAGTCACGAGTACTACTAAATACAGGGGCAGCAGCACATAAAGGATTGGAAAGTATGCCTTTTCAGAATTGGGACATCAACAGAACAAGAAATGGATGTTATAAGAATAGAAAGAGATGATTTATTCTGGAGGAATAAAATGGAGCCTAAATTGGTCAAGTTCTGTGAACTGTGTTTGCTTCCAGAATGTATAAACCCCAGGCATACCCGAAATATGGAGATCAGGGAACCTTTTCAACAAAACAAAAAAATAAATGATGCATACAAGTCCGTAGCAGTCAGCGAGGCTACAACAACATGCTTTAAAAAGAAAAAGGAGTATACTAATATTTTCCCGTGACCAAGTAGCAATATCAAAATTTTCATTATATTTTTTTTCTGATTCTGTTTTAAATACAGATTCCAGAATCACATATGAACTATTTGTCAATCATTATTGTTGGATATTGAAAATTGTTCATGTATGTGTCATGTAACTAGAGTAATATATCCTACCTCATTCCTGTCTGTAACTTAGTATTTTGGTTACGATTGCATGTTAATGTAAATCCTGTGACACATAGTTAATATAATCAGTATTCTAAAATGACTAACTGTAATACTTTAATTGGATATAACTAACAATAATATTGCAAAGTATTATTTTTTATGTGCATAAATGTGTAGGCTTTATTTTTGTATGAAATACAAACAAAATCCAGTTACAGTAAGTCAGCATAGCATCCGTTTTATTCTGAGCAGAAAATCTGTAGATAAAATTAAATCCATCGATTTTAACACTTTACAGTATCGAGGTGGTTGGAGAACAGGTGTTTAAAAAATATTACAGCTGCTCTGAATTTTCTAATTTAATTTTAAACAAATCACAAATACTAAATTGATCCTCAGAGAGAAAAAAATTCATGTCATGTTCCGTGCATCTACAAGCCAAGAATATAAGTTTTTTCTATTTTACTACATTTTTAAATATGAATATGCCTACCAATATGGATAGGTAGCAGTGTCTTCAAGCATTGTGATAAAAGAGTAGGAAAATGCAAAATAATCTGTTATAATGTGTATTAGTACTGTAAATAATAATTTGTATATCAATGTGTGTGTTATTGGACTGGAACTAGTAGGTCTTCGGACAGAGTAACTCTGCATTGTAATTGTCGAAGTATTGTAATATTGCAATATTGCGTGAATTTGGAGTTTAGAACTTACGTTGAAAAGGAAAAAACTGAGGGATTGTAGTACATTTATTCTAGAAATTTGTCTGCATTGCAAGTTGAGGTATTGTTGTGTATTGGATATATTGTCTCATGCAGTTTCATAAATTGTGACAATTTAACTATATAAATAAAATGAAAAATATTATTTGATTGAGATGTAGGCCCAATTCTTTGCTGACTTTATCGTCACGAGGTTTGCAGTTTGTTGTTTTACCTTGTGTGTGTGTGTGTGTTTTTTTTTTTTTTTTTTTTTTTTTTTTGCAAGTAAATATAAATATATACAATACCGAATTTTAATTTAAACTGAATAAATGGACCAAGTAATAGCATCTTCCTATTACTGCTCTGGACTACACTCTGCGCGCACTGGCAGAGCTCCGCATCTTCCATTTACAGGAACTCGCACCTAGTGCAGTTCGTTTTCATCTTCCAATTAGGGGCCGCAGTGGCGCAGCAGCCAAGGCGCTCGTCTCCAACCTAAGCAATCCAACATGATTTTGCTCTAAAAACCCAGTGTCTTCCAATTGCTAGTACAACAACAAACAGCACTTGTTTCGGGCAGTCACATAATAATTGCACTATTCTACTTATCAGGTGCACACCCAGTGCAGTCGAATCCAAGCAATTGAAAGCACCATAAATATTGCGTTGCGATACTTGCCCTGAATGAATACAGTTAGTCATTAGCGTTCTGAAATGTACATACACACATTAACAGTTATATATTGAGCGTGTAATTAAGAGCACAAGGTTGGGACAGGAATAGGAGACACCGCATGACACGCGGACGAAAGCTGCTGTTGACTGCTGCCTCTGGCTGGACGACGTGCTGCCCATGCAAGGGGATGGTGACTTCCCCCACTCTCCACCCAATTGCCCGTCAAAACCTAACTGCGTACTCAGCGTCATCCCTCAAACCACACCTCGCAGCTCTGTTTCGCAGCGGAAAATTCTTTGCGCCGAATTCCCATGCTACTGGATACGAGCCTCAACTTAAGAGTAGAATGTCGTTTTCTGTTGTCAATGGGGATGCTGTTCGCAAGCAATGATTTTGTACAATGGTCATTTCTTTTTCATTTTGGGACCGAAGTACTAGTAAATAAAACTTTTGTTATGAAATATCTTGCAGAATAGGTCAATACCTTGTTTCAAACTAAAATTGCAAATTTTATATAAGTGCTCCAAATAAAATAATAATTTAATTCACCAAATTTATTTTTCAAACTGAAGCATAAGATGTTAAATACAGGTCGTCATAAGACTGTGAAGTCGCTGAAGTTGCTACTGTTTACACTTCACTAGGTTTAATGTTTGGTTTTGACGTGTGTCACTACTGTAGCACATAAAAGGCAGACTGCGCCCATATGATAGGCTAGAAATGCCGGGGCAGGTCAAATCCCAGAGGCTAGCAGTGATAGTGACACCAAATCTACGTTGACAGAGTCTCAACATGCCTAATGTACTCACTCCTACCACGCACCAAACGAAGCCACAGTCATGTCAGCATCTCATCTCAAAGAAGCCTGAAGAAACCACGAGTATCCACACTGCCTCTCCCACTTGAAAAGCCTGCTCAGTTCTAACTTTGTGCCTCTAGAGAAGCGGCCAATCAAGGGAAAGTCACTGCCTCCCTTAGGGCAAGATGCTCCGAAGATACCATCACCTCGGGCAAGCACCAGCAATAAGGATCCAGGAGGTCCTGTGATGATGCCATAAGCTCCACCCCCTGGAGGCGGGGCTGAAAACCTCCGCACCCCTCTGACGACTTACGATCTGGCTCGAGTCACGAATATAATACACCCACAAAAGTTTTATGGTGTAAGAAAGATGCTGCTACCATACAATCAGATTAGACATGCCTATTTCATTGTGATTATTTTTTTCTTTAAAGGTAAATCAAATATATATTATTTATATATAATTTCTTCTTACAAGATTTGTTATAAATTCGTGCAAAAATACTTTCAAGCTAAATAATTTTTTCAGCATGGCACGGGTAGTCTTGAATTCAGGTTTAAATATTTTTTTAGGAAGGGGTTGCATTCCTTCGGGTAAATATGGTAATATAAACGTAAACGATTCCCTTCGCACTAAAAAAAAAACCACCTGCATGCAATTCAACCCAGTGACCGATTTTGTTCACATGTTCGCAGCGTGGGCGCTGCAGTCAGAAATTGATAAGGGGACCAGTGACCTTGAAGTGTAGCAACCTGGCGCGGTTGAACAAAGCGCGTGCCGCATGGGCCCGTTAGCATTACCTGTCTCGTTGAGAGAAACATGCTGCATGAAATTTGAAAGGAAATTTTTTTCCTTAATTTGACACCATAAAATTTGGGTGCGTGATTTATACCAGGGGAGAATTATGCCAGTAAATACAGTATTTATGATTGAGTGTTTGGTTATTGGATGAACGGATGGGAGAGAACAAGAGAGAAAGGAAGAATACAAAAGACAAGAAAGTGGGAGCACTAGGAGAAAAATCTCGGAGAGGAAGAAAGAATGCAAGAGAGGAAAAAGGTGGAAGCATTCGTGAGGAAACCCTCGGACTGCAAGAGCATGGAAAGTGATATACTGGTTACCAAGATGGCAGTCGGACGAATGAGTAACAAGATGGTGGTGCACTTGCTAGCAACATGGCGGCTTACTGGCTAACAAGATGGTCTATGCATAACCAGAATGACAGAGCGGGAAGTCCGGGATCTAACATGGCGGACAAAGCTGGCTCCTGCACCAGCTCGCCCATTGCACTTCTACTGACTACAGGCTGTTCATGGTAACGTGAGCACTTTTAAGTCCCTTCTAAAGTTTTCCTTACATCCAATTTCCATCTTCCTGCAGCTTTTTAATATAAATATTGCAATGTGACCAATAAATACAGTGTATACATTTCACCACCGTCAAAATTTAGTACCGGAGGCTGCATTTAGGTATATTAGTGGGTAAAGCCTGTTGAGAGGGCCTTAAAAAGTGCTCACTTTACCATGAACAGCCTATAGTCACATTATTTATATAGGTTTACGTAATTTCGTTGAATATATATTCTATGTCTGAGTTAAATGTGTCGCCAAGTATAACCTCCTTTGAACATGATTAACTGCTATTGTAAATAGCTAAACCACCATCTGACACCTCAAAAAATTTTATAGCATATGTATATTAGTGCTGACGGGATCCACAGCTGCAGCCAGGTTTCGGTTACAGGAATACATTGACTTTATGTTAACTATGTTACATCTTCGGTAATGCTGCACATTAACGATTTAACGTTCAAAGACATAGTCAGTATTTACCACTGCTATTTGGGAAAAACTATGTGTAAGCTATTCATGGTAAAGTTAGTACTTTTTAAGGCTTTGTCAACAGTCATAAAAACAAGAACAAATTATTTAATTTTTGCTACTGAAGTTAACTTTCCAGAGTGATGTGTTTATAAGTCAAATTGAAATACTTATAACAAGTAATATAAAGAAGTAAATTGGCCGAAAGGAAAATTTGAGAAGATCTTTGAAAAGTTCTAACTTTACAGTGAATAGACTACATTGTATAGTGACTCGGAAGGTGGCACGAATGCGTGCTGTCTATACTGGTATAGTCCACAATCCCGTTTACACTAGAGTCTTCGTTCGTGGAGGTTAGGGCTATGTGCTTTTGTTACGGCAGGTAATGGATGACCATAATTTGCGGAAAGTCATACTACGCTAATGTAGTATTGGCGAGGCATGGCAAATTTGCTCTCCAATAATTTTTTTATTATACATTTCACAAGTTTTGAGGTAGATATGAGTAACTAGTAATAATAATACTTATAAATGATACTGAAACACTGATGGGCAAGCTTTAAGTTAACCAAGTTGCCAAGACTTATATAACACTGTAGTCTCAGCGTGATACAAATATTAATGCCAAATTCAAACAGGTAGGTAATCAAAGAAAGTATTGAGATTATATATTTATGAATAAATGTCCTATACAACTTGTAGTGACACGCTAGTGGGTTCATGAAGACGCCTTAAAGCATCCAGTTCTGGCGTTACTAATTCAAATATGACAACTTGCGGCCCGAGCAAGCATGCAGATTAATGAGGTCGGTTTACTAAACAAACGTCGAGGATGGGAAGTGCGAGGCACAGCCCGGGATCTGCCACATCGGCCACCAACGAGGGAAGAACGCAGCTTGAGGGGTGTGCTCATGCGCCATTTACTGTACTGCTAGATGCAGCCTCCGGACTCAAGAACAGGTAGGAATGTTGTAATTAGGAATCAACCAGGATTGTATAACAAATAACTATGTAGCTTAATTAATATAATAAACTGTAGGCTCCCTGATTGAATAACTAACTATAGTCGATTCCCGACGGGAAGCGACTTATGAAAATTAACCTTTGAAAAAACTCTTACGCATAACGTGTCAACTGTTTTTTCCCCCTTCGATAACCTGTATGCCACAATTATATAACCCTGGTAAACTTAAGAATACTGTGTTATTACATTAATGAAACTTTACCTTAATACCTTCAACAGCGAGAGCAGCTACGTGTTGGCAACGACCGGTGAGAAATAGTTCACAGTAGAAATAATATTTTAACTTTTTTTTTTTTTTTTTTTAATCGATGCCTACTGAAATTATTAAATATATAGGTAGCCCCGATGGCAACATGCGTCATTATTACAGTTTAAAATAAGAGTGGAAAATATTGTGCGTATGCCTTAATGGTACGGTGTTTTATCGAGCGAGAGCAATTTTGAAGCAAGTGTGCTGGGCGTGGCTTGTCGTTTTCTCTCGCTCTCTCCGTCTCTTTAATACATTTAGATATGATGGCGGGCAGAAACAAAGTGAAGTTGGCAGACGTCGCGAGTCATGATGTCTTGGCGTGTTGCTTTTTGCCAATCAAAACGTAAATTATGCTTACTCCGAAAAATACTTCAAATTACCCACATCACGTTTGTAGACGTTTTTTTTTTTAAACCTACCTAGACAAGTTACATGTTGTGATAAATCTCTGTTTCGACGGCAGTAATAAATATACTGTGACGTGTGTTTCGTTAATTATTGCGTCTGTGAAATGGCGTGCCTTTGTGCATCGTGGTCGATACGCTGACCCTGTGTGTGCGTGATTTCAAATATTTGATTAGCACTATTTATACGTTTTAATTGTGAACTGTTTTTATGATGATGTTAATGATTTACATCCACGTCTGTTTGTTTATCACAACGTTGTACTTTGTTCTAAGGGGTTTGAAACACAGTCGTGTAACGTAATTTACCACAATCCCAGAAGAAAAATACGAAGCCCAGCCCGATAAATTTCAATAAACCTAATAAACAGTAAGTAGCAATACATAGAAATATGAGCGGGATAAAAGTTATCGTGGGTTTATTTGTGCGCATGTTCACCTCTATCTTTTAAAGTTTATATGACAAAAATGAGCAACACTAGTTGCGTGCTAAAATTTAATGTGCCTTTTTCGTTTGACTGGTTGTTCCTTCGTTTTAATATTTATTCAAACTGAGGTCGTCGTCCTTTTAAAGAAATGACCCAACACACATCAATAACAAAAGGATAATCAGTACAGCCCTTTACCTCGCAGTTGTAACAGTGTTAAACACAGTCACTGCAAAATACTAACGTGCATTACATGTATTGAGCTATGTCGTAGAAAACAAATATATTAATGTGAAATAACCGTAAGAACTGCGTCAATTCAGGCATTTTTAAAACGTCGTAAAGCTGACCTAAATAATGTTAAGAGGCCTAAACTGAATATTGGTACGGAATGGTTTTTGGAGTATGGTAGAATTCTTTGAAAAGCTGTAAACCGCAAACAACACATTTTACAGGTATAAAAATTGAAGTCGCATTTCAATGTTTATTTTTAGGTGTAGCGAAAGTGTACGAAGATATGTACATACACAATGGAATGTAAACATTGATTTTGACAGATGCTACATGGAAGTCACGTGGCAATGTTTGTTTACATTTGGCGGAAGGATACGAAACGGGCCTGCAAGTAGATATTTAGCAGGGCTCCAAGAAAGTTGCTTCCAATGGGGAATGGACTATATATATTGCAGGTTTACTTTTAAAAGGAAACTTAAAAGTTAATACTCGAAGAGTAAATATCATTTAACCGTATGTATTTAAATACAAGCATCAATTGGTACATATATAAATGTTGATAATATACAAATTTACAGTGTAAAAATAATGTGTTTGAATTGATGGTCTCTGAAATAAGTTTCTTCTAGTTGTTTACATACATAAGTAAAATTTTAGGTAGTAGGAACATATCTTTGTATATAAAAATTTCACAGTATTGCTTGATTGCCGTACCAATACTAGTCATGCTATAACTTTTTTTGGGGGGGGGGGAGGAGGGGCTGTGTTGTTAGTAAACCGTTAAAATTAATGTTTTAATGAACTCATTCATATTTCGTGAACGTTTAAAGGAACTCGCTTGGTTCATAATCAAGGACCTTTAAATTTAAGAGTTCTTTTATTTAACAAACTATGTAACTTTTCATAATGTTCTCACATGCCTTGCTGGTTGTTTGGCGAGAGTTCATTTTGACATGAAGA
Source organism: Dryococelus australis (assembly GCA_029891345.1). NCBI lineage: Eukaryota > Metazoa > Arthropoda > Insecta > Phasmatodea > Phasmatidae > Dryococelus > Dryococelus australis. The sequence continues at coordinate 148,449,109 of CM056996.1, forward strand.
AATGAAATGAGCTTTGTCAACTGTTGAGTTAGTGCTGAACCAAGAAGTACGTATATACTGTACCTGAAAACCTCCCCAGTGGGATCTTCGCGAGCATGGGGCCAGCCTTGTCTGGCTTGGCCCAGCCGATCATGCCTATGTCAGTCTTCACAACAGTGGGGTTGACTGCATTCACGCGGATGTTGTGCGGGCCGAACTCCAGGGCCATCACGCGAGTCACCATGTCCACAGCCCCTTTGTTGCCACAGTATACAGTATGGTCTGTGAATGCTGCGTGCAGAGGAATGCATGTAGTTTACCGTCTAGTGTTACACCAGAGAATTTTCTTAGTGTTTGGTTTACAGTAAATATTTATTTGATGTTTTATTTTTGTTATTTTTCTCTTAATGTTTATATTCTTAAATAATTTGTTTTTCATCGCACCTCACCGGGTTTTCTTTATTTTTAACTTGATGTTAATTGCAATCCATCCATTTTCCAGGTTTAGAATTTTCAATTATTATTTCAAACTTAAATCTTACATTTTACAACATTTGTTGCTTGGCAACAAATTCATTTTTAAAAATGGACTTAGTCGGTTTGGCTTCTGAGTGGCTCGTATATGTCACAAACATTACTTAGTGATAAATAGACTTGAATATATGCAACAATAAAAACTACGTAAAAATTTGTTTTGCATTAAAATCGATTAATTTGCTTTAATGTTCAAAATTTAAGAAAACAGGCATAGATTACTTTTCTTTTAAAGACGACTTCTGCATAGTGTTAAAATAAGTCGGGGAAAAAATTAAAGTGTGTATGAATTATTTTCAGTCCTTATAAACAAAACGATAACATTCAATACCTACAAAAATCAGTAGTTTGTAATATATAAAGAGACAGAAAACTTCATTAGAAGATATTAACGGACATAAAACATATCAGATATCACATGTTTTTAATTTGAGAGAGTTAAAAATGAAAAGTAAGCTGGCAATAATCATTATTATTTTTAATTATGTATTTCTTCCCTTGTCATATGAGAGTGAGAGTAAGTGTGTGTTTGTGTGTGTGTGTGTACACGGTTTGTCAGGTCGGTTGCAGGTGCACGATGAGCTCTGATGTAGGGGGTGATGAAATTGTCGGGAGGTGTTTCATAGAATTGAGGTAATTGAATAAATAATTAAATCATATAAATTAATAAGTTATTACATGGATCGTGTATGCAGCAATGAATTATTTATTACATGTGCAGAGAGAGCAAGTATATGCCTTGTTAGGTCGGTGTCTTGTGCACGCTGGGCTCTGATGTATGGTGATTGGAAGTGTGCCGGGTGGTGTTGCATAGGATAGAGGTAATTGAATAAATAGTTTAATTAATTAATTTATACAAATGTAGTAAATAATTACATGCCCTTGCATATGCAGTAATGAATTATTACATATCGCAATGAACAATTACTACATACCAAACCTATGTACATGTCTGTTCCCCATCACAGCTCGCTCTCGACTGACCAGTTTTTCGATAGTATGTACTACAAAAACCTCCGTCGATAGGCATCATATTGGCAAGAGCTATTTCATTATTTCTTTCACACTACATATGTTTGACTGAGTCTTTTCTCTTGTGTGATTGAAGTTATGAATCTTGTTAAATTATTCCAGCACAACATTTTATTGTTTTATATTAAGATTTCCTTTTCTTTATTTTCCACATATTTAAAAACATCACTGTATGTAAATGGCAGACACTTTTTTCTCGAGTATTTCAAGTTATGTATGTTCACTCTGTTGGAGGCTAGGTAAATAATAGATGAAACAAACAATAAGTTTGAAATACTTTTTACTAGTTTCTCAATTTTTCCCCCGATAGCCACAGTATGCTGCACACATTTATTTAACATTCATAACACCTATATACGTCACATCTTAAAAATTTTAATTTTCATCTTTTTACATCACTTATCCAGATCACAGTTTTCTACATATATTTATATACAAAATTTTCACTATTTTCTTCTTCTTATATCACAGTTTTTTCTCTCTCTCTCTCTCTCTCTCTCTCTCTATATATATGTATATATATATATATATATATATATATATATATATATATATATATATACATATATATATATATATATAAGAGCAGAGTTATTCAAAGTTATTTACATAAGAATTTTATTTAAACTTGTTGTGTATACAGGAGCACAGTTCTTCACCTTCATTAAAATTTATATATTTCCACACGTTGTGTGTTTGATGTAAAAATTAGGTTATTCACGCTGTAGGGCCTACCTTTACAACTATTTACTGTTGACAATCCAGTTATGCAGTAATACTATTGCATGACGATGATGTTATTTAGCATGTAGTGGGTCTCCCCTTCGAATCCAGTAGAAGTTGTAAGTGCACTCACTCCTGGGGACGATATTAATGGCATGTATTTGGTATCGAAGGTGATGGTCTCACGCCTATGAAATGATAATAAAGGTACTTGATGGTTAGATCCTCGCAGCAGATGGTAGGAATGCTAGATGTTGAAGGTGTGGTTGTCAGGCCCAGTGGTTGTTGGGCTGGCAGATGGTGTGGTTGGCTGATATTGGCGAGTAGAGTGGGCAAATTCATTCAGGTATCAAGTAGTGCCCCCATGGCAATGTCGACACATTGTCTGGTCCTACATACCTTTTGTCATTATTACTTGACAAGGCAACTTTTGGTACTCGTTTGGTATAGAGTTCGTGACCACGCAAATTGAAGTGATATTGGGTCCCCATAACCCTTGAATTTTGCTTTAGGCATTCCAAATAATCCCTGTATAGTAATGAAAGTAACACGCTAGGCCTTACTTCCTTTGCTTTAAGCACACACTGTTCATTCAAAATAATGCATGAATAAAGTTTATGGTGTAGACCTACAAAATGCATGATTAAGCAACCAGCATGTCCCTCCTTCATCACTTCTGTTACACCTTTGTATACCAAGGGAATTTTTTGTGGATTATCTGGTGCATAGTTGGAAGTATCAAATCGTGCAGCCAATCCTTGAGCAACACTCACATACACATCATGGCATTGAATTTCATAAATGAGACTATTGGTATCACAATATAGAAGATGCAAGACCTGCTGAGGAAATTTCTGTTTCATGTAGTTATAATGGAAGTCGTAGAGGTACAATTATGAGAAGTCCTAAAGGCAACCCCATTGTATAAAGGCTCCTTGAATGTAACAGAGACCTTTTCCATTTCGATCAGGACTATCTTTTCATAGAGGATTTTCCTTTCCTTGACTGTATGTTGCCCAATTGGTTATGCCACTCCATATATAGTGCCATACCGTGGTACGATTCTGATGTCCCTTTCCTGGCAGACATTCTGCAAAGTCTTTCCATAGTCTGAGTTGTTCATTAACTTAAAAAAAAACAATTTCTCGAAATTATCTATCATCTGAGCACATTTCTCAATATTGAACGTGATGTATGGAGCCTTCCACACCTCCTGCTCAAAGTGCAGTATGCAATGAACAGAGTCGAGTTTGGCTCTGTACCTCAAGTAGTGCTTCAGTGTTTCACCATATACAGCATATTTCTTTTGCGGCACAAGAGTTAACAGTAATTTCTCAGTTCGGGGGTATAGCAGATATTGGGGCAAGAGCCAGATCAGCTAGGATATCATGACATTCATTCGGATAAGACAAATTTTCTTCTGCGAAAAAAACATGTGTATCCCCATCATTGCTGGTGTTGGCGAAATTCCACGTTGAGCATAATCTGCATCGCTAACGCACTCGCTTTTCATTACATTATGAAATGCATCCTTGGGTGGGAGTGCAGTACGGTCCGTTTTACAAAGTCACAAGGAAATACTCCCTTACCTAGAGCCAAAACAAACTGAGTGTTATCTGTAACTTGTGAGTGGGTGATACTCAACTGGGCAGTAGTCAAATTTCCTCCCAATGTGTCCAGAGGTCCGCTCATAAAATTAAAAACGTCAATGAAGCACCATTGCACAGTTCGCGTACCTCCTTGTTATCTTCTCCCGTGGGCAATAATGGGCTTGGTAATGCATTTGAATCGATGATTGCATGAACAACATGAATCCACTTTTTGGCTAAATTGAGTTATATGTTGGACAGCATTCGTATAGGGTAGATGCATCATTTGCTCAAAAACCACACATGTCCTATGCATATAAATTATTTTACTGGGATTCTGATTTTATTGTTCTTTGTAAGAACAACACCAGTCCTGGTGTCATGGTATTATTGCAATGAATGGTATAAACAACGTCAGTCCTGGACTCGTGTGGTTTATTCAATACATATCAGATGGCAGCATAATACTTTTATTCTGAGCACTGACATCATATGTATAATGTTATCTGTGATTTTTATTTGAATATCTGGGACTATATTACAATCTTGATGTGTTTGTAATAAGATTCCTGTTAGAATATATACATAGTGTCTAGAAAGAGAAGTGTGCAACAGGGGTTATATAAAATAAATGTGATAAAAGCTGCCCGAATGAAGGGAATTGGTTATGTGAATAATAGTGGCAGAGAAATTAATGCTACGAAGATAGAACCTGAATGTCGGTAATTGTATAGGTTATATAAATTGTCATTTCTGGGGCTATAAAGCAGTTTACATTTAATTCGTAGTACAAAACTGTCTGGAAATAGTTTATATATACAATTCACAACACCTTGTGTTTTTGAGGTTATGGTAGACAGTTTAATTCCTTTAATAAATTTTAATTTTGAAACTTTCCTTAATTACAATTCTGAATATATATTTTTATAATCCGAGGTGCCAGTAACAGCGAAGTTTCACTGTGCTTAAATATCATAAGGGAAATTTTTTCCAGGTACCGTTCCACTATAATAGTAATTCAAAAATATAAAAAATCAATAAGGCATTTTGCAGCCTTTTTGGTATCACAAATGAACGTGTTCGACGACTGTGCTACTGTGTGAAAAATAATGTGCGTCCTATTGATAGACGATATTCTGCAGTTTCTGTACATGCAACACCACAGGCAGATCTGTCGCAGATTGAGGAGCATATTAAAAAATTCCCCACGAAAATCTCTCATTACACATGAGTGCAATACTTAGATGCAGAATAGTCTGTGAAAACAATGTATAAACTTTTCAGGACTTTACATCCTCATGCCAAAGTATCGTATGGTATTTATTTAAGAGTTTTCAGAAAGCGTATTTATTTGCGATTTGGGCGGCCACATATAGAAACTTGTTGCTCTTGTGAAAATTAAGTGAAAATACAGTGAAAATTAAGAGACCATCATTGAATGATACTGCAAAGCGCATAGCTGTGGCTGAACTCATGGTACATAAAAGGAGTAAAAATTTTTATTTAAAAATTGATGCAGTTAAGAATAAGTGTACAGTAGATAAGCATGTTGCAGGTTTATGTTTTGATTTTATGTAAAATCTGCAGATTCCCATATGATCCCGGTACAGGAAGCATTTTATTTGCGTCATCTTAATGTGAGTTCATTCGCATTACAGACTTAAAAATTAACAAGTCCAAGATCTATCTTTACCGCGAAGGTACTGCCACACCAAAGGACCAATTGAAGTATGTTCGTTTTTGCTTGAGTACATAAAAATAGAGATTCCTGAACATATAATGGAATTGCACCAGTTCTCTGATGGGTGCCCTGCACAAAACAAGAACACAGTGGTTAGGGTTATGAACTGCCTTGTAAGTTCTGGTTGGTTCAAAGATATTTACCAATACTATCATGTGCGCGGGCATTCATTTTTACCATGTGTAAAATGGGTGATACAAAAGAAGACAGAAAATACTCTTTGTACGAGTACCTTGAATGTATGGTTATGTCATCCAAGACAAGGAATATACGAGTGAAGCTTGTTAGCACAGAATACGTTTTGGAATACAAGAGATGGTGGCCCAAAATACGTAAGCGATCATGTTTGTCTGACGACAGTTATGAGAAGTGTGTGGACAGAAACAGGAAAGTAGGATTCACAGTGTCATCATTTATGAGCTTCCTTCACAGTGAAGTGTTTGTAGGGAAAGTTGAGTGCTGCGATTTAATTGACTGTCTCATACAACATCGCTTTTCATTTCAACACTTGTTAAAGAAAGGGCCGAAGTTGCCTGAAGAAACGGTATACAAGGACAAGGTTGCAATCAACATCAAAAAATTGCGACATTCTCGGAGATGACTGATGTAATAACCTAATTCCGATGTTTGATATAATATTTATTGTGTATTAATATAACCTACATTACATAATTTTTCTGTACTGTGAAATCACCCATCTAAGTACCAACTTGATGGTTTGCATTGTTATATCTTAAGGTTTACAGTCTGTTTTACATACATAGGCCATACTTTTTAAATACAAATTTTGTCAATGCCCTTTGTAAAAGTAGCCTACTAGGTATTGGGCGATGACATCCTAGAAGTGTTTAGTTTTTTATTTTCATTATTATATGTTTTTGCGAAATAAACAAACAGTAATGTTAATCATTGTACTTCCATCCTGTAATAACAACATTAGTCCATAAAATTAAATAAATTGTTGATAAAAAGTGGTTTATAAGTCTAGTTCTTGATTTTAAGGTAGAAAATGTCCTAACACATATACTTGATATTGAAAAAAATTGGATGTATCAACCATCTTATTCATGCAATCTTCACCCACAAACTCGTGATACTGCGACAAACTTGAATCACATAAACACACGAGCAGAATGCTACAAGCATATGGTAAATGTTTGTTCATGGTTGTTGTGCTGCTACTGTCGTTATATGGAAAAGAAGTGGACAGGGGTCTCAGATAAGCTTTGGGGTCGCAGCATGCAATAAAACACGTTCTTTGCTCTTTGACAATATTCATGAATTCCAAGTACTTGTTTTCATCAGTTGGGTAATTACATTTCACAGCATTGTGTTGATGACACAAATTGTTATGGTTTACTAGCTTCTCCTTAGATCTGAAATATTGGAGACAGTGATCGCAAACAAAAATTCTGCTACAGTGTTTAATCAAATGACTGTGAACTAATCATGACATACTTTTGATCATTGCAAAAAGCAAATGGGCGTTACTACCACTAGCACGATAGGATAACACATTCACATGACGATCCATTGCCCAGAAGAAATGTGGAAGGTTACTACATCTGCCTATTTATCGTTGTCAAACAATTCGTCAACTATATCGCCAGTTTTTTCGACCACAGAGTAGACATTAATGGAAATATCATTGAGCTTCTCGAATTGTTTGATCTCATGCAGCACTACAGGAGTCGACAATTCCTTGGAATTCAGAACCCACTGAGGTTTTGGATATGAAGAGGAATGACTGGCATTAATTGTGGCAGGAGATAAATTCCCTAGAACTGCATACAGGAAACATTGGTCTCCCGAGCACTGTAAATTAATGGAAGATTTCCTATCTGCAATGAATTTAGGAAACTTTGTAGGAGAAGCACTTATGGTGAATGGTCGTTATTACGAAATGTGAACATCCATTTGCGATTTCAGTTTTATTCCTCAGCTACTAACTCACGAACAAAACACACTAATATTCGTAGTGAGAAGAAGGACGATATTGTCCTCGTAAATTTCACCAAAATCGGACGAATAGAGGGTGGGTGTGACTTTACTCGAAAAATGGAATGTCTACATAGCGGTTACAAAACTTTACTGCTATGGAGACGTGCATTTTACATGGTCGGAGTGCCATGCAATTTAAATTCAGAACATATACCTTGCATCTTTGAAAGATGAGTTCAATGTTCGCGTCTGTGTCGGATTTATCATTATGTATTCGCGCACCCACAATTCTATGTTCAAACGCTGTATCTAAAAGGAAATATGGCAAGTCTTGGACTAAAGATATGTCAGACAATGAGGAATCAGAATCTGAATGGGATTACGATCCAGTCATAACAGAATCACTTTCTGACTCGGATGACGGCTCAGAAGAGCTATCTGTTCCCGAACGTACACACCTATGCTTTGCTAAGGGGGACCCTGACATCCTGAAAATGACTCTACTCACCAATATCAGAAACCGACCTGCTCACCAAACACTGGATCTGTAACAAAAGAGAGAAAAATTATAGTCAAATGAAACATCAGAGAAATACCTGAAAAAACCACAAAAATGTGTGTTTATATGTGTGTGAAATTATCACAAATCCCCATTAAGCAAGTTTATCGAGTTAGCACGTTTCACCATTAAACAAGCCTACCGAATTAACACATATCGAGTTACCACATTTCCCTATTAATGTCTACTCTCAAATACATAACCGAAGCACCCCCAAAATCAGAATGTTTAAAACATCTCGTTACAACAAGTTGCAACATGTTAAAACAAGTATTTACTTGTATTAAAAATCTCTTGTGCAGTGATCTAATGCCCGATTCTGGCAGGCAGACATAGGATGAAGAAACGGTAAACTTAAGTCACAACAACCGATAATGTTGTGAATAGGTATCGCTGTGAGCATAGTTGTTGATGCTATGATGGTCAGAGACAGACTGAGCTCTAAATAACTATAATTAATCTCAGAACCCAGCCTCCCACCTCAGTGGATGGAGACCGTTGACAAAGAACTGGTGAAGTGCACCCCTCCTTTTATACTCTCCACCTGACCCCATTTCAGAAAATATGTGTATATAACCCAGACTTCACACAATAGCTTTTTTTGTCATCAATATTAATTTAAAGCCTAATTGTCCTTGTTTGCCACACTTAAATAGTGGGTTGGTAATTGTTTGTTCATGCATTATATATGTTGACTTGAGGGACGCAGACAAACGACAGTTGTTTTCCAAAAATTCTTTACTACCTTCGATTTTACAAAGCACTTATATAAATGATAACTTTAAATAAATCTATTTTAGGTTTTTGTTAAATTTCATTTGCAGTAATAATAGCATTTCCTGTTAAATATTATGTAATATATATATTTTTAATTTGCAAGGTTAACTTGAAATTTTTACCTACACATCACACCTGTCATTAACATTCAAAAGGTCTTTGATGTTTGTTCAATCAATTGAAGACATTCAATTACATTTTCAAGTACACTATTTATTATATGCAAATGTATAACACATTACAGTTTCTGTTAGCGCCCTTTTGACATAACACTTTGTCAGCAAAAATTTTTTATTTCACGCTTGTACAAGACACACACATTACACAAATTAAAGAAACATTATGACAATTTGACAAATCACTTCCACAAACATTTTGAAAACTTGACAGATCACTTTCACATAGAACTTTACAAGACACCTCTACATAATTCAAGCACTTTCACAAACATTTAGGTTTTTTACAGAGCGTTTATAAATTCATTCATTATTGACTTCATAAATTTTTTGACATTACATTCAAAACACTGGTTTTGTGAAATTTCAAAATGAGTCAGTTTTCTCCTCCAGCCTGGTTTAGACTTTTCAAAATTTGTTCTAATGCTCATGTCTTTTAATTAGTTTGGAGCATGTAAAACAATATTACCGACCCGGTCAGGAAAACCCTCCTGATGGTGTGCAAAAACATCATCAACACTTACTGGAAAAACCATTTTAGGAGTCATAAAATTAACTGGACACATATTTAAATCAAAACACTGGATAAATTCGTGGGTTTTTCTCATAATGCAATGGAAAATGAGTTATCCTAAAAGATAACATATAGTTGCACCTCTCACTAAACAGACATAATATCCTGCTAGACCAAAAAGAGCACTCCACGCTTCCCTTGCCAGCAGTTACGGTTACACATGGGTTAGCCAGATGGAAGAAAGTCATGTTTGCAGTATGAAAGCCAGATTTATACTGAGACAAAACCACTATTACTCCCCCATACAAAAACAATGAAACAGTTTCTTATGCAATATGCATCTAAATAACTTGGTGATATTAAGTTTACAACTTGTTTTTCAATGAAAATACAAGAAAAATTAACGTCATCATTATCATCCATCATTTTTAAAAATGATTAATAAAGTTGTGACGATTGAACTTTGCTCTTCCCTATTTTAATTTCCTATGCATGCGAATCACCTTGTACAATTCTGCTGACTATTTGTGATAATAGGTCTTGTGGAAAATGCCATGCTGTTTGGAGATTCATGCCAGGTCACCGATCATGACTTTAGGCTTGTGCAGGTCCTTGCTTGTCTGAATAGCATAAACAGATCGAAGCAGGGAGTCGTCCTCGACATCTTCGGGCTTCATGTGAGAAGTAGAATGAATAGTAGAATGATATATGCGAACGAGTTTCGGCAGTAGCTCAAGCCACTTGTAGTTTCCATTTGCTGTGAAATGTCTCCACAGTTAGGCTTTTAGAGTCTGGTGAAAATTCTCGACGATGCTAACCTTGAGTCCAGAGTATGTGGAATAGTAATGTGTGCCATGCCTTTTCATCAGTGCACGAAAAGTAGCATTAAAATATTCTCACTATCGTCTGTGTGGAGATTTTTCGGGTGCACCCTTCGCTCAACACATCCACCATCGTCACAGTGGGTGACGTCACATACATTCTTCGACTTGAGCGGTCTGATCCAGACATATTTGGAAAACATGTATATTATGGTCCAAATATAGTGGTGGCCTTCATTCGTACATGCACAATCTTGCATTTCGTTCAAGTCAGATTGGAAAGCATCGTCCAGTCCTTTCGTGATGTACTTTCCCCGAGGATAATTCTTACTGGCCGACCTGTGCAATTCACCAGAAACTGCATATTTCATCATCACACCACATAACCAGCTTCGACAAGTTCTTCAGTGATGGATACAATCTGGTTGGCGTGCAACAGGTTTCCCATGGACTGCGAAGCGACCAGCAGCCGTAGTCTATCGACGAGTTTGTTTAGATTGTCCCATAATATGTAGACTATCTTGCATTTAGCATCAATCTTCTGCAGAAGCAGCCTTGTTCCAATAGCTTCGGCCAATTATGTAAACAGTCCCGCGATAATGCCAAATTTTGAATGGGTCGTGTCCTTAAATTGCTGCATTGAAATGTTATTGTTCGCATAGTGATCATGACTGGACTGTAGCAGGTGGCGGTACTTATTCAAATTTGATTCGGTATAGTGTCTAGGATACCTACGAGACAAAAGTATGAACAAACCATGTGTCATTTTCACCTAGCATTTGCCAATCTGCATCATATCTCCTAGAAGAAAACTTCACTTCCTTGTTTCCGAGAAACTATTTTTCGTCGCGGTGTTGCAGGCCGTACATATTGTTGCTGTTCCGATCGGAGTAGGAAGCGAAGTAGTCTATGCTCTCATGCTCGTTTCCATGACTGTGCATGCAGTAAACCGATCAGGGGTAGATCATCTTCGTCGCTAGTGATGTCACCTCCCGATTCGGACAATCCCAGACTTCTTTTCCACTTATGTATCTGGGTCGGTTCTTCCACATTAATTTCATATTTGATATCCATCTGAGGCAAAGCTTCCTCCTGGCGTTTTCGACAAAGTTCGTCCAGACGGCTGGTTATCTGCTTGTAAGCCTCTTCCTTTCGATTCTCGAGAGCCAGTATGTAACTTATCGCGAAGAGATATTTCATGCGAACAGCTGGGATGGTCTGTTGCAGCTCAGTCGTCAGTTCGGTTCGGTACGCCATTATTTATAGAATGGAATAAACACACAACACAGGTATGTATAAATATTCACTCTCGAGTTGAGAAAATTGAATTTTTGGTCCTTTCCAGCATCTTCTTGCTATGCCTCACATCATCGATTTTGTCAACCAGTTTGGAAGTTACCTTATTTTGAAGAGTGATAAATTTCTCCCATCTCTGTGCATTCGACACATTGATCAGGCCTATTATCAGTTCTTCCACGCCACCTACCTGCCGGTCGATGACCACCGAATATTCCACCATTTCCTTTTTCACACTCTTAAATTTTTGCCCAAGAAGCAGCTGGCACCTCGAACAGCAGTAAGGCGAACTCCATTAGTACATTTCATTTCCATCATCATCGGAGTGTAGAACGTGACCGAATTTGGAAATGGCATTGTGACTCATGGTCAACATCTTACTATAAAATGATTGAAGCCACACCTGAACCTGCCATTATTTATAGAGGCTAGTCTTTTACGATCACCAAAAATCCATACTACTTGTTCTAGCATAAGGCACACAGGTTCTTGAAATCTGATGTCATGTCCGTATTGAAATGGTTATTATACATATGTCGCAAATTCATATCGTCCATGCGAAACAGCACCAAAACATTAGCATTATCGCGAAGCAGGTGTTTGGGTATGCTCGAATAAGTCTGGACAAAGTGCAATTAGTCGACGTTCGTTTGCCATCCCATGCTAAAGTACTCTTGTATACAAATTTGTTTCTTGCAGACAATGTTATAATAGATAAATATTGAGTTTGGCAGTGCTTCACTCCGCGGCATGGCAGCTTCATTATCAGTGAAGGATAAATAACACACACCATCCATAGCTTGCAGTACTTGTGCCAGTCATTGGTATTTCGACTGTTGGAGCGATTTGGAGTACAGCCACACATTCTCGTAACAAAGGCCGTTCTCTTCTTCAAGCAGACTCAGTAGGACACATGTTTCCTCACAATTGGATGGTCCTGTGATGATTCACTGCACTGTATTCGGAAATAGGCTTCCATGTTGCAATTCATGGGGATAGCTTCATCTTCAGCATGGATGCCTTACTTGAAGATCTTTAAACTATTTTCCTCTGGTTGGTCTATATCATACGTTGGAAGAGGAGGAGGAGAATGATGAGTAGGGGGAGGTAGTAAAAAACAAGCTTCTTGATTACAATAAACACATTATAGAATATCGCTTCAAAAAATCACTCCTGGTAAACTCCCTCTGGCAGAGTTTGCACTGAAATTACATATTTGATTATGTAAGACATCCATACTGTTCCAAATCTAGAATGATACTGAAATAAAAAAGTATAAAGTTCGGTGCATATAGGTTTATAGTGCAGTAGTGTGTGATGACCCATACAATAATGATCAAACCTGGAAGAGGGATTGTGAATACACTGATCAATAGTCCACCTTTCGAGCTGTTCATTCCCAGATACATGTTCTATTGACCAGGAATCAAGCTAGCTAAAAGGTTGGCATGCAGCGATATGGACATCAATGTACTAGGCGAGACATGAAAGGGGCACAATATCGCTTATTCCCAGCGCAAGGATCTGCAAGCCAGGCATCAGACAAACATAATACCTGCACAAAAGACCGACGAGATAAGAAAATCGTCGCGTACAAGACTCTTCCATTGCGCTGGAGATGCCCCACGTGGGGCATTTCCAGCGCAATGGAAGCCAAGATGATATGGGCATGGAGTCAAAGAAATTAAGATGAAGTTCCAAGAGGAGAGGGAAGAAAAAGACAGGAGGTATTCTTCCTGCCTTGATACCTGCAGTCAGTGATATGAGCAGTATCGCCAGGGCCGTTATGAATAACGTTAGTATCATTAGTACAGTGAAAGGAGCCTCGAACGAACATAAGCAATTGGCGTAAAACAGTCGCCACAACTGCAAACTGGATTCTGTCGCCATGGGTAAAAAAACTGCCAAGTACTTCACAAATGATGGGCTTGCCGAGAAGGAAGTGCGAGATAAAGAAAGGGTCACAGCAGGAATAGGTGATAAAGACATCTCTACCGAAACGACCACTCTGGAATATGGATTTGGAATTGTTTACATGCAAATTGAAGATCCGTAATTTTAGATGAGTGCTAGTGTGAAATGATTTGTCTGCTAAAACCAAGAGACACAAATGTGCCATAATTAATCTGGATATGACAACTGGGCCCAGTACACACTGGTTAACTCATGTCAGATGTGGTAATCATATAGACTATTATAGCAATTTTGTGATCTGTACCTGAAAAATTGCAAACTGTCTTACAACTATGAGATGGAGCAGATGCCGAACACATGGAACTGTAGACACTTGTGGCTAAGCTTTCTGATGGAGTGGAATAAAAAGAAATAGTAGGCGAATAATAATTGTTTGTTAACCTTTCACATAAAAGGTGTTTGCGCCTATATTCTCCAGTCAGTATGTCGGTATCCATAATTCTAAGTGGTAAGACATTCGAACTGAGGGCGATGTTTTACCCTCCCTTGGAACTGGGAGGTGAGTGGGTCATCGGACTTACAGATTTTCAGACTTACAACTCCATATCCAACATAGAAAAAAATGGGAATTCCGCATTCAAGTACATAGTGGCAGGAGATGCGAAGGAAAATAAGCGTTCCCACCAGCTTATACGAACTGAAGGATATCGCTAATTCCATCAAGAAATCTGTGCCATCGGTCTCAACTTTCGAACTATGCTGTAACCCAAACACGCTAAAGGCAGAAATATTTTGCTGTGTCGATATTGATTTCACCAAACCGGATACCATTCGACCAATGCTGGGATTCGAGATGCGAATCTACGTAGCTAATTAAATGCATGAATCTTCGAGATCGGTGAACATATTTCCAGTTAATGTGATATGCATAAACTGTAATTTGGCGAGCAGCTGCTACATCAATGGCAAAACCAACAATACACTGCATAAGCTCGTGCCGATAGCTCCACTAGGTTATTAACTGGTTGAAGTTCCGAAAAGCATCATTTACATTCCTGTGATCTCGAAGTGTGCACATGAAGTGGTCATATCAGTCGTCGATCAGGAAGATAAGCGGATAGACTTCAAAAACGAAGATATCACTTTGTGCTTAAACTTGAAACGATGGGATTGAGTTTCGCTAGGCGTACTATGCATAAATTCGAGTGCTGCACCAAACCCAGGACCAGTAGAGTTCGATACACCAACATGCTAACATGTGTGAATGAGCAGTTTCTAAGTAGCATAGGGTTAAAAGTGAATAGGCATGGATGACGTAAACATATTGAAAGTGACCCAGTGGGCAGAATTCGACAGCAGTATCGACAAGTTTGAGCTGCATTGCTACCAGCCATATCTGACCTGCCACTACACCCTCGGATGTGAGGTTCGAATTCCGATAAAACATCAAGATATCTACACCCTGCATTCACAACCATTCCTGCACATCTGAGGTGTGCTAACAAAAGAGGACTGGACCCACCGCACCACCACCATGTTTGTTCGCAATGGTATACTCCATCATTCCGAGTGAGTAATAAACCAAATGAACGTTGTTACTATTGACAAAAAGTGGAATGTGGGCTTAAACACCACAATAAAAAAAATCCTCTCGCTCACGCCTAACAAACTCGACATGGTAAAAATGGCTGGCTGGGGAAAGGAAGTTGGCTGCAAAGTTCCCATCTCCGCAGAAGTAAAATTCGAGGTGAGCCAACCACTATCGATGCTACTTAGATTCGCTGAAAATTATAGGAAGATAATATTAGAAGCCAAGCAAGAACTAGTGATAATGCTAACCATCTCGCATTTATATGTAGTGTTGGGAGCCAGAGAAAACCCGCAGCATGTCGCTGTAACCCATACCAACATGGAGTGGTGTGTTCCCCACATGACATCAAGTACCCGCGAACACGCGAAGCTACTAAACTTCGTCAAGCAAAAAAAATCATCGACATAACTTTCAGGAGTTGGAGTTTAGTTACATACCCTGTCCTGTCATCTTCCACGAGGAACAACTGGGTCGTTAAGAAAACCTTCAAACATGAATAAACCCCGGTATGTCGTGCTGGTATCTCAAACTAACAAGCAACACAACATCTCGGCAGACAAATCGACTTTCGACCACTGCATACTCCCGAACATAAAAAAAATATTCTTGAATAGTGAAAGCTTTCTGTAAGTGAATTTAAACACCTCCTTCGACCAAGAAGGATTTATGTTGCCATATTATCTGTATGCTAAGTTTCAAGCCCCCTACTATGGGCGCGAGTTTTACCCTGTCCTGAGCCCAGAAAGATACCATGGAATGGCACCATTGCTAGTCTTCGACATGTTCAACCAAAATAGTGAGTTAAAAATGGCATGGTGGATTGTCGTATCGAAATTATTTCCAAGCAAAACGTTCCTGCAGACACTGCTGCGCACTGTTTGATTTTGCACGACAGAGTAGTGAGCTACGACTTTTTTTCGGGGCTAGTGAACATGGTAAGCTAAGAGTATATATATACAGGATGATCACTGCTTCTCACCTCAGTTTTTATCAGTGTGTACTATAATCTGCAATGCTTCCAGAGCTAGAGCATCTATGTGCTCAAGGAGATCGCAGTGACCTACGATGACGACGACAAAACACACTCGTGCTCCTTCTGCCCCCTTATTCGTGGAAATTCTTGAACGAGAAAAGTAAAGAAGACAAACAACTGGCTGACAAAGTACCACCATGGGCTGGAGTGGGATGAAGTTTCCGTACCATCAGGTGGGAAACGTGCTGTGTGACTTGCTGATGCAGTATCTCCAAGGACTGGTTTAGGTGGCAGATTCCGAGCAGCAGAAATATCTTAGCAGCAGAAATATCTTAGCAACTTATGCAAAAACGAAGTTGAAATAATTGATATGCAGCACGAGTATGGCTGTCCTTCGCTGTGCAAGCTGGCGAAATTTTACGACGACCAGCACCGACATGTCTGTGACTGACTAGACATGTACACGGAGAAATGCACAGCTGCTGCACCAATGGTGTACCTTGTCCTTGGACTGTGAATCGGCAAGTTACGACTAGATACGAAGTTACCCGAAATATAAGAGAATTTTGGTTTTTATATGGTTGCACACATCATCATCATCCAAAACATATTTAAGTGGGAACAATCGGTGCGCTCATTTAGTCGTCGCCTACAGGTCTGTTCGTCACCATGACTGCATTCGGTCCTACGAACAGTTATGTAAATGCCAAGCCTGACTGTGGCATCATTGAATAGTTTCATCGCAGAAGATGGATATCTGCACACCTACACCAAGACCTGTGATGGTAGCGGCATGCAGCATTTGCGTTTCGTGCATTAACCAGTTGTTTACGAAACAATACAGTTCCAATTGGACTATCCGTGATAGTCGGCCTGCGCCGTGTTCCACATGATGCCACAGACGCAACTGCCCTGCACCACTGACCAAATCATAGCCTCGACCCAGACTACACCACCTTATAACACTAGGAAAGTGTCTAATTCTCAGGCTATGCAAACATTCAAGAAGAAACGTGGAATGTACGTCGTAACAATTTTCGTGAGAGCTCAAGTACTCATAGACAACACATGCGTGTGAAATGTAAGTATTGATTCACTTAGCTATATCACTCGGATACAAATATCCGAATACGTTTGGTCATTATTCGAGATATCTGGAGAACTCGTAGAAAACAGAATTCTTTGACATTTTGAACTCGAATACTCCCCGCAAAAAAAAGCAGGCCGGTTCTTGCTGGTAAATCGTAGCTGACTGTAAGTGTGACATTCGTGAAATCATAAAAAATTATTTAACAAACCAAAGTAGGTTCTTAAATTATCAGTATTGCGCTGATCGCAGCACGTGCACAGCCCTTAGTTCCTCCGACCTCCGCTTCTCCGTTTTTTCGTGCACAGTATCCCATCCTGTTTCCTTGTTCTATGGCCTTGCCTTACCCTGCTTTGCCAGCTATTGTAACTGTATTCGTTTGAAAACCTAGTGTTATGCGTATGTTAATATTCTGAGCAACTGAAATGGTTCCTGGTTTTGAATTGCTAGTGTGAACCCTTTTATGAAAATTATTGAGTACCGTGGTTCCCGGATTAGTATCGCCGGTGTGAACCTTAATGTAGCTAAACAGTCAAGATTTGCATTCCTGACTGTACATTGATTGGTTACTCTTTCCTTCTGCCTTGAAGTACTGTCGACTTGCAAGACCCACGTTTTCCTTCATTGAGTGTGATTATTGGCACTCAGAATATTTTCAGTTGTTATTAAACATATTGGTGTCAATTTTATTGCTACGAAAGACCCTGTTACATTGGTTTCGCAAGGCATTTATAAAGACGACGTAGGTTTACAGCGTTTAGTTAAGGAAAGTCATATTATTGTGTTTTTTAATAATTGTGTTAATAGTCCTCTTTAAATGCCTTTGGCAGGCCATGATGCATGGCGAGCGTTTTGGACGTTTCTTAACTGGTGTAGGTGTTGTCCATTTCATGGCCTTTTCTGGCTCTTGAGTTTTTAAGAGTGCGCCGTGTATGTTGAGTTTAAATGTTTTTTTATGTTGTTTTTATATTCAGTGTAAAGTTTGCCACATTTTAAGTACACTCATGTGATATTGAAATGCATGTCAATTAAAATTATATATTTGCGGAGTCGTTTCAATAAACGCTTTTGTGGTGTATGTACCATGATGGGATATTGATATCAATTTAATTAAATTGATTAATTTAATAATTTGTCTTATAGTGGAATCGTAGTGGCGTTCTTCAATATTTTATTTGGTTTTGTATGTAAATTATTTGTGGTTCACCACAGTATCGTCTGTATAATTCATTCTCCATTAAGCATACAAATTCACATTTGAAGACCATCCAGTAATCCAAAAATATGGACTAATAAATTTTTCCCAGTGGCCATCAATTATTTGGCCTCTTAACATGATGGAACATATCAGACAGTCTTTCTTATTAAAATATTAATTTTAAATAAATAATTTTTTGTGGTGAAATATAATGAAATTTAGGATACTGTAAATACTTTACTGGAATATTGAGAGTAGTATAACTATCTATAACCCCAGGCATGTAGCACAAAATAGTTGGTTAACTTATTCAATGTGTTAGACTTTAGTAGTCAACATGACAGATAAATCTTTCATTTCAAAGTCTAGTACATTTTTATTATTAATAAATATATATTCAGGTATATGCTCTTGATATACACAAACTGAGTTCAGTTACGAGTGGAGCAGTATGGACGCACAATTAGGGTGTGTGTACTTAGTGTATAATTACTCTAATTGTATTTAATGTCTCGGTATTTATTTTCTCGATAATTATTGTGTAACTAGTATTGATTTTTTACTAGGCGATAGGGTTCTAACCAAGACTATCATGCTACTTGTTTTAACAGATATATGTACTTAATAACATTGATCGATATTTCATTTGTAACAGTTATGGTCAAGGTAGTGCAGGTTGTTTGGTGATGTGCGGCTGATCGGATCCCAGACTGTTCAGGGCATGGCCTGCGGGTTAGTAGATGTTGGTTTATATTTTATGAAAAATACAATCTCAGTTCAGTTGCGAGCGGGCAGTATTAGCGAATGGACTTGTAATCAGCTTTTTTGTAATTAGATTGTATGCATTCAGTATTTATTGTTTGTTTAATTAATGTCTCATTGTGTGTGCTAAGTGTCTCTGTGCTTTAATTATATTTAAAGTTATTGTACATGTTTAATTGGAAATATATCTCGTAACTTGTTGTTTAATTAGTTTTTCATTGTGGATACTTAGTTATTGTTTAATTAATGTCTTGGTGCATGTAATTGATTTGTTCAGTTGCTAATTGTAAACACTCATTGCTTCATTTGTAATACTTGAATACTTGTTATTCAATTCCTAATATACAATTTGATATTTTCAAATGCTATATTTGTTTCGGTCAAAATATGCTACTTTTTTTAAACAATAGATATATATGGGTTTAAATTAGTTTTTTTTTTTTTTAACACTGAATTCTTACATTTCTCTGATTCCTAGCTCAGTCACCTGGCGACCTCCGACCAGGATGGCCCTACCATGCTGCTCCCAAAAACCCCTACAATCACCCAACATCACAGCTCATTACCTCGCCAGACTCCGATCACTACAGACCTACCCTGCTGCTCCTGACACCTCCCTCCCTTCACCCATCATCACAGCTCATTCCCTCGCCAGACTCCGATCAGGATGGACCTACCCAGCTGCTTCCGACATTCCTTCCCCTCACTTACCATCCCAGCTCATTCCCTCACCAGAAACTGAGCCGTAAACAAATTTAGTGGTCCTGGTTCCTTTCTTGCTCCAATATTAAACAAAACAATCGCAGAAGTTATCGTAGGGGAAGGGAGGGTTAAGCCCATTTATGCTGCTGCTGCCATCTCTCATAGCTCCACTAAATGAGCTGCTGTGGGATGAACATCGCGCTCGGAGTTGCTCCCTCTCTGGGAACTGCCCGCCCCTTGGAACCAGCGAAGGCGAGGTGTGTCTTCGGGCATGGTGGGACTGTTTGTAGCTCAGATGCGGCGCCTATCCACAACTAATCGCGTCCCTACGTGGCGGATCGGGGATTCCCATGTTCTGGAATGGTTGGGAATAATCAAATTCCAGCTCGCGAACCAAGAGGCCGGCTTGACAGAGCCGTCGTCACATGCATCGTAATCCGGGGTGGCTCAATTGAAGATGGCAGTATCACATCGACTGGAGGCAGCCCTATGATCAAGACGAGAGGAGGGGGGAGTCCCGAGGTACTGAAACATGATAAGTGTGGTGAACACTCCTTCTGTGGGATTCTTTGGGCTGTCGACTGCGGATGTGTAAGGAATGGAATTGAAAAGCATCAGACCCTGGAAGCACCCCGATGTCAGCCTCCACACCTGGGCCAGCAGATTCGCCTCCACAACTGGTAACTTCTGGGTGCCCCACTGAGCGAGTCTCGCGTCTATGACCGAGGGAGAGATTTTGGTGGAGGGGGAGGGTGTGGCTCCCCATACGTGCTTCTCCCTGCTTTCAACCACGGTCGGAGTTCCTGGCATCACTGCGGATGAGAGAAGATGGCATCGGAACTGTTACTGAGCTACCCAGGTTTTTGATGCACTCGACAAGAAGCGAGGGGGGGCCTTCAATAGATACTGTTGCCAATGTTGCTGTGCAAGCAGCTTGTGCAGGACCATGGACAGCAGTACCCAACTTAAGTGTGCATGTGCCCCAATCTTGCGCCACAATCCCCGCCCCCTCTTTACTAGTTCTTCTGTCGTATTAAACCAAAATTCAGTCCACACCTGCTATTTCCTGTAGCATTTTCATTAATGATCCTACAGTTTGTCTTTTCTGTAGGTATGGGTTTTACCGTTTCTGTGCGGGTTTTACCATGTCCCTTCTATAGTCCATTCCCCACTGGAAGAAACTTTATCGGAGCCCTGCTAAATATCTACTTGCAGGCCCATTTCGTATCCTTCTGCCAAATGTAAACAAACAATGCCATGTGACTGTCATGTACCATCTGTCAAAATCAATGTTTACATTCCATTGTGTGTACATGTGTTCATGTACTTTTGCTACACCTAAACAGAAACATTGAAATGTGACAGTTACTTTTATACCTGTCAAATGTGTTTTTTACTGTTTAAAGCTTTTCAAATAATCATGTTATATTCTAAAAACCATTATGTACGAATATTCACAGTTTAGGCCTCTAACATTGTTTAAGTCAGTTTTATGATATTATAAAATTGCCTGAATTGACGATAGTTCTAACGGTTATTTTACATTAACATATTTGTTTTCCATGACTTAGCACATTACATGTAATGCACATTAATATTTTGCCGCGACTGTGTTTAACATTGTTACAACTGCGAGGTAAATAACTGTAGCATTTATCCTAACTTTTATTCTGATAATATTCCTATGTATTGCTACTTACTGTTTATTATGTGTATTGAAATTTATCAGGCCGGGCTTAGTATTTTGGTTGGACTCTGGCCAAACATGTAACATGACTGTGTTTCAAACACCCAGGGAAAAGGTACAACATTGTGATAAATAAACAGACGTGGATGTAAACAATTAACTTCGTCATAAAAACAGTTCACAGTTAAAATGTTTAATAGTACACATCAAATATTCGAAATCATGCACACACACAGGGCCAGCGTAACGAATACAATGCAGCCACTCCTCACTATTTCACATGCAGTGGTTAACGAAACGCACATAACAATATATTTATTAGTGCCAAGGAAATTGCTTTATCGCAACATTGTAACTTGCCTAGGTAGGTTTAGAAAACACAATGTCTACAAACATGATGTGGTAATTTGAAGTATTTTTCGGTGCAAAAGAAATCAAATCAATACTTCGTTAAGCACACAGCAACAAAACACCTCGTCATGTAACCACTCGACATGTCCACCTACCTTAAGATTTGCAAGCCATCTGTCATCACTTCTAAATGCTAAATGTATTAAATTAAGTAATCAATCATTAAAATCTCTTTTCAACTGTTAATTCCAAATTTAAAAAACATTATTTTGCTGTAATAATTATGAAATATGCTACAATTTTAAACATGTATAAGTTACTACATACTAGTGTTGGGAAATTTCCTGAGAGAGTGACAAAGAGAGAAAGAGAGAGAGAGAGAGAGAGAGAGAGAGAGAGAGTGATAGTGATAGTGATAAGCTCTGCCCAGGCGACAGTTTCGTCGGTCGAAAAAACAAACACCATCTCACTATGGCCTACGCATGCTATTTTGAGCTGTTATTTTTAACTATAACAATGAAATATGTTTCTATTGGGGCTACTTAAATATTGAAATATTTCTGTAGCAATATTTAATTGAGAAAAAGCATACAAAAAACCTATGTTGAAACAATACTTGAACTGAGAACTATTTCTTTCTAGTCATTGCCAATACACTGCTGCTCTTGCTGTTTTAATTCGTATTTAATACGAAATAAGTATTACAAGTTACAGAAGATATTAAGAAATGTTTCATTTATTCAAAAATACAGTACTTTAGAGTTAATCACAGTGTTATATATTTGTGGAATACAAAAATGGAACAACAGGTTGACATGTTATGCCTAGGGTGATTTTTCAAAGGTTCGTTTTATCAGGTCTCTTCCAGTCGGGAATGGACTGTAGAATATAGTTTCAGCTATATGTACATTTATGGAGGTAGTCATAGCCTTAAACTCTGGACATGGCTGCCAATCTCTCTTGTCGGATTAACCCTTTCAATTAATTAAGTCAAATAATCTCAATTAAACACTCCCTTGTCCGGAACATACATGCTCTCACCACTATCGAAAGTTTACCATAATTTTCATACAATGCTGTTTTAATATCAGTAAACATTTCCATGTTTCCGTTTACTATTTATTCGTGTTTAATAGTCTTAAGCGCTTTATAAAAAACGAAATGACTACTCCGCCCCTTTTCTGATTGGAAACCTATCAAAAATTGCACACGATCAATTACGAAAACGGCCGGCAGTTGGCCAAATATTCTATCGAACCATCCATACAAGTCGCCATGCAGGCGTGGGTGAAATGGTCCAAAGAATCTTCCATCGTGGCATACACCCTTGAAGCCGCACCACCTCGAACAACTGCAAGATCAGCTATCTACCGGCGGCCCCTCCACAAACCTGTTTCCTCGCAGCTACTTTTCCATTGCCGAGCCCAACAAAAAAAAAACATTTTTAAAGAAACAATTTAACGTGTTTAGAGTCCGCAATATTATAATTGCCTGCTCCTTGTACTGGGAACCCTCCTATCCTTTACCGCGCCACACGGAATCCCACACTCGAGTCTTAAATGTGTGGTGCTTTCTCAGGGCCATGTAGAGCGTACTAAACTGACGTTTGTCCCATCACAAAAGTCAGAGAAATATGCAAATGTTTGAAGTCCATGTTAATGCCAAAACATAGGGTCGCTGCAATCACATATGATGTTGGTGGCATAGAACTGTTTTTGGCGCATATTTATATCACTCACTTAACTCGTCAGTACATCTCGTTCAGCACTTTCGGATATGTAACTGACTCAATATCTGAACCACAAAAGGAATCGAGAATTATGTGTTTTCAGTATCATGGATACAGTGCACGTTTCGCGACATGACGAATGGGAATTATTCATAGTGCTGGATGTGCTGTACATAATTCTCCGAAATCACGTGCACGAAAATATCCCCATCATGCATCTGAATGTCCACTACCTTGGGTAACCCATTCTGAAAAGATTATTCTGAACTCCAAATTAAATAGCTATGGAGTAATTTATTTACATAGGAATTTAAAAAGGAAACACATAACGACCTTCAACCTACAGTATTTATTGAGGCACATACACCTGATACAGTATAAAGATTATTATTTTATCCAACAAATATTACAAGCAGTTTGAAATGAAGCAAAAAAATAATGAGAAATGTATACTTGAATGGATATATGTTTGATGACTAATTTCATTCTCTTTCATTAAGAAAATAGGTTATATTGTGATATTATTTGACATTAAAATCTGAGATGGGAGCAAAGTTTTTATTATTTATAATGCATGTATTATGTATCAAATATCATCACGTTTGTAATAGTAGAATCGATTGCCTTTAGTTAACATTCTCCGGTGAACGGTTCTCGAAATAAACATCCACGAAATTTTGAAATGATGCAATTATATGCCTGCCAGCTATGCAACCACCAAATTGACATAAACGTCATAGTAAAATTAAAGAAATCGCCAGTTTATTTGTGAGTCTGTAGTTAATTCACAACTAATTACTAATTCTTTCTTATAAAGTTGTTTTTGATTCTCTTCTTTTGAAGACGACTTAAAATATGTTTTCTACCTGATTTTTCGTAAGGAATCATCGCACAGCATTCTGTAGTGTCAAGGACTTGCATGACACCCGACGTCCATTTCGCAACAAAGACGAGTTTTGCAGAGCTGTGAAAGATGGCCTACTCGACACTTCTCCGCAGTTCCAGTGGCGTGTGTGACTAAGTGCATGAAAGGGCATCATTTGTATTTCGAAATTCACATCACCCGCGTGGAAGTGTAGTCGCAATGGAGTTACAGCAATCCATGGTTTATTGAGCACTTTAATATCAATCTTTAAAAAACCCTGTCAACAACTGCATAACTTTCTTACGTAAACTACGACTAGAATCTGCTTACAAGAATTTTTGCAGCAAGTTACAAAAGGTGTCGTGTAATTTAACATCTTATTAAAATCGAGCGATTTGTGGTAACAACACTGGACTCGCCCACTGGGACTCATGTTCAGTTTCATGTCCCGTCATCCTGATTTCAGTTCTTCATGGTTTTCTGAAATCGCTCCAGATGATTTTCGGTGATTCCATGGCAGTTTCCATTCCCTACCCTGATCTTCTAAGCCAGTGGTTCCGTCTCCAAACATTTCGCTGTCCACAACCATTCATGAATCCGGCTTCGCCTTATTAGAAGTGCAAATGAAATTAGGGGATACGGAAATAGCTGCTACGCTTTGGAAAAAATCAAATGCACAATAGTATCATACTTAAGTTTATAACTATTTGAGCGTATCAGATTATCAGCACAGTGCCCTTGTCAGTGGAAATGATAATTTTTCTCATCTTGTGGAAGGATAAACACTAGGCTGGAGAAGGAAACTCGACAGAGTTTTCAAAATTGTTGACACCGACAGCGAACGAGCTGTGCCCGCATTTCACTCTCGATGATCAGAGCTTTGAATTAATCTACTTTCGGAGATGAGCGCGTTTCTGTTCTCTGTGTATGTAGCTATACTTTAGAGCTTATTTCTATATTAGTGACATTTAGCTTGAAAGTTCATGTAAATGGGGTCTCAAAACTTCACACGACTTCTTCATAGGTGCTTTATTAAGCTTGTGATTTCCAGTATATTGTCAGCGTTAAAGCGTTTGTAATGATCATAGATTCCTGCATATATGCTACGGTAATAGCTTATTTTTTAAAAAATAGTACCTATAATTTTATGCCAATGTTATAGTCGCCATTATTCACAAAAACTATGAAAATGGGTTCCATTTCTAGGTGTGCAGTGCGTTTGAGATGTTAATGGGCATCTATTGGAAAGCTAGTAAAGCATTTGTTCTTGCAGAATTACACTGGGAAAAAATCAGCAGAGACGTGACAGAAGAACACTTCTATATTCCAATTCCATGATAGCAGCAACCAAACTTCATCAGAATGTTCTGTTAATATATCACAGTTATTTTTTTTGGGAACAAACCAAATATTTCTGAAGTAGTTCTATAGACGGGACTATCTGTTCTGTAGAAGGGGAAGTGAATTATATATATATATATATATATATATATATATATATATATATATATATATATATATATATATATATATATATATATATAATTGCAAATACAATCACAGGCAGGAACAAATTTGGTTACTACAATCGTATTTTTTCTCAGTGTAAAAAGAATCCTTTATTTTATTCCGGCATAATGAACTGGGAGTTTGTGTGAAGAAGTATACAGACTAAACTTCTCTAAACTGACATCTATAAACAGCGCTGATTTGCATAGCTTAAGAGTGGGCTGGACCTCCGAGTTTTTGTGAAATAGTGTTTTGCGCGAATACGCGTATCTCGGTCCATAAATGTTCTGCAAATACGACTTTTAGTCTGAATAGATTATCCATACCCCTATGTTTTTACTCTTGTGATATTAAGTTTATTATTGGGTTAAAAAAATTCTTGGAAATGGTAAAATATCGCATTTTAAAGCTTGCCTATGCAGTTTCCTTAAGCGGCAACATAGGAATACAAATATACAGTTGTAGTTTAATCTGTGGGCTTTCATCGCGTGTAATAAAACCCTTGTATTACAGGTATAATTTACACAGTATAACGTTACGACGGAAACACTGCACACCTTGCGCGTAAAAGCGGTGAGGCGCTGGAAGTGCGTGTTAGTGTCGCCCGTATCGCTCCCTCGCTTATTAACCTCTCTTAACCGGGATTTCAGCACGGGAGCTCATGCTTCGAAGATAACGTCATAACAATCTCACTTACGGAGTTGTCGTTCTAGTGGTAAATGGAAAAATAAACGGACGTGAGGACATGGTGTCGACTCCGGGAATGTCTGTATTTAAAGCGAATCAGCAGGAGCTGGAAACCAGCGGATAAGAGGAATCCCCGGCGCTAAGCTTCGCAGAACCTGCAGACACTTCAGCTCCGCCCTGCACCGGCCGCATATGTTCGTAGCACACGCCAACCTGCCGCAAGTTGTGTGGACAATCACCGGCTTATCAGTCACAAGATAGCGAGCCGTTATTTATACAGTTCCTCGGCCCTATCGACGACCGTCACTGTTCGAGGCGAAGCTGCATCAAGCCTAACACACGAGCATCTATCTGGTGAGTGCCGTCGAGAATCACTGGTAGAGAGTGGTGGATACAAAAAACGGAAGGGGAGCGGAGAGACTAAAGGGGTTTGGTTTTAAGCTTTGAGTTGGAATTCGATTTTTTACACTTGATAAAGTCATATAATCCGAAAAACCAGGTATATTTTTAACAATGCAATATTAGTACATTCTGTATACTTAGTATAGTAAAAGGAAGTTTTAGAAATGCGTTTAGATAGTCAATCCACCAAGTACTGACATACATAAGTAGCGCTACAACTTAACGAATATTGGTAAAGGCTGTTCAAGATAAAGTGAGCACTTTCGAAATCAACCTTAGAAAAAAGTCACTGCCCCTGGCTGTTAATACTGTACCGGACGAACTGAATAATATCCGTCCAGTAAAGTTGGCAGTGATGGATGGAAAGTAGTTCCAATTATTAATGTCGAAAAAAGTGTCTTAAATAACCATCTGTGATAAATTAAATTATTTCTTTCGCCTTCTGTTTTTTTAATGCGCCGGAGTGTAAAAATGGCCAGATTTTTAACAAATTTACTTTTCTAATAATTGCTGAATTTCACCTGACCGACACGTGAATAAAATGGCGAGGCCCGTGGAAATGTTAATTTTCCATATGGCGGAAGGATACACAACGTGCTCACAAGTAGATCTTTAGCAGGACTTTGAAGAGTGCTCATTTTGCCGTGAACAGCCTATAAGAATGGGGTTTGATTGTAAAGCACAGCGATACATGTATAGACTCCCATCCAGGAACTGGGCTGGTGCAGTGTCCGCCTGTATGACCAACGGAGAGGACGAGGCATTTGATTGGTTAGTAAGAGGGTGGGGTAATCCCCGGTGCCCAGTCACCAGAGGGACCTGGCTCGGATGGGAGATTATATTGAAAGTTCTTTCATACCTTTTCCGTTTCAAATCTGTCTTGCAAATGTGTGTAGGCACGTTCAATGTTCGTTGTATCTGGCCAAAGTCAGTCTGCATGCTTAGCGATTGGGATCTCGGGGAGGTTGTAATGCTTTTATGGATGCCTGTATGGATGGAGCGAGATGTACATATGTGACGTTTCGTATGCTAGAATGGGATAAGTGACTTTAATAAAGCATGAACTGAGCATAGGAAAACTGGAATCCGATGGATATATATATATATATATATATATATATATATATATATATATATATATATATATATATATATATATATATATATATGCTCTTTGAACTGCAACGAAACTGTTTTACTCAGTGTTTAGCTATTTATAAATTAGTTACTAATTAAAATAATGATAATATTCGTAGTAACTAATACAACAAACTGCAATGATATCATGCCGCACGCAAAAGAGAAATTTATATGTTTTTTAATTTTTAAAATAATTTTCCGTTGATTTTTCGTGAACGTTTTATAGAATGTTTATATTTGGTGTATTTTGAAATGGATTTCTGTGTGTCTGCTGTTGTGGCTTCAGTCTTCCTACTATCGTGGATTTGGTGTAATATATGTAGACCTACATATGTCACAAAAATGTCATTTATTCTGTCGCTTTGGCATTCCTTCGAATGATAATCGTTTGACATAGGTGTATTGTCTATTGCGGATAGATAATAAATTATTGTGTGTTTGTGACATTATGGTAAGTGTGATTGTGACTTATGGGTAATTGCGCCATGACTATCGCAAACCACACCTACGCGTAGTTTATTATGCTTACTGTGGTATTGATAGCATTAAAATAACACATGTATGCATTATCATTGATCCCAGTAGAGTCCTGCTGATATACAAGTGTGTGTTCTGTTTCAGCGGAGCTTAGAGCCATGCCTGGACCGCCCCATCACCACGGTCCGCCTCCCCCACACCACCACGAGCCGCCCCCACACCACCACGGTCCGCCCCCACACCATCACGAGCCGCCTCCACCCCACCACCACGAGCCGCCGCCGCCCCATCACCACGGGCCGCCTCCGCCCCACCACCACGAGCCACCGCCGCCCCACCACCACGAGCCACCGCCCCATGGTAGGTACTCCCTAGCAGTGGCGGGTAGTGAGTTTTTTTTTTACAGTGTAAGCAATTTCTACTAACAAACGCAACTTCCAACTTTGCTTACCCTCCACGTGTATTTACCGTTAGTTATGAAAACGGAAACGAAATGAATGTAATAATAATTAAACTGAATATTATTTTTAACAGCATATTACAAATTTTAAGCAAACTCCCGTTTGCCCGAACACTTTCATCTACTTTCCAAGCAAAAATGTAGGACTGGAGGACGCAAACAGAACAACTGCTTACCCTACCTAAGGAACGCAGTCGAGCGTGTGGCGTGTTGTTACTTGCGAATTCGATTCATCGCTAGTCGCTCCCGTTTGTGGAAATAAATATTATACAGCAGCACTATGCGTGTACAGTACGGGAGTTACGAAAACTCTGTTTCTCGAATCGGAAACGGGAATCTCAGAATTAAATGTGTTTGGGGTTAAGGCGAAAACTACAAGGATCAAACATTTCCGGTAAGTATTGCTTAGCTTGCATCTATGGAATAAACACCATTGCTCCTTAGTCCTACGACACGCTTGTCTCCTTGATGGTGTTGCCTTACATGGATAGTGATTAGTTAAAGACGCCTGCATCCAACCTTCCAGGAAACCCGTATCTGTATGAAGGCAGCGGTGGTGTAGTTGTTAGACAACTTGCCTCCCGCCAAGGCGAACCGTGTTCGATTCCCTGTGGGGCTGCCTCCGGATTCTCGCATGTGGGAATCGTTCCGGACAATGCCGTTGGTCGGCGGAGTTTCTCGGGGTTCTCCCCCCCCCCCGCCCTTCCATTCCAGCGCCGCTCCATGTTGACCTCGCTTTACCCTCACAGGCTCTCAAGACCCCGCAATTAAGAGCCGCCCAAATATCTCCACTCGCCCACTCACTCGTATCTGTAACTACGTATATTTTAACGTGCATGCTGTTTGGCTATATCTACAACTGAGGATAAACAAAGTTGGAAGTTGCGTGTTGGTAGAAATTTAAAATGGAACCACAGTCCGGCATTAGCAAATGTTATCTAAAACGCTCAAATATGTGAGGTTATTATATTGCTTACCCTGTAAAAAAACTCACTACACGCCAATGCTACAACAGCATTGACAGCAAATTATGAAAAGTAATTATAATCATTTGCGTGTTCCTATAAATGTAGCATTTAAAGTGGTCGATAATAGCACAGATAATTTTTTTCTTTCATAAACATTAGAATAAGATTCGTCGTAACAATCACTTCTTAATTTCTAACAGCTTCAGCCTTTCATTTGATTAGCGCGCGTAGCCCTATACAAGATTTATAAAAGATATTTGTTATTCATTGTATAATCTAAAAAAAATATATATATATATTACATCATTCCTACGAAATAAAATTTGAGGAATATTTCTGATAAATTACAAAAATATTACGTGATATTTTAGTGGGTACCACCTATTATTGTGATTGTGCTACCCTGCACGTTGTTCTGATGTCTGATATTGAAGTACCTTCAAGTAAAACTTACATGCTATTCTCAGAGCTGTTACAAAAATTGCACAGTACAGTAAACAATGAACTCCACTATAAAGAAGATTCGAGGGTCCAGAGGGGTCGTCTTAATTTCAGTAGGATTCCTTATCACAGTGGGGGTCCGGATCTCCACAACCCTTACGACTTTTATGCCGATGCTAGTGGGCCCCTAAAGGCATACCCTCACCTAAGTTGCAGACGTTTATTCGTCACTGACCGTCCTGCACATACTCGGGCAGAAGTACCTTGCTGCTACTGGTTTTATATACACATAAAATAAATTTCTTATGTTTATTTTGAGCAGTGTTAAAAGTTAAAATAAATACAATTCACACAGAAATCGAACTTTTTTTTTTTAAAAAGTATCAGAAATCTTTTTCCCCTCTGGTTAACTTTCTTGTCGAAAATCCAGTTACAAGCTCTGTATAAAAGTGTCAAATTACGAAATTTTTAAAGAATTTTTTCAGTTGCTTTGAAGTTTTAATAGATGCACACACTTATTAACATGTTTCATGAATAAAGCCGTACCGTTGGTAACAAACTGGGTACTTTTAGTGTTATCAGTGTGTCCGACTTGCGGACGCGTCCCTGCATGACGTACCCAAGTGCTCTGCCTAAGCCTACGTATTGAGCACGTGCTCGTGTAGCGACCTTGTGTTCGTGACCATATATTTGACTAGGTTCGTTATTTCGAGAACGATGTAATGCATCCTGCGGTAGAATCCACATCGAACATTTGTGTTAAAGGCTGTTCGCGATGAAGTGAGCACTTTTGAAATCAACCTTAGAAACAAGTCAATGATCCTACGTGTATGTACACTATCTAACAAAAAGTTATTGGGCATCTGTCCACAATGTTTGCTCGGTGGTTGTCACCCTGTTAGAATCTCGTAGGGCCACCTCTTGCGGGTATAACAGTAACCACCCTGTCTGGCATGCTCTCTACGAGTGTTTGCAGGACATCCACTGGGATTCGTCGTCATTCCTCTTGCAACCATTCCATGAGTTGAGCAATGGATTTTGGCCGCGCCTGACGAACCCTCACCGGGCGATCCAATTCGTCCCAAAGATTTTCTTTAGGGTTGAGGTCGGGGCTCTGGGCGGGCCAGTCCAATCAGCAAACATTGTTGTCGGCGTACCACTACATAGTAGCCCTTATGCCACCTGGCATTGTCATCCTGGAAGTAACAAGGGTCCATTCCGTAAAAACGTCACAATGTTGGGAGCATTTCATTATCCAGAATGTTATAATATGCCTCTGTGTTCATGCTACCACGGACAAACACCAGCGGTCTTACGCCGAAGGCCGTGAAACACAAGTCAACTGACGTACTGAAATACCTACCTTCATGGGTGCCCAATTACTTTTGGTAGATAGTGTATTTTAACGTGCGCAATAAGTGACATTCGCCCAATAAAGTTGGTAACGTAGGATGGAAAGTAGTTGCATATTTTAACGTAGAATAAAAAGTGTCAAGCAGCCATTCGTAATAACTTAAACTATTTCTTTCACTTTTTTTTTTTAAGCATCGATGCGTGAAAATGAACAGATTTGTCAAATATTTACTTTTCTAATAATTTACCAGTTTCACTTGACCGGCGTATGAATAAAGTGATGAGGCCCCTGGCAATGTTACTTTTACATAGGACGGAAGATGATACAACGCGCGTGCAAGTAGATATTAACTAGGGCTTTCAAAAGTGCTAATTTTATCGTGAACAGCCTATATCACAACTGGTGGTGGAGTGGAGAGATTTGGGTGGCTCTTAACGAGGTCTTGAGAGCCGTTAAGGGTGAAATGAGGTGGGAATGGAGCAGCGCCGGAATACAAGGGTGGAGGAAATTGAATATTCCCGAGAAAACCCGCTGACCAGTGGCTTCGTCCGTCACTATTCCCACTTACAAAAATCCGGGAGTGACCCGGCCAGGTATTGAACGCGTTTCGCCTTGGTGGGAAGCGAGCAGTCTAACCGCAACGCAACTGGTAGTGTTCTGTGCCTTGACCCACGCATAGATTTAGCAGAGTGCTGCATTGCCAAAGGCAGTATATTTGTGGCTTTGAGGCTAAGAGGCGTAAAGTGTTTTGTCTAATTACACAATATTTAGATATAAATTAGGAGCGTTCGTAAGTGAAAATATTGGGCCTATTCGTAAGGGATAAACTTCTAGACACTCGTTTCATTTAGCGATTGATGTTGCTTATCTATAGTTTGAAATCGTGCTTTCAAAGATCACAATCAAAAGGAATCCTCTACTTCACAAAAGTAGCTACTGATGCGTCGATACATTTGTAAAATCTACAAATAAAAACTTTTGATATGTGAATAAACTGTTGATATTAAGAATTAAATTTCATTGTGCTGGAAACATCTCTGATAAACATAACTTGAATGTTGTAAAGCGAAAATAAATTACAACAGTCCTTTACACTTCTTCCTGTATGGACTGCATGGGAAAACAAAAGCAATATCTCACTATGAAAATAGTTTTTAAATAATAATTCAAATTTAATTCTATCAGTAAAAAAATTTGACAGTGTGGCACTTTTTTTAACCCATTCAAGATTTTTTGATAAAATTTGTTAAAAGGAAAAATTTTATGGCCATATTTTGTCTTCAAATTTTGTTGTAAAATATAGTTGAAGGCGTATATTTGACAGAGTGACAGGGGTTTTAGGCCAAAGAGTAATTAAGAATACAGAAGTGAAACAGCTGCTTATTCCTAGAACGTCAACCGCACACGCCAGTAAAATGTCGTCACTGGCCTACGAAATGTTGGAACGCCGTTCGCTATTCTGCGTTCGGTAACCTACTCGCCTGCCGGCAGCCCATCTAATAGGGAACCTTTCGCAGCGTGCAGTAACCAATCACACACAAAGTCCCTTGCCAGCAGAGCTTCGCGCGGCCAATCATAAAATGAGTATTTCTCATATCAAACGAACCGGTATGCCATACCGACTCTGCGAACTTATTTACTCTGTGGTTAGGCTCTAATCATCTTACAACACAGAATCCGCCAATCTTGCCAATTCCATCCACAAATCTCCTGAAGAATCGGATCTCGTGTAATAACAGCAATTTTTATTTTCCATTTTTCATTTAATTTCTTTGGTCTTTGAGTTTTTATATATATTCTAACGTATTCTGAAAGTTAAAAAAAAAAATTGTTCATTTACGTCAATTCTCTCGCCTGTTTTCAGTCACTGTTCAATGCAAACTGTCTCCAATACTCTACTGGATGTGAACCTTGTTGGAAGATAAAGAAACTACAGGAGTTTTACATGACGATGTGTTGTTTTCTTGCAGGTCCACCCCACCACCACCACCCCTATTAAGTGTCATCGCGCCACACTGAGCCGTGGAGCCGCGGTACAGTTTGATCTGAAATTTCACCAGCTGAATCATGTAGTGCTTTGCACGTTTTAAATAAATCTGACATAACTATCACCTACCTGTATTTACTTGTCCCAGGAAGGGAGTTTACAAATGAAGACCACTGGGGAAAACCCTCATTAGTCCATATTTTTACATTTCTAGACGGTTATTTCATTTGTTTCTGAATGGAACCGTCTAATTATTGTGTTACAGTCGTGGGGAAAAACGTATTCAGTTACAAAATACATACAGTTTTTTACCAGCATACAGTATAAAAACATAACAAGTGTTCAAGTGTTAAACTTAAAATTGTTCTCCTGTAAAATGAGCAAAATGTGACATAAAATTTCCTCTCTGTGGTCTTCACTGCTTTCGGAAATTAGAAGCCTTACTCACCAGATCCTGTGAATTATATTAGAAATCGATATACATATGACAGCAGGTCAATGGCGTATGGTGAACTGTTGCAAGGTAAGTTGGGGCTTGCTCACTTCTGTACATGTCGAGCTACATTTTACTGGTGGAAGTATAAACACGCAAGTAACAGGGTACAGGACGGAGTTAACTCCCGCTTACCCTGCAACAGTTCACCCAAACGCCTCTACAGCAGGTTATAAGTCTAGTATTAGCTATTGACGGGAAAGTGAACACTATTCAAATTAACCTTCGAAACAACTCACTGTCCATTAACTGCATGTATGTTAAAGTACGCTCTGGCATGGCGACTCCCAGTGAAGTACGCACTGGCGTGGCGACTCACCGTGAAGTATGCACTGGCGTGGTGACTCACAGTGAAGTATGCACTGGTATGGTGACTCCCAGTGAAGTATGCACTGACATGGCGACTCACAGTGAAGTATGCACTGGCATGGTGACTCACAGTGAAGTAGGCACTGGCGTGGTGACTCACAGTGAAGTATGCCCTGGCGTAGCGACTCACAGTGAAGTACGAACTGGCAAGGCGTCTCCCAGTGAAGCATGCACTGGCGTGACGACTCACAGTGAAGTATGCCCTGACATGGTGACTCACAGTGAAGTATGCACTGACGTTGCGACTCCCAGTGAGGTATGCACTGGCGTAGCGACTCACAGTGAAGTATGCACTGGCGTGCGACTCGCAGTGAAGCTGGCAACGCATTAAGTAAAATTGTTAAAAGTTTGAAAGTTGTACTGAGAGTTTTATGTTTAAATTTATATCAAATGAAGTTGCTTAATTTTTGTACACATTAGAGAGACTACGAAATGGCAAGTTTGTAACACTTTTAGGTTCCTCGCGATTTTACGTTTTCACTTGATTAATGCATGTATAAAGACATTAGGCCCACTGATATGTATTATTTACATAGGTATGTCAGAATAAAAACAAAATGGACAAACAAGTGGATCTTAAGCAGGTATTTTAATAGTGCCCAGTTTACCATGACCAGCCAGTACGTAGCTTATAACCTTTTGTGGTGGAGTTTTAACTATTTCTCCTAGTTACTAAGATGTAGCCCAGAAATTACTTTTGTAGAGAGCCGGAAATTTCGCAAACTCTCTAGTGGTAACAGGACAGGCCTGAAGCCATTATGTTATTGTAGAACACTTTGATGACCATGCGTGAAAGGAGTTCATGCTAAGTTAGTATGAATATTTCTCTGTCCTTGAATACAAAGTTTACATTTATGTAGGACCGTTGTCCTTATGAAGATCTTACGAGGACAGCAGTGCATATCAACAATAAACTTCGTAAGGCTTAAGATGATCTTTTCGACAGCGAGGTCATCAGACTTGAGATGAGTTGAGATATTTCGGCGGCTCTTAACAACGAGGTTTTGAGAACCGATGAGGATGAAATGTGGTGAGATTGGAGCAGCGCCGGAATGCAAGGGATGGGAAAACTGGAGAGGCCTGAGAAACCCACCGACCAGTGGCATCGTCTGGCACGATTCCCATTTGCGAAAATCCGTGAGTGATTAGTGAGATCTAATTACTTTGACGATCAAAGAGCAAGCAAAAGTGGCACAAGTGCAATTTTATAATATCCATTAGGGTGTGTTCCCTCCCTCACCTCCCTCCTCCATGTAAGACTACTCCCCTCCACTACCGCCCCCTTTCCCCACTCCCTGTGCTGTGATGGTCGACGGGATACACCCGTTTTCCCTCCCCACGCCACTCCCCCAAGAGGTGTGATGTGGTTGGTTGTTGGCTTACCCATCCAACACCCCTCCTCCACCACCACCCCCTCCGACCCCTGAGAGGTATGCTGTGATTCGCTGTTTTTTGAGGCTGGATACCCGAATAGCAATACTGGCACAAGGGACATTTATGGGACTTTGTATCCCCAGTGCTCTGAGGGGGCTGTCTGGCAGGGTGTCGTTGGATGAGCTGCCACCACGGTGAGAGCTTTGATGACTGGTGCTCAGGGTGGATCTTGGTTCGAATCCCGTCGAGGGCAATTAAGCATAATCAGGGGTAATTGCGCAATTAGGTATAATTAATAATTGTATAATGAGTAATTACATAGTAAGTACACATGTTCACATTTTGGCTATCGAACCACAAGTGAGAAGTTTGGAAGGAGTGTGTAGGGTATAGGCTATGTGAGGGGGAGAGGTGCTTGGTTCGAAACCCAATGAGAGTAAATATGTGCAATATGTATTCACATAATATAATTGCTTAGTCAGTAATTACAAATTAAATATGTGCAAGTACCGACATTGATTGCAAACACTACATATGCATAATGAGAGTAATTGCACAATCACAAATTGAATAATTGCACAATTACATAGTACATGTACTGAGAGGCTTATTACATGTCCACTCCCTATCACTGCCCACTGCCAACTGAACTGAGATTACATATATAGCATCCATTATAACCACAATCACCCATGACAGACTGCGCTCCTGCACACATTACTCAAGGTGCTGTCTGGCGCGCCGACTGAGCGAAGTCTCCAGCCGTTCCTGTTACCCGGCTGACTCCAGCTGCTTTGTGCCACCTGCCACGCCGTGTGTGTAACTGTGAGTGCTTTCGCCAGGAGGCAGCGCTCTGCAGGCCTGCCCTACCTCGCAGCTCTGCAAGCCTGCTAGCGTAGACAGGACGTAGGCTTTGCATGCCCGAAACTAGGATGCGCGGAGAGATCTGACTCCGCATACTTGAAGTTAAACTTTCTTTCTTCACAATTATGTGTATTGTTTGGCATTGTTCATACTCACAAAGTTTATACCATTCTGTACTTAGTTACGTTTCTTCTCACTTCTCACCACATTAGCATTTGTGTAAATTCATTACTGTTAAAAGTTATCCCCAAAACTTTGTGTTAATGGACACTTGCGTAAATATTTTATGTGTAACCCGCAGTGAATTATACTAAGATGTTACATGTTACTTCTCATTATAAGTTAGTATTGAAAAATATTAAAAAAGAAGCCGGTTTTCATTAAATTTAGGCAATGTGTAATTGTTTCACATGATTTTACGTATACCCCCTTGTGAAATATTTTCCATGCATTCGACAACTTATATTATTAGATTTAAAATATATTCCACTCATGATAACATAATTCTTTGTTTTCAACAGTTTTTATTCATTTAGTGTTTTTTTTTTACCTTTTGTGCAAGTCTTAGTAAAAAATTGTTAATAAAAATAGTGTGTTTGCATAGTAACATATTAAAACATATCCTCACATTTGTGTAACTGACAGCCACTCTTTTCTTCCCTGTTTGTAACACTTTCTTTTTTTTTTTTTTTGCGTCTCATAATAGTACTTTGAAAATAAGAGTGTGAAAACTTATGACGCATTGGTCTACGTAAACATTTCATGACATCTGTCGGTAACAATTTGTCTCCCTTTCATTCTACGTCTCCTCTTAAGAAAATAGTTATAAAAATATTGCACTTATGTTTTATGTTTACACGAGTTTTTTTATAATTAAAAAGTTATAGCATTAAAAGGAGACGTTTTGTTTTATGTTTGCCACGCTTTGTTGTGTAAACCCCTGTTTAAGAAGAAATGTAAAGGCTTTAGGGTAAAAAATAAATTAAACACTAACAATTGAAATTACTATGTTTTGCTAATCACCTTTTGGGCACATATAATACATTGGACACAAAATACATTATTTACATACATACAAAAAACTATTTAGCTAGATCGTCCTTTTGATATACATTCTTAAACAATTATGTCACACAAAAGAATATTTTTAAAATATTTACACATCTTCTTCTTCTAACCACATATGCACACAGTTATTTGTGTCTATTTACACACAAAATTTACAAATATGAACATTCTTTGGTGTCTCTTCACTTGTCACATACGGTAAAACACTTGTAACAGGTTGACGGACAATTCCATTCTACGCTGGAGAACAGCCCTTACAGCTGGAGATGCAGGGCAGTGTTTTACCCTAGATTTGTGGCGCACCGATTATCTCTATGTAACAGTCCTTCCTTCGATGATGTTGGATAGCACTGGAGTGTTTACATAAAGTTTTGATGTGTAGCGAACCAGTAAAACTGGTCTTTCTGGTGGATGATATTGGCGCTATGGATTTTACCAAGCATTTTTATGGGGAGTACCAGGCAGACGGGCGGCGAACCGCCCTCACAGTGAAACGGTGCTTAGTTGGAAATGCGGTTTCGCAGTGAGGCGGTCTCTGCTTCAATGCCGGTGTACAGCAACTAGTTGTAGTAATGCAGTAAACACAGCTCTCGCACCAGGGAATGGTGTTTTCATTATAGTCTTGTAAATAGTTGTTTTAACTGCATATATGCCCTCGCAGCAGATGTGGGCGGCAGTTGCTGTTTTAGCTGGAGATTTGTCTAACAGATGTTGTTGTGGCTGGTTAGCAGATGATGTGGTTAGTAAGCAGATATAGGTGGCAGATTGGCAGTTGAAGTGGATGGAAATGATATGGGCGAGTAGAGGAAAATTTTTATTTGGTATTCTATAGTACCCAAGGTAAAGTCAACACATTGTCCAGCTCGATGTAGCATTTGTCATCAGTGCTTCACCACGCACCTTGGTCACTAATTTGGTGAAGACCTCGTGGGCGTGTGAACAGAAATGGAACTGGGTCACCAAAGCTTGTGAATTTTGTATTAAGCAATTCAAATCTTCATCATACTGGAGTGATTGCAACACACTAGACTTCACCCCCTTCACTTTGCACCCACACTGTTCATTCAAAACAATGTATGTGTATAGTTTAGGGCGCAAGCTTACAAAGTGTGTGATGATACGACCAGCACATTTGTCCTTCATCAACCCTGAAATGCCTTTATTCCCCAATGGGAATTTTTGTCGGTTGTCCGTCCCATAGTTTGAGGTACCAAAACATGCAGCCAAATCAGGGGGAAAGCATTTATATACATTGCGGCAATGAATTTCATAAATCACTAAATCTGTGTCTGTATATATGAGATGCAAGGAAGGCTGAGGAAATTTTTTCTGTGCATAGTTATAGTGGAAGTCGTACAAAAATAATTTTGAAAGGTCTAAAATGGCAACACCAGTGTACAAAGGCTTGTTAAACGTAACATAAGTCTTTTCCAGTTGAATGAGGACTAGATCCTCATCGATAATTTGTCTTGCCTTGAAATTAGGTCGCGCAATCTCTGCTGTCATATATAGTGTCATACCGCGATATGGCATGTATGTCCCTTCACCAGTGGACATTCTGCAAAGTTTTCCCATTAACAGAATTATTTATTAATTAAAAATAAAACTATTTTTCGTATTTGTTCTCTGTCGGAGCATGTTTTTCAATATTAAACACGACGTATAGAGCCATCCACTCTTCTTTTCAAAGCAAAGTATGCTATGAACAGCATCGAGTTTGGCCGCATACTTCAAGTAGTACCTCACTGTTTCGCTGTATATAACTTATTTCTTCCACAGTGCGAGTGTCAAAAGCAATTTCTCTGTTTTGCCGTTCGGAGGTATGCCAGATACTGGGGCAAGAGCAGATCAGACAGAGTTGTGAATTTAATTCAGAAAACACAAATCCACCTATGCTAAAAAAAACATGTATCCACTGCATTATCTGTGTTGGCGAAATCCCACATCGAAAACACACCTGTCTCAACTCACTCAAAATTACCAGTAGGTAGCTTACATTTCGTAGGTTGACTGTAGAGGATTAATGTCGAAGTAACACATATATTTGTCTGCCACACTGGGATTGTACTTTTCTCTCGCTTAAATATTATGGGCTTCTGCATGTCTTTTGGAAAACTGGGTGATACCACCCCTAACCCCGCGCTCTATAAAAAGGTACGCATCTGCGTCTGTCACCTACTCCAGTTGCACGCCTGTTTTTAACACTACAGCATCCCATGAGAAGGAGGATGGCGGGGTCAAGACTGTAACCTGCCAAACATATAGTCCTGAAATTCTCACAAATATCGGTCAACAAACATGTGTCCACATGTAAATAGTGAATTGCGTACTCCAGTAAATTCTGACAACTGAACGCATCTACACGGACTGAGCATAAGCGTAATCCGCATTGCTAATGCCCTCTCCTTTCATCGCATCATGAAATGCATCCTTGGGCAGGAGTGAGGTACAGTTC
The DNA here is from genome assembly GCA_029891345.1 of Dryococelus australis. Taxonomy (NCBI): domain Eukaryota; kingdom Metazoa; phylum Arthropoda; class Insecta; order Phasmatodea; family Phasmatidae; genus Dryococelus; species Dryococelus australis. The sequence goes on from CM056996.1 coordinate 148,489,698, forward strand.
AGACATTCCATTGACTTAATGAAGTCATAAGGAAATACTCCCTTTCTTTGTGCCAAAAGAACAGTGTGTTGTCTGGAAACTGTGAGCGGGTGATTCTTAACTGGGCAGGAGACAAATTACCTGCCAAGGTATCCAGAGATGCACTCATGAAATTAAAAGAATCAAATAAGCGCAACTGTACGACTTGCATACCTGCTTGCAAGTCTCTCCCAAGGAGAACGAATTTCGTGATACGTTTATAGTTTTCCGAAGTCCTTCTAATAATCTTTATCACACCCTGATTTTCGATCAACGCGGTTCGGTCGGGCTATGTGATATGTCTCGGAGCCAATGGCTTCATAATAAAGTGGGCATGATACTTCTGCATCTTATGAAATACTCCTAAAAGTTGGTTTTTCTTAAGTCTGAACCATAAATTACATTGATTGTGTGCGCAGTCTCTGATTGCACCCATCAAATGATAGAGGTAGATCACAAAATCTTACCAAGCAGCTTATTACAAATATGGCAACTTGTTTGAGCAATAAGTTTAGCTCTCTCAGCTATTTTCAATGGCTTCATTTGAACCGTTACACTGTATATGTCTGCAACACACTTTGTCAATTCAACTAATTTATCAACCATCCTTTTTATACAATATTCGCCCACAAACTCGTGGTACTGGTACAAACTGGAATCATAAGCACACGCGAGCAAAATGTTACAAGCATATGGAACATGTTTGTTGATGGTGTGCTATGGTGCTGCTATTGTCATTGTATGGTAAACAAGTGGACATGGGTTCCAGATATGCTTTTGTATCGCAGTATGCAACAAAACCCATTCTTTGCTGATTAGCAAAATTCTTAAAGTCAAGGTACTTATTTTCCTCAGCCGGGAAAGTTCACTGCACCACATCGTTTTGTTGGTATAATTCAGTATGGATTGCGAGTTTCCCCTCACTTAAGAATTACTGAAGACAATGTTCGCAAACAAATTTTTTTACATTGTTTAGTCAACTGACTGTGAACCAAACATGTCAATTTTTTTTATAAATTCAAAGGGCGGTACTACCACTAGCATAAATGGCCAACATATTTACACTATGCTCATGATGGACAGGAGAAATGCGTATGGGTACGACCATTCCTTCCTTGACGTTGTCAAACGACTCGTCAATAATATTTCTATATTTGTTTACTAGTAAACATACATTAATGGAAATACTATTGAGCTCCTCAAAGTGTTTGATTTCATGTAACACCACAGGAGTCGACATATCCTTACCCATGTAGCAAGCCACAATCTACCGACTGTAGTTTTACTGCTGGCACTGCTTGATGACTGCTGGCAATGAATACTTATGGATTTACACTAATAACCCTGTTATGGCTGACTGCTGACAACAGGACACTTGGCATACCATTTATGGACTACTGATCGGATGTTGATGGAAATAAAATAAAATTGTTGAGAGTAGGTGACCTATTAATGGCCCATAAATGGCTTACCAACTGTATTCCAGCAAAGGTCGCACATAATCTATACTTATTGCTGGTACAAAATATGAGTAGCCATCTATAGGCCATTTGATGGCTGTGAAGTGGTACGTTCATGGACCATTGCTGGTGCAATTTGGCTCATTATGGAAATTTTTATGGCTCCCACTTTTTGCAGATGGCTTTTTCAAGTTCATACAAGTTTATGTATATAAGTGTGTTTATTTGATATAATTATAGATAATATGAGATGAGTGAATTATTTGTAAATATATAGTGATGGAAATATCTAAGGCAAAATGCTGTAAGTTCAATATTAGGCGTGACTTTGTTACTGGTATTGAATAATTTGACATATGTTATGATTACAGTGTATGGCTGCATATATTTAGAATTAGAAGTTTAAAAAATCAATACATAACCACCTTTAGAAGATTAACATTGAAGGTCTTTTGTTGTTTCACATCACTGAAATATTCATAACTGGCGACTGCATTCCCAAACAGATGAATCGTATACAGGTGACATACATACTGCGAAAGATTAAATCAAAGGCAAGTTTTGGGTTAATATCGCGATTCATGTAGGGATATTTCTCTTAACGGCAGTATTTTTTTAACTGCATTTTTTTAAAGACTGATTTATTCGAATGGTAAATTTTAAGGCTATGTAATATCTGATGTACTTTATATTATATTAGTGTTTGTTAATAATTAAAGTCCGAATATATTCCAAATTAGTTCATCTAAACATAAGAATACACAGTGGAGTAATGGTTAGCATGCTGGGCTATAAATAACATGGATATAGGTTCACACTCCCTCTTCTGCAATGGTAAGCATAAGATTCTCATATAATATAATGGGTTTAATAGTAAAATGAAGGAAATTAAAAACAAAGAAAATTTGTATTTATGTTAAAAATTATTATTTTTAAGAGATACAGTTAAACATATGGTGGAAGCATGGCTAGCCATCAGTAGGCCATATGATGGCTGTGAAATGGTACATCGATGGGCCATTGCTGTTGTAAGTATATGGGCCATGTTTGGGTCAATTGTGTTCACCACACCTGGGCCAGTTATGGGCAGAGTATGGGAAGTTAGTGGCGACACTTCAGAACCAGTAATGTGCCAGATACATGCCAGCTGTTGGCCAACTGTTTGCCAGCTTGGCATCCGACTATAAACCATCAATGAGCCATATGTGATTTTCTACATGGGTAGTAATCAGAACCTGGAGAGGTTTTGCATATGAAGAGGATCTGTCGAGATTGATTTTGGCAGGAAATAAACCCGCTACTGTGGTGGACAGGAATCACTCGTCTTCTGAGCACTGCACATTAATGCATGCCATCCTATTGGCAATGAATTTAGGTAGGTTTGTGTGAGATGCACCTACGGCAAATGGTCAGTATTGTGATATGTGAATTCCATTTGCAAAATCAATTTCATTCCCCAACTGCTACCCCTCGCAGAAAACTTACTTAGTTTTGTAGTGAGTTGAGAGACTGTGTTTTCCTCGTAAATTTCACTAACATCGGACAAACGGAAGACAGGTGTGGATTCAGTTTGAAAGTAAAACAACTCCGTTACATTTTCCTCAGCGTCTGTGTTTTCAAAAGACTTTACCGCTGTGGAGACTTTACTTTTGATATGTTTTGGTGTTGTCGTAGTTACATATGCCTTGCATCTCATGAGAAAATTAGTAAAGTTCGTGTCGGAATTACCCTGTCATTTGAAATATTCGCATCGACAAGTCTCCGAATAAATGCTGTATCCAAAAGGGTGTATGGCAAGTCTAGAGACGAACGTAAATCGGACGATGTCGAATCGGAACTCGAATAACTTTCCGATTCGGTCGTGTCAGAATCCGAAGTTTATTTTGACCTGGAGATAATTCACTGACGTTTACTCATTGAAGACCCTGCCATGCTTTAAATTTTCCCTGTTCACCAAGTACTTCAACTGCCAAAGACACGATCTGAAACAAAAAAAAAAGTTATATCTAAACATTGCATCAGGTAAATACCTGAAATAAGACAAATAAAAAAGATTGTGTGTACCTATCGTGTTTATGCATTTCCCAATTAACCAAACCCTTTAAGTAAACATAGCTCTCTATCTAATCAATTTAGCCCTGAAGGGGTCTCGAATCTCTACCAGGGATGCATCGCCATATCACTTTACCAACAAATCCAGTGAAGTGCCACCAACATACAAGTGTTAAATAGGAACACTTAAAAAAGTTAAATTGAAAATATTACATTTTAAATTACTAAAAGAAAAAGATACCAAAGAATTAAAATAGTACTAAAATTCTTTAAACATAATATTTAATAAAATAATCAAAAGTTTTAAAAAGTTAAAAAGATTTTTAACATGTATTTACTTACATTAAAAGTGTATAATCCTTTGCGCAGTAGATGACGAAAGACTATCACCGAAGCTCAATGAGCTGTTTTGGCAGTGGACGAATTGATGAAGTACCAGTAAAACATACTCGTAAACACCGGTAAACTAGGAGCGTGAAGCAAGATGTTGTCAACTTAAATGGTGAATAGTGATTGAGCTCCCATGGTGTTTACTGAAGCACGGAGCGTTGAGCCACCCTTACTCGGTTCGGAGAGAGACTGACTGAGGGGCAGGGGAATATCCCCTTTTATACTCTCCGACTCACTTCAAATGACCAAGTAATACATTTGAAAAGAGTTTCAGAAAATATTTTATGAAATTGTTAAAATAACCACACTCCGTGCGCAGAGAAAAAAACTTTTTACGATCTGATTAACGTAAATATAGCACATGCAGGGAAGCAACTTTTACGAGACGGATAAAATAACTATCCTGCGTACAGAGAAAAAATTTTACAAGACGATTTAAGTAAATTCGCCACGCGCAGGCACAAAATGCGCTGCCGCGCATTAGGAGCAAAAGCCTTCTCCGTTCGAGCAGAAACAGAATGCACGAACTTCCAGTTCTGCGGAAGGAAGCCATTACATGAGGGGGAACTCGCGGGCGGGCCGGACGCGAGGGGGCCATTCCTCGCATCTGAGATGCGGATGGGATCCTCATACAATCTGTTTCCGGTTCAGGACAGAAATCTCCGAAAATGTTAAATCTCTTTCTAAGTGACTCATTTTCATTTCCTAATGGAAAACGAGTGATTTTGAAATGAAATATTTAATCGCAAATCTCATAAAATTATCTTAATAAACTGCTAGATCAATAGGAATAGCCCACAGTTGATTTCCCTGGACTTATACTGGCATAGGGATTGCTGGGGTGAAAATATACCATCTTCTCTCTCACCGATGTTGACAGTATGAACGCCAAGTTGCGACTGACACACAAATACTAATTTTTCTCAAACAACAACTGAAAAGTTTACATTCGAAAAACTGTTAAAGAACGTGGTAATATTGTATTTACATTTACATTTTTCAGTAAAAATATTCGAAAAAAATTATTTTATCACTACTTGACTCTACTATCCTAAACTACATACAAGGAGAGTTTGTGGGCTGATCTTTCTTTTCCTAATTTTAATTTTGTATGCACAAGGCGTTTATATGACACACAGCCAGTAACTAATAAATACCCAAACTCATTTGCAACCACAAAAATATGCACATCCTTATTACATTCTTCAAAGTACTGAAATTGTTCTGTGTGACCTAGTCTGTAAATACTATGTTCCCAACTTTGTCTTTCACTACAATAAGTTGTAACAATACCTTCACTCTTACTTTTACAATTATGTTTTTTCTCTGTCATATATGGCCTACATTTATTAACATAGCAAATTGAACTGTCACAGTCAGTTAAACCAGATTCAATTACAGAAGGCTTATTGCTTTTTATCATGAAACCAAGTCCATATATACACGAAAAATTAACACTGTCTTCACACATCTCCTTATATGTGAAAAACGAAAACGGTAATTCATACCTTATGGAGGATAAACCATGTTCAAATAGAGATTACTTGGAATCCCGGTTGAAACTTCATTCTTATTCAGAATTAGAGTTGGACACTTCATGCAACCAAGCATTGCACACATATGGAAATGAGAGGTTCCCTTGTTGAAAAATGAATGTGTGAATATCACTGTCACACACTTCTTTCCGGCGGACGGTGATCCCTCAGTCTAGCCGAGTAAGTTGATAGGTAATTATTCCATTGCCCCATTCTTCTACTATTTCTTCATTAAAACTGGCGACAATCAAATCCTGTAGCGTACATGGCAAATTACTATATGGTGTCAGATAATCTCATGGCACAATCTTCACAAGATATTCCTTCGCCGAATCTGATACCTTGGTAGGAATCGAAGGTGCAACACCAGTGCTCAATGTCCTTGCAAACTTAAATTTGTAAAACACAGTCATAGAGTTTAAAGTCAACCCTTCTATAGCCTATGTGCAGCACCTCGTACTCGACTGATGGGTTTAACACGCACACGGTGCTTCTATGGTACTACTGAAGCACTTTTGGTCCCTTGCCTTTACATAGAATGGTGGCTATATTGGATTATTTAAAAGTAAAATCGCTGGGTTTGCTTCCCTAAACTCGAAAAAACCACATACCACAAGGCAAGACTAACTGATGGTTTTTACTGCGGATTTCCCTAACATGGTCCATATTGTCATTATTTTCAGTCCATATTATAGGGCTGGAGCAACACTTTTTTCACAACATGTATTTGATTTGTCTATATGAGACATGTTTCATGATTTTGGTTGGTTAGAAAGCATATAATAATTTATCTCGGTTTTTCATTTGAGAAACTTTATTTCACATTGCAAATCACTTTTTTGGAGGGCAGTAATAAAGGGAAAGATTCCAGTCCCCAGGGAAGGACAAGCATTTAGTTCTTTGTATGTATAATACGGACTAATTACAGAAAAGTTCCAGTGCTCTTATCCATCACACATTTGTATTTGCAGTCGACTATTCTCAGCTACTCGGAACCATACATTCCTATGGCCCAGGATTACACTCGCGTACGCGAACTGAGAGTTAAATTTCTCCACCGCGATCTGCAGCACACTGAAATAATATCACGAATCGCTCCTCTAGTTATACCTCATATCCCCCCTCCTCCTCCCCCAGTCTGTAATAACCATTTAACCAATAATTTTGGATTCTCAACTGCAGCCTCGGTCGAGCTCCTCTCCTCCTCCACCTCACCCTAGTCTGTTAGCATCTGCCATTTAAGCAGTAAATTAGAATTTTCACCTGCGGAGATGAACAGTGATTCATAACCGTATATTTCAGGTAATTTTTTTTTTAACAGTGGACACTTTTTTCTCTTTCTGCATATCTATTATTTTACCACTCCATACATTTGCTAGAATATGTTTTTGATTATTTCCACACCTGAATATCTCGTCTTTGAGTTATTCGTTGCAGATAGATGGTATGTTCTAATACTCCGTACATCCACTCTTCCAAACTAATTCATGGTGATTATTTGTAACCGAAGTGTTTGATCGCTTATACTTCAGACTTAAATATTTGTAATCATAAGGCTGTTTTAATGTGCACATGCTTGTGTGGTCTTGCATGTCGGTAATAGCCAATAATTTAATAATTAACATATTTCGTGCTTGGAAACCTTGAATATTACAGAACATGTTTACTCAATAACAGTATGTAGTATACTGAAAACACACAATTATTTTAGTACTTTAACTAACATATCTCGAACATTAGAAAATACAAATCTATCGCAAATCATTAACTAATAAGCTTGAATGTTTGGGTAATGCATGCGTTAACACTGATTTCAATACGCGATTCAATAACATTATTACCTATAGAATCTTTTGTTTACTAATATCAAACATGAATAAAGGAGCCTTGTTTTTTAAATTTCATGATTCAATATTGGTCCACTATATTTTGAATAATACCTTTCTTTGTGTTCTCTGTACATATTGTAACAAATTAGGTACTTGCCATTTGTGAAATGTGTATTAAGGTCCATGTTGGAGTACGCGTGGCTATTAAGGAATAATTTAATTTTTTTAATATTGCAAAGGCCGAACAATGATCTAACATTTCTTAAATTATTTTGTCAGTTAGTTAGAAAGCATATAATAATGTATCTCAGTTTTTTATTTGAGAAACTTGATTTCACATTCCAAACCACTATCTTAAAGGGCGGTAATAACAGGAAGGTCTTCAGACTCCACACTCGAAATACAAGATCTAGGTTCTTCCATTTTTTTAATATATTGAAGAAACTTTATGTGTTCACTAGCATTAATTTCAATATGTGGCATTAGCGGTTCTACACTACTTAGTTCGAAAGTAAAATCCCTCTTCGTCATTGTCTGTATCACATACAGCATTCAAGTGCATATCACTAAATATCATAACTAATTCTTGCTTAGCATTTACTATAACATGCTTATAATCTTCTGGGAGCTGCAGTATCATGCTTAGTGGTATTACAACTTTGTATTTCATACCACGATTAATGAATTGTTTTTAGTTATCATCGTTATTCCATCCATACATTGTACAAGCATTAACATTGTTGTAGTTAGTGAGAGGTAATTTTTTATTGTGGATGTAATTACGATATCTCGACTCTGGTCAATTGAAACCCCATTCAATAAGTATGCGATTCTGTCTATCAGATGAATTATACAATTTCGGATTATTTCCATTGTTACCAGGTTAGTTGCACGAGCTGTCTTTCTTAATGATCCTCTGAAGTGCAAAGCCGATTTCGGAGCCAAGGTATAAATATTGTGATATTGAATAGGAATTCGTATTTCAAATGGGTTGGTGATAGCATCTTAATAAGTTATGGGTTGCTAGACATTAAGTATGTCTTCCATTTCTATAAACTTTATATTCCAGTTCTCTTAAAAACTATTTGTTGCCTTGTGTTATTTGCACGGGCTTCCTATAAAGTGAGCACTTGCCCTCATTTTTTATTACTTTTTAAAGGTACTTTCTCTTGAATGTGTTGTGTATGCAATACCCTTTTTGATTGCATTACACAGTTTGCAAATCTCTTTATACTACTTTTTAAAATTGCTTTTTTTAAATTTCTTTTTTATGTAGACACGCTGTAACTTCTTAATTCCTAAAGTTAATAATATTACAATTCTGGTCGACTATAGTAACAGCTAATTCGTCAACACAATTAACTATTACATAAAGATAAATGTATGTAGTTAGTTTTTCAATTATCTTATATCGTGGTGTGACAAAACATGTGAATGCATGTAACGTGTTCATCGATTTTCCATTTAAAAACAAACCTACAATAGTTACATTTACACAACATGCATTAACTGACAAAATTTTAACTTGTTTTAACAATTAATGTGATTAATTAGTGGAATACACTTTCCTTTCGTATCATAACAATTGAATCATTTTGCATGGAATCAATATAAACATTGCTATGCATTACAGATGTTAGCATATTTGGATTACCATGTAAAAGGAACTTAACATTTTCAAGCACACTACTCTTTATAAAGGTTTACAAGTCTTCTAGTTCATACTAATCAACAGGTATAATGATATTGTGTTTTTCATCCCTATTGATTAGTGTGATCGTTTGAATATTTGTGCCAGTATAGGGAATACTATAGTAAGTTACGCATTCACTTAAACTCATCTGCCATTGGCCATCTAACTTCAAATCTGGAAAACAAACCAAATGCAGATGGGATGAGTTTCCACCTACAATCAGTATAATTGACATGTTACTGATAGGTTTTAATGAATGTGTATCTTATTTACAGCTAGGAATTTTTAACATAAATAACTGCAATTATATGGGTTTGGTAATTGTTATTTTTCTTAACTGTATTTGATTTGTGCATTTTAAAATAATTGCAGATTTCTAATGGAGGACGTAAATACCCAAAACTATTGTAATAAAATCAATGACATCAGATTTTTAATTAATGCAACCCAATGTGTTCTTTTGTTTTGTTTTGAAAGAAAATTAACTATCATACATTCGCTAACATATGGTTTCTGAGATAAATCATCTCTCATATATAAATCATGAAAGTATGGAATTTTAAGTTTTCTGATAAATACAATAATATATTTGTCTGTGAGTGTGCAACTTGGGAGTTTCTTTAAGATCTTCTGTACTTCTTCCCATGTTTGAAGATTTTTTAAAAGATCCCTTTTCGACTTTGTATGGACGAAGAAACATACCTATCCCACTCGACTTAACTGCTTTACTAATAGCCGATGCTCCACCCATTAGAGCTCAACGGGCTGATAATGCAGGGAAATGAATGGCAACAGACCACCATTATTCATACTTTTGCATTTCCCCGACTTCTTTGGTCTGCAAACTCCCATACTTCTTTTGACTTTTGCTCACATAATTTTTCCAACTGCCCAAGTACAGAGTTTCTCCCCAGTTTAAGTGGCAGAACTCTTCATTATACTATCTGATTTGTCAGTTAAAATAGCGTCTGCTATATGCCTTTGTTTTAAATTATTTGTTTGAACATAAGTAATGTCGTTCTCTTTGCAAGCATTGTCTTAGGTATATTATAATTGATCGTATTGTACTAAACACTTTGCAAATTCGAAATTTTCTTGGGGCAAACCATTAAAAACTAAAAGTGGAAAACAAGTTGCCACTTCTATGAAGAGTGTTTTAAAAGAGAGACCACCTCAAAATTTGCACACCTACCAGAGGACAGAATTCTTTAATGAACATTTCAAGAAACTAATTACAGTATAATTAATCTCGTAAAACGTGTAAAAGCAACACTCCATGAGAAGTGGCCATGTCGCGCTCGCGTCCTTTATCTACACTGTATTTACTACTGGTTGCACTCGGCCTTGCTTTGTGCAGTGGTGCATACTTTTGATATGTTGATTACTTGTGAGATTGTACGCCTATTGTGGCTTTCATTGGCAAGTTCCTAGCGCCGGCAAGTAACGTGAACAGCCAGAGTATTGGATCAGCTTGTGGTGTGTGTTCAGGTTTCACAAGATGGCTATTATAATATTGGGGCACTGTCATTTAGTTAGAACAGCGACACAGGATTAATTCGAGCGCGAGCAGATGATTGTTTGAACATCCGTGAAACATTCTGTGTCATATGGTTTAGGTTTTGCTATCGATAAAAGTTTATAAATTGCTGGTTTACATGTGGAGTTAAATTTGCTAATAATGTTTACATAAACACAGAGATATTTGTCACTTTTCAGTCTTGCGGGATGTTCTGAAATGTACGTAGCTTAAATATGTTTGTTTGTACTACTAAGCCACCACATTTAAAACAGTTGCATATTCATTACAGGTGTTTACACATGTATTTTTTCTACATTTAGCTGCACGGTAAAAGAAAACAATGTGCAGTAATACTAATGATTGCCCTTTATTTCTTTATTTCGTTCCTGTCATTATTTTAACTGACAATTTAGAGGAAGCAGCTAGCAATCGGCCACAACATGCAAGTACAGTAGACCTCATTTTAATGTTTACAAGTACGTGTCTTGGCGATTCCTTGCATAATTCACGCACCCTAATTTTTTGCACAAAAATTCTGTAAAAAAGGTGCGAGAATAATGATAGTAAATATGGTATACAGTAGTAACTTTTTGCGAATAATTTTTACTGCTGTAATGATGTCCCCCACTACCACATCTGAATATATATTTCATACATACGTATTTTGACATTAAAATCATGTTTTAATTATTGATCATGAATTCAGACATCGTTATTTATTACTATATTAATGATAGTGCGCATAATCTAGCTATATTTGTAATTCCCACCGTGCTTATATCAGCCGAGTCACTCTACGTTTTCCATAAAACTAATACTTAATTTTTTTTGCGATTAATCTGATCTTACGAGTACTCGTAATTAAGTCAGTTTTTCACACTTTTATGAACTCTCGTAGGTACGGGATTTCACTGTACTTGATTATTAGTTAAATACTTAATAATTTTCTTTTGAAATTTACCTAAGATGTAATGTGGGTAGTCTTCAATAATTGTTTCAATAAAACAGTGGATTCTGTCTTCATATGCTATGAGGCAATAATCCAACTTCAAATCATGTTTTTTGCATGTTTCCAAGCGAAACATTCTTTGCACATCTGGACTTAAATCATACCATGGGCGAGGTGGTTTGATTGACAGGACTTTGATGTGATTATCATCATTGGAAAAATATATTGCAACTTATTTTACAATAAATGAATTCTTGTAATGGTTTTCAAAGTCTTGCACAGGGTGCACACAGCAGAACATTACTAATCGCGAGTACACACAGCATTGATACTTAAAGTGAACACATAAATCTCACATATGAAATATTTTTCAATACTACTTTGAGTGGATACCCATAATTGATATTCACATGGCACAAGTATTTACAGTGTTTACACAGAAAAACTATTTACAGTGTTTTTGCACTCAAGAATATTTACTAGTACTAATACTTGCATTAATTTCGTATATAGTGAATGCACACCACACAATCATACTTCTACTTACACTCTCTGCTAAAGGAAATTTGTTAGTTATATTTTCTTCACAAGTACTTACAATATTTATGCACTCGCAGTGTTATCTACACGCAATATTTAATTAGAGTATTTCCATTGTAGCTTCGGAATTTACTGAGACATCGCAGAGCACATCATAGTTCTGCATTGCTCAAATAATTTGTTGCATTTTAGAAATTGTGCAATCCCTCATAACATGAGGTTGGTCAGCAAACAAGTCATTTTGTAATGCCAGTGTAACATGGGGACAAATATAACATATTAAATATGAAATGATGTCCTCGTCTTCCCTAAGATTTAGGGGAGGAATAGGTAAATATTTTATATTTTATGCGGGGCATTGTAGATAATCAACTTCTTTGGGAGGAAAGCTAGTCTATTTTGTATATCTAATGTTATTAATGATTTAGTTATCCAATACACCATAATTGCGCTGTACATGTGGCTCCACTTATAGTCACAGGTCTGGCAGCAGTGATTCATGGTTTTTCCTTTGAAAATGTAAGTTAAATAGATGTCTAGTGTTCCCAGCTAACATCAGGTGACGTCTTGTCACAAGTCCCCACTTCGCCGTGAAGAATTCTCGTGAAGTTTTAGTGCTCACAAAGATGGAAGGCCGCACACGACTCTTTTGATCTATAGTCTTGTAGTTCTGTAGACCGGGCCGACACTCGGTTGTTATAGTATTAATGTCTGATTAATATAATTAATGTTAGTGATGCAGTATGGTAGTATTGTCACTGTTATGCTATTAACACTGATAGTAACTTACTAATGCAGCTTCTGCGAACCAATGCTGACAAGTTCCAAAATTATAAAAAGAATTTTTTTGATAAATTTCTGGCTATATATTAACACTATTCAATACGGTCATTACTCCCATTGAATTTTCCCTATAATAGCCATTTCGCAAGCCCTAGTACCTCGAGTTAAAGTAATATGATGAAAAGATATTAATTCAGAGCAAGTGGGAAAATAAAATGTTGGAAAAAGGGATTACATGAAAGAGCCGGTAAAACAGTAACACACTTTTTTTTATTAATATATATATATATATATTTAAAAAATACTAGCTTAAAACGACTTGTAAAGTGTGACAAACATGGTGAGTAATTGAAGTGGGTCAGCAGGTGACGTGCTGGGACTGTGATTCGGCAGTACTTGGGTCCTCTGATCCATCATTGTGGTCAAGGATATAATGTCTCATGTAGGCATTCTCAGTTCAGTCGGCAATTGGAAATTGTGCAGTTTCTCTCATTGTGTGTATGTAGTGTTTGTAATTACTGCTGGTACCTACGCATATTTAATTTGAAATTAATTGTTATGCAATTATTCATTTTGCGAACACTTATTGCATATATTTACTTTCATCGGGTTTCGAACCAAGTATCTCTCCCTCTCACCCTAGTCTATAACCTACACACTCCTTTCAAACTCCTTACTTGTGGTTCGACAGCCAAAGGGTGAACATGTGTACTTACTATGTAATTACTCATCATGCAATTACTAATTATGCCTAATTGTACAATGGCACAATTATGGCTAATTATACTTAACTGCCCTAGATGGGATTCGAACCAAGTACTACCCCAAGCATTGGCTGTCAGAGCTCCCCACGAGGTCATCAGAAATGGAGCTCAGAAAATCAGGAGTGGTTACAAGAATGCACGCCACCCATTCCGATCCTTCCACCCCTCCTCTCTCAGTATTCGGCCTTTTTTTGTTGGACCATACACTCTACCATAGGAAGTTAGGATCGTGGTCCAACACCAAGATATATGCACTCTTCCATGTCAGTCTTTCCTAAGAATTGGGAAGACATTTATGAAGGAAGATGGAACCAACCAGGGATGTATGAAAATTTCGATCAATGGAATTATTCACCTGATTGATCGCATCAAGTATTTCTTTAACAGAGTCATAATGTGCGATTCGCGAGACATGGGCATAATTTCGACGATCAAAAATTATCTATCACGCATGCCGAATGAGCTGTATGCGGCAAAAATGGCAGGCCAAATAATGGAAGATAATTATAGTGTCCCTATATGCCCTGGAGGAAATTTTGAGGTGTGCATCCCATATAGATGCTCATGGAATTCGCCGAAGACTACAAACACATAAAAATTAATTTTAAGCAAGAATTGTTGCTGCTTCTCACCAATATTTGTTGACACCATCATGGGTGTGGGGAGATAACCGATAGGATGTGAAGCTGAAGCTACAGTCAAATGAATAATTGTTTCTTCATGTTCATTTGAGCACCACTTAATATATAAAGATGCTGAAAAATGTGTAAGATGGCTGAAACATCGATGTGGTTTTCAGGTCTTGTAGTTTGAAGATGTACCACGGATTGCCAGCAAGTCAGCACATAACCTGGATAGTAAAGTCCAGCTTTGCTTCTGAGAAACCAATGTGCATCATCGTCAGGCTACAGACTGGACATTAGAACAATGTGAGAACAAACCATTCTAAGTTCGTTACATGTCAAATAAAAAATCTCAAAACAGTTTTGGATAGTAAAAAATATCCATACGTGGATATGACCATGGACTTTGAAAATAGACAATACCTTCTGGCATATCAAATGCATACTCATATACAAAATGCATATTAGGGACTAGCTTAGTCCCCGATACTGAGCATTATTAGTTCCAAGAGTGTGGTTCAACTCATGATTTTAGATATGAGTAAACAGCATGAGCATAATACCGTGAATGTAATCGACTACAGGATCGAATTCACGAATCTTAGACATATTCCTGCACACACATACAATTGTTTTTCGTGATACTTCACGACTGGTTCGTATTGTACAAATGTTTATACAATGCCATCAAAATTTTGTCTTGAGAGCTGCTTAGAATATAGTATATATATAATAGTATATATATATATATGTTTATTCGCCTGCGAGCAACATCAGCATTAAGATGCATTGCAATTTGCTGGGTTTCCAGAGCCACAATGGCTCCGTGCTCAAGGAGATCGCCCCAACACACGAAGATGATGGCAAGATGGGAATGCAGTATTTCAGCCCACGTTACCTATGGAAACTCTTGGATGAGATGAGCAAGAAAACCAATGAATGGTTAATTAAGTACTACCATGGATTGGAAAGGGACGATGGCAAGATTCCATACCATCATGTGGGGAACATGCTCTACGATCTATTCCTGGAATATCTGATGGCTGCGATTTATGTGGCAGGACCTGCGCTGAAAAAATTGGAATAAATAAATTCGTATGGGGGGTTGACCCAGGACGAGGCTTTCCAGCTGTGACCCGTAGGTGCCCGTCATCCCTGAAAATCACATGAAATTTTTAACCAGGGTTCGATGAGCTACAACTAGATATAAAATTGCCTGAATAGACCCGAAGTTTTCTACAATTTTTCACCTGTATATATAAAGAAAGGAACATCTCCCTACCTTCAGTTGTCATCTAGACACCAGATGAAAATGTGTGCATTTCAATCTACAAACATTTATGCGATTGTCACGCCTGGTCACTCTACTGTCGAATACAGTTACTGAGATGCCAGCTACCTATGCAAATGCATGGAAAGTTGTGACAGAAGTGGTAAGCAGCAATGGAGAATTTCGCACTTCCCTCTGTTGCATAGACCAAGCCAGCAGCTGGTAGCCTGTTGTGAGACTGGAACGTGTGTTGTTTTTCACATGCATCCAGCTACATATCTTCCTGCCAGCAGCGAAGATGTAGTGACTTTTTCAGCATGCACGAATCTTCTAACTACAGACTGCACGGAGCAGAACTCGCAGCCACCAGTCGATACTGCTGAAGCCTCGAGCCACATGACCAGAGGTCGGAGAACACATCATCGATGCCATGTAGGCTTACCCAACAGCAGTTCCAAGGCTGGCGATGCTGTGCTTATCGATGGATGTGTCTCCAGCTCTGGAAATGAGCTAGCATCCACTCGCCGATGTTGCTGTCGCCGCCAAGCGAGGTGTCTTCCCATGGCTGCTGATGCTGTTACCATTACCAGCAGACGTGGTTTTGACGAGCCGGATGTTGGAACTACCATCATCGAGGCACTGATCAGAGAGGAGCTGTGTCTACACTACAAAGGATGGTGAATCGGAGACAAGTATTGCTGCTGCTTGTGTCGAGGGTCTTCCCAGCGACCCTGAAAATTGTGCTGCCCTTCTCAGAGCGCTACTGCTTATTGCCATACCTGAATAGCTCTGCCTTTTATGCAATAAGTAAGAAAAAAATTGTTCTTGCAATTTATTTATTTTCTTTTTTTAATAATACATTAGGTAATGATAAAGGAAAAAAATTTTTGTGGGATCTGGGGGCGGTGGGTCAAAGGTTAAGTGTATGTTGTGTAGTATGTTTAATGTTTACAACACGAGAGTTATATAGGCTATGCATAATATAAAACATATGTTAGTTGGAAGTTAGCTTTGGTTATGGTAAGACGTGTACTTAGAGTGAAATTAAACATGATAGGTATTCAATATGTAAGATACTATTCATAAATATTCTTGACAAGGTATGAAGCAAGGCATAAGTTCTCGATACTATAGTTGTCTTCCTACCTTGTTCGTTGTATTTCATCTGGCGATGACTACTTGCTTTCAGTTCATTACACACATAGCAGTTGCAATTGGATATTCATTATGTCAATACTCTGTTTAAATTATTGATAAGCAATTAATAACAACATTTATTTATCCTGTATGGTTCTTCGATTGATATGTACTTACTACTTGTGTATAAATAATAGCGCTAAATTTTCATTTTTAATATGCGAACACACATATTTTACTCTTGATAGGCGAGTGCTCAACTCTCCCGATGTAAGCCTAACCCATTATCTTCAATGCAATTGTTTTAAAATTTCTCAAAACATTGTTTAGTTGATTTATCCATCATAAAGGTTAACCTACGCAGATAACAATATCACAATTCTTTGGAAGTGTGCGAGAACTTGTCAGTCATTCAAAACAGTCTTCCTAGAATAATTATAAAAATAAAGGCGCGTACAGGTTTGGTGTGTTTACGTAACAAAGTTTGTGTGTTTGCTAACAATCGACATGAGAAGTTTATCAGCTTCTAATATTTGTATTCGTATGAAAGCTTTCAATATTGTTCGCTAGTTAACCTTTCTTTGAATAGCACATTTGAGTGTATACCAGTTTTTAGTATATTTATGGCACACGGGTTATTTTTAGAAATATATGCTTTTACATGCATACATACATACATACACACTATCACAAAAATAAAATTTTAAAATGCGGTCAGTTATAAATTGGTTTTATTTATTTTTTGTATATCTGAATTATACGTAATAGAGTCTCTTAATGTTTTGAAGGGAAGAGCAATATCATCATCTGTGTAGATAAACATGGTGGACCTGTAGGGTCGAACTGCTGTTGCTGTAGACAATGGAGAACGAGTTATTAGTTGGATACCTGCTTAGGGAGTACATATGCTGTAATTCTTAGTGCATGAACAAACATATCTGCATTATTTATATAGTCCAGCCTGAATCGATATACATGTTTTTGGAGAAAATCTAAAGTCTCGAAGCTGTTTTTACGTATATACGTAACACAAAAATTGATGTACACAGTGTATCCATTTTCAGTAAACAGATAAGTATGTCTGTCTTAAAATTTCTATAATGATGTTTACCATTAAACGATTCTCTGTAGCTAATGTTGTTATGATCTCCGGGTATGATATAGGATGGTGATAGCTTCGGAACACGGATATGAATGGCGCAATTAGTATTTGTACATGAAATTGGATACTAGTATGACGGTTTCGTATGATGAAAATTCTTTCTATTGTACACGGAAATGTACTTTCTCAACAGGTTTCAAAGTATATCGATCTGTAAATATTGTCACACTCATTTATTTATTAAAGGTTATACCATATTGCATACAATGTAGTCCTTCAAGCATAGCAAGTGTTGAGTTGTATATTATGCTTGGTGTTGACTTGGTGTTAGTATGGTTCGACAACATGATGACTTCTTGTGAAAATGATTCGTTACCGTGGTAGCCAGTGTCCATGGTGTCTGTGCTGGTCAGTGGTAGGGAAAATGTTGCTTGCCCTTTTAACGGATAGCCTCGGGGCCTAAATGTTGTGCTCTGTTGCGCAGGGTCATCGCACTGTGATATGTGATGGACGTATGGAAAACAATTCGTTCTCCAATGCATGGACATCTCTCTGTATCGCGTATTGTGTAGCCGGGTTCGAAACTTGCCTACAGTAGCTCCCAGGTGATGATGTAGATAGCTTGCATTACGGGGTGCTTGCTACTCAACGGCATCATATTCCAAGCTCGAAGTGAATATTTTTTTGTATTAACTCTCGTCCTTTTATATGTAAAGTTAAATCAAGATTGTTGTAGTCGAACACATGTGAAAAACAAATAGGGTTTCGTATATGCAAACGAGCTTCAGTTGTGTGCTATGTGTCGTAATGAGTGTAAGTAATCTCTCTCAGTAGCTTATGTGTAGTTACTAATAATTCATGTGCATGTCTGCATATGTTAGTAGTCGTTGACAATTACACAGTTACACAGGTGTGCATATTCATACGTGTGTATTTAGTAAATATTCAGTTTGTTATCTGTGACTATGCAATTGAGAGTGTGCTATCGATTAATCTAATTTATTTTTATTTGTAAATACTTTTGGAATTCAATATGGTAGACGACTGAACATGAATAATTAGCCTCGAACTGAGGTATGAGTGAAACAAATGACTTTAGTCGAATGCTGGTAGTGGAGGTTTTCAGAGTAAGCAGTCAATGAGGAAGATTGAGGGAGACAAATATCCTTTGGTATATGGCAATATTGGTTTAGTTGGGAGCTGGTTTTCATAGGGTTTTGATGTGTAATGTATTTCATTGTGTAGGTGTGTAAATAAAATGTAAGTATATTGAACAGGAATCGACCCTAGTATTAATACATCCAGCGATTGACAGATCTATTCACTCTGGTGGGTCTCCTAGTCACGATATCTGCCAACACAACTACTGAAATCACTGGTAATGTCGCATGGTGTAGAGGAAGGGTGGATAGGTGAAAGTGTGTGTGCGAGTGTGTGTTATTTTGTATGTTTATTTGTGTGTAAACTTTGTATCAGTGTGAAGTCTCCTCACAAGCAAGCTGTGCCCCGGAGCAATGTTCGCTGGGTTACTTGATATGCGAGTAACGTTTAAATAGCTTTGACGAGTCTCGAACCAATACTACTTGCATGTAGTTAATAATTGCTTATTACACAAATCTATTTACCTTGACATCCATTCACAAGTAATTTTCATTCCTTGCTATGAATCGCGGTATTCACTGTTTGATTTCCAAAACTAATAACAACCGAATAATGCATTATATGAAATAGTATTAACGTTGAGTATCGTATTTTACATCGCACTGTTAAACTTTCAGCTATTATCTTTCCCTGATATCAATTGTATTATGCAAAACAAATTAGGGTGGTAACAAACTTATATTAGGGAAAATTTTAATCATTTCCGTTTTATATATTAACATTAGCTCTTCAGGTTTGTAACTAGTGTTTGACATTTCTCTCGTGCGACATTTTTTTTTTTTTTTTTTTAACTTGCACAATGTGTAAGAATTTTGCTAACACTAAATATAGTAATTTTGCTTAATAGTAAAATTACATAATAAACATTTTTTTAAATTAAAATCTATTTTATTATACTTTGAACAAATGTTGATAACACGAGTTATAGAATTAAATATCCGTATAATTTTGCTTAAACAAATATAAGGGAACTGTTTTCAACAACAGCCAATCTCTTGTAATTATTAAGAAAACGTTAACATGCTCGGCTTGTGTTGGAGATTTAATGAAAACTTTATATGTGCGAGGGAGAGAGAATGAGAGATGTCTGGTGGCACCCTCTTGCAGGAGGAAGATGAGCTCTGTTGCACTAACTGGTCGCTTGCGCTCCCCTTTGCACGGGAAGTGAGGCGGACGTGAGGAGCGGGAAAGAAAGGTATAGTCGAAAATTTCCCCCGCTTAGCTTCCGCACATAAGAAACTTTGCAATAACACGAATGCACACAACATATTTTTTACTAAATTATAAAGTGTTAAGGAACATCGCAAATTACTTGAAAATAAATAATGATGAAAACAAAAATAATGAATGCAATGTTCCAACACTTGCCCATCCTCCTGTGGTCTACTATCCTCTAATTCCTGTATTACCTACTCAGAATCTTATTAAACACCTGAACTCGTAAGATGAGGTAAGGGGTGTCATGGGGGGAACTCACGACGGTAGATAAATAAGGAAGATCGTTTATAAAAATGTATAATTTAATATAACTAACTTTAGCTATAACAACAGGATACATTTACTCGTACAGCAATATAATAGTAATACCTTTACGTTAATATCACAAGAACTGAATACAATTTATATGGCAAGCACCTAGTCCCTAGCCTTGCCGTAATTATGATTTATGGGGAGGTGTGGACGATGGCTCGATACAAGTTATAACGCCCTACCGCAACGCGATTATGCTCCCCCAAGGTGTAGAGAAGATAGGCCCCAGATCTCCTCTGGGCCTGTGGTTGCCTGTTGCCTCCTGCTTCAGCCTCCATCACTCACAAATACACTTCCCCGAGACCTGGTGCCTTCTGGGGGGGGGGGGTGCCACCCTGCGGGGGCACTTTTATAGCCGGGCGAACTGGGGCGTGTTTAACATACAATTGCGCCCGGCCACCAGCTATATCCCATGCGACCTTAGGCGGTGTAGCGACGCCAGTTATCGCTACACAATGTTTAGCAGAGGTAACATGCAATTAGATAGTAAATGTCAGAATAATTATCGGAAAAGTACACACAACTTAACATTGAAACAATTAGGTGCATGTTTTAATAGCAATTGTTAATAAATTTAATTTTTTTTAACTTTAAAAAATGGGAGTGAGAATAGAATTTATTAATGCTACAGTAAATAACAGGTAAAAAGTATACACGATTATTTATTTATGAAGTTTAAAACAGCTAGTATACAAGTATGTATTGTGTTGAGCGAATGGGCCGTCGGAGTAGCGCGGAGCAACCAAAGAACCGATGAGGGTGAAGCGAGCGGTGGCCAGCAGTCTCCATGTGCCCTTCACAGTTCAGCAGGGTACAGGCCTGAGCAGTTGCCTTGTGCTACACGCTATACATTTCTAAAACACGACTAGTATGATATATAATATATATTTTACACATAATATTTAGATGTATACACAAAGGAACAGTCTTTATATAATAATACGTAAAATGAAGAGTCTCTGCCAGTTACACAGGATGGGAAATGTTATTTTAATACTATAACAAAAGACGTTAAATTACCTTATACTAAATCATACCTTACTGGCATATTGCGATTACAGGAAGGAACATATCAGACAGACTTTCTTATTAAATTTTTTTTAAAATAAATATATTACGAGGCAATGTAGGATGAATTTAAGTTACGGAAAATAATAGTTTACTAAAATAGTGAGAAGAAATATAAGTAAGTATAGGCTTCTATAGTAAGAACAAGGTTAGGCAGGTCAACAGGTGCAGCATTTGGATATAGTATTCAGTCGGTGGTCGGGGAATAAAGCAGCAAATACGTAACTCCTGCATCGTTTACTGTGGTAGTAATAGTAGGAAAACACTTCGCAAGCCTTACCACCCTCCAGAGGTAAACTCATATAATAAAACTTTAACTGACATCTTGGGAAAGAGGCATTACATAAATGAACATATCAGAAAGTCTTTATAATAAAACTACCCATAGAATTCACTTGTTCAAAAATAATACTTAACTGCGATGTTGGGTGGGAAACACTAAGGAACATTCTTTATATAATATGATGTAAATTTAACTGTGGGGCTAACATGATACATTACTGAAATTGATGGAAAACAAAACACCAAAGAATGCACTTCCTTTAATATTTTAAAATAGCAGTTGATGCGTTAGAGTTCGTCGGCGGATAGCGTAGCACGGGTAGGTTTGCTACTTCGCTTGGCTTTTGACGTGCAGGGGATAGGTGAGAGCCACGTTGGCAACAGGCGATCGGGTTCCTGGTTGGTTCTGCTGGCCGGCGGGGTAGCTGGTCGGGGTTTATGATTAATGGCAAATACAATCTGAGTTCAGTCTGCTGTCGGGAGTACTACAAGTGGATGTGCGATTAGGTTCTCGGTACTTGTGTAATTATTGTCTTTACTTGTTCAATAACTCTCGTTACACATACTTAATGTGTAATTAGTATCGGTAATTACTATAGTTACACATGCTTAATTTGTAATTCTTAACTATTCATTACAAGTACTTTGGCGTTAAAAATCTAATTACCTCTGATAGGCATCGAACCAAGGACTATCTCGGTACTCATCCTTGCTGTGTAATTATTCATTACAAGTACTAAGTAATTAACCTTGACTTCATTTATAATGGCCATTATTCAATTGCCTGATTTGCATTGGTCAAAATTCAATTTATTGTTTTTCAAACACCATATTTGTAATGGTCATTACCCTAATTGTACAATTCCGACCTCAGTTACTTGTCGACCTCCAAAAAGTCGAGATCTATGCTGTTCCCGACCCTCAGAGCTCATCTTCCTCAAGACACCGAACAGTGAAGCCCTCCGCAGTTCCCAACACCCTACCCCCTTTCCACCAATTTCTATCTGACCTCAGTCTTCCTCCAGACACAGGGGTAAAGTTTCAATGACAGTTCATTAAGAGCATAATTTCGCTTTTAAGTATCACAAACACATTTCGGCGAATTGTTCAGTTTGGGTGACCAGTCATTATGAACTTAGTTTCGCTTTTAAGTGACTGGTTCGGAGAACCCATTTCCTCCAGGAGTTCGGCGGATTGAAATGTGGGGGAAACAAATATTTGTCTGCTTGGGGAAACCCATTTCCTTTAGGTGATCGGTGGATTGGAAACTGCAGGTGTTCGGTGGGTTGGAATGTGCAGGTGTTCGGTGGGATGGACTGTGTTTTTAAGTGTTTGGTTCGGGGAACCCCTTTTTTGATTGACAAGTCTTTAAGACTTGAGTGCTTGGAACTGGGGTTCAGGGAACCCCCTTTTCTCCAGGTGTTCGGCGATTCGTGGAAAGGAAGAGGAAAACAACTATCTTTTGATGGACAGGTCACTGAGACCTGAGTACTCAGGACTGGAGTTCGAGGAACCCGTTAAGAGTCACTAGCACATTTCGCACCCTCCCCTCCCCTCACCCACCATCAGATATCATCGTCCGTCAGACACCGAATAGGCAATACCTATGCTGCTACCGACACTCTGCCCTTCCCTCACCAACCATCTGAGCTGAGTCGTGCTCGAGACACCGAACAGGAACATCTACTCTCCCCAAACGTCCCTTGAGCCATTATTGCTCCAACAATCAACTGACCCATTACAAGGAGGGGAAAATAACCCATATGCAGGAAGGGGTAACACCAACAGCCAATCACAGCATATGGCCTGGGGAAGGAGGGGAAACCCATGTACAGGAAGGGGTAACACCAACAGCCTATTATAGCATTCCTTCTTAGGTGGGGGAGGGGAGGGAGTGACCAATCACATCACACCTCAGGGGAGGTGTGAGGATGAGGAGTGGGTGACCAATCACAGTACACCTCGGGGGAGAGGGAAGGGCGATGGTGGTGGAGGGGGAGGGGGTTTGAGGGTGTACACACAGCCGCCATCTTGGATTTTGAGCCAGTATTCTTTTACTCCCCCTATTCACGTGGCGCAGGCTTTGCCAATGAACGACTGGTTTTTCGGGACACTCTCACTCTCGTTTCTTCCACCATTTCTGCATTTAGTAGCTTTACCATCTGATCTTTCCACGGCCAACCTCGTCTAACTTCGTCTGTGTTAACTTTGCCTCAGCAGGAAACAATGTGCAGGTATTACAGCATTTCAGCATACTTGATAATTAATATGTATCTCTCGGAATATAGCAACAAATTAGCTTCTTAATTCAACTTACGGGAACTCAAAATTTACGGAGGAAAAGGGGAGGAATAAAATGCAAACAAGTTGGCTATAAATGCATATTATACCTCAATTACATGTATTACATTATCTTAATTTAGGATGGACATTCTCTGGAAAAGTAATCATTACATACGTGTTACG
Source organism: Dryococelus australis (assembly GCA_029891345.1). Lineage (NCBI taxonomy): Eukaryota > Metazoa > Arthropoda > Insecta > Phasmatodea > Phasmatidae > Dryococelus > Dryococelus australis. The sequence continues at coordinate 148,513,869 of CM056996.1, forward strand.
AACTATATAAACATATAACACAACATCACTCCATAAATTATTTCTTGTCAATATTTATTTTCATTTCAACTTTATCGGGTCTGTGAGGGAATTAAATAGAATGTACTGTTGTTATTTTTTTTTATTGCATGCGAAACATATTACACATACCACATAGTGTAAAACTCTGAAATATTACATGATTTGTCACTTTCCCTTATAGTTGCAAGAAATAAAATTATCGATCATGTTTCGAAGTTGGTTAGAATATATATTTTTTTAATTGGCTGTATGATTTGTTACTTTCGTTTATATAAATACACGGAGTAAACTCATCGAAGTTATATCTACGTTAGATTCGCGTTCCCTTTATTTTGCGTATATTGGACCGGTTTCCCCGCGGTAAACTCGGAGACAGGATTGAGATATTTTCTCGTTGTTACCACATGCATATTATCACCATCTGGGAGGTCCATCTGAAACACAAAAGTTACAGCTTCATTAAAAACAACGGCATACATTTTTTTTTTTTCAGATACCGTATACACTACAAACCTACCAAGAAAACTGTTGATTACAGAAATGTTGATGCGTATATACGATCTTACTGTCACAGTCACAGAATTCGAAATTAGGAACCCGGTTAATACAATTTAAATCTAAAGGATTGGATATTTTTTAAGCACATAACATCTCTTTTCACGTTATATTCCACATTTGCTAAATGGGCCATCAGTGAACGTAACCATTACAAAATTCTCTGCAGGTAATATTAAAATGTCACAGACTTTAAATGATAAAATATGGATATCAAAAGTAAACGTTAAGAAAAACGTAATTTATTTGAGGTTAAAAAAGATAATTACGAGTTCTGAGTAATGTCAAGTTGAATGCCCACCAGTGGAACATCGCAGACAAACCAGGAGTGACTGAAATTCAGATAAATAAGCGCGCTCTATGTTACTTAACAACTATATATGTTGCTACAGCCTACAGCATCGAGGGAACTTCGTACGCAGGTAGATAGGAAAACATTTCCAACTGAACGATAATTCGTCGAGATTAACGCCACTCCGTACAAAGAATATGACGTAGAGCGTACATCTCAGCGGCCATGTTATAGATTTCTAGGTGCCCGCACTAACCGGCTTTTGCCAGTAAAATTTCCATATCCACATTCATTTGATTCACTGTTTTCACACCACATAGATAAATGCATATAGGCTGTTCACGGTGAAGTGAGAACTTTTGAGACCCTAGTTACTTTTTCATTCCAGTCATTTTTTATGCTTTTAATACCTTTTAAAATAAATATTTCCCTGCAAATAATGAACACAGTGTGTATACTCCACCGCACTCGGAAGTTAACGTCTAAGGCTAAAATAAAATGTATTTACCGACTATTATTCAAAAGGAGAACACGTTCAAAAGTGCTCACTTTACCATGAATAGCCTATACTTTGAATTTTCTGTTGTCTTCCTCTGGCTGAATTTCGAAGCAACTAAAATGAATAAAAAAGACATTAAACAGTTCTTCCCTATAAAAGAGCTAGTCTGTTGGGAAAAAACCAAAATTAGATGAACGTGCTGTAGGTACTCTTCGCTGTTTGATTCACATCGTTTTAACAGCTGTGTCAATAATTCATGGGAGCCAGCATTGAAGATATGCGTAGAAGCTGGAAAAAAAGTCTACTTCATATTTAGTCTACGAAAAAGACTAATTAATCTAAACATACCCTACTAACCAGACCAGATGACCGACATTTAACTGTTGCACATTAGACAGTGCCAAAACCTTTTATAAAGTACTCAAAATCGTGCAATTCGATGGAAATCGATGCCATCAGCATAAATTGTTACTGCCTAAAACCAGGACGACAAACTTCAGTGAAGAAGCCTTTCTGCAGCATCCTGGCTATTGGATGTAAAATAGAGCTACTAAGCGGGCTCAAGCAGCCTATATATTAGAATAATAGTCACTGAAAGTCACTTTATAAGCCGCTATCGGTTGGCCAGTTAGTCAAATGAACTGGCGACAAATAGCTCACAGTTATTATGTTAATTGGAATTCAGCGGATATAACCGTAATATCAGAAAAATGTAACCACTGAAATAACAGATAAATTGCTAATAATTTTCACCAGAAAATTCTTGAGAGTTTTTACGTACGTCGAGAAGTTTTATAACTATTCCAGGTTTTAGTTATGTGAATAAGACTGAAGAAATCTTATTAACAATTGTTCACTAAAAAGAATTATAAAAAATATTTTTGGCCAACTGGCGAGGTCGTGTATTGCCAAAGGTACCAAACACTTATAAAATTGTCCAACATAGTTCTTTTTTAAATCAAAATGTTCATTTGGAAAATATTGAAATCTAATTCTACTTCCCACGTCAAATGTATTTTCATATATTGACCACAGTCCATGTGTGTCGTAACAAAACAACAGGCAAGGATATCAACGGTTAGCATGTCGAATGATTTCTGTTTTTTTTTTTTATGAGGTGCTTCTGTGAAGTAGAGTATTATCTCTTCGATCAGCTGAAAACATCATTTTCCAAGAAAGAGCCGGCTGGAATATTTTCTTGTCCGTCAAGCACATCTAAAGTCGGCAACAATCGATATGTAGAACAAACGACGAAGATAATTCATCAAAGTCTCACGAGATTAACCATTGCGACAAAGCCGTTCCCTAGATAAAATTCGCGCAGCTTTGGGTATTATCAGATAACTCATATCACTCTCTGATAAGTGGCTACCATGACGCATGTTGGAGAGGCATGGAGAGTCGTAAAGTACTGTATGGATACCGGGAAGAATAATGGATAGTGAACATAAAAACTGTCAGTTTATAAAACGTATGCCAACAATATGTTATATCGAGTTTCCGAGCAGCAAAGATGAACGTTTTTATTAATGCGGAAATTATTATTTTATTACTTATGCTTGGTTAGAAAATTGTACTATATTTTACTCTTTCTCTCTCTCTCTTTCTCTCTCTCTCTCTCTCTCTCTCTCTCTCTCTCTCTCTCTCTCTCTCTCTCTCTCTCTGATCAAAGCTGTTCGAATGCCTTGCAATTTGTATTAATTTTATTATACTGTATATTTTGTACTTTACTTATTTCCTTGTTCTTTGCCATGTTTTTAATATCCGACCAACCTTGTTTATACTACGGGAAGTAGCTGCATTATATAAATTTTTGGTGTATTTAATTCATGGTAGTAATAATATGTTTACGTTATTACGTTATACATTATTGCACAGACTGTAATAAAGATACATGCCAAAAATTTTGGGGTAAGATTCCACACATCGACAGCCACAAACCATGATTTTTTTTTTTTAAATCTCTCACATGCCTCACTTGTAAACAATTTTAACATTTAAATAGTATTAAATTAGAATATTAGCGCAATACCCAGAAAAAACTGTAGTTGGACAATGACAGAGAAATATGTGCCTCCAATTTCCCCCACCCTGAACACCATCCTCCCTTCAACTAATTACCAGCAGTTATTGATCTCACACCTCTGGCGTAAAGTATACCGTGCACTTTCCGGAATGTTTTTTTTAATTTTGGTATTTACATATAATTCGAAGCAAACCAAACACTATGTTTTAAAAATTGATTTGATTTTTTAAGGGTCCATTGTGTCAGTTATTATAGATTATATTATATGTTAAAGATTATTATATATTATTGTACATTTTCTAAATAATGTTTTTGGTGATATTTATTGGTAAATGTTCAAAATGAGCTTGTTTTACAACTACAATAAATAATACTGTTAACTTTAGAATTGGCATCTTTCATTGCAGATACAGAAATTTAATCACTGTAGATTGCTACGTCAATGTACCTACGTTGATATTCCACGCAACTGTAAACATATAAACAGCAGTCCTCGTGACCTATAAACGAAATACGCTCCTTACGTGCCGTAATTTTGGAAAACGAACCAATTCCAGGTCTATTTGGCGTACGTGTGAAACACGCTTTTTTTTTTCAACTATGTCTGTGTATTTTACAAGAAAAATTGTTAATATTTCTTCAGCGCCGTGCAACTCTACTTTTTAAATGTTTTGTTAGGCACAAGATGAGAAAAATTTACCCAAACACAAGAAACATTCGAGCGTTGCGCCGCGGATAAGCGTGCATCGACGACAGCAAAGAGCGCCTTAAGTTCTGCTTGGAAGATGTTTTTTTTGCGAGGCTGTATAAAACTATATCTCACAACGTAATATCACTTGAGAAGAGACGCTTGAAAATAATAAGGTTGGTCACGGTAAAGTGAGCACTTTTGAGGCCCTAGTTACTTTTTTCCTATCAGCCATTTCTTATCATCCCACCACTTTTGAAAATAAATACTGCCATTTAATTAATAAATATAGTGTATATATTTCACCGGACTCAAAAGTTACCGACTAAGGCCACAATAAAATATATTTATTGACTATTAGTCCAGATAAAAGAGCGTCATTTCACTGTGAATAGCCTATATCAGCTTAGTAGAACTTATAGCTGAAACTCATCTCAAAATTGTCTCACTTGATACGATCTCAAGACTACTACACAGTCCTAGGAGGTCTGACCGACACAAAATGTATCAGCACATCTACACAATTATACAATCAGTATGTTTTCCTAATATTTCAAGTTCAAACAAAATTGAAATAAGCATAAAATTAGTTGTGGCATCCTATATCCAGAGTCCATGCACACAGAAAAATACGAAAAAATATATTTTAAATTTTTGTTACAAACTTGTAGAAAATATGTAGTCTACGAAGTTCTGATCGCACAAAATATCTATTTCCAACCTGCACCAGCCATAAGGCCATATATCGAAGCAACAGAAAATATAACTATATAATTTGTAAAAACTGACATCTACGTATTAACGATAAAACCCACGTGTAAATTAAACAATCCCTTGCCTTTATGAGTATGACCAATATTATTAATTTAACTACCAGCACACTTCTAAAAACCTTAAAAATTACAAGAAAGTTAACTGAAATGAAGGAAAGAATCACCTGAGAAAATGTAAATACTCTATACTGACATATAACAATAAAAGTAACAAACTGTAACTCGCCGTCTCACCAAAATATTGACAACAATCAGAGCTGTTTTTTCGCTTTGCATTTCATGGAACACAGGTGGTTCTTAATTATTATGGTATATATGTATGTGCTGTTACATAAGAAATAATAGATTTATTTATTTCCAACAATTAGTCTTCACAATTGCAATATCATGTATCACATAAAATCCTCCATAAAATCGCGGCAGTGAAAATAGGAGCCATTAGCCACTTACAAATTACTTGAAGGGTGTGATCACACAAGCACTTATCTTTTACCCATGCTTCTACTACAGCTTCTGAGAATCATCTCTTCCATGTATATGTTTTAATGGCAAATGTATACAGTTCACCCTCAACACTCCTGAATTCAGGGTCCTCTAATAAAGATTTTTAAATTACCTGGCTACGACATCTTACATCAGTAATGCTGCAAATCTGTTAATAACGTTTTTACATTTTAACCTTTTCAGTCTGGCATAAATAAATCGTAATAGTAATTGCAAAAAATAAATATTTTGGTCTGCACTGCACTAACATAGGTACGGCGCGCTGTAATATATAGAATTCAATGGAATTTTATTTGTGATGCACGTTATTGGCAGCAGCTGTTTATGAGACCAGGGAATGTAGCCTTAATAGCGCAAGATACTTGGCACAAAACCGAGGGACTTGGCTTATCAGACGACGTATTCTTCTGTAAACAGTGCCGACAACTAAAGACTCTTTCAGTGCGACGTTCCAGTTATAGAACACCATGACAGAAAGGACTAAACCATTCTTCTGCGGGCATGAGCATTATAGTTCGATACACAGTTTCCTCGGGTAGAGTCAGCGTATTGCACAAGGCGGCATCATCTATCGGCTAAAGAATGTGGTATCAGTGAATCACACGCTTGCTTATTAACGCAAGGTGGTGTAAGCGGGCTGTCGTCTCTGACTGCAGCGTATCTGAGCGCTCATGTCAGTCTGCAAGTATCACCTGTCGCGGGTAAGACGTCTGCGTCGTGCTTGTGGCAAGCACATCGGAGCCCAACGCCGTTGTCTGCCGGCGAACCTGTGTCTACAGTCGTAGTCCAGCACACCAAGGTGAGAAACTCCGTCTTCTTTGCATACAATATAATCCATTCACGATTACTTCACACTTTTCTGAAGCCCTGCTAAAGTTATACTTCCTAGCTATTCCTCCGTCTCATGCAAACTAAGCTGAATTAAGTCTAGAAAATTAGACCGAAAGGACAACGCACCGAAATCGTGCGCACTCAGTTGTAACAATATTTTGTATTAGAACTATTTCTTACTAGGAGCTACCAACACATATGTTTTCTCACTGTTTTCATTCGAATTTTTCATAAATGAAATATTACTATTTGTAAATAAAATATAGTTAAAACTTCAATTTAATGAAAAGTGAGATACTTTAATATTAACAAAAATATAAAACGCTTGTGATAAAATACATATTTAGGAAATAACTAAACACGTCATACATGGGGTGATTTTTCAAAGGTTTGATGATAAAAGTATGAAGAAACCGTGGATAGTATGTTAGTTTTGTTTAAATATTTTTGTTGTGTAATGACGAAAACTTTTTCGATTGGGTCACTAATGATACGCAGATATAAACTGTGACGGGTAAATTATTATTATTTTTTTTTTTTTAGATCTGCGAGCGAAAGTTATATTATCCTTTTGACTACTGTATAGTGTTTCGTTTTCGGTGACGTCATACACGTTTAAAATCTCACGACATTAAGTGTGATTGTCAGTTCGCTTGAAACAAGTGCTTCAGGAACGCTATATGCAGTTTTTTCTTTCAGTGAAAAACAGTCGAAAAATGTTTCATGATTAAATGGAATTCTTGTTTTTGTAATACTAACTCGTTCTATCTCATTGTATTTGCAATAATGCCATGAAATTGAATTCGATGGACGTTTTCCATTGCTTTGTTTCGCCCTAAATGAGTGATAACAACCATGTAAAAATTAAACTAAAAGTGTGAAACAAGTTAAGATCAAAACGAGCACTGAAAAGTTGTCAACGCACTTCCTCACTTGACTTAATCAGAAGTCGGTTTCTTTAAAACTTCTTCGTCTGTGATTTTAATGGGTACCGCTTAAGGCGCATAATAGTTAATGTTAGCCAATCATAAAACTAATTCGAAAATAAAGCGAATTTAAATCTACGTTGTGTACAGGTGCGCCAATATTTGGTCAATGGTAGTTAGTTGATACTATAGCAAAAGTTTTATTTAATATTTAGAAATTATTTGTACTTTTGTTGCTCCAAAAAGTTTGGCACTTGTTTAAGTGTAAGTATGAGGTGTAAACACTAACAGTTTCTATACCCACCAGAGATGCCATTAGATTAGTAATCTTGCTTTTCCTTGCTACATATTCTCTACCCAATACGAGAACTCTTGTTAGTGAATAATTGTCGGAATATTTATTTACAATTATGTATAGAGAATTTCCATGATATTAAGGTCACGTGTAGTTCATACGGAAGGCGTACAGTAAGGTTGCAACATAATTTGCGTGAGATGGTGATGGGAAACCGCTCACTAATAATGCAGCCAGTCAGAGTCGAACGGACAGCCTTCTGGATGCGAGCCAGGCATGTACGCAATAAAGAATGTCCAATTAAACCGTTAATGTATTGTTACGTTTGCCATATTTCGCGGTTATATTATGAGGCTATTGCCCGTAGGTATGATCCGCACGGACCGTTGACTGGCGGACTCAGGGTTCCCAGATTAATTTACAACTGCGCCGTCCAGTCCTCCGGGAGATAGCTATTTTCTATTGAACAGAAAACTTAGTTGCGATTAGCAAAAACAATTTGTTTGCTTTACGCTTTGCTGTAGTTTATTACTCACATCCCTCCTTCAAGTCGCAAACAACGCTATTACAGTTATGTTAGGCATGACGGAGTGAAATAACGAAACTCATAACAAATGTACGTAATTAGGAACAACAACAGTTTGACAACAAAAAATTTTCGCCGCAAGCTAAGACAGATGTTGCATGTATATCGAATTTTATTCTTTTTGTATGAAGACCAATAGGATAGTTGCAACTTATATAAAATAAATATTTATTTTAAAAAAAAACCTTCCAATTTTATTGTTTTAGAACCTACTTAAAATAACAAACTTTGTTCTTCGCACTGGGGTGAAATTTAACGAAATACGTGCACATGTTTTCTAGTTATCGATATTATAACTGGATTTAGCAAAATGTTGGCTTACACAATTACTTTATTATATGTGACCACAGAATCAAAAAAATTCGTTACGATGACAGCTATATTTATTTCATTGTTAAATTCGAACTTTTTTTTCCCTCACTACAATAACTGTGTTTACAAAAGTTCAGTGCCAAACACAATTGCATTTTTTAGTGTTTACTCTTGTACACAATCTTTGAAGGAAGTTAAAAAATTAAGTTCATATGTAATAATTTGGCTGGTACAAGAATATATATCACAATTTAAACCGAACATGAAATTTTACACACACAGATATGTAGAACTTCTCCATTTACCATCAGCTTTAAAGTTACCTGTTTGGAGCACCAGCTCACGAATCGCAGTGGAAATTTTTCCTATGTCATACTCTACGATAAGGAATCTCATTTTGTTTCTAACCACATTATAACAATCTTAAGGTCACTGATGTGCAGTGAAAATAATGAAAGCTCATAATCATGTCATATTCAAATTACATGATCGCATAATTAGAAATGTTTCTTACAGCTCAAACAGTGTTTTGAAAGGAGAGAAGCTAAGTTTCAGGTGCATTAATAAGACAGTCAAGGAGACGACAACATTTCACACACGCCCATTACAGAATACGTGTTTTATGTGACATAAAACAAAAATCTAATGAAAATAAAGACATCATTTAATACATTGAACCAATTTGATGAACACTTTTGTCTAACAGTCATTATAACCATAAGTCAAAAGTTAGCAAAGTTTTTTTGTGGAGATATTGTACAGTATTTTTTGTAATAAATTAAACAAATAAATTTCACATTTTATTTTTATATAATTCAAGCGATTACTAGCACTTAGCACTGAAACTACCGAGAACAAATTACGTTTATAATTCTACACTTTCAAATTTGAAGTGGACAAAATATTGGTTTTATCTGTATAATAACCGAAAAGAAAACTTAATGTATGTAATACGTGTTATACAACTTGATTTGAATTAATAAATGTAGTTTGTAATGTTTCTGTAATTTTTGACATAATAATAGAGCATGCATCAATAACCGCAAAAGTTATTAATGGTAAATTAAGCACTTTTGAAATCAACTTTTAAAAAAATTACTACCCACAACTTCATATAAAGGATGAGTCGGTAATGTATGCTATCTCGGCGTATACGGACACCTTAGGAAAATTAAATAGGGAAACATAAATACGACTTAGGTCCCATAGTGATTTCAGAGGATGCTGTGGAGGGTATAAATGTGTTATGCAAAAATAAATTGCATATTACTTGCAACTAAGCCACAAAAAGTAGCATACAGGCTAGTGTACACAAGTTAGGTAACCAGAGAAAACGGTGTTACGGGGAGTACACCTTTTCATTCATTATAAATAGGGACTGGCACTCTACTATGGCTTCGAACTTTGTAGCCCCCCTCTTGAAGCAATTTGACATGACTTGTCAGTAATCAGCATGCAAAAATTAATTTTTAAAATGTTGCCTTAGTAATACCGGTTAATCCCGACTGTTACCTAAGAAATAACATGTTCAGTTGGAAAGTAGATTAGTGGTTGCCTGCGAGGTACGCAGCCTGTAAAACTGTCGTGCATGACATGTCAACTGTAGCATTTGGACTAGAACACGAGCCAAGTTATGTCTGTTGACACGTCATGCAAGACACTGGTACAGGCTGCCTACCTCGCAGGCAATCACTCAGTGCTTACGAGCTAAGCATCTGATTGCTGAATTATCGGTCGGGTTTAGTGGATACTACCGTGGCGACCTTATTTATTTAATTTTGAGGTCTGATTACCAACAAGTCATGTCAAATTGCTTCAACCGGAGGGTTACGAAGTTCGAAGTCATAGTAGAGTGCCAGTCCCTGTATGAAGGGTAATACCGTATCCTGCGGTCACATACCTTGTAGCCACTTACCTGTATGCTACTTCCCGTTGCTTAATCGCAAGTAATTTCTAATTCATCGTTGCATAACACATTTTCACTCTCCACTATACCACCCTCCGAAATCACTGTAGACGCTAAGTCGTATATCTGTTTCCCTATTTGTTTGTCCTAAGTATTCCACTCACTCCGGGCTAGCATACATTAATGACTCATCATGTGCATGCGCTACCCTGCATACTGACATACTCCCAGCCATGTTTCCAGAGAATTAATAAATACTGTTCCTAATACTTGGCGTTGTATTGTAACTGTATAACTACTCTGAAGTCTGGAGTTTCTTGTTTCATGCATATAGGAGTACAAATTCGCATGTCATTAAATTACTATAAAAAAGCATCCACGATTTCATTAGGATGATGCATTAATAATGCGACATGGCCCAGACAATTAATTTTACATTTGGTGGAAGGATGCAAAATGACAAAGTGGGAATGAAAACAGATCGTAAGCCTTACTTTCAAAAGTGCTCTATTAACCACGAACAACTTATAAAAAAAACTGTTTACGATGAAAAACGTATACATAAATAACGCGCACGTATAAAAATGAAAGTATGTATTCCTTATGTCACGATCATTGGTCATCGTGTACGTGAATAGCTCTGCAATACATGGTAATCACGAGCCGTACCATAAATAATACATACTTACTTTCATTTTGATATAGGCTGTTCACGGTAAAATGAGCACTTTTAGAAGCCCTGCTTAACTTGTATACATGCTATGTATTCTTCCGCCTTATGTAAAATTTACATTGGCATGGGCCTCATCACTGTATTCATACGTCGGTCAAATAAAACTGTGAAATTATTATAAAAGTAAACATTTTACAAATCTGCTCTTTCTTGCACTTCGATGCATTCAAAAAACATAAAACCAGAGAAATATTTTAATTGATCAGAAATGGACACCTATCCACCCTTACCAACTTTACTGGGTGCTTGTCACTCAGTGAGCCCGTTAAAATATATGCATTCAGGGGCAGTGACTTTTTCTAAGGTTGATTTCAAAAGTGGTCACTTTATCGTGAACAGCCTTTACCTACACGTCCGTTTTGTTCGCGTTTTTAACAGAGCTTAAGAGCGTTGGTCAAGGAAAAAAAAAAAAAAAAAAAAAAATTGAATTACATGATGTCCAATTTTTAGACAAACGTCAGTGATTACTCTTACCTCACAAAAGAAAATTGAGGACATATATTTTGCGTAACTACGTGTCAAAATGGTTATTTTACTGTTTTACAAATGTACAAATAATGAAAACTAACTTAAATGCAGAAATGAGATAATTCGAACTGAAAGAAGATACCAAGAACTACTTCGAGGCATATATAAAGTCGTACAAGAAAATATCTTTGTAATTCCAAAACAAAAAATATATATATATAACTACGTTTTTGCATTTATTATATTTGTAGACAACCCGAATTTTCGAAAAATAACTTTTTGCTAAGCATATCTTAAGATTATTTAAGACAAAACATTTTAGTTACCAGTGTTAAATTTTCTGCAAATTATTCGTTTATTTTATTTGTAAAATAAATAAAAAATCAGTAAAATTTTGACTTCACTCTGTAATTTTATAAAAACAGTACGATCGAAAAAGAATTTTTCTGAGGGAAAAGTAGTCACCGATGATGTCTACAGAATGTAATAAAAATATAAAATATAGTCCATTCGCGATTACTTCCAACTTTTCTGAAGCCCTACTGAAGTTCTACTTCCAGATTCCTTCGCCTTATGCAAATAAAGCTTAACCGAGTCTAGGAAATTATACCAAAAGGACAACGCACCTCGTCCGTGCGCACTTAGTGTGATAATATTATTATAAGAGCAATTCCTTATTAAGCATTACCAGCAACCCTATTTTCTCACTTTTAATTCATATCAATCATAAAAGAAATATTATAATTTATAGATAAAGTATAAATAAAATTTCAATTTTACCAAAACTAAGGTACGTTAATGTTAACACAAGTATAAAACTCTTGCGATACAGAACGAAATTAGGAAACCACGAAACACGTGGGGCCACGGTGGCTGAGAGATTAGCACGCCCGCCTCCCACCAAGGCGAACCGGATTCAATCCACGGCCGGGTCACCGGATTTTCGCATGGGGGAATCATGCCGGCGGGTTTTCTCGGGGATCTCCCATTTCCCCCGCCCCGTCATCCTGGTGCCGCTCCATATTCACTTCAATCACCCTCATCGACTCTCAAGTCCTCGCTGTTAAGAGCCGCCCAAATCTCTTCACTCACTCACAAAATACGTCATACGTGGGGTGCTTTTTCAAAGGTTTTATTCGACAAGTGCGAAGAAACCGCGAACACATGTTTTCGTAGGCAACTGCTGCAATGCAGTAGGAGGCGCGGTGGGGGCGACATAGTTAGTACTGACCTTCCTGCGGCGGACCCGGGGGCGGCGGGCCGTGGAATGGCGTGGGGGCGTAGTGCGGGGACGGCAGTGTCGGCACCACGGCCACTGGGGGCGGCTCCGGCTCGCAACATCCGCAGCACGTAGAGCCCATCATGCAGTCCGCCTGCTGCTATAGGCTGTTCACTGTAAAATGATTACTTTTGAAAGCCCTGCTTAAGATCTACTTGTATACACGTTGTGTATTCTTACGCCTTATGTACTACAATTAACATTGTCATGGGCCTCATCACTTTTTTTCATACGTCAGTCTAGTGAACAGTGAAATTATTATAAAAGTAAATATTGTACAAACTAGTTCATTTTTAAACTTAGCGTATTAAAAAAAAAAACAGAAAGCGAGAGAAATAATTTAAGTTATCACAAATATTTATCTTACACTTTTTATTCGACGTTAAGATATGGAACTACTTCCCAGTCATCGTTACTAACTTTACTGGGCGAATGTCACTCAGTGCGCCTGTTAAAATATATGTAGGCAGGGGAAGTTACTTTTTTCTAAGGTTCATTTCAAAAGTGCTCACTTTATTGTGAACAGCATTTAACAGTTTTGCTGTAGGCTCTTCTTGGTAAAGTGAGCACTTCTGAGATCCTAGATACTTTTTCCTTTTCGCCATTTTTTATCCTCTTGCCATCTTTGTACATATATATTGCTATGTAAGTAATAAACCCAGAGTGTATTTTCCACCGCCCTTGGAAGTTAACGCCTAAGGCTGAAATAATATATATTTATTGACTATGATTCAAAATAAGAGGGCTTTAAAAAACGCTCACTTTCCGTGAATAACCTATACTAAAATTATTCTCCGCCAAGCACTAACGTTGCGTGTGGCCTCATTTTATTCGATTTGTACGTAAATAAATGAGATAACTGCAATTTTCACTCAATAAATAACAATTTTTTTTCTCTTTTATATAGTGTTATAAACCTCGTAAGAAATAAACTTTGTTCTTCTCAATAGAGTGGAAATATTATAGCAAAATATGTCCCCATGATGTTTAATATTATGTCTCAAAACCCAATTTTAAAGAAATTTTTATTACACAGTTACCTAAAATAAAAGCTACAACAGAACAGAAAAATTTCGTTTGATGATAGCTAACTTAATGCGTCTTTGAAATTGTAACTGTAATTTTTTATTAAAATAGTCTAAGTGTGTTTACGGAAATTTGGTGACAAACGCAATTGTATTTTACAGTTTAAGGTTATAAGCGCCATTGGATAAGGTACATTATACACTATCTACCAAAAAGTAATTTGGCACCTGTCCACAATATTTGCTCGGTGGTTGTCACCCCGTTAGAATCTCGTAGGGCCACCTCTTGCGGCTATAACAGCAGCCACCCTGTCTGGCATGCTCTCTATACGTGTTTGCAGGACATCCACGGGGATTCGTCGCCATTCCTCTTGCAACCATTCCATGAGTTGAGCAATGGATTTCGGCCGCGCCTGACGAACCCTCACCGGGCGATCCAATTCGTCTCAAAGATGTTCTATAGGGTTGAGGTCGGGGCTCTGGGCGGGCCACTACAATCGGCGAACATTGTTGTCGGCGTACCACTACATAGTAGCCCTTATGCCACCTGGCATTGTCATCCTGGAAGTAACAAGGGTCCATTCCGTAAAAACGTCACAATGTTGGGAACATTTCATTATCCAGAATGTTACAATAGGTCTCTGTGTTCATGCTACCACGGACAAACACCAGCGGCCGTGAAACACAAGTGAACTGACGTACTGAAATACCTACCTTCATGGGTGCCCAATTACTTTTTGGTAGATAGTGTATTTGCGAAATAACGTTTGTACTTAATATTTTGGCATGACGTGTCACACTTTGGAGACTACAGCATTGTTTCAAACAACATTTCATTAACAGATACCTTAATAGTGGGTTGGACCCCCGCATTTATAGTGAAATAGTTGTTTGCGCGAATACGCATATCTCAATAAACAACTGTTCTGTAATTATGACTTTTTGTCAGAAAGGATTTAAAAAACCATTATCTATGCTCCCGTATTGTTTTTACTTTTATCATATTAAGTGTATCCTTGGAGAAAAAGCCGTAAAAATGGTCAAATATCGCATTTTAAAGCTTACCTATACAGTTTCCTTAAGCGGCAAGAGAAAAGTACAAAGATATGGGCGTAGTTTAATCTGTGCTATTTTATCGCGTGCAATAAAATCCTACTGTTACAAATCTAATTTGCACAGTACAGCGTTACGACGGAAATACTGCACGCCTTGCGCTTAGGAGCGATGAAGCGTTATAAGTGCATGTTAGTGTCGCCCGTATCGCTCGCTCGCTTCTTGACCTTGGACGCGCGTGTACATCCCACTCTTAAAGGCGATCTCTTTGGTACACCAGCGCGGCGGAAACAACTTGCGGCGGAAATTGTCTCCGTATGGAGCTCACTCGCAGGGAATTCCGCCTACATCACGACCTGAGTAGAATAAACCTTAATGACAGTACGGCCGTGTCTGCAGGCGCTTGTGTCCGCGGAGGACATATTCGAGAACACCTGAGCATGTGACCCAGTTATGTGGCCCAAGCTGCATTTCTACGTCCGAGGTTTAATAACGAATGTGAACTCTGACTGCGGACATACCCCAAACTTCATCTCTACAGAACGGAAAGGGAAAAGAATAATATATATTTTAAGCATGTTTCCAGCGTAAATAGAAAAAATATTATTCTGTAAACAATGGAAATAGCATGAAACTATATTAAACCAAACAGCATTATATCCTAACAATACCTGAGAGCTATTTTACTGATGTACACAAAAAATTTGCATGAAAACTAAAAAATGAAATCTATATATTACGAAAAGCTTGTACAATTAATGCATATTTGTTTTTACAATATAACTTAATTTAAGTTTCTGTTGGGGCCGCGGTGGCTTAGCGGTTAGACTATTCGCCTCCCACCAAGGTGGACCGGGCTCGATCCCCGGTCGGTTCACTCCGGATTTTCGCAAGTGGGAATCGTGCCGGACGATGTCGCTGGTCGGCGGGTCTTCTTGAGGATCTCCCGTTTCCCCCGCCCCCGCCCCCCTCATTACGGCGCCGCCCCGCACTCACCTCGCTCCATCCTCATCGGCTCTCAAGACCTCGCTGTTAAAAGCCGCCCAAATGTCTTCACTCACTCACTCACTCGTGACGTTTCTGTTTTCTAAAATCATTTTAAATCTGTACTATTTCACTTAAATAACAAATAAGTACTAATGACTGGTCTGGAGCCATCCTTGTTAGGGGCCTAGACAGGAGGGGGTGGGGGTCATAACCACCCCTCCCCCGAAATGAAAATAAAATAATCAAAACTAAAATTTAAAAAAAAGTTTACATCTTAAATGTTAAAAAATATAAATAGGCTAATGTGTGGTCTTCCTTGAACGTGAAGGTTTTTTATAGTGTTTTGTGGTTCCATTGGAAGTAAATGATATTTTGAACTAATAATTTTTAACATCATAGCTTTTATATTAAACAATTATAATAGCCCCCCTTTATTTTCCCGTAATAAATTCCTGGCTACGCTGCTGGCCCGTGTCACAGGTGACACTTATCGACGTATGAATAAAATTGTAAAGCCTGTAGTTATGTTAACTTTACATATGGAGAAATAATACAAATTCGGCAGAAAATCAGATCATAACGTTGTACAAAAAGTCAGTATTTAAGTGAGAGCGACAAGGCTACAAAATTAACTATACCTAAGGTACGAGTGAGACAGGAGCAATGGGTACTTACGGTAGTCCTGGTTGGACCTCGTGTTACCAGCACTAAACACACGTCAAGTTAATCTGCAAGGAGTACGAGGTATCACGGCAAAAGTTTTATTCTATTCCAGGTGACGTGGTGGAAACTCCGAGCAGATGATCCACGGACTGATTCGGAGAAGTGATAAGAATGACAGCTCATGACAGAGATAAGCGAGAGCCACGGCGAATCTTTTACATCGTCTTCGCCTGTCCACCTGGCGGCAAGATAGATTTCATGCACATGCGTCAATGCGTTAGCTCACTGCCAGTGGTATTTATCACGACATACGTTGTAAATTAGCTCTAAGGTACAAGAGAGATTTTATAACAACACGTACAGCTCACAATACAGTACAGCTATATAGTCAATTCGCTGTATCTTTACAAGGGTTTTATACTTGAGTTAACATAAGAGTGCTCTATTTGTTGTTAAATTGAAATTTTATTTATACATTATGCATAAGTTATATTATTTCATTAATAACTAATGTGAATAAAATTAGAGAGAAAATAGGTGCTATTGGCAATGTCTAGTAAGAAATAGTTATTATGAAAACTTTTATTATATTGAGTTCGCACGAATGTGACGCGTTATCCGTTTGGTGCAATTTTATATAGTTGGTTAAGCTTTGTTAGCACGAGGCGGATGAATATCCTAGAAGCAGAACTTTAGCAAGGCTTCAGAAAATTTGGAAGTAACCGTGAATATAATGTAACTATTTCTATCTCGAAAGTCAGTGGGCTAAACCGTGCTAGTTAGGGGATGGGGGTCTTAATTACATACAAGGGTTAGTTATCATTTCCTAGTTTTATATACAATAACTATAAACAAAATTATTCCGACTCAACATCTCGCAATAAATTTTTAAGATTTTCTCAAAGAAATGAACACAATTAAATAATTAAACATCAGTCCCAATAGAGAGTGTGTCAAAACCTATTGAATTATTTTACGAATTATATGTTAGTATTTGGCAGTTCTAATATTTATAATAAAGTCTGTATCACATATTATTCAGCCCCCACCTCCCCCTCAGTTTAGTCCATGTTCCATCGGTCCGCAATGTTCTAGAGTTCTCCGAGCGCCATCACGCATAGTAGCCTTCACTAGTTGAGTTTCACGCCCCTTCGTCCATTCACACCACGAACACCTCACCCGCCGTCGTCCCGCACCTCACGTCGCTCCCGCACTCGGCCAGATGGCCTCCGCCAGACTGTCGTCAGTCCAGCTGTGGCTTGTATTTATAGGGTAGTAGGCCATCACCCAGAAATTTCGCTAAATTCCTCGTTGCGCCGAGGGTCCTAATTCCCAGAATATTCTTGCACCTCACCTGCATTTGTCGGCTTTTCCGGTAGGAGGGGCTGTGACAACAACCAGGTATCACCGCTGTCAATCATTGACAGGCTGCCCCGGGAGGTAGCGGGCGCGTCTGCCTGGAGGAGGGAAGGGTCGAGATGGGTCACCCCTCACGGACCCGGACCGAGCGCATAACGGGAGCTCGTGGTCGGTGAGAGCTGCAGCACGTAACAATAATATGTAGGCCTAATAATTGTGAAGTGTTAATGCTTACATTAGTCTTCGTTTCCCTCTCCCCTATGTATTTATCACGCCCTACATAAATATATTAGTTATAATAATTTTCCGTTTACTGGCAAAAATACAAACCATTGATTGTGCAAACAATCACAGCCGGTATATCGAAATATCTCGTGAATGCGATAGGCCTACATCGAACGAAGCAATCGATGACATTTGCAATTTCGTCCCCGAAACATAGGTAGGGCTAGTGTCATGGTTTGATTTGTAAGCATGGCAGATTCCTCTCTACAGTATTCCTGCTCTGTGGTTTCAGCAGTAGAAATAAATGAGGAGTTAGCATGATAGGACGAATGATTGGTAGTAGAAATAATAATATGGACATTCAATTCAGGAGGATGTGGGGCTCGCAACATCCTGCAACCAGGACGACACGAGAAACGCCACGTAACCAAGAAAACCACCAATCGTATGAGACCAGCAAACTAAATATTGAGAATAGTTTAAACACACAGTATCGCTATAAATTAGAAACACACACTGTATGAGAAAAGCCTTTGTATTTTAAAACTGTTTCCAAATAAACACAGTACAAACTATGCAAAAGCACCAATATTCACAAACATTACTTCCGCAAAATATACTGTTTCAAAAATTCATTTAACTATCCACCTCCATACATTTCTCGTTCATTAAAACTGAGTACATGTTCAATAAAGTTACTTTTATAGAGAGTAACACTTCCAAGCTAGACAAAGCAAGATTAAACACAGCTCTTAAAACATCATGACACAGCATGAAGATTTAAACATTTTCATAAGGCTGAAAATCACAACTCTTGGTGTGTGTTCATAATATTAACTCTTTTAAGTCTCTCATGACACAGCATGCTAATTTAACTTTTCCATTAATTCACGTGTATGGGTACTTCCCAAAAATATTTGTTAAAATTGTGTAAGATTCTTATTCAGGTACATTTGTTTCCTTTCTCACTATTAATTATTACAATCGTGTAAGAGATTATTCTCATTTTAGGTATGACGCTAAGAATTATATATACTACCTATACTTAAAATATCTTTCAATGTTACTTCTTTTCAGAACACAGCAAAACTAGAAAAGACTAGATATTTTTATAAATATTCCAATGAATGACTTTCGTTACCAACCTACACCAAGGCAGAAACAGCATTTTCTTAAACCGACTTTGGTTACAAAAACTAAGGCTGACGCAAACCCATTAATAAAGTTAACAACCTTTTGTTACTAACTTTTAATAAATTGAATAACTATCTCCAATCATTTGTCTAGGCCTACTAGGGTAATTTCTACCAGCTACATGGACAGGCAAGAAAGTCAATTTTTTCTACTTTTAACCTGGCCAATATAGGCCCTACGACATGATGTGAAATACTTAAGTTATGTCTGGAAACCAGCAGCCGAGACTCTCTAGTGACCAGTCGGCTGCTGGTTTAATTTAAAGTACAAGTTTGGGGTGAGGAAAGACACTACTACTTTTGAGACAAACAGTCAATTTTTAAATTAGCCAATGGCAAGCATCAGCATATACCAGAAGGAGTTAATTTCCAAGAAGTAGGGTCTTTGCGGCGTCATCTATAACGCGCATTACACGCTGGTACTCGCCACTTCCGCTACACTAGCGCCCAAGATGGCAAGTCAGTGAACCATGTTTTCCAGGCCGTTCAGATTAACAGCTGCCTTAATGCATGACGGTCGGCCGCGGCTCGGGCTCTAATGAACAACACGTAAACGTATATAGTTCGTCGTGTACATCACAGTTCCAGTCAATGATTTTTACTACGTTACACAGTAGCACACAAGTCTTTTGCTATTTCCAATTCTAGGAAAAATAAACCTCTGTGAAATATTCCGGCGTGCAGTGTAGGTAAGGCCAGCAGTTGGTCAAGCTGGCACACGGGACGTCGGTTATAGCGCCGCTCGCAGTCAAATTGGGGGCGTAGTTGTTAAATACTACCCGCAGTTCATGAGACGCACGGTCTCAAGGAAATAATTGAATATCAACGCATCCTCACTGTCTTTGCATTCTCTGCAATACAGTTCCTCGATTATAAAATATTGTTTACTGCCAGTGGTCTCAGCAGGATATGTAGCCTCCAACCCAGGCGCCAAGACAACCCTCGTCACTGACTCATTAGCAGCATCAGTCAATTAAGGAACTCTCTTCAGTAGTCTCATAAAAAGGAACACAGGGACCATCTAGCGGCCAAGTTAGGAAGCGTTTCCTCAGTAAGTATTCCGGTGATCAACGAACGACAAAAATTTCATCAACTTGCATATTCGACCAAATTACCTCGGTTTACGCTATATGCATGCAAGCTAATATGTCCGAAATGGGAATTTTCATCTTTAGAGAGCGCCGTGTGCCCAGATCCGCAAACCGAGCGCAGAGCTTAAGTCGTATAGTTCCCACTTAAAAACTGTTACATATTTTTTTTAAGTGTTGTCTGCTCGCCTCGCGAATTGCATTTCGGAAATTTTTCAGTTTCTGTTTTTTATTTCCGTTTTTATGTGATTTTTTTTTTAATGAAAAGGGGCTAATACGAGTGTTTCACGAGCAGTTTTAGGTGTATATGTATCTTCTGGCACAGTCTACTTAACATAGCGTAGGAACATGCATCGCACATTTGACTTTATAAGTACACCATAAAACGATAGGATAACTGTTGAAAGTACTATGCGGAGGCGAGTCGGCGAGAGAAAGATCGCATGCCAGTTCAGAGCCTTGCACTTAAAGGCGACCAGACATTCGATGCGAGTAGCTGGGTCGCCCTTAGAGCTGTATATTTTTTTGCATTATTACAAGGCCACAGACATAATTTGTACTGCGTGTATTACAGTAAGTTACTGAAATCGTTAAATTAATTAAACTTGTTTTCTCCGAACACTCACTTTCGATAAATGTTATTGAGGCTATCGATGATTCAGCTTTTTACTTCAACTTCCAGTTGATGGAGTAAGTTATTGCAAATTCCATAACAAATGATGAGCGAAATACGTCAGCATTGATAGACAATATAACCCCCATTTCTCGTCCAAGTACTGCGAAATGACCGTCTTCTTGAATTTATTACAATCAGCGGACCAACAGTCTTTAAAAATTCAGTTTCGCATTAACTTGGTATTTTAGAATCTCGTAGAAAGACACTTCTGTGAATTAGATATTTTCCGATTTGATAAGTGTTTTGCAAATGATGTAATGTAATTAAAGACTCGAGAGATCAAAAAGGATTCTTTTTTAAATTTACAAATATCAAACAAATCTCTCACACCAAATTACATAAAATTAAATTTAGCACAATAAATTTCGGCGAAATAGTTTATGTAGTTGAAACCATAAAATAAATATTTTCTGCAAACCTTACAGTTACAAGAAAATACAATTTTATGTAATATCATTTATATGATGTACGTTCTAATATATATTTTCAAAGTTATTATGGACTGCGTCACAAACGGCTTGAATAAAGTGCTGGTGTTTGTTAAACACTGTTGATCGAAATTCTTTGTAATCGAGAGAATTTTGTAAAACTGTTAAATACCTGACTTAAAATAGGAGAAATGATTAAATTATATATTACATAGCAAATAGACACTGGATCAAGATACAAATGTAATGTTATGTCATTGTTGAAATGGATCAAATGCACACACACACACACACACACACCTGAGTAAAATTCTAGGATATTACACCCAATTTTGAATGGAATTTGGTAAGCAGTGGAGCAGACCACTTTCACTTCACGAATGTTCGTCTACGAAACTGACTGCTCGGAAATTCGCCGTATGCTAGTATTTAGAATGGGTGGGACCGGGAGCCACAAAGCACTCATAAATCGTTTATCCCACCCTGTTTCTCTTCGTGTACGAACGTTCGAGTGGTTCTTCCAAGCAAAGGCCCTCAAAGACGTCACTGGCGTGACTTGGTCGCTTCTTTCCCGCGGAGACTGGTGAGTATGGTGCCCAGATTAGATTAGCTCTGTGCCACAGTGTTGGGGGGAGGTCTGTCACAACACTCCAGCAGGTCGCCTGCACAGCCACTGATAACGTGAGTATACTGAGTGCTTGTCGCAATACTCTGCCTGGTGCCCATCCCGAACATTTCTCTTCACTGTGAACATTTCCTATGCTCATCCCAAGTAACCGATCTAAGCCTGCAGATTTGTTAACGATTGTGCACTTTATCGACACTACGAAATTTTTAGCAAACCTTTTAGCGTAGGTTTTTTCGTACAGTACTTGACAAGGTTTCCAACTTTGCTTTTTGCTGGTACTACAACTTCCGTAGACCACCCCATAATTGACATCTCCAGGGGCGTATAAAAATTCATGAAATGGTTTACATAAATATCTCTCCATCCTCCACTGTACAATTCTCATCGAAATATTTGAACGAATTGAACTTTTTTTAAATCTTTTTTCTGCTTACCACGTCTTACAATATTTTAGACGTACTTTGCAGAGTGTTTTTTTGTCTTGTAACTTCTTTCGTTTGGTTTTGTAAATGTGATTTATGCAACATGATGTCCGAAAACTATGAAACCATAAAAAAATATGCCTAGTAAATTATATTAACTTTAATAAATTAACTTCCATCCTCTTTTAATAATTGAACAATAATCCTTATAAACACGATGAATTGACCTTCCACAGTCCTTGATGTGGTGGACAAGCTGTATCGAGGGCTGCTAGATCAGCACAACCTGGCTGGAAGACCGTGACAAGTTGGTAAAAATAAGTTGTCACCGGGTAACTTGTTTTTTCAGCATTCGTTCAAATCATTAACAGTAGGAATACTGTTTCACTGTTTTGGTACTTTCATAAGTCCCAACTAAATTTAGTGTAGAAGAAAATTTGCAAAATAAATTTACAAACTGTTTATACTTTATTTATTCCGATATGACAGCCTGTATTACTTATCGGTTTGTTTTTTATCTTCTTGGGAGATATAAGCTGCCCAAAACGACTAGCCACTTGTTCCCTGTTGCGTTCGTTGGTCTAATGAAAAAAAAAAAAAACAAAACAAAAAGAAAACAATATTTCTAAGTTGCAAGCTCTGTCAAGGCTTGCCTTCATCCCTTCTCCAGAAATTTTTCGTTTTCCCGTCATAATTTCGGATTCATAGTAACTACCGACGATGTACGATTATAGAAAACTGACAATTTATGAGTAACATTTTTGTGCGTTAATTTAATTGTGCTTTACGTGTTTGTTGTAAAATGCCATGAACATATCTAAATTTTTCATCAATAAGTTCCTGCCTTTTCGCAAGCAGGAAATAACACACAGTGAAAATTAGATATAAAACATCTATTAAATAGTACATTTTCTATAATCAAAAGTTTTCAAAAATACCGTTGAAACTGAAATTGTGACACGAAAACGAAGAATTTCTGCGCAATAGGCGAAACCGAGCCTTAAGGCGAATCCCTTGTGGAAATTCCAAACGCCTCCACGCCACGTCTGGTTATATAGTATGTTCGCGGTTTCTTCGCACTCTTTGAATCAAACCTTTGAAAAAAAAAATCCTCAAGTATGACGTGTTTAGTTATTTCCCACATATACCATGTATCACAATCGCTTTATACCTCTGTTAACATAAAAGTATCTTAGTTTTGTTGAATTGCATTTGTCCGTATAATATATTCATAAATTATAATATTTCATTTATAATAAATATGAATTTAAACAGTGAGAAAACATGTGGGTTGGTAGCGCCTAGTAAGAAACAATTATCATGCAAAATTCCATTACAACTGAGTGCACACGAATTCGGTGCGTTGCCGCTCTGGTGTAAATTTCTAGACTTCGTTTAAGTTCAGTTTGCGTGAGGCGGAGGAACATCCTGAAAGTAGAATTTTAGCAGGGCAGTAACCGTGAATAGATTAAAATGAAGCACTGGGAGGGAACACTGCGATATGCATCTCCCGGGAAGATTAACTTCTCGCAAATTAGACGTGTAACGGTAGGGTATTGTTACACGCGATGTAAGCCAGTGGATAAAACTACATGAGCCACTTCGTAATTTTCTCTTTTCGCTTGCGGAATTTGTGCAGGAAAAAAAATCATTTTCACTGCTTTTTGTCTTGGAATATATATATATATATATATATATATATATATATATATATATATATATATATATTCCAAGACAAAAAGCAGTGAAAATGATTTTTTTTCCTGCACAAATTCCGCAAGCGAAAAGAGAAAATTACGAAGTATATATATATATATATATATATATATATATATATATATTACGATATATATATAAATTACGAATATATATATATATATATAAGGATAAGTGTAAAAAGAGATGGCTGAAGAATTTTTACATTTACTGGAAGAATTTTCCAAGAACATTTATATGTTGAGATATACCTAAGCGTATCCACGCAAACACTGATTTGACAAACAATATTTCACTGGGGAATCCCCTTAATAACCTGAATCTACATTGCCGAAGCAACCTGAAAATGACATAGTTGTGATCCATATACTTGCCACAAGCCCAAAATTATCGTAGTACTCTTGCATTACGATGAAAACTAACTAACTTTTGTATAGGCTGTTCACAGTAAAGTGAGCACTTTTGAGGCCCTAGTTACTTTTTCCTTTCAGCCATTTTTTTTATCAACCACCTTTTTAGATATATATTGCCCTGTAAGTAATAAACACAGTATGTGTAGTCCCCCACACTCACAAGTTAACCGCTAAGAGTAAAATAAAATATGATATATATTGCCTATCATTCCAAGTGAAAATGAGAGGACATTCAAAAGTGCTCACTTTACCGCGAATAGCCTATAAAGCATTTGCTTTGTTAGTGCACTATTTACTTGACAAGACCGTTGGCCGATAATTTTTTATATTTGGCTTTCTAAAATTTTAACTTGTTTCTTTTTATTTTTCCGAACGTCGTGGTGCGGGAGGTTCTGGGTTCGAATCCTGAGTGAAACGTGGGTGTTAGTTTAAGTTACGTCATAAGTTAGTTTGTAAGCCGCCCCCTGATAAACCTTCAGTCATAACACTGGGGGACGTTGATAAGCTCTTTCCAATTCCAATTCCAATTCCAAATGCGAACTTTGTATATTTGCTTAACATTTTCTGTGAACTCTCACTTGTATGGTCATGCAGTACTGTGCTTGACTCAAAATCCGGTACGTCGCACCGTGTGTTATACAACAACTCTTTAATAGTTCCAAATAGGGTTTTGAAGGGGCTCCTTTAAAGTGCAGGATTAAACTGATACGCGCAAACCATTTAACAACATAATATTGCACAGTGACTTTGAGATCTCGCAAAATTGTGGCAGTGATGTTTGCTATAACTGTAACATTTTTTAACATTGGTTCTCATTCTGTAGCGACGTTTCTCATTTTACACTACCTCTGTAATTCCTTGTATTTCTTTGTATTTCTCAGCATCTAAGTGTTTACTCTTTTCTACCATTCCATTCATTTACGCATACTTTCGTCGTGGTTTCGTGTTTGGTGTCCCGTTTTCTATTCGTCTACCCCTGCGATGTTTAGAAAGGGAGACATTGTTGAAGATATTTAAGATAACTACGTCAATGACAATTCGAGGACTAGTGCATAATTTCATGGGCAACCATTCGAGGGGGCGAGGGGGTCACCAACGTCACCATTAGCAAATAATTATTTACTAATTTTCAGTATGTTCAAGAGAGGTGTTCATTATCGCTACACATTGTAAGCTGGTCTTGGAAGTCACGATTCACAGCTTCTGTTATGGATTAATAATTCTAGGAAAGTAAACTCAATTAAATTTTTAGTGTGGACAAAGGTAAATATTATAGTGTATTTATGAGAGATGCTGCCGTCGTGCCTTGCATCACGTCATGCACATATCCGGGAATTTTATTTCAGGGGAAAAAAAGGGGGGGGGGGGGCTCTTGTCAATCTGCAACAAAGAATAAATTGTGAGACTACAGAGATCACAAATCAAAACAATCTGTCAGATTATATTCTGCATTACGAAAATATCTATAAGTGTTCCCATGCGAAAATTAAAATTAAAAAAATGGACCCTATTAATAAACACAAAGCTGAGAATGTTAGGAATCTTGATTGCACCTCTCTCACTAATACTCAAGCTACACTTTGGATGCCAGCTTTTATTCATACTTTTTAATACCTCCGTGGCCACTGCTAAGGTAAACTGGTTATACATTAAAACACTACAAAACGGTATGCGATTTAAAAACAAAAATGCATATTTACATTTTTACTATGTTACAATAATAACAATGAAGACTATGGGAAAGTAAAAAAAAAATAGCACTTAAAGATGATCTATAAGGACGATCATCTCTGCTACCAATTCTTGAGCAACGTAGCAAGCAGTTGTTCTATCAAAATTTTATACCTAGCTACTTTATATTTCTGATTGTTATTTTCTTATATACTATTCAAGAGTGTTCACACCTTTTGGAGGGGTCCACGCAGAAGGAACAGTATAGGCCCAGCAGAGAAAATGTTGGGATGAGTGCGCATGCCCGCTGCGTAGTAACTGATCTTCGTGTTCCAACATCACCTTTCATATATATATATATATATATATATATATATATATATATATATATATATATATATATATATATATATATATATATAGCTATTAAAACAACGAGTATTGCATTGGCGGTTAGAAATGTTTTTACATAAAGTGTAACTTCAAATGTATATATACCCGAGTTAGCCAAAATATAATATTTGTAATGTACACACAAGCAAACATATGATAAGGAGCGAATTACTCATCCACGCATCCACAGGAACACGTGATTCTAAAAGTTAAGATGCCGGTGGGCAAGTAGTAATTGTTGGGTTGATGCGTAAAATACGAAACTCTGTCCACCTCATCTTTATTCCATGTCTGAACAAGACGAGAGAGAGAGAGAGAGAGAGAGAGAGAGAGAGAGAGAGAGAGAGACCCAGCCTGCGTGACCCTTGCTGGAATTCAAGGAGAAACTACGCGACACATTGTAAAGTCTCATCAGAGAGAGAGAGAGAGAGAGAGAGAGAGAGAGAGAGAGAGAGCGGAACAGTGTTGCCAACAGCAGCCAGCCAAATTCAGTGACACGTAGCCTGATTTTAGGCAACAGTGACAGTAACAGTATTGGTGTAAAGGCTGTTCACGAAAAAGTGAGCACTTTTGAAATCAACCTTAGTAAAAGTCACTGCCCTCTGCCTGGATATATTTTAACGGGCGCGCTGAGTTACATGCGCCAGTAAAGTTGGTAACGATGGATTGGAAGTAGTTCCATATCTTAAGTCGAATAAAATGTGTTAGGTAACTATTTGTGATAACTTAAATTATTTATTTCGCTTCCTGTACTTTGCTATGCATTGTAGTGTAAAAATGAGCAGATTTGTTAAATGTTTACTTTTCTAAATATTTCACAATTTTACTTGCTCGACGCATGAATAAAGTGATGAGGCCCATGGCAAGGTTAATCTTACGCAAGGCGGAAGACTTCATAACGTGCATACAAGTAGATAAAGCAGGGCTTTCAAAAGCGCTCATTTTATCGTGAATAGCCTATAACCGAATGTCAAAATGGCAAACTTATGTTCGATCTAATTACCATTTTTCCATAACTCATTAACTAGTATAGGCTATTCACGGTAAAGTGAGCACTTTTTAAGGCCCTCCCAACATGTATTAACCACTAATAAATATATCTTATTGCAGGCTTAGGCGTTAAGTTACGAGAGTGGCGAAAAGTACACACTGTGTTTATTGGTCACATTTCAATGTTTATAATTAAAAACAGCAGGAAGACAGAAATAGGGTGGAAGTAAAAATTAAGAAGGGCCTTAAAAAGTGCTCACTTTACAGTAAACAGCCTATATACTTATTGCATCGATTTTCTCTGTTTTTCCCGTAAAAGGCACCACCAACACTCCGGACGAGGTGGGCCACTGTGGTGTAGTGGTTAGACTACTCGCCTCCCACCAAGGCGAACCGGGTTCGATTCTCTTGCAGGACCGCCCCTGGATATTCGCATGTGGGGATCGTGCCGGGCGATGCCGCTGGTCGGCGGGTTTTCTCTGGGTTCTGCCACTTCCCACGCCCTTGCAATCTGGTGCTGCTCCATACTCTCGTTGCTTCAACCTCATCGGCTGACCTCGATGTTAAGAGCCACCCAAATTTCTTCACTCACTCACCAACACTCCGGCATTTCATCTTAAAATGTTACCACTCAATTTATTTACCAGGACGAAAATTTTCATATTTTGATTACACAATATGTTCGCAGTGTTATTTATGCAAACCTGAAATTTATTCTTTGAAATATATAATTAACAAAACATGACTGAGTCAGTTTTAAATTACTAGTACGTGTTTACATTAATACCAGGGATGAATGATATTGCATTATGAATAGTAGTGCTTAAATTCTTCACGTTTGGAGCGTTGCTTGATTTTGTTACTTGTTGCCAAACATCCGGATGCAAGCAGCCGATTTGCTGGTGTTTGGGTTGGCAACACTGGAGCGAAACCACTTATGGATGTTTTGTACTCTCATCACGCGCGGAAGTTGGCGCTTAAATAAACTAGCCTTAACTGAGGTAGGTTAACGACCCACGGCACAGAACACAGTGTGGCAAAGATCAGTCTTTTGTTTCTAGAGCACTTGACTGCAACGAGGACTACCGCTCCGTAAAGTAGGAAAGAGAGTAAGACGTCAGTGAAACGAGGAAATTTTTATAATATTGCACGAGTCCTACTTGGTGAGAAATAAAACTTTAACTGCTGCATCCACCAAAGCTCAAATGTTTTCCTTTCCAGTATGGCAGCTATAAAGCTAACACAGGAAAAAATATTACAGGAAAATTTACAAAAACTTCGCGAATTCACGAAAATTTGGGTAAAATGTATAAAAAGTCTGTAACTTAAATAAAAAAATGTTTTGGTACAACAAAGGTAAATTGAAATAAGGCGCAAGTTTCGCTTGGCTCCTTGTACACAAATCAGCCATATTTGTTCAAAGGCGACTGCTACCTGAATTTAAATTGTGAAGGAAAGAAACTGTTTTATATTATCAGGTATGGTTGAACTTGGCTTGCTTCCCTTTCTCTCCCTCGATCGTAGCTGGCTCAACATTCCGAAAAAAAGAAAAAAAAAAATCTATTTTCAATGATGTAACACAGTAGTAAAAGAACTGAAGATTGTATTGAGAAAAAAAAAACATTAAACTGCTATTTTCATTTAATCATTAAAGCAAATCAAAATTCAACTGCCCTGTTTTGCCCAACTTTTTCCTATCCAGTATATTACCAATTACTCTTTCATTTTCACGCACAACATCCAAGTGCATATATTTATACAGAAACTGCTTTAAGTTACATAGAGAAAAGGTTCTGTTGGATAAATCAAAATTTGTTGGGTGCAAACAAATTAATTGTTTGTATAGAGGCAATTTAACAATTTGTTGTTGAAACCAAATTATTTGTTATTCTTACTTGGTTGCCCTAAACTAAGGTTTTGTTGCTGCAACTTTATATGTACAATGCTCTACGTACATGAAAAAATTTAAGTTATTATAAAAAAAACTCAAAGGTGTAACAGAGTTTCAAATCCTAAACGCTACGTGCCCTAGCAATGTCAGCTGATGCCTGCTGGTAAAATATAAATATATTTCAATAATTAAATTGAAAGTATAGGACAAAGTACAAAAAAAATATTTACACGTTTCACAGGTTTACGTTTTAGTTCCGTGTTAAACACGTTTTATTGGAATTATTATTCCATTATTTAAAAATAAAAAACGAACTGGCAATTACTGTCACTATCCTGATTGGCACGAAAATTACAAATAATTTATCGAGCTCTATTTTCGAAAGAAGGCAATCGAATGAGTGGCCAGCAAATATTATAGAGGAATAGATACAAATATTGAATACCATTTGTTTTTTTGGCTATAGCTACTGCCCCTATCGTAGTAGAGCAGTAATAAAAAATAGCATGAGCCTGAACCATTTAGGCACACATCTGCGAAATTGCAGCACCATATCATATCCCAATTTTAGGGTGGGGGATGATTATGTTAAAAATGACATCGTGTTCAGGCAATAAAAGATCACTAATATGGAATAACACTAAATAGTTGTGATATTTAATTAATTATTACATGTCTTGCAAATTACCCTACGAAGTTATGAAAGTCATATAATATGGCATATATCAGAAAAATGTGTGTAAGTAATTTACGTAGTCTGTACTGAAAAGTCAGGTATTACTGTGGTCAACATTACTTGCAGTAATCACAATCATAATGTCCACCTTCATGACCAGTACAGTCCACATGCGACCACATTTCACAAAGCACATACACAATCCACTCTTCTCCACGCACATCATCAGAGAATCTTCCAATTCAGAAAAGGCACTCTGCATCTTCATGAATTAGCAGTGACACATCAGAAATGCTAAAATCCTCACCAGTGTTTTCTGAAGAGCCAGAGTTATCCACATCAGGGAGATAAATAGTGTGCATAGACTTTCTGGCGGCACTCTTTGTCATTGTATATTTATTACTAGGCCCAGATATAGGTGTAGTTCTAGGTCTACACTTTCCTCTTAATATCTTGCCAGACTTTTTTCTATACTAAGTATTCTTCTAGATGTTTATTGTAAGGCGAAGACGTCAAGACAGCTGCTGTGCCAGATTTTCTACATTGTGTGCCCTTTCTTTTTGCAAGTTTGAGAATTGGAGAAATATCCCATGAGGCTACAGAAACCATTCGCGAACAAGCTGAATAGTTTGATGGACTAGCAGCCATCGGCGAAGCTGCTAAATATTTTGATAAATCAATAGGTCAATTTGTTGGCAAACCAGTAGAACAGTAGACCTACACCTAGTCCTGGACGAGTGGATAATGTCAAGATCAGAAGTAGCCCTACTAACTGCAATAGAAGATGTGTCTGCGCCGTCTGGTGCTAGGAATTCATTGTCAGGAAATATGTTGGGATTTACTTAATCCATTTATTGCTATTTCACAGGTTTGTTTTTTAAAGTAAGCTTTGCCAAATAACTCAGCTATGTCGAAATTGGTAAGAGGGCGGGTTTGATCGCATCCTCAGTCACACTTTTTCACAGTAATATTGTTTAAGAGCACTCATGGGCGACTTGTCCAATAGTTGCAGTTTGTGTTACGAATGAGGCAAAAGACACGCAATGCTAACATGATTCGTTATACCAGTGTTGAGGACGTCTAGGTTTCTGGAATGGCTGTAGTGGCCATCAAGGATAAGCAAAACATGTGATTCGTGCAGAAGGCTTGACTTTTTCCGAGAAATGACGGAACCACTGGGCAAACAAATAGGCCTGTATCCAGCCAGACGGATGACAAACACCGATGGCTCCCGGAGGAACTCCTTTCATGAGGTGAGGACTCGAATTCTTTCTAGGAAATACCAACATTGGAGGTTCACAATCTCTGCCTGCACGCATGCATATTATTATAGTTACGAGAGAACCTCGCTCATCTGAACTGATGAATGCTACTTACCGTTTTCCTTTCAGTGCGAGAACCTGTGAGATTTTATTTTGAACAACAGTCAGACTGGTTTCGTCTACATTGTAGACCCAGTCAGCAAGGTGTTTGTGCCTATTCATTTCTGACTCAAAAAGGGCGAAGAAATGCTTTACATTTTCTCTGTTAAATCCAACAGTTCTGTGAAATGACGTTGCAGTTAGTTTACAGAATTATAACATGTTCTTGTGTCGCTTTAATAAAATCCTTAACTATCCCTTTCCTGCTCTCCTGAGACAAAAGGTTTACCAATGTTGGTAGCTTTAGCAATTTGGCAAGTCATAATTCGAACATCTTCCCTCGTTAGGCCAAAGAATTTATTCTCCATCTACAGATATTCCACGAGTTGCTTTTCACATTTCACGAGTGTGAACGTTTTTATACCGAGCTTTGTTTGGTAGACCAGCTTAGAAGAGACAGCTATCAGGGCAAGCCTAAACAATGTAGTGCGCAGAAAACCGAAAACCTTTGCAGCCTTAAGTAACACATGTAATTTTCTCTCATCTTGGATATAGCCATTCCCATGGATGCGGCATCCCACAGCTTTCTTTTCTCCTCATTTTTCCGATTACAAAGAGCCATATCTACACAAGAATAAATGTGAACATCAGAGCACAAATATGGAATTGTATTCCAGTTATAAACCCTCCTAGTATTCCATATTAGTAACCTAGTCATTGTAAAATACTTGTTGTCACAAAGTGGTCTAACTGCACTTGTATAAAATAAGCATTACATATATACCACGACTGAAGTAATGTACCTTAAGTTTCATTATTGTGCACGTCCTGAATACTTCCAATACAATTGTAAGTAAATAATACGTACATACTTGTCAGTTTAAAAACCTTGAAAAATACAAATAGCACTGCACAAAAAAATGCAGCTCGGGGAATGGTTGCACGTCCTCTCATGTGCAGCGCTGCTTCAGCCATCATGTTTCATCACGCTACCGAGCGAGAGCAGCGCCTACTTAATTAGATATCGTTGTATTCCATATTACAGCACTATTCCATATTTGTATCATTCCTCTATAATTTACTCAACTAAATGTTTTGTTGACGGTCTAATGTTTTTGACCCAGCACGGATGTTTTGTTTGTTAAAATGTGTGTTTCGTTATGAGCAATGTATATTTTGAGGTATTCAAGATTTGTTCACTGAACAAAATATTAGTTATGTAAATTCGGCCATGTACGAATAACTATTTTGTTCGCTGGAATAAAGCCTCCTTTAGGTGTAATTCTCAATGTATTGTCTTCAAGAACATAATGTTAGGCCTCGATCTGTTAAAAATATCGGAACTAGGCAGCAGTGTGAAGCAGTGCTTGTTTACTGCAGGAAAGGATAGATTGAAGTGTCCGGTCGCCCGCCTCCAGACATGAAGGCCTGCTCCTGCAGCGGACACAACTGCTGCTGCTGTGTATCGTCGCCCCCGCACCATCACTGGCCGCCGCCTCCGCCGCCGCCCCACAACCACATGCCGCCCCCACCACCTCACCACCACTGGCCGTCGGCTCCACCGCCTCCTCACCATCACTGGCCGCCGCCTCCGCCTCCGCCTCACCACCACTGGCCGCCGCCTCCACCACCACATCACCATCACTGGCCGCCTCCGCCGCCTCCAGGTAAGACATGTTCGACAGCTAGTCACCACCACACGTTTAAAATTTTACAGAAAGAAAATGGGTTTACGACAGGCCGTAACGTTACTAAGGAAATTCAAAATCAGTTAAAACCCGATGTCTATATTTATAGCCAGTTTTTACCAAGCTCTTGCAAGAGAATATAATAAGTCAATACTAGAATTCGCCATGTTTGTTAAAGGGCTCTACATTTCGCTTCAAAAAAAAAAAAAACTTATAAACACCTAGTTAGGCTATACATAGCACTGAAATTTGATTTATGAAAAGTGTTCTAGTCAACCTAATTATACCATAACGTGTGGAGGGGGAAAAATTGAAACAAAGTGCCTGAACTCTACCAAAGAAATATAGGCCTGTTTGACGTCATAATATTTTCATTTGTTACCATCAGGCAAACAAACCGTTGTGGAATTTAGAATTGCAGCGAACTCCTTTCTTATTGCATAAACATCTTTTATAAATTCGAGCTTCCTTGCAAACACAATGCGCGAACTCTCACCTCTTTCCTGGCTGCGTTCCTTAAAAAAACGTGTGGGTCTGGCAGCTCTTCTGACGCCAAGGACTTGTGCTAATAAACGCCAAATTCTGATCTAAAGAATGCAATTTTTTGTAAAGGTTGTTCACGGTAAAGTGAGCTTTTTTAAAAACCCTGCGAAATATCTACTTGTATGCACATTCCGTATACTTCCGCTATATGTAAAATTAACATTGCCATGGACCTGGCCACATTATTCATACGTCGGTCAAGTAAAACTGTACAACTATTATAAAAGTAAATATTTTACATTTTGCTAGTTCTTACACCTAAATGCTTTAAAAATGTAGGAAGTAAAACAAATGATTTCAGTGTTCTCAAATGTTTTCCTAACACTTTTAATTTGTCGCTAAGGTGGCCGCCTAGGTAGGCTGCCGAACGGTGTGCAGAGCTCCAGAAGAAAACGTTTTCTTAAAAAACCATCCAACGTGTTTGAGTGTGGACTGCTTACGAA
The DNA here is from genome assembly GCA_029891345.1 of Dryococelus australis. Taxonomy (NCBI): domain Eukaryota; kingdom Metazoa; phylum Arthropoda; class Insecta; order Phasmatodea; family Phasmatidae; genus Dryococelus; species Dryococelus australis. Next base: position 148,548,095 of record CM056996.1, read on the forward strand.
TAACGTCTGTATACGTTTTTCAGTTCCTCAATTTCTCTCTAAATCACGTTTTTGTTACAGTGAAGATGGTTCAAACGGTTGTTTTACGGTCATTTTTAGGTATGAACATTCCGGTACAAAACATCAGAAAAGGAATAGGGACGTGCATCAAAACTTTATTTTTATTATTACGTCATAAAATGGTAAGGTCTCCGCTGAAAGTCTCGTAGAAGCGCGTTATCGACGGCAAGATTGCACGCCAATTCAGTGCTTTGCATGTAGATGCGATGAGAGAGTTGATGCGAATGTCTCGGTCACCCCTAGTGCTCCCGCGCTTTTAGGCCTCAGACGTGCAAATTCCTTCAATCAGGCGGCGACCATAACATATGGAACTACTTTCTCTCCATCATTACCAACTTTAGAGGGGGCATGCCAGTCCGTGTGCCCGTTAAACTACATGCAGGTAGGAGCAGTGACATTTTTCAAATGTTGATTTCAAAAGTGCTTACTTTATCGTGAACTACCTTCAAACATACTGTCCGCATGCCCTAGATGACAGGCGTATAAAGTGTACAACTGATCGAGGTAGCACAGTGGTAGAGCACTAGACTGGGAACAGGAAGGACTCAGGTTCGATTCCAAGTCCGGTCATCCTGGTCTCGGTTTTCCAGGGTATTCCGAATTTCCATCAGACGAATGCTAGGATGGCTTCTTAATACAGGCCCTGGCCCTTCCTTACTCATTCCTGCATGTCTAGTGTTCACCTATCAATACCATGTCGTCATTCGGAAGCTCTCAAAATGCCAAATAAAAAAATTGAAGTATCTATCTGTAATATAATTCATTCGCCTTTCCATATTTTGTTCTAGAACAGCGTTGATCAAATGTCGGAAATCGCATTTGCTTTGCTTAAGGACTGGGATTTTTATTACGATATTATCTCCCAAATCTCCTGAGGTAGAGTAGACATCGGAGATGTCTTTCAATTTCTTGGGCTGTTACGGCAAATTCCCGTGGCTTTCCTCGCTGATGTTATGTGAATCCCACCATGATTCGCCTCACGATGTCCTTCATCAGAGGCATCAGTTTCATTCTGTTGGACATTCATCTTTATGGTGAATCTTTGAATGCTGTACTAATATTATATGTATTCAAGATCACCTTATGGCAACGCTAAATTCGTAAGCCCTACGCTCGGCTCAAAACCGATTATGGCTCGATAGGGTGACTGCTTTATTACTGAGTAAAGAGCTCGAATTTTGATGAAGTAGGAGGCAGTTTGAGTAGTTAGTTGGATCATTATCATGTGTCTATGAGGCGAGTATGCTATCGATGTCTTGATTAGCTCGATACACTGACTCCCGACTTTGACGGTACCTTACTTTATCCTTAACTTACCTCAGGCCAAAATGCAGCCTGTTCAATAAGGCAGAATTGAAAAACTCTTTGGCATTATCAGAGTGTAAGCTGCAAGGGGCTTCAGATATCAAAAATATATGTCTGTTAGTGAGTACTTCTCGAGCACTTCTAGTTTGCAATGCTCACAGTACGACTAATTTGGTTCTTGGTTGACCACGATTAAATGGGAACTTACGATCAGCTTGAACTTAGATGTATGTTAGGTTCAATTGACAGTACATGTTCATCCCTGTGTAAAAATTAGCTTAGAAACCAATATTATTATTTTACTTCTTTACTTGTGCTGCATATATGTCCCACACATTGATATGGAAACAATTGGCGTTTCCGTCCCAACAGCGGCATTATTTCCTCGAAGTCTCATTTTTCTGTCTACATCGACTACCTACCATAACCTACAGATTAATAGGCTGCTTCGATGACATCTCGGATTTCCTCAGCAGGTGAATTGCACTTCACAGGTCCACTCCTAGGCACCCTACTCTGAATTAGAATCAGTGGGAAACCACTGATTCGCAGTGAAATTCGACTACTCTATTCAGTGAAAATGGCTCCACTTAGAACCAGTAGAAAACCACTGATTGTTTCAGTGAAAAAATTTCACTGATTGAAATAGTGACGTGAAACAATTTCACTGTTATTAAAACTGACGGCCGACTGCCGTGGCGAATTTAATATTTATTTTAATGAATGTAGCAAATAATTACGTGAAATTAACGTATTTTCGATAGTTTACTATCTATATTGTGCAATTTACCGTAATTTACAAAAGTAAACAAATTTCGCAGTTGACTGGGATTGAAATCACGGACCTTTTGACTCTAGTCCGTTGCCATGCAAGCTGAGCTACCATGCCAAGATAATATTTTGAGAGGAAAATATATGTCTTATAGTGTCGCTGCGAAATCGTGTAGTTTGAAATTGTATGCTCTTACTTTTCGTTTTTGGTTTGAATGGTACCTTTAGGATTGTTAAAACGTATAGTATATATGAGTGCACTCTCCTCGCCATATTATATGCAGTTTAAACCTTCAAACAAAGCGCTGTGAAGATTGCATGGAAACGAAATGAAAGACGCAGTTTCTTCGTTTCTAAACTGTCCAAATCATTGAATTGTTTTATTAATCTGTTCTGCTGATGTGTTTTTCATTCGTGGCAGACTTTGTCACCTCAGTCTCAGCCAAAGTGTTATTGAGAACGTCTCTGATCGTTGCACAGTAGTGATACTCTTTCGTATTCTCCAAATGAAGAATATCCTTCAAAAAACCTTCTTTCCGCACTTTACCACGATCACATTTACTGTGATATTTATTACACGGGAAGAAAACTAAATAAAACTGGATTAACGAAACCTCAACAAGAAATGTATCCGTACTCATCAGTGGCTCTGGAGAGGCTAACAGAAAATAACTCCTTCCAAATATCTACAAGTTTGGGCATGAATACGACATGCAAAAACACTTCTAACTAAGCTATTTAAAACGAAATTATTATTAACTAGTAAAAAATAGGAAATTATGTCAACTATTTCAATCAATAGCAGCTTTGCCTAACGTCACGTAGTCAATTCTAGTATTGAATATATAGAACTAATTCCCTTGTAGGAGATTCTATTTTAAACTAGGTCTAACCAACGAATTTGGGTATTAACTGTTTTGGGATTTTCAGGTTATAACATGAATTATATTGTGTATAAAATAACCTCACCTGTGGATAGGGAAACTCATTAGATTACCTTCTTGTTTGTGTGTGACTATGTTGGCTTATATGAGTGTCATGAGTTCCTTCATCAACCCAATTGGTCGTTAATTATTTCGATCCAATATTAATTTTTGGCTGTTAATGTCCCCACTTTATTACGGTGGGCTGATCGAAAGAGGTAGGGGGTTATACTATAAAAACCTGAGTTTCAATCTCTGAACAGCACACGTGTATAGCTTAGAGTGTTATGATCTAAGGGTAATGCCTGAGCCTTCGTACGTAACAGAATACAAAATGCTACAGCATTTTGCTTAGCCTGTAGAAAATATATTCTCTTAAATTATAACCCAAGATTTGTAAAGTATTTTTTAATTTTTTAATATTTCCTTCATTTATTTCTAAATTACGTGAGCTAGTAAACGTATATGAATAACATTTTAAGTTTGATCGTTTCTTCTTAACGGATATTTCCGAAATTATATATTATGATAACAACCACGTTGTATTAGAATTTTAGAAAAATGCACTATTATTAATGCAATCTTGTAGTTGTCCTTAGGCCATGTATAAAGTAACATAATCACTGGTAAAATACTCACAAAAATATTTTGTAAGGCAATTAGACTATTTCATTCTGCGTATTATTTAATTTGCAAAATATGTCGATACGCATACTGAGTAATGAAATTCGATTGCAGAGCTTGTAAGAAGCGAAAAAGCGAGTATACGATGTAAACAATAAAGGCAATGTATGCGTATGTGCCTCAAGATAAAAGCATATTTTAGTTTCCGAAATGTTGCAACGGTTGTCGTCGAAGAAAGTCTACTGTGTTTGACGGTGTGGTTTTCACTGTGTTGCCTAGAGATATTTATAACTAGGCCTATATAAACTGTTCTCATTGATTATTTTTTTGATAGCATGTTCTGCAGATTTGTTCCATTTACCTTGTGATAACTAAGTTCATTGTTTCTGGGACTGTCTTGTGTCATTTACATATTTGTTCACAACAGCTGTCTTAACCTGCTGTATTTATTTTCGTGGCAATGTTTTAATGGCATACTTTCAGTTTTCTGAACATCCACTTGGTACCGCAATAGCGTGCGTCAGAAATAGTGGTTCATTAATCACCCACTCCTTTAGAAGAATTTTTAAGGTACATGCAATTATATTAACATACTTTTGTTTTGTAAAAAAGACTCGAAATAGAATTAATGCGTTATCATCTTATATCATTTAGAAGGAATATACAGAAAATCAGGCTCTTTAATTATTTTAGTTACCCTGTCATTAATTCCGTAATCTGGTAAAAGGGCAGGCTTAATATTGAAGCTATTAAACCACCCTTGTGTGTGACTACCCATAGGAGAGGATATTATTTTACATAATCGTGAAAATGAAATTCGTTTAACACAGAGAAAATTAGTTTCTGACACAAGCAGTATTTTGAGGTCTCTATCGGCTTTATTAAAGTAAGCAGTTCAAGTGGTCGAAAACCTCTACATAGTTAATCTATTTAGATTTTACATTGTGACATTTTTAAGAAACTGTAGCGATCTATATTTTAACTCCTTTATTCCCGGTTTACTGTAACGTTTAACTAGATAATTTTTCATACTGAAAAGAAAAAAATTGAAACCATCTTAAAGTAGAGAAAAATAGTTTGACCCAGAAATTTTCACACATCAAGAAATCTTTATAAGCCAGGAAGTTTTAGTGTGAGTGAAAATAAGGTAATAAAGCCGACCTTTTGACGTGTATTCTAGGCTCTCTCGCCATTACGTACAAACCATCAATGTGTTGTCTCTATTCCATCTCGCTAAAGCGCTACATAAAATATAATTTACGTGTTACAAAATATAATTTACATTTCATGCATCAAACTTAAATATAACTGCTTGTTCATGTTCCGGGGCACGCACTAACTCATGGTTACGCTAACTCTTGGTTATTCCTTCATCACGTTCACCAGCTCATCGTCAAGCTATCGTGAACTGGATTGGAGGTCACTTTTGGAACAATGTATTTGTTTTGCACACTTTTATTTTACCAGGGAGTTATCCAGATGGCTATCCTCACACGGAAAGTGTACTGGCCGTTGCTGTGGCATGAGGGTTTTGTCAAGGTACTCTAGTTTTCTTTCTCGTAAGAGGTGTTTGTTTCTCAAGTAGAGAAGTCAGTTCCATTTAGCAGAAGATTCTTCTCATGTTTGTTGACTCTCGCTGAAGTGAGGATATTTTCAATTTCACTTACCATAAATGCTTGTTTCGTCCACACTCCCCGCTTCCGTTTTCTTGCAGACGAAAGACGAATTAGATTCCTTTTTGTTAAAACCTACAATATCGACACTCAGAATTGGTCTCAGGATAACGTACTTAATGAGCTCACGGATGGCCACTGCAATGTAATCAACGTCACGTATCTTCTTGATCTCTCAAAAGAGAATGGTCACTCCACCGCTGACCTTATATTATTGCCTCAAGAGTTCTCCGAAGCATGTCGAACATATTTTTGGCCAATGGCCGAAGTTGGCCAAACACACAGTAATTTTAAGTTGAGTCTGTCCTTAAATAACAACGCGAATTTTGCATGTCTCTTAGAAGCCACATTTTGCTAAATATACAGGGGAGCAATTTTAAGTTTAACTTTTGTTATGTTCTTCCACGGTATGCTGATATAAAAAATGAATGTATCTTGTGACTCATTACGTTCTTCTCCACGAATGTACACAATAATTAGACTGGTCCATTTAGAAGCAAATTAAATAACCATTCAGAGGTCTAAAAATATTGACTAATAAAGTTTTCCCTTCGCGGTATTCACTTGACTTGCAAGTACGCGGTTAAGAAACTAAGTTGCTGCACACTCTCGTGATCTGCAATGTTATAGATACCAGTGCATAAAGAACTTGAAATGACGATCGCTATGGCTTCTAAGTGAAAGGAGCGGTCTCCTTCCGAGCCAGCTGTTAAACATGCAGATCGCAGAAGCTCGCTCGCTCTGCTAAACGCGACCGTTCTGTCTGTGTGTGCTGTTTGCATTAATTCGCACTCCTCCCATCACTATCGTCGTCACTTTGTGTTTTGTTTTTTTCAGGTTACCCGCCTCATTTCTGGTGACAGCGGCATCCTGCAAGTTGAGTCTCCGTGATGCGAGCAGCTTCAAGCTATCCTGCTCTGTCGTCAAGGAATACATTCGGAACTGCTGCTGAACGTTGAAACTTCTCAGTTACTTTGCAAAAGAATTAATTTTCACAGAATTGTTTACCAGAAATTGTTTTTGTACCGACGGAGAATACTGAGACTGGGGCGTGTTCAGAATGCATTTTGGGAAAGGAGAGTGATCTCGAGGCACCCGCACACTTGGCACTTCGACTGCGTTGCAAAGTTTCTGAAATTCACGTTGAAATATGAAAATATTAAACGTGCGTCCAGTGTGTTGATCTACGAAAAGAACACACACTTCACCTGGGAACTCTCGAGTGCTTTCAATACGTCACGCACGTTACAAACACGATTTCAGAGCACTCCAACTTAGCTAGAAACACCGTGTCGAAGCTCTGTATCTTAACACACACACACACAGAGATATATATATATATATATATATATATATATATATATATATATATATATATATATATATATATATATATACACACACACACACACACACACGTCAGATACATACAAAAATCATTCATTGGCCCTGCATTGAACCTTGCCACAGATTTTCCAACAATAAAATGAAAGGTCCTGTAGGAAAGCCTGAAATGCCTATACGAATACACAGCACGACAATAACACTGCACGACAATAACACTGCACGCCAGTTCAGAGATTTGCGCTTCGTAGCCATGGCACACTTAATAGTCCCCTCGTTTTTCGTGAAATAGTTTTTTGGGCGAATACGCGTATCTCGGTAAATAAATGTTCTGAAAATACTGTTTTTTGACAGAAAAGATTTAAAAGAATTATCTATGCCCCTTTTTTTGTACTTTTGTCATATTAAGTGTATTCTTGGCGAAAAAAAAATCGCGAGAATGGTTAAATCGTATTTTTAAAGCTTGCCTATGGAGTTTCCTTAAGCGGCAAGAAATTAGTATAATACGGGCGTAGTTTAATCTATGGTCTTTCATCGCGTGTAATAAAACCTCACTGTTACAGATCTAATCTGCACAGTACAGCGTCGCGACGGAAACACTGCACGCCTTGCGCTTAGGAGCGATGAGGCCCAAGAAGAGCGTGTTAGTGTCGCCCGTATCGCTCCCTCGCCTCTTGACCTTGGACGTGCAGCTCCATCCCACTCTTCAAGCGCGTGGCAAAATCGTCGTTATTGCTCTCGCGCTTCTCGGTTATTGCTCTCGCGCTTCTCGGTCTCAAATGCGGCTAATTATCTCCAAGTAGACGGGCTTATAAAGAATGAATGCCAACACATGCTTTAGCCATGAATCTTCGTGTAGAAAGTATGAGGCAAGGCGGTAGTCGTACACTACTAAAACGGATAGAGGTGTTAATATGCGCGCATGTATGTGTGTGTGCCCTCGCGCTTTCGTAAATGCATGCTATTTAAATGGTAACCTGTAAGTAGACCGTTATTTCAGTACTCTCATTTCGAGGGGAGAAACACAAACCTCTTTTTTTCTCCCCTGGATGCGCCCCAGGAAATTTACAATGAAATTCTTTCTATGGGTAGCAAGTTAACAGACAGTATTAAGTCAGAAGAAAATGGAAATTTAACTCATAAGTGAAAACTGATCCACTGCGGACAGTGAAAGTTTTATGTAACTAGTTCTAAACTTCTAATTCATTTTAAGAGTGTTCAAAGTCCTAAATGTGCGCCGTTTATAACTATTCCTCGTACATGAATCCCTGCATTTTGTTCAAAGTCAAAATAATTAAATTGTTATCTAGTCAATAAATAGCCCTAGTAACGTAGACGCGATGTATAAAAGTACATTTTTAATGATTATTTGACCTCGACACATATGTATTGTACAATATAGTATTAAAATGCACAATAAAGGATTTTATTTGTTTTTACTTTACACTTACACAAAATTTATTTCAGATGAATATGATTCTGTAAATGAGGCGAATGCTGCATTTATTGATTGGAAAGTTTTTCTGGCAATGTTACTTACATATATCATTTAGCTGTTCGCCGTTTTTACATGTAACTTTAATAATGAATACTGCACACATAAACCACAAGTAGACGAAAAATACGTTATAGCATGTTGCACGCAGACACACTGAGAAGATAAACGGAAAGAAAATTATGAATAACTATCAGCTACATAAATTGCAATAAGGAAAGTAAAAAAAAAAAAAAACGTGTATTCGCCATAAACTAGGTAAAACAACGAAGCGACGTAGGCCTGTACTGATGAAAAATTATCATAGGAGGAGTACGTGACTGTTATTAATAGTATATGGTGTAGTTGTGTAGTGTTATTACTCGTGTGAATGTTCAATAACATTTTTAACAGAGGTGAAACGTTTTTGTAAGTTGCGTGTACTCCCCCCCCCCCCCCCCCCCCCGATTGCTAAGATATTTTTGACTGATAAATTATTATTTTTTTAAATTTATCGTTTATTATATATTTTGACTGGAATTCTGTGAAACTTAAAACTTAGCTGAAGAAAGTATATGTATCAAACAAATATATAGAGTTGAAATTATTGAATCAAATCAAAATTAACATAATAACAAAGAATACAACTAGATAAGAGTTGAAAATCATATAATCACTTTTCTTTAGGAATCTGCTAGTATTACTCCAAATATTTCAAAACACACTCTAATGTAATAAACTCTGAGTGAAAAAGAAGCTCATCTCCTTGATGTCATTTTGAGAAGGAAATAATAATGCAATGACTCTGTGCAGGTCATGCCACTGTACTGTTTCACATTCAATGTGTCTACTCAGTACACACATACTACTTTATTTTCGTTGAGATTTTGTATTTCTTAAGTAATTCTTGAACAACTTCAACACTGAAAATTTTCTTTCGCCGTTAATGAGAGTGATTGGAAAAGTGAAAAACCTAACCATAGCAAAAATGCAGGCAACTAGTAAGCGTGATGTAAGGGTGTAAATTTTAAGAAAGGATATCCAGTCAAACGACAGATTTAAGATTTCCGTTAGTTTTCATTCGTAAAATCTTATGTATAACTGTTTATTGGGAATTTAAAATCACCATTAAGGCATTCTTTGTATTCCGTAACTAGTTTAGATGTAAGTACTCTAAACAAACTATTTATGAGTTCCATGATTTCTCGCCTGTTGTCTGTTTGACTTATAATTACTTTCAGTGAAGAACTGAACATTGATATTCCAAAGGTTTCTCTGTGTATCTCAAACACTCATCTTGTGCCAATTCTGTTGTGTACTTTTACGTATATGTTATTTTTATTTTAAATTGTACTCACCTGAAAATCAGCGGCAGAAACGTTATACCAGAGGTGATGTTATAAATTAACATAACTTTAAAGTCGATTTTTTTCGAAGATAATTAGGATCCTTTGAAAAGGCTTGAAACCAAATGATGAACTTCACGAATGTTCGTATGCAAGACAACTTGATATAAAACGCAAAAGTTTCCAAACATTTCTCCTAACTAGTTACTTCAGATATTTCAACCGCTTTATTTTTAAAGTAATAATTTTTTATTGAGTCATACGTATGCCTACATTAATATTTTCACTGAATTAATTCTCGAAGACCAGCATGTTAAGAATAATGTTTTTTTTTTAGAGAAAGTGTATATGAAGGTAGCACTCATCGTTTCATACTTCTAAAAAAATTTTGTACAATTTTCTTGACATGCCGTAAAATTATAGTTTCAGGGATATGGTTAATTGCATTACACTAAGATTCAGATTATGTACAGCACAATGAATATATTTTGCACTCTTTCTCTTTCTCTCTCTCTTTCTCTCTTCCGTTCCACCCTTCCCCCAACTTGACTTTTCACTGTAGCAACATTTGTACATTTTTTTTCTTTCAAAATGTGAAAGCCAACACGAGCCTGAATGTGCAAATAGCTGATTTCATGTACATACATGTTTATATACATTTCTAAAGACGGATACCATAAGTACATTTAAGTTCGTAAAATGATGAATTTCTATTTTCAAATAGCCATCAGGCTCCACGGCATGCAATATCTTTCTCGGACGTAATAACATAGCTCTTAACTTCCAGTTTTAAATTCAAATGTAATTTTATTAGTATTATGTAAAAAAACTAAATTTTGTTTGGGTCCCTGGAAAGTTCATTTTTATTTACGTGGATCGTGGTGAACGAAGAGCAGGGTAGCTTAAAAATAATTTTCAAAGTTTACATTTACAACATTTTTAGAAGTCCCATATTGGTCCCTTTTTTATTCATTGTCTGCATTTATTAATTTTTTTTTTAGTATAAGCAAACACATTTGTGTTAGCCTCTACTATAGTTTGCTTTATTTTGGCTGATTGGTCGGAATACTGTAGGCACTGTAGTCTCCGACCTCCCGTGGCGCAGTCGGTTGGTGGTCCGCTGGTCTGGTGCACGGTCTGTTTCTAGCTTCGAATCCTAGGTAAGGCACGGGTCTTAGTTTAAGTTAGGTTATAAGTTAGTTTATAAGTCATCCACTGATAAGCCTTCAGGCACAATACCGGAGGACATTAATAACTTCTGTACAACACAATTTCAGTCCGTTTGGAAACAGTCTTATGCGTTCTTACGCCCCACTAAAATATTCATAATTAGATTTGAGAAATTTTATTACCAGGGAAAAAAGATTGAAAATTGACGGAAAACAGTGAATTTACTACAAAACTTTATAAACGCGTGTCAAAACTTCAACTACAAATAAACTACCATTTGATTAATTCCAGGAATTGCTAGTAACTTAACATATGTGCAAAAATCATTTTGTTACGTTCGTTAGAGGTTTTCTCTGCGGTGTGATGTTCCATTGAGATCTAAGTGCTAAATCCAAACAATTCTGAAAAACTTTTCTCTCCTTTACTCCTTTCATGTGGTCTTTCCTTCATTTGTCATCCTTCGATCACTATTTCACACTGATATTCAATATTTCCATGGTTTATGTGTGATCAAAGCACACGTTTGGCGATGTTTGTACGCTGTGAGCGTATACACCACCCCATATATTACCCGTGTATAACTTGAAATATCAGGTATGGTAAACGTAACGGTAGAGTTTATAGCGAGATGAGAGAAAAAAATATTATAATCGCAGTCTTTTGTCTTTGGCAAAATAAATAATGTCTTTCAATCATAATTGTGGTTCTTGACTTTGCTACAGAACTATCGGAAAGTTTCATTTTAAAAATTAAATAAATTACCTTTGCCATTAGAAAAAACAACAAATTGTTGAAATTAGCCAGTGATATTTTCTCGTAAGAAGATCAAGTTTGAAGTTGGTGATCAGATTTGATTGTACAGGATGCTAAGTGGTACTACTGGCAATATGGACATTGTTGGTTATGTTGAATTGTATTTTATTCCGTGATAAATATTGTATTAACGCTTATTTGTTATTATTTATTTATTTTCCTTTTTCCGTGTTTATTTTTATTTCTGAGTTGAATTCGTATTTCTCGTATATGGCGTCCATTTATGTTTTAATTAATTATAATTAATTTTAAAGAAAATGATATATAAAAATACTGTACAAATTAATCACACACGTACACACCTGCCAACCCCGGCACCAACAATGTTTAAATATTTGAGCTTGCAATTAAACTGTGTCAGCATTTAAAAAAATGTTCTTATTGCGCGTAAGGGAAAAATTTTATAGTAACGAGGGCATCCTTAGGATAATTTTTAATTGATTTTATTTTGCTGTTAGGATCCAAAATGTGTAAGTACCGAATGCATTATATGGCATGAGTAACATTGTTTGGTTTACGTCAACATGACAGGATTGATTTAATATATTATACCCTGGTGACGGGTTGATGAAAAGTGAGCTCCATCGTGTAGTATTAAATCCTCAATGACAGTAGTTAACAGTGACAATGACATTGATATTGGGATCGAAAAGCTGATGTTAGGTAAAATGAATAATAGCAATACGTCCAGGAAGTAACTGTCCGTTATTAATTGTTATTTCTAGAAGTGGCGTTGCTACTAGAACACTGAAGGCGTCTATTTCTTTGTGGGCTCATATTTTAGTCCAGACAATGTCGTCAGTAAATGTGAGGGAAGTCCGATGAGTGGAGTCTCGAGTATTTCGCGAATTGTTTTGGCAGCAGGCCAGACTTGCCAATCCTCTACACCAAGAGCGTAATAGAAAGCATATTTTTCTACTGGGGGTCCATGTTTTGCATCACACATCCTTGGTTTATACGCCCACCCCCATTACAGTGCGAAGGAAAATGGGTGTCCGAGCTTTCATTCCAGATTTTTTTTGTTAGGGCGCTATATTTTAACTCAAATTGTATTTTTTTTTTTAATTGAACCTCCAAATTCGATTAAACATTAAATTATTCTTGCCAAATCAAATATCAAGGAAATTACTGTTAATTTATAATGATGGTAATAATAATACATGCCTCGTGTGGCTATCTCATAGTAATGTACTTCTCATAACCTGCATTGTTTTGTGGTGCTTTCCATATCTCGAATGTATAATTTACAACATGATCGATAATGAAGTAGAAGTAAAAATATAAACTGAAGTCAACTGCTATTTTAAGGGACGATGCGAAAGTTACAGAAAAAGAAAAAAAATATTTTTTGGCGCAAGTATAACTCAGGGTTCCATATGGGTTATTGTAATTCCAATGGGGGCCCTTATAACCCAGGGTCGGACCCCTACGACCACTATGCCTTAGACGCCTGTGCAGACCCGAAACAGTATCGTTTCTTTATTGGCTGCAGCCTTAGTGCGTGGCCTCTGTATCGAGTTGCTCATGACTGGGTCACGATTCCTGTTTCAGTATCGGCGGCCTTAGGAAATATACAAACTTTTCTCGTCTATAGATACTACTTCACATCTAGTTAAAGAATTCTGCTTTCCTCATCACGTCTCCAACTCGGAGTATTCTTTTCCGTAAATCCGCGTTGGTAGGTAACTTTTTTTTTTTTTTAATAATTCAAACACGTAACTAGCACATATCACACGTGCTTCAAATTTAAGATAGTCTTAAAAATTAAAGTTAAATCTGTTATGTTTATCAAAATGCATTTTTGTTCCTTTCATTCCTGCGTGACATTTTTATCAGGTGAATCAGCTGCATTATCTTTCAGTACTGATAAAACTGGGTTAGTAATCTCAATTTGTAACGAAATGTCAGAAAGATATCCGTGGAAAAACAGAATATAATATCGCTTGTAGTTATTTTTAGAACGAAATAAAACTTGGATAGTATAATCTACTTCATGAACTAAATTAAATGGGTTATCGCATTACGAGTCACTGCGCTGCTACCTGAGGGCGATCTTTTACCAACCTAGGATGGACGACCACAGTAGTGTTTCAGAAGTGTCACGAAAGCCAGGAAATGATCACTTTACCTGCGGCACATTCAGGGCAGCTGCAGCGTCAGTCTGCGTACGACATGATGATGCCCGATGATTGTACACTGCAAAAACGGGTCCAGCTGGAGTCATTTTGCCATTTCAGTCATTACTTGGCCACTAAACAGCACGTTGTTCAAACTACGAGAAAAATAACGAATGCGACTCGACAGGTGTGATCATAGAGGAAGAATGGGGTATAGTGTGCCTGCGAGAAGCGCATACCCACTCTCCATTGCCAATGGCTCAATAGAAAACAACGTGAATAGGTTTCGAGGTTAGAAGACTCTATATGCATACTTTGAAATGTTTGTATATTTCTTCCAGCCTAGTTATAATAGTCCAGTCATTTTATCAGAAAATATTCAGGAATGAAAAGAAAATTACGAAGAGTTGTTTTTTGGCGGAAATGTTATTAATGGACTTATGGAGAAAATACTGGAAGTACACATTGGTATGAGGTGGCCTGACGTCGCCAGCTTGAATAAAAGGCGTTAGAAATTAGATAACAGTTGGTTACGGCGAAAAATATGTGTAAGTAAAATTAATCTAAGTAAAATTCTCTACGAAAATAGTATTTTGCATGAGTTAATATCTTGGAGGGTTATCTCTACTTAAGTGACTCGAGCACGGATTCGCTTATAGATAGATCGTTTACAGCCAAAGGTCAAAACGTGTTCGCTTTACCCAAAATGAGAAGGTTGATCTTTTGAATGACGTCTTATTTATATCAGACTCGGAAGATTCTTGTGATTCGGAGAGTGCTCCAACCATTTCACAGCTGACTTTCAAGTCGGTTAGAGATATTTTGCCAAGGGAGCCGGAAAATAATTAATTTTCCGATTCCCAAGCCTCAGTGGAAGCTTTGCCAGACCTGACATACCAGCTTTTGCCTGCTGTGTTCGCAGGAAGACTAAATGACGTGCGGATAGGTAATGATATATTAGAGTCTGATGCGAATTTTTCTCGTTTTTTCCAGAGGTGTAAAGTCCCTTTATTATGCTTAGTAATAGCATAATCCCAGCCAGTAGGATGTTTCAGTTACCATAGCGGGTAAGTACTTGAAATCACTCATGGTGGAGGAAGGTGCTACAGAGACTTTTATTTTCAAAGTAAAGCAATACCTGTCCTCCAGTCATCCTATGTGGGTTTTAATCTATGATGATGTCGTTCCTTATCTCACAAACAGACTTAAGGAGTTTAGTGTGCGTGGTTATGGCTGGAGTCTCCAAATGGTGACGTACATGGACGTACATGTGAGCCAATATCGGCCATTCACCTCTCTCTCCAACCCATAGCTCGACTGATAAGTCGGATCCCCTTTACCCCCTCCGCTAACGATGCATTGTTACTGGCAGCCCTCTAATATGTCATTGGATTCACGTCACACCTTCTTCCATCCCTTAACCCACATTTTTATTGGCTCTCCGCTACCCCTCACAGCACCCCAAATAACGGCCCTTTTGTATTCCCTGTCGCATTCTCTCCATTTCCTCCTTCAACCCATCAATTATTTTTTGGGTTTACGTCGCATCTGACTCCCTCCTCTCGCCCCTCACTCTACCAACATTTACTCACTCCTTCATTCCACATATCCCTCCCTTACCCCCAGCACGCCTCAAGACGACTCTCTCCCGTCTCTCTGCAATCAAGTTAGCCTGGACTTCATTGAGTATTTATTCTGCCACCCGTCCCCCTACCCCTATATTCCGACAGATTTTCGCCCTTAGTTAACCCCTTACCAGTACCACTTGTTTTCAGCATTGATCACCAGAGCATGCTATTGGGGAAAGTAGTTAATGTGTACAAAGTCGCCCCATTCCAGAGTTCTTCGTCTGATGAGAGAGTGAAGGACCTCTCTCTCTCTCTCTCTCTTGCCTTACGTATTGTTACTATTCAGACTGATGAGCCATTTTATGTTCGGCTATTCCATTGCAACAGGTCGCAGGGTATTATTGGGCATGCTCTTAATACGCATATATTTTCCCATGCAATTTTAAAATCTGCTCAAATTTGGAATATCCATTTGGGCCAGCTGCTCTGTGGAGGAATATGTAACCTCATGAAATATGGCGCTGGAACTTCGTTTTTTTTTAATTTATATATCCACCGTCGATCTAATTTGCAAAGCCTCATTACCTGTTCCACTACTGTGATGCTCCTTTTGCATTCACCCCATGTTCTCGAAAACATGAATGGATTGGTCGTGTCGCAAATATTTTTTTGTGAAATGAAAGAGGCATGGAAATACCTTAGGGCTGCAGGCCCTACATTTGCTAAAATGATATTCATCACCATTCACAGCAATAAACCGAGATAAAATCCTATCGCTACGCGAGCGGCCATTACACATCCCAGAATTGTAGGAGGTTCTGGGATGAATACTGAAAACATGTTCTGGAAGGCTGAAACTACATTCAATCACAACATAAAAGGCCATTATCGTTCGTAACTAGAGCTGCCCATCTCTGGCGCGATTGGGAAAAAAAACTGCTGTTAATTCTCCATATAATCATGACACCAATAAAATTTAATGTATGGCTCGAATGCAGTTTTGGAAAACCGAGCGTATTAAACGAAAGGCGTGTATTTGAAACGAAAAATAAGGGCAGGTATGAATGAAGAGTAAGGCATATTGAAAATACTCTAAAATCCTCTACAGGAAAAATACATCACGTGGAAGAAGCGTACAAAGAGCATAGTATGGGGAAAATATTAAAGAAAAATCAATAGACGAGTGCCTCCCGAAACAACATGATTGCTCCCTCGGCAAACATTATTTTTTAAAAATTCATTTCAGGAAATATCACATGTAGTGTATAGATGCATTATACAGATTTCTTAAAAGTAACCATGGCTCTAAAAACTCAAAACAGAGTAAAAAACCACCGCCCTATTCCACGGTATGCGATATGAACAGTGGGGAATCCTGTACATTCCCTCACCAAGCCTTAGATGCCTATCATTAAAAACATTTACACCGAAATTTAAAATCATTGCGTATTATAAAATAGACAGTGGAAGAAATTAATTTCCATATGATTACCCTATGTGTATCGATAAATCTAGCCACTACTGATAGGTTATAAAACTCTATAGGGTCACAAAAATGTACACATAAAAAGTTTTGCAGGAAGAATTAATCACTGTGAGTAGACTATGGCATAAAGTTCAACCACCACATGTACAAAGCCATAAAAACTGTTACCTTCAGCAAACAAAATTACTGTATTTTCATATTTGTGTTCTCTGAATTAAGAAGTATATCTGAGCCATGGCAGGACCGCCGCCCACCCTCGCCATCTCTCATCTCTGCAGCGCCACCACTTTAGCTGTGTGGGAAGTGAGAAGTGAAAACATGTGTGCGGTCTCTACTCCGCCAGCAGGTGTCAATAGTTTCCACTCTTTATGAACCATGCAAACGAAAACAAATGTTTTTCCCCGGGATGCAAATCGCGCGTATATAGTTATACCAGAATGCGAATTACAGGTGGGACATGCACATACAGCTCTCGTAATTTAGTACGGTTGAATAGATATACATTAAAAAATACTTAAACACTAATACTTGCATAATTTTAACCATTACAAATAGGACTCCTCGAGATACTGCTCAGGCCCCCTCCCCCAACCCCACATAAAGCGCCTAGAAAGTGTAAAGCCACACTTTACAAGAATCGAAAAGGCAAACATTCTGGCCGGCATGGTACTGTGAAGTCAGTAGCCCAAGATATACAAAAAGAAATAAAAATATCCTGCTTATCCCTAACCCAACAGGATGAAGCGTTATGTGTCAATTATCAGAGAAAAAGAGGGCGTGGAACACTTCGATGGTTTAAATGGATTGTGTTCGCAACTAAACATAAATGGAAAATTATATCGGAAATAGGGCAGGACACTACAATTAAATAAAAACGAAAACCTAGGTAACAAAGAAATATGTCCCAACATTGATCCTGGCAGTCATTTAAAAATAGATAATAAGCAATAAGAAATCTGAAAAAATGGACCAATCTGAACAGTGGTTGTTTTCTGTACTGATATTACAATTTTCTGTCATGGTAGTTGTTAGGAGTTCAAATATCGTAACTGACACATATTTTTACTATGTGTATACATTTTATACACTTAAGTACAGATCTCACTAACAGTTATCTGAAAGGATGAGATTTTAATGTTAGGCTTACTAAAAATTACTTTGTGTAAATAAGTCACAAATTTGCTGCCAAGTTATGTTTTAGATTTGAAATAACATCCATTATTTAGTTTTCATTTTCGTGGCATCTTAACCAAGAAAGTGTATTTTAAACGTCCCGACAACTGCCTTAGTGTATTTGTATAATAGTGAATTATTTCTGCTTCCGTATTATGTTTTCATAACTGATTATCGTTATAAGTTAATGACAAATCAGTCTTTTCAGAACTGCTCAAACTAGTTGATTTTCAAATTATGGACTCTCAAGATTTCTTTCTTCTCTACTCAAATAAAACTGAAATACGATTATTGCTCTTACTATTGTCATTGGAAGGCGAGGCTAGTGGCAACAGCCCGAAAAAACTGACAACCTCGAGAAACACAGTATTAATCAGTTGGTATAACTGGGTGGAAAGAAGTGGAAATGTTCCAGTTCTTTATCGCCATTATATTTTCCGTACTCCTCCTCCCACCCCTCCAACATTTTTAGAGAATCATAGTTCTGTTCTAGGAAAGAAATAAGCATTTTTCCCGATGATTCATGTGTCTTTAATGTAGAGATCGGTTTATATTGTATGTCTGAAAACAAAGTCTGTCTGGGCGAAATAGATTCTCGCTGGAAGACTGCGGATGTGAAAAAAATAAACATTCAGTCATTACAGCGAACGCTTCCTCTACTTCAGTGCTGAATTCTGGGCTCCAGTGCAGAGGTTGTGTAAGTCGCCGATTTACTGCAATGCTATTTTCCAAGCTACTTTCAAGAAGGGTACTTAAGAAAATTATACTTTTGCCATTAACATTAAGTTTTTGATTCTACAGTTTACAAGTAGTACGGCCGGGGGGGTTCAGATCAAAGGGGATGCCGCCTTTTTTGATTGGCCTAATTAATTTGACAGCAAATTGTTACCAAAAGGTTAATTAAATTGATTGAAAGGGTTAATGAAAAGGGGTTGAATTTATTGGAACGGTTAAATGGATTGAAAGGGTCAATATTTAATCGGATCAATTTTTTTGTGCAAGAGTGTACCAAGTGTCAATTTTATTATTTTATTTATTTTCTGTCGGGGGGGGGGGGGAGCAGGATATTTGGTACGTCCTCACCCTGTGAGCTCTGGCATACGGATGAGATGCAGCGTGTTGGGGCGGAGTATATAAGTGGTGGCTTTTGTGCAAGAGTGGCATAAGTGTAATTTTTTTGGTTTGGTAGTGATCTTGCTTGTATACGGTGTTGGTAGATAGGCGACTTTGAATGTTAGTATTATTCCAAATGAATAATAGCGTTGCATGAGAGAAATTCAGAGTGTTTAAACGACTTCTACGTATGAATAAATAACACGAGAGAGAGAGAAGTATAACTACCTGGTCTCATAAAGAAACAAGTGCAATTACATGCCTCTTCAGAATGGAATTAAACGTAATGTGATTTTACTACCCCGAACTGTATGCTAGCAATATATTTTTACACAAGAGAGAATTTTAGCTACATAAATAACATCTGGTGTCGACAAGTGTAAACTCACTAAACGATGACAATTATGTTAGTGTGGAATTAACTATTTACATCAAAATGTCCCTATAAATTAAACGAACTAGATATATATGATGCCTCTCGCACATACCTTACACGTCCATCTGCCTGTGAGACTGGCGAGGAGGAACTTTAGAAAACTAATCGACACATAAAAAGAAATTAATTGATTAACTTGCGTAATAAAATTGCATCTCTCCCAAAACACATCTGTCCAGCTGGGAGGTTGCTGTAGGAATGGCGTTAGTATATAATTTGAGGAGACTTTTAAGCACTATTAGATACTAAGAGTGCGGCCGACGTCCGTCCACCCCGGAGGTCACGTGATAAATGTGTGGATCGTATGAGGTGCACCTGCTTATATATGTATAGTGCGGCCGGCGTCTTAAAGGCAACTGAGTAGAAATTTACGACTGATAGAACCTATTTCCCTACCAAGCTACTATTGACGACTTGATTCATCCTACAAGTACGTGGATGTATAAAAGTGAATTATTTAAAAATAACGTACATGCTACAAATGTTTCCCGTACAGTCTGTGAAATTCACGGCACTTGTTAACACAATCGCGAGTTGAAAATGGTACCAAGTTTCGTCGACCAAGCTCAGAAACATATTTGAGAAGATTATAAAAATAACGAATGCACAATCACGCCAAAATTTATATTTCCCGATAAATTGGAAAACTTACAATATTTCACGCTATAGTTTACGAATACTGTGAACGAGATTAGAACCCCTGAGCATATAATATACTATCTTCGAACGAAAATCGCGGCTGCACACTTCGAAGCCGGGTGTATATGAAGGAGCTATTGAGGCATACATCCGTCTAGTCCAAGCTTCTATGAGCAATTAAAAAAGGCAGAACCCCTCGAGATACCTTCGCGTCGCTTTCCCCAAGGCCAACCACCCCTCCCCTCGCCAGAGCGATGTGTCCTGGGGTTACTCATCCCTCTGCCCTCAACTGTTAATTTTTCGCCACTGAGGCAAGATGGCGACGAGTGGCTAGATACGGCCACATCGCTCCCGAGCTCCCTGCACCCCCATCACCACCTCCCACCTCCACCCCTCGCCAGAGCGATGCATCCTGGGGTCATTCACCCATCTTCCCCGATTGTCAATTTTTCACCACTGAGGCTAGATGGTGACGACTGGCAAGAGAGCTTCACGTCGCCCCTGCTGGCCTGTAGACATCCCCTACCCTCCATCCCTGGCGAGAGGGACGTTCCCGGAGATCAAGAACACAGACCATCCCTCTCTCCCCTACTCCAGAAGCTGTCTTCGCCCGAAAAGTCAGTTTCTTCTCCTAGGCCAAGCAACCCCAGTCCGAAAAGCGTTTTTTTTTCGAGTACCTCGAAAGATTGCTTGTCCACACCTCCGGCCTTCGTTGCCGATCCAAGGTCATGCAAGAGCCTGGTGTTTTCCCAGCAAATTAAGAAATTTCACAACTCCCGCCGATTAAATTTTATATCCCTGAAACAAAGTTTCTTTAATCCCCAAAATAATCACCAGATTTATTATTCCAACAAGTGCATATTTGAAACAAGCAAACTATGATTTGAAGAAGAAAATCGCACAGAAATACAAGACATATTTGATTCACCTGTAAAAAATGTTTTTTTTTTTTTTTTTACAACTATTGAAACAAGACATATATTTATTCGTCTAGCAGGCAAATGTGCATATTTAACATGTAGTTTTTTTCCTAGCCCAGAATTTGTAGACAGTACTATCATATAGGAAAATATAATATAACCTCTCTAAAGTTTAATATTCTACGTTAAGTAATAATTACTTCCAAATTTATTTGGGAAAGGTAGTCAATTAGAGCGACCTGTTTTTTTTTCTTTCTTTTTTTTTCAAAAGATACGGGGACTAGTCATTCTAAAACCTCGTGGACAATACCACGCAACAGATAGCCGAGAATTGAGTACATGTGGAGCGAGCGAAATTTTGGTCTCGAGAGCCGATGAGGGTGAAGCGAGGTGAGTATGGAGCAGCGCCGGGCCGGGACGCGCGCGACTAGGGAAACGAGAGAGAACTCTGGCGAAACCCTTTTATCAGCGGCAACATCTAATACGAATTCCACACGTTGAGAAATTTTTTTATGGTGTGACCCTCCTGGGGGAGGCAAGCATGCTAACCACTCAACCAATGCAATCCCTTTTTATGTTAAACCAAATACTTTCCAACAGCAAAATGTATTCCATCTGACATAAAATGTATATATTTCACTTCATTTAATATTTTGACAGTTTCCGACGAAGTTTAACGTAACAACTCGTAAAAAGGCGGAAATCATGTTTTTCGGAGTTGGAATATAGCGATTTTCAACATTATTCTTACTTTTTTTTTTACTAAAAACTCCAAATTCTTGTAAATTTACGGGAAAATGGGGTCATTTTGAAACCTTACAGTATACAAGGAGGGATAAATTAATTTTTTCTCAGTCTTAATTCGGCACCTGCTAATGTCACTTCGTGTGCGTGTATGTGCATTGCAGTAGCCCAGAGAACGATGTCAGACGGCGTTCATTGCAAAAGCAGGCGTCTACGCCAACAGGAAGCGTCGACATTGTGAACGACGCCAAGCGTCCACTACAACAGGCGTCCATCACGTCGACTACAATAGTAGATATATGCCGATACGAGGACAACCCCTGTTACGACAACCCCTGTTACGACAACCCCTGTTACTGGTTAAATATCACAATAAAATAAATCTAATATAATGGTCAACAGACACCATTCTAGTAGTTATTAATTACACCTCTGTTAATGGTTAACAGACACCATTGCACACACACACCACTTATTTGAACCGCGTATGCTTGCCTTAGTCCATTAGCATTTTTTTAATTTCCTTATAAATTTAATGGACAACAAACACCATACAACTATTTTTTAATTTATTCCCAACTAATGGTTTAAAATCATCCATAACACACGCAGCACTTATTTGAACTCTGTATCCTTACCTTCATCCATTAGAATTTAAATTTATATTTTTGATTTAATGCTTGCCAGGGAACCATTAAATTTTTGGCATCCTTCCCATTATCATTATGGCTACCTTCGTGGAATATTTTTTTGGTTTAAAGAAATGAAAATGTCATACAAAGCGATATGAGGACAGATAAAAATCAACTGATCTATAATTATACGATGACGACCCCAGCAATGGAATAGTCTAATGCAAATGGAAATGTTTGGAAAGAATATAAGTTCAAGGGTGATGTGTTTGTGAAAGGAAGGAAGAAGAAACCTCAACAACCATTTGTCAAGTGTGAGACTTGCAAACACTATTACAAACCATCTCTAATTAGGAGTCATCTCAGAAGTAGAATACATAAGAAATCACATGATTCTATAAATGCTTGGGAAATTTTTAAGATGCCACAAAATCTAATACCAAAACAAAAGTCTCCCCGAGAAAAACAATTGCAGTGTGAGACTTGCAAACACTATTACAAACCATCTCTAATTAAAAGCCATTTGAGAAGCAAAATACATAAGAAATCACATGATTCTATAAATGCTTGGGAAATTTTTAAGATGCCACAACATCTAATACCAAAACAAAAGTCTCCCCGAGAAAAACAATTGCAGTGTGTGGCCTGTGGCCACTATTACAAACCATCTCTAATTAAAAGCTATTTGAGAAGCAAATTGCACAAGTATACACTAAGATTCGGTGTAGAAGAAATTGAAACAGCATTTGAAAATAGGATCAAGACTTATGCTGTAAAGAATCTGAATGCGTACAAGGACCCTAGTCATTTCTTAAATGACATAAAGCAGACTGTTATAAAAAAAATTATGGAAGAAGTCAAGCGAATGGACCTTAAAGTAAATTTAAAGTTATTCACTGAGTACAAACGGGGAACTGGTGAGAATATTGAATATGTAGAAAGATCCTTTAAAACAAAGAATGAAATTATACTGAAATCAACTGACTTGGAAGAATTTTATACGAACAGCATATTGAAAATCATAGCTGAGATGGGATCATTTGAGGCGAAGGGCTCTCAGTGGGTGCTCAATAGGATATTCAACCTAGAAGTACGAATAAACAAATATGTTCCTTTTAAGGGTAGCTCATATGCTAAACTTCCAGAAATGATACGAGCAAAACAAGCAGTTATTAATGTACAAAACACGGATGAAAAATGTTTTTTGTGGTCTATTTTGTCTGCTCTCCACCCAGTGAAAATTCATCCAGAAAGAGTGAATAAATATACAGCATACGAACACGAATTTGACGAAGCACTTAAGGGTTTGGAATTTCCTATGAAACTGGATAGCATACCAACCTTTGAGAAAAGAAGTGGATTATCGATTAATGTATACGCATATGAAGAAAAAGAATATGAAGAAATAGAATATGAAGAAAATGAACATGAAGAAAAAGAATACGAAGGAAAAGAATTTGATAAAAACGAAAAATATGACGATAAAAAGAATATAATTCGCCTATTTAAAAGAACTAAAAAAAATAAGTATATAATCTACCCATTAAAAATAACAAAAAATAAGACAGATAAACATATAAACCTACTTTACACGAAAGACGAAAAGAACGAGCACTACTGCTGGATAAAGAGTCTTTCGAGGCTTGTTGGGGCACAGGTTACAAAGAATGGTCACAAAATATATGTATGTGATAGATGTCTGCAATACTTTTACTCTGAAAGCAAGCTAAATGCTCACGAACAAAACTGTCGAGATCATGATGGAGTTAGAGTTGTACTACCATATAAAGGAGAAAATGACATACTAAGATTTAAGAACATAAATCATTCTTTGAGAGTGCCTTTTGTGATATATGCTGATTTTGAATGTTTGTTGTCGAAGATAGATACTTGTGAACCAAATCCTGACGAATCCTACACGAAATTGTATCAAAAACATGAACCTATTAGCTTCTGTTACTATGTAAAATATGAACATGGAGACTATAAAGTACCTGTAACCTATGAAGGTCCTGATGCATCAGCAGTATTTGTAAAAATATTAATGGAGGAAGCAAAGGCAATCAGCAGTGTTTACAAAAATAAAAAACCAATGCTCCCCTTAACCAAGAAAGAACAAATTGATTATGATATAGCCACTCATTGCCATATATGTGAAAAGTCTTTGGATGGAGACTCTGTAAGGGGTCATGACCACCTTACAGGTAAATTTAGAGGAGCCGCACACAATGATGGTAACTTATCCTATAGAAATCCATGTTTTGTTCCTGTGTTTATTCACAACCTATCTGGATATGACACACATTTATTTGTAAGGGAGCTTGGCATCGATGAAAATAAAATTGACCTAATTCCCAACAATGAGGAAAAATATATTTCTTTTACGAAACATGTATGTGACGGTGTAAATTTAAGATTTATTGACTCCTTTAAATTTATGGCATCCAGTATCGATAAGCTCTCTAGCAACCTTTCCAGAAGCCAATTCCGGGAAACGAGTAAGCATTTCTCTGCAGACCTTCTAGACTTGGTTATAAAGAAAGGTGTTTATCCATATGACTACATGGAGAGTGCTGAAAAATTTTGTGAAACATCACTGCCTCCTAAGGAGGCATTTTACAACAAACTCAATAAATGTGATATTAAAGATGAGGAATACGAATTTGCACAAAAGATGTGGGAAAAATTCAACATAAAATCCCTAAGAGAGTATACGCAGTTGTATAACAAAACAGATGTTCTTATTTTGGCCGATATTATAGAAAACTTTAGAGATGTATGTCTCAAAACATATAAGCTAGATCCTGCATGGTACTTTACAGCACCTGGATTGGCTTGGGATGCTATGCTCAAGCATACAAAAACAGAACTAGAACTACTGACGGATTACAACATGATTTTGATGATTGAAAAAGGTATTCGTGGTGGAATATCACAATGTTGCAAGAGGTATGCCAAAGCAAATAATAAATACATGAATGACTATGATGCTACAGTTGAAGACTCTTATCTGACATACCTGGATGCTAATAACTTATATGGGTGGGCTATGAGTCAGTATTTACCTTATGGGGATTCAAATGGAGAAATACAAATATAGATGTAAGAAAAATACGAGACGATGCCCGAAAAGGTTATATATTGGAAGTTGATTTGGAGTACCCACGTGAACTACACGACCTCCACAAAGACGTACCACTGGCTCCAGAGAATAGAATACCTGAAGGTTCGAAAATGCCTAAATTATTAACTACGCTATATGACAAAGAAAGGTATGTACTGCACTATGTAAATCTTAAGCAATATCTATCCCTTGGAATGAAGTTGAAGAAGATCCATAGAGTTCTGAAGTTTGACCAATCAGACTGGCTCAAGTCCTATATAGATCTAAACACAAATATGCGAACAAAGGCATCTAATGATTTTGAAAAGGACTTCTATAAACTAATGAACAACTCTCCATTCGGTAAAACAATGGAGAACATTAGAAACAGAGTGGATATACGGTTGTGCACAAGCTCTATGCAAGTGGATAAATTAGTGGCCAAGCCAAACTTCAAGGATAGAACTATATTTACAGATTCTCTGGTTGCAGTTCACATGCATAAAACAAAACTGTGCTTTAACAAACCTATTTATGTTGGAATGAGCATACTTGACTTGTCAAAGACCTTAATGTATGATTTTCACTATAATTTGATGAAACCAAAGTATGGGAAAAATATTGAACTGTGCTACGAAGACACTGATTCGTACATATATTGTATAAAAACATCAGACTTCTACAGTGATATGAAAGAAATGATCGATCATTTTGATACGTCCGACTATAAAAAAGACAACCCTTATGGACTACCTTTAGTTAACAAGAAGATTGTTGGTAAAATGAAAGATGAATGTATTGGTAAAATATTGGAAGAATTTATTGGTTTGAAGTCGAAAATGTATGCCATTAATGTGGAAGGTGATGTAAAGAAAAGAGCAAAAGGGGTAAAAAATACTGTAGTCAGGAATGAAATTAGTTTTGATGACTACAAAAATTGCTTGTTTGGCAAAGAAGTGGTGTACAAAAGTATGAATCTCATAAAAAGTAATAAACATGAACTGTTTTCAATAGGGTTGAGAAAGAAAGCATTAAGTCCAGAGGATGACAAACGGTATATTCTTAAAGATGGAATAAATACACTGCCATGGGGGCATTACAAAATTAAAAAAGAGTGAGACTATAAAATATTTTTTCCCATATAATAAAATGACTTCCTTGATGATTATCCTCTTAATTTTAATATCCTCTAGCAGAGGCGAAAATCAAACACTTTCCACAATAAAATATTTAAATGATTTTGGATACTTAAAAGTGTCCGACAAAGATATTACAAATGTAAATTCATCAATAGTTTCAAATGCTCTCCGACTTTTCCAAGAGTGCCACAACATAACAATTAGAGGCGAAATAAGTAAGGAAACACTGGCACTAATCAAAACTCGTAGATGCGGGGTACCAGATGATGTATTTGGCTTTTCTACATCTATTACCAAATGGACAACGAAAGTAATAAAATGGCATTATGTGTTAGCCAATCATGACATACTACAACTAACACAAGAAGTGTTTCATATGTGGGCTAAAAATACTGACATTATGTTTAAACATGATGCTCAAAATCCGCACATTATAATATCAAACAAACGAGGTATCCACACATTTCAAAAGTCTCGACACTTATGTAATAGCAAATTTGATGGGGGAGGAGAAGTGCTGGCTCATGCTTTTTTCCCGAAATCAGATAACTCGCCTGTTGAAATTCACATTGATGCTGAAGAAGACTGGTATCTTAAAAAAGACAACAAATCCCAAGGTAAAAAAAGTCTTTTCATTGTACTATTGCATGAAATAGGGCTTGCCTTAGGAATACATCATTCGAATGTCTACAAGTCTGTTATGTACCCAATTTATGTCTCAGATCGACTAGCATTACAAACTGACGATATTTTAGCAATACAGAATCTTTATGGCAAACCTAAAAGACCTGTACATTCGTTGCCACCTCCTAAACCAATCATTTTACCTCCTACAAAAGAAGTAGATTTGTGTGACTTAAAAAACATTAACACATTTTTGATAGTCAACCAAGTAATGTATATTTTACAAAAAGTATGTTTGGACTTATGACACGGCAGATAAAATAGTTAGTAAACCAGAGCTTATCACTGACTGGCTGTTTTTCTTACCTGCTAATTTTGAAGGCTTTACCTCGATTTATCAGAGACCTTCAGGAGAAATTGTAATGTTTATCGATTCAAATGTATATATATATTCGAATACCCTAGTCTGCAACTCATGTCTGAATATCCAAAGATTATTTATGACTTGGGTATGCCCCAGAATTCCAAAATTGAAGCAGTTGTAAACACCTACTCTGGTCGCACTTTTGTATTTTACGATGAAATGTATTTTATGGAACTGGATGAGTGCTTATTCAGGTCTAAATCCTTCGGCTTAATTTCAAAGAAATTTCCAGGCTTACCAGTGGGGTTAGATTCTGCCTTTAGATACACCAATGGATTTTTATACTTTTTCAAGAAACAACATACTATGAATTCAGCGAGTTTACGAACATGTTGAACAAAGCTGACAGATTTGATCTTTCAGTGTTCAATGTAAAGTGTCCTACATTATCATCATCATATTCAGATATTCTTAATCAGTTCAAAAAGCTAGTGCTGCAAATGGAGACTGTCTCCGTACAATAAATTTTATTTAAGTATGATTATTATTTAATGGGATCCTTCCCATTAAAAAAAAAATGGCTGGCCAGTCCGAAAAATGGAGTTTGTTGGTGATAAAATTAGGTTGAAAAAATATAACAAATTGCCCCTGGTGTGGACATAAACTTGCTCGTAAACCTTTAGTTTAAAGAAAATATGTCGTTTTTTTTTTTTTTCGAAGCTCTACTAAACTTTTAAACACTTCTTCTATTTGCTCTAGATATTCACCCATTTCTCTAAGTTCATATTTATCGTCAATTTGATCTAATATTGATAATTGTAAACTTTGTAAATTTGAATGAAAATTGTGAACTAAATTTTTAAGATTTTCTGAGGCTTTATCTAATTTATTGTATTTTCCAAATGGTTTAATTTATTAATATTTACATCGCTAGTCGTTACAATGATTTTTACATCGGGACCAGTCGTTCCAGATAATTTTTAACATCGGGACCAGTCGTTCCAGATAATTTTTAACATCGGGACCAGTCGTTCCCGATATTTTTAACATCGGGACCAGTCGTTCCCGATGTAAAAATCATTGTAACGACTAGCGATGTAAATATTAATAAAATGGACGATCGCCACCTTTCATAATGTTTGTCAGACTGCATGGACTGATTCTGTATTCACGTATATCATTCATTACTCTTTATTAATTAATAAATATTTAAAATAAAATGATTATATAACAGTAAATGTTTTTAATGGGAAATTACCCATTAAAAACTAATAACCATACATGTTTGCACACTAGTTGACTTCGGTGATTCTTTCACTTTTGATATCATAAATTAGGTTTCTTTGACTTATTAGTATCACATTGCAAATAGTTGTAGCCTCGATTGGCTTATTAAAATCAACTGTAAGTTTCAGATTAGTTCTATCTTTTACAATAGAGGTTTTTCTGTAAGAACAATTAATAACATACAATGGGCTGCTAGAAATAAATGCATCAGGTTTAAAATATAGTTCATTGTTACGGTAAGATGTCTCTATCTTAGTCTTTGAATTTCTAAAATCATTGTAGGCAATGTACATCTTGTCGAAAATTTTATCTTCGATATCCAGGTTCCAATTCTCTTTAGGGAACAATTCATTCCTTCCATTCTTAATACAAATGTTTTTGACATGACAATGGTCAAAAATTGAACCATGTTTGTCTTGATCAACATATTCTTTTCTGTTTAGCTGAAAGCCAACAATGACAAAGTCAGGCATATCGAATTGGATTGAATTGAACTGATCCTTTATATCAAACTGGAATGAGTTTGCACCAGTAGGTACAGGTTTTTCAAGACATTGCCAATAATTGAAACCTATAGGAATTTTGGGGTGTTTGTATAGTTTTGCTTTAATTTCGTCTCCATAATTAGGTTCGTATTCAACAATTGGCCAGAGGATTTCCATTTTATCAATAACAATTTTACCAGCATCTGGGATAATATCAACAGTTCCATCTTCTTTCAGTTTAGGCCTTCTGTAAACAGAAACATCATCATTAGAATTTCGAATTAATGTGATCTTGTACTCACCTTTCCAGAATATTTCATTACAATCCCTCATAAACCCAAACAAATATCGTAGTGGATAGACAATTTCATTAGGCTCATCTGCCCTAAAATATTTACCTTTTTCTATCCCTGCTAGTTGCAAGTACGATGATTCCGATCCTGAGCTAAGCAGTGCATGCATCATAGTTGAAGTGATGCCAGGATTGTCATTACTTTCAATTATATTGCCATTCTTAGATATCTCTACTCTGGAGAACTGGAATGGGAAGAAATTCTCACAAAGGTCAATAGTTGAAGTTTTTTCATAACCTGCATTTGTATCTCTTTTAGTTAGCTTATACTGTTGGTATACGTAGGCCTCATTCGGATGCGAAAATGCATCACCAACAGGAATATCAAACTCAATACGTTTGTTGTATTCATTCAAATTGTTTTTTGTCTGGTCGTTAGGTGGAAACGACTGACGATCATAGCTTTCAATTTTTTGTAGACTCATTTATTATATAGAAAAATAATATTTTTTTTAAACTACTACACTTTTCTTATCAACCCAAGAATTATGACTACTGTCAAAACCTAACCATTTAACTAGCACCTTATTTCCTTTCCTTTGTAAAATTTTCTCTACTAAATAGTCTCGATCATATTTGGTCTTAAGCAGCTCTGGCTCATAAAATATACCCTTAATGGATTCACTTTTCAAGTCTTTTATTCTGTAGGTTATGGGGTGTGTGTACAATACTTCACATACCTCAAATA
This sequence comes from Dryococelus australis, assembly GCA_029891345.1. Taxonomy (NCBI): domain Eukaryota; kingdom Metazoa; phylum Arthropoda; class Insecta; order Phasmatodea; family Phasmatidae; genus Dryococelus; species Dryococelus australis. The sequence goes on from CM056996.1 coordinate 148,578,468, forward strand.
CTTCAGTGGACCAGTTTGGTGTATACCCCTTTTCAAACAAACCTTTACTTTTACTTATGCGTACTTTATCTCCTATAGCAAACCTTGGTTTAGCCATTTTTCTTTCCCCGCCATACATGTTGATTAGAATAGACCTTTCATTCTTTGCACTTACATTGGTAGGTTTCATTCCGATTGTGCTGTGAACAGTGTTATTGTATTCACTTATTAATTTAGGTAATATATCAACCCATTTATAACTTCCCTGCACAGTAAATATCTTCCACATTTTCTCCTTCAATGTTCTATTAAATCTTTCTACAACACTGGCTTTTTTTCCACTGTATGTTGAGTAGTGAGTTATGTTATTTTTCACCATTAATGTCTTAAATGATTTATTGTAAAATTCTTTTCCTTCGTCTGTTTGTAAATGCATAGGTATACGACCATTCAAAATAGTTTTAAATGCTAAAGTAACATTTTCACCTGTTTTATCTTTGACTGGTATTGCCCAAACATACTTGGAAAAAACATCAATCACGGTCAGCATATATTTAAACCCCTTGTTAAGTCTGTGTATACCTTTTAAAGAGCCAGAGTCCATCTCAACCAAGTCAGCCTGCCAGAGATCGTCGATGCCAAAAGATAGAACAGCCCTCCTGGGAAAGTTTTTTCGAATTGGTTTATGAATTTAATTTGCAATATCGTTTTTTATACCCCCACCAGTGAACATAGACTTATTGGCGCCACAACATCTACAAACACATTTAATTCTTGCTTTACCATTATTTGTAAGTTCATATGAAACCTTATCACTTAGTGTATGCTTCCTACACTTGAGACAGTACACATTTAAGTTATCATTACTCATTTTTATTTTATTATAAATAAATGATTACCGAAGAACAAGCTAAAAAGAATATAGAGAGAAGAAGGCAGCTAACTGAAAAGTTTAAAGCATTCAGGAAACTACAAAAAGATGAGTATGATCGAAATAAGAAACAAGAGCAACCTTTGATAGATGCTATAGAAGACTTGGGGCAAAAAATTGAGCACATTACAAACAAGAATAAGAACCTAATCGAGGAACTTGTTCCATTTGCTGTAAAGAATTTGGACTACCCACGGACACCTACGGAAACTTCATTTGAGAGAAAGCTGTTTGGTAAAGCAGACACTGATGACGATGGCGTTGAATGCTATGACGATGGCGTTGAACGCTATGACGATGGCATTGAACGCTATGATGAGGCGTTGGGGCATTTGAAAACTGATATTGTACCGTTAACCAACTATAGAACAACATTTATTGGAGAGAAAGTGACTGAATTCTTAAATAACTGTGATGACCATGTTTTTGGGCTAAGACCTGAAGGAAGCAGAAGGTATATTGGTGATAGCGAAGTAATATTCAACAATGACCAGTTTACTGTAAAAGGTAGAACATACATTGGAACTGATGGTTTGCTGAAACGTAAGGACGTATCAGAAAGTGACTACACTGCAACCGACTATGAAAACTATAGTCATATCCTAACAGATACAAATGCAGTTTTTCAAAAGAATGATCCAAACTCAGGAACGCCAAAATCAACCAGGGGTGACAAATGGAAAAATATTGTTAAACCTATTTACGAATTGATTAAAAAGAAAAACCTCTCACCTAGAACAGGAAAAGGTATTAAGAAATATACAGGCTATCCCAAAGAATACATATGGATGGACGATGTTAGGAAGCTCATTGATCGACTTCTCATTATTTATGGCGAAGAGAATACTGGAAATGATAACTATTACAATGAGAAGGTTGGAATAATGAATATGTTCAACAGCAAGTTCAGTGACTTTGTTGTGAATAATCCAGAAGGTATACCATACCTGATACAAATGTTGAACACAATACCTCATTCATTCTGGGAGTCAGAACATCATGGAAAAGGATTACTCAATGACTTAATAAATTCTCTGACTTTTGAGCTGCATGCACCAGGCTACAGATTCCTGGGTCCAGGTACCAGACTAAAAGAGAGGCTTGAGAGAGGCGATAAACCTGTTAATCCATTAGATGAGGCCGCAATGGAGCATGATGTAGCTTATCATCATCATAAAGATCTAGCTGAAAGACATGTAGCTGATAAGGAACTAGAAAAGAAGGCATTCAAAAGATTGTTAAGCCCAGATGCTGATCTCAATGAGAGATTGTGGGCTGGTGTTACTGGATCTGCGATGCATATTAAACGTAAGCTTGGCTGGAGGATTAAAATAAAAATTTAAAATATGTGTTATAATAAATGAAAGTAAAAAACATTGTATTTCAAGTTTCTAACGAGGAGCTGAAGGGTTTGGATATTGATTCTTTCCTGACGAAAGACCAACTGGAATGCAAAAACAAGAAATTAAAGGAGGGTAAAGGTATGACTATCACAGTCTCAGTTCCACAACTTAAGAAAATATCTAAGGAAATGAAAACAGGAAATGGTTTGACATCTCACAAGGGTGGATTTTTGCCTTTGATTTTTGCAGCATTGGGTGCTCTAGGGGCGTTGGCAGGGGGCGCTTCATCTATCGCTACATCAGTTATTAATGCTAAAAAGAGAAACCAGGAATTGGAAGAACAATGTAGACATAATTTAGCCATGGAAAAACAAGGTAAAGGAGTCAAAAATGTAAAAAAAAAAAAAAAAAGGTAACTCCACTCAGTAACTTTGATATTGATAAACTGGTTAAAAGATTAAACATTAAAAACTTTAGAGGTGTATTTATGATTGATGAGTTACCTAACAAATCACTCTATCAGGAATGTGGAATTGTTAACCTAGATGTTTCAAAAAACTCTGGAACACACTGGGTATGCTATTGGAAGGAAGCTAACAACAAATATTATTTCGACTCATTTGGTGGGGATCCACCCCGGGAATTGATCGCATATCTCGGGGGTAATATTTTTTATAATGATGACAGAATTCAAAATTTCCATCAAGTAATTTGTGGTCATTTGTGTCTAATTGTGCTAAATCACTTTTCGCATAATTTTTAATTTCCGAAAATTATTTCACTAATAATAAACTATGGATATATGTGGAAATGCATTAATGACCTCTTGGATTGAGGATCAAATTAAAGAACACAGGGGTAATGATACAACTACTGAGAATATCAATCCTAATGATTTTGTTTCCTACCCACAGTTCAGTGACTTTATAACCACACTGACAAGAAATAAAAGATCATTGGATAAAGCCTTTCTTACATACTTGGAAGAAGATAATAATATAGATTTTGAAAACAAAAGGCTTAGAAACGTGGGAAAGCCTATTGCACCTAATGATGCAGTCAATTTAGAGTACTATCAGTCAAACAGAATTAACATTATTCATTTAGTTGGAAAATACAGTTCAAAGGATAAAGTATTTTACCTAGGTAGTAATCAAACAGAATACATTTTTATGAGAGATGGGCGAGTAAGTGAGATAATAATAAAGCTGGAAGAATATAAAGACATTATCAGGTTATACTATAAATTGAAAAAAATTGAATTGCATAAGTCATTCGATGTAATGTCTGATGATAAAATATTTTTTAAAATTCCAAAGTCTTTCAATGTACCTGAAGGCACAGTTGTTTTTATCGAAATAGTTGTGGTGTATAAATATATTTAAAAAGATCAGATACTGTTAGTTTTTAATGGAAACACTTCCATTAAAAGCAAAGGAAAATGTGATAATAATCTAAGGATTTAAAAACTGTTTAATTTTGTTACGATACTTACCATTATTCAACTTACGAGTCGTATCTATTGTAACAAAACCATATTCCTTATCCCAGCATTTTGAACAAGTCTCCCTAAATTTCTCAAACAACATATCACCACCAACAAAATCGCTATGAATATGTTTAAGATTTGTATCGTCTTGCCTGAATACGCAAAGAAAATTGGCATTGTCTCTTATAAGCTGTTTAGGCACTTTTGAGTATGTTTGAGCTAAATAGAAACAATCAATATCTTTGTGTCTACCACAAGTGAAGAAATCTCTTACTTTGTCCTGATTTTCAAGTATGACATCATCGAAAACAACAACAGAGTCATTACAGCATTCATCCACGGTAACTATTTCTTCATTTGTAGGGAAGAAGTATGCTATTGGTTCAGTTATCAGTTTTGCTGCTGCCTCTGTCTCTTCCTTCAAAGTGATATATTTTGATTGGTTCAAACTTTTTGAACATACGTAGAGAGTACCAAAGTCCAACCATCCCGGGGCATATATAAAATTATCTATCATAAGTGTAGTTTTCCCACACTTACTAGCACCCACTATCAAACATCTAATATTATTAGGTAATAATTCTCCATGACGTTTTGTGAATACAGTGTTTTCTGGTAACCTTATTTTAATATCCCAGTCCACTTGTTTCTTGTCTCCTTTCATTTATTTAATAATAATTTTTATAATAAATTAGTAAAGTATTCAAGCTAACAGATAACAAATCAGTGTTGAAGAAAAGGCTACATTATCCTTTAGAGATAGAGGAGCACTCAGTGGCTTTAGTTCAGTTCTACACTACATACTTAACACACAACATTACCCATGTGAAAAACAGGCTCTATTTTATAGACATGGCAGGTATGGAAAGAACAGTTGAAATTCCAGTTGGCCAATATAGCTTAAAAGATCTTGTAAAAACTATAAAAACCATTCCCCCATTTAATGTAGTTCCAATGGGCAGGGGGGGGGGGGGAAATAGCATATCCCTTGAGCTGGATAACATAACAAACAGGGTGAAAGTAAAATGTGTTTTTAATCTACATTTTGGGAAGTGGGGGTCAATTGGTGGGCTTTTGGGTTTCACAGAAAATAAAATCCTGAAAGCAAATGAGTACCATTATGGTGATACAATTCCAAAATTTGTTCCCTTTGAAACAATAAATATACACTGTAATATAGCTAATGGTATGATATTAAAACATGATGAATACACCCACAGAGAAACCAGCATCATTGCTACCTTTAAACCGAGGACGACATTTGGATTTGGCGACACGATCTATTACGAACCTGCTTATCCATTATTTTTTCCAGTGCAAACAACTCAAGTAACGGAAATAATGATTGAAATTAAGGATGACAAAGGTAAGTTAATAAATTTTGATTCATCAGATAGAACGGTAGTATCAGAGATGAGACCGTAGATAACTATTTTCATATTAAAGAAAAAGGTATTTTAGGTTGAAAGTATTCTGTATAATAACTTTAATGGTTATTTTTTAAACCATTAAAAATTTCATATAAAAATATATATATATATAAACCAGGTTCATTCTAATTGCTTGTATTTAACTCAAGACAATTCATACACTGTATCTGACAATAACAGAGAGCTCACACTCTCTGTAGGAACCAGTTTTCCTCGTACGAACTCGTTATCTGTGCGGTTATATGTGAACCAGCATGCATCTCGCTGGCCTTGACTGGAGAGCCTCTATCTGTGATGCAATATACGGACCATGAGGCGGTCGACGGTCGACGTATACTCCCTCTGGCCGTGACTCATTAAACCACTCGACGGAATTCGCCAGAGTGACTCACTATATAAACAGTATGAAGAACCTCGCCTAGCGTCTTGCCAGTTTAGCTCAGTGGCAAGACGTACGGCTCTTAACGCAAGGTTCGTGGGTTCAAATCCCGGGCTGAGCGGATTAATTTACAGCGTGGGTGTGAAGGCGCCCGCATCCACTCTGTATATTTATCAACCGAGCCGTTCAAAATTTGGGCTAATTCTATGGTAAAATAAATGCTCGTTCTCTTAGCAGATGCTAGGAGTAGCAGATGCAAATATATGGTACCTCTTAAAACCCAGCAAACATACTCTCTATAGTATTCAGTATTGTATCAGATGTATAGCTGGGTAATCTCGGATGGTGAAGGCGCCACACCGTCTGAAAGGGGGTACTAGAAATTAAAAAAAACTCCCCCATCTCACCACTTAATAATATAAAAAAAAAACATCATAGGCCGGCCGAGTGGTGAGGTGGGGGAGTTCTCCAATGGAGTTTTGTTGGTGCTAAAATAAGGCCGGTAAAATAAAATAAAAAAATGGTCCCTGGCGAGTCATTAAGTTGGCCGTAAACCAATATCAAAAAAAGGTCCCCTGGCGCGGTGTAACAGCCCGTAAACCTTTTGCAATTTTTTCTTGTAATAATAAAGATGGATAATATTTCTATAGAAGGTGCAATGAAAAATTTAGAAAAAGAATTCAATGTTTTGCCTACTTTAATATGCCGAATCTGCAGGTGCGTATCTAAACTTTTAATTAGACTATGTTGTAGCACCTTGTCGAAGTCAGAGCGATAATTGAGTTTTAATGGTTTTATATAACCATTAAAACTTTATAAGGATATGAAGACAGATAAAAATCAACTGATGTCGAGTTATACTACGACGTTTTACTCTTTAACAAACTGGATAGAATGCCTTTGTTTGTTACCATAATTTACCATTCCTTCATACTTAAAACTTATATCTCCATGATTAACATCCCTTAATACATTATCATTGAAAATATGAACATATCTGTCTGGAAAGGTTACCTCGAAATTACCTGAAGTAACTACCACTTTGCGGCCGTACGATGTTTCCTTTATCTCAGCATGGTTTATGGGATAAGACTGTCCTATTGTAAGGTCGGAAAGTTTCTTAAATTGTTTGGTGTAGTTTAATATATTTAGCAACTGATCCATGTTTTGTTTATGTATCGCTTTATATGACATTTTCATTTCTTTAAACCAAAAAATATTCCACAGGTATGATGAAGGTAACCATAATGATAATGGGAAGGATGCCAAAAATTTAATGGTTCCCTGGCAAGCATTAAATCAAAAATATAAATTTAAATTCTAATGGATGAAGGTAAGCATACAGAGTTCAAATAAGTGCTGTGTGTGTTATGGATGATTTTAAACCATTAGTTGGGAATAAATTAAAAAATAGTTGTATGGTGTTTGTTGTCCATTAAATTTATAAGGAAATTAAAAAAATGCTAATGGACTAAGGCAAGCATACGCGGTTCAAATAAGTGGTGTGTGTGCAATGGTGTCTGTTAACCATTAACAGAGGTGTAATTAATAACTACTAGAATGGTGTCTGTTGGCCATTATATTACATTTATTTTATGGTGATATTTAACCAGTAACAGGGGTTGTCGTAACAGGGGTTGTCCTCGTATCGGCATATTATATCTACTTACAATGCCAGGTGTGCATCACGTCTACTACGACAGGTGTTTACTACAACTTCGCTACATCTATATCATCGTCCATCAATGGAGAATCTACAGGGCATTTCGTCTCTACATCAGCTCGCAACAGGTACAATGCATCAAGGTCACTGCTGTGACGATTGTGACTCTGGATGTTTTGAAACGTTCAATGCTATTTTAGCTTATGGGAAGGCAAAAACATTATTGAGTTTAGACTGTTTCCAACTGCGAGTGTTGCCGAAAAAATTTATAATTTCTTTTGCGGGCCACGAAATAAAATTTGTGTATCCATTCCTGGTTGTACATTTACAAGCTGATGAGTATATCGTATCCTATTTGTCATGTGATGACTGTCCTTACGGCATGCCTGCCTTTGCTAATGATGGGATCTTGCAACATATGCAGAGGGAATGTATGCCACGCAGGCTGGAACAGCTACTTGGAGCTAGAATCATTCCAGACATTGCAATGGACTCATCCGGAGTCGATGAAGTAGATTCCGAGACGAACACTGTCATCTTATAAAATTTTATATGAGAGAGAGAGAGACTGTTTTGTAATTAGTGTATAAAAAAATAACGTAAAAATGATGTGCTACACACAGGTTTTCGAAAACTACCAATACAACTCCTTTGTAATTAAGGAGCTTGCTATTTATTATGCAACTGACGCTAATGACTCTAAAGTATTATGCTTTAAATCTCCCAGACCTTGGTACAGTTTAAAACCTGAAGTTAAAATGATGTTTCAGGAAGAGACTTACGAGATACAAAACACGAAATGGGACTCTGGTGACATAGCTGACAAGAAACGTTTTCAATACGTAAATGATGCATTACTCGAAAACTATCCCATATACGTGCTTGAAAAAATACAGAGGGAAATTTTAAAAACTTTAACCAATGCAGAAGTAATAAATATTAGAAGATACAGCGGCTGTTCGAGTGTTAATTCAATAAATTCAGCTCACAATGTAAAAGCGAAGCTTTGGGAGAATATTTGTACCAACATCCTACCTATGTGTAGAGATATTAATTTTCGAAAAAATGGTTTGTTCCAGGTAGCGAAAAATTTGGAAAAAAGAAAAAGAAAAAAGAAAAATTCGACCCAGAGAAGATGCATTCCAGTATTTTTCGAGGACACAAGAAAGTATGTTTCCAGTCTCTAGGCAACTTATACTTTCAAACACAGATGTGTAATGGAGATGAACATTGGAATTCCACAAAATGTTTTGGAGAAAGTCTGTATACAGAACGAGTGCTGTGTGATGAAGAAGAAGACTATCCTGTTTTTAATATGCAACCTGACAGCGAACTACCCTGTTCTTCTTGGAACCTATATTTTAAAAATCGCAGTGCAGAAATAACCAAAGAACCAGGTTTTAATCAAATAAAATATAAATTGATTAGATAATTTGACGACACTACCACCACCTTATGGACTGAAACATAAAATAGTAAGGAACACATCATGCAAATGTAAAGTAGTAGCGGCCTTTTAAGAGCACCATATGGAATGTGAGACTATGAGGTTTGGAACAACATTGTTTGTGTCTGTAAATTTGATCTAACAAAATTGTCGTAGAAGAACTAATTTTACCACAAACTGGAAGACCATCTGTCTATATAAAGAGAGAGAATCGTACACCAGAGCATCAGGTACTATGGAGAGGTTCGACTCATCACTTCCTTATGCCAGTGTTACTCCAGGATTCAGGCGAGTGTGGTTTAGAATTGAAGATGAAGATAGTCCATTACAGATATAGATGTGCAACGGAGATGAACATTTGCATTTCTCGTTAATCAGTGCAACATAAACTTTTAAAGTTTTCGATGTATGTTATGGGCGAAATTATTGTTCTTTATATGATTTACTTCCTGACAGCAAACTGCCTTGTAACGAAGGTCAACAAGAATTTGAAGTTCAAAGTGGATACATCACCAAACGCAAGTCCTACAAGAAAATCAAATACATTATGCAGAAGGAGTGTAGTTGCTGTTCTCTTACTACAGTTTGAACAGAAGAATGCAACAACAACCAACATTATATGTACATAGGTGACCAAGAATTAGTTCCTCCCTGTGGCATGTGGCAATGCAACGTTTTTCAAAGTAAGAACATCTGGCAGACTATATAAAGGAGAGTGTTCAGTATAAAATCGTCAGTCATGGCTAGAATCTTGGACCCTACAGTCGTATACGAGGTCCTACAAGTCGGATACAGAAGAGTTTTCTTTAAACTGTACGATGGTATTCTACAAGTTCATGTCTGCAACGATATAGAACATTGGTGCTACACTTTCGACAACAGTCTCGGCATTCGCTTTGGTGAAGGAATAGCATGCAACGATTGTGCTGTGAGATATCTTCACCCCAACAGTGACTTGCCAAAGATATTAGAAGATTTGATGATTGCCAGTCTTAGTAAAGAGATACAAGAGGAATGGTGATGCAGAGTAATCGACTACCAGCTCACCAGACATGATCAGGGAATCACTGTTCATTGGAATGAGACCTGCAACGGGGACATCCACAACTTTATTTTCGAACAGGGAGGATTAGTTTTTCCGTCCATGTGTAATTTATATGCATGTGAAGTGGCTAATTTAGAATAATGTTCTCACCGATTTGCAAGTATGCGTTTATTACTAAAGGTTTGTATTCTGTAACTTATAGCATAGCATATTCACATTTTGTTGTAAAGGAAATGTGTGAGTCAGACATTCATTTCAAATGTATGAATTTCTCTCAAGCTTTTACACCACATAGTAAACCAAATAGTTATGATTGCACTTTAACTAACTGCAACAGTTCTGAATGTCTTGTAAACCAGTACAGACCACACAGAGTAGATCATAAGCGTAAACTTAAGGGCGGACATATTGCAATGTCACATTGTGAGGAAGAAAAATGTTTGAAACAACTTGTGTATAATACAGACACTGTTTTGCGCTATCAGTATTTCGAAGGATGTGATAATAATCTTCATACTTTATATCATTATCGCAAAAACGAATTTGCTTACACGTCTCATAATAGGTGTGATTCGTCAAAATGTTATGTGCATCGAGCAATAAAATTAGCAAAAATAAAATTTAGCCCTAAAAAAGGTTTCAACTTACAAATTTAGAGAGAGGGAGAGAGAGAGAGCGAGAGAGAGAATGAATTTATCAATATACATACAGTGTTCCTTGGTAATTCTTCTCAGTCGAGTGTTGGATGTCATAGTAGCAACATGGCATATTTTCATCCTGCAAATCATTACATCAGTATCAAACAAGAAAATTCGAATATAACTTACATCCTACAGCGCAATGGGTTTTGCGAGAATTTACAGAGACTATCGACAATATTTTTCATTTTAAAGTATTTAATTTTCCTCTAGGAGACTAAAAGAGTCACCAACTCATACAGTGCAATGACAATAAGGAATGTCCAGTGTTTCATATAACTGCAAACACACCTCTTCCAACTTGTATTGAAGATGTATACTCTCATTATGTTGAATCATATGCTGATTTGGTTCAAAGCATTGTTTTACATGCCCCTACTTGTAAAGATGTCTGTGTACAGACAGACAGATTAAAACCCGGGTGTAAGAGACACTCAATCCTCGAAAGCAGAGGTCAAGAAGGGGATCTGGATCCAATATTAAGAAAATGCATGAAATCTTTGTGCACAGAAGTTGCTAACAGTATATAAAAAAATTGTTTAAAAAAATGTATATATTTAGCTAATTTTAAATATTTGGTGTTACCCTGCAGTTGTTTCAGAGCAAGGTGTAATTGTTGAACATAAAGTTTTGGTTCTACCGATATTTTTTTAAAAATAATACTTGTGACATCCTGTATTTTTATAGGTTTACAATTTGTCTCTTGAAAATGTTGTAAATATATTGTGAATTCACTTGTGTTTGTTTCACATAGAAATGTTTGGAGCAAATTCTACTTGCTAGTGTTAAAATGTTTTGTGTTATCTTGTACTTGTTTGATTCTGCATGTTAAAATGATTTTTTTTGAAACAGCTTGTATTTGTATTTATTTTGTAAATAAATATTTAAAACGAATCCCTTTCGTACGTTTATTTAACCTATTTCTTACTAAAAGTGACCTTATTTTGGTAAGAAAAATATTTTCTCCCAAAGATATTTGAGAGAAAACTACTTAATTTGTTTCCAGCACAGAGAGAGTGAGAGAGATTCTTAAATTTTCTATTAAAAAAGTAGGTTGCATTAACAAGAAAGAGTGGTGTGAAAAAATCAGATAACAAACAGACTAATAGTTCTCCAAAAAAACTATTAAACTAAAGATATAATTGAATCCAAAAAAAAATTTGCTGGGAAAATTATAAATACTCATAAAAAAGTTTATTCTTTCGCCAGCCTCCGTAGAGTAATCAATTTATACAATTAGGTTCTGGGTTCGAATCTCGGATAAGGCATGGTTAATATATACTTTGCGGGTTCGATTCCCGGCTATGACATGGTTGATATAAGCTGTGTTCAAATCCCACTTAGATCATGTGCAATCGTAATCTAGTTTCTCACTTTCAGTGTCAGGTAGATATAATTGTTATATATAATTGTTATATATATTTTCTGGGTTCGATTCCTGGTTAGTTATTGTATGATATTAGATAGTTTGTAAGTCAGTAATCGTTAACCATATTAAATAGAAAGATATGTCAATTAAATATAAAACTACAAATAAATGATAATAAAAACAGGAATTTGTTTGTATATGTAAAAGAGTGTTGAATTATAGCATTAAATTTATTTTACCTCGTAATGCAAAAAAAAAAAAAACTTGTATTGTAATGGCAATTTTTCGTGTAATAAATCGTTAAATAAGAACGTAATTCAAACCTAATGGCTTAAAACCGAACAATTACACGTTGAATTCAGATAAAAATGCTAAATTCAGCATTTCCACGCTAAAATTACTAAAATACGTTAAATACTTTTAACCTGCATTGAAATAGTTTTAAAATTTAATTAAAATGCCTTAAAACGTGTTATTCGACTATTTGATATCCATTTCAGGAGAATAACACTGTTTTAATTTTTGCAACAAGGGAGGATTGTGAGGGTATAAATAGGGGTATGCACCCACTGGAGCCCATTTGCTGCTGGGACTTCATGGGGTCAAGACCTCCTCTCTCCTCCAGTGCATGAAAGTGTACCGACCTTCAGCCTTGTGAACCGGTCCACGGTGCTAAGGTGCCTAGTTCAAGGCCATTGTCTGCCCTCTCGCTGTTTACCTCTGCCTGTTTGTTCCACAACGGGACTTTGCGACCAAGGGACCAACCCATTCATCGCTTCTGCCGGAGAAGTCACCCACGAAGCTTGCTTGGGACTGCGATCGACCAACCGCTTGCTAGAAAGCTGGGGTAGACTCCTCGGAGCTCTCGAGGGGATTGCAAGTGCCCTCCTGCTAACCTGTTGGGGTAGGAACCCCGATGTACACCTGGTGGAGCGGCCTACCTTTCAGCTCGACTAACCTGGGTTCGGGTTTTGTTCCACAACAACCATCTTCGTTACAAGATTTTAAGTAAGTTAATAATTTTTAATGTAAAAATTTAAGGTTTATGGTATTTCGTTTCACATTTTTCGCATTTTCTTTAAACTTTGAGTAAATTGCATGCATTTTATTCGATTTTTTTTTTTATCAAATTGATTTATGGGTCTTTGAAATTGTAAAACAAGTCTTTAGAATTGTAAAACTTTTCATCAAAATGAATGATTGGTCTTTGAAATTGCAAAACAAGTCTTTGGAATCGTAAAATTTACTATCGATTTGAGTGATAGGTCTTTGCAATTGTAAAACAAGTCTCTAGAATCATTAATTCATGTGCATGGATGACTGCGAGCGTGAGCGCAGAGGAAAGGTGATAATATTTAATTCCAGATGTAATTTTTATGTATATTTGAAACTATTTAGCAGAGTTGAGATGGATATGCAGGTGAATGGCCAGTAGTAGCTACTGCACTATATGGAATATGGCATTGTCAATAACACATACCTGCCCCTCATTTCACTGTTGTTATAATCACAAAGTATGTGAAAAACATCTAGAATCTATCACCGATTACTCTGAGAAATTTTGGTTAGGTGTGAGTGTGAGTGCAGGGGAAATGTGATAAAATTTAATTTCAGATGTAATGTGTGTGTGTGTGTGAGAGAGAGAGAGAGAGACAGAGAGAGAGAGAGAGAGAAAGAGAAAGAAAGAAAGAGTGTGTAAGAGACAAATTTTTCAAATATTTTTAAGTTTCAGAAAATTTTACTTCTAAAATACAAGTATATATGATTGTATAGTTGTAAAAGTATTACAAGTTTGAATTTAATTCAAATGACTTGAATTTGTACGTAGTTTTTATAGTTGTGAAAGTATTACATCCTTAGTTTTAAAGTTTAAATAATTGAATTTTAACTATTTTTAAGAATTTGTTTAAAACATTTAGACAAGTTTTATAATGTCTTGAGTGTAACAGATTAATTACCCTTGCTAAAACTTTCGTTATTAAACTTATTTTCGGAAAATCTATAAAAATAGTTTTATAGAGTAAATTATTTTTTTATGGTATACCCTGGAACATATTTTTTGACTGTGTAATATTTATAAATGTTTTTGACTGCATAAGATTAAAAAATCTAGACTAGTTATATAATGTGTATTTTAAAAGGTAATTTTTTCTCACAAAAATAATGTTTTAACTGGGCTTAAACGGAAATGCAATAGCGTGAGTTTAAATTTCATTGTTATATTGTAAACGAAAGTAGCACGCCTGGGCCGAAAAGAAAATCTTGTGAAAGACGAGGACGAGACAGGTCGCAAAGCGTGGTCAATTCTATACTGAAGATGGGCTGCAGACTGAAAGTTGTCGGAGGGACGGGCTGGAGGGTAAGTGCCAACTTTCTCCCCTCCTCTGGTTTATCGCAGAGACGGCTGCAGAGTCTATGCGACGAAGCATTGGAGGGGGAAAGGGAGAATGTCAAGTGGGTGGGGAGTTGTCGAGCAGGCACGGAAGAGGGAGAATGGCCGGACGGTGACACACGCAGGTGATAGTGGTAGGTTACTGAAGTATTGTTTCCCATCCTCTCGTCTAGTCAGCTCCGCATGTGAACCGGCCTGGCTTGTTCCACGCTCGGGTCTTACACTGCTCACCCTCACCCTACTCACAACCCATCAAGGAAATCGAGACCTTGCCCCGTCTATTCCCTTTTGTGTTTCTCCTCGCCTGCTAGCTACCTTCCTTTCGTCCATGGTTTAAAGTATTTTGAACTCGTTATCAACAAATATTAAATTTAAAATTAAGAAAAAACATTTTGCCATTTTATCTAGGATGTTGGTAATACAATTATGTTATCAATTACATTGTGTATGTGAATGAAAGTTATTAAGAGTGTTTTCTTTTTTTTCAGAAGCACAAGACACCTACATATATTTTTATTTTAGTGTGGTGTTTTAACTTTTATGTTGGGGAAACTAACAAAAGTTTTTAGTTCGGTGAAAATGGATGAGCGTAAGCGATCCAGTGTTGGCATCTTGCTTGAAGATCTTTATGTAAGCGATTCCGATTCGGAATTGCAGACAGAAAGACAAGCAAGCTGTCGAGACAGTGTCCCTTCGCCTAAGCGGACATGAGTTAATCTTTTGGAGGGTTATCTCTACTTAAGTGATTCGAGCACGGATTCGCTTATGGATAGATTGTTTACAGCCAAAGGTCAAAACGTGTTCGCTTTACCCAAAATGAGAAGGTTGATCTTTTGAATGGCGTCTTATTTATATCAGACTCGGAAGATTCTTGTGATTCGGAGAGTGCTCCAACCATTTCACAGCTGACTTTCAAGTCGGTTAGAGATATTTTGCCAAGGGAGCCAGAAAATAATTAATTTTCCGATTCCCAAGCCTCAGTGGAAGCTTTGCCAGACCTGACATACCAGCTTTTGCCTGCTGTGTTCGCAGGAAGACTAAATGACGTGCGGATAGGTAATGATATATTAGAGTCTGATGCGAATTTTTCTCGTTTTTTCCAGAGGTGTAAAGTCCCTTTATTATGCTTAGTAATAGCATAATCCCAGCCAGTAGGATGTTTCAGTTACCATAGCGGGTAAGTACTTGAAATCACTCATGGTGGAGGAAGGTGCTACAGAGACTTTTATTTTCAAAGTAAAGCAATACCTGTCCTGCAGTCATCCTATGTGGGTTTTAATCTATGATGATGTCGTTCCTTATCTCACAAACAGACTTAAGGAGTTTAGTGTGCGTGGTTATGGCTGGAGTCTCCAAATGGTGATGTACATGGACGTACATGTGAGCCAATATCGGTCATTCACCGTTGGTGCTGCGCACACTAAACTGCCAAAGTTTATTTCCAATCGTCTTGCTTGTGTCGATGTAGACTGCCCAGAGGGAAAGTGTTTCCACTACACCATATTAGCATCTTTGTTTCCTGTAGAATTGCCTCATATCCAAAACCTCACGAGGTTTTGAATATTGAAAGTCTGTCGACGTCTGTAGTCATTCAGGATATTCGCAAGTTTGAGGAGAACAATTCTATTTCTATCATTGTCTACTGTGTGGTGGATAAAGATAGCAATATAATTGACGAAACTTGCGAAAAGGGTGCGTTTGTAGTACCTATGCATATTTCTCCTGTACGCCAACACATACATAAATATTTTTACGATTCGCGCCAGTGGAAATGCCGCTCATTTGCATTTTGACTGTATTAGAAATTTGTCACGGCTGGTTGGTAATCAGCTGAGTTAAAAAATCAGATAAAACATATTTGCGATCATTGTCTTCAGTATTTCCAAACTGAGGAGAAACTCGCAAGTCACAGTATTCTTTGCCAGCAACAAAAGGCCGTTCGCAGTACTTTCCCCACTGGGAACGACAAGTACTTGGAATCTGAAGATTACAGCAAACAGCATAGATTGGGTTTCGTCGCCTATTGCGACGTAGAAAGTTGCCTGAAACCCATGTCCACTTGCTTGCCTAATGATGAAATGAGTAATACAACTATCATCAACCAACAATTCCATATGCTTGTAGCATTTAGTTGTTGTACTCGTGCTATTTCGAGTTTGTGGGTAAGGATTGCATATATCAATTAGTTGATAAATTAGTTGAACTTACAAAGTGGGTTGCAGTAATATACAGCATCATTGTTATGATGAAGCAGAAACCCCTAGGCTGGTGGCTCAGAAAAGTTGTCATATTTGTAAATAAAAGCTTGGTACAAATGATATTATGGTCGACCATGACCATCTGATGGACGAAATCAGAGGCCACACACATAATAAGTGCAACTTGTATTTAAGACTGCCCAGAAGAAACTTGTCACTGTTTTCCATAACCTGCAGAATTATGATGCTCACTTTCTTTTGGATCCCTTTGCTGAACATCATGTAATGTTAATTGACGAAACCATGGTAATTTAAAGTCCTGAAAAAATTCATGTGATTGGAATGACCCTAGAGAAGCACAAATGTATCACAAGACAAATTCCCAATGGGATTGATTGCAATGGAGAGTGCAATATTTCAAATTACGATTTATTGATTCATTTCAATTCATGAGTATCTCTCTGAAAACTTTGGAAGGCAATTTGCTACCTGCGCAATTGAGTATCACTCACTCGACGTTTCCAGACAACACCCAATTTGAGCTGGCAAAATGGAAGGGAGTGTTTCCTTATGACTTTGCTAAGTCGCCAGACAGTCTGATGTGCAAGTCACTCCCACCAAAGGACACCTTTAATAATGTGATGAGAGGCGATGGCATTAGCGATGAGGATTATGCTCATGTCCAAGCTGTATGGGATGTGTTCAACTGCATAAATTTGCTGCAATGTGTCATTCATTACTTACATGTGGACACTTGTTTGCTGGCTGATGTTTTTGAGATTTTCAGGACCGTATATTTGGCTCATTGCTGTTTTGATCCACCATGTAAGCCACAGCTCCGTCTCTTTCATGGGATGCTCTATTTTCAATGACACGTGCACGGCTAGAGCTGTTGACTGACCCAAACATGTATCTTTTGTATAATGCGGGGTTAGGGGTAACATTATCCAGGTTTCAAAAAGATGTATGGAAGACAAAAATGTTTACATGGGTGAGGACTATGACCCTAGTATCATATGATGCGGCCCAAGCTTTCAAGCGGACAAGTTCTTGTAATGGGATGATTTTGCAAACATGGTGAATGGCAGAGATACATGTTTTTTTTCACGGAAGTTGATCTGTCTTTTCCGGAGGAGTGGTATGATAAACTATCTGATCTGCCTTTGGCCCCAGAAAATGGCGTACCCCCGAACGGCTCACATGAGAAACTTCTTTTAACACTCGCGCTGCAGAAGAAATATGTTATACATGGGGAAACACTGAGGCAGTACTTGATGTATGGAGCCAAAGTTTACTCCGTTCAGTGCGCTTTGAGCAGAAGGCTTGGATGGCTCCGTACATTGAGTTTGTGCCCAGGCTGCGAACAAACTCAAAAAATCGTTTTATCAAGTTAATGAATAATTCTGTTCATGGAAAAACCTTGCAGAATGTCCGCCGGGAAAGGGGAATCAGAGTCGTTTCGAGGTATTGCACGATCTATTGGGCTGCAGATCTGATAGGTCGTCCTACATTCCAGGTGCGGCAGATTATCGATGGAAACTTGATCTTATCAAGATCTCAAAGAGTTCTGTTGCGTTTAACAGACCTTTGCACACTGGGGTTGCTACTCTCGACCTTTCAAAATTAACTCTCTACGAATTTCACTATCAGTACATGTGTACAAAATTTCTTCCCCCGGCTTTGCACCTCCTCTATTGTGACACATATTCCCTAATATATTATGTTGCTTTTTTTTCAATAATAATTAAACATTGATGGTAACAGGCTAAGTATCTGTCACGAAAGAAACCTGCACTCGAATGAATAAGTTTTTGCTAAGAAATGAGCCAGCAGGTTAAAACCTTCATCCACTCCAGCTGCTTAAATTGAAGGTTGGTGTAGGAGACACGAATCCCTGCTGGCCAACTTTTGTGACATCTCAGGGGGACATATGGAAAGCGATCCTCGAATACCTTAACAGAGGTAGGTACAAAAAGACATCTGACCTTCCTTACCACCAAGAAAGTTTCTCCAGCTAAAACTTTTACGTCTGCACCGAACAGAATCCAGCAAATATTTTAAAAATAAAAAAATTTCATTTTACATACACACAGATTAAAGCTCTTCAAGATCCAACACGATGATGTCTGGTGAAGAAAACAAACACAAAAACTATTACATTTAAATTGATTTTTAAAATAAAAAATATTATTCATCTCTGTCACAAACATGAATTCTTGTACTTGAAAGAGTCTTACCTATGCTTCGAAGCAAGTTGATTAATTTGAAACAAATCATTTGGGGTAAGATTTTCTATCGATGCTCAGGGGTTCAGATCTTGTTCACAGTATTCGTAAACTATAGTGTGAAATATTATATGTTTTTTAATTTACCGGAAAATGAAAATTTTCGTGTGATAGTGCATTCGTTATTTTTATAATCTTCTCAAATATGTTTCTGAGCTTGGTCGACGAAACTTGGTACCATTTTCAACTCGCGATTGTGTTAACAAGTGCCGTGAATTTCACAGACTGTACGGGAAACATTTGTAGCATGTACGTTATTTTTAAATAATTCACTTTTATACATCCACGTACTTGTAGGATGAATCAAGTCGTCAATAGTAGCTTGGTAGGGAAATAGGTTCTATCAGTCGTAAATTTCTACTCAGTTGCCTTTAAGACGCCGGCCGCACTATACATATATAAGCAGGTGCACCTCATACGATCCACACATTTATCACGTGACCTCCGGGGTGGACGGACGTCGGCCGCACTCTTAGTATCTAATAGTGCTTAAAAGTCTCCTCAAATTATATACTAACGCCATTCCTACAGCAACCTCCCAGCTGGACAGATGTGTTTTGGGAGAGATGCAATTTTATTACGCATGTTAATCAATTAATTTCTTTTTATGTGTCGATTAGTTTTCTAAAGTTCCTCCTCGCCAGTCTCACAGGCAGATGGACGTGTAAGGTATGTGCGAGAGGCATCATATATATCTAGTTCGTTTAATTTATAGGGACATTTTGATGTAAATAGTTAATTCCACACTAACATAATTGTCATCGTTTAGTGAGTTTACACTTGTCGACACCAGATGTTATTTATGTAGCTAAAATTCTCTCTTGTGTAAAAATATATTGCTAGCATACAGTTCGGGGTAGTAAAATCACATTACGTTTAATTCCATTCTGAAGAGGCATGTAATTGCACTTGTTTCTTTATGAGACCAGGTAGTTATACTTCTCTCTCTCTCTCTCTCTCTCTCTCTCTCTCTCTCTCTCTCTCTCTCTCTCTCTCTCTCGTGTTATTTATTCATACGTAGAAGTCGTTTAAACACTCTGAATTTCTCTCATGCAACGCTATTATTCATTTGGAATAATACTAACATTCAAAGTCGCCTATCTACCAACACCGTCTACTATAAAAATCACTACCACACAAAAAAAAATTACACTTATGCCTCTCTTGCACAAAACACACCACGTACATATACCCTGTACCTAACATGCCGCACCTCATCGTGTGCCGGAGCTCACAGGTTGAGGACGTACCAAATATCCTGCTCCCCCCCGACAGAAAATAAATAAAATAATAACATTGACACTTGTTACACTCTTGCACTAAACATAAAAAATGATCCCATTAAAAATTAACCCTTTCAATCTATTCAACCATTTCAATAAATTTAACAATTTCATTAAATTTGGCTCTTTTTCGTTAACCTTTTCAGTCAATTCCATTAACCCTTTGGTATCAAATTAATTAGGCCAATCAAAAAAGGTGGCATCCCCTTTGATCTGAACCCCCCCCCCCCCCCCTCGGTACCCCCTACTTATACAGTTTTATGACTACGTAGGATGTCTGTGTTCGCTGTGTGTAACCTGCTCTCTGCATGAGGAGTGACATTGGAGTACATGTAACTTCAGCTATTCCATATCTCCTGATTGGAGAAACAAGTGGAAATATTCTAAGGGTCCAAGACTTTTAAGAGATGACTTCACAAACATAATAAGTCATTGATAGACCTGTGAGCTGCAGCCTAATGCAATCTGTTCAGTTTCCGCTGTGTTCAATTTTCATACATTGAACCAAGTTTTAAATGATTGTGTGCAATTCTTGCACGTTAAATTTTTGTGTGCTACGTACTGCCACCTGGCTTCCACATAATCACTGCAACTCGAAATCAGATCTCATTTGATAACGTGCTATTCATAACGTCTTCGAGCCCAGGAATTACTTGACCAATAGCCATGTCACTCAACTTAAACAAGTTTATGAATGAACGATGAATGATCAGAAAATGCATTGTTTCCTGAAACCCAGTCCTGCTCTATCGTATCTGTCACCGAGAGGCTAAGATCGTATGTCCACCAATCACGAGCAAGCGTGCGAAATTCATTTCCACAAATGAAGTTATATTTATAGCACTTTTTTGTAGCTGGCATGATCACCAGTAAATAACCAGATACAGAGTACCTAAGTATGAAGAAGCGGAACAGCAATATGTATTCCGAACTTCAATAGCGGTGTCCCAAAAATATCTTGGAATTTTTCTGCTGTGCAAAACAGGTAGTCATGACAACTGCAGGAAATCGAATGTGAAAAATAACAATTTGCACTTTCAGCATATTACAATTGCCATGGGGGGGATGCAAGCAGTGGTAAAGTGTAAGAAAAGGTTCAGGCAGCAATACAAACAAACACGGGGTGGAGAGAAAATAACTATTTGTGGAGAATTTCTGCTTAAAACCCTGGTCATTAGTGAGTGGTATCTTAAGCCGGCCCTACACTATGCCCATTTCCGTAGCTGTTTTCATGCCCATTTTCTTTTAGCGTTCTGCACTCGTGTAGGTTACAACTCAGCCTCCTCCGGAGGGATGTGGCTCAGGGTATAACAGTTTTCGTACCCATGCCGCCCGAAACGGTAATAGAAAGTGTTATAAATTTCTACTATACCCATGGAGCTGCGACACTACAACAGACAATAAGGGGGACACCGAGCAACAACCTCAAGGCGTATATGTCTGTTTGTGAAAAGATTACGGGTTCTGTGAAATGTATTTCTGTACGAAAAGAAATTTAATGAAAGTGTGAGTAATGGGAAGCATCTGAAATAACACACACGATCATAATAAAACAATAAAGACAACTTTAAAAAGTATGTTACAACTGTGGTATTTGTGTCTCTACACAGAATATTACAAAATCATCCCTTAATAGTACTCGTACTAGGAAAATTAAAATACACCCAGTCTTCAGAAAAAGAAACAATCTTCGTGATTTTTTGATCAACCACAATGGGCCTACAGATTTGATTTGATTGTATTTGTATCCCTGCCAGTTACGAACTGTCTTCCATGCGCGAGTTGTTTTGCTCGCCATTTACAACTTTCTATTAGCACTTTAGGTAATGTGTAAATTTATGAATTGATGCATTCTTACTTGTCTTCTGGTATAGAAAATGTTATGCATTCTGTAGAGCCCACTATATGGATCCTCGCTGAACATCAGAATTATGCACAGGCTTTACCAAGAAAAGTGCCCAGAAGAGGGAACAAACTCTATAAATATAATAGAAGTATATACAGGGCTTTTAAAAATAACATTTCCTAAGCCGAAGAAAGACGTCTGTAAAATTTGCTTCCCGTTTGACGGGAAGCCAGAGGCCGAAAAAAACTGCAAACCAGGGAGCACAAACACACAACCATTCAAGAATGGACGCAACAAGGACAATAAGGGCTAAGGACAATGGAGCAGCATCAGGCGACAGGATGAATTTGGCATTTAATTTTGATTTAAGGCTGTTCTGGCCACCCCAACGAAGCTGCCGGGCCTTTTTATTATGTACGGATACTTTCAGTGTATAACCTCGCTATTTATAATATGGGGACCGCGGGTGTTTAGTGCTACGTTTGTGGTGAGACTGTAGAAAAATTTAAGGCGTTGAAATCTCAACCTGTATTTACAAGTACATAATGACTAGTCCAGAAATTGTTCATGTACGAATGATGTCCGACAGTTGTGGAGGTCAGCAATAAAAAGTCTTCTACTGCAAATGCAAAGTATGTAACGTGCGTTCTCCTAATTAAAAATGCAGATTTTTTCGAATGCTGTTGAAATTCTCTTACACGATGTTAAAAGGCACAGCTTAATTGTGGTAAAATAATGGTTGTTGAAAACTCTTTTCTCACAGCTAAATTCACAGTGGTATTTTGCGTTTCCTGAACAACGACGTTTCTCACATTCGATAGTTTGCAGTTGTTAGGACGATAGCCAATTAGCACTTGTGCGAGGAGCACGTTAAGGAATAAGACATCCCCAGTAGTGTGACACAGCCACACAATGGCGTTTGTAAAGCACAGCACAGACAAACCAGACTTCAGGCACAGAGTAGGTAAATACACAGATACGTAATGGTGTGGCGGTCCCTTTGATGTAGATGTATCCATTCTCTGATTGGCTGTGCGAGGTTCTGGATAACGAGCCTTGTGCGAGGCCTTGTGTCTGGTTGGCTACTACATACTGCGGAAGATTCCTTATTGGTCAGGCTGCCAACTGCAGAGAAGTTACCAGGCGCTAGTTGGCAAATGGTGTCCTAACATTTTGTTGGTCAGTGCTGCCATTTTGCCGGCGTGTGTGGCTGGAGTTCGCAGTATAAGACACTCTCTTCACTTCTGGATTCGTAATTACCTACTCCGTGCTACAAGAGCGCTCACGTCGAAGTAGTCGAAGTAGTCAAGTGCGTGCAGTTACGAAGAGGCCGGACGGGCGATAATTCCCGTTTAACCATCGAAATGACTCAGTTAATTAGCTCCAAGTATACGAAAAGTTCGAAGATCACCAAAAGTAGCTGGTCCCGTTGTCTCTAGATTTTCGGTGTCTTTCCGTAGAGACATGAAAACAAAGAACTCAAACGATCGATGCGAGCACCCCGCTCATTATCTTCTGTGTAGTAAGCCACTCTGCGGTTCATTCGTGATTTTATGTGTGCGCAGTAATTAAATATAAAATGATAAGCCATCAGCCACGTGTCTGTGTGCATAGGCCTATATACACATTTGTTTGTGAAAATTGCAAGACCAGGAAAGAATGGCCCGAATGAATCCAAACTCGGAGAATGTGTAGAACAGTGTACCAGCAATAAGTGATTACGATTGCAAAGAGATGGCGTACATGTAGGCCTTGCAGCGCCCTCTCTTGTGTGACCGGGAAGGTCAGTGTTACACTAAGCTCATACAGTAAAGAGCCGTCAAACGAAATGAAAGCAAGTGCCAGTATAGGCCTCGTCGACGCCAAAGGGTGCCATATCAGTACGTGGGTGAGTTCGAACGGGGCAGAATGGTCTGTCTCAGGGAAACGGGATGGTCAGACCGTGACATTTCGGCTCGTACAGGGCATGCTGCTACGACAGTGTTGCGTGTGTGGAACTAGTGGATAGAAGAGGGTCGTACGCAGCGACGAGCGGGTACTGGACCATGCAATGTGACCCCAGTATGGGATGACCGCCATCTTGTCCGCATTGCCATAACGGACCGTACAGTCTCGCCTACAGTCTTGGCTCGACACTGGAGCATTGCAACGGGTGTGGACCTCTCCGCGTCAATGGTTCGATGCCCCCTGCTGCGGGCTGGACTGGTGACACGCATGCCATTGAGTCGGCTTCCATTGTCCATAAACTACAAACACCTCAGACTGCAATGGGCACGTTAAAGCCGTCGCTGGCATGATGAATGGCAAAATGTAGTGTTTTCTGACGAGTCCCGCTTCAACCTGCACTACAGTGATGACTACATACGTGTTAGACGCTACCGTGGTGACCGCAATCTGGCAGCCTGCATTGTCGAGCGGCATAGAGGACAAACGCCAAGTGTGATAGCGTTGGGCGCCATTGGATAAAACATGCGATCTCGACATTTACATATCGAGGTTAATCGGAACAGCAACCTCTATATCAGGGAGGTTTTAGACCCCGAGGTACTGCCCCTCCTTCAGGCAACTCCACATGCCATATTTCAGCAGGACAAAGCCTGGCCACATGTGGCGAGGAATACGAGAAATTTTTAAGTCTTCTTAAATAAACGACGTATACTACTGCTTCCCTGGCCTGCACGTTCGCCTGAAATATTGCCCATCGAACTTTTTAGTGATATAGTTGGTCGGTGACGTGTTCGTCACTGTCCTCCACCAACCACAGTTAATAATTTGTGGACTCGCATACAAACCGCGTGGAGGAAGATTCCCCATGATCATATACAGTATAA
This sequence comes from Dryococelus australis, assembly GCA_029891345.1. Taxonomy (NCBI): domain Eukaryota; kingdom Metazoa; phylum Arthropoda; class Insecta; order Phasmatodea; family Phasmatidae; genus Dryococelus; species Dryococelus australis. The sequence continues at coordinate 148,603,076 of CM056996.1, forward strand.
TCCTAATCAATTGTGTATTGTCATGCACCTAATACGCGGTATAAAGTTCATTTCAACCACATGTATCCTTCTTAGTATCGCATTTTTCACGAACATTAGTGTATGTATGCGAGTGTGTGATCTGAAAATATAAATACTATTTTTACTAGCTATGATTCTCCAGTCATTTCATACCAGACCTACTGCAATATGGAGCTATACACAACATAAATACCAAAATATTAAATTGTAACTTCAACGCTTTTTGATATGTGCTTATGCCATTCTTGTTAAATCTTGCAGAAAGTGGTATTAGCCACAAAGTTTTCGAGTGCGGGCTAGTTATAACACTACAGTTATTAAAGTGTGTATCTTTCAGGTATGCTATGGCACGCCAAAGCTAAAAATCTTAATGCGCTAAAATGACATCACACGGCGTATCTTTCAGACGTGCTATAGTACGCCAAAGCTATAAGTCATAATGGCTGAAATGGCACCACAGTAGTCTCCACTACACACAGTTTCGATATCGATTTTAGGTTTAGACACGGTGTTATTTTTCGATAAACCACCTTAAACTAATTAGGCCTACGTACGTTAAATAAGCTACAAAAACATTTTTGAATTTCTAATCACTTCGTCGTCTTGTAAATTTGAGATTTCGTTTGTTCTGTCAGTGAAATAAAATTTTACTAATTCAGTCGGTACTTCAACATTGGCTTCCGGAAAAGAAAATCTGACCTACTGATTCAGACAGAATTCATAGAAAAGTCGTTTACACTCATTCGATTACTTCACGGCATGATTGGTAGGTGCGCAATCAAGTGAAGTGGTAAGACTTGGGGAAGTTGACGGAGCTCTGAATGAGTCGTGCACTGGAGTGTTGGCGCGCAATCAGGCCACGTATTCGCTCCAATGCAAACACGCGTGTACTTGTAAGATTTATCTGTTAAGAATAAACACGGCCGAATGTCGCACTCGTTATCTCCGGTATTCGTAGTAAAGGAACCTCCCTATTCGCAAACAGTGTTCTGTTCTCGGTATCGATGTGTTTGAACTCCTGCACTACGGCGTATGGGCTTCACAAAACAAAATTCTAAAGCAGTGTTATCGTGGCAGTTACGTACTTTATCCTCTGAGACGTTGTTGCTATGTTCAGATACGAACGAGATCGGCAGTTTATATCGACTACCATCGGCAGGGACGATCGCTAGTCATCTGAAGCGATTCAGGTAATCGGGATCGCACAAGCCAAGGTACGTGTAGCTCACAAAAACTCTGGTGAAGAGTTACGCGATATTTCCACGTATTGCTCACGCTATCCACGTATTGCTCACGAGACGGTATTTTGAATAGAACTAACGGTAAGGTACAGAAGCTGCAACAATGTAGTATGTTGCAATATCGGCGAGTTCTGGCTACTCGAAATTTTGTAGCATTAAGCGTACGCAGTATTCTGTTCGTGGTTTCTTCACACTTTTTTAATCAAAACTTTGGAAAATCTCCCCACATATATAAAGTACAGTTATTTCCCACATATACCAAGTATCACAAGCGTTTCATGCCTCCGTTAACGTAAAAGTATATTATTTTTTGTTAAATCGAAGTTTTACCTATATTTCATTTATAAATTATAATACTTCATTTATAATAAATATTAATGAAAACAGTGATAAAACATGTGTGTTTGTAGCGCTTACTAAATAATAGGACTCATTCAAGATATTATTACAACTGAGTGAGCAAGATTTTGGTACATCGTCATTTAGTGTAATTTTCTATACTTACTTAAGCTTAGTTTGCATGAGGTGGAGGAATATCCTGGCAGTAGAATTTTAGCAGGGCAGTAGAAAAGTGTGAAGTAAGCACTTTTGAAGCCCTATTTACTTCTGACTTTGAACCATTTCTTTATCCTTAAACAACCTTTTAAAGTAAATATTGCCATGTAAGTCATAAACGCTATGTGTAAATTCCACAGTACTCGAAAGTAAACATATAAGACTAGAAATAAAATATATTTATAGATTATTAATCCAAATGTAAGGCTTTCAAAAGTGCTCACTTTACTGTGAGTAGCCTATATCTGCGAATGGCATTATACTTGGCATTATGCATCAATACACAACTGTTTACACTAGGACTGAGTGGATTAGAATAATACGTGTCAAACTTTTAAATATTCGTATAAAATTTTTGTGTAAATTTTACATGTACCAATAAGGATCGCTGTACAGTATTAAAACTGCACTAATGTTCAGATGGCTGTAGTACCACTTTCGCATGTGTTTCAGTACGGAGTTAATTATGTATAGAGTCATTCTTTGTGTGTAGCGGGTCGTACACTGTAAAACATTTTCTGGTAAACTTCCTAAAGTGTAATGAAAGTTTTTAACCTACACACTGTATGGAAATAATGCCACACATCAAGCTGCAGATATAGGGATGTTTAGCATCGCTACTATACAAAGTTAGGAACTTCCCTACGCATTTGACTGTTTCCTGAGCAAATGTAGGAACGCTGCAATGAATGTATAGGGGAATACATTACCATTTCTGCTTTCTCACTAAGCGTATACACTGGTATGGTAAATTTATGAATAATTTCTTAGAGTGTAGTGTCGTTTCTCAGTTGTCACTATCATAAGTAATGGTGGGGTCACAATGACAAAATAGGCACAGAGCGTAGGACAAAACAAGATAACAAATATTCCGCACGACCTTGAGCGAAATTGACTCACACTTGAATACGTGTTATTTTCAGCCGATGAAATTTTAGGATGAGTATGACGTCAGTTGGCAGTGTTGGAAAATATTTTATGATTTGACTGTCTTGGCGTACATAGAATGGAGTACTGTAACAGATTTATTGACATTGTGTAGAAAATAGACGGTTATTTACCGGGCGATTCCTTTAAAAGAGGCCCCGTGGGACAAGTGCGTAACGGAGCGAATAAGGAAATACAGTCCCACGGGCCAGCTTTTAAAGTACTCATCCTGTAGAATATTTGGCTAGTTTCAATGTCTTTTTTTTCAGTCGTAAAGATGTGAGTAACGATTAAATATTTTCTAGTACTCTTGTCACACGTTATTTCATGTAAATTTGTATCTCAAGTTGTCTCATCGTTTCTGCAGCATGTATGTGTTCCTCCATTTTTAAAGCTAAATGGGCACCTTGGTCGAAAATTTTCTGCTCTACTTTTATTAGTTGTTGCCCAAGAAATTGAATGTGACCATTCTCTTCAAGCAGTGCGTTAGAACCCCCCATGCACATGACGTGCCGTGCGCAGTTTTGAATAAGTAGGTTCGAAATCATAGGGGCCTCTTCTTGTGCTCACCGCCTATGTTCTATTGTTACTGTTTAGCTTTCCATTGTGAACCCAGCTTAAGAGCTGCTGCAGCAGTGAAAAATAAGTTCTACTCTTTAATTGTGTTACGCAAGAGGCGAGGGAGCGATACGGGCGACACTAACACGCACGCCTAGTGCCTCGTCGCTCCTAAGCGCAAGACGTGCAGTGTTTCCGTCGTAACGCTGTACTGTGCAAATTAGATCTGTAACAGTGGGGTTTTACTACACGCGATGAAAGTCCACATATTAAACTACGCCCGTATCTTTGTACTTTTCTCTTGCTGCTTACGGAAACTGCATAGGTAAGCTTTAAAAATGCGATATTAGACCATTTCCACAAAATTTTTCTCCAAGAATACACGTAATATTTTAAAAGTAAAAAAAAAAAAATTGAGCACAGATAGTAGTTTTTCGATCTTTTCTGACAAAAATTCGTATTTGCAGAACATTTATTTACCGAGATACGCGTATTCGCGCAACAGCTATTTCACAGAAAACATTTCAGTACATCCTCCTCTTATGGCGATTTCATAAACAGAGTGCCCCAACTTAAGTCGATACGATAAAGTACAATTTTTTGCAGGTCAGCCTGCCGCAGGATGAAATCGGCAGGTTATTTTCCCGCGCTGACTATAGCATGCAGGACAAGTGAATCTGAGAAATCATTAGGAAGAAAATATTTCTAAATTGACTCATTTTTGCACTTCGATGAATTAAAAAAAAAAACAGAAAGCGAAAGAAATAATTTAAGTTCTCGCAAACGGTTACCTAACACTTTGCGTGAATAATATGATGAGGCTCATGGCAATGTTAATTTTACATAAGGCGGAAGAACACACGACGTGCATACAAGTAGATTTTAAGCAGGGCTTTCAAAAGTGCTAATTTTACCGTGAACAGCCTATACTTTCATTTCTGTCCTTTAAAAAAGAATTGCATTAAAATATCCCCTAGTTTTTTTTTTTTAATTAGAATATACACAACAGGTTACAGTGATACCCGTGTGACAATTAGAGACACCCTTTAACGAGCACGGCAGCACGGAATCCGAAGACAGTTAAACATGAGCAGTCATTGACATCACGTGAGGCCTCAGTGGCTGAGCGGTTAGCCTGATCTCCTGCCACCAAGGCGAACCGGGCTCAATCCCCGACCGGGTTACCGGATTTTCGCAAGTGTGAATCGTGCCGTATAATGCCGCTGTTCGGAGGATTTTCTCGGGGATATCCCGTTTCCCGGCCCTTGCGATCTGGTGCTAGTCCATTTCCACCTCATTCCAGCCTCATCGATTCTCAAGATCTGGTTGTTAAGAGTTGCCGAATATCTCCACTCTCCTCCTCTCTCTTTCCGTCGGCGACTCTTCTGAAAATGACGTGTGCTATTTACGGTAAAGTAAGCACTTTTTAAGACCTTTCAAAAATATTCCTTTCTGTCAATTTCTATCTATCTGCCACTTTTTAATATAAACGCTGCCATCTGACAAGTAAACACATTGTGTACATTTAACCCTTCTCAAAAACTAACATCTAAGGCTGCAGTTAATGCCTGTTGGAAGGGCCTTAAAAGTTCTTAATTTACCGTGAACTGCTTATAAGCGGTTATCCTATATATACACGGCCCGCTAATAAAAGTTAACAGTAAAGTGCTTGTCTAAAGAGAACGCTTACTTTTCTGTATCCAACATTTAGCAGCTAAAACCGATCCTGAAAGCACTCGTTTTACCCATTTTCACAGGTGAAAAAATAATCCTTGGAGTTGAGACGGGAACTTGAAACTTTGCGCGCGCTTCTTAAATGCTTTCCGTGTTTAACACCGCCACCAAATAGCTTACCATGGTTGAATCATGTGTATTCTACCAAACCTCTGCACCGCATTTCATTCTCCAGCCAAGCGGAGCCGTTAAGACTGCGCACAGACGTGGCCTTTTTACAAGTCTACTTGCCCATAATTTCCACGAAGACTTTACATTTTGTCCGTACTCATCTGTTCTCACGGTCTGGCGAACTAAAATGTTAACTGCAACATAAAAAAGAGACATTTACAAAAATTGCTACGGTATATTAAAATATTTTATTCAAATTTAAACAATAACAGGAAAATATTTATCAATCCAGAGCTAGTAACAGAAGAACTGGATCTCGAACAAACTGTTTAAGACTTCTCAATTATAGGCTATTCACGGTAAAGTGAGCACTTTCTAAGGCCCTGCTAAATTTTTCCTTTAAATTATTTTCTACCTTTCCGCCACTTTTTTAATGTAAACTTTGCAGTATGACTAATAAACACAGTGTAACAATTTCACCACTCTCAAAAGTTTACGTCTGAGGCTGCAATAACATATATTTATTAGGGGTTAATGCATTTTGGGAGGGCCTTAAATGTGCTCACTTTATCGTGAACAGCCTATAGGTAGAATACAATATAAAAAAAAACAATGTAAAAATGACAAGGGCTTGCGTGTAGATAGCTTTGTGTTGTTCCTCATACTGGCCATTCAACTTGAGCCATTTTTCCAGTCCCTAAGTTGAAAAAAAAAAAATCAGGAATGGAATGTCCTGTAATCGGTTTTCTCAGTAGCGGCAACTTAACTATAGTATTAGCTATACAGTCAAAGTTCCAGTTGACACAGAAAAATATATAAATATTACCTTACTTGTTCTGTTGGAAGAACTGTTTTGTTTTAGTTAGTACAGAATGCTTTACTGTAGGAACTATCAAGACCACAACACTCAGCCCTATCAGTTATACTGGATTTACTAACTGCGTATAACAATTTGTCAGACGATACCAATAACTGTTCCTTTATTAAATATATTTTTGGTTCCTACAGCCACTATTTTAGTATAGTCTCTGCAAATGGCAAACAATGGGGTGTGGCTGTGTTGGGGACACAGCCGTTTGTTTAGCGTGAATACGTCTACGTTGACGCGCTCGGAAGCCTTGATGTTTAGTTTCTGTTCCCGGCACCGCTTCACTCGATCATATGGGGTTTTATGGGTATCGCTGGATTGTTTTGAGATACTCTTTCCAACCGTATACGATTTCTGTATCTCGACTTGGCTTTTTGACGGGTATAGGCCGAAATTGTGTTCTGTTTTCTTAAGTTTTTACTTTGCTTTAGTACAATTTCACCATAACCACATGCCATGCAAATGTTTTTATACACGCAATGGATTGGTCTTGACAAGAGCTGTCAATTGAAACATAAACGAGCGTCGTAGCTTCTCCTAGTCAAAAGTTATACTACGCGAAAGATATAAGACGCGGCGAAACTAACTCAAAATTGCGCCCCCCCTCAACCCTTGCGAAACTTCGCAGTCCTCGCTCAGCGTAAAATATTCTTTGATCCTTTGGCAATCGAGTGGTGTAATTGAATTTTGAATGTAGAAGATAGATTCGAAACTGCAATAGCAAACTGTATCCCCCGATGTTGTTATCATCGGATTTTCTGGATTGCCTCCCATTATGGTTGCAAATTTAAAAACGTATTCAAGTCAAAAAAAATCTGGCAAGCGTGTGTCCGTAATAGCGTCGTTTAGTAGTTACAGACAATCGCGCTCTTACACGATGCTGCGAGCGCCTGTGACGACCAAGCGAGACACTTGCCATTGTTGAGCCGTCATGGGAGTATCTCCTGTGACCTTAATGTCCCCCTTTCTGTTTACCTGCGATGATTCAGCTGCAGTCTGTGTTCCCGTCCTTTGCCCCGGATGTTGCTGGCTAGTTCAGCGTCGAGCTGCCGCAACTCCCGCAATTTCCTTGCTTACTAGCGAAGTGAAATTTCCGGAGTGTGAAAGAGACAAAGAAAGAGAAAGAGGGCGACAAGCCTCGCCAGCAAATAGTTTTTCAATTGCTTTCTCGCTCGATAAAACAATACCGTAATATTACGGCCTACTCACAATATTTTCCGCTGTTATTTTAAACTGTAAAAATGTGATATGTTGCCATCGGGGCTACTTAAATATTTAAATATTTCGATAGGCACCGTTTAATTTACAAATAGTATACAAAAAAACGTGGTTAAAATAATAGTTTAACTGTGAACCATTTCTTACAGGCCGTTGCCAACACGTCGCTGCACTCGCTATTGTTAATTCATATTTTAAAAAGAAATAAATATTTCAAGTTATAGAATATATTAAAATAAAGGTTCATTTATTCAGTAATACAGTACTCTAAAGTTAATCACAGTGTTATGTATTTGTGGAATACAGGTTATTGAAAAAACAGGTGACATGTTATGCATAGAGTGTTTTTTTAAAGATTGATTTTCATAAGTCGCTTCCAATCGGGAATGGACTATACGTTTAAAACCTTCTGCCAGAAGATCACCAAAAAAGAAAATTGCGTGTGCTTTGTGGGTAAATAGAAGGCAACACTGTTAAAATATTTGTGTTCTATAACACGTAGCCTGGTTTGTATTATTAATTGTTGGCAATGTAAGCAAGGTAAATAAGAGATTGTATGAGCGAGTGAATAAATGATTTAGTGAACTAGATCTGATGGTCTAAGCGAGTGTAACGCGCATAGCGAGACAGCTCGTACAGCTCGAGTCATATGCGAGATGGCCGCCCTTATCTCTAACTACCCATGGGTTGCTGTTTCTGCGTATATCACCTTCACAAAAGGAAAGTGGCAAGCGAGTTCAAACGAGTTTTATTTTATCATATTGTCATGTACAAAGGAAGATTCTTGAATCTTAAGCACTACAGTGAATTACAGGCTGCACTCACAGTAGCCTGCTGCTATTTGTTTTATTCATGTTTGTACTTAGATTTTGATTGTATTTAAGTCATCGAAATGATCAAACCAACGCAGGGTGCAACGAAAGACGAATCGTGTAAAAAAGGTTTAATGTTCAACATCCTTCAACACAGTCACATTGAAAAACGTAGAACTTGCAAATTATAACTTGCGAGTGAAAAGTTGTTAGTCACACTATGTGTACCTTGCTCTTTCTCTGTGTTAGACCCACGTCTACCTACTCATTTACCCTGGAAACTTTACTGTTTAACTTACAAGATTTTTTTGCCACATCACAGACGGTGTATAAGTACTTTCTGTATGGATGGCGATTAAATGTTTTCATAATAATATTATCGCAATGTTCACTCTTAATTAGAATCAGCGGAATTTCTACTGATTCATTAACTTTACTGCCGAATCTCTTATCTTGTCGATTCTGACTGATGGAAAAAGTGATAAAACAACAGATTCGGCATCAGACAACATTAGTTCGTATATTACACTAAAAAGTACAATTTCGACTAATGAATCCATCATATGAAAACTACAGTTTTATTCTGTAATAAAAATGTTATTAAACATCAGCAACCATTTCACATGAGCTTAGTCTACATTGAAATAGTTTGCCACCATTTCCGAAGTAAGCTTTCTACTAATTGAGGCACTGACAGTGAAGAAGAAGGGGTTGGTTATCAAAATTATAAATGACAGCTGAACAAAATTTCAACATATTTAATTACCTATGCTCCACCAAAGGGAGTTGCTCATAAATCACCTCTACATTTTTTTTTTTTTTTTTTTTTTGCTGCAATCGTTGTATGACAAAGTTGCAGGAGCGTAAGAAACCACCATTTTTGATGCATTGAATTCACTAAAATGTGGTTAAAGTTTTTCATGAAATATAAAATAAAACTAATATATTACATTCAGGTACAAAACTAATGAGAAACCTACCAACTACAGTTTCGCACTTACTAGACACAAATAATACAGCGTCGTGTTGTGTTGAGAGCTTTCGTGAAGATGATGTATCAGGAAAAATATCTATCAGATATATCTTTGACATTTGTCAAACAAAGCTCATACAGAAAACATAAAAAAATGAATCTTAAAAGTATAATGGTATTTTTTTTTCCTAATTTTTGTGCAGCCTTGTTAAAGCTGCTTTCAATGCTCTGTAAGCGGTATATGAAATACCCCAGGAAATCAACGAGGAGCATCACAATCTCAGTGACACATTTGGACATCTTTGAATTGGAAGGGGCGGGCCAGTACCACGTTCCGCTGATCTCACCAAGATGGACTTTTATCGCTGGGGCTACATGAAGTGGCTAGTGTACGAAATTCCAGTGAATTTCGTGGCTAGTGTAATTCATTGTGCGCATCCATGCCGCTGCAGCTCACGTTCACGCTCCTCGAAACTTCATAACGGAGACTGAAGACAGCATGCTCAGTCGTTGTCGATTGTGCATCCGTGAAGATGGCCACCAGTTGGACCAGTTTCTTGAACTTTGTGACCAACTGCTGCACGGCATTAATTGCAAAGTCAGCATATCACGTTTATTGCGGGTAACCTACTAACATACTTATCGCCCTGTAGCAATCTAAGAACTTGTTTCCGACCCCATGTTTATAAGCAAATTGTTGTTCCACTGGCTATGTCCTACCAACCCTAGTGCGTTGCAATACGAATTTATAATCGTTCTGTATAATATACTAGAAATTGAACATTACAAAAAAAAAAAACAGTGTGATTTATTATCTCCTGCACATTTACTGTCACGTACATGTCCACTAATGCTCAGACATTACACATTAAATATAGGCCTAGGGGTGAAAAACTGAGTTTTAGATCTTTAACATTGGCGTTGCGTTCCAAACAACCACTTTATTACCAAAATGAACTCATGGCTGATACGTAAACAATAATAATGATAATCGCTAAAACAATTAGTGTCAAGGTATTATCCAAACATCTGCAGTTTCGTTGCAGATGTTGTTGGCTGGCATATTGGCGGCTGTTCACAGTTCGCCTAGTACCATTGTAATCCGGGTTTGATTCCCGGAGAGGTCGTCCTGGATTTTCTCGTGTGGAAAACTTGGTAGTCGTTTCCACTGGCCGGGGGGTTTAAAGAAGTAATTTTTTTTTAACCATTGTATTCCGTCGCTTGCTCTCCAGGCTGTAGTGTCAGGGTAGATCAGTCCATCTGCTACAACCAGCTCCGGTTAGCGCCAGTCTTTCCTCATCGTAACCTTGGAACTTGTGCTTTTCCTTTCGGCATGTCTAAAGTGGGAACAATAATTGAGTGTTACTCTTTTTTAATCAACTTTGCTTGGACAGTCTGGTTCCGTTGCAAGTGTAAGAACCCCTAAGAATAGGCCACACATTAAATTATTAAGCCTATTTAAATATGATATTAAAAAACGCATTGTTTGCGTAGTTATAAGTCAGCGTAGCTGTAACAATACTGGCAAAGTAATATAACTTCTTAACGCATTTAATAGACATTTAAATAATTTCTCTTTTTTTTTTAATTTTAATACAGTAAACTGGAAACTATATATATATTTGTGTGTGTGTGTTTTAACCTGAGTTAGCACAAACAGCATATACACTAGTAATGGTAAAGAGAGCACTTTGTGTCAACTTCTCAGAAGGAAAATTTATTATAAATACTATATTTTATGGTAACCCTAAGGCTTAATTTTTAATTGCGGTGCAATATACTACATACATTGCGTCTATTCAGATGAAAATGTTCGTGTAAAAAATGTCCTCTGCACTTTCCGCGAACAGCCTAAAAGTTATCAAACATAATACAAGTTCTTGGAAACATGGACAGTCATTTCTTAATCACTCTCTTGACTGCTAGATCAAACACTCAAGGTACTAGGGATAGAAACGACACATCTCCCTAAATAGATTTCCAGTTGTAGAGGGAAATGTATGAATTCTTGTGTTTTTAAAAGTGTTTTACAGAATAATTATTACTCCAGCAATGTTCAGGTTGCAACATACTACAGATCATGGTGAGATACAAGTCTAATGTATGGCTGTATGTTCTGTTTATGCTAAATTACTGTACTACGCTTTATAGAAGAACTTAAAAAACGCTTCATTTCTAGAATTTTTTCTTAAAGAAATAAAAGGATATTTATACATATCATATACAACAGACCATTCTTCGACATTCTAAAGCACATTGCCGAAAACTGCATCATTTTAACTTAATTCATTCCCCCAAAAAAACATCCCTAACTGTACATATGTTTTCCACTCTTCAGCATAGCTTACCCAGCCCCCTTAAGTTTTAATCGACAGCGCTCGTCGAGATCAATCGATTCCGTGTATAAAAACATTTGTGTGGCGTGGTTATGGTTAAATTGTACGAGTTTTATGTAAAAAATTAAGAAAACTTAACGCAATGTCAGCCTATACTCGTTAAAAAGCAAAGTCGAAATACGTAAATCGTATACGCGTATACGGTTGGAAAGAACATCTCAAAAGCAATCCAGTGATGCCCATAAAACCCCATACGATTAGGTGAAGCGGTACCAGGAACGTAAAAGATATTAAGGTGTTCAAGCGCGTCAACGTAGACGTATTCACGTAAAACAAACGACCGTATCCCCAACACAGCCACATCCCATTTTTTTTTTTTTATAATTTCTCAGTACAGTATGCTTCTAATTATATGCGCGTATATATATATATATAATCGAAAGTGCATGTTACAACTACAAGCAGTCGTGGATGTAGGGGAGGGAGCGGGCTAAGGGAGATTGGTTCCCTACCCTCAATGGACTGAACAAAATGAAAATAGTCTTGAAACGTAGAACAACGGTGATAACGCAATGTCAATAGATGGATACATTTCATCCTGTACAGTAAATTTCTCAGTTGGATGTATTTACTCACTTATATATGCAGCATTGACACGGCGTACCTTCTCGTTAGCAAGTGATTTGAATATAACGGGTAGCGCTAGATAGTAGATTACACCCTCGCACCCAATATAATGGAACAGTCCACTCATCTCTGACCCTGGCCTGCATTATACATTTGTAAATGCTTGCGTGTTTGCAAACTGATGGTAAATGGTAGATGGTAAATTTCATTCAGTGAGTATTTATTTTAAGTTTGTGTTTCATAGTGGATTAATTGTGTTTACTTGATGCATAAATTTAAAAAAAAATATTTCTTATGACTGTTTTACAGAAATTGTTGGTAAAACGTGATTTGATTATTTATTCCCAATGTCCGTCACTCATGCGTCCAGTTTAATACTGCCGCCCGCCACATCCTCGCACTCTCCACTGTACCTATCCTCGTAGTCCGCAGACTGCACTCTCACTGTTACCGCCACTCGTAGCTTTGCTGGCTCGTCTCAGTTTCTCCATAATGTCCAACCCTGCATACTCCATTCTCAGTTACTTCACACTTTTCTGAAGCCCTGCTAAAAATATACTTCCAGGTTATTCCTCCGCCTCGTGCAAACTAAGCTAAACTAAGACTAGAGAATTACACTAAAAGAACAACGCACAGAATTTGTGCGCATTCAGTTGTAATGCTATTTTGAATGAGAACTATTTCTTACTAAGTGCTATCAACACACATATCTTCTCGCTGTTTTTGTTAATATTTATTATAAATTAAATATTATAATTTATAAATAAAATATTATAATTTATAAATAAAATATTATAATTTATAAATAAAATACCGCTAAAACTACAATTGAACAAAAATTAGGTAATTTTATGTTAACAAACGTATAAAACGCTTGTGATACTTAGTATATTTAGTAAATAACTAAACACGTCAAACATGGGGTGATTTTTCAAATGTTCGATTCAAAAAGTGTAAAGAAACCACGAACAGACTATAGCTGTCTCCGCACACCTGGCGCTTAAGGTCGCACAATACTCCAAACTCTGAACTGCCGGTTCGGAGGGCCCGTTGCGACTTAAGTCGTCTCTCTGGTCTGATATCCGATATAGAAGATTCCCCGCACCCTGAGTCTCATTGAGAGAGGCAAGAACGATAACCAGAACATTCTTTCGACGATAACCCAAGAAATTCAATCCACTTAAGTACGAAAACACGTGAGTCCCGATAGGCTTATCGCGGCGGCACGCCTTTGAATATCTCTGCGCACTCGTCGGGGTTACCGCTCGCCCCTGACCCGCTGATTGGCTCGCCCGAGGGGGGGGGGGGGCAGGGAAGCAATGTAGAGCAGAAACATGTGACACTATGTTAAATATTCCCCTTCATAAAATGCAGTAGCTCCAAGATTTAAATCAAACAGTATAAAAACTGCATTTAATGCAGTATGTGAGATGTGAATAAGAAAATATGGAAACGTGGGCAGAAAATTACACAGAAAAATATCTGTCGATTGGTAGGAACTGCTTTCTCAAAAATTTGAAGGCAGGACCTTTACAAAATTTGTTTTTGAATATGCGGGAATATATCCATTCGATGGGAATATATTTTATGAAATGGACTGCCTCCTAGCATCAAATACCCAAGCGCTGACAGAAAAAGACCCAAGGATTGATGATGCATCTGGTTTAATTTCTGGGAGGGACTACAATTCGCACCTTGAACAAATTGCCGTTGGCCACGCCACCTCGGGACTCATCTCTTGTCGCCATGGCTATTTCTCCCACTTTCACAACTCTATAATGTCATTGAGCAGATCCCTTGTTTTACTAAAGATCTTAAGGGGGCGATCAAGAAAAAGGATAGGATAAATTAATAAAATTTTCACACCTATAGTTAGTGAATAATTGCCGGGAGACGAATAAAGGGAATGATGGGAAAAACAAAAATATAAATAACTGATACCAAGAGAAATGAAAAAAAAAAAAAAAAAAGAAAGGGCAAAATTTTGACTAAAATAAAACGGAAAATAACGCTAAGGGTATAGATCTAAAAATAAGTTACTCATAAACTATGACTTACAGATATGGTCAGTACGCTTATTAATAGGTTTCCCGAAAACATCCATTATTTCCAGATACATTTTTGAAAACAGGTCCTTTGAAGTTAAGTCTCGAGAACGTTTGTCAGACTGTCGTCCAAAACTGAATGAAGGCTTTAATTCAATATGGAACTGTTTTTGGAAATAATGTCTCTAACTGGCTATGCTCCGATAAATATCGAAACTGAACCCACTGTGGGAAATATTATTACTAAATGATTATGCCTTTTGTAACATTGTAACCAAGTTTCCTAGAAAAAAGTTCTTGGGTACCTGTTTTTAGCTTTTTTTTTTATCTGCAAAACATTCTGGTTATGTTTCAATTATTGCATTATATTCGTCAACAATAAACGATACAATAAACAACACCCTTTGTTCCAAGATGATCATAATCTTTTATAACATTGTTTCCACTCCCCTATAAGCAAGCGGTCTAAAACTTTGACTTTAACAGTGAAATTGTATTATTCGAAAAGTCATTTCGAAATAAATAATATCCCTAACTCTCTAAAGAGATGATTGCTAACTGTCTGTGTACTGTGTGTTGCAGTGAATATGCCGCCGCCACCTCATAAGCCACCCCCGCACGAGCCAGGTCCTCATGGCCCACCTCACGATCCGCGCGGTCCACCTCACGATCCGCACGGCCCACCTCACGATCCGCATGGCCCACCTCATGGATCACCTCATGATCCGCACTGGCCACCACACGAACCTCACGGCCCACCTCATGGACCAGGACCCAGAGGTGAGTAAGCACTGAACATTATATACTTCTGGGTTTCAGCAGAACATGCTGAAGCATTTCCTTCTGTTAGCACCAGGCCTTAGCAGAAGGAGGCCTACAGCTTCTTAGAAAAACGTTATAAATTTAACAAACAATTACTACTCTTAGGTATAAACAAACAATTACAACTCTTAGGTATGTATTTATTCTTCTTAAAATGTACAATACTGTACATCCACACGAAAATAATGTACAATTTTGGCCAAAGTATGGAATATTATTTGAATGAGGACTACACTGAAGGAAACAAAAAAAAACAATATCCTAAAGAGTGCTGTCCAAGAGACTACTGTACAACAGCTATTTGCTGGAGGAGTGTAGGTCGTGTCAAGGCCATCGGCCAACAAATGGTGTTGTACTATTCACTTAGTTGCGCTGTGTATAGCAAGGCACTAGACAGTAATGTGTGCGCCTGGAAGGTGCTGTATCATTTGAAAATTATACCTGCTGTATTTCATCCAAGACCAATACAGTATCACTTTTGTGATTAAGGTCCTCGGTGGATGTGGCCATGGCCGCTAAGGCATCAGGCATATGGCAAGAAGGCTGGATAGCCAACACTTCGCCCCCAACCTCTTACATAACTCGTTTTATGAGCATAGAGTTGGGGCCAAGTGGCTGGAAGCGCACCGTAATAATGGAGGTCTCATTATATCAAGACATCGTCCATGATGCCAGGCTTTTCACTCGTGTGCATGCTCTAGAGCCATAAAGAACCTCATTATCATCCGTCTCCGTCACCAGCCATCCTCACTTACGATTTTGAGACTGTGACTTTCGCTCTGGCCAAATTATAAAGCAAAATCATACGGAGTATACTACGATTTTAAAACATAACCTACCGTTTTCGACAAATTTTGATTAAACTCAATCCACACTTACTGTGATATGTGAAATCCGCTGTACCTCGGTGTGTGCACTCAGGTTATATTGTACTGCTGTTTGTTGTGCCCGGTATAAAGTGTTTCCTGAAGACAGAAATCTGAAGTGTTTAATTTGGTTTTATGTTCCAGGTCCACCACCGCAATGAAGACTGAGAACAGTGTAACTTGGGTTACAGGAAATTTGTTTAAGATCTCGCGAAAAATAAATATCTACTGGAAATATGTTTGTGTAATTTTATTTTCTTTCCCGTTTCGTGTGTTTTTAGAACGGATTGCAGTGCCTCAAGTTATAAGTACTAATTGTTCTATCTGCAGCACAATTTTATTATAAATTATATTATTTTTTGTTGATCATATGCAAACTTATCTAAAGAAATAAAATCACAGTTTTGCTTTCAACGCAGCGATGCCACTAATTTACACCAGAGTATAAAATGTAACTGTATTAAACTTCACTTGCTCCAGGTCTTGGAGTCTTTTACTTTCCAACTTTTCACTTAGATCAAAAAATGACTTCATTTTATGCGAGTTCAGCCAAGTGACATCTTGGATAAAAGACTTAAGGTGAGGTAAACTGATATTTATTTTGAGAGAATGTCTCCAACCAGGACTCGCCCATCCCCTACAGAACTGTCAAAATTACATCAAATAATGACACGAACGTTTATTTATATCTAATTTTCCAACATATCTATGTTTTATTCTGCACTAGCGACCCGCCCAGGCCTTGCTGGAGTTGTTTAGGTTTACAGCAAGTATATATACTAAATGCTTAAGGTAGATTACATAGGAATAATACTGTGTAGTTCAAAAAGTCTTCGTGAGTGAACCTCTATTTTTAATCGAATTTTAAAAGACAAAAATGATTACTGTGGGTCATCCTTAAAAGGCAAACATATGATGTCACAGACATTTTGTAGACCTTTTTGACAACTACAATTCCGTAGTACATTAATTTGGTGTATCTCTTATGGTTTAGTCTGCGTAAGCCATGTAAGTGCCCGAAAAGCAACTTTTTCCGACTTGATTAGAAAACGACGACATTTATCTACTATCCTTACATTACATATTAATGTATTATAAACCTAAACCTTCCTCAATAAATTATCTAAATGATGGTGAAAACCACACCAAAATCCCTCAAGTAGTTTCGAAGCCGTAGCCGAATACACAGACACATACTGCCAGGCGACTTGTTTTATACTATGTATGTATAGATTGTTTTAATTTATTCTGGTCGCACTAGAACTTGTTCAGATGAAGTTTACTAACGTGTCAAAGGGTGTTCTTATATAAAAAGTGTTCTGTTCTAACCCCGAAAAAAAAATGTATTTTGATGAATTATTTAAAAGCAAAGATTGTAATTAGACCTTGATGTCTTGTTGACAGAGATATCACTAGATATGGGACCAGAACATATGCAATATTAGTGATAAAATAACATATACACACGTGCTATACCCAGGACTCGAATCCAGAACCTCTGGTACTGTAAGATGGCATGCAACCAACTACATTATACAGACTTAGGTTTAGAATCACGTACATCAACTTCAATTGTAATCAGTCTAACATTATGGAATACATGGTTTACTAACCTGAAATATTTAAAAAAAAGTCAGTCATGTTTAAATCAAGTATGTGAATCGCGTAAACCATGTAAGCACGCAAGTAGTTCTATAGAGGGCCATGTAAATACATGGCCCTCTATAGAACTACTTGCGTGCAAAATTTGGTGAGATTCGGTATATTGGTCCCCGAGATATGACATGAAAGCCCCATCTTCTCATGTGGTGCTATCATCATAAATTATAGGTAAATGATAACTGCGTAGCCAACCTCTGAGCTCTCACAAAATCCATGTATTTAAAGTAAGAAGGTGTGGCACATTAATGTGCGCCAATGTCGGTGATTCTTATTTGAATCGACGCCACATATCCACAATGTCTGCATGACGTTAATCATCCCATCCTGATCCACGAAGATAAAGTTTTTGAATGAGGTGCTTGGCGAATAATGTTATTGCAGTCAACCAGCCTAGTGGATTAAAGATCTGATAAATCCGACAGAATGGCACATTTACTATAACAATTTTCAGTTGGTCGAACATTGTACGAAAATGAATCTGAAGAGTTATTCCATGTAAGCCCAAGTACTTTCACCATAGATAAACTCTCCTAACCAAAGGAAAGAGCCCTAAAAAAAGTCTGGTTGATTGCCCGTGAACTTTCTCAACTTGAAACCCCCACCTGTCAATAATTCCGAGAATTCTTTTCGAAACTTAAATACCTCATGGCATTGGCCCCAAGTAACTGCATCATCTATGTATACATCTGTCTTCAAAACATAAGCTGCAGTTGGAAATGCCTTTTCTCCATCAGCAACAAGCTGATGCAGTACAGATATAACTAAGTATGGAAATGCTGACTCTTCATAAGTTACAGAATTTAATCTGTAGTATTCAGCAGGATCCTAAGGTGACCACTTCCAAACAATGTGCTGGTAATCTTGGTGAAATTGGTGAACTGCAATTTGCTAGTAAATCAGGTTCATGTCACCAGTGAAGACAACTAGATGACAGCGAAAGCACAGTAGAAGTTCTATTATGTCCATCTGTAGCTTAGGAGTCGGAAGAAGCATATAATTGAGATTAACACCTCTGCTGGCTTTGGCTGAACCATTTAAGACGACTCGAAGTTTTGTTGTGGTACTATCAGGTTTGCTGATGCTATAATGAGGAACATAGTATACATGACAACCAGGAGGGGGAAAATTTACTAATTCCATATTTCCACTGTCCAAATAGTCATGAATAAAAGCCACATAGTCATCATGGAGATTTGGCTGTTTTCTCAAATGGTGCTTCAGGGATCCAAGACATCGCACAGCATGAGCTCGAGAGTCGCCAAAATTGGGGCTGGGCTCACTAAGAGGTAAGCATGCAACATACCTGCCAGTCTCGTCTCGTCCGTGTGTCGACATGAAGGCAGACTCGCATGCAGCACTTGTAGGCGAAACATGGTTTGTATTGAAACTCATTCCTATTCCCATAACTGCCTCACCACATTCTCCAATGTTGGAGCTTGTAGTCCAGAAGAAACAAAAACTTTGAGGTTTCAGTGCAAATGGTGCTCATTAGCTGTGCGCCTAAGTTTACCTTACACATGAGGACCCAGCCCAACACAATTTTCAAGGCGATGGTCTGTCCAGTATCACCTTCAACATGATGGCCTCTGAGCAGGTATGCAAATATCTCTGCTCCCAGAAGCATGTCTACTGGACCAGGAGTAGTAAAGTTAGAAACTGCTACCTGGAGAAATGTCACATGTGCCCATGCACGAAGATCTACTTGTAGAGCAGCCAGCTTTGACGAATTGTTGGACATCATGAATGTATCACTCTGATAATTAGGAGACTCTTTACCAACAGGCTTGATGATACATGTGGATACACTCTCTGCTGAACTTGGTGGCGGATGAGCCAACCCATGAACAGGTAAGTTGGCTTTCGACATGGTAGCACCATGCGTTGAACACATGCTTCTGAAATGAAGTTCGCTTGACTGGCGGAGTCCAACAACATACAAACTTTGTGTACTGTGACCTCATTGTTACAGCATCAACCATGGCTTTTGAAAGCAGCACTGATAAAAGGGTTGCAGTCGTGTACGACAATGTTTGTGAAGTTACAGCAGAGAAAGCATTTGGTACATCATCTTGATGCCCATTATCAAATGTGGATGGCAGTTAAGCACTTTCGGATGACTCAGAAGATGTGTCCTTATAACTATTGTGAGTTTACTATAAAAAAAATAAAATGTAGTGCCTTGCACAACATTTTCTACAATTTGACAAGGACGAACATTCATTGGCCACATGTGCACTACATAAAATTCCAAAAAAAAACTGTAGCTTGTTTGGTTACACCAAACCTCTCTCATGGCGATTTCGTCAAAAAGTTCGGACAGGAATGAAGCACGTAAACCGAATGGTCCAATTCACACTTCCTTTCGACTGGGTGCAAGCTAATAAAGCAAGTTGAACCTTTTGGTGAAAAGAGATCACGCTTTTGAAAACTAGCAGCCATATTTGTTCCAATCAGTTCCTTCCATCCAGGCTATTTACCTTTGGACTGATGGACAGCTTCCATAGATAGACTCTCTTTTTTCAAGAAGGACATACACTACTTGATGGTAGCAACAGAATTTGGATTCAAATGCCAGTTCCCAATGCGTGGGGTGTGTAATGTAATTTTTTCTCTAATATGTGTAAGAAGTAGATCCCATGTATCTACTGGGATGCCAATAGCTCGTGAAGCTGAAAAACTTTTAATAACCCTAGTAATTAAATGCCACAGAGCAGCTCTTGAGTCCTGAGTTACAGTGGGTACTTTGAAAAGGGCAGTTACATGTTGGGATATAATAAGCCATTTGTTTTCATACCTTCTGAATAATATGTCTCATGCTACTGAATAATTTTCATCTGTGAGTGCAAACGACTGAATCAACATTATTTTACCCTTTGCTAATTATGTCCTTAAGTGGACCAGGCACCTCACATTGCTCAACATGGGCTGCTTTGCAATTAAGGGCCAAAATTAATTTGAAATGCTTGCCCACTGAAAATGGGAAAGTTAATTCAAGGTAACGTCACATGCGACCCTAATCCACCATTACTCTAAGTGTATAGCTCCTTTCGTATGTTACATATGTGCACGTGTATATTTACTACATATACATGTAAAAACACCTATGAACATATGGGTATATCTGACTTACGAAATGCCCCCTTAATAAGTATCTGGAACCACCCCTGACATTTGTACACTTATTACCTTCATGACAGTGCATAGTGAGCTTAAATGCAAATTTCTCATGGTAACCGTGACAGTGAAATTACCAACAGCAGTGCCAAAGATAGTACAGCCGAAGACCCACATGGCTCAGCTAAAGAGGTCAATAAAGCAGTTGTTCTAGAAGCCGGCGTGGATGTTTCAGCTGGGGAAAGTACACTGTGCTGCTAATACCACATAATTATCTCTGTCAAATTTTCATGCAGCATTTTTCACAATGATGAACTGCACACTGAACAGCATGAAAGACCTCAAGTGTTCTCAAACGACCTCAGACAGAACTAGGATAGTAATTCCTCAGATATTCCTCAGAAACTAGCTCCTAAAAAAATTCCTCACACTTTCTTTCTTCAAACATGATCAAAAAACGCTTAATCATTCATTCGCCTAACATCACTTTCATGTATTCCTCAAACATGCTTTAATCATCTAACTCTCGGACATTGATTCCTCAAAAATTCCTAAGATATTCATTCTTCAAAGATTTACTCCTCAAACATTCCTTAAACATATTTTACTCATAGTATGAACCTAAAAAATACTTCGAAACAAATTAATCACAGTCCTGCTAGTACATTTTACACAGAATTTTGATTCAGATGCTAAGAAGTCCCTCAAAAATTATAATATGTAATACAAAATGAGAATATAACAAAATCTCTTCAAATGTATACTTATTATATTTGGATCCTTTTTCGTAAAATATAAATGGGCATTTCACGAACAAATATGATTTATTAGCGGTGAATTTGTGTAGATATATCACAGTAGTAGCGTCGAGCCGATTTCAGATTTGATATCAAAGGGTTAAATTGATATCAAATGTTAATTAAAATATCAAAGGGTTAAATTTATTTTAAAGGGTTATGAATATTGATGTCAAAAAGGGTTAAATTGATTTAAAGGGTTAAATGAATTGAAAGTGTTAATATTTAATCGGATCAATTTTTTTAAATTTCTTCTTTCTTTCTTTTTTTTTGGGTGGTGGTGGGGAAGGGTTGATATCAAGAGCTCTGTCCGATGCTGATGGTGTGGTGTCTTGGAGGTGAATGACCAGAGTGGTGGGTTGAAATGTCTTATATAACTGTAGGGTTTTGTGCAAGAGTGTGTTAAGATTTTTTTTTTTTTCCGTAATTTTGAGGTGCTGGTGGTAGATAGGCAATTTTTACAAATATATCATGGGCAAAGTGTAAATGTTATGTTTTTTTTTTTTTGTATAGCTCGTAGATAGGCGATGTACGTGTTAAACAATCTGTTTTCGGAAAGGGAATAAACACTAGAGAAATTCAGACTGTTGTAGATATGAATAAATTACACGTATCGAATCGCAAATTTTCAAACGACTACGTGATTAACATCTACTGTCGACAAGTGCTAAACGATGAGAATTGCGTGGAATTAACAATCTACAACAAAATATTCCTATAAATTAAGCAAACAACATATATATGACGCCTTCGACACAGACCTTACACATGCATTGAGACTGGCGAGGGCGAATTTTGGAAACGAAATCTAACTATGAAATTACACAAGGCAGTTGTCGAGTTCTACGTATTTATAGATAACACATTATCAATGTTTACACGCACCTTACACGATTCAGCCTGGAGAATAAGATTTAAAACAGACACAAGCACGTATCTGAAATAGAAATAATTCACACGCATTATTTAACGATGTATCCAGAGAACTGGTTCACCACTGCAAAAATGACTAACACTTACGTCGAGATCTGTTATGTAGTGCGTCCGATAGGCAACTGTGTTGAAATTATGGTAAATGTTTATGAAAAGAACTACACTTATTAACACAAACAGTAGGCTGCGCTCAGAAATAAATTACTTATCACAAACGCAGTATATTAACTAAACACACGGAAAAATTTATTTTTTTCCGATAAAATAAAACTTATAAAAAAATATTTCGCACTCTAGTTTACGAATACTGTGAACGAAATCTGAAGCCCGGAGCATATAATATCGCTTAACGAGAATCGCGGTTAAAATTCTGGCGTATGATAAGCCAAAACTCTTCGAAGGCCGCTTGCCGCCTACCCTTGGTCGTGGCATGAACTCCCGCCACCCACCGACCCACCAACTGTGTAGAGGAATGGGGAGCAGCTGACAAGTAGCATGTCCGTCTTCTCTGAGGGTACATTAGCGACTGGAAAATGGCGCCGAGTGGGATAGCTGAGGTTACTTCGGTCCCTGCACCCCCTTCCCCTCCTCATCCCCTGACAGTACGCGCTGCCACGGGCTGTCCACAATCGTAAAATGTTTTTCGGCAAGATTGCGACAAATTATTAGTTGTGTGCACATAGGGAGCAGACATCCCCTACCCTACACCCCTCGTTAACAGAATGCCTGCCACCCCCTTCCACCCTACCATTCACAACCAGCCCAAGTCCAAAGGTACGTGAGCCTGTCCAAACACCCCTGCACCAACCCACCCTCGTATTCAAAGCTGCTCCGACTCCAAGATGCCAGCCATCCCTACAACCCCTTCGCAGCGAGGTCCAGGGGGTCAGTCGCCCAGGATGCCTGCGATTCTCAATTGCCGCAACTAATTCACGATGGCTGTGACTGGATACAGGGATGCAGATGGCTCCCTAGGTCCCTGCACCCCCACCCCACCTCCCACCCCACCATCACCTGTGCGCATGTCTTTTCCCGAGACGAAGACTGTCTGCCTGGCTAATTGAATCCCTCCCCTCGTGCAGATTATTTGCAGCGAAATAAAAAAAAAATTTCACAAGTCCCGCCGATCAAAATTTATATCCCTGAAGCTAAATATTACCCGAAATCTTAATCCCCAGATAAAATTCCAGCACATTTTATACCTCAATCCAAGATGAATTTTAATCCAATAAAATGTATCCCGTTTCCAGCAAAATTATTAAAGTATTTCCAGGAAACTCAGTATATTTTCGTACAAGATATATTTTCACTCGCTAAAATATTTATTTTAAAACACTGAAAGAACTCCATTTTTCAAACATGTTTCATTACATTTACCTACGTTTCAAGTATGACGACGGAAGACACGCCACATGCATACATATTCAAACTTTCAATCTGTTTTTAAATATGTGTATAGCAGAGAAAAATACGTATTTGTCGTGTAGACCTGTGCCTACGACACTAAAATTTACTTATAACCAAAGTTTCCCAATTGACATTTTTAGATATACTATCCACCATAAAATTTGTATATTCTCCAACTTATTTACAAATTGATTTCCCTAGAAAATAAAATTTGGTTTTAATACTAAAGAAATAACATGTATCAGGCTAGAAATGACTTCTATTGGAGTTTGAATATATCAATTTCCACTATATTTCAACACACTTAAACAAAATTTAAAGGAAAACATCAGCCATTTTGTAAATTTGTATAACCCATCTTTCAGGATAATGCATTCCAAATATCAACAAATTATTAACATCATAAAGAGATATCCGAGACAAATAACTTTACTCCATACAACTTAGGAATCGACATAACGAATTATCAGACGAGAGTTAGTGGTAAAAACGTAATACGTGTTACATACGCACGTTTAAAACAGAAGACCGTTAAGACAATCACAGCTCAAAATGATTTACTCAACAGACTAGCCTCCTACTAACACAATCGTTTAGTAAACAAAGTTTTTAAAAATTCCCTACAAAATACTTCTAAACCGATCTCTCCCTTCTGCATTCCTGAAATTAAATTGTTATTTATTGATTTTTATCGAATACTAAGTAAACACATATTCCGTCTAACATACGTAGCCCTAGATTTAATCACATGGTGAATTAGTATGCATACCCCTGCTATTAACAAACAAATATTAGAACGGAAGACATTTTATTGTCATTAATAAAACACGATACTGTTTAAAACACAACATTAATACAGAAACAAGTTAGCTGCAATTCTGACATTATGAGGTGAACATCTATTCGGAAGTAAACTTGCTCCTCACACCAATTATTATTCATTTAATCTACATTGTTGAGAATGAAGATATCACCTAATAAACTCACTGCAAATACTGCGGGAAAATTTACACATTCGCTTATAATGTTCGCCGTCATGAGAAGTACGAATGTTTGGACAACCCATCTCGGACTAGTCTTAACTGTAAAAATGTTTTCGTTACTTCGCACGAACGGATAACTTGAGTCGTCATGTCAAGATCTGGAAATAGTATTATTATTAATAATAATAATCTTCCCCCCGAAAATGTATATGTAGCGTCTACACTACATAACATCACAGAAGGAGAGGGAAATAAACGTAATTACAAGAAATGATATAGATTCGGATTGTATGAAATGTACAATAACATGTGAACGTAACGAACTTCGACATAACCTACCGCAACCAGCTGCGAAGACCAGTGTCAGTGACGATATACCTAATATTTTTAAACAAAGTAAAGTCGATATTTATGATTAAACATCAGGTGAAGACAGTAGTGAGGATGTCAGTGATACTGTTCGAGATATTCCTTCAATAAATGCTGTGAAGACGGCAGAATGCATCAACAACACTCGTGACATATTTCCCGAAGACACGAATGAACTCGTTAATAAACTTAGATATTTATTGCAGTTTGAAAAACACGATGAATATTACGAGATAAAAGAGATGGTTTTCATTATAACATCACTTAAGGAAAGAGGTTACATCGAATGAAGTAATATCTTGCAAACACCCGAGAAATATGACACTACATTTTAGTTAACCCTATTACTTAACCAAAAAAAGAAATTATTTCAAGTAAACATTGCGTGATAGGAATATGTTTCAATTTGAAATACGATGTCTTCCTCAAACCAATGAAGTCGTTTGAATTTGCATTTGCTTGGAGTGTTATTTAGGTTTGTGGAATAAACAGTCCTAGTCGAGGAATAAAGTATGGTTTGGGGAATAAACAGTCCTATTTGAGGAATAAAGTGTGGTTTGTGGACTAAGAAAGCCTTATTTAAATACTAAATAGACATACTTGAGGAATAAAGTATGTTTCGAGGAATGACGTTGGGAACAAGAAATTGACAAACACCCTATAACATATAACCAGTATTAAAATTGTTGGTATTAATGTTTGTGAAATGCCCTATACTTACTGATGCAATGATTGTTGTAGCTTCCTGTGCTTGGTTGTGTTAAAATGTTGTATATAAATCTTTGGTTCATCCTGTATTTGTACATATTTTGAAGCAATTGTCTAATATGTTCAATGTTTTGTAACATACTGTAATTTCCTAATTTCGTCAATAAATTAATATGTCTTAAAATGAAAATTATTCTTAATATTTATTTAACCTATTCCTTATTAAAAGTGATCTTGTTTTGGTAAGAAAAAAGATTTTCTCCCCAGAGACATTTGAAGGGGAAGTAATTAAAATGTCGTAACAGAGATAGAGCGTGAGGTTCTTAAATTTTCTATCAAAAACAACCAATGTTCTTACAAACACGAATATCTATATATATATATATATGCAGTGGCTTGATAATCGATTGTTCGTGCACGTGAAAAAGCTAGTTTAAATGTGTGAGAAAGCTATTTGAAATGTATAACATTCTGCTTGCAAACACCTCCTATTGCGAAAAGTATGTGTTGGAATAATAGTTCGTATATGAAACGTTAAATAATAACGCAATACAAACCAATAATCTTAAAAATGGACAAATACATGATGAATTCTAACATATCCACGCTGAATTAAAAAAAAAAAAAGTCGCGTAAAATACTTTTAATTGCGTTAAATTTGCTTTAAAATGCGTTAAAACCGTTTCTGTTACGTAACATGTAGACCTTAATACATTTAGATAGCGAATTACGAATTATGAAGTTTGGCGTCTAGGGAGAGGTGTGGGCTATTAATAGAGGAATCCCACCTCCATCTCTGCATTTGCTGATCTGACTCCATGGGGGTAACATCTCCCACCCTCTCGCGCGCGGACAGCTAGTGAACCGGTCCGCTGTGCCTAGGTCACGGGCATCGGTCACCCGTTCAACAGCCGCTACCGCGACCTGACGCGACGGGGCTTTGCCGTGAATGAATTTCTTGCTTCCAGTTCTACCGCCCGCTTTCTCGGGAATTCGATCGATCACCCGCTCGCCGCTTGCTTGCCTCTGCGGAGTATTGTGAGCAAGGGACCCGCTTGCCCATCGGTTCTGCAGGCGATTGCGAATGGAACCCTCCTCGCCTACAGGAGACGTTTCCCGCGCAGCTCGCTCGGCCGCACGTCTGCTGGAGCAAACCCCTAGGACTTTCACCTGTCTGTTTGGATAGGTTCGGCCGGAGCTCCCGACGGGATTGCGAGCACACTCCCAGGCAAACTCGTCACGCGCCTGGATAAGCGCTCGGCCTTTCATCACGCGTAACCTCGATTCGGGGTTTATTCATCAACCAACATCTTCATTACAAAACTTCAAATAAGTGAATATAAATAATTTGAGGGTTTTCATTTAAAAAATTGTTAAAACTTGTAATAAGTTTACCGCGTTTTCTTCCAACTTTTAGTAAATTGTTTCGTGATAAATTGTGAAATATTTAAATGAATTTTGTTAAACCTTTAACAAAAATTGTTAAACACGAATGATTTTTCATTAAAATCGTTACAAATCAATGTAATTTCATTACAACTCGTTAGACGCGAATTATTTTTTATTTAAAGTCTTTATAATTTGAATGATTGTTCTTTCAGTTTTATACAAATCGTTAAAAACTGAATGATTTTTTTAATGGACGATTTTTCTTTATAGTCTTAAAGAATCATTAAACTTTTAAATAAGTTTATCGCGTTTTCATTGCACTTTCTAAAAATCAATCAAATTTCGTTTATTACAAATTGAATGAAATCGTTTAACAATGGCGTTAATTTTTTAAGTTTGGTACTTTTACGTATTTTAAAGTAGTTCAAGGGTGGATGGTTGTGGCTATGACTGTGTGTGAGAATGACTGAGCGAGAGTGCACGAGTGTGGCTGAGATACTGTGAGTGTGAATGTATGGGAAAAGGTGATTTATTTATTTTTAGATGTGATTTCCGCATAAATTTGAGACTGTTTAGCAGCGTTTTGAGGGATGTACTGAATGACCGCCAGTAGCTGCCTACGGACCCTACATGGCCTTAAAGGGGGGGGGGGAGTATCACCGATTCTGGTCCTCTCTACACTGTTTAAACATTCGCAAATTATGTGGAAAGACATCTAGATTTGTTCGCCTACTATTCTGACAAATTTTGGTTAGGTAAGTTAGTTGTATGATTGTGTGAGTGTCGTGTAAAATTAATTCCAGATGTAATTTTTTGGCGTAGTGTTGAATTTATTTGCATATGTGCTGAGAGGAGGGTAGGCCCCCAGTACACGTACACTTACGTCTACTGGAATAGGAATACGCGTCAATAACGCTCACCTTCAGCCTCTCTTCACTGTGTAAATATTCGCAAACTATGGGGAAACGCATTTGGAGATACATGACCAAGTACTCTGATAGAAATATTTTTTGGTTAGGTAGTTGTGTGATTGCGTGTACGATTTGTGAGTGTAACGAATGAAATGTTTTTAATGTATATGTGATGGGTAGGTTTCGGTAATTAAGTTAGTTGTAAGATATTTCCAATTCAAAGTTGTTGGGTAAATGCGAGTGTGTGTGTGTGTGTGAGGTGTATGTGTGTGTATATATATATATATATATATATATATATATATATATATATATATATATATATATATATATATATATCAGTAAATTTTTCTTATAAAATGCATGCTTGTAAGAGTATAAAATGTGTATGTAGGTTTGCTTTAAGTATTGCATGTTTAGTTTATACTGTTAAATGTTTGAATTCTAAGTATTTTTTGTAATGTTTTGAGTGAAATAAAGTAATTCCCTTTGCTAAAATTTCGTTATAATACTTATTTTTTGAAAAATTTATAACATCCATTAAAGTTTTTGACGGTGTAAAATTACTTTAATTTTAACGGTGTAACTCTACTTAAATGTTTTTGACGGTGTAAATTTGAACGTGTTTTGACGGTGTCGAGTAACTCACATTATTTTTAACTGGGTTTAAACTAAAATGCAATATCGTGAGTTTTAAAATTTCACTGTTATATTCTAAACGATAGCCAAGCGCTCTTTTTAAAAAAACGCAAAAGCTTTGCGCTGCCAAAAATAGGCGAGGCGAGACAAGTGGCAAAGCGCCGTCAATTCATTGCTGGAGGCAGGTTGTTTGGCAAGAAATTTTGCGCCGCAGTGAAGTTGTCAGAGTGGCGAGGTCGTTGGGATGGGGGAAGTGCACAGTCTCCCGCTGGCGCGACCCAAGGGAGCTAGAGGAAGAGGTAGGGCAGATCCGAAGGCTAAAAGTGGAGAGGAGAACAGTCGTTCCGCGTGACGTCACAGGGGGTACTGCGCAGTGCCTGCTCCATGCAGAAAGCCTTCGCCGGGGGCGGCAACTCACTGCAATATAGTTTATTACAGGCTGTTCACGGTAAAGTGAGCTCAATTTAAGTTCTTCTTTAAGCCAATTTGTATCCTTGCCTTACTATTTTTTATATAAGAATTTGCCTGCAGCTAAAACCCATTGTATACATTTTATCGTTCTCAATAGTTACCATCTGTGGCCCCAATAAAAATATTTTTTTCACTTTACCACGAATGGCCTTTATGCAAAACGTGTTTGGTGTTGAACCTACTGAATATTCACTATATTAGATGCGTTTCTACAGTATGAATTAGATACATGCACAAACTACCAAAACAATATTTATGTCACATTTGGTATCCGTCACTCTACCATACTTTACAAAACTATGGCCAAATTGAAAATACATTTTAAAAATTAAGATTTACTGTTTATGGCGACAAGAATGATTGAAAATACACTCCATGAGGAAATTTTTAAAAGTTTTTAGTTCCCGTGGTAAAAAAAAAAAAAAAAAAAAAAGTATGAGGAACCCTGTTAGTGCCCTGAGATGACCTTGGTCCACTCAAGTTGGAGAGAACATGGTTATCTGCTGGCCGAGTTTACTAACACCCCAGGGAATCTATTGAAAGCGCGAACACTGAAAACCTTCACAGAGGTAGGCAGTCGAAACCTCTGTCCCCCTGACTGCCATCAATCTTCGTCTACACCGAACACAACCCAGCAAAATATTTTTTCCATCAACTTTTTACATTTTAAATATATTTTCAATTCGCACACAGATTACAAGACTTCGAGATTCAACACGATTATATCTGGGGAACAAGAAGATAAACATAATATATTTAAACCAGTATATAAATAAAAAGAAATTTTAAGTATATCCCGCTTAACTTAGTATATTTTTATTGAGTTAAATATATAGTAGGAAATTAATATTTCAATAGTATATAGTGTTTGTTTAAAATGAAAATTGAAACATAGAATAATAAAGTTGAACAATATTGTATTATATTTTCCTGTACGATAGTGTAGCCGAAAATCTTGGTTTGCTAGCTCTGGAAGTTTTTTCATTGCTACTATTGTCAAACAGTGAAACAGATCTGTCTTCAAAGGCATTATCGTTAGGCAAGACTTAGCGAAAAATTTAAGTTTCTCCCTTAAAGACAGCTTTCAGCTTGCTTCCTTATCGAGCTCAAGAAATTTGCTGCCAAGTAATTTAAGTAACAATTTGTTCCCGTGTTTTATCACGTACTTTCTTAGTCATATTGTCGGTAAACATATATATATGTTTCCGTTAATGTGTGCGATAATGTTTTCAATATGGCTAGAATTATATTTTATAAGATTTTTCCGTCGAATTTTTTTGGTAAACCTTGGCATTGGGGAGTAAAAACTTGGTTTCATAAATATTTGTTCATTTTATATAAGACTTATGAATTTTTTAAAATTTCTGTATATTCTCCTGCGTAATGGCGTTTGCATAGAGAATATTAATTTTATAAATTAGAGGATAAAATATTTTTGCTCGAGAGATTGAATCCAGGTAGGAAAACATTTTGACTTTGTTAGATTCGACATTGAAAAATCGCTGGAAATGCTCGTTGACCTGAAGTGTTCCCCTCCCACCCAGGACGGACCTTCGCTGTATGCTTTGTAAAAAGCTTTCCCTAGGGTAGAACAAAAGCAGAATGCATTGTGCCAACCTCTGAAATATCAGTTTCTGTAGTTGGTCGTACTGGAAAACCGTTGAAAGAACTGTCACATTGTTAAGAACTCAGATCTCTAAACGTAACGGTTTTTTTTTTTACATTGGCAAACGCTATACTTCTAAAATTTGTTAACTAATAATATTTAATCTAAAATATTCCACGCGATTAATTTAGACATCTGAAAAATAGAATATATCTACCTTTTTTCACGTGCATGAATGAACTTATTTAAATTAATTACGTATTGCGTTCATTATTCCGTGAAAGAATGTCATAGTAACACGTATCGTAACGTAACATAATGTAGAAACGAAATGTACCAACGCAACATATCGTACTAACGTAACATATATTACGTTTGAACAATTATTAGGGAAACTAGATTACATTCGTACATGACCTAACCCAGACTCGAACCCAGAAACTAATTAATATGTATCATAACCTAACCATCTACCAGTAACTAACTTATATTAGCAATGCATTAGCCGGGATTCGAATACAGTTCTTCTAAATAACTTATGTAAGACATGGCTTACTCGGGATGATATATTATAAACTCAGTTATGGAAAAGTGGTTAGACTGCTCGCCTCCGGATATTTCCTCTGGCTTTTTTCAGTATAACGGTATTTCGGGTTTGTAAGAACATTGGTTGTTTTTGATAGAACATTTAAGAACCTCACGCTCTATCTCTGTTACGACATTTTAATTACTTCCCCCTCAAATGTCTCTGGGGAGAAAATCTTTTTTCTTACCAAAACAAGATCACTTTTAATAAGGAATAGGTTAAATAAATTTTAAGAATAATTTTCATTTTAAGACATATTAATTTATTGACGAAATTAGTACACTACAGTATGTTACAAAACATAGAACATATTAGACAATTGTTTCAAAACATATACAAATACAGGATAAACCAACAACATTTTAACACAACCAAGCACAGGAAGCTACAACAATCATTGCATCAGTAAGTATAGGGCATTTCACAAACATTAATACCAACAATTTTAATACTGGTTATATGTTATAGGGTGTTTGTCAATTTCTTGTTCCCAACGTCATTCCTCGAAACATACTTTATTCCTCAAGTATGTCTATTTAGTATTTAAATAAGGCTTTCTTAGTCCACAAACCACACTTTATTCCTCAAATAGGACTGTTTATTCCCCAAACCATACTTTATTCCTCGACTAGGACTGTTTATTCCACAAACCTAATTAACACTCCAACCAAATGCAAATTCAAACGACTTCATTGGTTTGAGGAAGACATCGTATTTCAAATTGAAACATATTCTTATCACGCAATGTTTACATGAAATAATTTCTTTTTTTGGTTAAGTAATAGGGTTAACTAAAATGTAGTGTCATATTTCTCGGGTGTTTGCAAGATATTACTTCATTCGATGTAAACTCGTTCTTTAAGTGATGTTATAATAAAAACCGCCTCTTTTATCGCGTAATATTCATCGTGTTTTTCAAACTGCAATAAATATCTAAGTTTATTAACGAGGGCTACGTATGTTAGACGGAATACGTCTTTCCTTAGCGTTCGATAAAAATCAATAAATAACAATTTAATGTCAGGGATCTAGAAGGGAGAGATGGGTTTAGAAGTATTTTGTAGCGAATTTTTAAATACTTTATGTTAGTAGGAGGTTAGTCTGTTGAGTAAATCATTTTGAGCTGTGATTGTATTAACGGTCTTCAATTTTAAACGTGCGTATGTAACACGAATTTCGTTTTTACCACTAACTTTCGTCTGATAATTCGTAATGTCGATTTCTAAGTTATATGGAATAAAGTTATTTGTCTCGGATATCTCTTTACGATGTAAATAATTTGTTGATAGTTGGAATGTATTATCCTAAAAGATAGGTTTTACGATTTACAAAATGGCGGCGTTTTTCTTTAAATTTTGCTTAAGCGTATTGAAATATCGTGGAAATTGATATATTCCAACTCCAATAGAAATTGGATACGTGATATTTCATTAATATTTTGACCGTATTTTGTTTTCTAGGGAAATCAATTTGCAAATAAGTCCGAGTATATACAACTTTTTACGGTAGAGAGTGTATCTTAAAATTTCAATTGGGAAGATTTGGTTATAAGTAAATTTTAGTGTCGTAGACACACTTCTACGCGACAAATACGTATTTTTCTCTGCTATACACATATATTTAAAAACAGATTGAATGTTTGAATATGTATGAATGTTTCGTGTCTTCCATCGTAATACTTGAAACGTAGGTAAATCGAATGATATATGTGTGAAAAACTGTGATCTTTCAATGTTTTAAAATATATATTTTAGCGAGTGAAAATATCTCTTGTACGAAAATATACTTAGTTTCCTGGAAATACTTTAATAATTTTACTCGAAACGGCATAAAGTTTATCGGATTAAAATCCATTTCTTGGATTAAGATATAAAATGTGTTGGAATTTGATCTGGAGATTAAAATTTCGGGCAATATTTAGTTTCCGGGGTATAGATTTTGAACGGCGGGACTTGTGGATTTTTTTTATTTCGCTGCTAATACGACAGATTAACACATTCGGAAGACTCCAAACTTCGCTGTACGAAGGGAGGGAGTCAAGTTGGCAGGCAGACAGTCTTCGTCTCGGAAAAAGACACGTGATCTGGTGAGGGTGTAATGGGAGGTGAGGTGGGGGTGCAGGGACCTCGGGAGCCATCTGCACCCCTGTATCCAGTCACTGCCATCTTTAATTAGTTGCGGCAATTGAGAATCGCAGGCATCCTGGGTGACTGAAACCCTAGCCCTCACTGCGCAGGGGTTGTAGAGGGTGGCTGGCATCGTAGAGTCGGAGAAGCTTTGAATACGAGGGTGGGTTGGTGCAGGTGTGTTTGGACAGGCTCATGTACCTTTGGACTTGGGCTGGTTGTGAATGGTAGGGTGGAAGGGGGTGGCAGGCATTCTGTTAACGAGGGGTGTAGGGTAGGGGATGTCTGCTCCCTATGTGCACACAACTAATAATTTGTCGCAATCTTGCCGAAAAACATTTTACGATTGTGGACAGCCCGTGGCAGCGCGTACTGTCAGGGGATGAGGAGGGGAAGGGGGTGCAGGGACCGAAGTAACCTCAGCTATCCCACTCGGCGCCATTTTCCAGTCGCTAATGTACCCTCGGAGAAGACGGACATGCTACTTGTCAGCTGCTCCCCATTCCTCTACACAGTTGGTGGGTCGGTGGGTGGCGGGAGCTCATGCCACGACCAAGGGTAGGCGGCAAGCGGCCTTCGAAGAGTTTTGGCATGTCATACGCCTGAATTTTAACCGCGATTCTCGTTAAGCGATATTATATGCTCCGGGCTTCAGATCTCATTCACAGTATTCGTAAACTATAGTGCGAAATATTTTTTTATAAGTTTTATTTGATCGGAAAAAAAATAAATTTTTTCGTGTGTTTAGTTAATATACTGCATTTGTGATAAGTAATTTATTTCTGAGCACGGCCTACCGTTTGTGTTAACAGATGTAGTTCATTTCATAAACATTTACCGTAACTTAAACACAGTTAGTTGCCTATCGGACGCGCTGCAAAAACACACCTCGACGTTAGTGTTAGTCATTTTTGCAGTGATAAACGAGTTCTTTGGATACGTTGTTAAACAATGCGAGTGAATTATTTCTATTTCAGACACATGTGTCTGGTTTAAATATTATTCTCCAGGCTGAATCGTGTAAGGTACATGTAAATTTGTTAATGTGGTTTTATTCATAGGTAGAACTCGACAACTGCCTTGTGTAATTTCATAGTTGGATTTCGTTTCTAAAATTCCTCATCGCCAGTCTTAATGTCCATGTAAGGTATGTGTCAGAGGCTTCATATTTATGTTGTTCGCTTAATTTATACGAATATTTTGTTGTAGATAGGTAATTTCACGTACGTGTCAACATTTACCACTTGTCTTCAATAGATACTAATCACATAGTCGTTTGGAAATTTACCATTCGATACGTGTAATTCATTCATACATACAACAGTCTGAATTTATCTAACGTTTAATCCCATTCCAAAAACAAATAGTTTAACATGTACATCGCATATCTATGAGCTATATAAAAAACATAACATTTACGCTTTGCCCACAATATATCTACCGCCAACACCTCAAAATTACGAAAAATATAAAATAATTGACCCTTAGCCCACTCTTGCACAAAACTCTACACCTATATAAGTAATTGCAACCCACCAGTCTGGTTAGTCGCCTCCAGGACTCCACACCGTCAACATCGGACAGAGCTCCTGATACCACCCCCTCTCCCACCTCCCAAAAAGGAAGAAAGAAGAAATTAAAAAAAGTTCGATCCAATTAAAAATTAACCCTTTTAATCCATGTAATCCTTTCGGCTAACCGTTTTTGGTATCAATCGTCACAACCCTTTAAATTAAATTTAACCCTTTGATAACATTTTAACCCCTTTTATATCAAATCGGAAATCAGCACACCCCTACTACTTATCACATATTTACCTCGCAAAATCAACTACCATGGTAAGTTATGCATGCTAGAATAATATGGTCTACATAAACAACTTTCCTGGCATTGGGCGAATCAACGGAAGCTCGTCTGCATAATAATAAAATTAATAAATACAATTTGACTCATTTAAACATCATTCAGTGGTTATCCATTCTCAGATCTTGAGCTTTCTCTTGTTATCCTTCATACGACACCAACCATAGCGCCGCACTTCTAAGAGGAGGTACAGTGACGAGTCAGGAGAATTCATGGCCATTCCTGCCAGGGGTCGTACAGGAGGATGAAACCAGTAAAACATAATACCTGCTTCCACAGCATTACTAAGTGATGTAAGCAGGGACACATATATCAAAAGGACCGCGGCAGATCTACTTCGCTTCTAGGCACCTGTTTATTCTGTGTTGCGGTCATATGTTAGTTGGATACCGTCTGCGAAAGATGGTAAGTAGGTAGTTGGGATTAACGTCTCGTCGACAGCGAGGTCATTAGATATGGTGCAATTTGCACAAGGCAGAGGGATTGGGAAAGAATTGGAAAGGAATCGCCCATGGCTTTGTTACGGAGCCATCCCAGCATTCGCCTGGAGTGATTTCGGAAAACCATGTAAAACCAAAATCAGAATGGCCGGATCGGGAATCGAACCAGTGTCCTCCCAAAAGACAGTCCACCTCACTCGGTGCCTGCGAAAGAACCTGTTGTCTTTTTCGGCTGTATTTCATGTAGTTCTGATATTGGGTTTTTAGGTGTTTATTGCTTCAGAGGCAATCGGAATATGTTGTATTCACTATCTATAAAAATTGCATATATCCAAATACAATATAATAATCTGAAATGGTGAGAGGCTTGCAGGAATCTGCTAGGTGTTCCCAGAAACAATAAAGCGATAAGTCAATCAAGCCATGCTATTCACCTGTAAGTGCCTGAATATCTCTTGACAGTATACGGCTTATCTCAATAGATTAAACGTAGCAGTGCTGTGTTTGCACACGATAGCTTAGGAATCGGAAAAACCAAATATACTTTCCCTGCCTGTCATCACAACCGCACGGGATTATAGTTCCTTACATTCGAGTACTTCGATGTTAATCTGGACACGACGGTTCGGCGCCAGAGAAAAAAAAATGTTGCAATCACGGCTGTATTTTTTTTTTCGTGGAAAAGGTGTTTCTATGGACACACAGATATGATATGAGACTGCCAGGTTATATCGATCGCTGTAATCTGAGGCGGTCACCAGTTGGCCGAAGAGCACCAGGCTACACAGCAACATAGGCAGCTAGGTGAGTGAAGCTTACTGACCATCGAGGTTGGGAATAATTTCTGTAGTTGTGGTTTATGTTTCTGGTATCAGAATTGCGACATATTTTAAGAGAGTAATTTGGTCCGATCGCAGCCCTCGCTTGTGTAGAAGTTTCTTGTGATCTTTTTGGGGGGTTTCATAAACCCACATTTAGAACTTTGACATATCTCCATGACAATACTTGCTTCGTGTTACGAGAAGCCAATTAACAAGTATATCTTGGAAATCGTGTGGCAGTGAATGATCGGTACTCTGGTATATTATGGAGCCAACTGCAATAGTGGAGATTTCGTCGTCGTTAACTTTCTCTGCATACCCGTACGATATAAAATCAAAACACTCGATTTTATTAATTTCAAGTATCTAGGTCACTGTGGTGCCCCCTTGGAAATATGGTGCCATGAGATACCAGAAGTTTTGAGCGTTCGTATAGTGATGCCTAATTTACTCAAAAATATTTCGTAACCAGACTCATTCCAAAATTCTGTAACTTCATTCTTCTATTGTACTTGATCACTTCAATTACGGTTTTTATCTATCCACATGGCAAACACAGACATTCAGCACTGTTGTAATCGAACTGTGAGTGGTACTACCACATAATGTAGATATACTAACTTCACTCAAAGAATGTTACTCACATTATGCCAAAGCTTACCTGTTGAGCTCACCTGCAACCAAGCAGAACCAGGTTGGATTGTCGGCATGGTCGCTACCTGGTTTTTACATGTGGGGAACATGCCGAACGATGCTGCTAGTCAGCGGCCTTTCCCGGGGATCTCCCGTTTCCCCCTGCCCTTGCATTTCAGTGCCTCTCCACACTC
This sequence comes from Dryococelus australis, assembly GCA_029891345.1. Taxonomy (NCBI): domain Eukaryota; kingdom Metazoa; phylum Arthropoda; class Insecta; order Phasmatodea; family Phasmatidae; genus Dryococelus; species Dryococelus australis. The sequence continues at coordinate 148,640,442 of CM056996.1, forward strand.
ACCTCCATTGCCAAATATGAGCCTAAAAATTAAATTAATAAAACTTATTTTTTTTTGTTTATTTTTGACATTGGACACAGTCCACTTATTTGCTCACATAAATAATACAAGACCATTGTCATTCAACTTTAAAGATAATTTTACTCGCCTCGTCTCACCCTCATCGGCTCTCAAGACCTCGCTGCTAAGAGCCGTCTAAATATTTCCACTCCACTTACCCACAGAACAGACTTATTTTGAAAAACTACGGTATTTCTTCCGAAAGAGACTTGCATCTCTACTGGTTTTCTCCCAGTTACTCGACACTTTAGTTTGTAATATAATTTATTTAGTTATATAATAATATAGTTGAATTCCAAGAAAAAATGTTTTATTAGTTTCTACCCTTTGTCTCATCCCTCAAACGTTGTAGTATTTAGAAATGATTGGCGGCAGATGTACAAGGCAGGAAAGTACTGCCAACACTCCAGGAGCTTGTGTGACCAACACAATTTGTAGGTGTTTGATGTCACGCCCAAACAGTTGCCACGCCCTACTCCAGCTTTATAACTGCATACTGACAATTTCACAGTGCATCATATTACATTTTCATCGCTGTTAAACATGAGTGTGTGGATGAATATATCTAATAATGGAAGGAATTCCCGATAGTTCACCATCTCTACCGTTGTGTTCATTCTAGCTTCAGCTGATTATTCACCCGTTACTGACACAGCAATTAGCAAGTTTTACCTTCGAACAGGTAGCACGAAATTAGGACATCGTTTTCTTTAATAGTTGTTATTTTTGTTAAAGTTTTCCAGTGTGTGTCTAATAAACTGTGATTCAATTGCAAAAGCAACTAAAAGGAACTTGGAAGTAGGTATGAAAAGCTTAATGTTTGGCCGATAGCAAAATCACTAGAATGAGAAAGTTGCTCAAAGAAACAGGAATGGAGAATGAATCGGTCTTTGTTTTTAGTGAGGAACCACATTCCAGCATGCACCTGGAGTGATTTACGGAAACCCTTGGAAAACCGAAAACTTAGTACGGCCGGACAGGGAATAGAACCCGGGTCCTCTCGAATGTGAGACCAGTGGTTTACTACTGTGTCACCTCGCTTGAGTTTGAAATGTAATCTGTCCTCAAATGAACTCATTAAATTTCCTGGACCACAATTATATAATCCTAAGTACAAACACTTCTATATTTCTACTGCCTCACTATTGCAGCTGAGAACAAGTTTTAAGTCTCATAATTAAGTTGTTAAAGATACACATCAGCAGTAACCACTTTTATTTAAAAAAGAATCTAATACCTGAAGAATCAAAGACATTTATTTTTAATGCAGAAAGCTGCAATGTGTTTTAATTTGGTTTTTGGTATTTTCTTACATAGAAAAACAATGAGTGGCCGATGCTTACTGAAATGTGTAATTTGTATAAATATAGACGGCTGCAACTGCACAGCAAACATTTTTGTGCTTTTAGCACAAACAGCTTGGAAACTTAATAGCCAGAATTCTTAATGACTTACAAGAGGTGGAAGAAAAAGGGAGGGACAGTAGTTGAAAACTGAAATTAAAAATAAAATATTTATGAGTATTTAAAAAAGTATGTACTTAATATTTATGTAAAATATATAATAAGTCAATAATTAACATAATGTTGATATTGATTATTATTTTATTCGGCATCCTGTCACGAATTTTCCATGAAAACCACAACAAACATTATTTAAAACTTACACTGTGCTGTGATCTGTCCTGAGGATGAATCAGGTCACGCAAGGAAGGGGGATAGTGGTAAGTAGATGGATAAAGCACTCGACATAGAAAACACTACTTTGATTTCATTCACAGCACTATACATAAAGTGGCATGTCTCGCACCTAGCATTACTCTACAATTCTCTTGTAATGGCAATAGTAAGGCTATCAGTTCTACTCTATTTAATACCAACAACATGCTCATTGACTCAGAGGGATTCTTAAGGGTTATACGAGGATCCATAACACACTGTGACATAGGGCGCCCTACAGGAATTACAATTACCCTGTTAATTGCATCGTCGACGTCGTGCTTACCTCCTCCACAGTGACCGTGGCTGGCGTCGAAGTCGAACCACGGGTCTGGTGGTCCTTTCTGGAAGTCGTCCTATAGTCGTCTGGAATCGAGAAGGCCGCGAGCCGCCATTGCCCCAGGCTTATACAGGGACGTGCTCGGCCTCGATACCTTCCCTGGCGTGAGTGTTTTCAAAACAGCCAGAATGGCTCGCCGAGGCCACACCATCCTGCGCTCTTGTACGTCGCCTGCCAGCCCTGGCTAATGGTGGCCACACCAACTGTTTAAAAAAGAACGCAGTCATTTCTAGTTCAGCACAGTCAGCCAGTCTTCAGTTGCCATTCTTGGAATGGGTGTGACAATCATAAATATTTATTGAATGACATGGTGCTATCAGATCTTTTTTTTTTAATTATACAAATTTTTCATTAATTTTTGTAGATGTGTTATTGTTTTTAAGTGAACAAAAGTGTGGATTTACAAAAATTATACTGTGAATGAAAAAAGGATGTAAACCTACTAGAAATACACTGTCAGCTATAAAAAAAAAAGATTGCTGTGCTAATGGTAAATCCTCCCACGCCTCCTTAAGTTCGCAAATAAACCAAGGCTGGCGAGGAACAGACATACACACAGAGATATGACTACGTATAATGTTTACAGCCCAAATGCTGGCACACCTTCCATCCTCACTCACTATAACTTTATTCTGATATAAGGATGTGTACGGCACTTGATTATGCAGTCATTAAGTATGTTGCGACTTTTTCTCTGTATTCTGCAAGTTTCTTCAAATAAAACCTGTCCTCTCCAGTAAGCAGACCTCCAACTTCTAGCCATTTAATGACGTTATTCGAGTACTAGCTAATGTCTCACTGTAGCCTGATGACTCGTAGCATTCATGCCACTGATGGTATTCCTGAAGCCATATCTTATGGCGAAAACAGGTCTTAGAAAACTCTTTATTTTATACTATTGCTACAGGATTGAATTACACACGTCTTGCCGACAAGTCTTGCTGGTACTTCTCACTAATATTCTCGATCTTCTGGCATTTCTTTAGTAATTGTTCTTTCGTGTCATTGACACCACATATATAACAAAGTGATGAGTTGACTTTGTTGAAAGAGTGCAGTTTGGCCTCGCAGTTTCCATGTGTACTGAATGACTCTACACTATAATGAATTATTTGAATCCGGGAATTATATGGGAAAACTACGTACAGAATTATTCTACGAGTTTTTTTCCGAAGAATTCTTACTTCTTACCAAAGTGAGAACATCTCTTCTACACTATATAATCAAAATTACCCTGACACCTATATGAAAATGTAAATATACACCTAGATGTCGCTCACTACGACCACCACTGCCGCTATGAAAGCAGGCAATGGGTTCGACCAACAGATTGGATGGAGAAATGGAGCTCAGTGACTACGATCATGGTGTAGTTATTGTATGCTACATTAGTAAGCAAACAGTCAAGGCCATTTCCGTCCTTCTTACGTTGCCGGAGTTGACAGTGGGGAGGTGATTGTGAAGTGAATATGGGAAGGCCAGGTAGGCCATGTGTGTTGACAGACAGGGATAATCGCGCATTGAAGAAGGTGGTGCGGAAATATCGCATGTCACTGTAAGGTACCATCACCCGTGAATTCCGCAGTGGCACTAGTTGTGCAGATATCACCATGACTGTGCGCCGGGAGTTATGAGGACTGGGGTTCAAAGCTCATGATCCTTCTCATAAACCGCACCTTTCACCTGTGCGCACGAAGCACTGCATTTGGTGGTGTAAAGAGGGCCGTCATTGGAATGGGGACGACTGGAGATGCATGATATGGAGTGATGAACCACACTAGACAATGTGGTAGTCCGAGGAGGGGGGGGGGTTCGGGTGTGGCGAATGCCATGTAAACCCTACAAGCTGACTTGCATAGTGACCCGAGTGAAATTCGGCAGAGTTATTTCGTGGAAGGGATGTGGTCTTCTTGTAATACTGCGGGCCACATTAAAGGCAAAAGGCTATAAGGACCCTTTGATCCCATCTGCATGTTATCTATGGTAGATGACCAGTATGGAGATGAATTGTGTGCTTCAGCATGACAAAACACCCTGCCATAAAGGACGGTCTGTATGTGAATGGATTGGGGACAATATGGTGCCGAAAATGAACCGTACAGCCCACAGCCTAGACCTAGATTCCATCGAACATCTCTGGAATGAATTGGAACTATGAATGCATGTTAAACCCCAACAAATTACACCACTTAATATTATTTCTACAGTGCTGCAGGAATAATGATCGGCCATTACCCCAGAAACATTCCAATACCTGACTGACAGTCTTTCCCGTGGTATTAGAAGCCAAGGACACTAATGGGCGTTATATCCATGTGATATTTACATGAGAGTTTCGTGTGGGTGTCCGGATACTTTAGATCAGCTAGTGTAGTTCTGTCTCCTTCGCTCCTGCCATCACTTTATAGAAAGTCTCTTTCTCGTAATTCAGGATGTCCAAAATCAATGTTTTGATTTTGAATAACATATGTGCGCTAATGTTCATAACAGTTAACGTTCAAAATATCTGCCATCTGCGGAAAGGTATCACCTTCAACGCTGTAGAACAGAACGGCAAACAATAGCAACAGTTTCCATAGGAATAATTTCGCAGGCAGTCACAATCGCATCTTTCATGGTATACATTGTGCATGGCTTTGTTGTGTACACAGGGTTCTTCAGAGTTCTCAAAAGATAAAAATCCAGTGCTGCTAACTCTGGAGATCTGGGTGGATTCTCAACATTTCCTTGTCCGTCTATCCCCCTCACAACAAATGTTTCATCAAGGAGCGACCACATGCCCCGATAGTAATGTGGTGGTGCATAGTCCTGCTGGAAAAAGCAATCTTCACTCATCTGCGTAGAGTTGGTCAGCAGCAAGTACAATATTCTCCTGTAACATGGTACGATAACTCACACCTGTCACTGTTCCATCAAAGAATTATTGCTCCACAAGTTCTCTGGCAGATATACCGCATCACACTGTTAACCTAGCAAGATTAATTGTTTGTTCTGCCACATTGTTGGTGTTTTCATAGGCCTAGTACACGCAGTTGTGGTGATTGATAGTTCCATTCAAATTAATGGTTTCATCATTGGACCAAACAATCATGTCAGTAAAATATTTGTTGTCATTGCACATATTCACAACCCACTAAGAAAATTCGACAAACATATTTGGGTAGTCTTCATTCTCAGTGCGAAGTGATGTGGGAATGTAGAGTATCTCTTTTGCTTGCTTTCAAATGCGATTGAGGCTTGATTTACTGATACTTAACTCACGAGCAGCTTGTACAGTCTTCGACTTCCCGGGAAAGCATGTTAATGTGTGAAACACAGCAGCTTGTTATACATGATGGGGGCACTTTGACGAGTTCTGCCCTCCATCACCTCTGCACCTCAATCATATTATCACATTTCTAATAACACTTTAAAATTCACTTACGTTGCTCGAAAGAAAAAACCTTCTCACCTCCATCATTTCCTCTACAATTGTGCTGCAGCTCATGGCTGAAAATGGTACTGATAACCGCAGGATGGCTACATGTGCTTGCACACGCACAATATTCTCCTTATTTGCATCAAATACACACATTGCCATTAGAATGACATTATAGTTTTTCTGTTACTAACCTACAAATAGTTAAACATTAATTCGGGACAGCTGATAGTTGTTCAGCAGGGAGAATGCCAACCAGCACAGAATGTGCCTCTTTACAAATTGTGTTATTTGCTTTACGTTCATGCAGCAAAGCCACTCTGCTAGGGCTTATGCCTTAACTTGATCATGACGAACATAGCTCTATTATGTCAGCTCACTGCATCATAGCAAATTATATCCAAAAACAATCTTAATCGTGTATTTTTAAGGATTCTGAAATTATACCCTCTTACATGTTGGCGATGGCATTTAAGAAGGCATTGGACATGAAGTAAGGGTTCATACCTTCATTGAATTCGTCAGGTCATTGTAAGACAATATAGAAAAACCAAGACTCCAGAATTCTAGACAAAATTATTTGCAAAGTTGGTGAGCAAATATCGTGCCAGACTAATGCATTTATATCGAGGTATTTCGCACCGTAAGTATGTAGTCTACACTGCGGCACATGATATTGCACCGCACTCTTGCACAATATTTGCTCACAAAGATGATAGAAATCATTTTTTAGGACTGCCATTTCTTGTTTTATCTGTATTGGCTTTCGATGATCTCTAAACTATAATTAACATGTTTAATGTAGCTTTATGTCCCTCGTGCTCCTACTGTTTGGAGGACTACAGTCGTAGTTTTCACATATGTAGTCCACAAACATTCTCTGACTAGATACAGGTTTTACTACCCGAAAGCCAGCATTACCTCCATCCTCCCGCACTGTGACTGTACTCTGATGAGAAAGACAGTGCTCAGCACTTTCTCCCCTTCTCTTTTCGGGCCATTCACTATTCTTTTGTGCCATTACATGGTATTCTACCGGTTCTCTCTGTAAAACCTGCCCTCCTCATTAATCTAAGATCGACTTCGTACTATTGAAGCCTTTACCCAAGTACCCATCATGGGTCATCAGAAATTTGCTCTCCTTGCCACTTGTCGAAGTCCTCCAGTCTTCTGCCAATATTAGTAGCAAACTCTTCCCAGATCTTATGGAGAGCTTTATCAACCATGACATTTTCTGGTCATAAGTGAATGCCCTTTCTCTCTGCTATGCCATGCAGCCTTTGTCTGATGTCTTCAGTCTTCAGACATTCCATAATTACATGTTGGACTATGTTGTCCACTCCACAGATATCACACAGTGGAGATTGCATTAGCCGGAAGCTGTGTAACTTTGCCTTGAAGTTACCATGGCCAGTAAAGAGTTTCATGCTGTAATGGTTCACATTGATCTACTTATTCTTCTTCCTTGCCATGACGTTGGTCAGTAACTCGTACATGGTTCTTCCTTTATCTTAACCATCCCATCTGTCTTGCCATTCTTGCAAAATGTAATTCATGATATCTTCCTTATCTTCATGCATCAGCCCTGCAAACCCATGCTCCCTCCGTTGTGATTCCCCTGTACTTCACCAGCAACTCTGCAGGTAACTCATCCACAATCATCGGGAATGACTCATTTGGCACAGTTTTATATGCCTTAGTTACAGCCAGCAGGCCACCCTTTGAGCATCGATGAGCTTCCTCTTGTGATGTACCAACTCAGACGCGTGATACCACACCATAGCTCCATAAGCCAGTATGATTTCACACACTGCTCTGTATATAGTTCTTAAGGTATTGTATTTAAGTCCCCAGGACGTATTCCCGATTCTATTCAGTTTTTAAAACAGAGACACTGCTTTTCTTGACACATACTCAATGTGTTTGAGGAAGCTCATCTTGTCATCCATGATGACTCCCAGGTACTTAAATTCATGCACATTGTTCATTGAGCTCCTCCCGAAGCATACGGTCGGTGGTCTCTTCAATCTTCCTTATAACATCGTTGTTTGGTCTTCTCAATAGAGAACCTTTACTTTACTTTTGCAGACCATTCCCATAACTTCTGAATTATTATTTCGGTCTTGTCTTCAAGAGCTCTTCTCGAGTCACCAGTAATGGCCACTAATCCATCATCTGCATAGCTGAAAACCGCGCACCCTGGCGGAAGACCCAGCACAATAAATCCATCAAATAGGATATTTCATAATATCGGTACTAGGACCGACCCCTGGGGACATCCTTTTGTCAACCTCTTCCTTACTTGTATGGTTTTTGCCGTATAAGGACTTAACCTTTCTCTAAAGAAGTCCTGAATAACGCTATACATGTTAGCTGGACATCTATTTTTTTTTTAAGCTGATACATTACTTTCGGTCACCAGGCTTTGTAGAAGGCACCAGAGATGTCAAGGAAGATCCCCATCACGTACTTCGCCATACTTTCCCGTATGGTCTTCATGACGTCGTACAATGCGAAGTCCGTATCCATTCCTTTGCGAAATCCACACTTTTTTTCGCACATAGTGCCTTCAGCTTCCAAGGCCATAATCAGCCTTCTGTTGACCAATTTTTCGAAAACTTTTCCTAGCACTGGAAGCAAAGTCAGCGGCCAGTATGACTTAGGGTCATCAGGTTTCTTAGCATTGCCTTTGTACAGTTTTCTTAAGCACCCTGTTTTCCAAGGGGCAGGAAACACACCGATTCGAAGACAGTCACTGTAGATCTTCAACAATATGTCCTTAATCCTGGAGTAACACCTTTTCAAGTTTTCTGCAGACAGTCCATCAAGTCCAGGGGCATTTCCATTTTTCATCTTATATATTACTGCAGTCAGTTCTTTCATGTCGTATTGTGGAGCATCCTGAACATCTGGAACTATATTCATTGACTGTCTCTTCTCGGCATGCTCCTCCCCTTATTCATCCAGGGAGTTGTCTGGCAGGAGTGTGTGGAGCAGAACCTCCATCGACTCACTCAAATCAGACACCATCTCTCATTGACACTTATAGATGGTAAAGGAGTTGTCCTCTTGATCTTATTTGCTGCCAGTTTGTACGCAAGGTCAAATGGATACTCGTTGCCGGTCTGTGTCACAAACTCCTCCCATGATTTGGCTTTCTTCTTAAGGACCCTGCCGAAGTAAGCTTGCTTCTTGGACTTGTAGCTACGGGCGAACTGCTCTCTTTCTTCACCCCGTAGCCTACGAAGCTTCCTTCTCTTCCTCCTAAGATCCTTCCTTTCCCTTTCCAGTTCCCCATCCCACCAAGATAGGTTAGAAAGTCCCTGTGTGGTCTTCTGGAAGCTCTCTTCACATGTGTCCTGAATAATTTTCGTGAGCGCTGCTACTCTTGTTCTCAAATCTTTATCTTGCATCTCAGGACTAGCCCTTAGTTTACTCATCAGTGCCCGGTCAAAAGTTAGCCAGTGTGCGGTTCTGTGTACATATCTGATTTCTTGGTATGACTAGGTACAGCATACTGCAGCGGCCATGCCACCTCCCCCAGACGAGCCGCCTCCAGATGAACCGCCAATGGACGAGCCGCCTCCTGATGAACCACCACCCCCGCACGAGCCGCACCCTCACGAGCCGCACCCTCACGAGCCGCCTCCAGACGAGCCGCCGCCTCCAGACGAGCCGCCGCCTCCAGACGAGCCGCCTTTCGATCCAGGCGATTTCCACCACGGACCAGGCCACCGAGGTGATAGCACCGCTGTTGCCCAGTTTTCACTTGATTACTTGTTGTAGTTGCGGATTTGCTCTTACACGATCACGCAAATTACTTATACAAAACTAGAGGGCATTAATAAGTAAGGGAAATATTACATGCATTGACATGTACTATTATATTTCTCGTTATAAGTGAAGAGTATGTAGAAATTCCGGCTTTTTTTTCAGTTTTAGGTTTCGTTAAATTAAAATTTGTGCCCTTTATCTTATAATACATAAGACTTAGGCAATAAGCCCAGCTTCCTATTTTTATAAAATGTTCCTTTAGCCATTTTTACATGTCTCTGTTAAAACAGGGGTGAAATATAAATTAAACTTAATTGTAGTTAGATCATCGTAGGATTGTCATTCAAAATTGCAATTGCTCAGAATATTTAGTAGAATATCAAGTGTCTGATAAGAAACTACTGTGGTCACGGCGTTAGTATTAATTTGATCAATTCACGTAGAATATGTCAGGGAAGAAGTGAAGATAAATTGCGTTATGGTGTGTCATGCCCTCTACTTTTCCTAAAGAAGAGTCTTTTGTGAGAGGTAAAAGTGGACCAGGTCTGCAGCCCTCGAGGGAACGCGTCCCTCTACTCTATTTTTCTCCTCCTACGATGGGAAATTAAATGTTTAAATGAACAATATTAATTTTATCATAACATTTAGCAATTTTGCATATAACTTGTACAAATGTAGACCTGTAGAGATTTAATTAATATCGAATACATGGAACTCCCAGAACAGTGTGGGGGATGGTCCGCGATGTTAGTGGCGTAGAAAGACCCTATTGGTCAGTTGGTTTCCCGCGCGTTAAGGGGGAAGTATCCTTGCTATCTTGGATTTACGTAGTTTTCTCCTTAACTTAATTTTCGGAGTCAATATTTAAAAACCAAGCTAGTCATGACACAGGGAACATTTTAACAGTTATTTCTAAATCCCACTTTTTTATATGATTAGTGTCACATCTGCAACCGTAATCAAACATTATCTAATTAGTTAATAGTTTCAGTTCCACGTGGGAAAATACAGGTATATTTAATACCCTACAAATTAAAAAAAAATCGTTAAGTAGTCGTCCATGTCATGTCTAGCTTTGATTTTTTTATTTCTGGTCATACATTTTCATTATAAAGATTTGTAAGAAAATTCTAAGATGGAGTGGATACTACCCCCTTAAGACGCCGAGGCCAGAGGAATGCTGCGTGTAGGGGTCGTTTTCCTAAAGCCACCACTATAACCATTACAACACCAGCCCATTTCATCCCCTATAAAGCTCACTAAGTACACAGATACTCCCGGGGTTTATGGGCTCCAGCTAATGCCTGGCAACCCGGAGAGGGTCGGTCGTGCTTGAGACAGTGTAGCACCCTTGTGGTAACACTGCTCGCTGGCCTCGTCCTCTACACGCAATGATGATATTATGGTGTCTGAGCCGTGGTTTTAAGGTGCATACGAGTAATAGCATTATAATTGCAGCCATATCTGAGTCAGGGGCTGTTTGTCACGGCACGCGTGCGAGGGCACACTGCCTTGTGTAGTGCCTTCGATTGAGTGTCCAATATATTCATAGTTAAGGTTGCCGGCTGTTTGCCACCGCCCGGGAGTGAACGCATTAGCTACGAGCTGCCAGATAGCGAGGCACGCCCCAGAGATCGAACCGCGAAGGCACTTTAGTTTTGAATAATTGTGATAGGGCCGTTCGCAACGGACCGCGGGAGAGCGTGGTGCGCTTAGCAAAGTGAAGTGAAGTGAAGAAACTTGGGCGGCTCTTAACAGCGACGTCTTGAGAGCCGATTATTGAGGTGAGTGTGGAGCAGAGCAGGAATGAAAGGGCGGGGGAAACGGGAGATCCCCGAGAAAACCCGCCGACCAGCGGTATCGTCCGCCACGATTCCCACATGCGAAAACCCGGTTCGCCTATAGGTGCGAGTGGAGCCGGCTGACCGCTCAACCATCGGGACCCCTGGTGATCGTAGAGGAACGCCGATATCGTGGTAAGGACCTGAACACACCGGAGACTAAAGACAATGTTTTAATGATCGAAAATAGAGGGTAATTCACGAGGAGTTACCGCCACTCACAGAGCTTCTCCTTATATCATTTGGAGCAAACAGGCCATATACAGTATTGACAGACTAATTAGAAACATTTAAAAAATGACGTATAAAATAATAACCCTTTCAGAAGTAAATACAGTGATGTATTAACAGACCGCATTGTTTACAGTTGAACATCACAATTGCGTCCAAGCTTACGAAAGATGTTCAAAAATGTTCCCGTCTACTGCCATACACGTGGCTGCACGCTATGAACCACGCGTGTTGCTCTACGTAGCTACAAACGGCTGTCTTTAATTTCTGTAGCGGTATCTATGATACGCGCAAGTAGTTCCTCACGTGTTTGTGCAGTTCTTTGGTAAACTATATTCTTCATCCATCCCCCATACCCAATAATCCAGGCATTTACAATTTGTCGAATTACTCTTAAAATATTGGGAATAGGACCCACATTTACATGATATATTTTGCTCCAAATGATGTAATGAATAAGCCCTGCGAGAGTCGGTAACTCCTCGTGTATCATTATGCTAATCGATGCGACTCCGAACAGATTAATAGCGGATCAACTCGCGAGTTTCCGGACGAATATCAAAAACAATATTGGTGTACTGTTAATTTAAATTTCACCTGAATCACCTATATAAGAACCAAGAACGAGTTACCAGTAAACGGATAAGGTGATATGATAGATGCACCGGGTAATTGACTGAGACCCCTTCAAACACAGTGTGACGTCATACCTACGAAAGGAGTGGGACGCGCTTCCTTTCTTTATATATATATATATATATATGCGTTTGTGTGTGTGTGTGCGCGCGCGCGCGCTTGAGTAAATATATTGGTGTCTCTTCCGGGACCGATTTTATTAATATTCGTGTTCAAATTTAAAATAATGTTGAGATATTTGTACTTCTTGACAAATACGATAGAAAAAAAAAATCAACAGTAAGCCTAACTAGGCCGTAATAACTTCGAAACATGAGATAGATCAAACAAACCTTGGCAACAAACATTTTTATATTTTGATTCTCAACGGTTCTTTAAAATCATTAATTGTCCATTCTAAACACATTATTGATTTTGAATAGAATGTTCAACCCCATTCATTCAATTGTTTATGTTGTTAGCTCAATTTTTATAGTTATTAATAAAACTCATAAACTACCAATCATATGCAGTGCTAACTACTCAAAATAATAACTTTGGATTTCACTACGATTACACTCTGAACGTTATATTTTCTTTTTTAGTTACATGCAAAAGATACTATATGATGGTTGGGGACTCTTTCTGAATTAAATCACATTTTTACCGCTTTATAGGTGTGTAATACGTAATTTTAAAAAAAACACAAAATAGGTAATATTAGTAGGCATAAACATAAAGGTTCTTTGTTTGAAATTTATTGTAAAGCATTCGAGAATAAAGTTGAGTTATTATATTCGCAACAGTATGTGCAACACATTTTTCAAATTCAAAACTCAGTAAAACAGATAAATTTCACTTTTCGATTTTGTTCAATACTTACTCCAAAAATGTTTCCCTTATGTTAACTATTTGACAGATTTAGAGGAAATATGTACTTTTAAGTACTTACATTTAACAAGTTGTTTTGAAATGTGGTATCTGAGCATTTTTCTTTTCACAAATTAATACTAAAGCTTTTGTTATCGTCTAAACTGTATTATGTAATTTGCGTTAACAGCATTCTAATACGTGCGAAGCAAGTTCGAAGAGCTTTACTCTACATACTAGACCACGAAGCACCTCAGAATAATATATTGAAATTAACTATGCAAGTGAAAATAGGGGCTGATTCGTTACATAAACCTCATGTAACTGGTTTGTGTATTTTGAAGAGTAATAAAAATACAGTTAAAACTTAGATAATTAAGCAAAACGTAAGTGACTGAAGACATTTTCACATTAAACACTAGAGCGAGGTGGCGCAGTGCCACAGTGGCAACACACTGGACTCGCACTCGGGAGGACCCGGGTTCGATACCCGGCCATCCATGGCTTCCCGAAATTACTCCAGGCGAATACTGGGATTGGTCCCATACAAAGGCCATGGCCCATTCCTTCCCCAATCCCCCCCCCCCCTACGCGCAACCCCCACAGTCCCCAATGACCCCGCTGTCGCTAAGCCCAGCTACCCACCCACCCGCTAAACGACATTGATTACGGCCTCCACAAAATAAAAACAAATTGAAAATGATTATTTAATCCAGTACTATCAAAGGTCGCCCACTATTCTCCAGTTCCTTTACATATTTTTATTTACCACATATTTTTTTCCCGTGTATAAGTATCAATGCGAATTTAATAAAATGAATACTTGGTCTCGTTTTTAACGTATAATTCCCTGTTGAAGTAGCAATTTAGCATTGTTGGCAGGGTGTTCTCGTAACCATGTTGTGAGTTAGAGTCTGATTGGTACAATTCATTCAGGGGGAAACATCATAGAACATAATAGCATACCAAGAAAAATGTTATGTCCGCGCCAGAAGCAGCTCATTTATGGGTCGTAACTCACCGGCGTCATGGTACCATCGGCAAACTGTACTGCATTATAAGTTTGCATCTATTTTGGCTCAAGAACGTTCTAGTAAGTTGTTTTAAGAATACGTGTTCAAGGGTATGTATAACAGGTAAGATGAAGCATTCCAATAAAACAGGTGCTAACAAAAGTAGTTTTTTTTTATTATTGTGCTTTGCTACCTGCTAGCAGCCTTTATAATAGCAACGACTCAGTATACTGTGCGATAGTGTATACTATTGTCCAACAAACTTGTGTCCAATTTCATAACACGCTTTGCCAAGCGAGGAGCATTGGTAAATTTCGGTTCGAATCTCGGTCCGGATATCATCATTTCGGTTTTCCATAGTTTTCTGGAATAACTCCAGGCGGATGCTAGAATACCCCCATACTGCAGACAATGGCCGATATAGGCTATTTACGGCAAAATAAGTACTTTTGGAAGCCATGTTAAAGATCTACTTGTATACACTTTGTGTATTCCTCCGCCTTATGTAAATTTACATTGCTAAGGGGCCTCATCACTTTATTCATGCGTTGCTCAAATGAAACTGTGAAATTAATAAGAAAGTAAATACATTACAAATCTGCTTAGTTTTACATTTCGGTGCATTAAAAAAAAATTGAAAGAATTAAATTTAAATAATCACAAATGGTTACCTAACACTTTTTATTCGACCTTAAGATATGGAACTACTTTCCATTCATCGTTACCAACTTTACTGGGCGCATGTCACTCAGTGCGTCTATTAAGCCATATGCATGCAGAGGTAGTGACTTTTTTCTAAGGTTAATTTCTAAAGTGATCACTTTATCGTGAACAGTTTGTAACTTACATGTTCCTGCTTCTCTGGGCAACTTGCTCCGCCTCTAATGATCTCGCTATCGACGAGACGTTAACACCTAAAGGCTGTTCACGATAAAGTGAGCACTTTTGAAATCAACCTTAAAAAAAGTCACTCCCCCTGAATGCATATATTTTAATTGGTGTACAGAGTGACATTTGCTCAGTAAAGTTGGTAACGATAGATGGAAATTAGTTCCATATCTTAACGTCGAATAAAATGTGTTAGGTAACCATTTGTGATAACTTAAAATTATTTGTTGCGCTTTCTGTTTTTTTAATGCGTCGAAATGTAAGAATGAGCAGATGTATAAAATTTACTCTCCTAAAAAGTTCACAGTTTTACTTGACCGACGCATGAATAAAGTGATGAGGCCCATGGCAATGTTAATTTTATATAATACATAATGTGCATACAAATAGGTCTTACACAGGACTTTCAAAAGTGATCATTTTACCGTGAACAACCTATACATGTACATGCCCTAACACGTTTTACTAATATGTGTGACCTATGCTTTCCAATAATGGAAGATTCGTTGATACAGTTACTTATAGGTCACCATATATCAACGTAGCTTGTAAGTCAAATTATGGCAGAAAAAGAATTGTCTAGAAAATTTTTCTATCACCGAGCTACCGACGATCTGACAGCTACTTCGTCATAATCTGCTTCCTAAAACAGAAATTTTACTTGTAATTCTAGGTTTTCATAGATATAAAGGAGAGAGTACCTTCTACGCGTATATGCTTTAGAGGAAAGAAATCTGTGGCGAGTTCTTTCGTAACGTAATTTCTTTCTCTGTTGTAGGTCCTCCGCCGCCTTGAAAGAGACATTGGGAAGAAGAGAAGAGAATATCTGATGCTGTTATAAGAATTGGCTTTCAAATGAAAGGAAACACTGCCAAATAAAGTATTGTTTTAAATATTTTGGACAGAGTTTATTTCCATTGAGGAGTTCTGCACGCAGTACGCTCACTTAATTCTGGACCGAAATAATAGTTTATGTGAATGAAGCTGTCTTTACTCATTGTATTTTGCGATCACCATAGCATCGCTTGAGAAAGGAACCAGTGAAAAGCAATAACTATTAGAAAATGATACTTTGTGGATTTAATCTTTTTAGCTTACTGGAAGTTAATACAAATGTTTGGTAGACTGTCTTCGGTGATGCTGTTTCTCTTATTCCATTTAATTATAATTGAATCATAATTAGGGTATATACTTACCAACTGTTTTTGTTTTTTCCACCTCTCTCTCTCTGTCTCTGTCTCTCTCTCTCACTCTCACACACACACATACTCAATTATTCGTATCACAGGGTCTCTGATTTCAAAGCATTGGTCATCGGATTGCACAGCGACTTCCAAATTATAAAGAAAGGCTGTGATAACGTTTTTTATGCTGCATATTATAAAAGTTTTTCATTTTCGTATGTTTCCTAACAAAAAAGAAATCCGTCAACACCATTATGCTTGCCCTATTCACGTACTCGTTTACTCGTTTTATTTTGTAGTGTCGAAATAGTAATCACAAAAAGACCATACATAAATTATTTATGCATTTACTTGGCCATAGTCAGATTCGTTGAATGGCAGATTTAATTAAATAAAATCTCTAAATTAAATTCCTTATCTTACTATAAATACTACAGAGAAAAGACACCGAATAATACAAACGTCATCTACGTCGACGATAAATCTCACCAACTTTAGTTTACACCGCTTGTGAAAAATTTAATCGAATTTCCATGCAGTGGAGAAAAAAATGAGCTCTGCCTTTATCATAAGAATAAAAATCGAATTATGGAAAACATATTAATAAAAATGTTTGATACTCCGTATTTATATAATCAAGATCCCACGTCCTTATCAAAGTAATCCCACCCCCGATATATATTGTGGAAGTATCACAGTCTCCGCACTCCAATACTATCTCGAGATCACCGAGGGTACTCCCCCGCAGTCGCACCGCACTTGCTGATCGCTACAAGTAGGTACGTTGCAACGACTCTCGCAGTGGGGGCCGCGGTGGAGTGGTAGTCAGGCCACTCGCCTCCCACCAAGGGAAAGTAGGCTCGAGCTCGATTCCCGGTGGGGTCACCCCCGAGTGCTCACATATGGCAAATGTGGGGAACGTTTCTCAGAGTGCTTCCACGCCGCGAAGATGAATTGCGAATACGAAGGGCTGCCTTTTGACCTCGACGATCGTGGAGCCGTGAACCCGCATCATCGCTAACTGGTTGTCGCCAGTGTCGATTCTGCGTAAGAGTTATCGCCATGTTCAAAAAATGCATCTCGGCATGAGAGGGCGGTCCGTACAAAGAGTCCTTTTCACCCGATTACGACCTATTGGGAAGCATGGTGGTGGCCTGTCGTGGTGCTGCATTGTTCAGTACAGTGTCCAAATTACGCATCGACTAACAGCGAAGCGTCGTGGTAGCCTGCTGTAGTTCTAGGCACTTTTATTGCAAAGTGTAAATACAGTTTACCAACGAAGCGATGAAATATACCGAGGGGCCTGGATATATACTTTTTAAAGAGAGATTATTAAATAAAATGTTCACTTTTCAGCTTTTGGGGGTAGGAATATATTTTATTTTATTTTTAAAAGAACGAATTTATTTTAACTTGCGACCCACACACAACGCACTTAGCACCGCAATCACAGTGAGCACCGGACTTGGCACCGCAATCCCAATCTCAATACCAATAATTTGATTATCTTTAGCAATCTTTCCATCAAACACTTTAGCTGCTCCAATTGTTCCATCTGCTCCACTTGTTCACCTGCTTCACTTGCTCCACCTGCCCCACCTGCTTCACATGCTACACCTGCTCCACTTCCTCCACCTGATCCACATGATCCACCTGCTCCACCTCACATGATTGGCTGGTAGGTGTCTGCACAATGTATTAATGGTGCTGTATGATATGTTCAAAGTCAATATGATGCCATATGGCTTGCATACTCATATATAATAAGCAGTAGGGAGGTAAGCTCAGAGGTTTAGTTTGACAGTAGCTGATGTGAAAGGTGGATCGTCTCGGCTATATTCTGCCCCTTCGCATAGATTTCTCTCTCGAGTTTTTTCTTTCAAGGTTATTCAAGGTCAGGGGTTAAGGCTGAGGTAGTCTGTAACTAATATGGTGACCGTAGTCTGTTATGTCATATACTTGTTGACTTTAATGTATTTTTTCTCTAGTTTTTGTTTTCAAGGTCATGGGATCAATGTCAAGGTTGCCTGCATCCAATATAGTGGTAGTAATCTGTAATGTCATATGCTGGTCGACCGTTATGATTTTTTCTCGTGTTTTTATTTTCAAGGTCATGGGATCAAGGTCAGGTTCGTATGCGTCTAATATGGCTGTATGGTAGATAAAAGTGAATTTCCATCAAAAGTGGTAGGCATAATTTGCAGTCCACAATGCCTAGTGGAAACCATTTTCTATAACCGTCATAGGTCTACCACTAGCCATGCACTCTATAAAACCTTGAACTTAAGTGATGGCCCAAAAATCACATTTACTTTTTTTATTATATTTTTCTGGTGTGTTTTACTTGTGATTATGGACATGGTTATCAAATCCTACTAGCAATCTCAAGGCATTAATGGAACATAACACACAAATTATGCACCACATTATAAACCTGTTGGTGCAATGTTTCCACAGTATCTGCTGGGATTTTTTTTGAGACTTAAGTAAATATTTTGGTGAAAATACACATTTCAAGATTTAACCATTAGATTTAAGGTTGCAATATTTAATCATGACATTTAGGATTTTGTGAATGGTTGACTATAGGTCCCCGGCTCCTGACGTCAGTGTCATGTGACTGCGATGTGTGGGACACAAAGCATGCTCACTGAACGCTGCCATACAATCAATACATAAATTGGTAACTTCTTACCTGATTTGGATTGAATAATCATATAACATAGAGTTTTTAAACGTAGTAATATTTCATTGTATTATAATTGTGTCCATGTCTACATAAAACTATTTACACTACGGAAGAAACACGTGCCTCGCCAATCACGACATGTGAAAGTTGCATTTTGTCGTATATGCAGGTATGTGTATACATCTCAGGATTTGCATTATAGAATAGTGCCAAATTACGCTGTATCTGGCCATAAATAAATAAATTCAATTCCTAAGGTTTCGTCTAACTTTATCAAATAAAAGTGGAACTTTTACACAAAAATAGTTTTAACTATTACGCAAAAAATACCGTTACAAATGTAACGTACATGTACACAACATGTGGATATTCACTTTAATGTGTGTAAAAAAAAACATCCTGACCAACACCACTAGCAGAATACGAGGCCTGCGGTATAAGGAGAAATCAAAATTGTTAAGTGACAGCAGTGGTGGATCAGTGTTTTAACTGGGGCCACGGTGCTGTAGTGGTCAGACTACTTGCCTCCTCCTAAGGCGAACCGGTTTGATTCCCGGCGGGTCCACTCCCGAATTCTTGCACATGGGAATTGTGCTGGCCGGCGAGTTTTCTCTGGGATTTCCCATTGGCCCTGGCCTTGCATTCTGGCACTGCTCAATTCTCATCGGCTCTTAAGACCACAATATTAAGAGTTTCCCAAATCCCTTTACACCAGTGCATGCATTTTCGTCTGAGGAAGACCAAACATATATGTTGTAAATTTTCTGTCAAGTGTCTTGCATTTTAGAATAAATAACTATTATTTCTGTGTAACATCAATGACTTTTTATGTGGGATTCTAAAAATTTCAAAATTTCCCGTATTATTCCAGGTTATCAACTAAAAACAAGAAAAAATATTAATATCTTTTTGCCCTAAGTTTCCTGCTTTATTTTGAGTATTTTCATTTCTCAAAACCAATTTGTTACAATGAAGAACTTGCCAGTTGTAGGGTGAATCTACATAACTCAAGGTCAGTGCTAAGAGTACGCAGTGCCTTACTGTAAACAGCAACGCACCACATGTTGAAAAGCAGCATCAGCGACTGTGACTGGATACTTCTCACCATTGGCAAGTGTGAGATTCTAGGCTTTCATTAGGTGGTTGGAAACCTACTGACCACCTGAATAGCCCCAGGTACTGTTTGGTACAACATTCAATTGTGGCTCATGAAATACTGACATGTAGCAGGACGTCGACTGCCAAGTGAAGACATGTAGGAAAAGCATTCACGTTAGCAATCAATGTATTTGACTTGTGCAACAATCAACTCGCATCCTATGGTGTATAGGATTTCCTCGGAGATGTGTGTAAGTAGGTCACCATACATCACACACTACATGAACAAACATGGAGTCAAATATGTACCGTTCATACAACCAGCCATGTAAATAAATCACTAATTTGGTGTAGCTGCCCTGCTATAGGCCATTCACAGTAAAGTGACCAATTTTTGAAGCTGTTTCATCAGACATAATAACCAATAAAAACATTTCATTCAGGCATCTTGTTTTGGGTACGGTGAATGAATACACTGTGTTTATTACTCACGTAGTAGGGTTTACATTAACAATTGGTGGAAGGATATAAAGAGGTTGAAATAAAAAAAAGAAATAAGGGCTTCAAAAGTGCTCACTTTATCATGAACGGCCTATGTCAAAATGTAGACCAATGTAACTGTTGAAAACTTAAAACACTCTTGTGACATGTAACGGGTTAAAAACCAAAATCATTCTTTACATTCTCCATAGCTTAACACTAATAGGTGATGCACACAGTAAAATAAATTTATTAGTTTTACTTGGAGTCAGCACATTGTAATTCCACCCCAAAATTATAGTAAGAATGGTGTTATTTAAAGAGAAATACAGGTACTTTTTTTGTCTTTATAAGGACCCCGTGTTATTGTTATTTGACATACTTAACTGCTTTATATTTTAAAAAATTTCAATTTGAAAATGTCAGCAAAGCTGCTTCTCAATGTAAATTACTTTTTTTTCCGCAAAAAAGGAGTCATTGTTGCACTTTGGTGTCTCGTTTTTCTTGCCTCTTTTGGATTGTTGTATTTGCAAAAAAAAAAACATTAATTCAGTAAATCCTATCATTGTTTTCAATTTTGTTGCCGTGTTTCAAATTGCAGTATCCTATGTGTTGCTGTTCCATTTTCTTGTTAAATGCGTAATAGTTTTTAAATTAAAGATTCCGTATCATCTGGTATTTTGTGTTAAGCAAAGTGCTAGTATGGAAATATATTTTCATTTTAAAAGTTTATTTCAAGGTTACCAATTATGTAAATGTCATGTCACAGAAATTTTACTTAAGATCAGTTTTTATTTTGGCGTCTTTTTACAATATATAAGTTGGAACATTTGTTCCCCCACTTCTCTAGAGCTGGGTTCGAATTCACTCTCTCACACACACACTGTCACTTACCCTTCATCCCTTCAGCACCCACAGTTCTACACATTCCCTCAATCCCTTTTTAAGGAAGTGGGTATAATTTCAAACACCCATTTTCATTTCGAAATTGTTAAAATTTCCAATGCATAAGCCATAAAATAATCAACCAGATCAACACATTTGCTTATGTTGTTTTAGTTTTTGTACGAACAAGTGTTCATCAAACGACAGGAATAAGCTGTATAATTGTTATGAATAATTGATCTTACAGTGTAGGACATGTGTGGAGGACATCGCTCTCGCCGCTATTGGAATGGGATATTCATGACTCACTCATGCCCTTACCGCAAATTAGGGTGGTGACAATTCAACATCATAGCCATGATGCACTTTTCGAGAGCACACAGCCAGGCAAAGGCCCTTGGCTCGTAAATTAGAACACACATTAAGTTAGTTTAAATGAACATGTTACTTTGAGAAGCAATACCGATGTTAGGTGAACATTTTTTCTTTTAACAGTACTCATATTTTTCAGTGGCATTCAGCCTTTTAGGTATAAGTATTTGGAAAAACTAATATATTTAAGTCAGTGTAAACCGACTTTTTCACAAGGGGGACTGTTTAGTACGGATGGCAAAAAAATGTAGTTTTGTGCATATTTTTTTATAAAGGATTCCTTTATATTTCTAAAAATTTTGCTTCATAATTTCCCTGATCTTTGCTGTGTAGAATTTTTTGTTATAAGTTAGGCTTAATTCAAAGGTGAAATTTTGGAGAATGACTGGCCAATTTCTGTACTTCTCGAATATGCCATTTTCAATATTTTATCTTAATTTAGTTATACTAATTAATTGGTTAGCAAATTTTCACTTGGATACTAAGTACATTCTTTGGACAACACTCAAATGTTGACTATAGTTGCTGTGAAAACTTATCTTATCGAAAGGAGATTATCACATTCATTTTGTAACAAAGTACTAAGTTAATTTAAGTTTGAAGTTTCGAGTAAAAATGAAGACACTTGGTAATTTAATGGGTCGTTATCTCTAAAAGGTGCCTCTTATTTACGTTAAATCAGAATATTACAACACAACTCCATGCTTTATACAAATTTATGCTTGTTCCACTGTCACACAAAAATCATATCACTGTTTTAAAAATAAAAACCCAAAATTGCTCTAATTACAACTCGTTTGACACTGGCTTTCCTATGTATATATTCATTCGGGATAAACACGATTGTTTAATTTAAATCAGAATTTGTAATATTATTTTAATTTTCACGCAAACATTATTACAATTTTAAAAATATAAACGTAAAATTGCGTTAATTTTAACACGTCTGGCACTTTGTGTGCATGTATTGTTATGGGAGAAACCGGATTGTTTTGGGTCATGCTTCTACTATTACTATTACTATATCGAGCTTCACTAAGCGTGCTCAAAACAACAGCAAGTTGCCAGACCTATCTTTATGACCGTGATGACAGTTACCAATTAGTGGACACCGTGCGGGTACTTTGAATAATAATTGTAATTTACAGTCACTACGAAATCTTTACTCTGTGCCACGTAAACGGAAATTCAGTGAAATACACTGGTACTTAATGACCTTGAATAATCTATTGGTACACTGAAGATCAGTACTAATCACTGGCATATAAACCGACAAAATATCACTGAATAAATCAGTACTATTTTTTTCTTTCACTTTCTTTAGTGATTCTGTTTTCAGCGAGTTAGTTCAACACCTATTCAGATTTAAAGTGTACACTTTACAAACCAGTGTTCCAGTAGTGTTTGCAGGTGGCGATATGCACTGTACCTGATGCTAGACCTGGAAGACATACTGCCACACTAGACGGTTAAAAAAGAAACTTTTCACTCATGTAGCTAAGTTGGTAACTTGTAAGCAACTCACTCCCTAGAGAAAACAATTTCTATCATCTGCTAAACAACCATGACTCTAAATAAAGCTGAAATACTTGAGCTCTCTTAGTTTAATGAAAAATATCCCATAATAAATTTCGTTTTATAATTTGTACGAATAGCAGAGATAGCAATACAAATCGATTTCTTCAAACTAATTACATTTGTTTTCTAAAATGTACTGTTCTATACACCGAACATCTCATATATAGCAAGTCTGTGTATTTCCACTGTCTTATTAATTACATAAAAATCCTTCCGTCGTTATGCCTTTTGAGTGAATTGGCATGACATATAGTGTTTTAAAGTGCTAACTTTTAATCCAAACGTATATGACTTAACCACTGTTCGAATCGAACAACACTGTAGTTAAATGTATCGTCTTAGAAGACTCCGTAACGCGTATCGTATTTGAAAGGGTATTAAAATTAGACGTTCGAGAAATTCACAGGGTAAACAGCAGTACTACAATACTAACACCAAGAAGAACGTCCGCTATCACAACCAGATTTATTAGACAGAATACCCATCATGCATACGTAGGTGACATAATTATTCTTGCAGCTCGGCATGAGGTACAAAAATTTGGGAAATCAATAATGTGTCCCCCACATTGGCTGCTATAACCACTGCTACAAGACGCGGCGTTGAGAGAAAAATACTTTGGATGTCAATCTGGGGTATCTCCGTTCATGTTACTTCGATACTTCTTCGACGATAGTTGAGTGATCCGGTGAATGTAGTTGGCATTGTGGTCATCCAGGAACCACCGGACGATGTACAACATGTGGTCGCACATTGCCCTGAAGGTAGGAGACAGCAATCGACTTCAACACCCCCCAGGATCTAAATGTTGCTACAGGCTGTTCACGGTAAAATGAGCACTTTTGAAAGCCCTGCTTAATATCTAATTGTATTCACGTTGTGTATTCTTCCGCTATATCTAAAATTAACATTTCAGTAGGCCTCTTTACTTGCCATATGTATAATTAACATGGCATGGGCCTCTTTACTTTTTTCATACGTCAGTCAAGAGAAACTGTGAAATTATTAGCAAAGTAAATATTTTACAAATCTGCTCATTTTTAAACTTAGATGCATTGAAGAAAACTGAAAATTAGATAAATAATTTAAGTTTTCTCAAATGGTCGACCTAGCCTTTTTTATTCGACGTTAAGATATGGAACTACTTTTCATCCTCCGTTATCAACTTAACTGTAAAAATGCCACCCAGTGCGGCCATTAAAATATATGCAGGCAGTGGCAGTCATTTTTTTTAAAGGTTCATTTCAAAAGTGCCCACTTTATCGTGAACAGCCTTTAGTCAGCATACCAGCAGTGCAGACTAGGTGAGAGCGGGACTGGAATTCGATGGTACCCCAGACGATAACTCCAGGTACTGGGTCGGTATGACGGTACATAAATGCAAGACTCAGGCGTGCGCCACATTGCCGCCAAACACGGATGCGACCATCGTGGTGATGCAAGCAGAAGCGGAACTCTCCAGAGATGACGATGTCATGCAGTTCGTCCCTACAACCCTAACGTACCACGCACCATCGTAGCCGAAAGCGCCTGTGGTGAGCAGTCAGTGGCAGCAGCAGTAATGGGCACCTGAACAAGATGCCCTGGTGTTGCAGACGGCGACGAACCGTGCGTGCAGACACAGATTGATGAGGCACATGCCTGAGCTCCAGCGAGAGGGTGTTTGAAGTGGCTGTACTGTCCGTAAATAGCCAAGCGCACTAGATGTCTGTACTCGTGCTCGTTGGTGCGACGGTGCCGTTGACCTCACGGCACGTCGGAAACTTGTTCGTAAGGTTGTAGTGTTCTTCAACATCGCATGCTTACTCGGTCTGTACCCACTAACTGCCGGGAAACATAATTCCATGACCTCGTAGCAGTTCCCCGAACTCCACTTATACGGGCTGATTTTGAGCAACGGAGACAAACTGCAGGAGATGATCCCTGAAAGGATAAGGAACAAAAAAGGTAAAATGGACATACGTCCAGAAATGCATGGGTTCATCACCATGGCGGTGAAGTGCTCACATATCGATAATATGAGTCCGCTTCACTGCTTTTGCAGACTCACCTTGGAGTGGGCGTGTGTAACGTAGTGCAGTGCTGTGGGACAATGGCCCGGTATTCCAATCGGGAACAGGCCGACATGGTCTTTACATAAGTACAGGCAAATGGCAATGAGCGGGAGGCAGCTTGACTGTACCGGGAAAAGTATCCCCTTCAACAGCAACCATGCCATAAAATGTTTGCAACAGTGTCGCTGTTTGTGTGAGAGACTCGTTTACGGTAATGGGTAACCGTGAATGGCGGGTGAGCCAGGCACATACAGCGGCCTTGGAGGAACATGTGATCAACACTGTGGAAGATGACCCCGGTATCAGCAACAGGAAGATGGCCCGCCAGAATGGGGTAATCCAGATGACCGCGTGGAACATCCTCCACAACAACTGCTACTACTCGCATCACTTGCAACGTATGAGGGCTTATTACCGTCAGACTTTCCTTCTCACGAATGGTTTTGTCACTGGTTTGTTGCACGTGCCACTGAAATGTTGGGATTCCTGTCATCCTTCCTATTCACGATGAGTCCCCCTTTACATGGGGGCGATATCGTCAACATACACAGCTCCCATCTGTGGGGCTACGCAGAATCCAGTGGTATTGTGGTAACGAACCATCATTAACAGTTCAGCCTTAATGTATGTGTGTGTGAGTGTAGGGAGCGGGGGATTATTGGCTACCGCCTCGTGGTAGCAATCGTCCTTCCACAATTCATCACGGGCGAGGCATATCTGTGCTTCCTGCGAGTGACCCTGCCTCCTCTGATGGACTTTGGTGGCTTTGGTGTTACGAAGGGTTGTGTGGCTGCTACGTCATGTTGCTCTAGCCCACTTCTGCATTACCATGTGGAGGCATCTCTACGTCTTCCCGGTCGATGGATCGGACGATATGGTCCAGTGGCACGGCCCGCCTGGTCGCCGGACCTCAACCCTTTCGATATATACCTGTGGGGGCACCTGAAATGTGTCGTGTATGTGGAGCCCATCCCGCACGTGCAGACACTAGAACAACGCATTCGTGCTGCCTGTGATGTCATTCGGATGCAGGATGGAACATTTGAACGTGTGCAGCAGTCGCTGCTGGGGCGCGTAGGCGCATGTTTCGAGGCCCGTGGGGGCCACTTCAAACACCTCATCTAACGGCGGCCTCATGGCTGCATGTTGTGCACTCTGTTGTATTGTACAGGATTTATTAATTAATAAATTATCTCTAGCATGGAAACCATGCATTTCCGGACATATATCCATACACTCCTTATCCTCACGGATCGTCTTCTGCAGTTTGTCCCCACTGCTCAAAATCATCCGGTATACTGTTTATAGTTTTCGCCATTGGTGCGCGTGCTGCGTCACTTGGCTGACCAACTAGTGATGTCATTGTCCAACCCTACTCTACACATTCATCGAGTGTGGGTTTCTTCATGTGCTTCATTCTTGGTGTTGCCATTTTAATATCCAGAAGCAGAGAAACTGTTTACTAAAAATAAAATGTCAGCCTGTACAATTTTCAAAATACTCCAAAATCACTACATATAAAATGTTTATTAAAGGTGTGCCTCTTAAGCATATAATTGCAGTTGTTGTCCTGAACTACATTATGCATCCCAAATTAAATATAAACAGCTCTGTGTTTATTCTTTTAATGAATAACTAAATAAATGCCTGACATGCTACAGCCATTTTGTCTTCTCAAGTAAATAAATAATTAAAATCCTGCTGATATTTGCTGCTTTTGTTTAAAGGTTGCGTGGAAATCTGTGTGTCTTAGAGAATATTTTTTGTACAACACAAAATATAGTTTTATTTACATTTGCATGAGTCTGTGTTTTATATACGCAAATCCAATAATTTATAATTTTATTAGAAAGCAAAGCCTCAAGTGCTCTTTAGTTTTATGCTGTTTTCAATTGTTAAGTACGAAATACAACTGTCTTGATAAAAACAATAGATTTCACTGGTAAATGCGATAGAAGCCAGCTGAAAGTCCCATCCAGGGTTAATAAGGATGAGGTGGATGAAAACCTGAAAACAAAACAATAAAACCTCAGAAAATTGCAATAAGACGTACGTTACATTCCTCCCAAAATTTCTTCGACAAAAATATCAGTATACAAAATAAATATAGCAGAACACACATACATTAAATTCTCTGTTTGAAAATGTAAGCAAACTTTTTAGAACAGCCAGTGAATTTTCAAAGTCAGTTAATTTTCGAGGGATTAATTACTTTACGCTATCTCGAGTGGGGAAACATGTGGGAATCGTGATGGACGATGCCACTGGTCGGTGAATTTTCTCAGGGATCTCCGATTCCCCCGCCCTTGCATTCCGGAGCTCCTCCATGCCCACCTCTCTTCACCATCATCGGCTCTAAAGACCTCGATGTTCAGAGCCCTACAAATCTCTCCACTCTCTCGAGTGTAGACGTATTATCATGCTACGTACCATCGTCACAGACATATTGAAATAGTGTTTAAACTGTTACCTTTTGTTGTACCATATAAGCCGCGAAAAAGATATACATTAGATATTTCGGTACTGCATATTTAACAGCCCTGTTGTTTACATATAAGTAGTTGATGCCACCGTGTTATTATTATAGCCCACTAATTACTCTTCGTACTGTTCTCTGTTATGAGTATAATGGTTGTTGCAAGAGCTTAGCAGAAACCAACCAGACGTTGCCCTTATCCATTATTCGCTTGGGTTTGAAATAGAACTAGCTACAGTGCACTGTGAGAAAGACGACAATAACGACACACTACGACTTCATTTTGGTGAACAGGGACATCACAACACATCTTTTGGAAACAATAATAGTGAGAAATACAAGCTCTAATTTTCCGAGCGCTAGCAGTGCCAATTTGACAGTTAGAAAGTTAAGTTTCAGTTTTACATCACACTATTTATCCAAAGAAAGGATAAGGCTGGCGGGATGTTCTTATGGCAGTGGGATTCCGAAACAACTGATTTACCGACTCGGTGTTCATCAATGCTGCCTTGCCGAAGGTTGAGCGAAAACCGTCAATGATTTGTCCTCCTCACCATTCGAGCATGACTATTTATAGCTTATTGATAACTAAGAACTCATACAGTTGATAATTATGTTTGAGTTGGGTGGAAAATGAAGCAATAGTACTTGTGTTATTGCGTTATGTCATAGTTCTTACTGCATATTATATTGAGCGCATGTATTTCCATATTTTGCAGGATTTTGCCTGATGGTGAAACGATACATAAATGTAAATCAACATATCTATGACCACAGACTGCGTGCACCCACGAAGCGCTGTTGTTGCTTTACAGTTCTCAAGGTACCTAAAAGGGTAAATATGCTGTTGAATTATGATTTACATTAAGCAAACCAAACCAACCCAAAATAGTACAGATGAATCATAGGTGTCGTGTTAAATATGTGATTCTCATGTATATTCAGCGTAAATTTATGTTCCATGGAAGGATTGCTGAGGATCGTACATGGTACTTCCTGGCCGCATCTGCAGTTTTAGGGAATAAAAATATATAATATTTGATCCTGTGAAGGTTGTCTATTGTGTGAGCTACACACTTGTAAGCAATGACCTCAAGAAGCCGTGATAGCAAATTATAGTTGGTTAAACATTGGGATTTTCTGCGTAACTAAGCCATTATCATTTGTTCATCGGCTGCTGTATTTTAGTTAACTGGATTACCATGCTTCGATAAATAGTTTTTAATGTTCATTAAAGTACAGAATTTTCCACAGCGACTTAAACTGGGTCATGTCACCGAGCATCATCTGTGTTAACAAATAGGCTAATTATTTTTTTCGATCTTAAATCGTGAATTGTCCTCAGTATCAGCAGTCGCCAAGCTTCGTGGATATGAGGTAGGAGAGGTGAACGTTCCAAGCACTCGAGTGGTTTGCAGCCCACTATAGTCAGGAGATTCTGTCGTCTTCAACCTCTAGACATAACTGATGTGTAACTAAATATGTAGGAACGCTTAGTTTTCTCAATATATATTTCGAGACTGGCAATATTTAACATGTTGTAGCTTACTGTCTCATATTTTGATTTAATCACTTCGATTATGTTCGGTAATTGAAATTCTGCGTGCGTGTTACAGACTTACATTATTGAAGTTACAAATCCTGATTAACTCAATTATACAGGAGATCCAAAACACACGTAAACCAAATATGCAATATAAGGTACAATTGAGCACATTAAATTTACTCTACATTCATTTTGCAATAGTTCACCACTTCTACGAACATAACTCTGCATTATATTCAGATTACAACTTTGAACTGGAACACCTCAATACTGATTTCTTTTACTAAGAGTCACTTGCAAGTACTTCACTTGAGTGAGCGAATTTCGTATGGTCAAGTCCAAATAGAAAATGGCTTAAATAGAAGCAGGAGTTAACCAACACTTGGCCGGATCATTAGTAAATACATAGTTGTGAAGTGTGGTATGATGGGTCAGTACTGCCCTAAGATGGTATGGTATCTACCAGTTTAATACTTGCAACAGGTGCATTTTTTACTCTTCTGTAGGATAACAGGTTGCTTACCTGGAGGTGGTGGGTGGTGGTGGTGGGGTGGTGGCGGCGGGTGGTGGTGGGGTGGTGGCGGCGGGTGGTGATGGTGTGGCGGAGGTGGTGGATGATGGTGGGGTGGTGGAGATGGTGGGTGATAATGGGGCGGGTGTGGATGGTGATGGTGCGGCGGAGGTGGTGGATGATGGTGGGGTGGTGGAGATGGCGGGTGATGATGGGGTGGGGGAGGTGGATGGTGATGATGTGGTGGTGGGGGTGGGTGATGGTGGTGCGGGGGCGGCGGTGGCCAAGACATCTCAGGGCAGGTGGCTGCGACTGTAGCGGCTCTCCAGCTGTGGGACATAAAACAACATTGTCATGGTACCATCCTTCATTGTCCTAATACAGACAACCCAACTGACTTGCAGTGGCTTTAAAGACTCCAATGACCAGTGAAAATGGAATAACATCAATTTCCCTTCTCGAACTTTTCCTTAACTTAGATTATTTATATGACAAGTGGTGAATCAGAGCAGAACATTTTAAATAACTACAATATGATTTGCTTAAAAATAACAAAAATATTAATAAAATATTTTCCATAAACATAGAATGTGTATGTGCATATTATGTTTTAAATATACATGCGGATACATTAAAAGGGTTCAAACAGTCTCCATATCTCACATTGTCATCAATCTGTTGAAAAGTGTGTTTTATGCCTGTACATTCAGTAAATACATAGTATGTATTTAAACCAAAATCGTAGTTGGTGATTTTACACAGATTTAAGTCTGTAACGGTTTTGAATAATATCTTCAACGTTGATTTTCCAGAAGCCTGATTTATAGTTGAAAACGAACTTTGATTTTAACCTGCCTTAAGCAACACTGCCTTATGCACACTTTAAATGCAATCGTACTTAAAACCTCCTTAAGGCTTGCCGCCTACTTAGACCACCAAACAATGAGACCAGCTTCACTAAAATATGTTTACCTAATTTCAAAATTGCAGATCTCCGTGGCGCAGTCGGTTAATGCGCAGCCAATCCGGGGAGCTGGAGGCTCCGGGCTCGAATCCCCGGCAAGGCATAGATGTTAATTTAAGTTAGGTTATAAGTTTAGTATGTAAGCTAAGCTTTCAAGCATGAAATCAGGGGACGTTAGAAAACCCTTTACAATACAATAATTTAAAAATTGCTCAATAATTTTCAATAATGGTTTCTTGCGAATTTCACATCTGAAGACTATTTCCCGTTTTCTGTTAATGTCTCTGATGACTTTTTTAAATGTGAGAATGTCTGGAACCGACACTGTGACAATAAATTTAACATATAAAAAATTTTAACAAAGGGTTTTTCAAAGTACTGTAGCCACATGCAGCATGCCTTTATTACAGGGATACTGATGAAAACCTCGCACCTCGTAGAGTATAGTTACAGACGAAATACTGTACGTCAGTTCAGTGCCTTGTGCGCTTAGAGGCGAAAGGGCATATGACGCACGTGCCTGTGTCGTCTTGCTTTCCGAACGTTTAGACCTCAGACACGGGAAATACATTCCGGTGAACGGAACGCCTTAAGGTTTAGCACCATGATAACTGTATAACCACAGACAATAATTTACAGATAGTCCCTGAAGTAAATTCTCGTCACTGACTATACACATAAATTTTAAGTGCACATTCCTCTCCTATGTCTTAACATTTAATTGAAGAATTCGAAAGCCAAATTGACTTTCTTCCGTCATATTTTCCTCACCTCGATGATTCTACCTAGCGTGGTGTTGATATTAATTATGTTACCATGCTCAAATACGCCACAAGACAAAATTGTGGCCTTCTCTGACTGGCCGCATTTATTATTACTGCATCATAACACATGCTTATAATAAAAAAACTCTTGCGATTGTATAGCATCAGCTTCTAGTTAAACAAATCACATGTGTAAGTAAGGCGTAAGCTTTCTTCCAGCAGTCACCATCATAAGTAAATTAAAATTAGTATTTACGTATTCCCTGAACATTATGTAGCTTTACCTAGAGGCATTTTGTAATTGGTGTACCCACATCCTCCACCCTTTTGATATCGAACCTTGTTCATGGTTTCTCCCATTCCCTTTATTCGGGTGTCTAGTTGTCGTTTGATTCCTGTTGTGCAAATCTCCGCTTACTGCTATTCGAGACACAATACTTGTTAAGCCTTCTATCCATCTAAGTTCTTGTTCATTGCATCATGTATTTGACATGGAATGGCCAGTTACACTTCCTACCGGATATCGCAGTCAGTGACAAAATCTGTGAAGAAGTGAAACACCACGATGCGCAAGACTTCTGAACAGCTTTCTGGTGACAGTTGGTGAACCTTGAGCCACAACACTTCCAGTGTTTTGCCAGCTCGTTTAGTGCGGTTCCGATGAAGGTGGTGCAGGTGTCAGTAATCAATAAGCAGGTCCACTAAGGCAGGGAGAAAAGAAGCATAGCAAACATCGGGTTTTAGAGTAGATAGATGCATCTATTGTCAGACATCCAAGAGTAACCATCAGCTTACACATCCTCCGGATATGAGATCAAGGAATTCATCATGGAGTATCAACACTAGTTATTGATGCTTGTACCTCCTTAAGGGTATGTTTCATTCAGTTGCCTATCCTGCTTATGCCACATACATCACAACTCCATGCACTGCAGGCACAGTTCCTGTCCATTTGTTGGTGATGCAGATAGTGCACGGAGCTTCGTGTTTCTTAAAATATGATTTTTCCTTGGTCGGTACTCTCCCGATAGTTGGGTTGTCGTTCCATGTCTTCCAACACTTTGCGAACTTCATTTATTTCCTGGTCCACTTTTAAAATGTTCTTTCAGCTACGTGGGACGCGTCTTAGGCTCTGGTATGAAAATGTACTAGATGGTGATGCGAGTGTTGGCTGGGTTGCTCGAGTACACACGGCCGGTGTCTTAGATCCGACGAGTGTGTCCGTGGTACGATCAGTCGGGAAATCCCGTTCGTGCCATGGAAAGTAACGAGGAACATGGGCTGACAGTTTGACTGAGCCCTGCTTAGGTTCCTTTATACAGCACAGGTCAGATGAGGTTGGACTCGAACTGGAAGTAGTTGAAAATTATCTTGCTAGTCCCCAAGTCCAGGTAATATTGAAAGTTGAGAACTGAAGTATATGATAAAAGGGGTGACAGAATAAGTAGGTGTCCCAGTAATGCTTCGGCTAAGAGGAACGAAAATTATTATTACTATTTTATAGTCACTGGGGACAAGGGCCAATGGGACTCCCCATAGAGGTTTCTTTGAGTGAGGAAGGACTCCACTCGCTTGAGATGTGGCGAGAGTGCCAGTCATAGTTATCCGAGAGGGGTAACAAAAAAATTTACACTATTATCATTTTCCTAAAAAATATTATAACCTCTAGTCAGTTTTTAAGCATGACGCTTCGGTAGGTTCTTCTCTTGTCTTATCTGTTATTGCTTATTTAGTTAGCTAATCCCATTATGTATCTTCCTATGAAGCTGCTCTGGAGAGACAAGATTGATGGTAAAACATCGCTGACCAACAAAATGGATTCACGGCGTCAACTACGACGTAGTAGCGGTACATTGCCAGGAAGGATGTCTCGCAAAATTTCTTTACAGTATTTTATGGAAAAGTAACTAGAAATTGTTATTATAAAAATGCCTGTTTTGCAGCTTAAATATGCACATGCTCTTCTGTAATATCCTGGAGATCAGCAGTCTATAACACAAAAAAGGGTGCAGAACTTTATAAAGCCCTCTTTTATTGAGAAATTACTAATTATCATGCAGTGGAGTCTGACTAAAGCAGCATTACGAAACATCACATATTTTATGAAAGTTGCAGTTTCCCGATTATTCTTTAGGGAAATTTTCGCCGGTGAAAATGGTTAAAACAGGTGTGTTTAGGATAATATTTAGATACGTATATTCCAGGGTAAAAATTTTAGTCTTAGGTGAACTCTTTAAGTGATAATATCGCCATTTAAAGTTCCGCGATTGCGGCTGCAAAAATTGAAGATTTGCAAGCCATGAAAGTGGCTTGAGACTAGCGTTGATAAGGCATGTTATGCTCATCACTTCTCACTATTTCTTTAGCTTCACTGCCTCAGAAGTACAAAACAGTCCCAGATGAGTGAGGCCACTTAACTACTGTATTTCAACTTTGGTATTTTAAATAGCAGTGTTTGTGCTCTCAAGTCTTATGAAACTGAGCACATTCAGCTGAGCGCTTAGTTGGTGTGTCCGATTGTACTGCAGTAATTTTCCTCCGAGTGATATTCATTTCCCATTTAAAGTAAGGCAACTGTATAGTTCTTTACTATATTTGCCTATTTGCTAGCCTTCTAGGTGAAATGTACTTTCTTAAATTGTTTATGTCGGTAATCTAATCGGGATGGGCGGCGTAAAGGCTCTTACAAACTAAGACTAACCTTACACCTAAAAAGACACACACGAAAAAAATGTCTGATAAACTTCCTAAACTGAATTGGATGTTTTTAAAACGCATATTGTATGTGAATAATACCACACATCCGGCTACAACAAATATGGGAAAGTTTAGCATTGCTACTACATAAAGTTGGGAAGTTTGCTACGCATTTGCCTGTTTCCTGAGCAAATCTAGGAACGTTAGTATGGATGTATGGTAAATTACTTTACCATTCGCCCTTTGTTTCTCTACGTATGCACTCGTACTCTAAATCTGCGAACAATTTCTTATAGTGCATGTAGACCTATGGACCCGTCTTACCCGATATTTAAACCCAGGAAACCTCGCACTGCAAGTAGGTGTTCCAGCTAACCACAAGGTTGCGGCGTACGCCATCCATTGAGGAAACAAGGGATAGCAAACAAGAGCGTGTATAAGTTTGTTGAGTAATTATCTCTACTCGTTTCTAAGAAAGGCGACTTTGAAAAATTTGCACATTTTTTACGTGCGCCAGTCATCAGCAACCAACTGACCAGAGCGGAGATAGGTACACGGCTCTACGGCATTAACCTTATTCAGTTGAAATACACGTAAACTGCTTACAAGATATACTGAAATTGAGATTTTTAAATCAGAATACCCTAACTAAGTGATGATAACGAAGTACCAAGTTTATCTACCAGTGCTTCTAGTAGTGGTGAAAAAAAATGTCAATGTGAAACTGTTATATGTCAGTATTATGAAAACTACATGTAATTTGGTTTCACATCAGCAGATGGAGAAACACCGTACCTTCAGTGCATTATTTGTGATGAATAGTTGTCCAACGAAGCAATGATACGAAGTGAGTCGAAAGGTGTCTTACAAAAAAAAAACATAATTATGTGACTGAGAAACACTCCAACATTTTAAAAGACTTTTGTTGGAACAATCCAAACAGGCAACAGTATTTACGAAACAGTCAACTATAAGTGATAGAACACAGGAATCCAGCTATGCTGTGGATGAGTTGTTAGCTAAAAAATAAATTAATCGTACACAATGGCCGAATCAGCCATTTTGCAGACATGTTGTGAAATCGTAAAAATTATGTTTGGTGAGGAATTCAAAAAACAAGTTCTCAAAATTCTTATGTCCAATAATACCTTTTGTGGGCACATTACAGACATATCTGATGACTTTGGATCTCAAATAATTGAATTGCTTGAAGTGACTGTTTTGTTACGCAATTTGATGAATCAACTGACATAATAGGCAAACCACTGCAGTTACTGCCGTTGCAAGATGTATTTGTAAGAATAAAAGAATTGAGTAATTTTTGTTTTGCTAAGATCTCCCAGAAATAACAAAAGGGGAAGGCATTTTTTATTTAGTAAACTGACATTTTCTTACTTTCTTACTACAGGCTTGTCATGGCAGACTTGTTTGAGTGTTTGTACAGACGGGTGTCAAACTATGACAGGTCACTTTACATATTTCTTAGCTTTAGCCAAGAAACATAATCCAGAAATTATCGTTACACATCGTTTTCTGCACAGAGAAGCTCTGATTGCTAAGTCGTTTGTTCCTGAGCTCGAAGAAGTTCTACAGAAGGTTATAAAAGTGGTAAATAACATTAAAAGTAGACCTTTAAAATCGAGATTGTTTACCTCTTTGTGTTCTGCTATGGAAACTACCCCCACCCAACGTCTTCTGCACATAGAAGTTATATTAGGTCGGGTACTTTGGAGAATTTTTTTGACTCAAGGAACAACTTTTATTGTAAAGGGTTAGCTAAATTTGCTAATTTTCTCAGTGATGATGCCTGGCGTAGTAACCTCAATTTCCTTGTAAACATATTTAAAAAGTTATATTTATTTAATAAATTATGCAAGGAAAAAGGAAAACCTTTCACTATTACGAATAAAATTGCTTATTGTAAGGAAGAGATTTCGCTATGGAATACCATAATTGGAGACGAAAATAAAGTTGACGTGTTTGATATGACCTAAAAATTACGAAGTTAACCAAACATTTCTTGATTTAATTTTGAAGACTTTATAGTTGTCAAGTAAAAATATTCAACAATATGTCCCATCCTCTGATATTGCTTCTTTTGGCTGGATAATAAACCCTTCTTTCCACTGATCAAACATACGAGACTACATATTTCACCACGCAAGAAGAACGCGAGTTGACACTTGACAGACTTAAGGAATATACCGTGGACTTAAGCTATAACATTCACTAGAAATCGCGTCATTCTTTTTTCTTTTGGAAGAATATGCAGTAATCATAGAAAAGGTATGAAGACTTTAATTCCGTTTTCTACGTCCTATAGTTATGACGGTGTTTATCTGCAACGAACACAAAACTAAGAATCGATCACAGCTTAAGAATTCGGAGGACGACATAAGAGTATAGTTGTAAACCATCCTACTACAAATTAAGAAGCTAATGAAACGAAACGAACGAAGCTCAAATGTCTCACTAACTTTAGAATGTAATGGCCTGTATACAAAAAAAAACACTATTTAGTTGGTGTGCTTTTTTTGTAAGATAAAAAGTTCTATTTAAAATTTTTATATAATACAACCGGAAAATGTGTCATACTTACTGTCACTTGTATTATAAAATAAAAAATGAATATCCTAGAATCCCCTAATCATACAAATTTTGTTAGATAAGGGAATAGGTATGAGGAACACTTTCTAAAAGAATATTATTTAAATGCTAAAGCTTAAATTTTCTCTAGTTTTACCTAGGATAACCACGAAAACAAACATACATCATATAAATAAATATATATATATATACAAACACACATATATATATGGTATTTTATATAACTTACGAATTGGTGATTTGGCATTTAGTGTGTCTCAAGTTAAAATATTTGCCAACCGCTGCAAATACATGCACATATCGTAAACTCGGCCTAAATAATCCTTAATAAGGGTAATTACGTTGTCACAATACTTAAATATAACTTCTTGTTGAGAAACTATACCATTTTGAACGATAGAGACATGTGACCGCACTCGCGACCATGCTGATAGACATGTTTGTGCGCTAGTACATTGATTATGCAGACCTTACCGTCAGTACATAATAATTTATATTTTATCTGCACATATGGAAGAAAATAGTTATACGTTTAAAAAATGCTATCAGAGCAGCACTCTTAACATCACAACATCTAACAAAAGAGGCTCTCTTTTGTTAGATCAGTTAAGATAGGTGGCAATTGTAAAATGTACCTTGGCAAACCTGCGCTATGAACACATAACATGACGTAAGAAGCACGGCTAGAATATGGTTAGGTCCAAGATGGCAGCCACGCCCCTCACCTGAAAGTCTCTCAGGAGCACGCTGATTACAGCTGGCGCGCAGGTAGGAACGTACAGCGACGGGACTTGTGTCGTGTGGCAGTTTCGTCCTGTGCGGGATAAGGCGGAGCTCTGGCGCTACGCTCTAACTGCCGCGAGGCGTTTATCACTCCTAAAACATCACGTGCTCCCGCTGATAACGCCGCATTTGCGGGATTAGCTTATCGATCACTCTCGCCGCTGCGAGTGCTTTGTTTCCACATCTCTGTGGCAAGACTCGCCGCTGGCTTACTCACTGGGCTGATGTGCGATCTTGGCCGCTTCCTGGGAAGCTTCACTTATCGCTGTGACCGCTGCCTTCACCTCAGAACTCTCGCTTCGTCAAATAATACGTATTTCGTTTTAAGCGCCGAAGTCGACAAGATTTTAATACTACAAATGGTTGAAGAGGAAAGGTTTACATTAAAGGTGTCACATTGTGTGGGCAGCGGTTTGTATGACCAAGCCACAAAATTTATGATTGAGTGAAAAGATTTGGGCAGTTCTTAACTGCGAGGTCTTGAGAGCCGATGAGCGTGATTGATATGAGCATGGAGCAGTGCCGGAACGAAGAGGTGGGGGAAACGGGTGATCCCTGAGAAAACCCGCTCACCAACGGCATCATCCGGCGCGATCCCCAGATCCGAAAATCCTGAGTGACCCAACCGGAGATTAAACCCAGATCGCCTTGGTGGGAAACGAGCATGCTAACCGCTTAAGCACCGTGGCCCTCGCAAAATTAATGGAACGCTAACTGCGACACTCGTCGACGCTTTTAATATGGTTTCGTCTTTCAGCTCAAGATTCTCAACTGGCGTGCAGAATTATTAGTTGCGTTGCTTTCATTCACGAAACAAAGCGGGGACGCTATTGTTTTATTGGTGGGACGTTAGAAAATATGCAACAAACCTAGCATACTTACTCGAGCATACTGTTGGTATGTTTCAGTTACAGCAGCGTGGGGAGCAGGTGGGGATATATTAGAAGGTTTTGAAGTAATGTTTCCAATATGGGTGACATATCGCACGTCGGGTTTTCTAAGTTGCCGAATAGGCTTACAGGTTTCGTACATAAACACGTGTATAGACGTGCAAAGATTGCGGGCGCCGGCCGTTACCTGCAGTGGCGATGGAAAACTACTGAGTAAATTACTGTAATCCGCGGTGCAGTCAGCCAGAATATAAGTCCCAGACAGGCCCTATTTTATTACCAGGGCGCACTGGAAGTTGGAGGGGATGGGAATAGGGGGCAAATTAAGTAAAAGTTGTGCAAGGTAAAATTTTATATTTTTAATATAAACTTTAATATAAACACGGTTTTAATAGTTTTCTTTTAAAATAAATCAAGACAAAACCGTTTTTGAAAACTTTGTTTTTCTAAATTTAGTATCTCAATTTTTGTTTAGTGAAGCGCATGAGTACAGCAGAAGGAAGGTTTTTTCATTAATTGATGGGATTAATAACAAAATGAGACAGTCATTCGAGGAACGTAAATTTAAAAGTATCATTCATCTTTGTATACAAAGTAATATTACATTGAAACTATATTTCAGTGATATCATTGAGGACTTCACCCACAGAAAAACTCAGGAAAAAAAAAACACTGAGGTGAAGTAAACGAAAAAATAAGAATAAACAAATGAAAGAGGACAAACCAAATTACATAGCATAGTGGCTGTGAGCTAAATAAATTAGTGAGGATGTGAAAGGGACGTCCGTGATACTGGAAAAAATTATGTTTACTGCGCTGTGAAGAAAGGTTTTGTTGAAACAAAGTTAGTTTGGCCATTGAGTAAATATTTCTGACCACTCCAGCAGGTGAGAATCTGTAGTTCTTGGTATGAACACCACGTAGCGCTAGTCCATTTTCGTCCATGCATTTTCGTAGCGGCTGCGTGCGGAAGTCGACAGCGTTGCCACTGTGGCATCTACCCTCTAACCCATACGGCATCTCTGTCGCTCCCAGACCAAACTCCGCAACAGTAGAACATGTACTGAACGTCTGCTATGCCCACGAAGCTGGGACAGACAATATGGCGGAGACCCGAGTTCCTTTCTCAGGTCGTATATATCCGTATACGAAAAGATTACAAGTTCTGTAAAACATATGAATGAACAAAATGAAACATAATGTACGCATAAGTAACGGGAAACGTTGCATATTATTCATACGGTCATAATAAGAGAATAAACACCACTTTATAAAATACGCAATAACTGTGGATTCATGTTCTATATATATATATATATATATATATATATATATATATATATATATATAATCACATGTGTGCACTGTAAGTGGTTTGTTTAGCTCGGTGAGTTAATGCGCAGGTCTGTGCCACGTAATTGTAGGTTTTAGAGTTCAGTTCACCGGCGGGTAGCGAGTTTCAGTATGTGACACATTATGGCTGTTTATAACTTATTTTATGGTTAGAAAATGTTTATTTCCAAAATATATTTGCCTAAAAGTAATAATACGCAAGTACCAGCACAGAAGAGTGATTGTTTGATAATCAAATCGATTGTTTTCTAAAGCAGTTAATTTGAGCTGTATAGCGTGAGTAATGTTAACAGGCACGTATGAAAGCCTTAAGTTTAATATTGTAACAGTTCTGTCTTCTTTTGGCCATATAACCTTAAAAGCGTGTTTTACGGAGAGCACAAGATTGGTTATTATGCTCATTAAAGATACACATTTAAAAACAGGGGCGTAGCCAGGATTCGGAGGGGGGAGGGGTGGTGTAATATATTGGGGAGAAATTCCCCCCCCCCCCTCAACGAAATGAAAATAAAATTTGAAAACAAAATGACAAGTTTTATTTTATGTTAATTCAAGGAATATGTGAACTTCCTTGAACATGAAGAATGTGTATAGCATTGTGTGGTTCCAAATCTGTACATGAAGCCATTGATGATAAATAATTATGTAACTATAAATTGGTAATAATACAGGTTTTGTATTTTGTTCAAAAATATAAATATGAAATCTCCCCCCCCCCCCCCCCCCCAGAGTCCATTCCTAGCTACGCCCTTGTTTGAATAATATGCCAATCATTTAAGGAGTGGCATAAATGTCCGTCGTTCATACATGTGAATACAGTACCTTGTTTTCCATACATTAGCAGTGCCGTTACTCTTATCATTTTCCATACATTTATAGTACTCGTACGTTAAAACCTAAACCAATGCAGTCTTCAGGGGGGAAAAAAGTAATCGTCGCACCTTTTGGATGCACCACAAAGCACCTACATATAAAATTTGGTTCCATTTGTACCCGTGTCCCCTGCGAGTTGTTTTGCCTATCATTTATAGTTTTTATTAGCACTTCAGATAACGTGTGGGTATGAACGGATGCGTTCTTTCTTTCCTTCTGCTATAAAAAATTGTATGCCTTCTGCTGTGCCCACTAGTATAACAGAAAGTAGCAAAAATAGGGTAGCGTGTAAGGCCGTCTTAAACGACTCACGCATCTCGCAGAATTATGCACCAGAAACTTCTTAAATCCTTTTTAAATATCGGAAGAAAAACTGTTTTAAAAATATGATACACTGCATACTGCTAGTATTATACTAACATATTACAATTAACATTGTTAAGTGGTAGGGGAATGCTAGTAAAGAGGAGAAAATATCCACGATAAACGAATCGAATCTACACTTGTTGTATGAATTAACACTCCTTGTTATGAAGATGATCGTACATGTTATACAAAATATTTCGTTAGTATAGTATAATCGTTCAAACAAAATGAGTTGTCGTTAGCGAAAAAAGTATTTATTCATTAAACAAAACATGGGGCGCACAGAACATACTACTTTAGGAAAAGTAAATTATAATTATGTAAATATGCCACAAAGTTAACACACAAGAATGCCCTATTGTCACAAATAATTCCAATTTATACATGGTGTTGGTAAATTGTTGTCATCCATTTGTAGTCTAAGAGACGACAAACATTTCAGAACACATGAAAAACTTTTGACACAGTCAAGATATTTAATAATATTTATGTTATTCTCTGTAACAATTGTACACTATGAACAGAGGAATTTATTGATTCGACTGCGTATATACACACCTGCATACCGTAATGCAGCGTAAGCTGCGACGTCAAAAGCTGCGACGTCTGAAGTAAAGCTGGATTTACCATAGAAATATTTAAGCATTATATTATGCATTAAGATGTGTGCAGAAGAAACAATTTACGACCAATCAGTACAGAGCAGTCATTATTTAGAGCAATGTAAGTATAAAACAATATGACAAAGGCGTGTATGTGGACATGTTAGCGATTATATTTGTTCACAAATAATAAGCTTCTCTAATAGCAAATGTCAGCTTTGAAGTATGATCTGCTTCAATAGGGTTTATTTTTACGAGGTGTTGTTAGGAATAAAAATAAACATGACAGGCTTCTTGCCTGTTTTAAATTCACTGGAATTAAGAATGGAAACATTAATGGAAAACTGCAAATACAGAAGACGTGTTTTCGTATGACAGATAAGCGCCTACTGCATAATTCTAAATGCATTAGTTCTTGCACTGTAAACGTAGACCGTGTCCGAAATGGTAGATTGTGTTGATAAAATGATCATGTGACCCGATATTTTATACAAACATTGTGACGTATTTGGTAAATTGATATTTCGTAACTTGTATATAGTGGATATTAGCAAAAATACAAAATGACAAAATCAGCGCCATGTTGGTTTTGACATTCGAAACACATACGCGAATGCGTACTTAATTTTTTTTTTTTTTTTTTTTTCTTCCCCCCAACAAATGACTGTTCATAAAATACACTAGACATGTTTTAAAAAGCAAGTAAGGGTTGTGCTTTGTATATATATTTCGCAACATATGTTTTATTTTAATTAGTTATTGGATATTATATTATTGTCTTGTTTATAAACATATTTCAGCATTCCAGTAATGATAGTAGAAATATTACGTCAATTTTAAGCATTTAATTTATATAAAGCATTTTTTCACTGTTAATGTAAGAATGTGTTGCCGCGAGTGCTAAACAAGTGACTGTCGACAACGTCTGGATTGAAACCTTCGAAATGACAAATTACAAAATAACGAATTTGTCCTTACGGACACTGCCTTAGCTTGACTATTAGTGATTGGCACCGAGTCACAGCATTTCACCGATGTTTAGGGCAGAAATAGTTATATTTTGCACTGTACGTAGTCTGAAGTAGAATATTGCGACTCTCTTTGTTATGTCTAGTTCTCATGCGTTCGTTAGTGTTAACATTACTGATAAACACTTCTGTGTCAACGTTTTTCGCATTGTTATCAGTCTGAGGTTTCAGTGTACAATATACAATGGTGTGCTGTGTTACACTCGTGTAAATATAAACACACACAGCTGCCAACTTTTCAGACAGTATCCACTACTGTACATCATTATTGTAAATGTGGATCTTACAGAGACGACAGTTGTATTGTCGCTTTAAAACAAACATCTGTTAGAGTTGAGCCTTAAACTTTTCCAATAATGTCCTTTTCCCGCAGTGTGCAAAAGGGTTTCTTCTTAATGAGATGCACGCTCATACAACGTTCGCATTCGTCTACGTACGTAAATGTTTTACATATTTTGGGAAATGACATACGCACGTATACGAGGGAACGAATGTGTGTACGTCTCGCGTCCTTACAGCCTGTAAGCTACTATTTTGAAAATCGATTTATATGCAGTTCGTAATTGTTATTCCTAATTTTTCTTTTTATAAAGGGTGGAATGGGGGCATTAACTTTTGAGAAGCGCCACTGAGCAAAATTCTTAACAATGTATACTCTTTAACCTGTAATGATCCAAAAGAGCCGGGATAAACATAACCAGTTTTCGTCGTGATTTGTTATAAACCGGGCGTGACATTGAATTTATAGTTAATATTCAGAGTAGTGAGAACACTGCCAATGTTTTCACAAGGAAAGGCATGCATGAGTGACAAATTTATATCAATATCCGACATTTAATTTTTATTAATACCACTATTTGTGTTAAAAGGAAATTTACCTCTAGTTGTTACGAGTTTAAATGAAACATTATCGATAACTGCGTTTACTGACTCAAATATATATC
Source organism: Dryococelus australis (assembly GCA_029891345.1). Taxonomy (NCBI): domain Eukaryota; kingdom Metazoa; phylum Arthropoda; class Insecta; order Phasmatodea; family Phasmatidae; genus Dryococelus; species Dryococelus australis. The sequence goes on from CM056996.1 coordinate 148,683,954, forward strand.
TTCTTCATTCCTTTCTTCTAAAAAGTCTATGATTTCCAGCTACAGCTCTAATGAATTGATAATTTATTCAAAAGCTATGCGCCTAGGTTCCAGCACATGTTCAGTATGTGTTTTCCATCAAAACGCTTGTTCAGAATCTTATCAGCTAACTAGTTGCTGTAAGGGTTGCAAATAAGTATGTCTATCGGAATGTATTACGTATTGAGCAGAGTCAACGCCCTCTGGACTCCAGGCCTGCTTTCAAGAATGTGACGTCATCAGGAGTCGTCCTTTCTCCTAATGCTCTGTGTGTTCAGTACAAAATGTTGTGGTCACTTCCTGCTGTATTTTATATTTGGATTTCTATTATTAACTTCATAACTAGCTTCTACTGAAATACTTATGCACTTTGTGTTAAATTTAAATAGCTGTAACGATTAGAATTGGCAATCAGTAGGTTCCACGCAGCCGTAACTGTCGCCTTTCTTCATTTTTTGGAAAATCAGATACACGAACTCGCGGACCGTTCTCATAATTCTCATTGCAATCGGTAACACAGCAACGATGCGGCATGTTGCCGATGGAAATAGGTAAGACACCCGCACATAACTGGAACGTTACTGCAGACTCGGAAGTCAGCCCAAGAACTGGCAGCTTTTCACGCCAGAGAAGAGGGAGGAAACACGTGCAGGCATCTGGGCTCCGGCAGGGAGCGGCTAGGACCAGTCTCGCTGACGTCACACGCCACCCTATATTTTGAGAGCAGGCCTGAAGTCCAGAGGGTGTTGACAGAGTGGAGTAAGCTTATATGCGTAAGTGCGTTCCTAGGTTCAGACACAGCTGCGATGACACTCGAGTCGGCATATTGAGCGTACTGATCATTTTTGCGAACAGTCACCTATGTAGTAGCTCACAACCCCAAACTGTAAACATAGTGTTCAATTGTAGACCGTCGTGCCTCTAATATATATTTCTCCATTACTGAACAATTATTTCCTGTCAATTTCCTTTCACATAAGAACGGAACGAGAAGTTTACTATGATGTATGGCATCATTCATGATTAATATGACGTTTGTAATTGTAAGTGCTAACATTACTTTTCTTTTATTATGAACACCTAAAGTATAGCAAAATAATATATTATAATCAAAAACAATGACCGTTATATATTTATGATAATTTATTTTCGCAGAGGTAAATAAAACCAAACAGTAGCTGATATCGCTGCATATTTCCGCAAACATATAATTCTACGACAGAAACGAAACACATGCCATGGTTGTCAGTAGTAAATCATGAGTTGGGTATTCACAGCTGCAACGAATGCTGGTTACTGGCGTGTGAGAAGCTCGCCTATGGCAGACATTGAACGAACCACGTGGGTGTGCCGAGGCCAGGGTTATAACATACTTTCACCGGCCGTGGGATTGGCAACACCGCGCGGATGACGTCGTCGAGCACACTAGCGCTCCTTTGAATCATTCGCGGAACTAACAGATAAAACTGGTCAGACTTTTTCCTATCCCGTGGCCACTCTAGTGTATATCTTTACTCAATGGTGTAGCTCAATGGGTTCCTCGGTAGTATAGTGACTAGTATCCCCGCCTGTCGCGCGGGAGACCGGGATTCGATTCCACGGCGGGAAGTGTAACGCTGTAGCCCTGCCCTCATACCTCAGGGGTAGGGTGGCCGACTCGTAGTTGGAGGGTCGCGAGTTCGCATCCCGGTACCTCCGACGCGGCAAATTGTCAGTTCGCTTGTCGCACTGGGAATATGTCAGGAAGTCGGTCTCACTATAGCTACGTCATATGTCACAACAACGTCAAGTGAAGGAAAAGGAAGAAAAAATGGGCTGGTGCGTGAGTCTGAGCCAAATAGTTTTAGGCTTTAGAATTAAAGTCTCCGCTTTGTAACGAAATGTCTTATGTGATTCATTATTGCTGTTTATAACGTATGTTATTGTTAAAAAAAAAAAGTTTATTTCCAGAATCCCTCTGTCTAAAAGCAATAATACTTAAATAACATCATAGTGCAATCGACTAGTTGTGGTTGTTGGCTAATCGAATCGATTAGTTTCTGAAGTAGAAAATCTGATCTGTGTAGCGTGAGTAATGTCAACAGGCACACATAAAAGCCTTAAGTTTAATGTTGTGATAGTTTTGCCTTCTTTTGGCCTTCTAACCGTAAAATCATGTTTAATTACGGAAAGCACAAGATTTATTATTATACTCATTAATACATATGTGTAAATACAGGAGCGCTGCCGAGAAGGGGGAAAAAGGGGGGGGGAGGATCGGGACATATTCACCCCTCACCGAAATGTAAATAAAATATTCGAAACTAAAATTTGAAAACAAAATGACAATCTAGATTAAGTGTTTGATGAGAATACACACTGTCGGTACAGAATCCGACACAAAACCTGACGAATGTATCTTTGTAATGCGCTAATTGTCCCAGCGAACATCCTTCATGTGCAACCAAATCCAGGTTGTGCGAAATTTTATATGTGTTAGTGTGTGAGTGAGTTCCGCCATGCCAGCTGATCTTCATTGACCCCCGCATTTCGAACTGGTCTTACGGTACAGCAGGCTAGGATCCGGCCTCGTACTTAATCCATGGGCATTTTTTATCGTGTATCTTGAATTCCCACTGTGCCCTACAGTTATTGTATGGGGAGTGCCCCTTAGGTCAGGTAACACCCACCGAGTGATGGCCTTCCCCAGACGGGGCCACAGGCGTCCGTTGAGAATGAACTGGAATAAATCCTCAATATTCGGCAACAGAGGAATGCAAGGGCGAGAAAAATGAAGGTTCCCCGAGAAAGCTCGCTGGCGACATCTGCAACTTGAGGAAAACCAGGTTGATCGCGTAGGGGAACGACCGCGGGTCATCTTGGTGGGAGGCCGGTGTGCTACAGGGGCTGTGGGTTCGAGTCGGACATTCTGTGTGCGCTTAGGTCGCGTCCGAATTCTCGCTCCGTCTTTGAGCGATGATACGTGACGACGGAACTACTTCACGTCTTCTGTTTCACAAAAACCGATTCGCCCTCTTTTAAGCTTCTGCACATTCTCTTCTCGTTTGCGTCGGATTCCAGTAACCAGTATATTTCCTGCTACACTTCAGCGTAACATACTGTTTACTACTTAGGCCGTGTCTCAATTGACCCAGAAAGCGCTCTCTCTCTCTCTCTCTCTCTCTCTCTCTCTCTCTCTCTCTCTCTCTCTCTTGACGACGTCAGAGAGAATGCTCTCTGGTCGTCTGAATTCGTCGGAGAGAGCATGAAAAAGAGAGAGCACACAGAGAGCTACAAGTTGTACACTCGCTGGCGCTCTCTCGCAGGCACCAGATTTATTTACATTATTTCCGTGTTTGAATAAGGTTAGTAGCTTTCTGGGCCAAAACCACGTTGCATTCTAGCTGTAAGTGAATAATTTCAACTGTTTTAAACAGCGAAATGGCATCAGATGTTTGCCTGGCGTCGGGGAGAAATGAGAGTGTGGTTGTCTCAATTCCCAGAGCGAGAGCACGAGAGAGCACGAAGCAATGCGAAAGAGTGCGAAAGAATGCTCTCTAGAGAGAGTTTTCTTTAAATTGAGACACGGCCTTAGAATAGTGGCAAGCAAGTTGCAGTGATTGATATTATTACTATAGGCTGTTCACGGTAAACTGGGCACTTTTGAATCCCTGCTCATGATTTGTGAGTGTGAAGATAGATTAGATTGTATTATATTGTGTGTAAGGGGAGCAGTGTTATATTTTTGTGGAGAGAATAAGTTGGGACAGAGAGCGAAAGAAAGAGATGAAGAAAGAGAAAAATTTATTTCATTTCCACTGGAACTCAAAAGAAATACATTATTTATTACCATTCGTTTTGTGTAGCTTAATGGAACTGTTACCTCGGCTAGCTATACTCAGAAAAAAAAAACATTTTTTTTAACCCTGATCACAGGAAATTACATCGTAGAAAGTTTTGTCAAAAAGGTAACAAACAAAAAACCTTCTGGTTCGAATGATTTCCGTTTTCTTAATCAACGAGTGTTGCCACCCAAAAAATCTCCACTGGTATACATATTTAATAACTAAAAAATGTTATCTTTCCAGATAGGCTTAAATGGGCAAAATTCCGACAGATATTTATAAAGAGGTGATAAAAGTTATGTGAACAGCTACAGACCTGTGGCTTTTCTATCACGATTCTCAAAAATCCTAGAAATGATTATTTCCAACAAACTATAGCAATTTTTAGAAAAAATTACCGTACTAACAAAAAATCAATATGGCTTCATGAAAGGCATATCAACAGAACAAGCAACTTACAGCATTATTGATAAAATAGTAAGTGCTTTAGACAAAAAGAAACAAGCTATTGTCATATTTGCGGATCTAACAAAGTCATTTGTTTGTGTGGACCACAGCATACTTCTAAAGAAACTAAAAAAAATACGCAGTTTGGGGTATACCACTAGAAATTCTACAATCATACTAACAAAATACAAAACATGTGACAGCCTTACGTTTTTGTGGCCACCGGGATAAAATAATATCATATCCACTCCCTATCACAGTACTGGTCACTCAGGTCTCAATAATGGATGCACTCTTATTTATATTATTTCAATGATTTTCCACTATCAATAAAAGAGGGCGAAGTGATATAGTTTTCAGATGATAGGAATATTCTAATATTAGGAACAAACAAACCAAGCCTAATAAACAACATTACTGAAACACTTCTTGAAATCGAAAACAGGTTTCATAACAAATTAATACTCTAAATTGAAAAATCCTCTATAATTTAATTTATTCTATCAGGAGCGAAAAGCAAAATTAGTGCAGAGGGCATAATAGCTATTCGCAACAAAATATAGTAAAAAAAAAAAAGAAAAGGTAAAGTTTTAGGATTACAAATTTATGGAAATCTAACCTGATAATCACATAAGAGAAATATATAAGAAAATTAGTTTAATGTGCTACAATATGCATGCACTAAAACTGATATGTTATCTAGAGGTAACTCTGACTTCATATTTCTCAAACACGCAATCCACCCTGGAGCATAAATAAATTGTCATCGCAAGCCCCTATTTAAAGAGCTAAAAATTCTAACATTACCTTGCTTATACAAATACCACATAGTGCTTTATGATAAACAAAACACCACATTGAATTCAACAGAAATATCCACAGGAACAATGCAAAATGCCCGAATGATTTACACGTTATTTCATAAAACTGAAAAATTTGCTGGAAGTCCTCGCTATAAACGAAACCAGCTAAAAAAACCAATGCCAATGGCTATTTAAAAAACTGAAAAGCTTCAGAATTTAAAAAAAATTGAAATATTGTTTATTAATAAACTATGGGTTAGTCCGTGACATTTGTTTTGTATTGTCACGGGGCTAGAACAGTTACCATGTTAAAAAATTTGTTTATCATACAGAGACTGAAAAAAATATTACATAGAAATATATAGGTAATAATGAAATTATGTGAAATTAACATAACATTGAAGCGACTGCGGTCACATTTGATATTTCTCTATACACTTAGCCACTGAGGCCCCACTTAATATAGTTCTATCAACTGAGCCACTAAGTCCCCACTTGGAATCGCTCTATCCACTGAGCTACTAAGGCCCCACCTGATATATATCTATACACTTGGCCACTGCGGCCCCACTTGGAATCTCTATATCCACTGAGCTACTAAGGCCCCACTTGGAATCGCTCTATCCACTTAGCCACTGCGGCCCCAACTATAATTTCTCTACCCACTGAGCTACTAAGACCCCATTTGATATATATCTATCCAGTTGGCCACTCTGGCCCACTTAATATAGTTTTATCCACTAAGCCACTGCGGCCCCACTTAAGATAGTTCTATCCACTGAGCCTCTAAGGACCCACTTGGAATCTCTCTATCCACTGAGCTACTAAGGCCCCATTTGATATATATCTATCCACTTGGCCACTGTGGCCCCACTTGATATAGTTCTATCCACTAAGCTACTGCAGCCCTACTTAACATAGTTCTATCCGGTGAGCTACTAAGGCCCCTCTTGGAATCTCTCTATCCACTGTGCCACTGTGACCCCACTTGGAATCTCTCTATCCTCTGAGCCAATAAGGCCCCACTTGGAAATTAACTCAACATTGAAGCGAGACATTTAAAGTAAACGAAAACTATATTCCATTACCTTCATATCTCTATGCAATATTCTCTATGAATTAATACAAATCTTTCATAGGAAAAAATAATAAAAAAAATAGTTTTTAGGGTAAAAGGTAATGATTGCGTAATCTGATCTTGCTGAAATTCTAAATTGATCTGTATTTGACCCTGAGGATTCGCTCTGCGAAATCTGAAGAACTTCTGTTGAGTTTCAAGGGGCACAGACGGACGGACAGACAAACAGAGATCGTCTACTTATAGGATTCCTTTTATTCCGTGAAATAATCCTGTTATATAACAGCCCGATCTCTGTCTGTTTGTCCATCTTTAATACATCTAAGTCTAACTCTAAAAACTAATTTTTAAATTACTTTTTTCCTATGACAGTTTTATATTAATGCATAGAGATTATTGCATAGAGATATGAAGGTAATGGAATGTCATTTTTGCTTACTTTAAATGTCTCGCTTCAATGTTGAGTTAATTTCCAAGTGGGGCCACAGTGGCTCAGTGGATAGAGCGATTCCAAGTGGGGCCACAGTGGCCAAGTGGATAGATATATATCAAATGGGGCCTTAGTGGTTCAGTGGATAGAGAGATTCCAAGTGGGGCCACAATGGCTCAGTGGATAGAGAAATATTAAATGGGGCCGCAGTGGCTGAGTGGATAGATGTATACCAAATGGGGCCTTAGTGGCTCAGTGAATAAAGAGATTCCAAACGGGGTCGCAATGGCTCATAGAGCTATTCCAAGTGGAGCCTTAGTGGTTTAGTGGATAGAGCGATTCCAAGTGGGGTCGCAGTGGCTTAGTGGATAGAACTATATTCAATGTTTATTTTTTTCAGTCTTTGTATGATAACAAACATTTGTAACATCGTAACTGTTCTAGGCACGTGACAATACTAAAAGAAAGGTCACGGGCTGGGTTCCTAGTATTATATAATAGGACGATATCTCTGTCTGTCTGGCTGCCCGTCTTTAATACTTCTAAGTCCCTTGAAACTTAACAGAAGATCTTCAAATTTGGCAGAGCGAAACCTCACGGTAAAATACATGTCAAGTTCGAATTTCAGCAATATCAGACTACGCAATCAATATCTTTTACCCTAAAAAGCTCATTTTTAAATTACTTTTTTCCTATGAAGGTTTTGTATTAATGCATAGAGATTATTGCATAGAGATATGAAGGTAATGGAATATAATTCTAATTTACTCTGGATGTCTCGCTTGAATGTTGAGTTAAATAAGTGGGACCACAGTGGTCAAGTGGCTAAAGCGATTCCAAGTGGGGCCGCAGTGGCTTAGAGGATAGAACTATATCCAATGTTGAGTTAGTTTCACATCATTGTTTTTCAGTATTTGTATGATAGCAAAAATGTGTAATATCGTAACTGTTCTAGGCCCGTGACAATACTTAAAAAAAGGTCATGGGCTGGGCCTCTAGTATTTAAATAGCTAGATGCTTTAAAAGCCTTTCAAGATGGTCGTTTTTACAATAACATAGCATCTAATTTATACATATGAGTGTATATATATGAGTGTAAATCTATACTTGTGTATGAGTCTTACAACTGTACTGTCTTCTGGGTGACTCACTGTTATTGTTTACTAAGTATGTGAGTGTTAGTGTACAGATACAGAAATATATATACAAGTTTGTATTACATGGAGAGCCCAGTAAGTTTGTAAATAAGTAGGAGTGGGCCAGTTTACAGTCGCTAAGCGCCAGGCGTCAAGCTGGGAGGAGAAGTAGGGAAAGCGTAGTGACGCCAGGCTTCATAGAAAAGCTTGTGTTGTAGAAAGAATCTGTATAACCCCGAGAAAACTCAATCAACTTAAATCTGCAGCATACAGATGTGATTTATAGCTCAGAAAACTATCCAGTTTCAGAATAGTGTGTTTAGATCTAATCATATACTATCACCTGGTTATCCAGTACTAAAGTAATCATAGCTAAGGAAATATCATTCAATCAAACATCAGAATCACTGACAGTTCAGGAAAGATAACACGCAGGTACCATACTATTTGCATGAGACGACACCAAAGAAAAGCATAAAACAAGGAAAACGCTACTCTCCATTAAATTGAGCATGACACTTTACTAATTATTATTTGCAGCAAAGCCCTTCAAAAACACACAAAAAACACATTTGTGACAGAACACGCTTGCCCTTCTTACAAGTAACAAAAAAAAAAGAAAACAGACATTAGACAATCAAACCAAGAGAAAAAATACACTCTAGAATAAACAAGACATGTCAATTCAAGCAAGGACATAGAAACACTTCGGTACTGATCTCTGTGTGTGTGTGTGTGTGTGTGTGTGTGTGTGTGTGTGTGTGAGGGTGTATAAAATGCTCTTCCTGAAAATCATGAAGGAATATTTACTGAATTATTAATCAGTGTGAAATTATCAAAGGAAAGCTAATCGCCTCTCATGACATGTGCACTTAGACAGTTAAGTGTGTGAGAAAAGAAACTGTCTCTAAACTGACTCATGCTATGTAGCGACGTAGTTCATTTTCAACAGAAATGCTGTAGTAAATTTTGGCACAGTTCAGATTTACAAAATTCTTGAGAAAATCAGGCCTGTGGGAATATTCTTCGACTTTCCTTATTAGATTTCTTTGCAAAACTTTATGAGGCAAATAAATGTTCAGATCAGTCCGTAGTTATCAAAACTTTTCTTAATTGACACTTTGAAATTTCAAAATCAAACGATTACATCTGGATGAGATGGATTTACTGTCCTCGATCACATCAAATTTGTAAAACGGACCCGTGGAGACGGTGACCATGATTTGGAAACTGTGTTGGCGTCGGAGATCTTAAAACTCTCAGAAATGATCTAATCTCGTACCATCGGGCTTCTTCTTAACTCGTCCTTGGTAGGCCTAACACAAATTAACTTTCCCTAGCCTAACATTACGTTGACGTACGGTCCAAATCTCTCAAAATCTGCAGCACCAGATTAAGACGGTCCAGAGTTCATGGGGGCTTCTAGTAAAAGACATAGATGGTCGTGGTTCGTCCGCCCACGTCATCCGATAAGCGGAAATTACACTGACGTTACAATGTGTCAAATACATTGTCACTACATGAGTTCTCCTTGCCCTATCTCAAACATTGTTATTCAAATTCCTGATTAGAGGTAACGCTGAGATGTATTCCTTATCATAAAAATAAGTCTTTATAATCTGTTCCTAATTACTTGAAAATTGCATGACAATTTTACAACTTCATTAAATACTTTATCAAAATACTCGTCATATTTTAATGTTTAACTTTACGTCAACGAGAGTTTACATAATAGGTATTGTATGTAGTGTTTTTGTATTCTGGGGCTCGTATTTACCTTTATAGGTGAAATAAAACTAAATAAAATTAAATAAATATAAATATTTTCCAACACTATTTAACTATGAAAAGTGTAAGCAAACAGAATAACTGTTAGCCAAAACAAACTTTAAAGAATTTGTGGCTATCTAACACCACATATTGTATGTGTATGTGCTTTTATGCAAGGGTTTGTATATGTATATTGCAAAGTAGGTATAAGTGTTAATATGTTAATATAAGAAGTATTATATTTGTTAAAATATGTATAATCTCTTCGCGGTTTCTTCACACTTCTTGAATCAAACCTTTGAAAAATCACTCCATGTATGAAATGTTTGGTTGATTCCTATATATGTTAAGTATCAAAACCATTTTACACTTCTGTTAAAAATATCTTATTTTTGATTAAATTTGTATTTTAATCGTATTTATATATAAATTATATTTTATTTGTAATTAATACTAATGAAAACAGTGAGAAAATAGGTGCCTAGTAATAAATATTTCTTATGCAAAATATCATTACACTGAGTGTGCACGAATTGGGTGTGCTGTCTCTTGGTGTAATTTTCTAGACTCGGTTAAGCTTTGTTTGCATGAGGAGGAATATCCTGAAAATAGACCTTTAGCAGCCCTTCAGAAAAGTTGGAAGTAAAAGTGAATGGACTAGAACATTTCATTGCGTATGTATGTATCAAGAAGTATGTTAAAAGATATCATAAACGTATGTAAATATGTGATGACGCCCAGTCCAGTAAGCACTGGAAGAACGAGGCAGTTGAAATTTTTGAATTGTTGAGACAGTACAAGTCCTGGAATGGAACTTGTAATTAATACGAAAGCATTGCTTGTTATTTTGTAAAACGAAACAGCATTGTGCAAAATGTTTGAAAATATTATACACAAAGATGTATATTATAATTTTTTATATGTAAATTTGATTTTTTATAAACACACATTTATTAATTTTAAAATTTTGCAAGTCTTATTCTATGTCGAAATTGAAAATACAAGTTACACTGATTTAACAAAAATATATTAAACATGGGTAAGTATACGTTTTACAATGATTATAAAACAAAATTGCATTTTGTAGACTTTTCGGAACTTGAATTTCTGGATAATTTCCCACGAAACTGTTGTAATAAACGGTAGAATATTGCTTGAATACAATTTGTTATGTGTCTTTGCAAATGAATCAGTTTATAAAATGCTGTTCACATCATTTTATAAACGGACATTCACATATGTTTTGTTTGGTAACTGACAGTATTTTAAGTTATACGTGGGTTTTCTCTTAATGCAACCAAATAAATTTCATTTTTAAAGAGTACTTGTATAATATATGAGTATTTCGAAGAGCAGACTACTGCATTTTATTTCATACGAGAAAAGGCATACATCATAGTTTCAGGCGATTCCTATTGGCTGAGATCAATTGACGTCAAGCTCGTATATCTTCAGTAACCATTCAAACCAAACTTCATGAAGCAGCACGAGGCTTAAACTAAAATGGACTTAGCATTCGAAATTTAGTGACGCTTGCAATCTACACTAGAAGTAGTGGTGGTGATGGTTAACTTCTAGGCGAGTCTGTGCATGCCGCCCAACGTCTACCACGTTTCCCACACGCGAGAATTCATGACTACCCCTCCGGGGTTCGAACACGGATCGCAGTGGGGGATGCAGGGGTGCTAACAGCGCGGCCGCCAGGGGCCCAACACGCTTCACATGTTGATTGTACAGGCTTGAGTATCAATTTTTATAATGTTGTTAGTTTTTTGGCAAGTGATAAATCTGTAATTTCTTTTTGTTTTCATCTGCTGGATAATCAGATGACGCCTGAAGCTAATTGGTTTGTGATACGGTCGCTGCTCTACAGTCACCTGCACTTCCTTCAAACAAGTGACATGCCTCAGATGAAGTCTCATAGTCGTTGGTTGGCATCAGGCTACTAGAGGTTGCTTCGGAGGGACGACATGTGGTCGGGAAAATGTCTGAATTGAAGGGTACAATACCAAGTTTCAAATCACCGAATCATTTACTCCAAAATGAAGTCAAGGAAGTAATGTTTTCATGCATTTATTTCGAAGGAAGTTATCCGTGACCTCAGACTCGTATGATATTTCAATAGCAAATTAATTTCTCCTTTTTGTCTACAGTCTACTTCAGTCCAGCATTTTGTGCCATTAAACGATCTAAAAAAAATTTAAAAACACGTTATAAGTACTTTTCAAAGATATAAACTAATATAACCAACAAGACCATTACACTTTGATAAATAAACTACTTAGGAAAGGAAGGCCCAACATATCGTCGACAGCGAAGTCGTTAGACTGAACTAGCGGTCCAGAGAAGCAGAAATGGGGGAAAGAGGCACTCATAGCATGGAGTAAATGGCTCCAGCATTCGCTTAGAGCGATGTAGGAAAACCGTGGAAAACCAAACTTAGGATGGCCGGAGCGGGAGTAAAACCCGGTTTCTTCCAATTGTAAATCCAGTGGGTTACCACTACGCCACCATGCTTCGTAAACTAAACTAGGCTCGTGTGACGTGCTCAAAGGTACGACGACAACATGCGAGGTAAGGAACAATGAAACGTATTACATTCAATTCTTCAAAGCCCTCGCAGAAGAATAAACTATGAGCGAACTTCGATGTAAAACCCAGTCTGTAAGTTTGTCAGTTTAGGAAGTGTAACAGTCGATGGTGTAAATCATTTTCGCAGGTATCTAAAGGAAGAGATGTTCTTTCACAGATCATCAGTCCATATAGTTTACATGGCGCCTCCATGTAGGCATAGCCAGTCACCAGGGCGCTACATAGAAGAGTGAAGAGAGTGAAGAGATTTGGGCTGCTCCTAACATCGAGGTCTTGAGAGCCGGTGAGGGTGATTGAGGTGTGTATGGAGCAGTACTGGAATGAAAGAACGGGGGAAACGGGAGATCCCTGAGAAAACACGCCCGACCAACGGCATCGTCCAACACGATTTCCACATTCAACATGCGAAAATCCGGAGTAACCTGGCCTGAGACTGAACACGGATCGCCTTGGTGGGAGGCGAGCAGGCTAACCTCTCAGCTACATAGAAGAGATCGTTGTAATGTTTTTCAGGTGTCTTCCACGTCATACGAACTAGGCTATTATAATGATAGAAGTCATATTGACTTGGACCTGCTTAGAATTCTAACCTACTTCTGATGAAGCTGGAAATGAATGTTGTACAAAATTCAAGGATCAAGGACTGTAAACCTGGGTCAAGCCCGTGCACTAACACCTGTAGCTGTTCTTGTGACACGCATGAAATACCTAGCAAATATGTATAGCACACATGTGATGATAGTAAGGGTAAACATACAACAAAAAGAGTTGGCAGAGTTATGTAATGTTTATTTTGCAAATAATAAATACGTTTAAATATACGTATGTAGCAAATAACGAATATAGTATTTCATTAGCAACTTAGTTTGATGATTCTTGCACAATCGAGCTTTGCTAGATATACACAAAACCGGGATTACTGGACGTTTTCCGTTTTCTAGTTCTGCCTTTAAAAATATTTTTAAAAAATCTTAATTTTGTGGTTTTTTAGGATGCATGTTTTATTCATGCTCATGTTCATAAATTTGGAAATAAATTTTAGTAGTCGGAATATAAATAATGTATTAATGATTTTTAGGGTTCAAATAATAACTAGATTGCCAGCTAACTTTCCTAGTGGGATATTTTTAATTTACGAGTAAAACAAAATAAATTACGAATTGTCTTTATCGCACAAATGTAACCTTTCATTCATATTATGTACCAATGAGACAATGAGTGAATGGAGTAAGACGTATTTACCCGCTAATCTGGAAGTAATTTCGCGTGCTATGCTTGTTTTGCTACTGCTCTTACGGCGCTCTTTCTGCTCTTTGGTGTTCTGACTACACGGAGTTTTTTTGGTGTGTTGTTCGTGTGAGAAAGCACAGATTTTTCTGTTATCAAATAATAGCTAATTCTGGTCTTGCCCGTCGTTGACAACCATAAGGAGCAAAGATGTGAAAACAAGGTCCAAAGCAAATTGTCAGTATCATTAGGTATTTGTCTCGAAGTTTACAGGTCGCGATTTTTTGGAGTTCAGTCTTTCTTAAAGAATAACCTAGGGATCGACTAAGTTAACTCCCACCCATTGCCTCGCTTCTGAAGCTAGAGCCATATATAAGTACCTGTCACCTCTGCAGTGTCTCTTACGTACAGGCGACGTCATATACTACTTTGGTTTATTACTATCTAGTGTCAATATCAAGCGTAATATACTTTGTTCAAGAGGCACCTCGTTCTAGATACAAGCGATAAACGAGCATCAACACGATAAGTTCTATAGAAGTAAAAATAGTCCCTGATGACAAATGAAGTCATACCTTTAATACTTACCGAAGCTATTGAAAAATTATCTCAGATAAATATACAAATGCCATAAAAAAAAACTGACCGGAGCCATTATTAGGAGCAAACTTGATTTGTGCAAAACTGAGTCCTATTTCCTAGGACGTCCTGTGTTTGCAAGTGTCTGCAGTGGTGTAAGAAACTTCGTTGTGGCGCGTGTTTCTTGAGGTGCTGATGAGGAGTGTTGCACTATCGACGCTGATGAATTTCGGGGAACTTGTTCACTCCCTGTAACCTTGGAATCGAAACTTTGAGATAAATCGAAAATATCGGAACAGGTTAAATATTTCGAAAATATATTTAAATAATAGACAAATAATAAAAAAATCATTAAATAACACATTTGAAAGTTAAAAAAAACTAATAATTTTTAAATAAGCCTTAGAAAAATGAAAATTCGTTTGGAAAATTTTTTTTTCAAAAAGATTTTTAATGCCACGCGTCCAGGAAGTCCTGGCTTGGACTCCCGAAGTGTGCTCACCTCAGTCATTGAAACATCGATGTTGAAGTTACCACAGCTGAAAACAAACCAGTAGCCTACATCACCACTAAAGGTCATATACGAATTCTTCCTGCCCATTTACTCATCTCGCTTCTTCTACCTTTCCAAGCCTCTTCTTCCACGTTCTATTTACTCAAGTGTATTTAGGTAATTATTCGTTGTCTCTCATTTCCCAGCCACTCCTGACATTGGCGAACAGCAACTCGAACCTCAAGGTCGCCATGCGCACACAAAATACGGGGTAGAGTGCACATGCTAACTGCGCATGTAACCACTCTGCATGACCCAACAGTTGACTGGTTTTTTTTTTTTGCCGATAATTTTATCAAAACATTCTAGATAAGATTTGCGGTTAGCACACCGTTATAAATGAGTGTTTGGAAACATTTTTATACTTCCTCTAACCTAGTTTTAATGCAACTAGAATATTATGCAAAGTAAAGAAAAATATTTTATTCATATAGAAGAGCGGATGTATTTAAAAGTTATAGGCTGTTCACGGTAAAATGAGCACGTTTGAAAGCCCTACTTAAGATCTACTTGTATACACGTAGTGTCTTCTTCCGTCTTATGTAAAATTAACGTTACCATGGGCCTCATCACTTCATTAATGCGTCGGTCAAGTCCAAATTCGAAACCATTACATAAGTAAATATTGATCAAATCTCATTTTTACACTTCGATAAATTATTTTTTTTTTAAGTGAAAGGAATATTTAGGTTATCACAAATGGTTGGTGCCACTTTTTATTCAGCGTTAGGGTATGGAACTACTTTCCATTCATCGTACACCAACTTTACTGGGTGCATGTCACTCAGTTCGCCCGTTAAAATATATACAGATATGAACGGGAACATTTTTCTAAGGTTGATTTCAAACGTGCTCACTTTATCATGAACAGCCTTTAAACATTAACAAACACGTTTATCAGGGCTGATCCTATCGTTTTGACAGTTCTATTGGCTATTGTTATCTGCCGTGTTGGGAACCTGCGCAACAGGTGACGAGAATCGTTCCACGTTAAATTTAGTCTATGCCGCAAAACCTTGATCCCTTGGACCGCCGCGGCGTCATGTTAGATTAATCTGATATAAAATATAAGTGATTTTCATCCAACTTTCAAAACTTTTTTAATCAATGGATAACTCGTGCGTTTAACACTACGAATCCATGTCAAATGATTTCTCACAAAGAAAAACCTGAAATAAAACACGGAGATTTCAAACATAAATTATGAGATTTGGTCTACGTACTTCGTAAACACACACAGATACCCATGCTTAATATGTTATTTAACCCCCCCCCCCCCCCCCTTTTACAGGGAGCTGTTTATCACTTATGGTACGAATTATTAACATTACTTTATACGCATGTAAACACATAACCTACAATATCATTTGGCTTCTAGAGAGAATAAATTAGTGAGATATCTGAATAATTCATAACTAACTAATTAGGAATAACTCTTCAGAATAACGTAAAAATCCTCATTTGATAAAAAAAAATTATAGCAGAATAAAACAAATAACTGAATGTCTAAGCGGAAAATGGCTACTCATTTAATTGCTAATAATAGTGTAGAGTTATGTCACAAAATTATTTGTAATTGTGATACGCTTAATCGATAATTCAATGAAAATCAAAATATAATTTTAATGGAAAGTAAACAAAAAAATATACAGCATAATTATTTCGGGAGTTTGTAAAGGGAATGAGTATGAAATAGGCAATTATAGAAGCGTTAAGTGAGATGTTTACCAAATTCCACTAATGTTAAGAGTAAATCTTATGAGCTAAATTTAAAAAAAATCAAAGTTTCAGTATTGAAATTTATATCTACAAAAAAAAGTGTTTATCTAAAAATCTTAAAATACATCACTACATCACAGTAGTCAAACCGGAATGTCTTTACACAAGTGAATGTCTAGGACTGAATTACAAGTTGCGTGAATTAGAGGTACTAGGAAGAAGAATTATACGTAAAATACTTGGTCCACTAAACACTGCAGAATTCTGTAAATTAAGAAGTAGGCTAATGAAATATATCGTAACATAGAACACAAAACAGAAACAATACGGAAGAGGCGATTGCTATTTTTTGGTCATTTATATAGAATGGATAGCAAATGGTTAACGAAACGGATCTTCAAATATCTTTGGAACAAGAATTCAACAACCTGGATTCAGAAAGTTAAGAAAGATTTGGAAAGAAACAATATAAGTGAAGAAGAAGCAACATACAGAGAGATTTTTAAGAAAACGGTGTTAAAAACGGAAGGGTTCCAAGGCAGGGAGGAAAATAAAACAGGCTCGAAATGGTCCAAGGAGAGTAAAAGACACATAGTGAAGAGATGAAGGAGTACTGGAGGAGAAAGGAACAACAAAGGATGAAGCATTGAAATTGACTAGTGGTCCCTAGAATACCATAACCGAAAAAGACGAAGAAATTTATACTGAGATATCAAATATTAATCTCTAATTACATTTAAAGTGAAATGATTTTGTTCACGTTAATAATATTTTGTTAACTTACTTTCCGCGTGTATAATATCGCTTAACGAGAATCGTGGCTAACACTCAGGCTTATGATATGCGTACACTCTCCGAAGCCATCTGGCCTCCGCGACCAGTTGTGTTCAGTGTCGTGTCTATCCAGGGTGAGGGTAGGTGTGAAACTAATATGGCGCTGGCTAGCAAGAAGTGTTTACATCGGTCTTGCCCGCAGCCGCCCTCACCCCACTCCTTGTCGAGAAGATAACTTTGCCCGAAAAGAGAGTTTCTATCAAAGGCCACGCACCCGCTCCACCCCTCCAGTCACTACCACCGAAGCGTCAACCTGTTTGCAAAACCCTCTCCCTCTACTCAAGAATTTGAACTGATCTTGCCTAGCTGCCTGCCCATCTCCCCTCTACACTACAAACGTTTAATTTCTCCTGAACACTGAGCCGTCGAGAAAAACGGTTTCTCCAACGCAAGGGATGGCTTACTTCCAGCAAAATAAAATTTGCTACCAAAGTCTCGCCACTGAAATAGTTTCCCTTAACACTAGGAATTAAATATTACCCGAAATCTTAATCCCCCCATGAAATTCCAAGAAAAATTTATATATTAATTCAAGAGATGAATTTTAATCCATAAACTTTATCCCATTTTCCAGCAAACTTATATAAGTATTTCCAGAAAAATAAATATATTTTCATACAATAGATATTTTCACTTGCTAAATTTTAAACATTGAAAAAAACTGTTTTTCAAACAAGTGTCATTCCATTTACCTAAGTTTAAACTATTATGTAGTAAGACATGACACTTACATACATATTCAAACTTTCAATATGGTTTTTTAAATATTTATTCGTATAGCAGAGAAAAAATACGTATTTTATGTGTAAACTTCTCTGCGACACTAAAATTTACTTATAACCAAAGTTTCCATTCAAAAGCTTCCCAATCGAGATTTCAGATACACCATCTACCATTAAATGTAAATATTAAAATTTATTTTATTTACAAATACAACTTTTTTTACATGATATTACTGAAATAACACGAATTCAGCTAAAATTGCTTCTATCGGAGCTGGAATATGTCAATATCCATGATATTTCAATACATTTAAGCAAATTTAAATGAAAATGGCGGCCATTTTGTAACCGTATACCCCATAATTTAGGATAATACATTCCATATATCAACAAATTATCTGCATCGTAAAGAGATACCTGAAACAAATAACTTTATTCCATACGATTTAGGGAATCGACATAACGAATTATCAGACAAAATTTATTGGGATAAACTAAATTCGTATTACACATGCACGTTTAAATCATAACACCATTAAGGCAATCACGGCTCAAAATGGCTTACTTAACATACTAGCCTCCGACTAACACAGTCGTCTAGTAAAAAAAGTCTTTAAAAAATTCCCTATAAAATATTTCCAAACCCATCTCTCTCCCTTATACATTATTAAAATTCAATTTATCTTTATTAATTTTAATCGAATACCAAGTACAGACATATTCTGACATTATGAGGTGAACATCTATTCGCAAGTAAACTTACTCCTCACACCGAAGATTATTCATTTAATCTACCTTAATGTTAATGGAGGCATCGCCTAGTTGTCTACAGTGCAGATACTGTGAGAAATATTATACTTTTGCCTACAATGTTTGTAGAAATGAGAATAATGACTGTTCGAAGAATGCATCTCGGCTCATTCTTAACTGCAAAAACATTTTTCGCCAGTTCGCACGAACTGAAAACTTGATTCGTCATGTCAAGATCTTAAAAAATAATCTTCCTCCTGAGAAAGTAAATGTACCATATACACTATAGAGCATCTCACTCTTAGATTGCAATGTGTTGTGTAATGGACATTTACTCTCTCTTTCCAATGCACAATTTCTGTCGTTAACACTGCCCTTGTTCCTGTGGGTGCTGTTGCCTGATAAGTAATTTTTGTGCATCATCGAAAAAGAAAACTATCTAGTTGTGTTGCTTGCGGGCCATCCTATCAGAATGATAGGGTTTCTCACAGGCTTCAGTTTCAAAGGAGCTGCTTAGCTTTGCATCGCAGTATTGGAATCCTTTATGAGTTGGCAGGGAGGAAAACAAATAAAAATTTTCTTAATCAGGTCGTGTCCTTCACCGCCCATTTGTTTTTCAGCTTGCCAGTTATGTCACAAAGCTGAAGTAATGTGGCAACAGTGATCGCCATAAGTCCTGTACTGCAATCAAAGCTTGAGACGGACTATAAATAATATCACAGAAGGAGAGAGTACTAAAGTAATTACAAGGAATCGCATAGAATCGGATTGTATTAACTATACGCTAACATGTGAGTATAACAATTTTCGACATAAACTACCACAACCAGTTGCAGAGACCAGTATCGGACGATACACCTACACTTTCTCAGCTAACTAAAATAAATATTTTTGATGAAACATTAGATGAAGAGAGCAGTGATGATTACACCAATGAGCTGTCTTATACAAGTGATGCAAAGAAGGCTTCCCTTCAACAAATACTGTGAATAATGACTACATATTTTCCGAAGACTCCAACGAGCTTGTAGACCAGACTTAGGTATTTGCTTGACACAGTGAATATTCCGTAATAAAAGAGATGGTTTTGATCATAAGAACACTTAAGGAACGAGGTTACATCGAATGAAGTATTATCTGCCAACACCCCAGAAGTATGATAATAAATTTTAGTTAACCCCACTACTTGACCGAAAAGTAATTATTTCAAGTAAACATTGTGTGATAAGAATATTTCAATTTGAAATATTATGTCTTCCTCAAACCAATTAATTCGTTTGAATTTGGTTGGGGTGTTAATTGAGGAATAAATTTAGGTTTTTTGAGGAATAACAGGCTTATTTGAGGTAAAACAGGCTTAATTGAAGAATAACAGGCTTAATTAAGGAATTGTTTCTAGGAATATTGTGTAACCAGTATTAAAAAATTTTGGTATCTATGTTTTTTAATCATCCTCTATCTGCGTGTGCTATAATTTTTGTAACCTGCTGTATTGACTTCTGTCAAAAAATTATTTGCAATATTTTGAAACAGCTTGTGTTTGAATATTTTTTGTTAGTAAATTTATGTCTTAAAATGAATCCCTTTCGATGTTTATTTAACCTATCCCTTTAATGTAGAGTGGACTTGTTTTCCTAAGAAAGGAATAATACATTGATAAATAAATGTCTTAAAAGAGACAGAGAGAGATTCTTAAATTTTCTAAAAAAAAAAAAAAAAAAAAGTATGTTGCAATGAGTTAAAAGTCTATAATTTCTATCAACAACACACTATGTTCTTACTAACACGAAATACTGCTGTGATGAAAAAGAGAGAGAGGAGAAGTTCTGGAAGCGAGCACTTCAACAACTTTTCCATTACTATCTATAATATACCATCCCGGATAAGGCATGGTTAATATAAGTAAGTTTCTTGGTTCGAACCCTGGCCAAGACAATGTTGATATTAGTTTATTAGCTTCTGGGTTCGAGTCCCGACTAAGTCGTGTATGATGTTTATGTTTTTTACCACCAGACACCATCATGTTGATTCCTCAAGCGAAGTAGTAATCTGGTTGCTGTGACAAATATATATATATATATAGATAGTAATTTTGCTAGACTCTCGTAGCTGCAGAGTTGAAGGGCAGCGGGAAAACATTCTTGGAGCTGTGGTGTGTCACTATAAGGTCTTTCTACCTGCCTCTGAAAAAGGTATTTGTGTCACTTGACTCGGTTTTGTTATGTCCCCAGGGTTCTTCAACTTGACCAGCGGGCCAATGGAGGTTTTCTGAAGATACTACGAGTTTCTTTTGTTGCAAATTTATTCATTCAGACATGTTCGATACTTTTCTCCGTCACTTTTGTAATTCCCCCTTTCAGCCCTTCAAAGTTTGTTTTTATTAAATTTTAATTTTAATTATTGAATTTATAAATATTTTTTCTCCCTCATGAAGAGTGTAGTGAAAAACTAGTATTTTTTTTTCCATGAAAGGGCAAACAGGTATCCTGCTACCTGGCTTTAAATCCGTTTTAAGCTCCAGACCTGAAAATCTTACCATCAGTATTAGACATCCACTTGTCTCAAGTATACCAACATTTTCATTTAGAAATTTAAAAGATTAATGTTCAGTCATATACATTTTCATTATCTTCAGACATATCCCATATCCAATCATTCACATAACAAGATATTAAAAAATTAGTGACATGATGAATTAACTAATAAATAACGAAACGCACAATTCAATTTTTTTCCCTTAAATCATCCATAAGAGCTAAATATTTACAATTACTTTAAAACAAACATTGAAACACTAAAAGAAATTTTCAATCACAATATTTAAAAAATATATAACAAATATCTACAAAAACCATTTTTCAATACTTTAAAACTAACATATTGCTGTGGCCTGTCCATAGGGAATCAGGTCATGCATTAACTAAGGGGGATAAGGGTAGCTCAAAGGAAAGCACCCAAATTACAAAAGACTACCTTTATTTAAATAACAATTACAACTATGCCTCAAGCAGGCAGCAAGAGCATTAATGGAATTACAGTAATTATTCGGCAAGTAATCAATTCGATATTTCCAATACTCACGAAAAGATGCTGATATCATTATTCTATTACATTAAGCGTTAAGCTAGAATGTGGTTCTATACTCAGAGGGAGCTTAATAGTCTTCGCAAGTCCAGCACACTACGTGCCTTCAGTCGTCCTACCAAGGAATTTATATTTACCTTCTCGCTGTCGAAGTCTCGTTGCAGCTCTCTCGATTGTGGGCTCATCAGATGATGATCTCGTCTCACAGTCCTCGGACAGAGTGTCCAGCAGTGGCAGGCAAGATGACGCCCAGAGCCGCCATCGCTCCGAGCTTATATAGTCCATCCCTGACCTCATGCTCAATCCCCCGGAATGTGTTATGATAAAACAACAGCTCAGCTGGCCGAGGTAGCTCTGCGCCTTGCCTTAGCACGCAGCTTAGCAAACCTTGCAGGAGCCAGCCGCAGCAATATGAAAAGAATCAAATTTACAACAATTTTCTTATGAACTAAATAACCAAACACTTTTTGAATGACATTTTAAGAACTACGAGACATTTTATGAAAATAACTGAATATTTACAACAAAATACCTTTAATTGTATTTACAATTTTCTGTAATAAAGCTGTGTACATCAATCGTATATCTTAAAACTACTACTGTTTACTATTATTACTACTACTACTTCTTCTACATTCCAAATTATTCTTACACAAATGATGAAATAAATAACAAGAACAAAAAATATATACAAAATACTTACAAATATAATACACCAATCTGAAGATCGTCTGTTTGTACTCTATATATATTTATTTTACAAACTCTTGAAGAGAGGTGAAGAGGGATGTTCTTTTATTAGGTCACATACGGTAGTATAATTTCCAGACACCTACACATGCCAAGTACTGGCTACAATACACTCACAAGCATGTAGTTTCCAGATGATGTAATATTACACTGTGAATTTCTTCTTATTTGAGAAGGGGAAATATATTGAAGACAGTTGTATTCTTGATAATGTAGTTCTGTCATGCCTTACAGTTAGGCAAATAGACGGCAGCATTGGATTATAATGCAACGGGTCAACACCCATTGCATTATACAGTTGTAAATGTAGATACCTGTAGACATTGTAGACAGCTGTAGATTGTTGTGTGGATGGCTGTGGAAGAGGAGATGCGCGTGGTGGTGGCAGATGCTCGGCATTGGCAGTTGTGGTGTTGTAGATGGTAGGGATGAAGATATTACGACACTTAACTGCAGTATTGAGGGGAAAAAATAGATAGTTATTAGTTTTTATCCTCTAGAGATACAAAATCTGATTTACGGATTTCCAATTGTATTAAAATCTCGTAGCAAAAATATTTAATTGTGTATCGGAGCTAGTGAAGAGATTTTGGCGGTTCTCGAAATTGGTGTCTTGAGAGCCAATGAGGGTGAAGCGAGTCGAGTAATGAAGCAGCACCGTATTACATGTCTTCTTATCGCTAATAAACTTGGAGTACTTAGTTAATATGTTAGCAGCTGTGAATGTTCTGTATTGAAACAAATGGATGTCATATCCATGTCACTGTTACTCCTATTGTTAATTATCTGTGCATCATTTAGTCTTCCCGCTAACATCATGGACAATATCTCGTATCTCATATTTGAGACTAGATAAACTTTTCACTGACGCTAGGGAATCGACTTTATTTTATCCCTGCATAAACATAGCACCTTTTTGAAGGTAATTCAGTATGTGGAGCAGTAAATGCTAATTGTGGAGCTAGTGGATATTGCATAGAATCATCTTGCTTGCAAGTTTTTACAGTATCTCTTTAAAGCGAAACACCGTGTAAATTGTCTCTGATAGAATTTGCATTCAAAAGTTAAGGTCGAACTATTCCTTTTGCAGGTTGTTATTTCATGTTAACGCATGCTCTGCAGAGCTGTAATTTGTTAACCGCAGAAGCGATATAGCAAATATATTATTGTTTATGCAGTATTCCAATTCTAGAATGTCACTAAAACGAAAATGTATACATAGAAGTTTATTCCGAATGTCTAATCAAATGATGAGCATAGATATCTACACAGGTATGAAGACAAGTGATAAAAGATCCTGAAGTTGAACACCATTTATAGTGTGCGGTAGCCAATTCTAGGAACCATTTCGATTACATCATTTGTTTTAAAACACACAATACACCTGAATTCAGTCTTTTCATTAGCGATACGGAAAAAGAATATAATAGTTTTTTCTCTTCCAATACCACAATTAATGACATAATATATGTATATAATGATGAAAACAGAGAAAAAGAATACATTATACTCACTTACCACAATGTACCTGTAAATAGACTATGTGCTTCTAACATAAAGGACAACAATCTTTATTATAAATCATATTTTATGAGGGAGGGAGCTTAATGTTTGGTTGGGAAAGGCAGAGGCACAAACTGCATGTTTTTACAAAATATACAGGGGACGAGGCTTTCTAAAGCCTTGTGGACAAAGCCAGGAAGTGGACGGTCGAGAATTGAGTGCTTTAGGGAATGAGTGAAACTTAGGTATCAAGAGCTGAATATAATGACACGCACGGGGTCAGAGCAGTCTATGACGCAGACGAAAGTTTACACTGTGCATGCAGGCGGGAGTTTGGGTCACACACAGACAAGAGAATGAAAAAATGTTTCTGTTAACTGCCATTACAGCAAGCGTGTGCCACCGTCCAGGCATGCTGCCTTTTCCCTGCCAGCTTTCATCCACCCAACAACCCTCCTACCCCCGCTAGCACTCAGCACGCAGAGCCTCATGCCCACCAGCAGAAGGGAAAGTCGTAACTTCCCCTCCACCCTGCCTCACTGACAACTTCACTCCATGACACGAATTTCCAGCCTGCAGCTCACCTCCACTTTACACAATGATTTGCGACCGGTCTGGCCTCACTTATCTTTCACAACTTTAGTGTTTAGAGTGCACGGACTTAATTTAGAATATAACATTGAAATCTAAACTCACGCTATTGCATTGAATTTTTAAGCCCACTTTTGAAAACCATTTGTTTAAGAGGAAAACTTTGCATCTTAAATGCACTTTTTAAAAAATAATGTGAGTTACTCGACACAGTCAAACTTGTGGTCACCATAAAAAATTTATGAATTTTACACCATCAAAATCGTCTATATGATCAAAAATATGTTCTAGGTTACACCATAAAAACTGTCTACACTGTCAAAACATTTTCACAGATTTAATAATAATTTCAGCTACATGTTTTTGCAAGGGAGTAACACACTATAATAATAATATGAACTAAACAAACACTCTTAAGACTAAACATTTTAGATACTCTTGAAATAAAAATATACTCAAATTTTATTTTAAAAAACTACTCATCTCTCTATCTACTCACAAAGATGGAACAGCAATTATCCTAGAATGATTTACACGACATTTCCCCACACACTCGAAGATACCCAACAGCTTTCAAGATGAAATATCTTAAAATTTACTTACAATCTAAAAAATTATGAACCCAAACCGCCCCATCACACACACCAAAACATTTCGTTTGTTAGAAGTACACAATTTCCATTTATCCATCACACAATCATCCTTCTCCAAACAACTCACTCTGAGCAGATAATAGGACAGAGTTGTGCACTCTTCAGACACGCTGTGCATAGCCCAGTATAGTTTCCTCTCATTTTTTTCTCGCTCCATAATTCATACCTCAACCACACAACATCCCACCCTTAAACATCACTTAAAAACTAGGTAAAACTAACTAAATAAAATAAAATTGAAACACATTTTCCCGCAATCACACTCGCAGTCAAGCACATATTTTGAAAATTATTCTCAGAGTTTTTGGTATTATATTCTAGATAGTTTTAACACATTTTGCGAGTATTTAACAGTGTAGAGAAGGCCTTGGTCTGTGATATTGTCACACCTTCTGTCCATTGTAAGAACAATAATGTTTACCGAGCATCTAGTTTTAAACTCCATTAAATCCTTTCAAATATACATCAACAACCCACCTAGAATTTACTGAAACACCTTTCCCTTGCACTCGTACTCGCAGTCATCACCTATTTTGTATATTAAAACTCTTAAAACGACTTAAAATCTAAAAAAAATATATAAACCACACCCCCTCCCCATCACATTAATCAAAACTTTTCATTCATTAGAAGTACTCAATCTCCATTTATTCATCAAAACAACTCACTCAGAATGAGCTTGGGAGCTTAAATTATGCACCTCCCCCTCATGCTAGTTGTAAGTGGTGTAGTTCTCCCTTGTTTTAACTGTTCCATAATGCATACTCATCTTACACACATCCCACCCTCGAAATCTCTTAAAACTACTTACAGTATAAAAAATTATAAACCCATACCACTCCATCACACAGATCAAAAAATTTCATTAATTAGAAGTACCTAATGTCCATTTATCCATCACTCAAACATTCGTCACCAAACAACTCTCTTAGAACAATCTTGGGAGCTGAGGTTATGCACCTCCCCCTCATGCTAGGTGTAAGCAGCATAGTTCTCCCCTTCTTTAGCTGTTCCGTAATTCAGACATCAGTCGTAACCAAAACCCGCCCTTCAAATATTTTAAACTACTTAAAATACATAAAAATGCCTATAATAGTATCAAAATAAGGAATTATTGTAAGTGTGAAGTGAATAGCTGCGAAAAGTTGACGATTTCATTCCATTTGTTGAAAGCTGTATACAAAGTTTACCAAATTTTATTAAATTTCATTCCTATTGTAAAGAGTTGGTAAAACATTTAACAAATTAAAGCAAATTTCAATTAATTTCTAAACACTTATTAAAAAACATTTATTGAATCTAAGAAAATGTCAATCAAAATGTAAAGACATGTTAAAAAAAAAGTTTAACTAATTTCATATAAAAAGTTAAAGGTTGGAACAATTCTAAGTAAATTTCATGTAAGTTTCATGAAAATATTTAATTCAAATTACAAAGATTTGTACTATTACTGGAAAAAAGTTACACTAAACTTAATTAAAAGCACTGTATATTTTTTTTAATTAATATAAAAACATCCTAAAATTTACATTTAACTAATTCACTTACATAAAGTATAGTAGCGAAGCTGTTGGTTGTTGAAGGAGACCCGAACTCAGGTCAGACAGGTTGAGCGATACCCTGCTCTGCCAGGTGAGTGTCTGTGTCCCTACCCCAGGAGGCGGCCGGCCATATTGCCCAGTGAATTCTGGGGTGCCTTCTCCGACAGGCGAGCGAGCGGGTGGGCAGGCGTGTGGTAAGCTAGTCCTTTTACCGTAGTGGCAGAATGGATCCCTTCACCCCCAATGCAGAAGATCCCAGCAAAGGCAAGCAAGTGGTGACTGGGTTACCAAACATGATCGATTCACGCCCTTATCGACGTTGTGAACACCAGGCAGCAGTTCCGATCAGCACATAGATGGTAGGGGCGGTGCAAGCAGAAACCGGTTCACAAGGTGTACATTACTCTCACACAGAGCAGCGAAGGGAGGACTGGCTCCCCTAGCAATAGTTTGCCAAATGACGAGCTCCGGCTGGGAGCCCCTATTTATACTCCCACCACTCTCCCTTGTTGCCAAATTTAAAAATATTAATTAATTCTACTCAAACATACATAAAACGAACGAATTATGTATGTGGAACATTTTTAAGTAAATCTTAACAAAAATGTAACAATTAAAAGTATTAACACTTTTTTTTCTGAATTTTAGCATGTATATGTTTAAATATGTGTATTTATTCAGTTTTAAGCAATTAAATTTTAATTACATTCTTATTTAATGATTTCATGCTTTTACAACACAAACTTTTTCCAATACGAGGTGTTTGCAACCTGAATGTTGTAAATTTAAACTAGCTTTTTCATGTGCAGGAACTAATTTACATTTGTTTAATTAACAGCGATTCGTTCATTATTCCCTTTATGTTTATAAGGCTACAATCATACACGACCTAGCCAGGACTCGAACCCAGAAACTAACTTATATTAACCATACCTTATCCAGGATAGCATATTATATTCTTAGTTATGGAAAAGTGGTTAGAGTGCTTGATTCCAGAACTTTTCCTCTGTCTGTTTTTTTCATTACAACAGTATTTCGTATTAGTAAAACATAGTTTCTCTTTGATAGAAATCATAGGCTTTTAACTTCTTTCAATATACTTTTATTTTAAGAATACTTAAGAATCTCTCTCCGTCGAGACAAATTTTATATATATATTATTCCTCTATTAGGAAAACAAGTTCTCAGCTGTAAAGCAATTTTATAAATAAAAGTGAAAATTCGTGTTAAGATATATTTATTGATAAATGTATATACAAACACAGTTATTTCACCAATTTATTTACAACAGTTTCAAAAGACAAGTCTCTCTGTTATTCTACAGAGTGTTCCAAAATACACAGCATTAAAAAAGCAAGTACAGGTTGCTCTAAAAAATTCTGTATACAACATTTTAACACTAGCAAATACAGCTTGCATCCAAAACACATAAACAAGTACAGGATGACACAAAACATTTAAACAAGTTATCAAATAATTTTTGACAGAAGTCATTACAGGAGATTACAAAATATATGGACACCATTAAACTACACAGTACAGGAGGTTACAGAAAATGATAGCACAAGCATGTATAGGATAATTCACAAACATAGATACCAAAGACATTTTAATACTGGTTACACATTATTCCTCGAAACCACCCCTCAGTTAAGCCTATTATTACTCAACTCAGGCTGTTTATTCCTCCATTAACTTGTATTTCCTAAAAGAAAAAACAAAATTTATTCCTCAATTGACACTCCAGCCAAATTCAAACGACTTAATTGGTTTGAGGAAGACAAAATACTTCAAATCGAAATATTTCTATCATGCAATGTTTACTTGAAATAATTACTTTCTCAGTCACGTAGTGGGGTTAACTAAAATTTATCATCATACTTCTGGGGTGTTGGCAGATAATACTTCATTCGATGTAACCTCGTTCCTTAAGTGTTCTTATGATCAAAACCATCTCTTTTATTACGGAATATTCACTGTGTCAAGCAAATACCTAAGTCTGGTCTACAAGCTCGTTGGAGTCTTCGGAAAATATGTAGTCATTATTCACAGTATTTGTTGAAGGGAAGCCTTCTTTGCATCACTTGTATAAGACAGCTCATTGGTGTAATCATCACTGCTCTCTTCATCTAATGTTTCATCAAAAATATTTATTTTAGTTAGCTGAGAAAGTGTAGGTGTATCGTCCGATACTGGTCTCTGCAACTGGTTGTGGTAGTTTATGTCGAAAATTGTTATACTCACATGTTAGCGTATAGTTAATACAATCCGATTCTATGCGATTCCTTGTAATTACTTTAGTACTCTCTCCTTCTGTGATATTATTTATAGTCCGTCTCAAGCTTTGATTGCAGTACAGGACTTATGGCGATCACTGTTGCCACATTACTTCAGCTTTGTGACATAACTGGCAAGCTGAAAAACAAATGGGCGGTGAAGGACACGACCTGATTAAGAAAATTTTTATTTGTTTTCCTCCCTGCCAACTCATAAAGGATTCCAATACTGCGATGCAAAGCTAAGCAGCTCCTTTGAAACTGAAGCCTGTGAGAAACCCTATCATTCTGATAGGATGGCCCGCAAGCAACACAACTAGATAGTTTTCTTTTTCGATGATGCACAAAAATTACTTATCAGGCAACAGCACCCACAGGAACAAGGGCAGTGTTAACGACAGAAATTGTGCATTGGAAAGAGAGAGTAAATGTCCATTACACAACACATTGCAATCTAAGAGTGAGATGCTCTATAGTGTATATGGTACATTTACTTTCTCAGGAGGAAGATTATTTTTTAAGATCTTGACATGACGAATCAAGTTTTCAGTTCGTGCGAACTGGCGAAAAATGTTTTTGCAGTTAAGAATGAGCCGAGATGCATTCTTCGAACAGTCATTATTCTCATTTCTACAAACATTGTAGGCAAAAGTATAATATTTCTCACAGTATCTGCACTGTAGACAACTAGGCGATGCCTCCATTAACATTAAGGTAGATTAAATGAATAATCTTCGGTGTGAGGAGTAAGTTTACTTGCGAATAGATGTTCACCTCATAATGTCAGAATATGTCTGTACTTGGTATTCGATTAAAATTAATAAAGATAAATTGAATTTTAATAATGTATAAGGGAGAGAGATGGGTTTGGAAATATTTTATAGGGAATTTTTTAAAGACTTTTTTTACTAGACGACTGTGTTAGTCGGAGGCTAGTATGTTAAGTAAGCCATTTTGAGCCGTGATTGCCTTAATGGTGTTATGATTTAAACGTGCATGTGTAATACGAATTTAGTTTATCCCAATAAATTTTGTCTGATAATTCGTTATGTCGATTCCCTAAATCGTATGGAATAAAGTTATTTGTTTCAGGTATCTCTTTACGATGCAGATAATTTGTTGATATATGGAATGTATTATCCTAAATTATGGGGTATACGGTTACAAAATGGCCGCCATTTTCATTTAAATTTGCTTAAATGTATTGAAATATCATGGATATTGACATATTCCAGCTCCGATAGAAGCAATTTTAGCTGAATTCGTGTTATTTCAGTAATATCATGTAAAAAAAGTTGTATTTGTAAATAAAATAAATTTTAATATTTACATTTAATGGTAGATGGTGTATCTGAAATCTCGATTGGGAAGCTTTTGAATGGAAACTTTGGTTATAAGTAAATTTTAGTGTCGCAGAGAAGTTTACACATAAAATACGTATTTTTTCTCTGCTATACGAATAAATATTTAAAAAACCATATTGAAAGTTTGAATATGTATGTAAGTGTCATGTCTTACTACATAATAGTTTAAACTTAGGTAAATGGAATGATACTTGTTTGAAAAACAGACCTAATCATCTATTCTGTTGCTTCCATTACAACAGCGTCAAACCTCTAACGTATATTTTTTATGTTTTCGATCATGTTTTCTTGATGTTTTCCAGTGTCGTTTTAATGCCAAATTAAAATCCATAGACATGTTAAATCTTAGTAAATTACAGGATATCTTCAAACATAAAATGTTTCCTTGTTTTCATAGTTTTCGCTTTATGTGAGTAGGCCAACCGGGGGACAATTTGATTGCTATAACGAATGTAACTTGCATATAAAAACGGGTCGAACATCCATAGGTTATAGGGCTTTGAATCCAAAACCACGTGGCCCAAATGTGCCTTAGATTCTTCGGCTAAGTAGGTCTCTCGTGACCAAAAAACACAAACAGGAGCCACTCGAATAAATAATCATGTCAAATGTAAAATAAACCAGACAAAAATTTCGCATAACATTACGTATGTATTTTGGTGTTGTGCGGAGACATGTTGTATATAGTGACTGTAAGTATCTCCATAAAGTACTTTGTATTTTTAAGTTGACTTTAGAACAGCAGACATTTTTGCTTTCGAAAATTTCCCGTTACCTAACTTAAGAACCACCACCCAGATATGGCACTAACGTGTTTATCTTCATGAACAGGCATAGGCCTACTGTAAAAATCTGGTTGGTCTGATTGATTGGAAAGTGCTTATAAACGTCTGTTGATACTATTCCTGAAGGCTTATCAGGGGACGGCTTACAAACTAAACTTATGACCTAACTTAAAGTAACAGCTGCGATTTGAATCCAGAAACTCCCGCACCCCAGACCGGGAGGCGGGCGAACCAACCGACTGCGCCACAAGAGGTCGGCGTAATAGTCTGCGTTCATCGTATCTTACACCTTAAATCTCGATAAGTGCAAACTCTAGCGACTCACTTCACTGCCCCGCAGGTTTATCAGTGATTAACCTGAACTTGCAATGATTAAATTTTTCGAAAATTAAGAGTTTGTGAATTTTACTCATTGAGATTGTGAATTTTACTGACTCGCCAATAGCTCGACTAACACTAACTCTAAAGTCGCAGAATCAAACCACAGATTGACATTTTATGAGTGAAACATTTCTTTTTGAAGTAGCTACATTGTAATTGTGTGCATCTTTGTTCTTAACAGAAAGAGTGAATAAGTGAAGAGATTTGGATGGCTCTTAACATTGAGGTCTTGAGAGCCGATGAGGGGGATTGAGGTGAGTATGGAGCAGCGACGGAATGAAATGGTGGGGGAAACGGGAGATCCCCGAGCAAACCCGCTGACCAACGGCATCGTCCGGCACGATTCCCGCATGCGAAAATCCGGAGTGACCCGGCCGGCACGGCTCAGCCACCGTGGCCTCCTTAACAGATAGACCACATCGTCTCTTCAGACTAACATACCCAGACTGGAGTTACCCCGAAATAACGTGGCAGAGTTGTGGAGCAAGTCAGTCGTGTCTCGTGGCTAATAGCGTGTCGACCCGTCTAGCTATGAACTAACCTCCCGCACACAGACTTGTTCGTACTCTGTTCTGTTCACTACATCCTGACATTACACTGACAACCAGGGAGTGAGTGCCAACACACTGCAAAGTATAAAACACCCGTCATCAACAACACATTGTGTCAGCTGTTTCCATAGATGCACTTAGTACATTACGTCACCTACAGCAGCAAGCATGAAAACATTAGTATTTTCTGGCCGGAAGTACAGACATTTGGTTCATACTTGGCTGAGCACTTCTGAAGGTCATTACTTGTATTGTATATACTTCCGTCGCGTGTAAAAGGCTGCATTGCCGTCAACATATTTATAATAAATTCAAGGTTACTTCCAACTTTTCTGAAGCCCTGCTAAAGTTCTACTTCCAGGATATTCCTCCACCTCAATTAAACAAAGCTTAGCTTAATCTAGAAAATTACACACCAAAGGTACAACGTACCGAATTCGTGCGCTCTCAGTGTAATAATATTTAGCATGAGAAGTATTTCTTACTAGGCATTACCAACACGCCTGTTTTCTCTCTGTTGGTATTCCAGTTAATTATACCTAAATTAAATATCTATTTTATAAATAATCATAAGTAAAAATTTAATATAACTAGCAACAAGACACTTTTATTGCAACAGAAGTATAAACGATTGTGATACATGATATACAAACCAAGCACGCTATACATGGGGTATTTTTTATAAAGGTTTCATTCAAAAAGTGTAAAGAAACGCGAAGAGACTATACCAACATCCATGAATATTTTTGAAACTTCAAAAATATTTCTATTACATTAGTTTAATTCTAATATGTCTAAAACGCATAAATTAATTATAGTGATTACCGATCAGGGGCATATCCAGAATACCATCGCAGGGGACATTACCTCGCCCCCAAGACATCACATTAACATGAAACTGTCCTCAGAATGTTATAAAACTAAAATGAAATAACATGATAAGACCTTTTTAAAATTCTGCAATAAATATATATTTTTTTAAATTATGTTAGACATATCTAAGTGGAACAATGCAGTTGTGAAACAATCTTTCCCGCGCTTCAAACAATATAATGCTTTGATATAATCTTCAAGACCGGCTAAAGAGAATAGTAGTTTTTTTTTTTATAGTGCCGCCACATTTTTATTTTCATAAAACATAAGCTTAACGAATTTTTTTCTGACGGAGAAAATATATTTCAGAGAGAACTTCTGTATTTAAAGCTCGTGTTAAGGGTAGCACATTTAATAAATCGAGCGACAATATGGTAGTTAAGGCACGTAATTAAATACTAGAAATCCAACAGAATAAATTTAGAGAGAACTTCTGTATTTAAAGCTCGGGTTAAGGGTAGCACATTTAATAAATCGAGAGACAATATGGTAGTTACCGCACGTAATTAAATACTAGAAACCCAACAGAATAAATTTAAGAAATATTCATCACATCGCATTGCCGATTTCGCGTGTGGCAAAAATCTGGAGAAAGTCCAGTCACAGTCAGCCATCAGTGAATCCAAAAACAAATCAACATGTTAGAAAACTTCGTATCAGGATACCGACACCAAAAAGTACTTAGCTAGAGAGAAAAAAAAAAAGTAAATGGAACAGCAAGTACAATGATCTTTAATTACGAAAAGGGAAATCGATTTAGACATAGCACACCGCACAGCAAATAAATTTCTGTACTTGTGACAAGCGATTCTTTGTAAACTAGTTTCCAACATTTTTCTCTCTACCCTACTGCTGAAATATTGTATACATACACACATTATTGCAGAAAACATTCATAGTTTTTATGTAGCTCAATATTAATACTCAATTTGAAAATTACAACACTTATTTGTTAAAATTCAACATGAGTGTTACACATCCCGCATCAATGTTTTGTGAAATTTACTCATTTAGGCAATTTGTAGTGTTTCAAAAATATCTTTGGCAACTAGTATCTAAAGAATTCTTATAAAAAATACAATTTCTTTTTACAATCCACGATAAGTAAATGAGCTATGAGACTGTACAATTTGTGTGTTGAAACAGCCACGCAAACAGTTTGATTGTCCAAAATAGGAGCAAATGATTTTAAACGTAACAGGTTCCTCAACTCTATGTACACTATACATCAAACTTCATTATTTTTTAATTTAGGAAGAAAGGAAATGGTTTGACGTTTTCTGATTTTTTCGCTGCATGATCCCTACTCTTAAAAAACGTTTCCGATGAAGAAGAGATACATAAATGCTACACTCGGGTGCAGTGTATTTTAAAAGATATTTCCCCTTCTCAAACTAATACGTACAGTGCAGAGGTGTATATGCTGTTCACGGTAAAGTGAGTGCTTTTAAAGGCCCTCCCAAGATGCATTAACCACTAATAAATATACCTTATTGTAGCCTTAGGTGTCAACTTATGAGAGTGGTGAAACGTATACACTGTGTTTATTGGTCACGTTGAATTTTTTATAATAAAAAGCAGCAGGCAGATAGAAATTGGATGAAAGTAAAACTTTAGAAGGGCCTTAAAAAGTGCTCACATTTTTAGCTTGAACAGCCTATAAAACTTTTAATTCGATTTCCCCTCCAACGTTACCAACTTTACTGGGCGCATGTCACTCAATGCGCCAATTAAAATATGTGCAGGTAGAAGCAGTGACATTGTTCTAAGGTCGATTTCAAATGTGCTCATTTTATCGTGAACGGTCTTTATACATAGAGACCTGCAAAATTCGCGTTATTATTTAGCATCAGGCTAAATTTCACGGTACTGTATACACTCGAGCCAGCGTCGTTTCTCCATTGGCTGCTTCATAGAGTGATGTCACTCCATTTCTAACTGAACTGCATGTGATTGGGGCCACTATTATTGAGGGATAATTTATTGGTGTCGAGTTACCTAAAGCGTGTGTCAGCTAAAGATTGGTCAAATGACAAAGGTATTGTAAAAGTACACGTGTTTGAAGTTTAACGTGTCCCCAAATAATAACGCGAATTTTGCAGGTTCCTAGTTATACTCAAGAGACCTGAAAAATTCGGGAGTCTAATGACCTGCAGGATAGACTCTACAGTCTTATGTAGATATATGTCGATGTGAACGTGCATTGGTTGTCAGCTGTCACAGCGGAAGACGGCGATTGGGCCAGCGTTCTCCAGAAGGTGTCAAACACCGTGTAGACCAATGACTAAAATTATAGAATCACACGTGTTTTGGATTCTAGCTTGTCCCAAAACGAATCCGTGAATTTTGCAGGTCTCTGTCATAGATAATGTAGGATTGGTTGTCTCCAACTGTGGATCGCTCTGAAACGGGGCACGTGTACGTTGTGCAGCGCCATGGCAGCGAGAAAGAAGTCGCAGTAGGCGAGTGTGCTGGTAGAGGCCGGCTGGTTGGTGTTGCGCCACACTGCGCAAACGTCCCGTTTGGGGCGTGACGTTAACCGTTATCTAACATCCAGACGGAGTAGAGTCCAGATAACGGCTCTACATGAACAAAGTCCCTCGCCTCTACACTACTGCGCAGCGCCGTCCCACGCACGCCTCGCAACAAGGGCGACTCAAGGTTAAATACACGTCTTCTGCGCAGTTTTCGTTTCATTCGCGCAGCGGACTAGCTTAGCAGCTTTACGTAAGGGCTCAAACTGTCTGGCGCATCCAGGGATCTTGCGATACCATGAAAGTATCTATACTGGGATTGAAAGAGGAATCACTATAATAGTTTCGATACTCATTTCGATACCAGTATCACAAGAAAAGTATCAATACCGGTATCATATAAGCACTAGTAACTGTTTTTAAATTTAATTGGTTAGTCTTGTATTTTTCATAAAATATTTTTATATTTATACGTAATTAATTATATTTTCCGAGGTCTCTACAGAATTCGTATTTTTTTAGATATATTTTTTGTTTTGAAAAAACATACAGCGCAGCACTTATTAGTATTAGTTATATTTGGGCATCGTTCTAATTAGAGGACAAGTAAAATACTGATGTGTACTGCTTTTCAAAGTATTATTTTATGGAGGAAAACATCTTTATATTTTTGGGGCACTAAGATTGAAAGGGTTCAAAATTAACAGCTAGAAGTAATTTCGAAAAAAAAAAAATAGAAGTATCGGTATCGAATAATTTACTGATATAATACTGGTAAAGTATCTATTCCAAAATACACGGTATCGAAAGGAAAGTATTGATACAAATATATCAGTGGTATCGGAACATCCCACGCGATTCAAATAATGTTTGGGTATTTTGTAATGCTGTCTAAACACGAGAAGCATTTATGAAACGCTTAGTGCTCAAATATATGTTACAAGTTTTCTTTTCAACTTCAAGGATAAATAATTTTTGCGAACGCGAAAAATACCAAAAAAACGTGTGTTTTCAGAAACAGTTGAGCTGCAAAATTTTATATTCAGAAATTTTCGAGTGGTCTTTAGATCTTTAGACACTCATTATACTTTTATCTTCATTAGTGTGCCGTAAAAATAAAGGGTCACCGCTTAAATGTTACGTTCAGGCGAGTAGCCGATCGAAAGACTGCACGCTAGTTGAGCGCCTTGTAGGCCCTACGTAGAGGCGATGATGCGAGTAGTGAGTAAGGAAGGATTTATAATATCCCGTCGTGTCCTTCCGTCATCCGCCCGTCTGTCATACGTCTCCCAGCCGAGCGATTTACAACCAAACTTCGTACGTCCGTCGTAAATTTATTGCTGCAAACTAATAAAAATCAAACTGTTTACAAATAGAAAAAAATTCTCCATACAAAGTAAACATTTTTGGCGGCATTGTTTTTTTAAGTACCCAAAACGCATATACACGTATATAACGGAAACTAATAGATGTAAAAAATTATAAATAGCATATTAAGAGTGATTTTCTTATTTTTACTATTGCACAAAATGAGCTCGTTTTTCGAAACGTAATTATCAATTAATCTTCAGGATAAATGTGACTAAATTTCATTTTACAGTTACATAAACAAACATATAAAAACAAACAACAGCCAAAACAAAACACAGCACACACTACACAGCCTTGTAAAGAACTCGGGATGAACGAGTAACAAAACGTGCAAGTTTAGGCAGGATTTACAATGACCCATCACGTACGTCCGGCCCTCATCCGTCCGTCAATCACGTGACCAATATCCAATCAGAGGTGGCCTTTAATTCAATCCGTCCGCCCGTCAAAACCTTGGCAAGCTTTGACTTTTGACTTGGCGTGAACTGTGATGACGAGCGTACAGGAGGGAAGGGAATAGGGCTAATGGGTCAACAGCCCACTTTCCGTTGCCAAACAACATTCGTTTCTATACAACCAGAAAAAAAGTAGCTGCTCTTACATAATAGTTTCTTGGCTAAACAAAATTTCAAATTGGAAAAAAATCAATATTTTGAACGTACAAATCATATTTCGGTAATACGAACTTTTTTTTGCTTCAACAGTATCTTCCTGAAAGCGAACTATTTTGTTTAATCAACTCTCAATTTTAGTCTGGCCTTGCGGAACCGAGTACTTTATTGGCGTAACCAATCCTTCGATATAGTTTGTCATGGTGTTTATGACTTTCAGGCTTGCAAACCTTTGCTATATCATTATGGTGTTTGATTGGATTGATGTCATGCCGACCATAAGACTAAATAAAAATCTCGCACGCTCACATGGAACTCAGCAGGACAAAAGATGAAGAAACCTCTTACGACACCACAGACAGATATTAGGAAAAGCCGTTACATTGTCACTGAAAAATAAATATGTATATAATTAATTGGCAAGGAAGCAGCTTTTCCTAATTATCTCTCTGTGGTGTTGTAAAAGATTTTTTCGACTTTTGTCTTGCTGAGTTCTATGTGTGTATATGAGATTTTATTTAGTCTCATGATCAGCAATGACCACAGTCCAATCAAACCATCATTATAAACATGAACTCACCATTGCCATCAAACTTCAAAGATAAAAACATTTGCTATACAATAGTGTATGGCAACCACCCCATTTTTATAGCTACGAAACGAAGAATTCTGGCTAAATCATTAGTTTCAATGTCTTTACAAGACATAAACCCTCTTTCCGAAAATATTTCCGAATGCGCCCCTGTTAACATACTTCAAAAAGCATGTGCGTTCATAAAGCGCGTGTGTTCAAAAAGCGCCGCCCGAGAACGTCTGTGATTTGTTCGGAGTTCCTGGATTAATCCTAAACAGTCATTACACGAAGGACCACGTTTTACGCTGGATAGCTGTGATCACCGGAAAAGCCTCGATTAGGAACCGTTCAGTTAGGTTAGCTATTTGAGTATCAAATATTAAAATTAAAAAAATAACGCATTGCAACGGTGCTTGAGGAGTTTGCTGTTTGGGGTACGCAGGTATACTTTTGACGCCTTGTTACGTATAGGCTATTCGCGGTAAAGTGATCACTTTTGAAAGCCCTCTCATTTTAAATAATAGTCAATAAGTAGAGACCTGAAAAATTAGCGGGTTCGTTTTGGGGCAAGCTAGAATTCAAAACACGAGTGTTTTTATAATTTTAGTCATTGGTCCACACGGAGTTTGACACCTTCTGGAGAACGCTGGCTCAATCGTCATCTTCCATTGTGGCAGCTGAAACCATTGCACGTTGACATTGGCACACCTGTACATAAGACTGTAGAGTCTAGCCTGCAGGTCATTGAACTCGCGAATTATTCATGTCTCTATCAATAAGTATGTTTTATTTTAGACTTAGACGTTAACCTCTGAGTGCGGTGGAATATACACATTGCATTTATTAAAGGTCATTCACGATAAATTGAGCACCTTTGAAATCAACCTTAAAAGTCACTGCTCCTACCCGCATAAATTTTAACGGGCCCCCGTGAGTGACATGCGACCAGTAAAGTTGGTAACGAAGGAGGGAAAGTAGTTCCATGACATAAAGTCGAATTAAAAGTGATAGGTAAACACTTGCGATAATTAAAATTTTTTATTTCGCATTCAACTTTTTTAATGAATCTGAGTGTAAGAACTGGCAGATTTGTAAAATAATGACTCTTCTAATAATTTCATATTTTTACTTGACTTACGCATGCGTAAAGTGATGAGGCCCATAGCAATGTTAATTTTACATATGGTGGAAGAATGAATATATAACGTGCATTGAAGTAGATCTTAAGCAGGGCTTTCAAAAGTACTCACTTTACCGCGAACAGCCTTTACTTAAATGTATATATTTATTTAAGAAGGTGGTTAACGGATAAAAAAATAGCCGAAAGGAAAAAGTAACAAGGGCTTCAAATGTGCTCACTTTACCGTGAAGAGCCTATAGTGGTTAGTGGTTAGGAATACAGAAGAGAAACGGCCGCTTATACAGCGAACTCCAGGCGCACACTGGCCGGCAAAATGGCTTCACTGGCCAACTAGATGCTGAAACGTCGTCCGTCAATTAACGCCTGGTAACCTACTCACCAGCTCGGCAGCCCAGCCAATAGGGAACTTTCGCGGCACGCAGTAGTCAATCAGACACGAGCCACATTCCAGAGCCTCGTGCAATCAATCGGAGAATGGGTACGCGCACATTAAAGGAGCCGCTACAGCATTTCGTCTCTGTATACTAATCTGTTCTGTGGTCTTGTGTCTCGACGAAACTCATATTGTTTATGCATCACGGAAAGACACACTTATGGCAGTTTTCAAATTAGTTTAGTCATTAAAGGACGTACCTCAAGGCATTCCTGATAAACTGCCAAACACGGTTGTATATAAACTTCTTCATGGAAGTGCTCGAGTGTAATACTTGGAAACATAGCCTTATTAGAAAGTTGCCGTGGTTGGTGCAGCTTGTATAGCACTCACCTTGCACCAATGTGAATCGGGTTCGAATCCCAGCGTAGTCGCTCGTAGTCCAGTCCCTCATCGAGTTCCTTGTTTACAGTAACTTTCAGATTATCTTCTTAAATAGCACTTCATTTCAGTCTATATCGTTACTTCTGATTCAGTATCTAATATGTTTGAAGGCATTTATTCCGGATAAGGTGAACATATCGAGACAATGCAGGCAGCGAGAAGTACACTACTGTGGAAAGTTGAAACATTTTCCCGTCGCTCAACACGGTGATGATAATATGTGGTATTTGGTAAATTAATATCGCATCCCTTAAATTTGATGGTGCAAGGATAATTTTTTCATAAACGTTTTATGTTTAGTAAAAAATAAACTTATCTTTTAGCTAAAGTTTTTTAGCAAGTCCATTTTTTATTTTGAAAAGAGCGTCTTGTAAGTTGTTCGGCGCATTTTCTCGGGGATCTCCCGTTTTCCCCACCCTTGCATTTCGGCGTTGCTCCATACTCACCTCACTTCACCTTCATCGGCTGTCAATTTCCCTCTGTTCAAAATTATAGTGTCAGCCGTCTCGGCGTAGTTTGCCGCGACGCCATGTTTATGGCGAGGGATGTCCTGGGTTCGAGTCCCTAGTCATGAACAGTTCGTAAACCGCTTGTCGGCTAGTACGTGCATACAATACATAGCAGGTGCAATAAGCGACAATGCATATATAAATACAATTTTCACTTAGAATATTTCAAAATGACCTATAGACTTTCTGTACCAAATACAATAAAACCACTTTTGAAAATATTCACGTGTGGTAAATAGCGAGAAATTGAGTTTGTTGTTCCCGGCCTGGCGAGGAGGCTAAACCTGTGTAATTCTAGCCAAACAACCAGCATTACAAAAAATACGTGAGCAGTCATCGCTAGCCAGTGGTTTGGAGCCCACTATAGGTACAAGAGGTTTCTTAGTCTTTAGCCTTCTGGCGTAACCGTGCGACATAGAATTCATGCCTTTGATGTTCTTTGGTTTGTTCCGGACGTATTTTTTTAGCTCCCTATTTATTTAGTACGTTTTTTGTTCTTAGTAAATAAAAACACGTTTGTGTAATGTTCATGCCGGGGGTTTTCGTCGAGCGGTAGCATGTCTGACGCGCTTCCAGACTGTCGTGTACTTGACATTGGCATTGACAGGTCGCAGAGGAGAGATATTGTTTCTCCAGGTCATTACCGATCCCCTTTACAGGGAAAATGCTGTTGCAGTTCTTTATGCGAATTATATCATTCCATGACACGAAAGGAAATTATTGTAACGTAATATTCTTTTTCTGGTACATGTGCATTTTCGCTTGGAGTGAAAAAGTAGTGTTCGAGTTCAGTTCCAAACATCATTTTTGGGGGTTCTGAAGTGTATAACTGGTTCACAATCCTGTACGACGTGTCAGGAAAAGGGTGGGCCAATCACAAAAGTAACACGGGAGTAAACCTGGTTATAATGTCCATACAGCATCCTAGTCTTAATTCCTCCAACCCTAATAGATATTCATCCTCCATACCTGCTATGCAAATACCCTGTCGAGTTCTCTAAGTTTAAATCGCATTCTCATTTTAACTTACTGATATAGTCTTGCATGTTAAAATAGTCAATAAACACCGTCCCAAGTGTGCTGGTCTCGTAGTTGTTGGAAGGTTATTTATTGTGACCCCACCCCCCTCCCAACCCCCACCAACTATTCGACGACCTTCTGAAAAGAGACATTATCCCAGCCTCTACAAGTACGGCATCGGTTTCTTGCTTCACTGAACGTACCTGCAGGGCGCAGGCAGAATGAGGCCTTCCCTCAGTCACCGATCT
The DNA here is from genome assembly GCA_029891345.1 of Dryococelus australis. Classification (NCBI taxonomy): domain Eukaryota; kingdom Metazoa; phylum Arthropoda; class Insecta; order Phasmatodea; family Phasmatidae; genus Dryococelus; species Dryococelus australis. Next base: position 148,725,553 of record CM056996.1, read on the forward strand.
TTCCTCAAGAATGGCGCACATAGGTTTTCAGTACCGTAAAAATTTTTTTGTAATTTTTACTGAGAAATTGTTTGTAATTTTACAAATGCTTGTAACACTACAAAGATTTCTCTTGTGAAATTACTCGTTTGTAAAACTACAAGGGCCGTGTTTGTAATAGACCTTAAAAAATGTTTGTGCTATACTGACCCCTATCCACGAGCTTCATCACAATGGCGGACACTCAACAACGTAAAATCGTATATAGCTGTTTGTGCATGCACTATAGGTGATGTAAAGTGTAGTTGCATGCAGAAAGAAATGTACTGCATGTTTTAATAACGCAAAACATTTCAAATAACTCAAATTATCATAATAAAACGACAATTTCAATAAAAAAGTAACCAAATTACTCGTTAACTGTTAATTCTTCCTAACTATGCAAAATTCTTAAGATGAAATAAATGTATCCTTCTTAGTCAAATAACTTCTCTAAAATTTTGTACGTACTTGCCATTATATTTACTATAAAAGTAAGTGCTAAAATTGTAAGTGAAGTAATTGTTTTCTAGAAGAAAAGAAGATAATTTTATGTACACTTCTGAATGGTGTAAGATGTAATACAAGGCCATCATTTGTAATATTATAAACTTATGCTTTGCAAATTCTCAAGAAAAATGTTTGTTGTTTTACAGCGGATTTTCTTGACAACTTGGATTCAAAGGGTTTTTCTTGTTAAAATGCAAAATAATGTTTACAGTGAAATAGTTTTGTAGCTTTACTTTACTCCCGATTCGTGACTTCCTAACAGCTGTTGTCAATACACGTAATAAGATATAATGTGCCCAAGCTTTGCACGCCTACGTTGTCGGAGCGGGAGCTTGATAGCACGAACACTGGTGGTGATGTCCTTGATTTATGCTGCCGCACTCCCCAGGATGTACTCGATGGTACTCATTTCGTCAGCCTGGCTTATTGTTGCTGCCCATATAGAATACCGGAGCGCTGGCATTAATCTGGCCAACTTCATCTCCAATGCATGGGATGTGCTGCGTATCCAGGTGTTCCGAATGCCAAACATGCATGTGGGCAATGACAACAACAAGAAAGTGTTGTGATTCGCCTGATGGGCTGTCGCACAAGCTGTTTGGGAGGTCGTAGACTCAAGGTAAAACACACATTAAAGCCATTCCGTCATTTATATTTAACCATAGATATTTCTTACAATAAGATTCGTACAACACATTATAACTACTATTTTACATTACGCCCGAGGAGCGTATAAGTTATCTGACTCTGCAAGCTTCTGCATTATTTAGCAATGATACCAACGGCCGCGGAATCTAGCTAAGAGTCCTTACGTCGCATCGTTCAGGAACGGCTTTACCTGCAGTGATGCCGTAGGCTGAAGACTCTGCGTGTACGGCGATTCGAACCCCTGGAGCCGGTCCATCTTCCTCGTCGGCGGTGTGGTGACGTAAGACCTCGAGCCCGCCGCTGTGCGCTCCATAAATATGGAGGCTGTATCCTTGTTGTCGGATCTGTTTTCATAACTAGCTCGGCTACGCCTCGCCTTCGCGAATTCGCCTTCTTTACGTTGGTTTCATGTTATCGCCAAACCAAAGGCTTGGCCGCACTGCAACATTGCCCTCCTGTTCTAACAAGCGTGATGTACTCATCTCGCGGATTGGTTTGTGGTTGGTATATAATTTATTTTATGGAGCGGTGAAGCTGTTAGGAAGATCCGGGGATCCCTCGCCTGCTTCCTGGCAGCAGGAATAAGATTGGTTGAAGAATCGTCTTCGCTACGGTGGGAAATTGTTGGAAGGAAAGTACTACGAAGCAGGGATAGCGGGGTAAAGGAACTGCCTTGCCTTTTTTCTTGATTGTAGTTGTTACGTCCTTGAAATGTTTGTTTGGACTGCGGTTCCGACGTACTGCTGTTTGTTTGCGTACTGGTGAATGAATGTTCTTGACCGTGCTCCTGGTCGTGAACTTGTATGTAAGGGGTGTACATTCTTCCGCGCGGTTGCCGCGGCTGTCGCCACGATGGCGATACCGTCACGTCAGCCTCTCTTGAAGTCCTAAGTCTACCTAATCGGCCGTGGCTTGCAATTATACGAGTTACATTAATATATCATTTTAAATGGTTGTGAAACAACAAAATATTTCTTTACAAAATGACATGTTAAAGTTTATCCTCTCATGTGCCCATCCCTTAGCAAATTGTTTTAAAAATGAAGTTAAATGTTACATTGTTTTCAATGAAAAATATTTTTAATACCTATACACTTGAACAAGTGTGCCATTAAAATGAAAATTCTGATGCTGAAATAAAGAATTTATTAATATATTAAACACTTTACAAGTACTTTTGTGAACTTGTGCTGCATGTACACTTGAATAAATTCATATTTAAACATTTAAACATAGACATCAGTATCAATATTAATTACACAATAATAATTACTACGGCCATATGACTTATTACTAAATTACTAGGCACTACGTTAGGCGCGCCGGAGCAAACTTTTGAGTTGGGGAAGGGGTGGGGGCAAACCCAAGAAACTGATTTTTTTTTTCTGAACGACTATATATATATATATATATATATATATATATATATATATATATATATATATATATATATATATATTCTCTACAAATTACATGTCGCACATTATTATCTGTGCTACTTCAGGGTAAGTTAATGTACACAGTGATTTTAAACATTTTTTTCCTCTCTCAGATTGTTAATAACTGAAATACCTCATAGCCGTGAGAACATTGAAGACTGAAGTAGATTTTACATAATTTATAAGCACAATGTCTAAAGTTCGTTTCACTAAAAACGAGCTGCAACATGTTTGACATATGATTTTTTTTTTCAAGAACACTGTGTGGAATATTATAACAATTAACAAAATTTACAAGTAATTTCCCATGAAATAATATATTTATATACAATAATGGTAATAAAAATAAAACAATATTTGTAATATGTAAAGTTATGTTGAACATGCGTACCTAAATGTACATTGTTCATTGTTTCGTTAATATATTTTTCTAATTTTAAATTGAAAAAAATATATATCGGTTTGAAGCATTATTACATAAAACAGTGACATGTCTACTTAAAACATCACATGTCATCAACCTAAAGACATATGACAAGTGTTCAATAAATACACTGACTATTTACTCCACTACTTTCCCAAATAAGGCCTTTCTTTCGTACTTGCGGGAAATAAATTATCTCATATCATTAAGATTTAGTACACTAGTTCTCTCTTTGTGGACATGAAGTAGCACCACATGCATTGGACGTTTCTGTTTCATGGTGGCCCGCAGATAAATCTTCAAACGGCGGAGGTTAGAAACTGAACAGTAATAAATTAAAAGTGATCGCACTCTCATTCTGCACTATATAATATTCATTGTATACTTACTACTCTGTACGGCTGCATCGACTACAAACAGAAGAGGAGTGAAGGCCGGACGGACACAGACAAACGAATTGCTGTTGTTCACGCCTGCTGAAAGAATAGTATGTCTACACAGGAGGGGAGTTACGAAGCACGCGATATACGGGATGTAGACAATGCGTAGACGCCAATGTGACGGCGTGCGAAAAGGGGAGGGGATTAGTCACGGCACTGCTCGCGGCTTGTGTCGAGTCAACTGCCATCTCGCTCGCTTCCTGACATTCGACGACTAGACTATTCTATAAGCAGCGCACATTGTTACGAGGGCCAACGTGCTAAAATAAAAATTTTCATGGCTGCTTGGTGTTTCATGGTGTAATGAAGGAGTAAAATTGAAGGAACGTTACGGGGTTAATTTTTCGAAACTTGTGTACACAGAAAGTGGAGTGGCAAAACATGCAGAACACATGTTTTGCCCCCCCCCCCCCCCCCCCCCAGCACCGGTGTCACTGCACTACGTTTGGAGCCGTGTTTTTAATTTGGGATTAGATGGAATTGCGTATCGAGCGGTAATTTCTTCTAACTTAAAAGTTAACTCAATGTAAAAATTAAAATAGTTTAAATATTGTTCCCCATTACGCCTCGGTACTAGGGAAGAATTAAATGGATTGTACCTTACTCTAAGTTCTCAAAATTTTTATAATCTTTAACTAATATAAATGCTTCTGTAGTAAGCTTTGAAACCTTAGCATAATGCGACAATTAGGTGTCACTCTGTATGTATACTGAATCTTCTGATTGTAACTTTGACCAAAAATATGCTTTTGGTTTGCTGTAAGAAAATATATTGCAATAATAAATTAAGTAATTAAGTTTTGTTTACACTCGTATAAAGTTAATACTTTAGCATTAAATGAACTTCATTGGCCTTAAGCTGCTATAGGCCTTCAACAAGCTATGTTTTTCTTGAAGTTTGAAAACTTTGTAATTTATGGATATTTTTCTCTGCGAAAATATTACAATGTATTTCTACATTCTCCTTTTAAAACTGTTTACATAAAACTTCATTGAAACACACATTAGAATTATTTACAATGAAACTGATTCGAGTTAAATAAATAATTATTGCTATTTATTTGCTTTTTCTTACTATTAATTTATCTATTTACTTCAATATTTAAACTGACCATTATTTTTAATTTATATGTAATACTCTTACATCATTTCTCAAACGTTATGTAGAATGCAACACACTTTTATTTCTTTTAAATACATATTAAATGTATGCAATTTCTCTTTTTAACTTATTTAAAGCACTTTTTTTTCTGAAATTTGACATTTCTAACTCGCTTATATTTAATTTGCAGCAAATTGTTTGGATATACTACGTACGCGCTCTAGCTGTTTGTGGTGTGTATTTGTTTGTGAATCTGGATCCAGATCTATTTCAATGTTATGTTAGTGAGGTTTAAAACTGGAGACTTTTTACCTTGTGCTGCCCTGTTAGTTTACTTTCGCCGCGCGCTCTGGCAGCTCGCTGTGCCTCGCGGCATTTCTCGCTGCGCCGCGCCGCGCTGCTGTGGTTGATGGCGCCGTCGACGGGACGTGTTCGTCGTCCGCGCGGCTCCCGTTGACGCGCAGTGCTGTGACGTAGTTTTCCCCGTCTTATACTGGCGTCGTGCTGGAATCTCTGTTGCTGTGTCTGTAACACTTTCATGCTGCCTGAATATTTTGTGCTACTTTTATAATCTTAATTTTTCTTTATAGCTGCTATACTTTTTATGAATTGGTACACTTTCATTATGCTTAATTACACTGTTATTACATATCCACTAATTGATGTACTCTTCTATTCCTTACTGCTCTAATGTATTACAGGGCTGCCTTATCTATGAAATACTCCTTTGTAACTAATCTTCTATATACTTTCATGCACATTACTCCTTAATAATGTCCTTTACATTATTCCTGAATATCCTTGTATTGCTGTCCTGTGTGCGTCTGCCTTATTAACACCATTATATAATGATCATTAACAATATATTAACATTTATTTATACTTTAGGCTGCGAAAATTCTCTACTATATGAGTCTTATGCAATTATACATACTTTTCTATATTTCATCTCACTCTATTATCCTCTCTTTGGCGCTGTTATTGGATTATCCGCTCTAATGCATATTGCTGTTTAATATATATCATTCTTCTTATATGAATGCATATCTACTGCTGGCTTATACTTTGGAATTCAACACTTACGCGCTACACTGGAATTTTATTAATTGTCGGGTACTGGAAAGCAGCGTGCCCTCGTGAAACAGCCTGGCGCGATCTCTCGTGAGAAAGTAGTGACCTCAGTGACACTAGTAGGCTACCGTGAAGCAAACTCGACCCACGGCAGAAAGTCTTTAGTAATGGTTAGTTAGTGTCGCTTACTCGGCCGACTAACAAAACCTTCAGAATTTTGGTTACTGTGTAGCACATCGATTCCACAGAAAAGATCATTCGCCCTCTATCTCCTTCTATCTCAGACACCTCGATCACACGGGATAGGAAATGCGTTTATGCAATAATGCCTACACATATAGGCAGTCACTACAAATCGGGTTCGATTCCCGATGAAGCCCCGAATTTCCTTTCAGCGCTCGGGCGCGAAAGGCAATGGCTCTCTCCTGAGCATCGCAGGCTAGACTGCCTTATTTCCACCTAATTGAGTTCGGTGGGAGGCACCTCAACCACACGTATGAATATTTTTAATTGGGCACTTACAATAATTCGGGTTCTATCCCCGATAGATCTCTATTTTCCTCCTGCGCTCGTGCGCAGAAGACACTGTGTAGGCCAGCTGGCTAGGCTGCCTAATTTTTATCGTACCCTCGTGCGCCGATTACTTTGTCTGGGCTGATTGGCTAGCTAGACCATCATGTACCCTGTAATTCTATCTGTATTCCCTCTCTGTCGCCTGAAACCAAGAACCCTGGGCAGTATTCCCGATGCATAATAAATGTATTGGCTGTAAGTGTGAAACTTTCAATCCCAGGTTTTCAACCTGGCATCGCCTAGCAGTGTGTACAATATCCCGCTTGCCTTCAAACACGCTTGTGTATGTTTACATGGTAGCCTTCGCGGTGACGCTTTTCGTCAATACGCCGCTGCCCTTGCTGACTCGCACGAAAGTAAGGATGTGGTGAGCGGGGTGTGAGTGTTGTGCAGGTGCAACCATAAACATGTATGTAGGTCGCGCGTACTTGCAGCCTTGAGCGTCTCAAGTGTCGCTTTCCTGCGGCTATTTTACTGCAGCAAAAATGCACGCCTTTAAAATCTGATACTAAGTGCACATTAAAATTACTTAATTATACAGCGTGTTTAACGCCGCAATTGTCTTACTCAATTTCTCTCTGTTGTAAGGTGCTGTGTTTTAAATATAACCATCTAATTTTAATTATATTATATAATATTGCCTGGCATGGCACTAAATTCCTTTATTTTGCAGCTCGCGACTTCTTTTGTATACTTTTAAATTGACGCACGCAGACAGTTTACTTTAATTTGCTACTTATATCTTTAAATGCCCTGATTTAACTAATAATTATACTCCATTTAAAACACACATAAAATTATGTAATTTACTATTCTTTTATCCACTAAGCAGCACTCATTACTTTACTCTACGTATTTTTGGCAATAATTCAGTTTACTAACTTGCATATTTACTATCATAAACTCCTACATTTATTTACTTATTTGCTTCCCGGGGCAATTTTCTACTTTTTGTCTCTAATTTGTGCCGTTTACAATATTTCTCTTACTTCAATAATTGTTACTTTTATTTCATTTTATGCAATTTCTTATTCTGATTTTTCTTTCTGATACCTTTAAATTTTGCTCTCTGTGTGTGCGGAGGTTGACTACTTTCATTCATTATACTAATGATATGTATTTAATACTGTGATATATACATTCTTACTCATAACTATATTGTTTCACTAACTAATACATATTTACAGTATATTATTCTGCTAATTTATTTCACACTCTTATCACAATCTACACATATACATACATTGTACGTTCCCGGGACACAGGCGCTTTTATGCTCTCAAGTTTTTATCCGAGGAGGTCTTATTGTTTGCATTAATCTCGTGATTTACTGCACATACTGTGTAATATATTTTTGGACTCCACAGCATAAAGCCCCTCTCATCTCGTACGCCCTTAAAATGCCCGGTCTCCGTCTACAGGTCAGTGGCGCATTATTCCATGTCTTGGGCCATTATATTTTCGGGTCAGCTTCCCGACAAAAGCCCCGAAATATTTTGACGCTCGTGCGCAAAGCGATGCATATATTTGACCTCGTGGATCAGATGCTACATTCTGTCGCGTGTGCGTGGGTTTACCTGTTGCGAGGTGAAATGGATGTATCTCGTGCACTTTGTCTCATTTCTATAACACCCTTAACACAATAATCTAACTTTCGTTCCTAAGTCGAGTACTGTGCGCCCTGTGGACTGGTGACCCACGTCTCTAGCATGGGATCGAACCACGGAATTGGCGAAGTTCCGGTGCACAGCTCCTTCTAGGCCTGTTCACTTCCATTCTGATGTGTCCCGTATGCGTGCAATTGAAATGAATGAACTGATGTGTTGCTACAAGGGAAGGCTTTATTTACAATGCGTGTGACCGTGCCATATGGCTTGGGTCTGTGCGCTGCCTCGCACCTGACCTGCATGCCGTGCAAGGCCATGCTGACGTGCAAATACCGCGTTTTGCGGCGTCGTTGCTGCCGCTCGTGACTGGACATATGGCCGTCTTAACTCCCACGTGCCATTACAATCCCTGCAAAATTTCGCTCGAACTATGATACTTACCGCTAATGCACATCTCTGAACTGGTAATATTCCCTTATAATTATAACTACGTGAAACACCTTATCATCTGCGCGATAATATTTAAGTTAGTAAAATTTAACCACATAATATTCATTCTTATCCTATAAACTATATTGATCCTTCCGACGCACACAGAGGCTTTGAATTACTACGGTACTGTTCTCTTCCATTTACGTAAATTATCATAATAATCATTATTCGCCTATAGCGATATTTATCTGTAAAGATGTACTAATGCGTGGGTGGCAGGGTATTTTCTAAAAAAATTGGGGTAGGTGGTTTTCTATTAATCCCTCGTACGATTTTGCTGATTACTGACGATAATCTTTACAATTATAAACTTTATAACTCATATTTAATATTTTCATAATATAAAATTCCCTAACGCAATCGGCAGAGCTTTGTGTGCTAAAACAGGTGGGGATAAGCCCTACTGGTGTTGTGATTCGCCTGATGGGCTATCGCACAAGCTGATTAGGAGGTCGTAGACTCAAGGTAAAACACACATTAAAGCCATTCCGTCATTTATATTTAACCATAGATATTTCTTACAATAAGATTCGTACAACACATTATAACTACTATTTTACATTGCGCCGGGGGAGCGCATAAGTTATCTGACTCTGCAAGCTTCTGCATTATTTAGCAATGATACCAACGGCCGCGGAATCAAGCTAAGAGTCCTTATGTCGCATCGTTCAGGAACGGCTTTACCTGCAGTGATGCCGTAGGCTGAAGACTCTGCGTGTACGGCGGTTCGAACCCCTGGAGCCGGTCCATCTTCCACGTCGGCACAGAGCATCATAACATTCTCCAGGTGGTCTTTTTATGGAATTATGGGAGATGTGCACAACAATATTATAGCCAAAGACACGAGTGAACATAGTTCTTCTGCAAGTAGATGATACCCAATGGCTATTGTGGACACCCCTGGGGGCACATTCACCCCGAGACCTGCTGTGGAAAGTGTGCGGCCTGCCAGTACCGTCCTAACAATGTGCCTATCTTACACCAATGGTGCCAAATTCACCCCGAGCTTTGCTATGGATATGGTACAGTCTGCCAGTGACGTCCTAACAATGCGCCGACCTTACACCCCTGGTGCCACATTCGCTCCGAGCTCTACTGAGGATGTAGTACGGCCTGCCAGTGACGTCCTAACAATGTGCCGACCTTACACCCCTGGTGCCACATTCGCTCCGAGCTCTACTGAGGATGTAGTACGGCCTGCCAGTGCCGTCCTAACAATGTGCCGACCTTACACCCCTGGTGCCACATTCGCTCCGAGCTCTACTGAGGATGTAGTACAGCCTGCCAGTGCCGTCCTAACAATGTGCCTATCTTACACCAATGGTGCCAAATTCACCCCGAGCTTTGCTATGGATATGCTACAGTCTGATAGTGACGTCCTAACAATGCGCCGACCTTACACCCCTGGTGCCACATTCGCTCCGAGCTCTACTGAGGATGTAGTACGGCCTGCCAGTGCCGTCCTAACAATGTGCCGACCTTACACCCCTGGTGCCACATTCGCTCCGAGCTCTACTGAGGATGTAGTACGGCCTGCCAGGGCCGTCCTAACAATGTGCCGACCTTACACCCCTGGTGCCACATTCGCTCCGAGCTCTACTGAGGATGTAGTACGGCCTGCCAGTGCCGTCCTAACAATGTGCCGACCTTACACCCCTGGTGCCACATTCGCTCCGAGCTCTACTGAGGATGTAGTACAGCCTGCCAGTGCCGTCCTACACAATGTGCCTATCTTACACCAATGGTGCCAAATTCACCCCGAGCTTTGCTATGGATATGCTACAGTCTGATAGTGACGTCCTAACAATGCGCCGACCTTACACCCCTGGTGCCACATTCGCTCCGAGCTCTACTGAGGATGTAGTACGGCCTGCCAGTGCCGTCCTAACAATGTGCCGACCTTACACCCCTGGTGCCACATTCGCTCCGAGCTCTACTGAGGATGTAGTACGGCCTGCCAGGGCCGTCCTAACAATGTGCCGACCTTACACCCCTGGTGCCACATTCGCTCCGAGCTCTACTGAGGATGTAGTACGGCCTGCCAGTGCCGTCCTAACAATGTGCCGACCTTACACCCCTGGTGCCACATTCGCTCCGAGCTCTACTGAGGATGTAGTACAGCCTGCCAGTGCCGTCCTAACAATGTGCCTATCTTACACCAATGGTGCCAAATTCACCCCGAGCTTTGCTATGGATATGCTACAGTCTGATAGTGACGTCCTAACAATGCGCCGACCTTACACCCCTGGTGCCACATTCGCTCCGAGCTCTACTGAGGATGTAGTACGGCCTGCCAGTGCCGTCCTAACAATGTGCCGACCTTACACCCCTGGTGCCACATTCGCTCCGAGCTCTACTGAGGATGTAGTACGGCCTGCCAGTGCCGTCCTAACAATGTGCCGACCTTACTAGCCCATGCATTATAGTGTTTTAACTAAAAAAAAAAAAAATTATTATGTAGTTTTAAAATTTTTCACAGACCTTCCTTTGGGTGTTCGAAATTGTCTCTGAAAAGTCCTTACCTCTCAGAACCGACGTCATACCTTTTTTAAAGCAATAAAAGCGTAAGTGCCAAAATGTGCATATCACGACTGTAGCGTAGAAAATATTCATTGGAATATATTATAATTTTGTCAAAATGTGGAGTAAAGGACACGTAGTCATTTATAATTCGTTTTTTTATATAATACACCGCAAAGAAAAATCTTCCAATCAGATTTAGAATCAATAAGTGGATGTAAAATGTACTACACAATCATAGTTTGCACGAAACCCGCCGTCTATGGGCATATATAGGTCAGAATAAAAGTTTTTTATAATTTTGTAAGCTTTCAAGTGGTGTATTAAAGATTTCTGTACTATAATTATGAGCTGAGATAGTAATCATCAAAGTGAACTACTGCACAACAATACTATTGATAATGAAATGGTCTCTAAAACTGTATTGAGTATTACTTACGAATGTTTATATATGTATATATGTGTGTATATAAAATACATACATACATTCATACATACGAGCATAAATACATATAAGCCAATCAAATAATCATTATAATTGAAATAATTTAATTGCAAAATGCAATACCACGCAATGTTGGTGTAAGTGTATATTTATATATGTTGATGACAACATTAGTGCATGTCGCTCCACGGCACTTGGCACACATAATACCACACTGCAGTCCAGTCTGCACACACTCGCATCTGTAGCTGCAATCACTTTTACAGTTACACGCTATCACATTCAGGAGCTGTTCCGGAGCAGGAGGAAGGGATATTGTGATAGGAACAAGTGTGCCACTCACACTTTTCCACCCCCACACAACAGGATCCAATGAATGGCCGAGTCACTCCTGTACCTGAAGGTAAGCCAGAAGAGAATGCTGTTCACATGCGGCACTGGTTGGTGGAAGAGTGGCTAGTTGGAAAGAAGCACTAACAGGCAGCTTTGCTACCTTGCAGGTGTACAAATAAACTCTCAATTCATCCAAAGTGGCATAGTTGTCATGCCCCTGATACAATGACATTGCAAACTAAAGTGGCATAGTTGTCATGCCCCTGATACAATGACATTGCAAACTTTTCTCCAGCGGAAATAATGTCCCTTTTGTCCGCGTTTGGATGAATAAAAATATATATTGTGCTCCGAATGGAAACATCACCCTTGACGATGTTCCAGGTTTACTTCTTTCCCTTTCCGAAGAAAGCACTGGTTGTATCTGACCCGGTCACAGCATGACAAATTAAGATATAGTTCTTAATTTCACCAATGTCCCGCTGAATAGCAGATACACTGAAAATCTTTCCGTAGTCTTGCCTGAGAATGGATGGTGAACTTCAATGTGTGTGTCCCCGTCTCCCCTCGCAGTCAACATCGCAAGGATGTCCATATCAGTATCCATGACTTTTACACCATAGCTTATGTCATACTGAAGAGTAATAGCTGCTACAGTGGTGTCAGCGTCTCCTGAATGGTGTAGTGCCCTGAAGCCCGACAATATGTTACTAACAATTTGATGAGCCCATTATTATTACGGTCATTTCTCAGAAAGTCCACCTGCAAAATGCACAGTTCCTCTTAAAGATAAACAATGGTAATGTAGAACGCAATGCTACTTTGTTCAATGCAACATCACTTAAATTGTACATTTCTTTTTCTACCTTACAAACTTTCTCGATTGTGCTTTTTCTGGTATAACTTTTTCGACATAATATATGTAACGCTAGACAGAGTACTACGAAAATCTTCCTTGCCATCTCCACGCTCTTGGCTTGCAGCTACAAGGCCGCTCATGCCTTTTGTAACCACCACAGTCTGTCCGCCATTATTTAAATCTCTATCGCATATAAAGCACTTCTCGCTCATTCTAACGCCACACTGAGAGTATACGATTGTTATAAGCCAGCGCGAGTCTCAAAAGTTGTGTTACTATTAAAATTCATATCTCAGAAAACTTACAAAACTGATCCCTCGCTCCGAATAGTTATTCACTTATCACAGTAGTACCATCCCTGCATGTTAACTACCGCTATCGGGAAATATGAGTCATGACAAGCTCTACCGCAACGCTAGTGGGTCGGTAGAAACAATTATCTATCTTGCGCTGCGCACTTGCGCACAGATGAAACATACAGAGGGCTACGGAGAGAAGGCATATATAAAACAACTATATTTAACAGTAATACATAAAAGGTATTCTAGTACACCTTTTCCGCAATACCAAAAGGATTAAACAAGAAAAATAACACCTACTGTCTATCGGTGACGGGTTTCATACAATTTGTGATTGTGTAAAGTAGTAGTAGTACATTTTACATCCAATTACTGATTCTAAATCGGATTAGATTTTTTTACGGTGTATTGTATAAAAAACGAATTATAAATGATTAGGTGCCCTTTACTCCACACTTTGACCAAATTATAGTATATTCCAATGAATATTTTCTACGCCACTGTCGTGATATGCATATTTTGGTACTTAAGTCATTATTGGTCAAAAAAAGTATGACGCCGGCATCTGAGAGGTAGGGACTTTTCAGGGACAATTTCAAACACCCGAAGGAAGGTCTGTGCCAAATTTTAAAACTACGTTATTTTTATTTGAGGTAAAAAAATGTATTTTATTTTATAGCCAACTCGCTCTCAATATCATTGTTTTGTAGTAGTTCACTTTGATGCTTATTATCTCAATTAATAATTAACATACAGAGAACTTTAATACGCCGTTTGGAAGCGTACAAAATTACCAAAAACATTTATTCTGGCCTATTTCTGCCTATCGGTGACGGGTTTCATGCAATTTGTGGTTGTGAAGAGCAGCAGTACTTTTTACATCCATTCATTGATTCTAAATAGGATTTGAATATTTTTTGCGGTGTATTTTATAACAAAAACGAATGACAAATGACGTTGTTCCATTTGCTCCACTTTCTGATTAAATTATAATATATTCCAATGAATATTTTCAACGCTACAGTCGTGATATGCATATTTTGGCACTTACGCCATTATTGCTTAAAACAAAGTATGACGCCGGCATCTGAGGAGGGGGGGGGGGGACTTTTTAGGGGCAATTTCGAACACCCGACGGACGGCCTGTGCTAAATTTTAAAACTACGAAATTTTATTTTATTTTTTTTAGGTTTGTCCGATTTTCCCCTTAAAATGCCTGGGCTATACACTCCTGGTGCCACATTCGCTCCGAGCTCTGCTGTGGATGTGGTATGGCCTGCCAGTGCCGTCCTAACAATGGCCCGACCTTGACGTGCATCTGGACTACGCGGCCGTCCCGAACCTGGTCTAAGGGTTTTGGACTGTTCAACTGACCACAACTGATAACGTCCCTATACTACGGATACATCATGACCAACTTGTGCAGATATCCGTCGATACGTCAATCTCGCCTCACGAAGTCCTACAATGCGCCCCCTCAAATGGTTGTACGTACACGACAGGGGCACGTAACCGTCTTCGTGGCATGCTGATGTGTGAACTGCTACGCACATATGTACTCAATACTCATTTTTCCAGACGCACACGGTACTGTCTGATGCGTTGCTGCTCACGGCGCAACGAAGTGAATGGTAAAATACCATCTATTGACTGATATCCTTGAAAAGTTCATAATTCTAAGCACACTCCTCCAGTATGCAACTATTGTACCCACATTCAATTGGACAGCACTATATAGGACGTTGAAATTATTATTTTTTCTGTCTGTATAGATAGTGTTGTAATAAAAATAGTTTTTTTTTAAATAAGTAACCGCAATTTTTATTAAGCCTATTTAATACATTCCGGTATATAATTTTATAGATGGATACAGTAACTGGGTGATATTAACAAATATTACGCAGAATATAAACATTTGCCACAAGAAATCTGTGCAATTTTTTCTAGGCACTCCCTTTAGATAGAATACACTCACACACGCTTTCAGTGAGTTAGGTAATTTATTATTACACACATTATTACATTTTAAAGTTTAGAATACGACAGCGAAAATTCTGCTCTTTTAGATGCCTACATAATGTACCGAGTGTTCAATTTCTTTACAAGTACTATAACGAAATAATTTTCTTAGAAATATTATTATATGGGTGTCACTTTGGTACAAAATTTAAGTTCCATAAATTACTGAACTTTTTCATGTTTATTTTTTTAACTTAAACTAACTTTGTTTTCGGACTTTTAGTTACGAGAGTATTGAGCGATCCATCGGGAATGGATATCTCTCTTCTTTTAGTTCTACTTTCACTCTACAGTTAGTATACAAGAATAGTTAACTTGGCACTCGATTTTTGCATGAACTTCATTTGTAGTAGCAGTACATGTTAACATGGAGTTTTCAAATTCATTGTGTAAATACTTGGGGGAGGGAGGGGGAAGGGAGATTTGTGTTCACTGGCGTCAGTAGGCAAATCACTAGCTCGCGGAAGTGCAACAGATCACGTAGAGCGATACTGCTGTTGTTAAATGTCAGCAAAATTCGTGTAACGTATACAATAACTTGTTACTATTAACAAGCATTGCAACTATCGGGGAGAGAAAAACTTCACTCCAAGATGGAGTCATGGTTATAAACGAGTATGTTTCAACACAAGAGAATATACTGTGTGAAAATGTGTTGGTCTGAAATTATCACGTTACCCCACAGTTGAAATAAATAATTTGTCGTTTTAGCTAGTGGTGTTACAATTTCTACCGTTTCTGTATTTCAAAACTTCCTACGTTCTCACGTTTGAAACCACACTTTCATATTTAGATTTAACCTGCAAAGTTGTTGGGTTAAAATAATACCAGCATGCAAGTTTGCAAAGCCGAATGTCGATGACGTTTGATTCCAGGTATTATAATTATGAAAGAAAAATTTGCCAGGAAACAATCCTTTCATATTGGAAAATGACCTGAGTAAAAATTTTTTTGTTGAGAGTTGTACATTTCGTAGTCAGGACAGGTTGGTTGGTCACGTGTGTTGGTTAGCCTGGTGGCTGGCGAAGAAGTGTGAGAAGAGTACGAACAAGGTCAGGAGAGAGAGAGGGAGACGCAGAGTTCTGGTGTCAAGTAGGTAAGTAGGTATACGACGGGAAGAGTCTGCGGAATGTGGATATGCACCACTAGTGTAGTCGTGTAGTCTTAGGACTGTTCGATATCATAAAAATTTAATATCGATAATTTTCCAAAGCGTTGCTCGGTATTTTCGGTACACTGAAATGATCGATAATACCGAAATGATCGATATTAACGAAATTACTGATAATACAGAAATTATCGATAATACCGAACATTTCGATAATACAGAAAACTTCAATAATATCGAAACATCGATATACCGATATTTTTCGAAGTTAGATATAGTTTGAAAAGTTATTTTTCATATCGATAATTTTCGATATATCGATATTTCGAACAGCCCTAGTGTAGTCCAATTCTCTGAAAAACGTTGCAAGAGGCACAACTGTTTCGTTGTTAGCAGGTCAATCTCCCATCAAGGTCAAATGGCTTTAGTTACCAATGGGATCACACCCGGTTTTCGCATGGGGAACGTGGTGGACGTTGCCATTGTAAAAGGTTTTTTCTCGAAATTTTATTACCTTTTGATCCGCCCTTGCCTTTCGTCACTATTTCACCTTAATCTCATCATATCCCCGTGGGTTTAACATCGTTGTTGAGCGCCGTTCAAAACTCAGCTCGATTGAACAGCAATCTTGTCTAACACCTGCGCGTAAAGAGCGGTGTTTTAATGGTGACAGTACAATACAGTCCTAGGTCCCTGGGTTAACCCAACTTAGGCCTGGACACAAGGACGATGCGTCATTGCAACAAGACTCGGTGTTGGTGTCACGTCTGCAGACAGCTAGAGCGGACGCCTGTTGACAACGTACGTGGCGCCAGCCAAATGGGTAGAGACATGAAAACTGCGCGGACTCAATTTTGGACAAACTAGTCCTGAAAACTTTGTACCTTTACAGGATGTTAGGCAATTCGCGGATACGGACTGCGCCACAAGAATCTGTGGGGAAAAAAAACTAAGTATAAAATACCCTCTGGTAAAAATGCATAAGACCCTTCGTATTCGAGAAAAACAACATGAAATGTCCAGAAATCATGGTAGCAAATATGTGGTATTCAAATTAGATAAAGGTGAGGTGATGTGATGTGACAATGCTGCAACTAATGTGTCGGTCGTAAGGCATACGGTTAGGGAACGGAGCCGAGCTCAGTAGTGCCAAAAACGCCATGGAGTTCACATGCAGTGAGTACTGGGACATGGCAATGGCCATGGGTGCATCTGGCGGCCAAATTCCGTGCGTGATGCATGCATCCAACATACGGAAAAGAGCATTGCTATGCTGATTCTGTATGGTGTGCTTAACGTGGAGTTAAGTCATTTTATCTACTTTAATGTCGTTTGTCACGTTAACTAAGGATCTTAAGCTTTTTTTTTTTACCAAAGAGTATCTTCTACTTAGTTTTAATCACAGATTTGTGTGGTGCAGAACGTATCCGAGAATTACCTGACAATTTGTTTATTATTTTAACGCCTGCCATTTTAGCTGTATTATTATATATGCCCAACATTATTTATTTATTAACATGTAAAGGACAACAACAGTTATTAAGCTAATGAGCTGCGTATTTGTTTAGTGAAGTATGTAAATATTCATCTTGCAGTTTTATTTCAGTAACATTATTGATTTATTTCAAGTGATTCTTTTGTGCACAGTAATTTTCATCTGTTTTATATATTATAAGTGTTTCATATTTTGTGATATTTATTGCTATGAGTTATGTGGCCGTAAGTCAGGTTAATGTGGTTATTTGGTTGCCATGACAATGCAGTGGCGTGTTCGTCGTAACTGGGATTGCCATGCCGTGATTGGCCGAGGCCGTTGCACGCCTTAGGCGTTTTTTGGAGCGATCTCCATAGTGTATTGGTTCTACCGTTAGGAGGGCTGCGGCTAGTCGTCTCAGACTCGATAGGAAGTTTATTATATATTTAGGGTTTAAGTCGAGTTTCGTACCTAAGAAAGCAGACAACTAAGAGCAGAAGACGGCATCTCGAGTTATATCGATTAATTTCGTCTGTTCGCGCTACTTACGCGATTATTTAGTACGTTCGCCACCCGCGAGTGACGTGTGATACAAATCACGTAGACTAATTTTACGTGTACCAAGGCTCGCTGGTCTGAAGTGATGTAAGGATACGGACACGATCCCAGGACCCTATATGCTGCAGATGACGAGGATCAGCTGCTACGCTACGTTAATTAGTGAGTTAGACATTTTTGCGTCTACATTTGGAATTAATTTCCATGATGGCCGAAAGTTCTTCTTCCTACTGAAAGTGAAGCCAACCAGACCGCCATGTTTAAAAGTCAACATTTTAGTTTAATTTTTAGGGACACTCACAAACCCCGTATGATTTAAAGATTACTCGTGCGCCCAAGTATTGGTGTGAGCTTTTTCCAGTAATAATTGAATTATTTATTTTGAATAACGTTTTAGCAAGAAACACTAAGTTTAGGCTATGGTGCGGCTAATACTGGCTTGGGCAATCTCAGTTGCGGCCACGTATTTTTCACAAGTTTAGCTCTAGCTTGATAACTCAATTAGTAGTATTTAAGTGATAAGACGAGCTAGAATAATCTGATTTGTGTATTGTTTTTAAATATACATGTTCAAAGAAATGATTCAGCTGTCGTAAAGATTATGCGTGAATATGGGTATACGTCATCTATTTATTTTCAATTATATTCAAATGTGTCTAGTATTCCCACACAAGGTAAATAAATTCATAATTGGTGATATTTTAAGAGAGTATCTTTTCTCATAACTAAATATATTCAAGTCAGCCTATTATTTAGTGAAACTGAAAGGGAATTTCTGTTTCATCCATTTTTTACCTATGGTACCATCTCCTATAGTAAGTAAATTAAAGGAGAGCAGTGGTGAGCCAGTTGCGACATAAGGTGAAAAAGGTGTCCAATCAATCTTCTGTGCAGCTGGTGAAAGAAATGTCACTATAAATGTTGTGGTTGGTCAAAAAATTCATAAAGATTGCAGGAAAGACTTTTGTAACAAAACAAGAATTGAAGCTGAAAAGAAGAGGAAGAGAAATGAGGATGATGAAAGCACAACTGCTGGAATTACTCTAAGGTCGAGTGATTCTCATCTAAAAGAATCAACAGTATGCAATTTCTGTGGAAGGGAAGCCATTCCAGATCTTCGTCATACAGAAGGATTGAAGTCACAGGTAATAAATGTTCGCTCAGTAGAGTTTAAGGAAAGTGTAATCAAGACTTATCACGAGAGAAATGACGAATGGGGTGTGAGTGTCGTAAGGAGAGTGAACACAACTGTTTCAGATTTACATGCTGCTGATGCTGTATATCACAGGATATGTTCGACAAACTTCCGTACAGGAAAAGAAAAACCAAAACACTATTTTTTTTAAACTTAAAAGAAGATGTAGGACTCGAAAGGCAAAAACTGATAGGCAGTCCTCCAGACACCATTAGAATCGAAGCCTTCAAGGGTGTTTGTGAAATGTTTGAGAAGTTTGAAGATGGTTAAAAAAACACTGCAAGATTCTTCCGATATGATGAAAGAACTGTTAGATGGAACCGACTTACAACCATACACAACAAAACCCATGAAGAATATTTTGCAAGAAACTTATGGTGAAAATGTTATAATCGGGAATGTTTAGGGAAAAGAAAATGTTGTAACATTTAGAGAAACTGCAGAATCAATCCTTCATGATTATCATCAACAACCAAAAGAATACGACATAGAAAAAGAAAAGGAAATACTTATATAAGTGGTGGCAAAGATAATCAAAAAATGAAATAAAAGAAAATGGTTCACCTTCAGATATGTACTCTGTCTTAAGCAACTTATCTGTGGAGACTTCTCTTGACTTTCTTCTCCTTTTTTAATGACACTTCTTACATCCATTATGCCAGAAAACAACTTAGTAGCTGCTGCTATTGGCCAGGCTCTGATTCAAGCATGTAGACCAAGGGCAGTAATTGCACCACTTCAATTAGCTTTGGGTATTCAAATGCACCATCACTACAGATCTCGCTTTCTTATTGACACACTTAATAAGCTTGGGTTTTGTTCATCTTTCCATGAGGTAATACAATTTGAAAAATGTGCAGCACAGCTAACTGACCAGAATCCTATGGCAGTAGACGCTATAAGTTTTCTTCAATTTGTGGCTGACAATGTTGATCATGGCATATTTACTATAGACGGGAAAGAAACTTTTCACGGAATGGGAATTATTGCATGCATCACACCAAAACCGCAAAAAAGAAGTGTACCAGTTCCTAGGAGAGATGTTTTCTTTGAAGATGTAATAAAGGTTGCCGGTATTGCATTTCATTACTTCCAAAAGTCTCAGAATAAGAAATATATGTTTGATTCACTTTTGTCACCTACTGTTTCAGAACAAATTAACAAAACAGATATGTTATATGTCCTGGTTTTTTCACTAAATGCAGCCCACATGGTCAGTTACAATGCAAGATATTTATACAGGAAAGGAATATTCAAGAAAAGCTGGGATCGTATTTCTTCCTATGATTGACCTTAATCCTAGTGATCTGTCGTGCATATACTCAACATTTCTTTTCATTTGCTCAGAAGCTTCAAGATGCAGGGGAAAAAAAGCTATAGTTACCTTTGACCAACCTCTATATTGGAAAAGCCAAATAATCATTAATAGTGAACCAACCGATAGCCCTCTAAAATCTTTGATACTACTGCTCGGAGGTTTCCATCTGAGAATGAGCTTCCTTTGAGCATTGGTACTATCATGGAAGGCTCTGAATTGTTGGAAATTCTTATAACTGTTTACCTTCACAAGACTGTCAGCAACATTTTGAACAGTAAAGCAGTCTCTAGGGCAATTCATGCCCACATCATGGTGGATTTAGCTCTTACCTTGTTGGCTTTGTGTGAGGCTCATGGTTTCAGCATAGATGACGAAAATATTGATGATAAAATATTAGGATTTCAATATGTCAAGGTACTATATGAAGCAAGTTTGAATGAAAGTATTCCAATAGAATAAATTGCCACATTACCATATCTTAAAAGCATAGCCAAGACAGTAGACACGTGGAAGAATTCAGTGGACAGCAGAACTGCTCATCTATGGTTCCAGTACATGGAAATGATTTCTATTTTAAGAAGTTACTTGATGGTTGAAGGAACGGGAGACTGGCCTCTGCATTTGAAATGCATACAGCCTTTCCTAGCAGCTGCCAGCCATAACCATTATACCAAGTCAACTTACATATATTCGCAAGAAACGAACGAGTTGGAAGAGAAGCATTCAGAAGTAGCCTCCGAGTTCTGTAAAGGGAAATTTGCAGTAAGACATAGTGATCGCTTTTGGGCAGGGCTATCGCCTGATTTAATTATAGAACATACCCTAATGAGGTATTTGAAAGGCATTGGAGGTCTAATGCATGGGGTGGTATGACAGAAAATCAAAGAGCTGTATGGGTGTTGGCAATACCCATATCTTCCCAGGTCAATTCTTCTATGCAGGAACTCACGCAGCTATCTAATTGCACAAGGGAGCAGCATAAAGAGGTGTCACAAAGTTACATGAAGAGGGGTGCAACTTATACTAGAAGACTACTTGATTATTTGATACAAATACAACCATTTGGAAAGGAAAAGAACTCATCAATATTGTAAATGGAGAGATTGCTTCTGAAAATGTTAATGTTGACGAAGCTAAGAAATTTGGAGAAACTATCCTGTTTAAAATGGCTGGAAATTTTTCAGATATGTCTCATTTACGAAGATGGACTAGGCAATTACAATGGCTTGTAAAAAATCCGTTCACACGAAGAATGGATCTTTCAGGATGGAGCACAGCCAGCTTTTCAGAGACTAACAGTTGTTGCTTTGAAAGGAGAGGTGAACTTGAAGAATGTAATGTCACATGAGTTGCGTTTAATTCCTCAAGCTTTATTTGAAGATTATTATATGCTTAGACTAGCAAAAAGCAACACTGCCACATGCTTTATGGAACATATGTGAACCATCAGCAGGCATACCTTGTCTTCAGGGTTGTAAATATGTAATCGATGGCGGGTGGTTGCTTCACTGAGCAATACATTCAAATCAGTTTTCGATTCCTACATTTTTTGTGTAAAAACACACTTTGAAAGTGCTATCATTTCATTCGATGGATATAATGGCGGACTATCTATTAAGGACTGCACACACTTAAGACGAACGAAAGGTTTAAACTCTCCTGATGTTCATATCTCACCAGAAACGAAACTTTCTATGAAGAAAGGTGTGTTTTTGCTCAACTAAAATAGCAAGGCCACATTCATATATAATCTGGGATTATAGCTTAGTGCTGCAGAATGTATGCGGATAGTGTTGCAGACACACTCACAACAAGAACATCAATAGAACAATCACAATTTTAAAATACCCGTATTGTTGTAAATGACACTGATCTTCTCATTCTCATGTTGAACTTGTCCCTGCCACATTCAAGATCCTTGTATTTCAAAACAGTAACTGAAGTGTGGGATATCAACTCTTCAAAAGCAAGTCTTGGTGAACTTTCTGAAACCCTTCTTTTTGTCCATTCATTTTTTGGTTGTGATACCACTTCCAGGTTCTTTGGTTTTGGGAAACAGACGGCACTGCATTTGCAAAGAGCGATGCAACCTTTAAGAAAGCTGCTATGGTTTTTAACTCTGAAAATTCCTCAAAACAAGAAATCATTGCTGCTGGGGAACAAGTAACCACAAGAGTATACAAAGGCCATGACAATGAGTCTCTTCTCGCATTAAGAGTGAGAGTGTTTGAACACAAAGTTTGTACGTCAACTGATTTTGTTTGCCCTGAAGCTCTTCCTCCTACACCTTCTGCAGTGAAGGTAGTGATAAACTCCTTAAGGGTTTATCTCCAAATCATGGCATGGAAAAGACTTTCTTCTGTAATGAGGCCAGAAGATTGGGGTTGGCAACTCAAGAATGGCATGTACTTCCCTGTAATGACGGACACCAGGCATGCTCCAGATAGTATACTCAAAGTGATTTTCTGTAACTATAAAGGAAACTGTGAAACTCTGAGGAACTCGTGCAAAAAATATGGCCTGTTCTGTAATTCACTTTGTGGACAGTGTCAGGGAGTGAACTGTGGCAATAAAGAAAAGAATACTGAACTTTACTCAGTTGCAATGCATACAATGGTGATGATTCAACAATCATATGTGACACAACGGTTGGTTCTATACAAAAATTGGCAAGCACCTTTCTTTTGGGCAATTTTATAAGGAATATTTTTTGTAAAAAAAAAAAATTTATGACAAATAGTTTACGAGATTTTTGGGAAAAACTGTTTTTTGGCCGCCATTTTCCAAGATGGTGGACTTTCCCCAAATAAGACGACTATGGACTTTTAGACCATAATAAGATACATATTTCCTGCCACCATGGCGTAAAAATCATTTATTTTGCAATTATTTCCATGTCATATTCTATTTTTCCTCTACTAAAGGGGACCTTCTGATTACAGAGCGCTTCGAACCTACTCAGCGCTCATAATTTGAGACATCGTGCCGGAAGTTTGGTGCGAACTATCCATCGCTGAGTCCTCGCATGAACCTCGCACCGTAGCGACTGCTGTCGCAGTCTCTCATCCCACGCAGGTAAGTTTCCCACCTAAACAACCCCTGATCGTAGCCTGCCAGCCCCGCATCCTTCGCACCATAATAAACCGTTCTGAACAAATGTGTGTGTATATATATATATATATATCCATCAGCTGACAATACGACTGCAGATCGGTAAACGATCAACTGACCTATTTCAGCTTATCAGCAAACTTTTGCCACGGCAGACTCACCAGTTTTATCCCAAATCTAATTGAGGAAAGTTGTGCTTAAATTGATGTGTAATATTACAGTGCCAATAAGTTTGGTCGGATTTCAGTCACTGTGGAGCGGTCAACCACAGAAGGTTTTTGTCGTCGTTTATACCTGTAGGCAAATTGGGATTGCAAGAGAGAACTTAAGCATTCAACCACGAGCGTATTCTGGGGAAGGAGGTTTCGGGGGTTGTAAGTACCCTCTGCCCGCAAGGTTGTCAGCAATTGGTATTAAGATTATTAATAAGCTTCTAATTGTGCAACAAATATGCAATTTCTGTACAAATATAATGCTTTTTATTATATTGTGAAGTAATTATTCTCCTAGTATTTGTCCTAAGACGTGTGTCAGCACCGCCTATGTATGTGTAATCATCCTCCCTCCAGTCCTGACAGTATAAATCTCTTTCCCCCCTCCTCTTAAGAAATTTATGATTACGCCACTGCATTCAACTAATCTGAATCTACACTCAGAAGCAGTACACACTTATCTACGAATTCAATGGGATTTGAACCTAGAAACTCCTCACATTTGCACAGATGTCACTTGTAAGCAGTGGCGTGTGGTGAAGTGTTGCCATGTAACATGGTGCTTGCTCACTGCTGTACATTCTCAGTGCACGCAGCAGGAGCCAGTAACACCGTGCAGCCTAAGGACGCTGAATGCATTCCGACCACTCACAAGCGTGCAGCGAGGGACCCATTACAAGCGTCCTGTGGCGTCAGCTGCGGCTTGTAACTCGTTACCCTCGAAACGAAATATTTCGGTAGAACTCTAATAACGAATTCCGTATGATGTAACGATAGTTGCGATTATGTAACACCAGTGGAAAAGGGTGTACCGAAAATGTTCGTTACATTTTCTAATACCGATCGTTACAGAACTTTACCGATCGTTTTATGACAGCTAACGAGTTACAGAATACAGCCGTTGCCGAGCTAAGTTTTACTGGTGGAAATGTAAACTAGCGAGCAACAGAGTACCACACACAACTAACGTCAGTCTACCTTGCAACAGTTCACCACACGTCACTGACTGTAAGCTTGAAGGAGAAACACGTGCCCCCTTCCACTCTCGCAACTTTTTCCGGTTTACGTAACTGGCCGTCTTAATCTTTATTGCGGCGCCACTGCTGGTAGGAGCTTCTCGTGCGCATTAAGGTGCACACATCGCCTTCAAAGTACGACGCCAGTACTGTTTCCACTCTCGCAACTTTTTCCGGTTTACATAACTGGACGTCTTAATTTTTATTGTGGCACCACTGCTGATAGGAGCTTCTTGTGCGCATTAAGGTGCGCACATCGCCTTCAACGTACGACGCTAGCACTGTTTGCTGGACTTCTTACTTGCGCAAACGAACTCAGCTCAGGTGGCTTACATTTAATACGAGAGTCGTTCGTAGCTGCAGGTGTGTTCACCATTGTTCTCTTTTTAGAACAAAACACTTCTTTCTCTCGTGTATGTTGTCGCCATGAGTTATCAACGGGACGCGCCATTACAATAGGCGCGTCAACCTTGTGTAAGCTGAGGTGTGAGCCTTTCAGGTAACCAAATATCAGACGTAAATATCTGTGGCGCGTGCTTACGAAACAGTACTACAGCAACTTAGCAAGCAGTTTCGTTACAAATATATACGTCGTAATGGGAGATTATGGGGAGGAGTGTAGCATTTATGATTTATTTCAATATTTTAGGTTTTAATAGTGCTGCATATTACCTAACAATATTTTTTCTGCGAAGCGTTCAGCGTTTTTTCCCACCCAAATAATAATTTTGCTATATTTTTCCTTTGATATGAGGCGTCCATTCACGTAAGGCAAATATCAAATATGCATGAGTTTGTATTCATTCAAATTCTCGTCTGTTTATGGAAACAATCTGCAAGTATAATTTTTAGCAATTAAGCTGCCCCCCTCCCCCAAACCCTTAATTCCTCCAAAGTATCTTTCTTGTAGATGGGTAAAAAAATCTAGCGAGAAAAATATGTCAGGAATTAAATTATTTAAAGAACATATAATTATTCTCAAAAAATTATTTATTTTTAACTTGATTTTTTTTTTCACGCACATGTTTATGAGTATGAGTAACTTTATTTTTATGAATAAATTTCTTGCGCTGTAAAAACGCTTTCTTTGCGGCAAAGCATAATTTGTAGCTGCAAAGAAATATTGGTTTAAATATGAACCGCTGCAAAGTAGCCTTACCATAAACGTAATTTTTGCTTGATCTATATAGTGAAGACAATGTTAACCTTGCATTGTCGTTACAGGAATTAGGATAGGAAGGAAAAATAAATTTTAAAATAATACTCGCAAAAACACCAGAGCCTCTTCGAGATTCAAATCCATGCATCTTGTGTCATTAAAAATAACACCGTGCACCACACGGCCACTTTGTCTTTCCGCGTTTGGACTACTTTTGATGGGTATGTAAGTTTAGGTAGTGAAATGGGCCAGAATATAATGCCGTACTTCAGAATTACACTAAACATCTACAGGAGGACTATAAATTTGCTCAGCTGCGATTTTCTAACTGCAGAATATTCTTATTGCTTTATGAACGTTCGCGTTGGGTTAACAGTTACGTACTGAAAACTGAAATGTAGGACAGAAAACATTTAAATCGTTACATTTGGTACAGAGTAATATTTCTTTACTGTGAACAAAATCAGCTCAGTAATGTTTATTTCTTTGCTATGAAGAAAGGTAATATTGCCATAAAACAAAAATTTATAAAGAAAACATTTATTAGCAGCAAACTTATGTTTCTGTAAACTTCTTTTTGAATTGAAGCTACATTGTTTTGCTGTAAATATAATAGCCTCAAAGAAATGGCTTTATGTGTCGTACAGATAACTATGTATGGATTTTTTTTAGAGTGTAGAGATGCCTGATTGAACCTACATATTTAGCCCATAACTTCCTTTGATACATTTCCGTGATTCGTTTTTTGGAATTTTATCGCTTTGAGGCCCGAGAACAATAAAACGATGTTTCTGACAGGTCGTCGCCATCAAGTCTTTCTCAGCTCAGGAAGGTCGATATCTTAATGATAGTTGTGTGTGGTGGTCACAAAAGCGAAGTGAGTGGACATCTACGCCCTCCTCACTCTCGCACACGCGCACACACACATTCGAATCACTTAGAACGTTAACCCTAATTCATTCTCATGTAACCTTGAACGCGCCGAAAAGAAAAAACTAATGTGGCAATTAGGAGATATTTTGTAGCAACTAAGCTGCCAATAATTTTATGGTGATATTTCCAATACTGACTCGTCCATTGCGAATACAATTGTGAAAGTCATGCGGTCAAGAGTGAAAGACATGGTTGTTTATAATTTTAAACAAAAATATACTTTTATGTGAATGACATTCTTTAACTTGATTATATTTTAGCTGCATTAAAAAGTAGATTATAGGACGTGTACATGCATATCAAAGCACTTACATAAATAAACGTGTTCAAATAGAACTTCAAATCCGACCCGTGTATAGACAGGAGAGCCCAATTATGGAACACAGAGAGTGGCAACTGCACAGCTCGTATTTGTTTGTAATTAGACCCCTGGTGTACTAAGCAACTTCTGGGTTGTCAACACCTCCGTAGTAAACAGCGGATACTAACTGCAGAATAATAACAACTAGTTCAGTAACCACGAACGAATTAGCTTACGTGATAACGGTCGAAAAAAATACCAGAGCTTCAGTCGCAAATCTTGCAATGCATTTCAAGCCATTACATCGCTAACAGTTCTTCCTTATTTCTGTCGTTTGCCGTTGTGTTCCTTGTTTACGTTATTGCGTACGAGAATCACGCCTACTGCAAAGCAATCGGCAGATATAATTCTTAATGGCACTTGGGTTTTGTACCGGTGTTTATTCCCAACTCAAAAAAAAAGTCCGTGTATATGACACGTATTTGTTTAAACTGCCTTTTTTTTTCTTTTGAGGACGCCTTTGTTGCACCGTGTTGCGCAATAGAATCTGCGCATTGCGCATGCGCAGTGACTCACGGTCACGCGGTGCGGTGACGTCATCGCCCCCCCCCCCCCCCCTTTGTTGACGACACACTTCCCACAGCGCCGCCGCCATATATACTGTGGCTACACACTCCGCCAGCAGCGTCAGAATCGCGTCTCAGGCATCACGTCGACCAGCAAGCGAGAACTCGACGCAGAAACAACTTGACGCCGACGACTGTAAGTACCCGCCATCTGGCGTGTGTTAATAACTACTTACTCTTCCACGTACTGATTTGCAAACGATTTGCGTTTATCTGGCTGGCAGCAACAGCGCTTACCTAGTCGAAAGATAAAGTAAGACAGATGTTCGTCACCAGGGCATGACGCGAACGAATTGACAGCTCAACCGTCAAACCCACGTGTCTCATTTGTTTACCGAAGGTTTTCCAACAGAAGTGCTTTGTTATGGAAGTAACGATTGTACTTATCATGATTGTTTCCTAACTGCATTTAAATTCGATCGGAATACTAATTATGAAATTTAAAAAGTGCGTATGTTGACCTAGATATCAAGCAACGTGGTTTTCAAAGTTCTACTGGTAAAAATCGATACAATAAAACTTAGTCTACTAATTATTACGCAGCTGGTATGTGTCGTGTAATCCGGCATTCCCTTTACGAATGCTCTATGTGTGCGGTTAAATCTCAGTTTTGTAATACTCTCTGGAAAAAAAATAATAATTTTAGCAACATAATATCTCGATCAAATCTTTTGGCATCATAGGTATTGATGTACCGAAATACACTGTTTTTCCTAGTTATTTTTGGTAATTATAAACATAATTTTTATTTGCGAAGCAATGAACAATTTTGCTTTTGTAATCGACCAGCAAGGAAATCACAGTTGAAAATATATTTTGACCCGAAGGTTAGGCACGTGACCTCAAAATCTGGTTTATAGTATATTCGCGGTTTCTTTAAAAATTCTTCGAATCAAACCTTTGAAAAATCACCCCATGTATGACATGCTTGGTGGTTTCCCAAATATCTCGTGTATCGCATTGTTTTACACTTGTGTTTACATAAAATTACCATATTTTTTATTCAGTTAAACTGTCACTTATATTTTAATTATAAATTATAGCATTCATTTAGAGTTAAACAGGGAGAAAATAGGTGTGTTGGTAATGACTAATAATAAATAGTTATTATGCAAAATATTACACCCAGCGCGCAATAATGCGGTGCGTTGTCCATTTGGTGTATTTTCTAGACTCAGGCCGCTTCCGAAAGGGCAAATTGTGTTGACAATAATCACGTGGCATAATTTTGTACACATAAGTGATGACGCAATTGGTAATTTGGTATTTCGTATTTTGTATCCAGCGGATGTTAGGAAAAATACGAAATGACAAAATCAGCGTCATGTTGGTATTTACCGTCAAAACACATGCTTGAATGCGTACATAAAATGTTTTTTGGAACAAATAACTGTTCACAAACTAGACTAGGCGTATTTTAAAAATTAAGCGAGTGTTGTGCTTTGTTTACATATCTCGCAACCATTTTTTTAAGGTTTGGATTTTAGGTTAAAAAACTGATTTGTAAACAAATGTTTTAAGATGTATGTATACTGCCTCTAACCAATTTGTAATGCAGTTTGATTAAATTAAATCTGGTAAAAGTATTTTATTCATATAATAAACCTTGACATTTAAAAATTAAGATATAAACAAACTCTTTCATCACTGTTGACCATGCGACTTTGGCAGTTGAGTTCCTTTGCGGTAGGTCGACATTGGTTACATGCGCAGAAGACGAATAATCGGTCTACCTCATCTTTAGTCTATGGTTCTGCACCCTGCTGTGGTATCTTCTGGTCGGTACGGAGCTACGTCTGACGCAAAAGGCAATATAATTAAAATCGTATAGTACGCCTAAGAACATTTGTGCGAGTGCTTAGTATTTAACTTCTGCGCTTACGAATGTGTTGCTTGCAATTTTCAAGCTGGTGTGAAGTTGTGTGGCGGTTTGCAGACCTGCATTTGGCTACACTCGTTTCAGTTTAGAACGCGAGTAACTTAACTACAAAAAAAGTCGATGTTCATTCCGAAATAAGTATGGTAAATCTTACAAGTTGCGGTTATACACTTACTACTGCAGATATTCATTGAGACTGTAGCACGATAAGTAGCAGTGTACATTTAATAAGGCCATTAGTAAACATAGCATGCAGAATATTATCATTACAATATTTTGAAGCCTTCCTTCAAAATATATAAATAGCTGTGTAGGTAATTTTTTTAAAATAACGTTGACTCCAGTACATAAGCGTTTTTATTTTAAACTGATAATATATTACAACTTATTATTTGCCGTAATCTCTAGGGATATTGTTCTATTCTTCCTGATTTTTTTTTGCTTCTGGCGGTTCATGAGAGATTGTTTTCGTTCTCACACTCTCCTCTCCTAATTTTATCCCAGCAAAAAATATCGAACAAGGCTTTACTGGAAAATGTAGATAAATAACACCAAATACAATGGTACGTGTATAGGTGTATTATTTGTGGTCGCTTACGGCCAACTAACTACAAATTCAGCAGTGCAATTAAAACATGGCTGTGGATGAAAATAGGTTATTAGCATAGTTCTAAAAATAAACAAGTAATTAGGTTTGGTGCTTAAAAATGTGAAATTAAAAGTCATTGTTTATTTTAAAAAATTGGCCCGCCCCCGTAAGAATTCAGGGGGTAATTTAAGAGGAACTCAGGAAATATTTTTATTTTACCTACAACACTTTTACCCTTGTTAACTAACATAAAATAAATCGAGTTTATTTATTAAGGGGAAAAAGTTAATGCTCAAGAAACGGCAAACAACATATATATTGTATTGAAACTAAAAATGTTACAACTTATGTCTGAAGAATTTAATTTATCTTTATATGTAATTTATTGGTTGCTTATGTTTATCAAGCAGATTATCTCACGCATTTCAAAAACTTGCAGAAATTTGAGAAACGTGATTTTGTGAACCATGCATATAACTATGCTTTAGGTTTTTAATTATGTTGTCACAAACAGGAATTGTTGCTGTATAAGCTCACTGCAGATACAAAAACCTAACACACAAATTTATACACAAAGAAAGAGGGGAAAATCAATTTAATATTTTTTTCCTAAAATTCTTATCAGATAGTGCCCCCCTTACATCCCATGAATCGAAAGTCCAAACTTGCACCTGTACAATGGGAAAATATCTCTCCCCCCCCCCCCCCCAATCTTAAATCGAAATTATATATACGCTCTTGCTGTCACCTGAATCTGTTTTCACAATTTCGTAACTTGAAACTAGTTTTTTACGATTCAGTTGTAGAATGATAAGACAACCGCTTATTAATAATCCCCGAAACTGGCACTAGAAGCGACAAAAATCACGTTTCACGTAGGCCTAGGCCTGCAAGTGACTTGGACACGAATTTATATTCTATTTTATGTAATTTTTTACCTATTTGGTAATTGTTTAGTGAAAAAATGGATTTGCCTTTTATTTGGCGTGAAAATTCTTCCACGTTCGCAATTATAAAGATAACTAAAACGAAATACCTTTTTATGACTGTTACGGCAACGAATCTACTAAACTTTATATATCACTCTGCCTAGCAGTAATTATTTCTTTATTTTACTGTTTTTGGTTGGCAACTTTTTTACGACAAAAATGGTTCGATAGTTATTTTAATACCAATTTTCGGAAATAAACGATTTTAATTTTATTCCATTTTTGTATAATACATTTGTGGCTTAGTGCTATCTGTAGATAAATGTTTAAACTGAGCTTATTCAACAAGTTGATTGAATATCACTGATAACTATTAGTATTCACATATTTAGTTATAAATACATACATTTAATCTATTGCATCAATACACGTTGTAAATGCTAATCCATGTAACTGTTAGAAAACTTGCAAAACAGCAAACATCGTGGACTGTTTTTTCGTGTAATAGTGCAGACCTACATAAACCACAAAATCAGTGTATAAAAATATAGTTTTAAAATTCATAAAATGTTATTATATAAAACTTTATAATAATAACAAATAATATTAATATTAATATTAATAAAAATAAAACAAAATCTCCCTTCTTGATTTTAACCGAATTCTGTCTTCTCGAAAGATCATTCTAGAAAATGTTGTTTAAATGAAGGACATTTTTTCGTCGCGGTAATAAATTTCAATATCACAGCATTGTAGAAAAAATTGTTTTCTTATTTTAAAATACTTATTTTGCCCTATTTACTGATTTTGTGGTATATAGCCGCACACTAGTTACAACAAATCAAATATATTTTCAATAACCACATCAAAATATATGTAATAGTTCAAATTCTGTTCTTAAAAAAATGTTTCGGGAATACGCTCACTGCGAGATATTTTCATAGTCCTTACAGTTCAGTGTAACGAACCTAACCTAACCTAAACTAACTTTCCGGGTGAATCATTTTAAAACTAACTAAAATTCATGAGCAAATCATGAAACGCGATTCTTCTAGTCTCTGTAGTACTCTGCGCTAGCTCCGCCCACGTCACAGTGCTTGCGCACGAATATCTATGAACGGAGAGCGGTTGGCGGACGTAACATAGCAGATTTTGAAAAACGCGTTCTAGGCAGCAGGTTAGTCCGAATGTTATCAAAAGTTCATATTTGTCTTGGGAGCTCTGCTGTATTGAAAACGGTGCTAGTGAATATTAATTTTTATGTGTTATTAAACTTTATACATGTACAGTAACTTGTTTAGTAGTTGGAAATTTTAAAAACAATTAAAGAACGTTGTAATTGGCCCGGGAATTATAAAATTGTTCAGTCCACTAAAGAGTTTATCTCTAGAAGTCGCTGCGTGACGTCATTAGTTCATGCTGTTCGTGTGACTTTTTTCCTTCGGATGTCATGTAATTTAGTTTCGCAATGTAAATGCTGTTCACTTATTAACCACTATCCACTGGAGCGTATAAATGTAATATCATGCTGTGAGAAAGTTTGCCTACAGCAAAGAATAAGGTAAAAGATAAAATGAGTGTATAACGTTCAATTAAACCAACTACTGTACTATGTAATAACAGTGCATAATTATCCTACCTGACTGGGAAAATGTTTCACTTACGTTAATTTTACTATTCGGTAAAAGCCTCAGTTGCCATACACATATTCTCACATATAATTTTTTTTAATTGTTACGATCACAATATTCATCACGAACATTAAAATGTAATAATAATATTTTAGAATAAAACTTTAGGAAAATAACATTGCTCACTATAATATTAGGTATATCATTTCAGGCACAGCCAAAGCCACAGATTAGCATATAACTAGCAACTAAAATATTGTTATTGGCCGGAGTAGGTGTGGATTGGATAGAAGCTCGAGTGAGTTGGAGTATTTTAAACATAAAACAATTCGTTTGACAGGATGTCTCCCCCCCTTTTTTTTTTTTTCAGTCCTCCTGCGCTCTTCGCCCCTAGCGACACAGATTTCTTCGCTGTGTCCATGGGTATGTGGGAGCCGAAAGCCGTATTTTCGTATTCAATCCATAATATTTTGAACCGATAAGTTGTCGAGCGCAACGATAATGCGTAAAAGTGTACCACTTCATCTGTTCCTAGCATATATCACCAATACCAAACGAAAAGTTGCTTGTTTTAAAATTCTGGAAATGAGTAAGGAAGCAAATACTATGCCGATCGATGTGACTAAAAATAATTCCCCGATGATTCCGATAGGATCCCAAGCGATATGTTGGTAGCGAGCATGCCAGCTTCATATCTCGTGCAGGGTTTTAAATCAATTGGAGCAGTGATCCGTAAGCAACGCCATTACGTTTTAAGCAATATAACGCATTCAGTATTTTTTCCGCGATGTATATGTTACGACAGGGTAGACGAACAATATATTTTATTGGATTTAACTTTGCTATTGTGCGAGAGGATTTAAAAGTTCAGTATAAGCATGCACGAGAGTTATATTATCACGTATGATTACAGCTAGTTCGCAGATAACTAAGCACTTCTTTGGAAAAAATCTTGGAAAATTTTTCCTACCTGTCATTGCATGCATGCACTGTAAAAAATCATTGGAAAATTATCTGACAAGTGTAAGGTAATATTCACAGACTTTTAAGGGAAACATAGTCTTCCTTGCATGTAAGGTAAAATTACCACACTCTGGAGTAAAATTTACGTACATAACGGTGGAGAGACAGGGCAGAAGAAACAATAATTTGACACACTAATATTTACTCGTGTAGTCGTGCTATTGTCGAGGTGCAATGAATAGCGCATCGGTGTATAGTGATAAAGGTCCGTGGTTCGCGCCCACCCACCAGCAGGTGTCGACGATTTTAGAGTTGAGGTTTCAGTTACTATTTGTCAGGGATTATAGGTATTCAAAAAAATCAACAGTACTAGTATACGGTGAATTTTAAAATATAATTTTATTATACAAATAGGTAATATTACCTTACTTATATGGGATTTTCCCCCACTTTTTGTCAGGTACTTTTTCCGTACGATTAGTGAATAGTACCTTACTTGGTATGTAAATGCACGCCACATTTGACAGGTAATTCTACCTTACATGTAGAGGTAATTCGCTTCCCTTGCATGTAAGGGAAGTTTACCTCAATTTTTTTTTACTGTGCGAATTTCAGCATCAAAACTGACTGTATGCAGTAATGTCAGTGAATAGTGATAAACAGTTTTCTTAATGTATTAGAACCACAATGTTTAAATAATCGGCAAATAAAGTATTTTTTAACACATTGAAAATGAGTTTATACCAAAATATTTATTTCCCCGAAAATATCAGTGTCGCTCGATAGAGGTTCAAACCTTGCCATTGTCTACGACAATCTTAATAGTACTTAACTTCAGGCGAAAGGCTATAGAGCTAATATAAGAAACGAAGCAATGCTGTCTAAAGTGCATATTTAACAACGAACAAGACCTGGTACGAGTCCTATAATTTGAAATTGTACAGCATTAGTGATGCCACTTGTTATAGTGTTAAGTAGATATGTTATGTCTTTTGGATATGGAAAATTAAACAAACAATAAATTTCAGATATTTGTTTTATAGACGTGTGTGACTTTTGTGTTAAGGAGCATGTTGGAACTGCAGTACATTCTAATCTAATAGCTAATGTTTCGATGATTAGCAATTATCATTGTGTTAATTACAAAATATCTCATCAAATTTACTCCTTTTGCACTTCTTTGGTTTTTACAGTCCCTATTTAAGTTAATAGTTGGATATATGTGAGTCATGGTAGGTGTGCGATGATATTCCATGATACTTTAAAATTTTCTAGTGCTCAGCCATCAGTATGTAAAATAAATGGAAAATTGTGAGTGCATACAGAATTTACCTTCAAAGCAACCAGCTACATATTACAATCTTGCCAGATTCCATGGTAACCTCAAGAAATAGCAAATAAGTAGAAAGGCTAAATGCTCAAACACCATAGTATTCTCAAACTATGCGAGAAATGGGGGAGTTTTTTTCTTCAACTCTTATTTGAACAGCTTGAGTTTTTGTGTACATGACCCTTCTGTTCCGATAGTGTTGCTCAAATGGCTGGTATTTTCTTTGTTGCAGAAACACTTTCATCCTGAGATGCGCCCACAGGAACAACCAGTTCTCGTGATGACTTTGAGCTGCCAAGGTGCCAGCTTATCCCAGCAAGGGCCTGGCCCTTCTGTTTCAGCACCATCACTTCCACCAGAGGGGCAATGTTCCCTCCAACACAGGGGTCACCATGACCGTTCACCCATTCGCGAGTCACCCTATCGTCGTTCACCCAACCGCCATGGTCCTCATCACAAAGGCCCGTATGATTTTGATTCTCATCACGAAGGTCCCCATCACAAAGGTCCCCATCACGAAGGTCCCCATCACGAAGGTCCCCATCACAAAGGCCTCCATCACAAAGGCCTCCATCACGAAGGTCCCCATCACAAAGGTCCCCATCACAAAGGTCCCCATCACAAAGGTCCCCATCACAAAGGCTTCCATCACAAAGGCCCCCATCACAAAGGCCCCCATCACAAAGGCCCCCATCACTTTGGACCCCATCACAAAGTTCGCCATCTTTTTGTTCCCCGCCAATTTGGTCCCCATCATCATGGTCATCACCACGGTTTCCAACGCCATGGTCCTCATCATCGCGGTTTCCACCAATGTGGTCCCCAGCAAAGCATGTCACCTTCGCCTCACTGTCAGATGACGCCAATAGGTAAGACTCTTAACACTACTTTACACCACATTAGTTTTGTAAAATTTTAGCTGATATAAAACATACTTTAAGCATTGCTCTGAAGAGCCCTCAAATAACAGGAAGGGTAATGCCTGTTTTACTAGATATTTTGTTTTAATAGCATTATATAACTTACTCTGGTGATTTGTATGAATATTTAACGACTGGCTGGCCGTGGCTGACTTAGCAAGACAGCCATAAAAGGCTATAAGAACATTGCGGTCTCGTGTATACTAGCCCAATTATGAAGCTCTTTGAGAAAAGAACCTGCCATACATAATTGTGAAGTTTTCGTTCTATGTTTTTCAGAACTTGTTTGTATTGCAATGTTGCACTTACCATGCCTGCGCCATTTCCATTGTCTCTATCATAGTGTAACAGATTTTCCATCACTTTGTTATTGTGACTCTGTATGTCAGTTCCCCATTCTGCATTATGAATATTATGGCTTAAAATTTAATTCCCTGTTTTGTAGAGCAGACCACATGTATAAACAAGACAGTAAATAACGTTGGGTGGTGCTGACATTATGACGAAGCAAGTTAACATGTTTCATAATAATTAGGCCAGTAGATTTTTGTAATTTTTTCCCCAAAAAGATGGGAAAACCTATCACCAGTGCATCTTTCTCACTGGCAGTAACTAAAATAAATATTCCCAGTCTGATGGCGAGGCTAAGTCAGCTGTATCTTAGTTTTTGAATAATAAAGTAGAGTATTTTCATAGTAAAATTTATTCGATTATACATTATATTTGATTATGAATATTCTGGGTTTTTCCAGTTAGTTGCAAAAATGTTATCAAAGAGCACAGTTTTGTTACAAAGAATTGAAAATGTATGCTGTTTCCTACACAGAAGCAGTGTGAACAGTCGGGCTACTGAATCCTTGCCAGAAGCCGCAAAAAAAATAGGTCAAACACACATATGGTGTCAGCAGGGATAACTTTGTCATGAATTGTTTTTCCATGTGTGGTACTAAATATACCAGGAGTTTTTCCATGTATGGTACTAAATATATCAGGAGTTTTTCCAATAATTGAGCGAGTGTTACATGACAATTTGGAAGAAATCTTGCAGAGCAAGTATGAAAGGCTAAAGAATAACTCAGATTTTTCTGCGATATTTCTTAACGAAATTTCCGCAAAACTGTTAGTATAAAGTTGATTTGGTGAAAAATTACCTTATCGCTCTGTTTAAGTTAAAGTAAGTTGGAATAAATAAGGTTTTCTACAAGAAAAAAATATGACAAACCCGAACTGCAACTGATATGCAATATTTATTGTTCACAGCAATCCTATTCGGCCTTCGAGAATAAGAAATAGTCTTTATAAATGCCACCAGTATCAACATGTATTAACTACCCGACGTGTGAAAATTAAATTTGGTTTTCCGGCATCAACATTTTATGTAACCACTTCCTCCAAATCGGTGTCAATTTTGGACTAACACACATATTTATTGTTTTGATGTGGCAGTGGAAAATTTTTCTCGCGGAAGTAACATTCAAATTATTATAACCTGGAAAGTTTTAACCTAACAGAACGAACAAAACCCGATATAGACTATATGTTGCTGTTGGTGCTGAGGCGAGAAGTACACACACATTTTGTACGTAAATATATTAAGCAAAATTAACCTTACACTATCAAAAATTATTTTTAAACTGCAAAAAAATATGTTTAACTTAAA
Source organism: Dryococelus australis (assembly GCA_029891345.1). NCBI lineage: Eukaryota > Metazoa > Arthropoda > Insecta > Phasmatodea > Phasmatidae > Dryococelus > Dryococelus australis. The sequence goes on from CM056996.1 coordinate 148,763,264, forward strand.
CTTCATAACGTAAATAAACTGTATCGCTTCACAACAGTACAGAAAATGGCAGACTAAGCCATCCTAGCATTAATAATTTGCAATTCTCTTCTAGGCTTCCATACAATAGAAAGAAAATGTAGTGAAATTTGACACCGTTTTTATTTAACCTACGGGCAGTTTTGAAATGTGTCAGACCATAACTAGTGTCGCAGTAATGAAATAATTGTGTTGAACACGAGACGTTTATAGAGCATTGAGTGATGTCATATCGCAGCACTAGTACTTTTTCTTTCCATCTCGCTACAGCATTTCGAGAAAAATAATGTTTGTGCATGGCAGTAAAGTTGATATTTAGGTAGTGTGAACCCTCTTAGAACGGGTTTGATTTTTTTTTTTTTTTCCCCAAATAATTTTATGCCGCGATATTAATATAGCACTTTGTGTGAAGTAGCAGCCTATAAAAATACAAGAAGATGTGTATTTCATTTTGTGTTCCAGATTGCTGCTAAATTTGGTCTGTGGAGAGAGAAGACGAGGTCTTCTCACTATGAAGATAGTACGGCAAGTATAGTTCGTATAACTGATGGTGACGGACCAAGGGAAAAAAAAATGTTTTGTATAGTAATTTACACTGATTTTTTATTGATTATTTTCTGCACCATGCATGTAATAAAACAAACTACTGAAAAACATGTCTCTCATTTCTATATTTGTTTCCTCCTTTCTTCCTAAGTCTTCAATATTATAACGGGTTATATCATGTTTGGGTTCATGGTATGCTCAATAATAATTTATTATGAAGTATGTGGGTGTGTTACAATTGTATAGATTGCTTGATAATCAGTGAAGTCAGTGGAATAACAAATAAAGGACAGGGTATAAGCTGTCCTTCCCAAAAATTGAGGAAATGGTGGTAGAATGGTATTCATTGTGTACTTAATCTGTTTTTGATTACCAAGATGCATTGATAAATTTTATAAAATATCTCATGCTTGTATTCGCAGGAAGTGCTGGACTTTATTTGTCACTTAAAACCATACTTTAAATTAAATTTTTGCAATAACTGTCGGTAAAAAATAGTTCACAAAGTATTTCATATATATATAAAAGTAGGTATAATATATTACATACATACACACTCACTCTCACTCACTCACTCACCTACAGCTTCACTTCTGGGTTAAAGACATTTATCTAACTTTATGCAAAATGTAATCAGGTTTTCGATTGTACCAAAATGAAATTGATATGATACAAGCAAACTTGTCAAGGAGAGTACCTAAAGTCTTGCCACGTCGTAAAATGGTGGCATAATTTCGCCAATAAGTTCAGGATACGATTCCAGGTACTCTGGTAATTTCAATAGCCTAGTGATTGTCAGTGCGCTATGTATTTCAATGTAATGATTTAAGATTTTTTTCCACTTTATCCAAGTTTATTTTGACGTAGATGTTCTGTGCTTTCGATGCCACTAGCTTGTTATATATCTAATTTCTGGATAAGGGATGAACTATTTCCTATGTATTCGAGGTTCATATTTTACATTTAACTGAAGTGCATAGAATGAGTAAGTGACCTATATATAACTACATACCATAATGAGTCCCACTCTTTAACACATTTCTTCTCCACTAGAAACAAGAATTTACTTATATAACCAACAAGCATGTTTTCCTCAACATGGGTGCAATTAATTTTTAAATAAGTTCTTAAAAGCTGAGTTGGTAGGTAGGACTTGACTGTTCTTCGGAAACAATAACATTAGACATGAAACCAGCAACGAATGCAACAGTAGCGAGACAATTACAAATACACACGTGCCTTACCAGGGCTTGGAACCAGAAAATAACTTACCATGAGCTAGCGTGCAATCCACTGCATTATAGAGGTCGAAATAGGAGTATCAACTTCGGATTTAATCAGTCTAATGTTTCGAATCATAGGGCTTAATAAACAAAAAATTTTACAGAACAATCATTTTGAAAATAAATGATCGAGCCACTTAGAACATGTAAATTTACATGGCCTACCGTAGCGCTATTTGTGTGAAGATTATGGTGTAAATCGGTTGTTTGGTCCCTGAAATATGACATAAAAAAACTTTTATTTTCTTATTTGATGCTATTAAAAAAAATTGCCAAAAATAAGGGGGGCTCAATATACGATGCTCGTAATGTATGTCTACATACACATTTTGGTTGAATTTGGTTAAATAGTTTAATTTATGTGGCAAACTTAACAAAATTATTTACGAAGCGGCCATTTTGAACATCGCTGCCTTACCAACTTAAATCTTGAAAGTTTTTATAGCAATCTGAAATATTCCAGTGTAACATTTGTTGGGAATCGATTGAATGGTCCTTGAAATATGGCATAAAATCTCCATAATTTTCGTGTGGCGATCTTCATAAATAGGGGGCAGAAAAAAATACTGTAGCACTTTAGATGATTGTATACTGCTAATATACGTAGTTTCGTAGACATACTACATTAAGCTAAAATTAGTTTATAGCCGCCATTCTGAAAATAAGTGCATCAAACAAAATAATACATATATTATTCTGACCTTCCACAGTACATCATTTTCCTCAAATTTTGAATAACTGGGTTTATTGTTACCTTGTAATTTATTTGGTTGATTAAATATACTGAGCTAAAATTATTATATATCCACCATTTTGTAAATAAGAGCCCTACCTACTTAAGATGCCAGTTTACACCGTCTGCTGCGATACTGTTTGCCAAATTTGGTCGGATTTTGTCAGTTAATTCCTGAGACATATCTATTTGAACGGTAATATCTTACAAAATGGCGGACAAAATGCTTCGTGTAGAAACAGTTGATAGTTGTAATATCTACTGCCAGCGTACAAAGTTATCTTGGAATTTATTTCATCGTTTCGACGATATAGCATTCTAAGTTAAGATGGCTGAATGACCACCATTTTGAAAGTAAGTGTCTGACATGGTCCAAAACTATAAAATTCAGGCGTCTTTACTAAGTATTATACGTTTAGCAATTTTGGTGAAATTTAGTTGATGCGTTCAAAAATTGAAAAAAGGGGGGGGGGGGGGGACATGCATGCACAAACACACAGGCAGGAAAGTGATCTCATAAGCCTTTCTTTACTTCGGAAAGTAGGCTAACAACCTTATTCTCTGTCCAGTGGTGTTGGAAGAAGGCTATTACGAACACCTGTTGTAGAAGTGACTATGTCTGATGAATCTGGATACAACAATAGTATATAAATATAGAGTTCAGGCACATGTTTCTCCAGAAATATTTTTTTTTTTTTTTTTTTTTTAAGTTTGTTAGAGCTATTGAAATAATTTTTACAAAACATTTACAAATCACAAATAATGTATGTATTTATATGTTGACAGTTATTCAAAATGTAATTAAACAATTTTAAGCTATTTTCATTTTTATTAAAATTATTATAATTCTAAAAAAAACTTATCTTACGATATTGTAATAGTGCGCCTGTGTCGGTTTTGGCGCAGGCATCTGGCATGTCGGATCCGAATCCGTCCATATTGAAATTTTTTCCATTTTCCCCATAAAATATGTTTGGCTAGAGTGTTACCTTGGAAAAACTTCAACCTTTGTGAGTAATAGTATCTCAGAGGCTATAGAAGCCTTGATAGAAAGACGTTGCTGTGAAGAAGAGGAGTATACGGGTAAGGGTTCTGGTTGGACACTTGCTGGCGCAGACTTCCTTGAACTGTGTATAAACAGATTATATTCACTACGTGAAAACTGAGCATATTGCTGGAAAGATGCTACATCAGTGGTATGGAGACTGTTGGGATTCTGATTTTGTACTATGTTTTTATACTGAAGTATGTAAAAATATATATGAATTAAATTTAAAAAGTGTTTTATTTCTCGTTACTGTTGTATCCTGCCTGCTTTCTTTATGTAGGTAGTATGATGGTCCTGGTTTTCAGATCTGCCACTACAGGTCTGTACTGTAAGTGAGCATGATACTAAAAATGCATGAAATGATGTGGGCAAAATATAATTTTATTACTTATATATTTGCTGTAATGGTCTATCACTGAACGTGCACAACCAATGCTATGGTAACAGAGGTATATGTTGAACTGAAGTACACAAAATATTAGAGTGGATTAATATTGTTATATATTCTTAGAATATTGAACACAACAGACTTGGAGCGAGGAGGGCGAAGGTCGAGCAATGCCTGACCTTCTTCAGTGCAGTACATTGCGAAAAGAGGTCCTACATAAATGTCTACATGACTGGCCCTGCTATAATACACCCTCAGTTACTTTTCTAGTAAAAACAAATGACAAACGAAATGGAATATTTCGTTGGTTAAAAATCAAGGCCATATGATCTAAGTTAAGTTGGTGAAAGTGATTTAATCCAAGATGGTGGTCCAAGGGAGTGGGGCGAAAACAGCTATGGTGGAACGATAGAGCATGTAGTGGAACTGAGATGACTAAGTAAAATGAAATCCAAAATGGCAGAGTCGAACGAAGCGAGTAATTCGGAAACGAGATAGCGATCAGATCCAGAGCATGATCCCTGACCCAATAAAAAGGGACAATTTTATGGAAGGTAAAAGAACTCCCCCCCCCCCCCCCCCTCAGATTCTTTGAAATGACTCTAAGTGTGCTTTTCAAGGGCTCACTATTGTAATGTGCTTTTTTGAGGGAAAACAGGGAATTTCGAGCGAAAAGGGAAATTACAAGGAGAAAAGGGGTGATTTCAGGGAAATTTTGGGATTTTGAATGTTAAATGGGAAAAATTCCAAGATGGCGGACGGATTCGGATCTGACATGCCAGATGCCTACACCAAAACCGAGTTAAGCAAACTAATTGTAGTACTTTGGGTTAAATTTATTTAAGAAAATGAAAATAAAAATCTTAATATTTACAATTGCACTGTTTATTTAGAAGAACCTAATTCTGTCCTGCTGGGAAACAAAAATAGACGTGTAGCTCGATTGTAAGGGGGGGGAGGGGGACGGTGGTGAAGGGAGCGAGCAACGGTGAGCAGGCGAGGCGAATGACGTCAGGACCCGACGTGCTCGGCCTGCGAAGGCGTGACCGCTTTCAGCATTTGCATCTTGTATTCGGCCTCTTCCAGTCGTTGAAATAGCATCTCCTTCTCCCGGGACTTCCTAGCGAGGTCGGTGCGCAACTCTTCCATTTCCTCGCGCATCTTCTCCTTCTCCTCGCGCAGCATCCTGGAGGGAGAAAATAAACCGAGTACCTACATGACCCTGAGACTTTTTGTAGTACAAAAATAGCATTAAAGATTTTTGCAGTTTGTGTATACTAATACCAGAAGCAATTAAGTATAATTATATGGACTTAAATTTGGCTTGATTGTTTCATGCCCCTTTTAAAAATGCATTTCTGGAGTTTATTTTTGTTCAAACAGACTTCTATGATTGAAACAAAACACTGCAGGAATTTAAACATTCCCATTAGTTAGTTTCTACAAGTTATTAAAAAAAACACACATATACATACTTGAATGGGCCACTAGGAATTCGGCAACATCGGTACAGCTCCTATGTGATTCGTGTGCAGAAAGTTAACACGTGCCAGAAAGTAATTCAGCCAACCAAGATAGGTAAGCGACCATACAGTATTAACTTATCTTGTAATCTTTTCGCGAAATTTCACTTCCCCTAATGATAACTCGTATTGACCACTTATATTGGCTTGGTCGTAACGTTACTGGCTTGGCTAGAAGAGTGTAAATATGACAACGCCTTCTCGAGCAGACAGCAACTAATGGTAAGAGACAACCTGTTGAATGTTTATATTATTGAAGCCACCCAAATACGCATATTTTTCGCGAAAAATCACTAGCTCTAGTTACCATGTGCAAGTACACGTTTAACTATGAGCATTTTTAACACAAATGTTAACTTCAGTTCATAATTTGTTTTGCCACAACATGAACACCACCTTAAAGTTGACAGTACAGAAAGGATATAATGATGTTACGTTATTATCGCAATGTTACATTATTATCGTAATGTTACATTAACATAATTAGTTAACAGTATATTACATTAAAAGCAACATTAGTTACTGATGGTTCACAGGTAACAATTAATTACTGTTGTACAATGGCAGTTAGTAGTGAACAGTGATAACATTGTGAAATGAAACCACTGTATTTAAATTTTCAAGCATAGTTTGAAAATTAAATGTAGTTTAGACCAACTTTCAAGCCTTGCAAAGCAGTTTACGTGTGCCAAATATGCCTATCTTTCTAGAGCATAAAGTATTTCCACATAACGAAAGAGAACTGCAGTTGGTCGTTTGAATTTTATGTAATACCAACATATGAAACAGTAACAGACATGTTAAGGTAGAGCAGTTGGTAGGGTGCGGGGTTCTGTGAAGTGGAGTGTCAACAACTCACAGCATGGATTCAATTTCCCTGCCTGCCGTATTTGTTTTTCCGTTAGTAATATTTATTTTGTGACAAAATAATTATACTTAATTTATTTTACACTAGAATGTTATAAGCAAAATAATACAAGAAAATTATTAACACAAAATTTGTTGTGCCGTAATACAAAAGTTGCTTGCCGCAAAACAAATTTTATTTTGCGGCAACATAAACACCACCTTCATGTTGCCAGTACAGTAAGGGAGTAATATTGTCACAAAAATACTTAGTGTTACAGTAACATTAATAGCTTAGCATTATATTACATCAACATCAACAGTAGTTACTGACGGCTCACAGATAACAAAAAATTAATGTTGTAGTAACATTGATACTGTTGCCACAACATTATACTTTTTTCCTGTAAGCTTTCTTGTAAACTTTTCTCCTAAATTATACTTAAAGAATTGTTACTTTTTTTTCTGCCGTGCGACACTTATTATTGTCGTGTCAGTGTTACAGTTTTAGAAACGTTTAAATAAGTAATTTATTATTCATCACCTAGTAGGCCTACCTTTTGTCAACAAATTGTAACACTAACGGCAAGCAACATTTTTTAATTTCGGCTCTGTCTTATTTTTCGCATTGCAATTTCCAAAACTTGCATGAAACTAGCTCGTGAGCACCAATACCCACTCGTATTAACCAGTAATGTCACACCAGTGATATGAACCTCTCAGTTTCGCGCCGCTGCTCGAGTTGTGCCTCCACGCCCTCGATGTGCTGCGTCAGCAGGCTCGTTTTCCTGCGGGCCAACTCCAGCTTGTCTGGCAAGTCCCACAGCTCGCTGTAGCTTTGCCTCAGCTCCTTTAGCTCGATGCGCCGTATCTCCAGCTCCGCGCGCAGCGACTCGATCTCGCTCGTCACGTACTCCCTCGTCAGAGGGCGCACCTGCCACGCAACAACAACAACAACAACAACAGCCATTAAACACGAAATAGAACAAATAAATCAGTATGTTTGGATCAGTAAATATGTGAATACTTAATTTTTCGTGTGTTAGTGACTGACTGTGTCTGTACTGGACACATTCAAGTTTTCAAATTTCCCGCTCTGCCACCTCTCGTATTTTTCGAAGTTGGCATACCTGCATCCAGCATTGGACCACCAAGTTGGCAACCCTGGACTGCCGAGAGAAGGCAGTCAGTTGTTCGTGAAGCATAATGGTGGCGAGTAGTGCCATTCGGGCAGCCTCACTTCTATTGGTATTTTAATTTCGCATCCCTAGTAATTTTCGAATACAGTCCATTTTGCCGTCGTGACAATAACATTTTTGATCCTCCGTATTCCGGTATGTGCATCGTCTTTACTATTTCGCAATTTATCTCGCACCTCGTGTTTGATGTTAACATCATTAGCAGTGTTTGTGGCGAGCATCTTCTGTTGTGGTTTTGCATCATCTTGGCTGGATTACACACTCAAAACCATTTTCCGTGGCTGTAGATTTCTAGATTTTTCCTTGTCCTTTCTTGGCGGCATCTTAACGGCCTTCGCCTTCCCTTCCGTGTGTCCGGTCTTCTCGTGCCCAGTTTTAGTGATCCGCCGGATCATCCTCGAAGACCCCAAAAAAAAAAAAGGTAAGTCGTGACCCATTGGGATCACGAAATGAACTACTTGAAGATCCGGTTCTTATTGTTGTGATTTTGATTCTTCGCTCTCCTCGCCTTTTGTGAGTGCAGTACACTGTGACTTTGTGTTCCGAGAATTTTCTTCAGGTGTATGCGCCTTATTTTATCCAACCCTGGCAGATGTTCTAGCCGCATCCTTGCAGCTGAGTTTGGCAGAAGGGCGAGTTAAGCGTGCATGTGCTCCTAAGCTGAAGCTTAGGTGAAGCTCTTTCTTGCAAGCGTCAGAGACCTTTCCAGCTTGAAGTAAGCATACGATGTCGACTACATCACGGTGGAAGCTTCGTCGGACACTCTCCGTGATTTCGATCTTGAACATCACCTTCAGCGGATGACTACCTTTGAGGAGCAGTACTACACTGTGATGGCCACTGCAGAAGCCCTGGAAAGCAAGCCAGAGGTACAGGCGAGGGTTTGTACCGATACAGCTAATGGACGTAAGGTAAATGTGGCTTTGCCTCAAATACCACCCCCTGAACTTTGATGGCACCTGCAGCAATGGCCAAACCTTTTCTAACTTATTTGTTTCCTTAGTGTCCAATAATCCAAGCTTGTCTGTGGTAGAAAGGCTAGCATATCTGAAGGGTGCTGTTAGTAGTGAACTCCTTAAGATGATTCAGTCCTTACCTTTATCTGATCATTACTTTGAGGTTACGTGGGACTGCTAGAGAATCGCTATGGGAATAAGCGGTTGATTGTGTCGAATCATGTTGATGCCTTGTTACAAGCACTCTCGGTTTGTACAGATTCGCCAAGGCCATTATGTAGCCTGTTGAACATTATTTCTGAAAAAGTGTCGGCATTGGAGGCTTTGGGGGCTCCTGTGGGGCAATGGGACCTGATCCTTCTTCACATCTTCTGTAAACAGTTGAACCCCAAACTGCAGGTGGCCTGGGAATTGAGCTTAGGTTCCGAACTTACCAAACTGAATGACTTCATGTCTTTTCTTTAGAAGCATTGTAGAACCCAAGATATGGTTGGTTCGTCTCAACTAAATGGTTCTGAGTCACAGTCTTGTTCCTCTCGCTATAATGAGCCTCCAAAGCAGCTGACTAAACAAAAACCTCCCAATCCTAGAAAGCATCAGTCATCTGCATCAAGGTCACTTGTAAGTTCAACACAGTCATGTTGTATCTGTAATGCCTCATACCCCTTCTATAAGTGTCCTGAATTCCATCAGTTGTCACCCTAAGATCGGTATGCTATTGCGAAAAAGCAGAAGCTATGTTTAAATTGTCTGAACCAGTCTCATAAAACAAATAATTGTTCTTCAACCTTGTCATGTCACACCCGTGGTAGTAAACATCACACTCTACTGCACTCTAAACCTAAATCTAAGAATCAAGGTTTGGTATCTGATGCTGTGCCACCATCTGGGGAGACTGCATCTACCCTTTAAGTGGTCATGTCTGCTGCAGTTAATTCTAATATAACTGTGCTATTGTCAACTTATCAAGCAGAGGTTCTTGATTCGACAAGTAGTCCGTATGTTGTTTGGGCGCTGTTGGACACAGCAAGCTAAGCCAGTTTTATCACAGAGGGGTGTATTCAAAAATTATATTTAAGATGCAACAAGGCTCATTTACCAATTGATGGACTAACTAACACTCTGATCAATGTAGCAAGAGCCAATTCATCTATCATTGTTGTGCCAGTAGACTGGGAAGGACACGAATTTGCTCTTAATGTGTTTGTCTTACCACGCATTACTGGTAATTTGCCTAGTGTTAAGCTGTCCTCTGAAGTTCGTAGTGCTGTGGTTAGCCTGAAACTAGCAGATCCCTCCTTCGACATTCCTGGCCCAATTAACATTCTTATCGGCGTATATATTCTTCCTCAGTTGCTGACTAGAGGGAGGAGCGAGGGCCCACCAGTTGCTCTATGGTCTGTGTTTGAATGGGTTTTGATGGGAAGGTGGGATCTGAAACTTTTCCTCCTCCTGCCAAGTCATTCTGTACAACTTTCATCCTTTCTATCTCTCCCCTGAAGGATGTCATGAGAAAATTCTATGAAGTTGAAGAGTTTTAAATTACCAAACATAAGTCACCTGAGGAGGTCCTTTGTGAAAATATATTTATCAATACCCTAATTCGAAATGACGATGGTCATTATAGGGTGTGTTTGCCATTTCGCTCTTCTCAACCTGACATTGTAGCCACCTGGCCCCAAGCTGTAAATCGCCTGAGTGGTTTTGAAAGGTGTCTCAAGGGGAATATTGAATTAAAAGGTATGTACACCGAATTCATGACAGATTACCTCAAATCCAAGCATATGAAAAGGATTCCTCCAGACCAGGTTGTCATCCTCAGCCTACTATATACCCCACCACTGTGTGATCAAGCCCGAGAGTTCCACCACAAAGCTTCGTGTGGTGTTCGATGCCTCTGCCAAGGATTCGAAGGGAAGGTCACTCAATGACCTCTGGCTTACAGGTCCCAAGTTTCAGCGAGAGATATGGATGTTGTGTCGAAATTTCGATTGCATACTGTCGTGTTTACTGCTGATATCAAGCAGATGTATCGACAAATTGTGGTTCACCCTGATCATCAGGACTATCAATGCATTCTAAGGTGATTTTGTGACTGATCCAGTCGAGGATTTTCGTCTTAAAACAGTCACATATGTAGTATTGTCTGCACCTTTCCTAACTATTTGCACACTGCAGCAGTTGGCTAAGGATGAATCAGCCAATTTCCCTAATGCATCCAAAGTCTTATTTTCAGACATTTACATTGATGACATTGTTACAGGTTTTCTTTCAGTTGAGTCGGCACTGGCCCTTCAAAGGGAGCTGATTATTGTCTTGCTTAGGGCGGACTCAAGCTGCAAAAGTTCATGAGCAATGACCCTTCCTTACTTGGCTGGCTTCCTGTCGATGATGTTGAAATGCCACAATCATTCATCCTGGATAAGAATAGTCACATCGTTGTCAAGGTGCTAGGGTTGCAGTGGAACCTCATCTCGGACACCTTTGCATACAAAATTCAAAGCAGCCAAAGTCATGCCATCAAAAGCACCACTTTGTCCAACACAGCATGCATCTTTGACCCTATTTGATGGCTGAGTCCTCTCTTTGTGTTTGCGAAACATCTGCAAATTTTGTGGTTGAAGACTATCGATTGGGATGCTACTCTCCCATCTGACCTTGCAGCATGCTGGAGGCTCTTTAATCAAGAGCTTCCTCGCCTGTCTTCAGTCACAATTCCTAGGCGTATCAGCAGTTCAGAAGGCTGTGTTTATGAAATACATGGGTTCTCAGATAGTTCTGAGATTGGTTATTCATCAGTGTTTTACTTGCATGTTGTGGACCCTCATGGTAAAATCAACATTCGACTGTTAGTGGGCAATTCCAAGGTGGCACCTGTCAAGGTGCAGTTATTGGCACATTTGGAGCTGTGTGGTGCACTCTTGTTGGCAAGTCTGCTTAACCATGTCAGCGTAACATTTAAAAATGAACTTTTTTGTCCTCCATCAGTGTGTGGACTGATTCCCAAGTTGTCCTGGCATGGATTAACTCGTCTCTACACCAGTTAAAAATGTGTGTGGCCAACACTGTGAGTGAACTCCAAGACCTTACCCAACCATCCTGGTGGAAGTATGTCCACTCCGAAGACAATCCTGCAGATTGTGCTTCACGTGGTCTTTTGCCGGCTCAGCTGCTGAATCATCATTTGTGGTGAACAGGCTTATCATGGCTCAGAGACCCCTTGGAGCAATGGCCTCAGTATATATCAAGTATAGATGCAGCTGATGCGAACCCTGCATTGCTTGAACTCAAACCTGTGACACTGAAAACACTAATCCAGCTCCAGGATCTAGATAACTTGGTGACCCACTTCAACCGTCTTACTAAGCTCTTGAGATTCACCAGTTTCCTACTACGATTTGTACATAATTGTCGCAGTGGATGCCTTACCCCTTCTGAATTGGATCAAGCCCTCAAGTTTAGGCTTCTGCGAGCTCAGCTTAAGGCATTCAGTAATGATATTGTTGCTCTTAAGAGTAATCAATGTACTGCACCTCAAATTAGGAAATTGGTGCCATTTCTTGACGAGCATGGTTTGATCAAGGTGGGTGGTAGACTTTCTCAATCTGCAGTTCCTTTTGAGCATAAGTACCCTGTATTGTTGCCTAAGTTGTATTCCCTGACTGGCATACACATAAACCATTATCATGAAAGAAACAATCATCCTGGGGTGCAGACACTTTGGGGCATTTTGCGAGAACAGTTCTGGATCTTGTCAAACAAAGATGCCATCACCCACCGTTTATGGTATTGTCTCCGCTGTTTCAGGCAGTGTTCTTCTCCTAGTCAACTCGTCTGGCAGATCTTCCAGCCCTGAGGGTACGACAAATCAAACCTTTCACAAGGGTAGGGATTGATTATGCTGGCTCATTCATGATCAAACTTGCTAGAATGCACAGGGCAGCAATTCTCAAAGTTTATCTCTGCATTTTCGTGTGCTGTGCCACTAAGACAGTTCGTGTTGAATTGGCTTCTGATCTGTCCACAGAAGTGTTCCTGGGAGCTTACGAACGATTCCTTGCTCGACGAGGTAGGTCTTCCGACATTTACCCTGACTGTGGCACCAATTTTGTTGGGGTTCACAGTCGTTTGCAGGAACTCAGCCAGCTGGTTTCATCTTCGTCTCATCAACATATGGCAATGGACACATGTCCCAGCTTGGTGTCAACTGGCACTTAAACCCCCCTGCTGCTCCTCACTCCGGAGGCCTTTGGGAGGCTGGAGTTAAATCTTTTAAGTCCCATCTCCACAAGGTTATTGGGGAGCAAAACTTAATATTCGAAGAATTGTACACTGTGTTAGTTCAGGTGGATGCTTTGTTGAATTCCAGACCACTGTGCCCTTTGAGTTGTGATCCTAACGATCTCAGTGCTCTTACATCTGCAAATTTTCTGACCCTTGAACCCTTGGTCACTCTGCCTGAACCTGGCCCCAGGGACGTCCCCCTCAATCGCCTGCACCGATGGCAGCTTGTAGAGTGGTTATAACAAGATTTTTTGCATCGCTGGCTCCGCGATTACCTGCATACTCTCCAACAGCGGCAGAAGTGGCATGACAAAGGACCTGGGCTTGCTGTTAATCAACTCGTGCTACTCAAAAAGAAAGGCTTCCGTCACCTACTGTGGCATTTGGAACGAATCCTGGAGCTCACCCAGGAAAGGATGCTGTGACTAGAGTGGCAATTGTGCGCACCTCCACTGGACCACTCAAGCGTCCTGTTATGAAACTTTGCCCATTGCCATTTAATTGATGAAATGTTTGGACCTGTAAATATGCGAATACTTAATTTTTCGTGTGTTAGTGACTGTCTGTGTGTGTACTGGACACGTGTAAGTTTTGAATTTTCCGCTCTGCCACCTCTTATGGTTTTCGAAGTTGGCAGACTGGCATTCAGCGCTGGACCACCGAGTTGGCAACCTTGAACTTCCGAGAGGAGGCAGTCAGTTGTTTGTGAAGCATCATGGTAGTGAGTAGTGCTATTCGGGCAGTCTCACTTCTATCGGTGTTTTAATTTCGCGTCCCTAGTAATTTTCGAATACGGTCCATTTTGCCATCGTGGCAATAACACAGTATAATGAAAATAACAAATAATAATAACCCCTGCTACTTGTCGCTTAGCTCCTTGATAGTGCATGCCAGCTGCACACTTCCCGACTCTGAAGGTGGTATTCTTAAACATTTCGTTTGCTCTCCCGCAAACTCCTCGCGTATAAGAGGGAACTGTTTCTTTAGGGCCTCTTTCGTGAACGATGTTTGTGAGTCCTTCTTTCGCGAGGCATTTGAGGGGCCGATGATTTTCTGAGCCCTGTGTCTAAGGCTAAAAATGCAAAGCACGTTTATAGATATCAGCAGTTAGCAACAAGGTTTTAACTGAAATGGATTCGCCGAAGAGCACTTGCGTTGTTAAAATCATTTGTAAATTAATTTGTATGGTAATAAAGTCGGTACTAACGGCAAATGAAGCACAAATGTGCTAAAGAAATTTGAAATGTTTCACAATTTTTATCTATATATTCTACCGAGGTATGTTTTTCTCTACTGTGACGTCAAATTATAAAACTGGTACTTGAAAATTGTAAAAACGAACACGAAAACCTACAGCAAACAGTAGTAACTAACAATATGAACAGTAATAGAAAACATGGAATGTATAATGTACAGAAATTATATTGTTGTGGTAATATGTGCTTGGTAGTTGTGTGGTAATGATAGCAGGGTTATGGTTAGAAACTGCTGATATTTTGATGTATGTTCAAACCCCGATTCTGTTTTTTTTTTTTTTTTTTTTTTTTTAACGTGATGCTCTTCGCAACCCTTACGCAACGGAACTTATATTATTTTTATCCAAACACTTAATTAGCAGCACAAACAATGAAAATCAATTACAGGTGTTACAGATAGTTCCATGGGGGGAAAAATATACTCGTAAACATAACATTATGAATGATACATGTTATATTCCTAATATCACCGGGATTTTTAAACATATTTACTTGGTAGCCATTAAAAATAATATTTGTGTTGCATCAAAATATTATAAGATGTGCTAGTAACATATAAATATAATCGTATATAATCCATCGGTGTTGAGGTATTTATTTATTTTTTTCTGTATTATTTCCACCTGTGTGAGTCAAGAACAGCATGTCACCGCTATAAAATAATTGTATCTGCCAGTACATTGTTCTCAATTAACGAAACGATGTAAGGCGTGAGCCATTTTTACTAGCACAAGGAGAGGTTACCGGGATGCGAGTCGTTTAGGGTAACTTTGAGAGTGCTTGCAACTGTAACCAACTTGCAAATAACTCGCTAATCGTTCAAGAATAGAGTTTTCTTGCCAAAACAAGATGCGTACCGAATGCGGCGCGCATCTCCATCGCAAAAGTGACTATGAATACCAACCTGCACAGCTTTTCTGCCTATGGAACTTCTACATACAATACATGGCTTGGCTTAAGGGTGCCGTCAGCCTCCATCGTTTGTCTCCTTTCTTGGTCGAGAAGCGTGAGAGCTATAAGTTGTACAGTGGCACACACTACAAGAGTGCCATCTCCACTACGCACAGGGCTACGAACTGGCGGGCAATGTTATCGTAGTGAGGTGTGTACCTATGGGAAATTCAGTGGTGATCAAATAATTTTATTGATGAAAAAGTCTGTAGCAATGATCAATACAGGCTCGTATCGTAGATTGACTCGTGCCCGGCAAGTATGTTTTAAAATATGGCAATCTTAAAAAGCTGTTTTTAACTACTGTGCGCCATTTTAGTCACACGTTAGGTTATTTTAATGTGTTTGTTCCTCTTTTACTGTGTTAAGTGTTCTTGTAATTTAGCATTGTTTTGTGAAGAGTTAGTCTTTCGAGGGGTCAATCTTTCGAGGGGTCAATCTTGTTGTGAGGGGTCAGTCTTGTGTTAGCAGTGATAAAATGTAACTCCTTCGCACTTTGAAATAATAACTTCTAACTGCTGTATTAACCATAATTTCGATAATAATGCTCAGTTTCATGTAGATACGTGTATTTTCCATAATTAACACTTTTTTTTTATATTTCAGATAAAATTAATTTCATGTTTTTTACATACATAAGTATGCTTGTTTGCACATAACCACATCTCACATGTTTTTTTTAATGTAATATTTTTCTTCTTAGTTTCATTCGTATTTGAGTATGTACGTAAATTGTGGTCATTATAAATACATGTTCAAAGAAACCTTTTATTTCACTGTAATTTATTAATTTTTTTTTTTTTTTACCTGAGTTACCAAATATATTTAAAGTTAATTGTCTGTTTTGTCTAAATACTTATTCGTTTTTGCAAGCAAACATAAATCAGCACACTGTTAACTTGTGAGACATGGATCAATCTAACTAAAAGGTTTTAGTAAGATTTTGCAATTTATTTACATGAACCAGAAATTTATATACAAACACATTCGATCATCGCGTAATATTTGCAACTTGTAGTTATCTAATATTCAATGTTCAGTGCACAGCTTAACGAGAAATCACGACACACAAACGGAAATGTGAATGGCGTTTAGAAGAAAGGTACATTTGTCCAGCAGCAGCGCAAATGCTCAACCTTCACGAAGCACCGATTAATTGACAGAGGATGGATTATATAATCGACTTTAGTTCGGCTTTGGAAATTGAATCACTCACATCCAGAAGCGCATTGCTTGCCTCCTGAAACAGCAGATTCACCGCGTCATCGGTGCTGAGGTTAGGTTCAGATGTTCTTCGATGTTTACCCATCTGGGAGGAGCTGGGCTCGGGCGCTGTCTTGTGTTTGGAGCGAGGTTTGTGAGCAGTTGCTCGTTTATTCGTGGTGACAGGTTGCTGTACTGCGGTCGTTGAGTCTACCAACTAACCAATGCGCTAAGCGACCAACAGGTTTATTAGATTTCAAAAGCTAGCTTAAAGTTTGATTGTCGGTAAATAACTCAAAAGGCGCGTGGTCAAGGTAGTGTGAGAAATCTTCTATTCCCCAAATACAAGCTAAGTATTCTTTTTCTTATGTTGTATATTTTATTTCTGCGTCTGTTAAGAATTTTCTGGCATAGGCGATGGGGACAAATTCTCCCTCTGTTTTCTGACTAATTACGGCTCCTAGCTCAATTGAACTTGCATCACAATGCAAATAAAATTTTTCCTGAAAATTTGGTAAATGCAGAATTGACGGCAGAGTCAAACTTGTCTTTTAAAGTTTCAACAGCTTTTTGCGGCTCTGATGCCAACAAAAATTTATATTTTTCCTTTTCAACAAATTTATGGGGAAAACTTGGTATGAACTTACCGTAAAATACAGCCAAGCCCAAAAAGTCGCGAACATCCGTAATGTTTTTCGGCATGGGAAAATTTACAACGGCTTTAATTTTTTCTGGGTATGTGCGTAGTTGACCATCAGGTATAATAAAACCTAAATATCTGACGTGTTATTTTACCCAACTTATTTTATCAGGATTAATGGTCAAACCTGCTTCCCGCAAATCCTGTAATACCAGACGAATGTGTTCAACACGTTCCTCTAAGGTGTTACTATATATACACACGTCGTCTATATACGTGAACGCAAAATCATGTACGTATTTACCTAACACTTAAAATAAAACTCTTGGCATTCCTTGCGGCCCACAGTTTACTCCCATCGGTAAACGAGTCCACTGATATATGCCCCATGGGGTACAAATTTTAAAGGTTCATCTTTGCAATTTGCCCTGGCCGGACGAAGTTACCGAAAGCTGTGACGGTATATGGCACCAAAGGCATGGTAGTAAAGACAGGGGCGAGTGGATTAGACACATCCTGTGCATCACATCTGTGTTCTGTTTACAGAGACGAACTGTTACGTAGTGCTAAATTCTAGCCATGAAATAATGTTTCTCGCCAGTACGGAATATTAAAGAAACGGCATGTAAATGGCAGAGCTCTGGCATGGATTCAGAGCACGCGTGTGCATCGTCCAACTACGACGACATAGACAGTGTGAACGTGGAAGGCGAAGTTACCTGCAGCAAATGAAAATGTTTTGTTACTTTTAGCGAGACCGTCTCAATGTTCCTGTTACTGCTTGCCGAGATCCTGAAACGTAGTCAGGACCAATTTTCAAGATGGAGGCGACGTCACCATTTTGTAACCGTTCTTATATAAAGCAGGCCCATTACTTCGTCGAGCATTCAGTTCGCCGCAGACAGACAACATGGCTGACTTCCATCCGACAAGAACGTATCATTACGTAAAACCTGGACTAAGTAGCTTTGACTATAGTTACTGGTCCGGTAGCAAGCTCAAGTAGTATGAAGAGGTGTGTGATGGTAATTTGCACTGGATCGGTGCTGGGAATCCCGACTCGTTCGAGCCTTGCCAGCAGGTGATCGCCTGTACCCCAGGTTATGGCAAGTGTTGTGTTTTTACATGCGCAAAGACACTAAACTTCCATGCTCAGCTGGCGGCGTGGAAGCTGCTGCAAAATGTCGAGCCAAATCTTCCCTGCATTCATCAAACTGTACGTCGTCAACATCAGATCAGCATACCTCGAAGCCTGCCATCGTAGATCCATCTACGTGGGTTAGTTGGTGGACTCAGCCACCGCAATACAACGAGTCACCTGGAATCAACGAGCAGCTTCTTAGAGATTTCACAGCAAACTCAAGACTGCACTCAAACCCAGCTCCTCCCAGATGAGTAAACACAGACGAATATCTGAACATGATCTCAGCATCGATGATACGGTGAACTTTTTGTTTATAAAGGCAACCAATGCGCTTCTGAATGTGAATGATTCAATTCCCAAAGCCGAACTAAAGTCGATTTTAAAATCCATACTTGTCAGTTAATCGGTACTCTGTGAAAGTTGTGCATTTGCACCGCTGCTGGATAAATGTAAGGTACCATTGTTCTGAACGCTTGCAACATTTTTGTTTATGTGTCACTATTTCTTGTTAAATTGTGCATTGAAAATTGAATATGAAATAATAACTACAAGTTGCAAATATTAAGTTATGTTTGTGTGTGTTTTTTCATAAATTCTCGTTCATGTAAATAAATTGCATGAATAAAACATACTAAAACATTTTATTTAGGTTTATCTCTGTATAACATGTAACAGCGTGCTGATTTTTTAAGTTTGCTTGCAAAAAAGCATAATTATTTGGTCAAAACAGATAATGAACTTTAAATATGATTGGCCATTCTAACTACAAAATATCACGGAAGAATGCATATTAAAATAAAAGGCTTCTTAGAACATGTAGTAAATAATGACCACAAAATAAGATACTCAAATACATATGAAACTAAGAAGTAATATATCAAATTTATAATTCCCAATTTCAGTTATGTGCAAAAATGTAAACCCATGTGTGTAGAAAAACATGAAAATAAGTTTATTTGATAGATTTAAAAAAAAAGCGTTGCTTATTCTGGCAAATACACTTATCTATATGAAACTAAGTATTATTATCGTAATAATAATTAATACTACAGTCATTATTTCAAAGTGTTAAGGAGATACACTTTATCACTGCTATTACAAGACTGACCCATCACAAGAACACTAACCCCTCACACGACTGAGCCCTAACAAAAAAACTCACCCCTCACAAGAACACTGGTCCCTCACAAGAACACTCACTCCTCACAAGAACACTTACCCCTCACAAGAACACTGCCCCTCACAAGACTGAGCCCTCACAAGAAGACCGACCCCTCACAAGAAGACTGACCCCTCCCAAGGACTGAACCTTTACAAGACTGACCCTTCACAAGACTGACCCCTTACAGGACTTACCCTTCACAAGAAGGGAAGTGATGGGTCGGTGGTGGAGGGGTGAGCAAGGGATGGGTTCTAGTGTTACATGGTACTCGATTTTTAAGAATTTTATTTTTGCAATTATCTCAATTTTTAAATGTTGGTGAGACTTTGGTGGGGGAGAGGGGCATTGGTTAGCGTGATTGTGAGATTAACGTTATATATACCCCGATTTTTTAAATTGTATTTATTTTTCTCGATTTTTATGAATATTGGGGGGGGGGGGGGGAGACCTTCATTGGAGCCAAGGCTAAGGTCACCAACATTCACATAGGGGGTTGGAGTCAGTGATGTAATATGTTCGTCGATTTCTACAAGTGTTTCTTCAATTTTTTGCATTTTTTTTCTGGATTATTAGAGTTTAGTGTTGTTGAGAGCAAGGTCAAAGCCACTGGCATCCAACATGGGTATCGGAGTCAGTGTGCAATATGCTCCTAAACTCTTATTAATTTCCTATGATTTTTTTTCAATTTTTCTCTGTTTTTCGACTTTAAGGTCGTTTAAGTCAAAGTCAAGGACACCGACATCCAACATGGGTATCTGAGTCAGCGATGCAATATTTTCCTAAACTATTATTAGTTTATTTCGATTTATTTGTAGATTTCTCTGAATTTTTTGAGTTCAGGGTCATTGGGGTCAAAGTGAAGGCCACTGGCATTCAACATGGGTATCAGAGCTAATGGTGTAATATATTCCTGAACTTGTATTAGTTTATTTCATATTTTTACCATTTTCGATTTTTGATTTCAAAGTCATTGAGGTCGTCAAGTACACCACCATCCATCACGGGTGTCGGAGTCAGTGATGAATTATGTTAGAAATATCTATTAGTTTGTTTCGAATGTTTGGCACTTTTTCTCGATATTGTCTATGATTGGGAGAGAGGTTGGTGATGCGTGTGAGGTGGGGGATTTTCATAATAATTGCCAAGGGCGTAGTCGCGTAGGGGATGAAGTGAGGGTGAAGAAGGGCATATGGTGAAGGGAGAGGGTTGGAGGTAGCGGGGTGTGGATGTGATAGGTGCGGCATGAAGGTTGGGAAATGGGACCAGGTCCGCTTATCCTCCCTGGTCTGCTGAGCCTGGCTCGGAGTCTCAAATCTTCATCTACTGCTCTGAGGATTAAGTGACTCATTCCGCTAAGAGCCTCTAATTATCTTCCTCGACCGAGGAATTTTTGGCTTTTCCTTCGTGGAGTTTCAAATCCACTTTCCTAATTTCTTCCATTTTTTGGAAATGTTTTGGTGAAAAAGGTGATTTTTGGACAAAATAATTGATTTCTTAAGTTCTTTTTGGGGTAAAACAGGTAATTTTGTCAATAACAAGGGGGGGGGGGGGAATCCTGAATTCTACTCCGTCAATCCTGTCCCCGAATACCCATTTTATGTCTACTGCCATTGTTTACTTCAAAGGGTACAATGTGTTTTTTATTTGAAAGTGATATAGTGAAGGGTTGTAGACACACACCTAAAATCATTTAACATTTAAAAACCTTTTCTTTCAATCGGCTGGTCCAGCACCAAAAAGCGTGTTTAGACGTTGAGTCAGTAAATTGGCAGTATTGGAGTGATGGAGGCGTCCTTTCGACTAAACATAAACTCGAAACGTACGAGTCTCTTGACCGATGAAATCACTGCAACAACCTATGAGACATCTTTGCAATGTCTTGGCTACTTTCTCCTGATTGCTGCCAGAATGTCTCGTGAGTGGAGTTGATCGCTTAGGCGTAACTCTCGCAAACCGAGGTGGTTCAAAGACTCGTCATTGGCATAACTCAGAATATAATTATATACCGAGTCAAAGCTCGCTATAATCAGGAGGCTATGCCTTCCGCACCATGCAATTCCCATCCCGGCCTCCTACCACGGCGATCTGGGAATGATCACCGGCATATTCGAATTCAGATTATTGAATGTGGCTGCTCGCTTTTCTCGGGGCACTACCGTTGTTGCGCCATCCTGCAGTATTTTTCTCATGCCACATTTCAAACACAGTAGATAGCTCCAGGCCCACCTAGAAGCCTTCTACGAGATGGTGGTATTACTCCCGCAATAGGGTACACCTGACAGTATTAATAAACGGAAAGTTTTCTTGCATGCATAATCCACGCAGCTGTGCAGTACCGAATATCTTGGTTAAAACGTTGAAATGTCAAAAGTATATGTGACTTTGATTCGTGGTTATCAGAGTGTTTTCATGAACATGTGCTTTGATATTGTGGTACAGCCATTTTAACTGTTGATATTTTGGTATATGTTCAAGTTAAGTAAAAGTGTGTCTACTGGAAAAAAAATTAACAACGTACTTGTCGCTGTTTGAATCATGCGACTTTGACAGTTTAACTGGTACTTCATGAGACAGCATCGCACGAAGCGCCTGAGTACAAGTGTTGCTGAAGCTACTGTGTGCATACATGTCAAAATTGTCGTTTAACCTACCTATAATCCTGGGGCAGATAAAACTGCCGAAACACTCAAATTGGTGTTCTAAATGTGGAAAAACACATATTCACATACTACCCGACGTTAGTTTAGATGGTCCTGTTAAGTTGAAATGCTATTTTGAAAATGACGGTTGCAAACATGCATGTCCAGTAATGATGGCCACCCACAAATAATTGCGAAGTGAAGAGTGCCATCCACAATAAATGCGCAGTAATGATGGCCACCCACCAATGCATGCACAGTAATGACGGCCACCACCAACTACACAGTAATGATGGCTACCTACGAATGCATGTGCAGTAATGATGGCCACTCACCAATGCATGTACAGTAATGACGGTCACCCACCAACTACTCAGTAATGATGGCTGCCCACGAACGCATGCGCAGTAATGATGCCTACCACGAATGCATGCGCAGTAATGATGACTGCCAACGAATGCATGTGCAGTAATGGTGGCCACCCACAAATGTATGTGCACTAATGATGGCCACTTAGCAAAACATGCGCAGTAGTAATGGCCGCCCACAAAAGCACGCGAAATAAGCACGGCTAAGGTGGCCAGTAGATATTAGTGTGTCGATTACAAGGCGCGTAAGACGCCAGACCCCACCTGACTCGCGGTGACTGAGGCGGGGGATGTGGCGGCGTGGTCGACATCAGACAGGTCTCGCCGCAGCACCACGTCAGCGAGGTCGGAGGTCGCGGAGTCAGGCTCGCCGCTCGACCCCAGCGTCAGTGGGGCGGCTTCCCTGCGGGGCTCATCGGCGATTGTCAGCTCCCGCACCTCCGCCAGCACCTCGGTGCTGTTCATCGGCACTAGGCTGCCATCCTCGCCTGCCTCCCCCGCCTGCGAGGGGCGCTTGCCTTTCCTCTTCGACGTCTTCCGCCGTTTGAAACCGAAACAACCCATTCTGAAATGCACAATCACACGTTAAGGATAGTTTAAGCTTATTCTCTGCTTTGATACATGCACCATTTGATAAAAAGTATCCGGATATCCCTCGCCTAGATGTTGCTACTACCATTGCTGCCGCCATGAAAGGAGGCAGAGGACTCCATGTTGAACAATGTTACGCGACACCGGCAGAATGAGCGGAGCAAAGGAATTCAGTGACTTCGAATGTGATGTAGTTATTAGTAGGCACATGAGTATGTTAGGCACTATATAGACTGGGTATTATCGTCCGCTATTTTCGGTCAAAAGTACGGCAGGCAGCGTGCTGAGAGCAGCCCAGGGGCGTATCCAGAATTTTTTTCCGGGGGCAGGGGGGGGATTGTGAGTATTAGTATTGTCACTAATAGCGCATCGTTCACAAGTCACATTGGAAGGATAGAAAAGGAAAGGAGGATTGAAATTACTTATGCAAACTCCCTCACATATACATACAAATTTATAGTAGGTCAACACAATAGTCACATGTAAATTGCATCACCGTGTCATTTAAATATCTTACATTTTAAATCTGTAAATATAGCATTAATATTTTCAAATATGTAATTTAATCACCGCCACATTTTATTACACTAAGAAAGTAGCACAGTATAATTATTTCACATGTATACATGGTACCGTATCATTTTTGGTAACAACAAATTTTCTGAGAAATTTTTTAAGTCAATTAAATGTCAATTAAAGTCCGAGCGTAGACCTACAAATTCTATGATACATAATTGACATTCCTCAGCCACATGAATTAAGTAACTGTTAAAATGGTTAAAAGTATGAAAAATGCACTTTCATATTTTACTAAGTCAAAGAACTGAACTATTATGCAGTACTCTGACTGATTAAAGAATTTGAAAATTCCAATATATATTTAGACCAAAAAGAAAAAAACGGGACATCAAAGCACAAAATTAAGTTTTCTTGCTTTACCACTGTTCACATACTTATTAATCATAGTTTCATCGGAAATATGAATGTCTCTATCAATAGAAAGAAGAGCAAGTTCAACAAGACGCGATTCTGAAATAGTACTCCCAAGTTTTAAGTCTCCTTAGAGTAGAAAAACTGCGTTCTGCTGTTGCATTAGAAATTGGAATGACAGTATTTTTAACATTTCATGGATGTTTGGATAAACATCCGGAAGTGACTCGCACAAAGCACCTATTGCAGTAACAGGTCTTGCATTGTCATCAACTGCTGCACATTTTGTCTTCCACAACTCCCACTCTGCTTCAATCACATCACGAAATCCAGGCAAATCATCTTCAAAGAAAGAAACTGCTCATTCAATGCATGAAAATTGTTGATCAATTGCTTTAGC
This sequence comes from Dryococelus australis, assembly GCA_029891345.1. Lineage (NCBI taxonomy): Eukaryota > Metazoa > Arthropoda > Insecta > Phasmatodea > Phasmatidae > Dryococelus > Dryococelus australis. The sequence goes on from CM056996.1 coordinate 148,787,372, forward strand.
AGGCAGTAAATATTGCAGGGACATCACTGTTTATTTGTGGAAAATAAACTGGTAATTTAGTACTGATAATAAGTAATCTACATATGGAAAGAAAATTGCTTTTCTGTAGTATTCCTCTGCAGTTTCGAAAGGAAAATTTTGTTGGTTGCGTTGGATTCCACAAGCTCGGGGCAAAGATTCTTCTACATTGAATGATGCTGCAAAACACTGTGCTTCCTCATAAATGATGTGAAATTTTGATGCAGCATTTTCTCTTATATTTTTCAACTCTGATATAACATGCTCCACCTGACTTATTGCACTCACCAAGTCTATATTTATACTTTGTAATTACTCTGACAAGTTATAGTTATGCCCCATAATATTGGCTGCAACACACAGAGAAACCAAAAAATTAAAGTTGCATATGGAATGAATGAAACTAGAAGCTTTTATTGAAGATTCTGTTCCAGTTATAGGTCTATTGCCTTCTATGTCTTCTAGTGAAGTTACTGTGTGCACTAAATATTTTTTGAAGGTGAAAACTGCTTCATAGCTCAAAATCCAGCGAGTTTCACAAAGTGTTTTCAATTTTGTTCCGTGACTACCAGGCTTCAGCTCAATGATATGGCTTTTAAGATTTTCAGTTCGTTTTGTAGAAGAGTGGGAAAAAGTGCAAATCTCAGATAAAGTTCTAAAAGAATTTCTGATATTCTAAACTTTGGAAGCATCTGGTAAGCAAAGATATAGTGAATGAGAGACAGGGTGTGCATAAATAGCTTTATGATATGTTTCCTTTATTGAGGCCTTTCGTAAGTACTGTGACAGCCTCGTGGCAACCTTATCCCGCAAATTCTAAATCTAAAAAAAAAGTACACAGTACTTACGAAAGGCCCCTTCTTTCAGCTCGGAATATACAAGCCAATTAAATGCATCCAACCACTTCAGTTTAAATTTCCATTTAAAATGGCCACAATTTTCCTGTAAATCTGTATTTGGAATCGGGATTCCACACATTTCGAAGAGTGTTAATTTTCTCCTCATTTTTCAACGATTTTGCAACACTTATATAAGACCCTGTGTCGTTAGGATGAAAACATGGAAGAAAAAATTTACCTTAGTTAACTGGCTTCCTGCATCACATCTCTCGTCTGTGTGTTATATCGATGTCGTTGCCGATATTGGAGAAGATTCCTGATGTGTTGGTAATTCACTCGGAACTAGAGACTCAGTGGCACTGTTTTTAGTTTTTTACAGAAACTGAGTAAAGTTTGTTGGCGTCTCTTTATTATTAAATAACCATCAGCCAAACTACATAACACAAATCAGCTATGACATCGGACAGAGTATTAGGCCGAAACTATACATATGTTTACCATCATTTCCGTAAGACTAAACTTTTAAACACGGGATAAACGAAGCCGGTGCTGCTATCTCTGTACAGTTAAAAGAATCTTCCTCCTAGCAGCTACATGGGTGGAGGGAGTCGCTGTAGAATGACTCAGCAGAGCTACTGGCGTTCATTATAGAAACTATACACTTTACAACCCCCCCTCCCGCGCGTTTATTCAGAAAACAAAGTTTTGATGTGTAAGATGTATTCATATGTGTGGTTAATAACAAATATATAAATATAATAATTGCCATTTTAATATAGGGTGTAAAAAGTGTATCCCATGTGGGTAATAACCAATACATAAATCAATATATAAATATGATTGACATTGTGATAATAGGATATAAGGCATATATATTTTTTCTTTATCTCTATGTTCCTCCAGCAGGCACCTGAACTGTAAGCGCCCCTCAAGCATGGACAATTTGTGCCACAGTTACACTGGCTAGCAGAACAACACGCTAAGAAATTATTCGCAAATTTACCATATCAGTGTATACTTATAGTGCTAAAGCGCAAATAATAATTTTTTTTTTTCATACATCCATGGTAGCGCTCCTACATTCGCTCTCCAAAACCTGTATGCTACGATGGTAGATTCTTTGGACGATTCCTTACATGCCTGCATGACCCCTTGCTTGGATGGTTCTATCGATAATTTGGTCATCTGCTGTATTTTTTTATGGACGTTTTCATAATTGGTAATGTGCAATTTCCGATGGAACGTTTCCTGAGGTTGAAATTCCAGCCAATCAGAGAGAGGGCGGTAGAGTCATTTTGTTTATTTTGTTTTGAGAAAGAGCGTAAAACTATTAAACACGTTAAAAAGTTAATAAAAAAAACACGAAAATATCTATTCAATATATTTCATGAATATTAGGGTAAACACTCGCGTTTAACACAAAAGTTCCATTCATAATAACGAAGTTCTGTGCACAAATTCATAATGCTGAAGTCGTGGGTAATGATCGTTCCTGAACCACAGTTGCAGAAGTAAAATATAAAAAAATTTACTTGTGCGGCGACAAGTATCGTTGGATAGGTTATTCCAAAGAATCCTCCATATCTGCTTGCATGCAGGCTCGGGTAACAGGTCTCGTGGCAGCTTCTGTCGGAGCTCGTACGGAAAATTTTATTGTTGTGCACATGCGTTAAGTGTCAAATGCGTAGGCAACAGTGGTGGCTGCTGAGGTAGGGCTGCGGGGCGCAGCTCTCCAAATAAAATCTCAGAACGCATACCTCTACTTATCTGCTACTCAGTAAATAACACTGCGTACGAATACGGAGGTTATTTCGCAGCCGATGTTTTTCAGATGGACGAGACTCTTGTCACAAGAGAAATGTTTTTGGAAATGTCGAGTGGTGGGGCGGCAGATTCTTCGCCCCCGAAGTGGGTAGAGCTAGTAGAGAGAGATGCACGTAACATATGACTAGGGGTGCTACGGGAGGGAGGGAAGACTTCAAGGGCTCGGCCCTTTTCATCCAATCGCATGTTGTAAATCGGAGAGAGCTGGGCGCGCCTCTGCTCAAACAACAAAGTGGTTTCCTGGAACTTGACAAAGCTACCAAAACTACATGTTTTGTAAGCACACTTTCGCGCTTCACTCTTTTGCAGTTATTAAACACATTTCTTTATAATGCTTGTATTTATTTCGAATATTTTTTATGTATAGATATCGTTCAAACTCGCGTGAGCTTCAAATATAGTGTGTAATACTCTGAATGAGTTTATTGTTAATTAATGATGAGCTATGAGCATCGGTCAGAAGCAGGGTTGAATTGTTGTTAATGTCGTGTTGTGTAAACTTGTAAATAATTGTTAATTCGGCGAGTAACATTTTAAACCTTATTACAACAAAGATTTTCAATTACGAGAATAAACTAGAGCTACAGAATGTGGGACCAGCAAGGCCACAGTTAAATATAATTCAACAACAAAGCCAAGGTAGTAAATGGTTCGTATACCAGAAAATTCGACGTAAGTACATACAAATTCGCGGATTGGCTATGCGGGTGTGAAGTTAGAAATATGTTGTTTTGTATAATTTTTTTTTTTGCTAATGAAACCTAATGATCTTGGGTGGACTGCCAATGGGGTAAAGGATTTAAATCATTTGGGAGACAAATACATCAATCATGTTCGCAACATATAAAAAATGCCATAAAATTTTCATTGCTTGGTAAGGTGGATATACGTTGCCAGTTATATAGCGCGTACAGGTTGACGAATGGCTTTTTTTTACAAATATGTTAATTAAGATACGCCACTTTCATCCTCTAATTTAAATTTGGCATGAATTTTGTACGTACTGTAAGCTATGTAAATTAGTATTTGGTTTTAAAAATATTTGTTTTAGTATATTTAAGTTATTATCATCATTAGTATGGTAGAATTGGTATTATTATGTTATCTCTCGTCGTCTCGTATAATGTACCACACCATGTAGGTACTGGTTGGAAGGCATATAACTTAAACAAGCTTAAAACAAATACATACCTGTGGTAGTGATTATATCTGAACCAGCGGCCACAGTATGTTGACCATTACAGATCGGGCGATGATACATTTTTCTTCACACCACCACACTTATTTTTTTGTATTTAGCTACATAAGCTACATTTACTTAAGCCTGTCGTACGCAATATATTTATCACTGTGCATATTTAAAAAATGATATTTGTAATGATATGAGTTAGGATTGCTACAGCCCTCCCAGTTTCAAAAGTCACCAGTCGTCACTGGTAGGCAATTTCTCGACTTTACATATTAACGACTCTAAACATTCCTATTTTTTCAGTCTGATCTGTGGTTTACTTCCATACCTACTACTTGTAGGTTAAAAACTTCCATTGCAGTTGAGCAAGTTTACCATAAATTCGTTTTTACAGTGAAGGTCTGTGGCCAGACACACATACGTTTAACTTTTCGACTTAATTCAGTGGCAAGAGAACCTTCAAGGAATTGTAGACCTAATATCTGAGGTTCGAACAGGCTAAGAGCCTATCCATGAAGAGGAAGTAAGTAAGTAAGTAAGTAAGTAAATGTCTTGTTGAATTTTATATTAGATTACACGTTTCATGACACTCGCTGCAGGATTTTGAGCCAGAAATACATATGTCAGTTGCTCGAGTCACTGAAGTACAACTTAGAAAACAGTTGGTGAAAACACATTTGGGACAAAGCAACGGCCAACCAGTGACAGTGGGTGGAGTGTATATAGAGGTTTCAAAAGAAGTCTTGTCGTTAAAATAACTTGTGTATTTTCCTGGCCTCTTTCTGTGGCATGAAGTGGCCGTATAATACAAAAAAACTCATAATGTGTCAGTTTAAGTCCACAAGATTTTGGAAATCAACATTGAGAATCCAAAAAATGGCAATCCTAGATAATTTTTTTGTTAACTTCAAGAGGAATGCCATATTGATGCACGATGTCTTCCGCTGTAACGATATATAAACATTTCTGGTCGGAGAAATAGTTCGGAAGAAATACATCACTATGGTAAAATGTTTGCCCTCGAATTTAGTAAAAACAATTACAATGGATTTCCCTTTCTTCGTTTATATATATATATATATGCTACCGTAAAACTATAAATTGAAATTAACGTCTAACGCGTTAATTTACGTCCTAAGCAATAGTTAAAAAAAAAATGTATCAGAGAATATAACCTTGTATTTGTGGAGTAAAGCTATTTTATTTTTGTTTTACCAAATCGCATCGTATCGATAAGAGAATATTCCATTCACGTTTATTTCCACCTTTTCTGGAGCCTTGATAAAGTTCTACTTCCACGATATTTCTCCATCCCAAGCTAACTAAGTTTTTAACCGATTCTTTAATACTACACCAATGGGACAAAACACGTTATTCGTGCGCACTCAGTGTAATAAAAATTTGAGTGAGAACTATTTATTACTAGGTATTACCAACACACATATCTTCTCACTGTTTTAATTGTATTAATTGTAACTGATGTTTTACAATTAATATGTAAAATATAAGTGAAAGTTCAATTCAACCAAAATCATGGTCCTCTTGACAGAAATATGAAATGCTTGTCATACATAGCACATAATGGAAGCAACCAAACAAATCATCCCTACATGGGACGATTTTACGAATGTCTGAGTTAAAAAACTGTAAAGAAATTATATTTTGATAATAAGCGATTTTTTCACATTAACTTACTTAGATACTGAAGTGTAACGTATGATAACCTGCTATTTCTGCCCACTTATAAATATATTTTTTACTTTATTTCTGCTGCAAATTTATTGTTTATATTTGTTATTTGCATGACAGTTAAATTAGCACATTTCTTTGCTAATTAGTTACTCTTCGAACTGGTAACGTTTTGCAAATGTCTGTTTATTTTATTGTTTACATCTTTAATTGCATTTTTGGAGTTGCGTACCACCACAGATTGAAATGCTTCCAGAATTGTTAAATTAATTCAATGTCTTAATGCAGCTTTTTAAGATAGCAGTGTTAAAAAGATTGCTAAATAAATATATTTGTATGTAAACATTTATAGATATTTAGCAAGGGAATTTTAGGACGTGCTTCGGCTATTTTGTTAGGTAAATTCAAACTGGACTGTGCTGACAAATTATCTCTGTTCTTGGAACTTTTAATTCGACATATTGGATCAAGAAGCTCATTAAAAATATAAGGAAAAAGCGTTGTTTAAAGTGGATCCTATAGTCAATACTTATTCAGGGCGTTATTTTATGCAGCCAGTGTGCGAGTGGCGTAAAAGAAGAATGCCCGGAAAGTCAATTTGCAGAAAAGGGCTCTCTGAGTTGATGCATGTCCTGTTTGATAGCAATAAAATTGCTATTATGGACTACGAGAACTTCTTGCTCCAGAAGAATTACTATTACAGATAAGTTATGACCGAAAAAAAAATTGCAGATGGCAGCAGTTCGATATTATGATTTTTTTAATTTATTCATCAAGAATTCTGTATAACCCTTTCTTTATTGCTTTCCTGGTAAAGTTTGCCCACACTTCCCAAATATATAATAAATCTGAGCAGCCGAGGCAAGAAAAGATATTTGCTGATTAATGGAGTAGAACCAAGTGAGACCTTTTTGTTTATTGGACAGTGAATAATATTTTCCTGACTGTGTAAAAACTAACGCTGCCAAATGTCAACTGTAACTATAATTGTATTCTGAGTTAAGGGTTTTGAAATTGAGCTGCATGTATTCTTATATCTGAACATTGATTGCTTATGTTTCTTACCCAAACTTTCAAATGCAATAATTAAACGCTCCTCAATAATTGAATCGGGTCTGAAGACCTCGCTTTTAAAAGCCGCCCAAATCTCTTCACCCACTCACAAAATAATAGAACTGCTTTATTGGTTGGTAGTTTGCTCAGTAGTGGTATGTTTTAACTATACTTAATCATAGTGTTGATCACTTCTGATCTCTTGTTAATGTGGTCATTCTACTACAAGTTTGACTATTGTTTCCACTACAGTATACAAGTTACCTACATGACAACTTGCTTCGTCAACAACTACTCCGGAATAATCACACATGCCCCAATATACACTGTAATATATATTTCAGTGCAACACACATGGGGCATCAATATTCATTACATAATGAATTAAGGAAAATTGTTCCTCGCAAGGCCTGTATCAGAAACATACTGATTTTTATGTGTTACTTGTGCAGATGAAATATTGAGATTTTTTTAAGCATCTTCAGGTTTTGACGAACCTTTTACTGTCCGTTTCCTATGATACAGTGCAGATGCCATGGATATTCATGTACATGCAGTCGTAGTACAGCAAAGAATCGTTTGTTTAACATCTGCCAGTCTGAAATATGCTATAATGTTAGACTGTAGTAAAACAAGGAAGCGAAATATGTAGCTCCTTCTTTTTAGTTATTTCTTGAAACTCGAATAAGTTTAGATACTTATGGTCAGTTAATGATTAGCAGAAGAAAATCATCTCATAAAATTAACATGTAAGTAAATTAAAAACCTTTCAAATTAAAGAAATAAAGAGCTGTGCCAATAATATAAAATAAAAAGGTTTTCAGTTATTTTTGCACAATAAAAATAAAATATGTATTGTAAAATTACAGTAAGTACAAATTAGCTTTCAACAAGAGCGGTGGTTATCTTGGCATGCAATCGATAAGACATGGTACCGGGACACTAGTAAAAATTATTTGGATTATTTGAGCCATAAGCGATGTATGGTAGAGTTATCAGGCACAAAAACAGTTTACAGCTGAAGTGGTTCTCGGCTTGACTCCAATCTCAACCATGCCTATCAAATTTTACATTCCGTAAATTTTATTCTCAAAATTTCTTCTTGGCAGTTCACAAAAAAAAAAAAACACGAACTTGTTTGGCCAGGGAAATTAATGGAAATGTATCAATAATAGAGAATGCATTATTGGCACGTCCATATTAAACTGTACAAACGCCAAACGCCCAGTGAAAGTTCAAATGCGAGATTTGGAGTAGGCAACAACCAGTGAATGGAACTACTCAGTACGTAGGCCTACAACCTTCCTTGGAGTGAAGAAGTCAAGCTTACGAAAAGTCCCGTCAAGTAGCGTAAAGAGGTAGCTTTGAATCCAGCTTTCATGTTCCAATTACGCATAACCAAAATACACAAGTACATATGGTTGTCACTTCATAGCAAGAAAACTGAGGTGATTTATGTGAATTCATTAGTAGTGCGTTTTCAGTATCAAGGAAAAATTAACATATTAAAATCAGAAAATTAATAACGTAAAAATATATCGTGTGTGTGTCTGTGTGTTTGTATGTATGTATGTATGTATGTATGCATGCATGTATGTATGTGTGTTTATATATATATATATGTGTGTGTGTGTGTGTGTGTGTGTGTGTGTGTTGTGTATCACAAAAGTGACAAAATCTACCCAGATGAGGTCTATTAACTGCGCTCTAAAATTAGAAATATGTTTGTTTCCTCAAGAAAAAAGAAAGAAGTGTAGTAAAAAGTCATAATTGGAATTGTGTTTACAAAATTATTAATATAATATTTATATTTATAATAGATATTTATATTTACCGTAGTAAATACGACTTCCCAACACTGAGTACTTTCAGTGTTTATATCAGTGATTATACTTATATTAATGTTATTTAATTGGAGCAAAAGAGCTCATTTATTTTATACATAAAATTTGTTTTAAAATTTCCTAATTAATCAGATGAAAAATGACCACTAGACTGATTTTAAAGTTTCCTACAGCAATTTTAGGAATGCATCTAACGCCATTTTTTTTTGTTTATTATTCTTAGCTGGAATAGTACATATTTAATTAAGTAAGGAATAATGTGCTAAATCGATTGTTACAGTAAGATTGTGGGAGGATATGACGTCGCATCGTGATATCCCGAAGAAGTAAAGGCTTGAGGAGTCCTGCTTCTAGGGCTAGACATCTAACATGGTCAGACGTTTCAGTTAGTGCGCCGCCCGTTAGCAGCTTGATGACAGCATACGTGACGACTCCGGAGGATTGAGGATGGCCAGCACCGTGTAACCAGGCGGAGTAAGGACGGAGATGTTCCGTTCGAATGGAATCTTCAGTGATGCCTGTCGTATTCGGTTTTTAAAATGCCGACGCCATCGCTTCCCGAAGCTGTCAAGTAAGGCCTATCCATGGCACGATTCGAAAGTATAGTCGCAACTTAGCAATCTTAGTGAAGTCTTTTGATAATATTGCTTAACTGTCTGATTTGTCCGAGAAGCTGTTTAATGAGGAAGTCAAGTTTAGTTTGTTGCTGCAGTATAAAAATCGCCTTTGTGATAAATGTTTAAATGGACTTTCCTTGGTGAACATTCCCAGTGGCCATTTCATGTTTCGTGTTCTACCCCAAGTACAGTAATTTTAAATTATATGAAAAGAGAGTGACTATCAGAACTTTGTCTGCAAAATGGCATGCAGTAGTATTATAGCAGATTTCATTTAGTTGCTCTCTCCGTGTTGAATTTTCAGGTTTTCAAAGCAGTAATTCTCAATCTGATTTCTACCGTGAGCAGCCTATAACATCTGAATTGCGCTAGCTACTAGACAAATGATAAAGTAGTGTCCGTGCTGCTTGAGGGGTAAGTTTTTTACCGAGAGAAATGTGCATGGGGTAAAGGGGGCTCTTACCTGCACGACTGCTTAGTCATTTGTGGCACTTCTTGGTGCCATTGGCATCATAAATACCTACTATAGGCTATTCATGATAAAATGAGAACTTTTAAAAGCCCTGCTTAAGATCTACTTGTATACACGTTGTGTATCATTCCAACTTGTGTAAAATTAACATTGGCATGGGCCTCATCACTTTATTCATGCGTCGGTCAAATGAAACTGTGCAATTATTAAGAAAGTAAATAGTTTACAAATCTGCTCATTTTTTACATTTCGATGAATTAAAAAAACAGAAAGCGAAAATTTTAAGTTATTACAAATGATTCCCTAACACTTTTTATTCGACGTTAAGATATGGAACTACTATTTCCATCTATCGTTAACAACTTTTCTTGGCGAATGTCGCTGAGTGCACCCATTAAAATACTAGGGGACCCAGCCCGTGATCTTTTTTTGTATTATCAAGGGGTTATAACAGTTACCATGTTAAAAAATATGGTTATCATACAAAGACTGAAGAAATATTTCATAGATATATGTAGGTAATAATGAAACTATGTGAAATTAACTCAACATTGAAGCGACTGCGGTCCCATTTAGAATTTCTCTATCCACTACAGGCTATTCGCGGTAAATCGAGCACTTTTGAAAGCCCTGCTTAAAATCTATGTGCATGTGCATTGTGTATTCTTCCGACTTATGTAGTATTAACATTGTTATGGGCCTCATCACTTTATTTATACGTCTGTCGAGTAAAACTGTGAAATTGTTATGAAAGTAAATATTTTACAAATGTGCTAATCTTTACACTTCGATGCATTAAAAAACCGGAAAAGGAAAGTAATGATATGAGTTTTCACTAACGGTTACCTAACACTTTTTATCCATCGTTAAGATATGGAACTACTTTTCATCCATCGTTACCAACTTTACTGGACGAATGTGACTCGGCCGGTTAAAATATATGCAGGCAGAGGCTGTGATTTTTTTTAAGGTTCATTTCAAAAGTGCTCACTTTATTGTGAACAGCCGTTAGTCAGTGTTGTATTCCAGAAACCGTACAAGAGAGAAGCTAGTATTTCTAGCATACGTTCGTTCTTATAGGTCAGTTAGAGAAATTCGAAACAATTTATACTTACATTTAGGCTGTCGTGGTATATATTTTATACTGACCAGATCGTCCAGATTATTATTGCCAAGATTTTATAAAGTGTTTTTCAGTGGGGATTCTAAGTACGGTATAAGGCAGCCTCTTATTCATGGATATCCAATCCTTTGGGAGGAACAACGTATGGATCGAAATTATTCAAATTTTGTGTAATACGGTGGTCAGACATGTTTACAGTATTATTTCGCATATCAACATAAAGAGACAAACAAGAATTTCCTTCCTTCTCTAAGAAATTATGACAACGCTTCCAACATACAGGTTATACTGGCACGGCAGTGAAATATGTGACAAAATAAGAATGCAACTACCGCTGCTAACACGTTACCTGCCGCTCAGCATTGCTTATTTATCAGATACTTCCATTTCCTGCTGATTTAAGCTTTTCTGCAGTAAAATTTTCAAAATTGCTATTATATAAGTATAATCTATATACCTTACTTTGCAGTAAAGGCATTAAGATCGAACTACTAACGGAGGATTTTGACACAAATAACAAAATATAATTTTTTAAACACAATCTGTGCCTGCCTTTTTTACAACAAAGTAACTTGTCGTAAAATTAAATACAAAAGTATTAAACAACTCGTAAAGTTTACATTTTTAGGGTAAGAATTTTTTTATGATTTCTCTGAAAATGAAATTATGACACGAAGAAGAAGAATATGCTTCACAGATGACGTCGAAGCTTGAGCTGCGTGCCCGCCTGCCTAGAGAATGAACCATATTGTGATGTGTCTGAAATACTTAGCGTCCTCGCGATTTATTTTTACATGAAAAAAATCACGCTCCACGTTAGTCCGGAATGAAGCTTTCTACGCATTTCGCATACTTCAAAAATCATTTCGAAGGCCTTGGACTCAACCAAAAGGAGCATTTTCAAACTCCCGCATCTTTACGTATTCTATGTGAATATCTGCAAAACGAAAATTATATCGCGAGGTATTTCTTCCCAAAGGGTGTTCACGATAAAGTGAGAACTTTTGAAATCTGCCTTAGGAAAAAGTCACCATACCAGCATATATTTTAACGGGCGCAATGAGTGACATGTGTCCAGTAAAGTTGGTAACGATGGAGGGGAAAGCAGTCCCATGGTGTGAGACGAGCCACTTGGGTGGCGCAACTTACTTTCGTTGCCACTTGATACGCCGACCCGGGTGGCTTGAAATATGGACACCGAAGAGATAGCAAGAAAAAGAGAAAAGGGTGATTTTGGATACATCCTGTTAAAATTGAGAAAAGGGTATCAAGCTTATTTTATACTATGTACCCACGTATCAAGAAAGATTAAGCCAAATTTTTCAATTTTGCGCGTAGGTCTCGGGCATTATACGATGAACTGTTTGATATTGTAAGATCTGATTTGACCCGTCATGACACCACCATGAGATCAGCAGTAACGCCAGAAGAAAAATTAATCTGTACTCTTAGGTAAGTAGATGTGTATAAAATTGAGTAATTACAAAGTTAGTATTACTAGATTGTGAGTGTTGGACATTTCCTAGACACGACCGAATACCATGTTTTTGCTTACGTATATGTTATTCATGTTTATTTTTGGTGTCCTGTGACAGACATCTGCATCCCAATGACGAATAAGCACAAAATATCCTCTTGAAAAAATGTATAACATAAAGTAACACCATTCGAGATTGTAAACAACAGCATACATCCATATTTGGAATGAATCTCTATATTCAGATAGAATTTGCAATGTCGAGCTGAAATACTGATGTAATGTTTTCACTCAATTGATCTGTAAATTAAATTAAATCTTTATAATTACTTTATATACTTAAAATATGAAAATACATATATTTGGAACAGTACATTATTCACATAAACACAATGAACAAACATACATTGCAATACATATGCAACCACTTTATGAACAACAATAGAATGCAATGCAGTCCAAAATGCAATGTTTTGGAGCCATCCACTAATATCCACACAAAATAATGAACTAATAATACGAATGAGAACTAGTTCCCTTCAAAAAGGTCAATGTCAGAAAAAGGGCTTCTAACAGAAGTACTAGAGTAACTTGAAACATTGGAATGTGTATCAAGTCGTTCGTCTGCTCTTGGAGGTCGCTGGTCCGAAGGATAACTAACTTGTGTACGACTAGCGATGTTATGTGAAGGATAATTTACGGAAACATTATATAGCTGAATATGTTGAGGACATTCAAGATGTGCACTCGGGTTGTTTTGATATTGGAATTGTGGGGTAATCATCTGTGAAGCAATAGTATGAACATACACCAAGGTGATTCGGGCTCGATTCCCGGCTGGGTCATCCGGAATTTCGCATGTGGGAGTCGTGCCTGGACGATATCGTTGGTCGGCGGGTATTCTCGGCGCTGCTCCCCCGCATCCCCCCTTCATTCCAGGTGCTGCTCCATCCGCACCTCATGCCACCCCTCATCGGCTCTATATACCTCGCTGTTAAGAGCCGTCTAAATCTATTCACCACAATTTTTTGGAAAATGTAACTATGAAAGAGCTGACTATGTTATTGGATTAATTTTGGCAAATTGTTATTATTTGTCTGCAAAAACCGTTGGTGTCATATAACAAAGGCATAAACTTCATCGCCTGCAGTCAATTACCCACATAATGCAATAAGCATTAACAGAGATATAGTTTCAATATTAACGATGAAATACAACTTAATGACAGAATTGTAATCCCCCAGTAACACTTCTACCATTTCCCGCTTCATATATATACGTATATGGTGCCGTTAAATTGACAGATCTGAAGCAGTGTTGACGTTCTCGTGTTTAGTACGTGAAACGTAGGTGTACTGATTTTTACAAAGGTGTTGTGATATGTTTATTTCAGATATTTGGCAACTGGTTGCAGCATGACGGATTTGCACTACTCCTTCGCTTTGGGCAGATCTACTGTTGGGGGAATTGTAAGAGAATTGTTCAAGAAATATGGCCTAGCATGAAGGAGATGTGTATACCACAACCGACTGAAGAGAATTGGTTGAATGTTGCAGCAGGTTTTGACAGTAGGGCCAACTTCCCTAATTGCTTAGGGGCCATTGACGGAAAACATATCAAGAGTAATACAACCGAAACAGAGTGGCTCACTTTATTTTAATTATAAGAAATTCTTTTCCATTTTTCTTCTAGCGGTTTGTAACGCTGATTATACTTTCACCTACGTCGACATAGGATCGTATGGACGAACAAACGATTCTTCTATTTTCAAGCAGACACCATTGTACAAAAAAACGATGGATAATACATTACACATTCCTGCCCCAACCCAAATGTCAAGAATAGTCCCAGTTATTGCACCATTCGTATTCGTTGGTGATGAGGCATCTGGACTGTAAAAACGTGCTAAGGCCTTGTGGCGGAAATAAGCTTTCTGATAAGAAGAAAATCTTCAACTACCGACTGTCTAGGGCTCGTTGGTACATGGAGTGCAGTTTCGGTATGTTTGCAAATAAATGGCGTATTCTTCACCACCCACTGGATGTTGACATTGAATTCGCAGTAGACATTGTGACAGCTTGCTATATATTGCATAATTTTTTGAGAAAGAGGGATGGCTACCTGTTCGAAGATACAATTACAACTCCGAACCTTCACATTTTTGATCAAGACAACGCGAGTAGGGAAAGTCATCGGGCATTGACAGTTCGAGAGATTTTCGCAGATTATTTCTTTAGCGAGGAGGGAGAACTGCAGTGGCAATATAATATGATGTAAGGTAGACTTTAAAAACAAATTATGTTAATACGAAACTGAACAGTTGAACAATCTTCTATAATTCCGATAGGTTTTGTTGAACTTGTAATTTAGTCCATTTTTGTGTATTTGGTATTTTGTTTCCAACACTGCTAAACTTGAATAAGTGTTTTTACTTTGTACGGCCAGATGTGCTCATGTACATTTATTTGACTGCTTCGCCAGAAGTTATATGCTAATTTGTAGTTATTATTACTGCTAAAATATAACATTTCCAATTATATAATGTTACAGGCTAACAAATAATATACATTTGAAACCGCAAAAATCTTATGACACTCAGTATGACTTACCAAATTCGTTTTTTTCCTTCGTTTGACGCCTTTTCATTATTGTTCATAAATATGTTAACTAACTCACCCCATGCTTTCTTCTTATTTTCCCTATTGCAATAGTCTGATGTGGTAGAATCCCAAATAGCTGCACTTTATGAATAAAGGCTTCAACATCGAGCTGCATTGTAAAGTGGTCGTTTTCCGGTGGTGTCGTGTGACAGACTGCACTAAATCAATTGCCTTCCTGAGGGTGGCACCACTTTCAGGTGGCGCACTGAGTAGCAGATGGTCGACCGTCGCGAGCCACTTGATATGTCGCGTCACCGTGTGACACTACACATGCAGTATAACCATTGGGCGCCCCGCCCAGGGTGGCGCCAGCCAAGTCGCTCGTCTGACACCAGCCTAAGGGGACTATGTAGCTGCGCGTCCAAGGTCAAGAAGCGAGGGAGCGATAAGGGCGACACTAACACGCACTTCCAGCGCCTCATCGCTCCTACGCGCAAGGAGTGCAGTGTTTCTGCGTACCGCTGTACAGTGCAAATTAGATCTGTAACAGTGGGGTTTTATTACACGCGATGAAAGCCCTCAGATTAAACTACGTCCTTATCTTTGTACTTTTCTTTTGACGCTTACGGAAACAGCATAGGCAAGTTTTAAAAATGCTATATTTGACCATTTTCACGGATTTTTTTTCTCCAAGAATACACTTATTATGACAAAAGTAAAAACATAGGGCCATATATAGTTTTTTTTTTAATATCTTTTCTGACAAAAAGTCATATTTCCATAACTTTTATATTATTTCTCTCGCTTTCTATATTTTTCAATGCATCGAAGTGTAGAATTGAGCAGATTTGTACAATATTTACTTTTCTAATTATTTTTGATCGAGGCATGAATAAAGTGATAAGGCCCATGGCAATGTTAATTTTACATAAGGCGGAAGAACACACAACGTGTATTTAAGTAGAGCTTAAGCAAGGCTTTCAAAAGTGCTAATTTTACCGTGAACAGCCTATAGCGGAAAGAGCATATTTCGCAGATATCACATTTTTTACAAAAATAATTTCATGGATTACCAAAGTAATAGTCTAAGTGGTTTAATGGGGAGTGGAGCGATTTGGGTGGCTCTTTGCGTCGATGTCTTGAGAGCCTATGAGGGTGAAGTGAGGTGAACATGGAGTAGCATCGAAATGCAAGAGCGGGGCAAACCGGAGCTCCACGAGAAAACCCGCCTACCACAGCAAACCGACTTCGATTCCCGACATCACCGTTGACCGGTGATTTTTTTTTTCTCGAAGAATCCAGTACTTTTGCTATTTGCGCTTTTTGTTAACAAATTGTTAGTTACACCAATTTTGTTTGCAAAATCGGTAACCTATTTTTTGTAATTTACGTTTTGAGTTTTGTCCACTTCAAAGATTACAACTTGCCAAATTAACGCTGTTTTAGTTTACCAACTTTAAATGTCGAAAACATAAACTACAGAAGCGAATGCGTATCACACCAGAAATAATTAATAGGTAAAGTTAGTTGTCGAAATATGAATGAAATGTGTATTTTTTACTAACCAATCATATTTTAGTATCCGTTTTCCTGATTTATTATTTGATTCTATGGATGTTGTATATTAAAAAAGGGCTTTAAGCATGGTTTTATAAAGATATTAGGTTTATTTTAATAACTTCCGTGTTTTTATTTTAACATTACTTCGAAATTATTATTTTTAATGAGCCAATTCATTTCATATAACAGATAGCATTACATGCTAAACAGTTGACTTTCGCGGTGTTACAATTAAAACCGTACAAACTACGATACGCAAATTTCAAACTAAAACCAAACTATTGAACACGTTATCTGTTTGCATTCCGCTATTGCTCCGTCCTCACCTCACACTCCCACTGGCGCTGAAGACTCACCTTGTTAGGCGCGGCCCAAAGTTCTTTCACTCTCCGGGTATACGGAGCACTAGCCAGTGTTCTATGATGGAAGTTTACTTGGAAAATGTCATGCAAGTTTGCATGGCCACTTGTTCTACGGAGGATTTAGCCGACTACTGGCAGTTTTAATAGATGTTTTAATGATTGTTCGTGTGCAATTATCTGTAGAAGTTTCATACAAAGTAGAAATGCTAGCCTATCAGAGAGAGGATGATTGTACGGCTTCTCTAGTCATTTTAGCTACTGCTTTACCTGAGGATGTACTTATATATCTAAAAAGATCGATTAATCCAAATTCAATAACTACATTTTGCTAAGTAGCATTCCTCCTATTTTAGGAACAGGGGTTTTGTAAATTAACAAGACTAAAACAAATATTAGAAAAAAGTTTAAAAACTGCGAAAATATTGTTCACCAAAACTATAATACAACTACGTTAAAACTATGGTATACGTATGTGTTTATATGACACCAGAAGTTGCAGTTATTACAACAAAACAATTCAAGATACTCGCTTTATTGAATAATTTACATGATATCTGTGACCGAAGTCCAAACTGGAACGTCATAGTTGCAGACGTAAAATCATAAACACTGCGTGCACGTTCACTTGTGCTGTAGCAAGTATGGTTTGACAGGTTATTTCATAGAAACCTTCATACCTGCATACATGCAAGCTAAGCTAGCTGGTGGTGCCCCGGTGGCGGCACCAGCTAGCTTATCCTTGACACTATAGGGTAAATTTAACAAAATATTCCCATGCGTTGTTTAATATTCTGTCTTAAAACTGTATTTAAAAAAACCTTAGATTACCAGTCGGTTTTTTATGTAACAACAAAATTGCCCTTCAATTCATAAGATGTTTATGAAAGATAAAATGAAACAATTGTTACTTTAGAGTTTACGCTTATAAACACCACTGGAGAACATGCATACAGTTACAAAATGAAGGTATTACTTAATATCTTTGCAGGGGCACGAATGTATCACAATCCATGCGAAACGTGACTTTACACACACAAATAAACACAATCCCTCAATTTACCGCCACCATAAAAAGCGGCCTCTTTGAAACAGCAGATCACCTTGCGGAGAAGATGTCCCCTATGCCGAGCTCTCCCACGTGGAATCTTGTTTTCTTCGCGGCCTGAGTATTACAAACCATAGTACGTAATTACTAGCGTGTAGTGAACACCGACTCACTTACCTGGAAGAGCCGCAGCTACTTGAGCGACGCACTGAGTTACTCCCAACAGCTACGTCTGAGCTCAAGCAAGAGTGGTCGCGATTATCGCACCGAAGCATCTCACAAGGTCCAGCCGAGCTTGTTTTGAGAGTGGATACCTCGGCCAGCAAACAGCTCTAAACTACGTGTCGTCCGGCACGGTACCGTTATCCCTACTTCACGCCCGACGAGCATACAAGTACCAGAGACGCCACTCGAGGCAAAGCAGTGGAACAACGCTTATTTCTTTGTCTAGTGCAAATGTGCCAATGTCAAAACAAAAATAAATTATGTTCATGGGTTGGCACTACTACACATGGCCACTTTTCTGTATAACATTTCAATCGTCTAATAGGCCCGTTTTGATAAAAATGTGCTCAATATTCTCATTTACAATATGTAGGATTACATACAAAAATAAACTGCCACTGTGAACTGTCAAGTGCCGGTACACAACGCCAAATCATCGACAATGCACGGCCATACGACATATAACGCTCAAATTGCCACCAACATCCTAAAAAGAAATGTGAATTTATATAAATCATTGTACTTCAGTCTCTACTATTGAACTAATATAATTATATTTTTATTTTCAATTCCATTGAAAAATATTCATAAAACGATAAGCAGTTTATTTACATAATATCAATAAATTAAAATAATTTTCCGCATCTATATTGCCATATTGCACTGGGCAAATAAACAAAATCGAATCGGAAAGAAATTAAGCGATCTGTTTACTCCTATCCAGAGTCTGGGGGTTGATCATGCCGAGAAAAACGAGCGAACAGAACTTGGCGATGAGGAACACTACGCCTACGCGCCACAATAATTTGCACCGCACAGTTCCAGCGGAAGCTTCTACGAAACCTGCTACCCGAGTGAGTGGAGAGAGAGTGAAAGGGCGGGGGAAACAGGTGACCCCCAGAAAAAAAAACCGCATCGTCCAGCTCGATTCCCACATACGAAAACCCGGGAACGACCTCGCCGGGAATCGAACCCGGTTCGCCTGCCACCTGAACCTGCATGTAAGCAGATACGGAGATATCTATGAAAGAACCTGTCACAACACAGGATGATCGTTGCCAGGCAAGTAAACCAGCGGGCACATTAGAACACATTTTCGCGGCTATTTATTTTACGTACAGCCAATTTTATTTTTTGTGGCTTTGTGGATGTTTCCCAAAACAAAATGCGCCTAATTGACTCTTGTGGTTGCTAGCAGAACCCTACCACCACTCTCCTTGACTGACTAAAATTTCCAACTTGCAGGAAATCCTTCCACTGAAAATTGCAAAAGATCAATTACCGGTACTAAAACGTCCATAAAAACAGCCAGCAGTCGGCTAAATCTTCCATAGAATCATCCATACCAGCGACCACGCAGGCTTGCTGGAACCTTCCAAGTAATTTTCCGTGGCACTTAGGCGTAACAAATAAACACGAATTCGAAGATCTACAGTCTTGCAACTTTTGCTAACTGAAACAAAATATTTACTACATACACCTTGCATACTGTATGCACTTATGGATAGTCGGAAACTGACGAGAAGGCAAGTTTGAGAGGCACGCACAACCCCATCCCCTAGTCCTGTTTTTTCTCCCACATCCGCTATTCTATATTAACTATCACGGAATAGCCACAGAATCGTATACTCGCCTAAGTTTACGCACGTTTTGTCTGCACGCTTCTGTGTGAATATGGAGCTATAGTGAAGATTTAACTTCGTGTCGAATGTTTTCAGTACTGGTTACATGAGTAAGAACACAGGGTGGCAACTTTGCGTCCTACTTGTTGTTACCGCCTACCCATATTCCAGAGCCTAGCCTTCGTCTCCACCCATTTTGTACGTTACTGGTTTCTAACGGTACGCAATGGGCCGCGGTGATTTAATGGTTAGACTACTCGCCTCCCACCTAGGCGAACTGGGATCGATTCCCGGCGGGATCGCCGGGAATCGATCCCGCCGCTGTTCGGCGGATTTTCTCGGGGATCTCCCGTTTCCTCCTCCCTTTCATTCCGACGCTGCTCCATACTCACCTCGCTTGAACTTCGGCTCTGAAGATCCCGATGTTAAGAGCCGCCCAAATCTCTTCGCCCACTTCACTACTTCACTCACAACGCTAAATGTTTCGTCTTTTTTAAATTAACTGCACAACCTAATAGATAAAGATGACAGCATAGTTTGAAGATAAGAGTTTTTTTTTTTTTTTGAAAACACTCTTTTGAATTTGTAATAATTCGGTCACATAAATTTTGTTTGCAGTGCAGAAAGGAAAAGTATACCTATTTTTCGATTATAATGAAACCTGTCGTAATTTTTTTTAAAACTTGCTTTCAGACAAATAATTTTGTTTATTACCTGTTGGTATAGGCTGTTCACGGTAAAGTGAGCACTTTTGACGCCCAAAGTTACTTTTTCCTATCAGTTATTTCTTATCCTTTAACTACCTTTTAAAATAAAAATTGCCATGCAAGTAACAAACACAGTGTGTATTTTCCAACCCACTCGAAAGTTAACTTCTAGGGCTAAAATAAAATATATTTATTAATTATTACTCCGAATGAGATGGCTTTCAAATGTGCACACTTTACCGTGGACATCCTATACAAGTGAGCACCAGGGTCAAACAGACACACCAGCGCACGCGCACTTCGCGGGAGAGAGTATGCCTAAAAGACGTCACGTCAAAACTCAGGCGCATTCCAGAACGATGTCACCACGCACACGAGCACCGGTAAATGACAGCGTACAGTCGCGCGCAACAAAAGTACCCAGGAAGAATCCTTCGTACGCAGAGAAAATGCAGTGGACACTTCAACATGTACTTGCCCCCGATCCTCAAGCTGAGTGTGATGTGATTAGAAAGCTATAATTTGCTGAAATACTTGACATGTGTGACAATACAGATCCAACCATAACACTTACACCATACCACTAACCCATTCGTGATGCTGTCTCACTTGCGAACAAACACTACATTCTAACTCGAGCCATTTTCTGCGTGGGGACGGTTTGCAGAGCAGTTCACACCACAAACGTAATACGATGGATAGGGGTGAAATTAAAACCAATTAATATTAAATGGGGTTGCCTAATACAAACTACTAGCATACATGTTAAAAGCAATAACGATGGCGTGTTAATGGTAACAGAAAATTAATTTATTAATCGGGAAAAATGGTTAAGAAAATGTACAAAATAAAACACTGACAATGTGGAAATTTACACGAATACTACCCAGTTGACACACACCTCCATTCCAGCCATTATTAGACACACAGGAATTAAATATACTGTGAACGACGAGGCTAACGCTATCACAGACGTTTGAGAAGAATGTAAATGACGCAATTCTCACAAGAAATTACAACGCAGATTAACTAATTCCTACCGCGGGGCACATATGTCGAAACGTGCGGAATCACACCCCGTGAATTAGTTAAAATCACCCAAAATCCGGCCAATCAACAAAGCAGGCGGTACAAATTAAGTTATTCATGTCATCCTTAAAAAGCTTCCGCTATGATCATTGCTGCCGTATCTGTCATCGATAACATCAACGCTGTGTTAGAAAATATGTATACTGTATATCGATATGTGGCTGACTGAATTCCAAGTTACTGTGCATTTATCCGACGTCTGCCATAGGCCGGCAGTATGTCCGACACGCCTTGCGGGACTCTTTAGCCAACAATGTAACTTCAGTGGTGGACCGGCCTTCTTCTTTAACGAAGTCAAGGAGGTAGCTGATTCCACTTAAAGGTTAGCGGCCAATTAAATCAATCACTGTGCTCACTTATGTACAAGGCAGTGGTGTTTATCCTGTCACCGAAAGATAACGCTAAATTTGCAGGTCTCTAGTTAATAGCATACCCAAGCGGGGGAGAATCCATTACTCCCACAAAACAGTTGTCGAATTAACATACTTGGCCCGAACATAAACACGTCGGTGAAAATAATATAATTTCCAACCGGTTCTTACATGAATCAAGAATCGAGCATTTATAGGCTGTTCACGATAAAATGAGCACTTTTGAACGCCCTCTCATTTGGAGTAATAGTCAATATATGGCGGAAATAAAAAAGTAACTAGGGTGTCAAAAGTGCTCACTTTACCGTGAACAGCATATACTTTACTGGCAACTACACAGCTATGAGCCACGTCATATAATATATATTTAGTTAGTAATAACAAACGATGTGTAGGTATAATGGAACAACAAGTACATAAAAGATGAATATGACAATTTACTTAATTCTAAATAAAAACATTCCTTAACACTATACATTGGATGCTAGGATACAAAATGTTGTAACTTTATTTTTAGTTTGATTGTAAGATAATTGTCTAAAATTAAGCGGTGACACATTAAATAATTTAGGGGGAACTAATTAACAGATTTTACGAGTTTTGACATATTTATAAATTTTAATAAAGTGATAATTATTTTTCGTTGTGCTGTGTTTATGTAACTACATTAATACACATAAAAAAATTGTCCAGCATCTTTTCACTTACAATCTACATCCAATATCATACATTGATGGCAAAGATAAAATTTTTGAATTGAATAATAAAGGTTTTGCATGGGCTCTAATTGGAGCTCCGAATATAGAGCGAACTGATTTTTTTTCTGTAACGAAAGTAGCCTATGAGCTGAAATAAGGTTCCCCCAGAGGCGATGTCTTATATTCCAAATTGCTATTCACATGTGCGTGGAATACCATCCTTAATGCTTGGATAGAAAGATTACGAATGAAAACTAAGTATATTTATACTTTTACATGCTTTTTTTGTAATGTGATTAGCATTTCATGCTCGGAGAGATGAACTCCAAAAAACGTGACAGATTCTGTACAGTTTTTACCTGTACATGTATTCGCAAAAAAATAACAGGTTCATTGTCAAAGAATATTGGTGTTACACAAGTGCTGTATAATAACTTGAAAGAACATCCAACCTCATTTTATGAGTATTTCAATTATCGTGTAAGACTGCAAAAGCCAAATCATCATCAAAAACATAATTTTGTGTGTGTGTCGATCCCAAACCGAGGAGGTAAGGTAATTAATATAAATAATAATCCAATCACCGAGTGACAATATAACTTACCACACAAAATTCCGACATATCACCGTCAATGCATAAAATATCATGTGATACCGATTTTCTAAGCCTAAACTCCTCAGAAAAAGGTGCAACTGCTTCGATTGTAGTAGGATTACCTCTCAATCCAAATTGACAAAATCAAGAATAACTTTATCAATACATAGGCCTAAGTTGTTATTTGTTATCATGATCTCCAATAACCTTTAACACAGTACTAATAATACTAATAGGGTGATAATTCGCATAAACTGATTAGCTCCCGTTCTTATTTACTGGCGGCGGGTTTTCTCGGATATTTCCCGTTTTTTTCCCACCCTTTGATTCTGGCGTTGCTCCATACTCGCCTCGCTTTATCCTCATCAGCTCTCAAGACCTTTAATGTTACGAGCCGCCCAAATATCTTCCATCTCTCTCTCATCAACGCATTAAATGCGGCGTTATGCCAATGCATCACACATGCTGACAGTAAAGTTGGCACAAAATAAATTCCTCGGCGCAATTGTACAGGCAGATATATTAAGAATTGAATCACCCATACAATTTTTAAGATTTGCAGTATAAAAAAGGTGATCATTTCCAGCAAAACCAAACTTAAAGGAAATCTCTGTAAAAATTAAAGACCACATGTAAATGAAATCCGGGAATATGACCCCCTACAGCCGTGGCGATACAACTGAATGAAATAACAGCACGATTTTATAGGTCTACTACCCAACACCCGGATGCACAGATGTCTCTCCACACACACTTGAAATTTGTAGAGAGAGTGGCGATTGGCAAAGAGATAGCACACATTTCGTCTTGTAACAAATTTCGTGACGAACTGTTGGGATTGGAGTATGGGCACTGTACAGTTCATCAGCTCAGTCCTGAAGCCACGAAATCCACGATTACCGTGACTGCATTGTCCTCGCCCTTAGCCTATAAGCCGTCCCCTTCTTCCCACTACATGACTTTAACAGAGACTGTAACTAGGAATTTGTCTACCTTGTGTCAATATTGTGTATGTAAAAGGCGGCAATATCTACTCCAGTAGGAAATTACGTTCAGCTGTAGTGTATATGCAGGCAAATTGAAGATAAATTTTGTTTATAATACGTTACATAATATTACACCTTCAGTAATTTAAGTACGACTGTTATACTCTTGTTTACCTGATGTACAGCATGTATGAACAATCACGTCTGTCGCGGAACACGGCCGATATTACAAAACACATCACTGCGCCGTGATCTTTGGCACTCCGTGGGGTAGAGGCTTGGAAGGGAACTACGCGATCCGGCCGACTTTGCGCTGTTTACAAGGCTCCCGCGTTGAACTCACAAACAAATAGGGAACATTTATGCATCCAGAAATTCACATTTGGTGTCGGCGGGAGGGTGGGAAGGACAGGATCCTAACGTATTTGCTAGCGAGTGTGGAGGATGTACCGAAAGAGTGTATAATCCATTCCCGACTGGAAGAGACTTTTAAAAACGAACCTATGAAAAATCACTCTAGGCGTAACAGGTCAACCCGTTTTTTTCAATAACCTGTATTCCACAATTATATATGACTGTGGTTACCTTTAGAGTACTGTATTATTGAATAAATGACAATTTACCTTAGTATCTTCTATAACTTGTAATATTTATTTCGTATTATATATGAATTAACAACAGTGATATCAGCGATATGTTGGCAACGGCTAGTAAGAAATAGTTCACAGATAAATATTATTTTAACCTAGTTTTTTGGTATGCTATTTGTAAATTAAACGTTACCAATTGAAATATTTAAATATTTAGGTAGGCCGGATGGAAACATATTTCATTGTAATAGTTTAAAATAACGGCGCAAAAAAACGTGCGTAGGCCCTAGTGACACGGTGTTTGTTTCATCAACAGAGGAAGAAACTGTCGGCTGGGCGAGGCTTGTCGCTCACTTTCACTTTTTCTCTCTCCTCCTCGGGAAGTTTCGTATCGTTAAGTGTAGCAAACAAAATATACATGTTTAAAATGTTAGCATATTTCATAATTATTACAGCAAAATAATGATTTTTGAATTTGTAATTTACAACTTAAAAGAGACTTTAATGTTTGAATACTTATTTTAATATATTTAGATATGATGGCGGGGCGGTTACCATCTGAAGATAGCAGACGTGGTGAGCCATGACATGGCGCGTTGCTTTTCGCCAAACGAAGCTTAAATTATACTTACTCCGAAAATTATTTCAAATTACCACATCACGTTTGTAGACGTTAAGTTTTCTTAAACCTACCTAGGCAAGTTACGATGTTGTGATAAATCTGTGTTTCCACGGCAGTAGGTAATAAATATGCTGTTGCGTGTGTTTTTGTTTCGTTAACCGCTGCGTGTGAAATGGCGTGACGCTGCTGCATGTTCGTCTTTACGCTGGCCCTGTGTGTGTGTGCGTGATTTAAAATATTTGATATGCACTATTTACACATTTTAACTGTGAACTGTTTTTATGACGAATTTAATTATTTACTTCCACGTATGTTTATTTAGCACAACGTTGTACCTTTTCCCTAGGTGTTTGAAACACATGCGTGTAACGGGATTTGCTACAATCCCAACAAAATACTAAGCCCAGCCCGATAAATTGCAAGAAACATAATAAACAGTAAGTAGCAATATATAGAAATATGAGCATTATAAGAGTTACGGTAGGCTTATTTGTGTGCTCATGTTCACTGCTATATTTTAAGTTTAAAATAAGCGACACGAGTTGCGTGCTTGAATTTAATGTGTCTTTTTCGTTGGACTGGTTGTTCCTTCATTTTAATATTTCTTTCAACTGAGGCCGTCCTTTTAAAGAAATAACCCAACAAATATAAATAACAAAGGGTTAAATATCACAGTTCTTTAACCCTCAGTTGTAACAGTGTTAAACAGTCGCGGCAAAATATTAATGTGCATTACGTGTAATGTGCTATGTCATGGAAAACAAATATGTCAACAATTTAAAATAATCATAAGAACTATCGTCAATCAAGGCATTTTTAAAACTGCATAAAGCTGACATAAATAATGTTATAGGCCTAAACTGTGAATATTCGTACAGAATGGTTTTTGGAATATGGCATAATTCTTTGAAAAGTCATAAACAGTAAACAACACATTTGACAGGTATAAAAGTAGAAGTCACATTTCAATGTTTATGTTTAGGTGTAGCGAAAGTACACGCACAATGGAATGTAAAGATTGATTTTGACAAATGCTACATGGCAGTCACATCACAATGTTTGTTTACATTTGGCGGAAGGCTATGAAACGGGACTGCAAGCAGATATTTAGCAGGCCTCTAAGAAAGTTTGTTCCAGTGGGGAATGGACTATATTCACTTTAAAGCACAAAACTGTAATTTCGCGATATCTCATGCCACCAGCACGTAAATAACGTATTTTATAGTTTGATAAATTCTAACACGTCACGTCTGAGACATAGAGCCTACAAATTTACTTTCTGCATAAATTAACCCTCGATAGGACCTGTTGTCAGAACAATGTACATAAGAAACATTCCTCGGTCCTGCCGATGATTGAAATTAAATACTGGTAATTGTATAACGACTTGCAAAGGCAAAAAAATCATTATTATTAATTTAGCTACGTATAGATATCTCAATATATTTAGATAGAAAAGAACTGTTCTTGAGCTTATTTAGTAAAAATGTGACTCCACTGTTACTTATTCCTAAGAATATGACAATTTCACGAGTTCATTGACCGGCTGGCTAGACTCCACAGTCCTGTGTACACTGGAGACTCACATATTTGTTCATTGGCTGCTGGCCCACACAATAGCCAGTGTTACTGCAAACCTAGCAGTATGTCACTCGCTACTCGTTTCCCTTTCAAGTCTATTGGCTCAGTCAACCAGGGCGTGTTTAATCAGATGTGATCCAGTTGAGAAGGTGATTCAGTGAACACGTGTTTGACGTCTATCTTGTCCTGCAATGAATTCGCGAAATGTTCCTATCACTACTTATTCTGCAATGCAGAGAATTGTTGAGAACCATTTGTACCGATTTTCGAAAATCTGACCTTGTATGGACCAACACACCAAAGCACCTTTGTGAATCCTGCCGCGCTCAGCGCACAGCAAAACACTTTCAGCTGTCAGAGGACTACTGACACGCAAAAAAAAAAAAATCATTTACTTACACCTGACATTCTCTGCACAACAATCTGGTTGAAACCTTCCACACGATAAATAATTTTAAGCTTTTCTAATTAAATTATACTACTATATTGTCTTCATAAAACGAAAAAATATTGGTCTGTTAGATGCATACAGATTTTAACTTTATTTTATATTTTATATAGCAAAATATTATAGCTGATAAGCCTTCTGATATGAGAGTAACTGTAGCATATTTTATCCTCCTTGTAAATTTCTTTGTCGTGGTAGAACATTTTGGCATGTCTTTGACAATTTTGAATGACTTTCGGCTATCTTTTCGTTGCAGCACGACGTAAGTTTTAGATTTCCGAGAATTAAGAATTTGAGATGCTGCGCCATAGTAAATCTTATATTAACAACGCCGAAAGAAATGTAAATTAGGCTTCGGTAACAACGGCAGCAACATGGCGAAGGGATGCCATCCATCTCCGTAGTTATACTTGACAGGTGAGACGTGCATCGGCCTAAATCTCAATTTCTAACACGTAAACTGGTGATTCTAAAATTTAAGTTTGAAGATTCTTACAAAATTTTACGAAAATTGTCCATTTTCCTATCGTAACCGCTACCCAGTGGAAACTACGATAGCAGTATGCCTTTGCTAGTAAAAGTTTAAATTTATTAATTTTGAGTTTTAGTCTTGCCATATTGGACTAATGCATATTTAATCTTTGTTTTTACGGCACCTTGCTTAAATCAGTTTATTTTAACGAAGAGAACATTCCCCTGTAATTACGTGCTGTACAAGGTGAATTACTTAGTAGAAGGGCAGCATCAGTTTTTTTTTTTCCACACTAATATTTCATTGTGATTTCGTAATAAATGTGTTTAAATGTTTACGATTTTCTCTGTTTTGTGTGTTTTGGTGAGGTGTATGTTTATTGGCTATATACACATAGGCCTACGACACATCACGTTACCACAGTGTGTATTGTGTGTATTCAGACAGAGAATACACATTATCGTGAATTGTACCGTAATAATGTATTAATTTTTTTGAGTCTTGAGATTTGTATAAAACATGATGCAAAGTTAAATTTTTAATTGCTAGTTAATTTCTTATTAAAAAGTCATTTTTTTCTACTGTCATTATTTATTCTGACTATTATTTAATATCGTAACGAAAAAATAATGCTAAATGTGTAGGCTTTACCGCACGATGGCACAACGGAAAAACAGCTATACCTTTTTACGAGTCAGAAATTTGTTCCGAAGACCCTGAGAAAATCTCTTCGTTCCTTCTAAATAATTCTTTTAGCGATGTAATACAGGTAATTTGCTGTTCACCTAGATCCTCCTCGTAATTCCGGTCCTCTCTGAATCTTTCAGACTTCTGTAGTTCTCCCTGGCCCTCATTCGGTGATCCGTTATCACCCACATCTAATAACCACACAACTTTTGTTTCAATTATTGAGCTAAGTTATTGTCTCGTTCTGCCTAGCCAGCACGTCAACTGGTCCTTCCCTAAAAACAGTCATACGCTTTATATATATATATATATATATATATATATATATATATATATATATATATATGTGTGTGTGTGTGTGTGTGTGTGTGTGTGCGCGCGAGCGCGCCCCTATGGGCTGTTCACGATAAAGTGAGCACTTTTTTAAGGCCCTTCCAACAGCTAATAAATATATATTATTGCCGCCTCAGGCATTAAATTTTGATCGTGGTGAAATATATACACTGTGTTTATTGGTCACATTGCAATGTTTATACTAAAAAGGGGCAGGAAGATGGAAATTGAACGAAAGGAAAAACTTGTAAGGGCATTAAAAAGTGCTCACTTTACCGTGAACAGCCTTTATTTGTTTGACTTATCTACAGAATGTTTTAAAATTAGAACGACAAAATTCCGGCTGCAGGTTTATCTAAGAAAATAGAATGTGAAAAAATATATACTTACAACCTATTTTCGGAATTGAATCCTAAAGGCTGTACGTGCCTTTGACGTTAGACTTGAAACGCTAGGCTATTAGAACTACTAGAGATGGAACACCAAGTGTCTAGATAATGTGCAAAGTTAATTGTGGCATAAGGGTTAGTAATACATCTATTTTTAATTCTAAGACTCTTACAGCGTCATGGAGATTAATTCGAAATAAGGGTAGTAAATCGGGTTATTTACATGAAATAATTATATCGATGGCATCGATAGAGACGTGTTGTGGTACTAACATATCTTCGTTCTGTTACAAATTATCCGAGCACTCGATGTCTTAAAAATATTCTCCAATAATTGTAATAAACAAGTGTTCCAGGTCCAACTTCAAAGATATTTAACGCAGTTAGCGTTCACTTTAGACCATAAGTCATATATATAATCATATATATGTATATGTGTATATACATATATACATATTTATCCTTTTTTTTTTTTTTTTTTTTTTCGAGAGTAACTGCAGCCTAAGTTTTTCGGTCTAATTTACATGCTTTCTTTATACATATTTATTTTCTACACGTCAATAGTGGGTTTTCAATGACTTTCTCAAAACACCTTATTTTATTTTGATTTTTGTGATAAAATGCAAGTTCTCTGATGGTACAAATTATTTACGAAACAGCTTTACTTGACTCGCCACTTTTTCTAGTGTTTATGTTTTCTTCTCAAACGCACACTTGCAAGTATGTATTCTGCAGTTTGGTTGTTCTTGCCCTCTCTGCTATGCCTTCTGGCCAACCTTGATGACAAGGAGTGGAGAGGGTGTCGAATAAAGGAAGCACATACTAAACTAACCCTGACTTCTCCAATACGGCAACCTTAATGCTAAACCTTCCTCGAAATTAAACCCCTGATCCCTTACACCACTAATACCGGAAGCCGTCGTGTTAGTGAAACATACTATAGGTATCAAACCAGGTAATATCAAGCAAGCGACAGTATGACTCCATTATAGGCTTGTCGGTATAATATTGAGGCATGTATCGTGATAGGCAAAAAACAAAAATTATTCTTGTTAGGGGGAGGGGCGGAGAAGGCTAAATCCTACTACGAATAAATGTTATCTATGGGCCAATTAACAAAAAAGGAACAGAAGCAATAACAAAACATAAACCGATTATTACGGCAAAAAAAAATTATCATGGATTAAAATACAATTCAGCATGACCATGAATATGTATGTCCCCAGTAGTGCCAACCAGCTTGCTGTACAACCAAATTCGATCTCCAATTTCAAGCTTCATCTTCTTACGCGAAAACATGAAAGCGTTACCAAATACACTAATAATAGCAGTATTATCGGCCTTCCCTTCATGAACTGGAAAAGTCTTCCAACATATTATATCACGAAGGTCAATATCACTATTTTCCTTAAGCGCAGGATCATTTTGAGTATGCGACTTCCTGAAGAAACACATTTCCAAGAAACCACTACCTACTTTCGCGGTTATTCCTTGCAAACCAAAACGGTACAAAAAGACAACAAAATATAACTCTCTTCTATATCAACCATCTTAACAGTCCAAGACATATCGTCCTTATTGACATCCTTAGTAAAAGACAAAATATTTCGGTATACCTTCTTAGGATAATACCTAGACACACGAGTCTGGCGAGGAACTATTATTGATGCGTCTTCTCTAATGACACGGAGCGAAATGAAATACACGAACAAGTTGAAACCTTAATAAACTTCACGAACAAGTTACAACCTCTACAAACTAAAACCCACAATATGCTAGTTATCTTAGCAATACTATTGTTTGCTTCCATCGCACGGAGTATAGCAGTGAAGAAAACCTTACACCTTTCATGACTTGCAGTGACATTGTAAACGTGTATTGAAGAAATTATGAACCTACCTTAAATGTAATCTCTTGTCCTACTGGCTGATCAGTGCAAGAAGAAGAATCCTTCAAGACAGTATTACTCGATCGCGACAAGTGTGCATGCAGCTGGTGAGGGAAATGGCACCCGGGCTTGCAGTGGCGCGTGAGGGGAGACTTTGCGAGTTGGGGAAAACCACGCGCATTGCAACTATTGCACGTACATTAGCCAGCAACAGTATCGTGCACACTGGAGACGTTCATTGTCGATACAGAAATACATAAGTTAATTATATATACACACACACATTTACACAACAAGAGCGCGCACACACATATAAACACGTAATTAAAAAATACATTTTAATGTCTTTTTGTTCTCACACGCTTGCTCAGTGTGTCTCATTTGCCTTAAACCCCCCTTTCTCCAGGCGACAAAGTCATTTCTTTCTATTAGAGCCTTTCTTTTGAATGTGCACTATCTGAAGCAAACCCCAATTTTTTTTAAAGGTTTGTCTCAAGGCCTCCTTTTCTCCAAGAAAATCTATGTCTTGTTTTAAACAGTTAGCAATTTCTTTATCGTAGGGACTTCTCCTTTGCCGTATAAAACATATGTACAGTCTTCCAAATGACACCAAGATCAATATCATCTAAACAGATACTTTTTAAAAACTTTCACCCTTTTTTCCCCTAGGTGTATGCAGTTTTCCACCACTCACATCAACTTGTTTTCCTCCTTTTCCAATTTCGCATACAGTTCGTCCCGATTTACTTGTTGCAGCTGCTGCATGTTTATTAGCATGACATATCTGATGAATAAGTATTCCGGATGCTTTTTCCTTGTCACAAAATTAATCACATTCCTCATGACTTCTCTGCACTGATTGAGTAAAGTTTTGTTACGTCACATACTAGTTGATGCCGTTATTAAACATTTAACACTATTGCCACTTTAATTCCACACCTTGTACCTATCATTCCTGCGCTCATAAACACTTCATCAATCATAAGTATACGAACACGGAAAATACTATGACACTAATTATGACCAGTGTTACACTACCTGCTCGCAGCCGAGAGCTTTCTCTCACTCCTCCTGCCTGGTTGTGATTGACAAGGCGCAGAGGGAGAACAATGTTATCATTTAGTTTTTTTTCTTCTGACATTCCCGTAAAGAAACTTTTGCCGTGGTTCTATCGATCCATCGAACATTGAAAGAAAAAAAAAACAGTCTATCTGGTGAGGATCGCGAACAATAAATTTTATCAGCTGCGATTGTAAAAAGAGATAAGATAAGTAGCATTTCGAACATAATCAGCTGTAAGCTGACTCTGGCCAATACAAGGACAAGTTGCTGCATATAATTCGTGAAATTTTCTGTCACATAAAAAAGCCTGCAAATTTATTAAAACCACTTATTTCATACTTTTTCGGCTAATTCGGAGAGGACGGGTTTCTTATGTGCCTAAGTAATCTTAATTAAGATGCAAATTTAAACCCTCGGAAATGTCTTAGACCTACCTGAGATTCAAACCTAGAACTCTTCGCACGATAAAGCATGGATTATGACGACGTCGTTTAAGACGTAATTAATTTGCGTAAGCCGGACAGAGCGTGATGCTTGTTTTTCACCGAGACATCTCACATTCTGCAGACGTGAATATTCCATAGACTAAATACGAGGTCTTTAGTTTACGGAATATTCTGACTTCTACGAGAACGTGTTGCCCTTCCGAACCATAGACCAAATATTCGTCTTCTGCCCATGTAAGTATCCAAGATTGACCTACCGCAAACGAACACAACTGTCAAAGTCATTCGGTTAGCAGTGATGAACATGTTTATTTTTATCTTAATTTTTAAAAGGGAAGCCATTTATAAGAATAAATAAATAGTTTTTACCATTTTGAGCTCGAAAAACTGCATTACAACTTGGTGCGAGGAAGTATATAAACATTTCAAAGCACTTGTTTACTAAACAGTGTTTCAACATCAAATTCCATCCACGCTATTTTTGATAGTGGTGGTGGCAGAAAAACAGTTCAGTTTTGGGACACAGATGGTTATGCGCAACCAGCGAGACCCCTCTGCCTCATATTCACTCTATGTGCTGAACATTCCATAAACACTCGCTTTTGTTGTCATAGATATAATAACTATGGATGTGTGCAAATATACTTCGTGAGGAAGTGTTTTGTGTTCTATTTTGTTTTGAAAACCTGACTCTAAATGGCACTATGGAAAATGGGTTACTCCAGGAAAACAAATATGGGAATTAAAAAAGAAATGGTTTGCTAACACTTTGTACGAGACACAAAACTGATTGTTTCTAATAATAATACAATTCATTAGATACTCGCCTCCCACCAAGGCGAACCGGGTTCAAGACCCGACCGGTTCACTCCGAATTTTTGCAGGTGGGAATCGTGCCAGACGATGCCGCTGGTCGGCAGGTTTTCTCGGGGATCTCCCGTTTCCCTTGCCCCGTTATTCCTGCGCTGCTATATACTCGCCTCATTTAACTCTCATCGACTCTCAAGGCCTCGGATGTTAAGAGCCGCCCAAATCTCTTCAATCACTCAATACATTCGACTTTTCCTAAGATTTGAAAAGGTTGCTGCCTGACATATTTCTATGTGATTTTTATTATGTACGCTGAAATATAACAAAATAATAAAAGCGTAAATTTTTAGCGCTTTGTGGTCTCTACAACTACCTAGGTAGATGTTTCGGGTTATTCAGTACAATCTAAATTAAGGCAGATACACCCACCACTGTATGGACAGTATTTACTGGGGTTGCTCTGTATTTCCAATCCCTTAAGCCCTATTCGTACAGCACGGTACTCGCAAACGGTGCTAGCTAGTGCCAAGAGTGTGGCGAGGTGACTTTCACAATTAAAGTGCGTTTCCTTGTGTAACATAGGATTCACCGGTTATCATGTTGGTTTAAGCATTTAACAAAAAAAAAAACAATATTTTTTTCTTAATTTGAATTTATTGTTAATAACCTGTGGTGTTGATGACCTGTTGTGTTAAAGTACCAGCAGTGGACTAAAGAAAAATCGTATCTTTTCATTTTTCAGGAGGTCAGTAACATATCTAGAAATGCATTCTGGCTTCAGCCTCGAAGTGTCTTCAGTTCCCCACTTAGTGCCATATGGTATTGTGTTACCCTTTTATTTTGAACTCTACCATAAATGACATTATCGACATTAGTTTTCAAAAATATGTCGTGCTAAACTGCTGGCTGGAAAAGTCTTTGCTGGACTAGCTAAAGTAAAATTATAATTCCCCGCACTGATGGTACAGTGGCGCTATCTAATGTACTTAATGCACTGTTGGTAGTCTTCAAAGGTCGACTTCTCTACTAGTCTGCTGTTCGTCGTTTTTAGGGCCAGTTCCACCACTTATTCATTTAACTCGGCTTAACTAAGAGAAGGTAAAATTTTTAACTCTTCATTTACCGGTGTTTAAGGTCGGAGCATTTCACCACGCACATCTAGCAGATAATTAAACCCGTGTAGTAAATCTAAGTTTAGAGCCCAACATTTGAAGAAGAAAATGGTCCATCTAAAGGGCGGTGGCAAGGATTTTGCTCACTAATCTATGGACTCTGTGTTGTGTTGTCTTTAGAATCCTGACAGAAAGAAATTCGTAAATAAAATATTAAACAGTGATGGAAACAGCGTGCGGACACTTTTATGTTGTAAAATATAACAGAACAAATAATAATGTCAGTATATGGGAGGTCGCAAAATTGAATAATAATATCTGCGGATTTTAATTCAGCCAACATATAACTTGATATTTCGTGAATTATATTTTCATTGTCCTCGTGCATCAAATTGTTATTGCTGCAATGTAGATGAACTAGTATATCACAGTAACAAACAATAGAATTAGACTTCATTGTCAAAACACTGTACTTGACTTAAAGAGACTATAAAATACAAACAACAATTTAATGTAGGCTAATAGTTTCACATAACATTCAAAATATTCGCCATTAATTTAGTATAAAAATGTTTATCAATGTTTATTTTGCATAACCAATCCAACTTACATTTTTGAATGTATTCATATAACAAATATCAATCAAGACTACATCGCAGGAACTGCAGTTAATATTGTGATCGCAACAAAGGCGTCTGCCGAATTTGTTTATCATAACCTTCATAGTATTGTTTCGGCAGCCATATTTCTTTCGTAAGCGGAGTTTAAGAAGTTAAACGGCCTAAAATGGGCTTTTAAATTTAAACTCAGGTAAGTTAAAATTAATCGCGTTTTGACAGTGGTGAAATGCAATCGATCAGTAATCCTAGTTAATTAGTTCTTAAACTCGGCTTAGTGAGTAAAACTTGTGTGTTGAAACCGGCCCTTAGAGCCTGTATTACAACATCTAGTTACACGCCAGGTTTAAAGTTAACTATCAGCTGGTGTAAATTAGTGTATTACGACCTCTAGTTATTATTAACTAGAACTGTTATCAAAGCGTTAAACTATATATCACTTTAAGTGGTAGACAACCATTTATACCTTTAGATAAGTTTCAAAATGGTGTCTCAAACATCAGGTGGTGGTGTTTTGCTTATATGCATGTTGGTTATGGAGGTTATATAAAAATATGTATTAAAGTTTTTTTTTTCTATTTTGAGTGTTATGTAGAATAGTTCTGCAAAATACAAGTAAACCTGGCGAACGTCAATAACGACACAGAAGATTAGTTTTGGAAATTGTATTATTTTTAGTTTTGGAAGTTGTATTTTTAATTAATGACAAAAAAATCGGAAGTAAAATATCAGCACTAGGCTTAATGTCATAGGATGCCTTCAAATTTCATAGTTGTAAATTGGATCCATAGTTTTTATTTAATTCACTTTTACTAAAGAAGCATATATATATATATATATATATATATATATATATATATATATAATTCAAAACATATTTCGCACTCATCACTTACAACTGAACATAAGCCATAACACTGTACATATAGCGACTTTTATAGTAAACATACACAGTTACGAACCAAAACCTTGGATTACTTATCTAAAGGATAACTTAACTAATGGAATTTCCATAATACAGATTACCAACATTTATCTAGAGGTTGTAATACAAGCCCCTAGTGTTCATAAGTGGCTATTGAACACGCTTGCTGACTCTTGATTACTCCGCATGTTTCGCTGTATTTTTATATACAATTTATCACTAAAACAAAAACTTGAATATGGAATTCGACTAACATAGTTTAAAACGGGCTTTCTTCGATAAGCTCAAAACAGTTCAGTGATACATACACATATGCCAACATACCGGCATACCAACTACACACTTACTAGCATACACACATATCAACGTACACTCATACCAAAATACACACATAACTCTGTAGTTTAATACTTGAACACAGACAATGCCTCAGTTCCGGCATTTGCTTCAAACCTGAAGAAAATAGTGAAAATAATGACCGAAGACGTACCTGGTTATCTTTTTCCAGCAGACGGCAATTCTTAGAGCGGCCAGCGGCACCTCTTGTCCATAAACGGAGGAAATAAAACTAACCCATAGACGGTACCGAGTATGTCAACTCCGCCTATAAACGGCAACTGCAAGGACGATACCCGCGAACCAACGTGTGGTGTAGCTTGAGCAGTGATGTCTCCAAGGACTGCCACACTGCGCGCGCTACTGTATCTCGCGGCTCTCGACCTGTGCTCCGACCACACAACAGCCACATTCGACAGGTATATCGGCATTCTTCAGTAGTGTTGTCGCTGATAACGACTGATATCTCTACGATGCATTTCAAACCCGAATTCCTCGGTCTGGCACTCGAGAGGACCACTGTTCAATACCCAGTCTAACCATCCTGATTACAGTTTTACACGGTTTCTCTGAATCATTCAAAACGAATGCTGGAGTAGGTACTGCCTTAAGGCTCGGCTTATTGACAATGTACGATTTCAGAAAATTTAGATTTTGCGAGTTGTTTGATATTTTTGTGCGTAATTTTAATTATGTGTTATCTGCTTGTCGTAAAAAGTCGAGAACTTATTAATAAAATAGACATATGTTCTCGACTTTTTGCAACAAAAGGATAACACAATAAAAATTACGCATAAAAATATTAAACAACTAGTAACATGTAAATTTTCTATAATCGTACGTTATCAGTAATTACTATGAATTCGAAATTATGACGCGAAAACGAAGAATTTATGCCAAAAGTGCGAAGCCGAGTATTAGAAGGGCGGGGAGCATAAAGTAAATCCAAATACATCAATTGAAGCCTAGAGATTTTTGGGAGGCAAAGTGAAATAACTGGAAATAAGAAAATCCTAGATAACGATTTTTACAACTTTCTGAGCAACCATTTTGCAATATTGGTACATTTATTTCTCATAAAATATTGCACCGCGATGACATATATAATGTACTGAGCCAGAAATAACTTGACACAAATACATCACTCTGGTTAAACTATTTTCTCTCATAATTTGTAAGTACAGTTTACCATTATGTCCCTTTATTCGTTTTTCTCTACTGGCTTCCATGAAATCGTAAAATACTATTAAACTCTATAGCGTTAATTTATATCCCATGGGTGTTGCCATCGGTATTGCCAACTCAGTGGATTTCCCGCCAAATTTTGGGGGATTTTAGCCACCTAATGGCTAAAATTGTTATCTAGTCGCCAGTGTACAATATAAGGGATTAATTTTTAATTGCCTGTGCAAATTTGGCCGACCATTTTCTGAGAGGATAAGCATCGCTATCTGAAGTGTCCAAGAATGATATTAAAATTTGTATATGGTGAGATTGTAGTTATTTCTAGCATACTTATGTTCGTGATTTGGTGTTTGCTTCTCATTTGTTTGTTGCATATTTATTTAAATTTAACTATGGTAAAGGAAACTAGTAAAAAAATATAATAAAACATTTTGTAAGTTGAATTAAGAGTATGTGTATTGTTTTTGTGCGAAGGATGGTCAAGTAGATATTCACATTCTAACTGATTCTGGTGAATTTTCACTTGTGGCCTAGTGGAATTATGTGTCTAAGAGTTGACAACACTGAATGCCGTGGCCGATCCCTTCCTCTTTTCCTATCTGAGCAACTCTTTTCCGACTCTGATAACCCTCTCTGCTGTTAACGACTCGATAAAATTTGTGTTTGCTCAGTCCGTCACTCAAAAATCACTATCACGATATCAGTAATGAAATTGCTTATAGAAATGTGCGTTCTACATGGGAGGTGCCGTTCATGGTAGTACTGTGAGATTACCCCAGCACCACTGCAGTTGTTTATCATCGCCTGCTAATCAAGAATCACCTTTCGAAGAACCAAACCGGGTTCTTCATATCCGGCAAGCTAGAAACTAACCACTTATCTACGCGAGACCTTCTTTCGAATATATGAAGTAGAGATTTTATTCAAGTAACGGTATCTGCTGGACGTTCCCAGGTCATCACCTTACCGGATCTTACCAAATATTCACTATTTACCGATGCTGTCTCATCTGTTGAAAAGGGAGACTTTGGCAGACCGTCACAGTAGAACCAGGGAACGCCTAGAAATATTTGTGTGTGCGTCTGTACACAGAAAACAAGTAATATGCACAAAACCACTGAGCTTAGAAGATTCCAAAACTTGTAATTGCTACAGGGACAGCAATCGGATCGGTCTGCGAGAGTATCTTAGCAGTGTTAACTCTTTGAGATCGGTATATATTTACTGGGATTCGCAACAAGTTATAAGCGAAGCACCTACTTCTCACTACCTTCCTATTTGTTAATACAACCTAGAGCACATACGTCTACTATAAAGGCCGTTCCATTTTGGCGAGGCGAATAAATTACTTCACTATTAAAAATGTGATCATTTTATGAAAAGATTGTTATGAAATATACTGTCAATATTCTGTACAACTTCAAAAAAAAATCTTTTAATTTAATGGTAAAATACTGGTAAAAATTTATCCAGAGGTATCTGTAAACTCTATGTAAAATTACGGACTAATCAATTTTCAAAAACTGCTTTTCCGCAAATTACATGGGTCCCACGCTCAACCAACCAGCCAGCGGTTAATTTCTTAGTTAACTTTCTGTACTTTCAGTTTAAAAAATAAACAGAGATAATGAAAAAGTCTTTAATTTTCGGTATTTGGGTGTTCTACTGTGTATAAAAAAAAGGTATTAAAAAATTTCAAATATTTTCTACTTGAGCAAGATTTGAATCCGAGTCAAAAAGGTACAAGTACATAACTCTAAGCACACAACTATAATTCTCTGTTGGTGTCGTTAGTATAACCTTTGTATTTTTACTTGAGTTACACAAGCAACTTTTTCCATTTCTATTAAAGTTGGTGTAGTTTAAGTACTGCTTACTGTTACAGACGCCTGACGCTACATTTTAGTGTTTGAAAGAATAGGTCCCAGTGGCGTGGATAACTTCAACTGCCGCAGAAACGATCATTTGTTGTTACAAGACCGAAAAAAACTTCGTGTATACTCGGCATTGTTCGTACCCAAAAAACGAAGCTATAGGAAATACAGTCACTTTCCGTATTTTATATTTGCGGAATTGACTCCGTTTTTGTGTAATTGCGGATTGCATTTTTGTACATTTACTGATAATTTCCGGAAAAATGTCAGTAAACATACGTACAATTTTAGCATCGTAGCGTTCTTTTGAAATCCTTTAAAACACCAGCAGTGAAACAACGAAAATTACTCTAACATGCTCGGTATTAGAAGGCAAAGGAATTTATAGTAAATTAATCCGACATATAATTAAGTGTAGGCCTCAAAGTGTTGAACGCGGAGAGTTATATCAACAAAACTTCCTATTGTGTTCCTTACAAATATTAGAAGCTATAAAATATAATTCTTGCCACATATCATTCTGTTTACGTTGCATATAATATAGGGTAGTTATTTCAACATCAAGAACCGTAATATATAAGAACACCCGAATTTTGCGAAAAGAGTTATTGTCTAGAAGTATTTCGAGACACATTAGCTCAGATCCACTTTCCCAAATTGGTGGTTTTAAATGCTGCGCGTTTTAGGTGCCCACCCGCGAATAAACCAAATTCAGTAGTACTGTCGTAACCTAATACTGCTGACTCCGTCAAGTACATTTCTCTTATCTGCTCACGTAGAATATCAGTAGTAGGGAATAGCCGAGTTGGGGCCAAGGGGATCGGAGATAAAGAGTGCAGGAGCCTAGAAGCCGCCATGTTGTTATGTCACCCAACCGCCAACTTTGATGTATTTGACCTTTTACTCCTCATCCATGATATTTTACCTGTGACCTTGACCCCGGGGCCATTTGACCCAAAAAAATCTTTAAAATTTTCCAAAAATCTTCAAAAAATCGCAAAAAAAAATCCAAAAAATTCGAATCAATTCTAGAATATACCGAAAAATTTATTATTAAAAATTATTAAAAAATTGTTAAAAGGATCCCCAGAAAATCCCATTTTTTCCTGGAGCAGACGAGGTGGATCAGTGACTCCAAGCCAGAAGAGTTGGACTCAGGACCTTAAACTTTGACCTCAGAACTTGATCTTTCACACCAAAGAACCAAAGAAATTTTAAAAATGAAAAAATTCACAAAAGAATCAAAAAAATACCCAAGAATTTCTATTAAAAATTAATGATTAATGATTATTAAATAAATTATTTAAAAACTTTTATAATATTTCTTTAAATTACATTCACGAAGGTCCCCCGAGCACCGTGCCCACAAACGACTGACTCCCTCTCTCGCCCCCACTCCGCTCACGCATATTCATTTGGCCATATTGTTTTTTTCGTTCGTCATTTGTTTATACACAAATGGAGGCCACCGTGTTGGTAGGCGACCGCTATCTTGGTAGGTGACGACTATCTTGATAGACGTCCATAATCTTGGTAGATGACCACCATCTTGGCAGGTGACCACCATCTTGGTAGACATCACCCATCCGCCATATTGAAAGCCAGAGACCATGGCCTTAACCCCATGACCTTGAAAACCAAAACTAGAGAAAAATGTATAAAAGTCAGCAAGCAAATTACATTACAGACTACCACTGCCATATTAGATGCAGACTACTTCGACCTTGACTCCATAACCTTGAATAACCTTGAAAACCAAAACCCGAAAAAATACATAAAAGTCAATAAGCATAATACATCACACACTACCACCGCCAGTTTAGATGCTAACTACCTCGACCTTCACCCCAAGACCTTGAATGACCTTAAAAACATAAACTTGAGAAAAATCCATAAAAGTTAGCATGCATAATACATTACAGACTACTAACACCACATTGGATGCAGACTACCTTGACCATGGCCCCATTACCTTGAATGGTCTTGAAAAAACCCGAGAAAAAATCTAGGCGAAGCTAGCCGAGATGATCCATCTTTCATGCCAGCTGCTGTCAAACTAAACCTCTCAGCTTACCTCCTTACTGCTTTTAATATACAAGTATACATGCCCTATGGCATCATATTGACTTTGAACCAATCGTACTGCACCATTAATACATTGTACAGACACCAATCCACCCAAACACAGAGCTGCCACATGATTGCAGCTGACCAATCACATGCAGGCATGGAAACTTCACATATGGGAGTTAGTAACCTATTGACACATGACCCATTGACCCATGACCCATTGACCCATGACCCATTTACCCATGACCTATTGACCATGACCCATTGAAACATGACCCATTGACCCATGAAGGATGTGGAGTAGGTGGAACAAGTACAGTAGGCGGAGCAAATTATGCAGATGGAGCAGGTGGAGCCAGTGAAGCAAGTAGAGCAGGTGGAGCAAGTGGAGCAGGTGGAGCAAGTGGAGCAGGTGGTGCAAGCAAAGCAGGTGGAGAAGATGGAGAAGGTAGAGCAAATGGAGTAGATGGAGAAGGTGGAGCAAGTGGAGTAGATGGAGAAGGTGGAGCAAGTGGAGTAGATGGAACAAGTGGAGCATATGGAGCAGCTAAATATTTATCGAATGATTGGGATTGGAATTGGGATTGGGATTGTGATGCTAAGTGCGGTGCTAAGAGTGTTGCTGATTGCAATTGCGGTACTAATTGCCGTTCTAAGTGCAGTGTGTGTGTGTCACAAGTTAAAATTAATTCCCTCTGAATTAAAATAAAATTACATAATCCCACCTCCAAAAATGCTGAAAGGTGAACATTTTACTTAATAATCCCGCTTTAAAAAAGTAAATATCCAGGTCCCTCGGTATATTTCATCGCTTCCTGGGTAAACTGCATCTACACTTTGCAATAAACATACCCAGAACTACAGCAGGCTCCCACCATGCTATGTTAACATGGACTTTGTACGGAACAATACAGAACGACGACAGGCCACCACCATGCTTTGCAATTGATCGTCGTCGAGTAAAAAGTACTCTCCGTACAGACCGCTCTCTCAAGCTGATGGGCATATTTTAACATAGGTAATAACTCGATCGCAGAATTGACACTGGCGACAACCAGTTAGTGATGATGCAGGTCGTGGGTCCATGATTGTCGAGGTCAAAAGGCAGGCCTTCGTATTCACAATAATTTATTATCGTGGTATGTGAGCACTCTGAAAAAATCCACATAATCGTTCG
Organism: Dryococelus australis; assembly: GCA_029891345.1. NCBI lineage: Eukaryota > Metazoa > Arthropoda > Insecta > Phasmatodea > Phasmatidae > Dryococelus > Dryococelus australis. Next base: position 148,830,001 of record CM056996.1, read on the forward strand.
ACCTTGATGAATACATGCAGGTTCTTATATATACTATACATAATTATGTATAGTTATATAAATATGTATATGTATATAAGTCTGTAAATATATAATTATTTTCAATTTAATTTGTATACAGTTATGTGTACGGAAACAATAACATCATACTATCCCATTTTGCCAACCCAAGGGGTATCCCATTTTGTCTAACTACATAATGTTCAGAAAAACATGGCGTCCTAACCAAATGACAGCAATTACAGCCTCTTACTCCCCGCACATTTAAAGACCGACCATGGTTTATTTATATGGATATCAGGTTTGTGTAAAACTCACATTCAGATTAATTTTGACTATTGGAAAATTGTAATAGGACAGCATTTCACACTGAACAAAATACACTGATTTATTGACATAAAAACACATTTTATATCCTGAGTCTTTCGTCAACATTCCTGGCTTCATTGACTGAGTCGTCATCGCTATTTCCTTCAATAATTCTGTTCTCCATAACAGCACCATTGTCCAACAATTCAGCATAAAAATCAAGCTCGCAGTTGGTTTTACAATCTTTTCCGTAGTGTTTTGAGAGGAGTTTAACAATATAATTTATTTTTTAAGGCTTGATTTTGACATCATCACCCAATCGTTCAGGTACTATGTTATCTGCTCCCAAGCCTCGTTTGCATAATCCACAGACTTTTTCGTCCGGCTTGTAATAACGGTTCGGTCCCATCTCACAAGTATGTTATGACATGTCATAGAATAACAAGTCACCATAAATCTTTTGAATTTGGCAAACTGAAAATTGCATGATTTTGTTGGCTTAACCAGGTTACCAATAGATTCTTTCCAGTTGTATAAATAGGATCTGGATGATTCCCAGGTCTGATCACAGTACTATGCTTTTCAAATATCTCGACATACGCTTCATCCTTCACAATGGTCTCAATCTTTCTTACATCTTTCTTGATACGTCCGAAAACACAGTCTGATGGAATTTACGAATGACCAGGAACTGCGAAGGCTATGATTACCTTCTCGACATCGGGTGGAGCCCCTGTAAGCCAAATAAAAATCATTCCAACGAGGATGGAGTTCTTGTTGGTGATCCCATCCATTTCAGTGTTATGTAATCTGTCATATACAGCAGAAGCTATTTGATTTGATCCCTTTGCAGCCTCATTTCCAAGCCAATTGTTGATATATATGTTATTTTTATCTTGTTTGGACCTAGAGGTTCCCTGGAAAATGGTGAGTCTATAGAGGTACTGTAGTAGGTAGCTTGATCTGGGAGCTTGGGTAACACCATAATTATTTGGCAGTCAAATGACAATGTAACTTCATCATATTCCTCACGCCGGAGAAACTCGAAGAAAGCTGATGCTCTCAATTTATAGGTTCTACTTTCATACATCAGAGACTTATTTTGTTCTAGTGTAGTGGCCAACTTAATTATTGTTCCTAATTCAAGACAATATGAGCACTTATCGGCGGATGGTGTTTTGAAGCTAATGTTGAATTCAGTAGTATATATTACCCAGAGGAACTCGTAAGATACTTTCAAGGCCACATTTTGCTTACTCTTTGGTGTATTGAAGCCCTTTTTAAAGTTTATTTAGAGATAAGTAGATTGGTAAATAATGTCTTGATGGCGTGTGATCTACAATAGTGAGATTCAACAGATGTAAATGAACAGGTGTGATTTACCTGAGTGTGTTCTAAGAACTGGAATAAAGAACTTGGTGGATAACTGTTTTTTCTTATAATTCTTACCTTCCCCCTGATCCTTTCCCACATTGTTGTTTGTCCAGTGCAGTATCTAAGGATGAAGTTGTCCTGTTCCACTTAGTTACTCATGTAGTAAAATCTCTAATGAAAGTATCTTACATCCTAGAGTTTCAAATATCAATATTGTAAGCCAGCAAATGACCGATGGTAGCATATTGACAGTGAGGGGGGCTTCTTAGAAACATGCATGTAACAAAAAAAAGTGTCTGAAAAATGTAGGGTTTTAATAAGCTTTCAGATAATAATTTCTGTAATATTTCCAATTGGGCTCGAACTATCACACATTACTCTGTATATTAGTCTTACGGAGAACAAAAACGTAAAGTTGACATCTGCTAGCTTAGCCTCTTACCTTCGTATTTTCAATATATTTTTCCGCCAATTGTCTTGATCTCGCTGCTACTTCCTCCCTTTGTTTGGTACCGCAGGTGTTTGCCTCTCCTTTGATAAATTCTCTTCCATTTGAAGATTATTGATAGTTTTCTTTACACAACCACAACCTACAATGTTTGTGGACATATCAACACAACCTTCGTAACAGCGACATTGTGTTAGCTGAAATCAGGGTCATCAAAATTTGAAATACGTTTAGAATGCCAACATTATGAGCCAAAGGGTAAAAATACCTGTATTGGAATTAATATCGCACTAAAGCACAGTAGTACTGTCATAGCATTACAGTCGAGTTTGTGGTGTACGAGAATGGGCAAAGCTAGTTTTGGAGTTTACTTTATAAGTTGCATATGGTGTCATACTGGACAAAGTGTTGTATGGAAACATATTTTTATTCCGGACAAAGTGTTGTATGGAAACAAATTTTTATTCCGGACAAAGTGGCGTATGGAAATGAACTGGAGAGTACAAAGAGGGTTTTGGAAATGTTCTCAAACTTTATTCGTCGTTTTCGCAGGGACGGGGTGAGTTTGGAATAATGTTTTTCTTGCCAGAATGATGGCTTGAACCTACACACATAGATGGCAGTGTTACCCCATTTTTTTTCATGTTTTTGGGCATGGTGGTGTAAGGAAATGGACAACTCATGTATGAAAACACAGCATTGAAATTGTGCTTGCAAAGGCCATGCAAATTATAAAAGCGTCCTGAAAATGGAGAATTATGAATTAAATATCAAAATTTTTACAAAAAAAAAAAATTAAATACACCACATTAAAACATTGTATTTAAAAATGAATGAAGCTAGAGTTTACCATACATAACACTTATTACAAACAGATTTAGTGGCCTACCACCCAGGAACGGAGAGGTGATTGGAGGGGAGGGGGAGGAATATGCACCCCTGGCCTGCTGGCTGAAAAGTGGAGGATTGACCGCCACCTTCCCCTTCCCCCCATACTCGGCGCCTAAGTCTTGATTTATCATGCACCAAACATATGTGGGACCAGATGGATACCAGTTTCCTCCGATGTTTAAATGTTTGTTTTTTGGAGTGTAATTTGCAACAGCTGTGGGAAAATCTGCTGCAGAATTGCGTACGGCATTGTTTCTGTTCCATTTATAGTTGTATTGACACGTGTACTGAGGGACACTGTCGTCCAATAAGGTACTAAATTTTCCTTATTCTGTACTACCGGTCGGTGTAAAATGTTCTGTAGCAGTGATATTGTAATCATTATTCATAACAACATTTCGTTTGAATCCTACCATTGTCTCTTAGATACGAAAATTTCTATGGCAGTAAGTATATTTTCATAAATGTTACACTCTGCGTATCTGACTTCGAAATAGCTGGTGCTGTTGTGCAAGTGGCTTAAAAGTGTTAAAGAGGCTAAAATTATTTTCAAAATGTTTCGTTGTGGTAAGAATAGCCTAGAATTAATAAAAAACAGGGGGAAAGGACTTTTCAAAAATGTATGAAACAATAGAAATTTAAAATTCGTATACTTTTTTTTCTCGCAAGTATCTTAAAATTGAACAAATCTAATACATAATGATACAGGTACAAATAATTGTTAATATTATTATAATGTGAGAGGAAAAAGATACATAGTGAGAAGATGGGGTAGTGCTGGAGAAAGAAGAACCAACAGCATAGGGCGAAGCATTGAAATTGGTTCGTGGTCCCTAGAAGACCCTAATGGAAAAAGAAGAAGAAGAAGACTGTAATGAAAAGTGTTCTTTTGAAATTTGTTATGCGGTTCGCTCGTATAGGAATTTTAACTTTTCAGATAATATTTAAAGTCAAGATATCTAGAAGTGATACACTTACCATAAGCGACCCAAGCGAGGATTTCAAATAAATTGCTACATGTCACTACTACGACTTCAATAAATACTCGGCTGAAACCAAACTTTGTGTTTACATAACTTTCTTGAAATTTGTACGAATCAAGGTCTTAAGTCAAAATTCACACATGTATGCTGGAAGTATTATCATTATTTCTATTAAATGCATTTTAGTAAAATTATCATAGATATCGTGTCACAGCACTACAAAATATCCTCAAACAATAAAACAATTTTTTTGCTCCGGGATAACCCTAATGTCCCTGTTTTGTTTTAAAACAATATTATTAGCAGTTTACAAAATTGGTGGTTTTAGTCTACTTTCCGAATGAAAGAAAGGCTTATGAGATCTCTTTCATGTCGTGTTTCTGTGTGTGGGTGTGTATCTGTGCATGTGTGTCACCTCCCTCTTTTTAAATTTTGAATGCGTGAACATAATTTCACCAAACTCGGTACATATAGTACTTAATGAGGACATCAAAATTTTTATAGTTTTTGGCTATTCAGGGAACTTACTTTCAAAATGGCGGATATTTTTTACATTTGTGGTGATATGTCACATCTCGGGAAACATTAATTCGCTTCCTACAAAAAACGGCAAACCAGTAGTACAGCGGCAAGTGATGTAAATGCGTGTATTTTAAGAACGTCAGACTTTTATTTTTAAAATGGCGGCCATATAGCCATTTTAGCTTAAAATGCTGTATCGTAGAAACCATTAATCAATTCCAACTCAATTTTGTATGCTGGCGGTATATAGTAGAACTACCAAATGCGTCAACATAAAGCATCTTTCGTCCGCCATGTTTCAAGATACACCATATCACGGGAGACAACTAACCGATTCCTACCAAATTTGGCAATCTAATAGTACTGCTGCAGGTGGTGTAAACTAGTATGTTTTAAACAGTTCAGGAGCTTTTTTTTTTTCAAACGGGTGGCTATACAACATTTTTAGCTAAGTATATTTTATTTACGAAGCAAATTTTAACTTAAGTCTCGTCTTGACCACTTTTGCATAAATTCTTTGTTTTTGTGTCATGATTTCGGATTCATAGTAATTACTGACGACGTACGATCATAGAAAATTAAATTTACGACTTTTTTCATATTTGTGTGTTATCTGCTTGCTGTAAAAAGTCGAGAAAATAATATTAATATTTTATTAATAAGTTCTCGACTTTTTGCAACAAGCAGATATCACAATTAAAATTGCGAACAAAAATATTAAATAACTAGTAAAATGTAAATTTTCTATAACCGTACATTGTCAATAATTATATGAATCCGAAATTATGACAAAAATAAATAATTTCTGCAAAAGGGATGTATCCGAGCCTTAACTATATATGTTGGTATTATCTATTACAGACGTGAAATTTGTCTATACAGAGCCTCATTTCCCCACCATTTGTAAGATAGCCCCACATGAAAAAAGTGCAATTAATTAAATGTTGTCTCTTCTCCAAACTAGCTCAGGGTATCACAACGAGATAATGCCAGGGCGTCCATGGTTAAAGTTAGCAGGGTTAAGTTCAAGTTGAAAAAGTTGTCTCTACTTCTTTAACTATTAGTTCGATGACTTATCTTAATAGTATTTCATGTGAAGAAATTTGTAAGTTCTCGAAGTTCTGGTCGACCTGGCCGTTGGCATTAGCATGCGCCTGGGTGCAGCAGGACATCTTCTCACGACGCGGGATTCGCTAATTAGTCTCCCGGGCCTATAATACCAATATAGTCCATTCACGGTTTCTTCGGCCTTTTTGAAGTAAACCTTTGAAAAATCTCTCCATGTATGACGTTTAGTTATTTCCTAAATACGCCCTGTATCACAAGCGTTTTATACTTGTGTTCATAAAAGTTACTTTTTTGCTGTTAAATTGAAATGTAATTCATATTTTATCTATAAATTATCATGCTTCATTTATAAATAATCTTAATGAAAATCAGGAAGAAAATAGGTATGTTGGTAGTGTCTAGTGAGAAAGAAGTCCTTATACAAAATACTGTTACACTGAGTGCGCACGAATGTGGTGCTTTGTCTCCCTGGCGTAATTCTCCAGGATTAGTTAAGCTTAGTTTGCACGAGGTGGAGGAAAATCCTGGAAGTAGAACTTTAGCAGGACTTCAGAAAAGGCTGAAGTAACCGTGAGTGGACTTATACAATCGCAGCACATAGGCCTACTTACACACCACGGAAGATCGACATATTTAACCTTGTAAAATAACGCGGGCGGCGACCGATACAGGCTTGCTTCTTGCAAATCTTGCTCTGGCGTCTTTGTCTCCTTTGACTGTTTGCAGGTGCCAACTAAACTAAACTAAAAATTCCCACGGGTTGAACCCACGTGGATCAGCGTCCTGCCGTCGAAAACCAATATGGCTAAAATCCCATTCAAAAACTTGGTTAAATAACGCCGACGAAAAGTGACCGATCACGAGGGCACTAGATGCAAGAATTACTCATCACATCACTTAGTTACTATGGCAACGGATCAACATCTGTTCAGAAACTACGGCATTGTAAACGCATTACAAATACGACATGCTCGAAAGATACATAAATGTGTTGCTAAACAAAATAAATTAGAAAATTATATGATAAGCGAATTTACATAGTAATTGATATAATTAATGTACCAATCAAAATAACATACATAATATCATATTACGTCTTGGAAATACACAAATAAGTAAATAATTAATGTTATGCATATGGCTCAAATTGATGACGTTGTACAGGTTCTGTGCGCTGCTTCACCGATGGAGTATGTACATAAGCTTCGGCGCAGGTACTACTGTATAATCGGGCGCGCTATTACACGTAATTATCACCAGCCTGATATCGCTGTTGTTTGTAGATAAAGCTACTATCATATGTTGCTCATATTGCTGAAACAGTCACTGGGATGTCTCGACATAATGGGTTTAAATGTGTGTCAGAAGCGAAACAATAATAGAAAAAAATTAAGAAGTCAAAATGTGTGATAGTTTTTATTAGAGCTTAATGGAAGATTCATACGGATCACAATCAAAAATTACGAACTGAGCTACTTACTTTTACACTTCTGTTATATTCAGCAGGTATAAAAGTTTTATTAAAATATTGTATCAATAAACCATGGGATCACGTGTTTAACATGTCATTAGGATGTGTTATTGATGTTCAAAAACCCCATAGGAATGACATTCGGGAATTTAATATTTAATAACGGCAGCAAATAAACCATAGCAACGAAATGAATATTGTTCTGTATTTACCGCGAAGTTACACGTTTTCTGTGACTCCATTCTGTCCTGCATTAGATAGTATTTTTAATTGGTCCCACACACCCTTCCAACGATTCGATACTTTCCTTAGATGCAGAAGAACAATAGGCAAATTATTTAGTTTGGCATTGCACATCCTAATCGATATGCCCAATCTCATGCAATTTAAGGTACCACAGACTGGACATCTTACAAGTTATGGATTTCTGTCCCCGGTATTCTAATCTAAGACAGAATGAACAGCTGTGTCGATATACGTTATTGCAGAGTTTTGTTGTCCGCCACATAAAATTTAGAAAATAACATAAAAACAAATCACGAGAAATTAGTAAAATAAAAACCATACAATCTAATCTGTTGTCAAGCATATGCAACAATAATCCAAATATCAAAAACATGATACGGGTTAAAACCAAAACTAGAGGAGTACAAGTATTAAAAACAGCAAAAAAAGAATATTAATGAAAATATTTTTAATTAAAGGAAGAATTGGATGTAACCTAAAATACAATTCATTGCACTGACAAGTTATTTTACAATGTTGCATTCAATGAAACATACTTATTGCCAATACAAAATATTTTCTTGTAAGTGAGCTGTAAATAGAAGTAAAACTATTCGTATTTGTTTCACGTTAATAAACTTTTCCTGTGAATTATTGTCAGTTTCTCTGTTTTAAATACGTATGTTAACAAAATTTAAGCGTCGTTAATATGCTAACACCAACTCTCAATGTTCTATAAAATCCCACGTGAATAATAAATTTTAGTATATGTAAAATAAACGTCACATATTTCCTCCTCTTCCATTATTTAGAGTCCCCTATATACAATGAATATTTTGTGAAATTTGGAAAAACGTAAAAACTTGGCTTTTATCATATCATCCAATCTCCCAAACAAAATAAAACAGGACCTTGGATACCTCTTTTCAGTCGTCCAGAGAGCTATTTGGTGTATCTTTACGAGAATATTTTGTAAGGATATGTTCTACTTATCGTGTCTCTTGCTTTGCAAACGTAGAAACTTTCTGCATTCAACGTCCAAGAGCAACAGCTCTTGCAGGTGAACTTGTGATCACAGATACATTAGGCAGCTTCATTGTGCTGGTATTCGTAAACATAATCAGGATTGATTCAATTGCTTTGTAACGGTTTATACTTTCATACACACGACATTTAGAAAAATCACGCGTATTGCATAGCTTTCTTTGGTTTTGTTTCTGCCGTCTATCTCATGGTGACTGGGTATTTAATGTAACTACAGTAGTGGTGTAATTTGATTCACCGTTACCTGTGCATTTTAAAGCAGTCATTAGATTCGTCTTTTGCCTACTACGTATCCTTCCACCATATGCAAAAATTAAAATTAGCATGTACATAATGACTGGTACTTACAAGTATGTCAGGTGACACTGGAATAGTTTGGCACATAAATATGCATTACTATTAAGTCAGGTCATCTATAACGAGTATAAGACACATTTCAGTTGACATCAACTAACAAATGTTATTTGATAAGACGCTAGGGCATAAATTCAGCTTACTACCAACATAATTGTAGGCATGCTCTACAAATAAATGAAGTTACGAGCAAAGAATATTTTAAAATATTTATTTCAAAACTGTTTAGCCAAATTTTCATCAGTTATATACAACTTGGCTGCACAACGATATGGTTACAACACTATCGTTTGTTACGTATTCTTTCATGGTAATGTATTTTGTTACGTTCTGTCCCCAACTGCTGTAAATGTATTTCACTAAGTAAACTTTCTTCTATAAAGCGAATATTTAAAATAATATATTTAAAAAAAAAATGGAATATTACCTTTAACAAAATAGAGTCACGTAAACGTTGGCAACACTTTAATTACTTGTTCAATGGCCACAAACAAATGCTTTAAAAATATAAAAATTTAATAAATGAGAACTAACAGGCAGAAAGTTTAACGCATTTTGAGACGTCGTGTTAGCAAAAATTCTACCCATATTGTTGAATTGCGACGAGCTTTTATTTTGACTTACATTCCCTTTGTCTTCTTTGTTTACTCTCTCGGGCTTTGATGATTAATGTCGGAACAGAAATGTTGTCATATTTGTTTAAGGAAGTGGTACGTTATCATTTGTCCATCTGATGTAATTTGATGAAGGTAGAACATTATGGCACGTCAGTGCCGTTGTTCCCGTGAAACACGCGTATATAACTGGTGTTGAGTGAGTTGCGCCATATGTGATAAAAACGGACTGCGCTGAGTGACGATGACTCAGGCTTATGAGGTGCGCTGATGCAATCTGGGCCGCTACTGGTATAACACTTCGAGCACGCTGTAGTAGTACAGTACCTATATATAGCGCGGGCGGTACACACCGACTAGCAGACGACAGGAGTGCTCCGAGTGTCGCAGAGGGAACTTCACGCAGACTATTGTAAGTAGCTATACCATACGTGGTGATATAGGCCGTTCACGGTACAGTGAGCACTTTTGAAGCCCTAGTTACTTTTTTTCTTCCAACCACTTCATATCTTTGCACCACCTGTTAATGTGAACCCTGCCGTGTGAGTAATAAACTCAGTGTATACATTCACCATGCCCAAAACCAAAAGTCCGAGATCACAATGAAACATATTTATTTGTTATTATGTCTGATATAACAGATTCAAAAAGTGCTCACTTTACTGTGAACGGCCTATACACGCTACCATCATTTACAACTGTCGTACTATGCAATTTAATGTGAATATAAGAAATAACGGACTCTGTTTTGTAGTTCCTCCACAAGATGGCAGTTACCTACAAGAGCACGCTACTAGTTTCCAGTCCGCGCCGCGGGTTTTTCTAAGACTACCATATGGCCTTATTGGTGTACATCGCCTTATTTGGTCCATGTACCTTACGTATTTTCATGAGTATTGACAAAATGCAAATTACAAAGACATATCATCGATTTTGTAAACAACATCGGTTACGTGACCATTTTGTTAACATAAAGTTTCGATAGACAGCTTGACCACTGACGTCAGCTCAGAGTGAATGCTGGGAGTGATCAGATGTGTTTGCACAAACGTCGATTGTTTTGCCGTAAGGTTCACGTTCCAGCGTGTTTGTGACAGTGAGAACCAAAAGTATATATTTATTTCACACTGAATAGCAATGTCATCATAGCTATGTATTACAACTATGCAAAGATATTCACTTCTGTAGATTTTACTACACGAAAGTAATCACACAGAAAATCCCACTTCTTCTCACCTGCAGTTCTAGCCATTGTAAGTTATGGTAAAAATTTTTAAAAGCTATTTTGTAAATACTTCCTCACCGAATTATTTCATTTTAAAAGGGGTTGTCTTTGTATTTCATAACAGTTATTGATATGAGAAAAGTAATAGTTTATCTAACATACCGATTTATTGTAACCTGCAAGATTGTATAAGCAAGCGGAGTCGTCAATATTATTTAAAAATCAACGCCTAGTTTTAAGAAAATATGGTTGAGAATATTATATTATAATAGTGGCGTAAGGTCGTCTTACAATCCATTTGTATTTCCATATCGGCAAATCAAATCGGCAGAGAACAACATAAATCACTCGTTTTAAATAAATAACCCCTATACACTGCAGTACTTGATACCTTATCTGGAACATTCTTTGAACGTTTATTACGAACAGCTATTTTGCTGCACATTTGTTTGGTTTTTTTAATTGTATTATCGCTATTACTAGCAAGTATTTATTAGTAAGGGTCCACTAAACTAGAAAATCATGGGGAAATCTAATTTTTCAATGAAATTTAGGTGCGTATTTATATAACTTTCCATCGACGGCTTACGTTTCACATTGCTTTTATCCTGTTGTTCCTTTAAACGATGTAAAAATTGTGCGTGTAAATGAGTTTGTCAACGAGCTTATAATCAATATTTTAATGGTGTCATAAATATGAAGGGATTTGATAGAGCTCGTGTATAGTTATAAATAATAAGTGCAAGTGTCCTACCATCTACGAAGTGGTTATAAAGCACATATCGTGTACGATCGAGTGTTAATTTTGGGTTGTTCGTTAATGATCACATTTCATGTTTCAGTACGAATTTCAATTCTTATTCAAATTACTACCATAGTTGTAAGAACTCTGAAGTAGTCGAGTTCCGTAACACTAAAACAAATTTAAGAACTCGTGTAGTTATTACTGTAAATAATAATTTATATTTGAATCAAAGTTTTATCAAGAGGTATTTTATATTATGGTATTTAGCTGTGCTACATTTGTTTGTGAAACTGACTAAATTATTCGACATATCCAGAAATTTGTTTGGTGTGTCAGGAAAAAAATTTATTTCGTGCTTGACAGCCCCTACAGTGACGAACATTGATCACGAAACGTGAAAATGTGATCTGGCTTGGCCAGCCGGATGTAGACGCCCGTTCTTATGAATAACACTTTATGTAAATTTATATTTAATATCACAAATGTTATGCAGAATGCGGACAAAAATACTTGTTTATGTCACTTATATTCACATATTTTATCTCATGGAGTGTGTGTATATATTTTTTATCTGATATATATATGTATATATATATGTATATATATATATATATATATATATATATATATATATATGATAAAGCTGTTATATATATGGTAAAGCTGTTTTATCAAATAAAATATTCCTTGCGTGGTTTGTGCAAAATCAACGTATACGTATAGTGTCCAGTATTGAGTGCGTGAATATGCAGTCTCATCTATTGGAACACGGCCTCAGTTACCCCCAGCGCAGGAGTGTTGCCCACCAACCAGGCGTTAAACTATTTCTTTTAAAAATTGCGAGCGCGAATCCTTCGTAACTGGCGCAGTTAAGAGTAGCGACACAAGGAGATCTTTTTAGTAAACTGTTAGTAAGGAGAAATATAACTACATATGCATTTATGCGAGGGAGCCTATAATTTATATTATTGTTACCCAAATGACCAATAGAGTCAGTTACGGCGATCGGCGCAGGATTCTTCTTGGCGACTCCTTAGTCCGTCTTGCTCTGTCTGCATCATAGTATAGAGAGATAACACTTTTCAAGTTGTTCCATTGTCTTGTATTGTCCCTGGACCTTACGTAGTCGTGCCTTGGTTCCCAGTCCGGTGGAGAGGATTCTCGTCTCCAACCAGCAGGCTTGGGCAACAGCATCCCATGCTGCCCACTGGCATCACTGTACTTGCGTACGTGAGATGGCGCGTTCAGGCAGGCCGTCGAACTAAATACTGCACTACCCACCCTATCATAACAGTGCGCAAGAAACGAAATTTAGTCTTACCTCTTCTTAAATCCACCTGAACGTTTATACCATCAGACAAAACTCGGGAGTTGGTGACATTTGTGGTTTGTTTGTGTTTATTGGAAATAGTTCCAAACAAAATACTTAAGGGTTTATTTTTTAATTTTGATGCGAAAATTCAAGATAATGTATAATTTTTTTTTTTAATTTTGAGTTACTACATAACACTTTATAAGCTTCTTCAAAACATTCTTTCTTAACTTTTTCAGTGTCAAGTAATGGTCGTAATTTTTACTATGCGAAATAAAAAATTAACCACTCGAATTAAATACCTTATTTTCATTTCAATCTCAAGCAATACTGATCACAGCAATCCTTTCCATGCCTAATTTCAACTCGAACCACTATGTAATAATTTATACCGCACACTCAACCTAGTACTCGACATAAAATTTCAGTTATAAAAGTAGGTTTTGAAGTGTAGCGGAACTCCTCAATCTGGTCATTTACATTACAGACACTCAAATTTCGGTTGAGTATCGTTCGGTGATGTAAAAAGTAAACACCAATTTCCATTCGTGCACTGTAACAACTTCGTTAAGTAACGTAAGACGTGCGAGGAAGGAGATATTTATGCCCCGCGTACGGTGCCAGAGTTATGAGTAACTCAGATTTACGTAATCTCTCCGGTATACGTATGACTGTAGATATGCACTTGTACTTCTAGAGGGTTTAGTGGATATTGAATACAGTGTAGAGACACGAAGTGTAACAGATGTAGGAACTTCTGTGTGTTACAGAAGAACACTCACAAATAACACAACTCTCATTTGTAAAACACAATAGATAGCACTAGGACCAACATCTACTTACTACTGAAATAATTACTCCGCAGAGACGTTGCAATGAAAATGTGAAATTTAATTAAGATTCTGATAGCTAAATTATTTCAGACAGGGATAATGTAATCAAATTGCTGACTAGACTTTATTTGTGGCCTCAGAATCGCTATCCTCTCTCATGGCTGAAGTGTTCCATTTACTTCATGCCTGGCAGTTAAAATTCCTAACTACCGGAAAAATAAATGTAATTAATTTGTTTCTCTGCTCCAGACTAGCTCAGTGTTTTAAACAAAAAGACAAATAATGCCAGGGTATTCGTAGTTAAATTAAATAAGCTTCAGTTCACCTCGAAAAGAGTCCGTCTCTACTACTTAATAAAATAACTCGTAGGCTTGGCTGATTAGTTGATTTAAAACGAAGAATTTTGAAGTTCTCTAAGTTCTTGGCGATCTCGTTGTCGACAGTTGTACCCCCCTGGATGCAATAGGACCTCTCATAGTGGGCTTCCCTATTTAGGCTCTGGGCCTGTAGTGCTATTACAGTCCCAGAACATTATAGCTCACCGCGGTACCTCAAACTAATTATCTGAAAAATATATGCTGGTGGCGACCGATAAAGGCTTGCTCCTTCTTAATATCACCTCGCGTCTTCATCTCCTTCTAGACGGCCTGTATTGAGGTTCGAACTCGGGTCCTTCTAATAAAACTAAACTCTGCGTGCTGAACCCACGCGGGTTAGCATCCTGCCTTCGAACACTAAGATAGCTAGAAATTCCCCTCAAACACTTAATTATTTAACGCCGCATAAAACTGACCTATCACCAGAGTGCTAGAGGCAAGAATTACTCATCACGTCTCTGAGTTACTATGGCAACGGATCAACAACTGCTCAGGTACTAGGGCCTAAACACATTATAAAAACAAACAAACTGGAAAAACATAAATGTGTTTACGAGAAAAATAAACTAAACATTAAACTAGCAGTGAAATTACATACCAATTAACATAATTAATGTGTCAATGGAAAATAGCATCAATGAAATCAGATTACATCTTGCAAATGCATAAATAATTAAAATCTTCATATGGCCCAATTTTACGACGTTACAGTACACTTTTAATTTATTATTTACTTATTCTTTTAAGTATTAATCCGATTTGTGTCTTGGAAAACTTATTTAAAAAAATGTAATGCATCACCATTATCTGAATTATTCAATGTAACTAGGGGGAAATTTTTATTCGTGGAAGTTATCTTCTTTCACACTTCTAAGAAATATGTCGGGATTTGTCATAGCTTTCAAATCATTCTGATAATAAGCACTTGGGTTACATACCATATTGCTCCCTTTCAAACTATCATACATTGTATGTTAACTTTCCTTTCGTATTAAATCACCGAGATGAACTCCGTTTAGCTAGGATTCGAACATGTCTCCTCTCGATTTGGAGGCGACTGACGCCTTGGAAACCCCAAATCATAGAGATAATCTAACTTGAAAAAATAGAACATGTTAGAATACTTAATTTAAATAAGAGAACGAAAAATTACAAAGAGTGAAATATATCTAATTTTAACGTAAGTGTAGTAAAGAAAATGCTTATAAACTGATATAGAGTATTGCGTATTAAAGCCAGCTTGTAACGTTTGGTTCAACAGTCTGTCTTGGTTCCTCCTACCTTCTTGTGCCCCAGCTATCGGTACTGCATTCGCCTGCAGCCAGCTCAACAAACAGTCAACACGCGACCAATGGGGGCCGAAAGTCCAATTTCAATATTAGATAAACAAATCGAAACTAGCTAATCCACAATCGACCTTTAATTTTTGGGTCAATCACAGGCGTTTATCATAAACATGTATCGCTTCATCTATGATAGTTACTTTACTTTAAAGGTCTTTCCACTCTTCAGCGTTTGGTTGTCGTATATTCTCTCTCCGTCATTTTCTGCCTTATAAATCTTCCTCCTTCAGGCCACTGTCCTTCCTCATTGTATACATTCCAGCCCTCCTTGTTGGCCTTGACCATTTGAGCTCCCTTCTTCCTCATGGTGACCGCACTGGAAGAATCTACCACAGTCTTCTCCCACACGTTCATCTGATGAGGCCATACCACTGAACGGCTCTTCTCTAAAGCATTTCTGAAATTATATCTTAAGTTCACCATATATATAATTTATTTATTTTTGCTTCATCCATTCTCGATATCCTATCTCATAGTGCTACATACTGCATACAGGGTTCATGCTCTGTTTCTGCTCTATACAATTTTAACAAAAGTGCAGCCACAAAAGTTTACGTAGCGACTCCATACTTCCTTATTAATGCTTTAAATTTTAGATGTTACACCTTCATTTCTCCCGTTCTAGAGTTCCATCTCCGTAATTTAACATGAAATGAGAGTATTATATAAAATGTATGGTAGTAAGAAAGGGAACAATTTGGTATGTAACCCAAGTGCTTATTGCCATGTTAGTGATTTTGTCCATAGTTGAATATTTATTAGCAGATAGAAAAAAAAATTGTATAAATTACTTTATAGTCTACTCGCGGTTTCGTCACACTTTTTGAATCAAACCTTTGAAAAATCATCCCATATATGACGTGTTTAGTTATTTCCTAAATAGGTATGCTATGTATTACAAGTGTTTTATACTTCTGTTAACATGAAAGCATCTAATTTCTGTTAAATATAACTTTCATTTATGCTTAATTTATACATTATAATGGCGTAATATTCTAAACTTGGTAAATTTTCCTTTCAATGAGGCAGAGTAATATCCTGAAATTACAAATTTTAGCAGGTTGTCAGAAAAGTTGGAAGTAGCTGATCCCGAAAAATGTATAATTCTGTTTGTTTGTCATATCTGCTCACGTCACGAAGGTTTACAGTTCCAGCAGCATAATTGTAATGGCTATTTTTTTTACAGAAGCATCTTCATATTGAGATGCGCCAACGGGAGCAACCAGTTCTTGTGCTGGCTCTGAACTGCGGAGGAGTTAGTGCAACACAGAAAGAGCCTACCTCTTCAGCTCCACCACCACCACTTCCAACAGAATGGCACCGTTCACCCAACCACCGTTGTCACCAGAAACCTCATCACTTTAATCACTTTGGCCTGCATCACTTTGGTCCTTATCACTTTGGTCCTCATCACTTTGGTCCTCATCACTTTGGTCCTCATCACTTTGGCCCCCGTCACTTTGGTCCTCATCGCTTTGGCCCCCATCACTTTGGCCCCCATCACTTTGGTCCCCATCACTTTGGTCCCCATCACTTTGGCCCCCATTACTTTGGCCCCCATCACTTTGGCCCCCATCGCTTCGACCCTGATCACCATGGTCGTCACCATGATCCACCACCATGATCTCAAAGAAAGGTAAGACTTCACTTTTCAACAACAATTACAGCTAATTGTTGCAATTGAAATATATATTTTCTTCAAAGTCTGTACAAGGAAATAAAATTCACAAATATTTCAATTTACCTTTAATCGATAAGAGGGCAGTGCTTCACTTCATTGGTATTTCAACTGAATTTATCAAATACTTGTAACTTTAATAACTTTATAATTATACTTATTTGATCACTTCATTTGTTTAGTCATACATTGGTGTCAATACGTACACAATACCTCAGCAGTCTTTACAGAAAGTGTTACAATGTATAAATTCCTTTAGAGAAATAACCTGAGGGTCATAGTTGCCTTGGAGTGAAGTGGAGATATTTGAGAGCTGGTGGGGGTAAAGTGAGGTGAGGACGGAGCAGCGCCGGAATACCGGGCGGGGGAAACGCCCGAGAAAATCCGCCAACCAGTGGCATCGTCCAGTACGATTACTATTTGCGAAAATCTGGGAGCCACCCCGCCGGGAATCGAACCCGGTTCGCTAGGGGGGGGGGCGAGTAGTCTGGCCGTTATACCACCGCGGCCCCTGTTGCCTTGAAGTAGCATCACATAGCGAGGACGGGCTGTAAGCGTACACTAGTCCAGTGCTGTACATCTTTTCAAGAATTTCTTTGACAAAAGAATGTGCCCTACTTGGTTAAAAGGATTTTATTCCTGGGATTTGCGAACATTATTCAGGACCTACACAAACTGGCGCAGTGTTGCTGTCAGGAAAAGAAATAATAATTAAACAGAGCACATGTCGCCACGAACGGATACATAACCACATGGAAAGTTGGCAGAGCGTACGTTCCTTCTAAACTAATTCAACAGGGGACTGGTGAGAGAGAAATGAGTGCACGCAATTAATGTATTTACTGTTGTTTCTAAGCCAAATAAATGTATTTTAAAAGACACTAAAACATCACATTGACTGTTTCTTAAACAGTTTTCTGCTGAAATATTACTTTACATTATCAAAACCATCTTTGAATACTTTCTGGAATCAAAACGTAGCTCAGGTCTCCTGTGAGCAGATACAAGCTTACTTACAGAACTAAACTATACTAACGATGATGTAAACATTTCTTTTATCACACAGTGCTAATGAAACTACACAAATTACACACCAAAACATTATTACATTGCCTGCAATGCCGCTGTCTTTAGCTTTTTATTTTTTGACTCATATGATCTCAGCTGTGACAACAGTTTTGACTCTTCCATCTGTTGCAAGTAATCCAGGTAATCCAGTACTTACATCAGAATACTATTTGCATAATACAGCAGAGGAAATATACAGTGCTCAATAAGTAAATCCATTACACACTTAGCATTCACCCTTACGAGAGCGAGAGTGGTAAAAAAATTCCTTGTAGAGTAAATATTTGGCCAAGCAATACAGTCTCTTGGAAACTAGTTTAGATTAACAGTAGAAGCATCGCTCCCCAGATATTTGTCCTGTACCGTAATATATTTAACACGCCTGTGATTGATCACTTCCATTGTCATTATCACAATGGGTGTCATCAGCATCTGATTAATTATGGGGGGGGGGGGGGGCAATGCTAGACAAAAATATTTTGAGTATAGGGTAGAAAGGGGGTGAATAAAATGTATAATTGAAATAATTTAACTAAAATGTATATAAGGTAAATGCACTAACGTTTGTGAAAAATGCAACACCAAGAAGGATACATGTGATTTAAATGAACTTTACACCACTGATTGGGTATATTGCAATACACGCTTGATTAGGATTACAGAACTATACATGACCTCTGTCCTTGAGAAGTCAGTATGATGTGAAGTCCCCACGTGCTGCAATCAGAGCCCCTAAACGTTGTGGCATTGAATCAAAGAGGACCTGGATATGTTTCTGGGGAATTTCCCTCTACGCGGTTTGTATGCAAGTCCACAAAGCAACAACAGTAGTTGCTGGAGGACCGTGACGAACAAGTTGCTGATCAACTATATCCCAGATATGTTCAATGGGTGACAAGTCAGGAGAACGTGCAGGCCAAGGAAGCAGTGGCACCTGTTGTTCATTGAAGAAGTCTTACACATTCCTCGCCACATGGGGCCGGAAATAGTCTTGCTGAAATATGGAATATGGAGTAGCCTGAAGGAGAGGCAGTACCTCGGGCTCTAAAACCTCCCTGGTGTCAATACTTATGAGTCGAGATCGCATGTTGTATCAAATAGCGCTCTACAACTGAATAATTGAGGTATATCCCGTACTGCCATTCCAAAGCAGCGCACAGTATGAGAAAGATCCCTCTACTTAAGAAAAGCGTAGATAAACTCGATTGTATTTAAACCAAACCGACGCAACTCCAAATTCCATCTGCAAAACTATATTTAACTATATGTCCAAAACAGTTCATTATTGCTTCCTCAATAACTGACACTGGTTGTAAATCTTCGTGCAAACATAATACATACAACGCACAGTCCAATAGTGTAAAATAAACTACGCCCGAACCGTTGGGTGTTTTCAACACAGCGTTTCGTGGTACAGCAATTTATTATCAACTTGGTGGTCTGCTGCGTCGTAAACAGTTACATAGTTTAACGACATTATTTTTTACCGTCTCTTGTATTAAGGTTTTTATAGGGTCCGACTAAACCAGAAAATAAAACTTGCACAAGTGGCGTCGTAATACTACCAGTTCTCGTACCGTCACCAAAATCCAATACCTACAGTTTCTTGCGCAAGAAAACTCCGATAGACAGATAGCCTCTAGAACTATGCGATGCAGTTCCATTTCCTGAAGTCCGAAAATTTGCTGGGGAAATTTTACTCACCAGTAAAATATATGACCCGACACTCAAAATTGTATAAAGACTCAAAGTCAGTGACTATAGGCTGTTCACGATAAAGTGAGCACTTTTTAAGGCCCCCCCCCCCCCCAACAGGCATTAACTGCTAATAAATATATCTCGTTGTAGCCCCAGGCATTAAATTTTGATGGTGGTGAATTGTGTGCACTGTGTTTATTGGTCACATTGCAATGTTTATATTAAAAAGCAGCAGAAAAATGGAAATTGGATGAAAGGAAAAATTTATAAGGGCCTTAAAAAGTGCTCGATTTACCATGAACAGCCTATAACAACCAAAACGATGACAACTACCCAAACCCGACGAACAGCATTTAAAAATCACTTCGGCCTCCCGACACTCCAGCCGACACCGCACTTGGCACTAACTTGTGGAGAGCTCATTTCCACTTAGTTCTTGCTGGAGGTCAACCACGATCCACTCCGGTAACGGACAACAAACAGCGCTACTTCTATGTTTTAAGTGTAAGTCCGAGGGAAGGACGGGAGCTAAGTGCGTCTCAGGGCTAGGCCCCATGCGTCTACAGGAAAGGGAATCCATGCAAGGAGGCATGCATCGCGGCAGAGAGGGATTGGGTAGCCATGGCCACGATTTGGGGCCATGACTACCTCCTTAGGTGTACCTGTAGAGTAGTAGCTTTGGGGAAGTTGGGGGTAAAAGTGAATGTGGGAGCGGATTCGGATTCGGAGGAGCCATCATGTTGTGATGTCACCCGACCGCCATCTTGGGTGTCATAGACCTTTTACCACATACCTATATGACCTATGACCTTGACCATAAAAGCCTAAAAAAATCTCAAAACAATCCTTAAAAAATCCCAATAAATTCCAACAAATTCTAAAAACTTCCAAAAAAGTATTATAAAAAGTATTTAAATTTATTTAAAAATATTAAATAGGATCTTAAAAAATTACCCATTTTTTCTGGAGCAGGCGAGAGGGATCAGCGACCCAGGTGACCGGGATCAGTAGGAACTATTTATTACCTTTACCTTAGAACTTGACCTTTGACCTTGAAAATGCAAAAAAAATTTAAAAATTTTAAATATACAAAAAATTACAAAAAGTCCCAAAAATATTTTATTAAAACTTATTTAAGAACTTATTTTAAAAAAATTATTCAAATTTATTTTTAAAATATTTAAATTTCTGGAGGTCCCCCACCATCACCAAACATTTTAGATGGCTGGCCTTCACCTCCTCGCCCATACCCAGTCAGCCATCTTGGTAGGCGACCGCCCTCTTGGTAGACTTTACCTGCCCTCCATCTTGGAAGCAAGTGCCTATTAGCAATTTAACTTTAACCTTTGACCCTTGACCCATTACCTTGACCTTGACTGCATGATCTTGAATGACTTTGAAAACAAAAATAGGATAAAAAGTCCATCAAAGTCAGCAAACATAGTACATTGCAGACTCATACCGCCATGTTAGATCCAGACTACCTTGACCTTGACCCCCTGACCTTGAATGATCTTGAAAACAAAAGCTCGAGAAAAAATACATAAAATTCAGCAAGCACAGTAAATTAAAGACTACTGCCACCATGTTAGGTGCAAACTTCCTCAACATTTACCCTATTACCTTGAATGACCTTGAAAACAATAACTCGAACAAAAATACATAAATGTCATCAAGCATATGACATTGCAGACAACAGCCACCATATTAGAAGCCTGATACCTCAACCATGACCCGATGACCTTGAATGACCTTGAAAATAAAAACTCGATAAACAAGGCCTTGAAGTCATCAATCATTTTACATTTCAGACAACTACCACTATATTAGATGCAGACTACCTCAACCTTAACCTCATGGCCTTGAATAACCTCGAAAACTAGAGCTCGAGAAAAAATATGTAATGTCAGCAAGCAATAATATGTACATTACAGGCTACTGCTACCATGTTGGATGCAGGCAACCTCGACCTTGACCCCATGACCTGGAAAACAAAAACTTGAGAAAAAATACACAAAAGTCGATAAGCCTATTATGTTACTGACTACTATGTTAATGTCTAAATTTCACTGCCAAGCAAGCTGTCGTCATTTATAATTGTAGACATAAAATACCTGCATTTTTTTCATCCAATTTTTTAAAATATTTTTTCAATCAGTGGCATAGCTATATGCAAGATATAGGACTTTGACTACATGCGTAATTTATTAAATATTGTAAATACATATATTTTTTAATAAAAACTTTAAGGCCGATGAAGGATACAATGTACATAAATAAAGAGAAAATTATTTTATACTAATAATGGGTTATTATTATTTTGTGATTGAATTTCCAGAAGAAAAGTAGATCATCGCTTCATCTAATATAACCCCGATCCTTAAGTTCTCTTATGATCTAAACCATCTCTTTCATGTTCGAGTAATCACCACGTTTTTACTTATCGAGCAAGCCTGTCTAAAAATTTGTTGGGAAATTCGGCAAACATATAGTTAGTATGACCGGCGTCTTCTGCCTTCTTCGCAGCACTTGTCAAAGGAAACTCGTTGGGGAAATATGTGGAAAGGTCGAGGAAATCATCATCATCTTCAACACTATCACTGTTGCCATAGTCATCAGAAATGCAGTCTTCATGTTCGTCTTCACTTCCTGCTTCATCCTCAATATCGTTTACTTTTCGTTGTAGCGGAAGTTGTATGATCATCAGTATTTATAGCTGATGACAGTTTATTTTGAAGTTTTTCGACTTCACGCGAACATCTTGCAAATGTACCTTCTGCACAAACCGACTGTACTGCACTCATTCCGTCTTTAGCATTAACTGCATCGTCATAATCACATGCGGAAACATTAACCTTCGAAGTAGCATGAGGTATTGATGACAACACTTGCTGGCTCCCAATAGACGAACATTCTCGGCAGACAGCGATGAACTGATCGAACCAATGCCTCCAGCAAGAATACGTATCGGTAGAGTAACATCTTGCTTAACGATCTGTATGTTACCACTGCAATCTTCTGGAGTAGGTGGAGTAGGTGGAGAAAGTGGAGCTGGTGGAGCAGGTGGAATATATGTAGCAAGTTAAGCAAGTGGAGCTGGTGGAGCAAGTGGAGCAGGTGGAGCAGGTGGAGCAAGTGGAGCAGGTGGAGCAAGGGGAGCAAGTGGATTAAGTGGAGTAGCTTGTAGATTGCACAGTTTCGGTGCTGAAAATTTTAGAATTCTCGTTAAAGCATCACTCCGATAAAACGACCTCTGGCAGAATTTGCATTTAAAAGCCACACTCAAACTTTTCATTCCACAGGTCGTTATTTCATGTCGTCGTAAATTCCGGAAAACTGTATATGCTTTACCACAGAAGCGAGAAAGTAGTTGCATCATGCATTTTACGTCCGTACTGTTCCAAGTCTAGAATGATACTGAAACTAAAATGTATAAAAGTAGCATAATTATACCTTTCTCACCTTCACATGCCAACGCACATTTTGAGAATAGGTGAGAACTCGATCGCAGAATTGGCACTGGCGACAACCAGTTAGCAATGATGCAGGTCACAGCCCCATGGTCGTCGAAGTCAAAAGTCAGCCCTCTGTATTAAAAATTAATTTTCACAGATTGGGAGCACTCTGAGAAAACCCAAACATTCGTTCGTCCCAGAACAAAACACACAGGTATAAAATTTATTCTATACATAATTATGCATATTCCTATATTAAGCCCATAAATAAATAATTATGTATAATCCTATATTATATATAAAAATATACATAATTATGCATATTCCTATATTATATATAATGATGTACACAAATATGTATATTCCCATATATATATGATAGTACCTGCGTGTATACCGACTTAAATATTTGCTCGATAAGCAAACACGTGGGGATTATTCCAACATGAAAAGGTGGTTTCGATCATAAGAGAACTTAAGGATCGGGGTTATATCAGATGATGCGATGACCTGCTTTCTTCTAAAAATGTAATTACAAATACTGTTATAAAATAATTGTTTTTCTTTATTTTTGTGCATTGTATCCTATTATCGGCCTTAAAGTTCTAATAAAAAAAATAGGTATTTAAAATCTTTAATAAATTACGAATGTAGTCAAGTCCTGCATCATGCGTGCAGCTATACCACTGATAAGAAAAAAATATTTAAAAAAAATGGGTTGGGAAAATTAAAGTTTTTGTATGTCTATAATTATATGTGACGACAGCTTGCTTTTATGTATTTTTTCAAGTTTTTGTTTTCAAGGTCATGGGGTCGAGGTAGTGGGTCAGGAGTCAAGGGTCATAGGTCAAAGTGTAGTTTCTAATGGGCACTGGATTCCTAGATGGAAGACAGGTGATGTCTACCAAGATGGCGTCCACCTACCAAGATGGCGGTCACTTACGAAGATGTCGGTCGCCTACCAAGGTGGTTGACTGGGTATGGGCGACGGGGTGAAGGCCAGCCGACTAATTTGTTAGGGGAGGGGAGGTGGGTGGACCCTCCAGAAATTTAATTATTTTAAAATACTTTTTAATATTTTTTAAATAATCATTAATAATAATTGTTTAAATAATTTTAATAATATTCTGTGAGGATTTTTTTTTTGGAATTTCTTGTGATTTCTTTAAATTTTTCGAATTTTTTTGCATTTTCAAGATCAAAGGTCAAGGTCAAAGTTTAAACGTCATAGTCCTGCTCTTTTGACCCTGGGTCATTGATCCCTCTCGCCTGCTCCAGGAAAAACGGGTAATTTCTGATAATCCTTTTAAAAATAATTTCTTTAAAATTTTTTTCGTAATTATTTAACATTTGAAATTTTTTGAGAATTTTTGAGGATTTTTGGTATTTTTTAGGGTTTTTGGAGTCAAAGGTCCCCAGGGTCAAGGTCAAGGTCAAATGTTATATGGGTCAGGGGCGAAAAGTTAATGACATCACAATGTGGCGGCTCCCCCGAATCCGAATCCGCTCCCCCATCCCATGTCCCCAACTTCCCCAAACCCTACTATTGTAGTTAACCTATAACTAAGACGTGAAAGAGAAAACCATAATATACACCACCAAAACCCCATTTCGACAGGAAAGAATTCACAGTTGTTGCATGCAGTAATATAAAATGGTACAGGAGGCGTATAGGTAGGCACCATCTATGAATGTCACTATTTTACAAGTGCTCATAGACATTGCCCTTATTTTTAAATAGGTTGCCTTGTGTAAAAGACATTGTCATACGAGACTGAATCCCTAGCTGCTCCTTCTCACCCCTACCTCCTCAAGTGTCACAACATGATATTTCTGACACACAAGTTGCTCCATATTCTAAGTTTAGTTCTCAGTGAAAGCGATTTTTATTAAAATTATCTCTTTCACAATTGCTTAACTCCGTCGATAATTTTCAAATACGCAAACTCTGATGTGAACATTTGTTAGAGATTAGCATCCAACTGAAAGTATATAAGAAACCATATGACTTTCCTTTGTTCCAGATTACAGCATTAACTCAACAATCCTGAAGAGGGATGGTGTGGTAATCAGCTGAGACTTTTCACCCATGCACATGAATAATGGCGTGCAAAAAAATTATCTTTCTAGTTTATTTATACTGATTGAATATTTATGTTGACTACATACTGTATAGTGCATTGTACTGAAACGTAATAAAGCACCTAATAATGGCAAGTTTATTATTTACATTTTCGTATTTAAACCTGCTAATAATGTTGAATTTTCTTCCACACGAACTTTGGAAATATCAATCATAGAAGGCGTAAAATCTGTTTTACATACCTACTAATCTGTTCCGGATAAATTTCCAGCCCTGAAGAATTTGGTAAATTAAAAATAATTGTTCTCCGGATACCATCAGCTAAAAACGCCCATGCTAGAATGTATAAAGATATTAGTATCTACTGCTTCAATAAATGTAGCAAATGTGTTTCTCCAGTTAGCAGCCCTCGCCTTAAACTCTAGGGATGGAATATGTGGAAATTCCACAAGTCCAGCAACTTGTGATCTCATCCTGTGCCTGGGAAAACTTTCTGACCCCTGAAACTTCTCCCACAACTACTGACCTCTGCATCACTGTTCGCTTAACTGACGGGAAGTAGAGCCATGTCGTTTTCCCTGTGGGCTACTGCAGGAATTTATGATGGTTCCCAGAGGAGGGATTCTGATTATTTGGTGATGCGAGTACCACCCATAAGGACATCCTCTCCAGTGCTCCTGCCGATTATACAACAGCCCCTTCTCAACTTTGTGATGTGCTGCTGGGTTGGGGTAAAAGAAGTTTCCGGCCCCTTTGCTCCTACTTCCCATTCTCCTGCTGGTCGTCGGTGGTATCCTGGTGTCTGCTAAGCTGGGGGTTGTTTGGGCATTGGCTATACCATTGATATGTTTTCACTTCACAGAAGCAACACGGCATCTTAGGTGGCTGTGATTTGTCCCACTAAACAAACAACCTTGTTCCACTTTTGCTCGCACTCGCGATGTTGCCATTTCTACGCACACAACTGTGACTATAACCTGTAGCTGTTAATTTGTCCCGTTTTTGTCCGAATTGTTTGGTTTTGTGCACGTCTACCGATTCGCCCCACTCTTCTTCTCCGTCACCGTGGTGCCATTGTGCAGCTCCAGTCGAAAACAGTGCACAAGATGCACTTTGTGGTTTATGAAGGCTGTGACTTTCTCCCCTAGCTGTTGTTCCTGTAGGGTCAACTTACTTTACGCCTGAATGGAAGCGAAAGTGCCCCCAAAATTGTACTGAAACGAGTGTAAAAACTCCACCCATGTTAGGCCATAATGGTTTATGGAACGCCACCACTCCTTTATGTTGCCCTCCAGCTGTTTTCCAACACAACCTGACCATTCATCCTCGTAAACTCCATACCGCTGAAGCTGTGTTGTGCAATCATATACAAATGCTGCTGGATCCTCATTCAGTACTCCTGAGAACGTCGGTAGGGTCTGTAATATGGTTGATGTTGGTCGGTTAACAGCTTCCGGTCGTTTGGTGGTTGCTACCGATGTGGTTTCTTGTTATTTTTCATTGCTTTGTGGCCAACTGCGGTTCCCGTCTTGTATACTGCTGCAAGGTTGCATCAATGTCATTGGTGTTGCTGCAGGAAAAGGGGTGGTATATTTGGCAACATTGCGGGTAGATGAGGTGTGAACATTGGCATTGGGTAGGATGCTGGAACTCGTGGTAGGTACGGTGTAGGTAGTATGATTGGAAGAGGCACTAAGGGTAGGGTTGGCACTGGTGTTGACTGGTTATCCGGCGCTGGTGTATTTACAGGTGTCAAGTGCGCGCTGTGGGCGTGTGACACTGTTTTGTTAGCATCCTTGGTCGTCGTACAGTTCGACACATGAAGTGCGCAACCTGCGCTGTTAGGCTCTCACTTGTTGATCGGCACCACTTATGCACCGTGATTCCACAACTGTTTCACTGTTGACTCACGTCACCAACTTCCACCTTGCATCCCGTTCGTTCACAAGCATTGACATGTTGTTGCAGTTCTGTAAAAAACTATCCCAATTATATGGGGCGTTATTTTATGGCTTCAACTGTATGTTGCACTGCCTGCATTCAAAACCGAGCCAATTTATGGTGATACTGCATGTTACACTTTTCGCAGCTAAGGAGTATTGTTCCTTGGCCCGTACACAACAAATAATTGCACCAACTCGGTTGCTAATAGTTCGGAAAATTTTGTAGAGGCTTTTGTTCCGAAATGTTTGTGTTGTCACTGTCACACTGTACCCATTTTTCCTCGTCACTGTTCCTCTCGCGATTGCTCGCAATGCGTCTTACTTTGGCATTGGCAGTAAGTAGTGCCTCGCTCGTACCTCGAGATGAAGTCTTCCGGCATTGGGCGCCAGCAACTCGGACACCAGAGCACTGGGGCGCTGTGTGATGTCTGACCAGTCATTGTTTACAAACATGGATCACTGCTCGCGACATGGCTGCGCGCACTGTGTGCGGAAGCATGGTGTTGAAGGGGAGGAGCACCTTCCCCTTATGTGGCAGGACCCCTCTGCGACAGCTAGGGGCGATGACCAGTCGGCATAGGAGCGGGCAACATGTGACCCAGATTGCGACGATTGATGCTGCTCCCAGCTGACAGTGAGATGTGGGTGGAGGGGAGGTAGCGCTGGTGTGCTTTCCCCCTGGCGCCGGTGAGGTGGTGGTGGGTCTGACGTCACTCGGCCGCTCCAAGATGGCCGGTATCCTGCACCTGCTCCTTCCTCGTCACCACAATGGCGGCAGCTCCCTGTTTCCGTGCGCTTTTTCCAGCTGACCTCGTGGCGGCACACTTCCTGGCATCTTGTAGGTATCTGGAAGGTGTCCAAATGCTGCTGTCTGCTTGTTATGACGTCCACATTGTTCCTACATTGTGGGTAATGGGAAAGATTGACAGGAATGTAGTTGAGCAGGTTTTTGAAACTTTATTTTTTTGCGGGAAATTGACAATTTTTGGAGTTCATAATTCTGGATAGCAGAAGGATTTCTCAACTAAATTGGGCAACATTTGATGGAATGGAGCTGGTCGGAAAGGGGTTAGTGAGGTTTTTGAGAAGCGGTAAAAAAATTTCACTAGGAAAAGGTGTTGGAAATATGATGTTACCTGGGCGCCAGGCATTATTCGCCAAATAATGCAGTGAAGTTGTTGGAGAGCTGACTCTTCTTCTCAGGATTGTGTGTCAACGACCAAAGGAGCAGGCAATACTATGTCTACCGGCTCTATTTACCGTTACAACTATCAACTGTGGAGGTACATAAATGAAGACTTACATAATTATTCTCTCTATTAAAAATTTAGTTTTCGCACTATCCAAAAAAAGAGAATCAGACAAAATGTGTTATCAACTTTTTAAATCAATATGGATCTCTAGAAGGTGATGCAATTCTCTTTCGAAAATTGATACTGAAAAGTACGAAACATATTTAAGAATAATTCAAGAATATCACAACCTCTCTTCAATCGATGGTAAAATCAATGAAGAAATGCTTAATTAATCAATAAGCCAAGATGTGGTGTTAAAGACAATATATTTGGTAGCTACTCAACTACCACAGATGGAATAAAAAACATTAAAATGGAATTTTGCACATGCAAACAAATCAATTACAAAGTTAGCTTAAGAGGCTTTTAACATTTGGCAAAAACACTCAAATTTGAATTTTGTTTATGATACAAAAATTTCAGACATAGTTATATCATACAAAGAACGTCAACATAAATATCACAGATTAAGTGGATTTTGTCCGTATACATTATTTCAGCATGGTAGTGCACTAGCCCATGCATTTTTTCCAAATCAACAAAATAGTCTTGTTGGAATTCATATCAATAGGCAGGATTGGTATAGTGATGGAAAAATACTCCTGAAAATAAAGTTAATTTATTAGCAGTTTTGATCCACGAAATTGGGCGTGCATTAGGTCTTCAACAAACAAATAATAAAAATGCAATAATGTATCCAATTCTCAATAATGATTTGGTTGATTTGCAACCAGATGATATCCAAAATATTCTAAACTTTTGAGCCACCACTACAAAATAATTTTTAAGATGAACCAATTGATTTATGCAAAGACGGATATATAAAAACATTTTTTAAATTATTGCTGGTGATTTATATACACATTTTACAATAAAAATGTTTGGACAAAAAGTTTGAATGACAAGAAAAAAATCAATAGGCCATTTCCGATAAGAAATTGGTTTAAATTTCTACCGAACAATTTAAATAATTTTTTTTATATTCCAAAGACCATCAGGCGAGTTAGTTTTGTTCGTTGATAACAAAATTTATATGGTTGATTATCCTAGTTATAAACTTATTGGTGGTTATCCAAAAGGATTTTCTTCATTTGGATTAAGAGATGAATATAAAATAAATGCTATTTTTATTTCATATTCGGGGAAAACTTTTATCTTCTACCAAAAGTTGTATTATGCAGAAATAAATTAATGTCATTTTTCCATGTTTGGTATAAACTGTGAATTTTATAATGGAGTTATAAATAAAATGAAAGATATTGTCAATTATTTAGCAAATTTAACTCCTTAAGAGCTATATAATTACTATATATATATATATATATATATATAAATTTTATGTAAATATAGGAGTGTACAAATTGGTCACACCTTCAAATATGCAACCACACACAATATTTATCAATGAATTTCGTCTATATTTTATACAATTATATTCTTAAATTTTTAATTTCCTTTATAAAAAAGAATATATATAAAAAACATATTTCCCTGCATACAAAATGGCCGAATCACTAGAGAAACAACTAGAAAAGCTAAAACTAGGAAATGATAATACAGAATGGCTACATTATTTCATTTTAACAATTAAATTTTTAAAAATAAAAAGATAAACACTGTTTTAGATGAGAAAAATGAACCTTATTTTTGTGATAAAAATGTTGCTGAAATTTTAGAATATCGAAATATAAATGGCACTCTCTATATAAAAGTGTCTCCAAAATATATAAAATTTCTTTCAGAAATAAGTGGTGTCCAAAATGGATACCACCTCTCTTATAAATAAGGTAAAGCTATTTTTTTTATCTGAACCTGGTTTATATGAGATTATTTTTCGCTCACACTGTAACATTTCCAAAGCTTTTAAAAGATGGATATTTGAAGATGTTATTCCATCAATTATAAAACATGGGGAATATAAAATTCAAAAAGATGCAATTCAATTATATAAAGACCAAATAGAGCACATTAAAAATAATGAACAAAATTAAAGATGACCAACTTGATCATCTAAGAGATATAAATTAAATTAAAGATAAACGTATATAAAATTTAAGAGAATCTGTTCATATGGCATTAGATGGAATAAATCTCAGAAATGAGGTAATCAGAGAAATGATCTCTCATGTTGTACCACAAGCACAAAATCAAAATTTAAATCCAACTTTTATTCTTCTAAAATTATTTCATGATAATTGTGAATTTGATTACTATGTGATTAGAGCTCAAACAAAATTTGTTCAAAGACAATTATATAGAATTGAAGATAGGCACCCAAATTGTGAAGAATTATTGAGATTTGATTATTTCCAAATTCCATAAATTTATATCAAAGAATGAAGGAAACAACGAATGATCACATTGAATGTTTTTGTAACTATTTTAATATTGTCGGAAATAATTATACTCAGCAACAACCTATTAATGATATTAATATTCTTGGTCAAATTGAGTAATAAGCAGTGCTATATTTATCAATGAATTTGGGCTATATTTAATAAAATTATTTTATTTAATTTGTAATTTTCTTTATAAAAAAAGATATATAAAAACATATTTCCCGGTATACAAAATGGCCGAATCACAAGAAATACCAACTAGAGAACCTACAGCTAGAAGATGACAATAAAATTACTACATTATTTGATTTAAATAATTTAACTTTTAACAGTAAAAATGTTAAGATTGTGATAGATGATAAAAATGAGCCCTGGTTTTGTGGTAAAGATGTCACTGAAATATTAGAGTATTCGAACACAAAAAAAAAACTTTACAAAATTATGTTCTGCCAAAATATAAAGTATTTTTATAAGAATTAGTTGGAACCCAAATTGGGTCCCAACTCGATTATAATAGTGGTAAAGCATTTTACACAAATGAACCAGGTTTATAGAAATTTATTTTTAGTTCGCATACTGAAATAGTTACAGATTTTAAAACACTGGTATTGGAAGTTCTCCCTTCAATTAGAAATTATGGCTCTTTTAAATTACAAAAAAACCATTGAGTTACAATACCAGCACATAAAAATGATAGCACATGAATCTGAACAGCTCGCTTTAGAAAATAAAAAACTTGAGCATTTTAACATGAGTATGAAAAATTCTATAGACAAAGTTAAACAGAAAACAAAAAAAATGGTTATATATACATTGCAACATCTAAACGATATGCTTCAATTAATAATTTTTAAGCTGCAAAAAATGATTATTTTGTCACCAGAAATGCAAATTTCAATTCTTCGCACAATGAAAAATATAAATTTTATATTTGTTTCCATAAGAAAGTTTACAATGTAAACAAAACAAAAAAACTAATTCATGAATCACTCGATGATTTTCGTGATTAAAAGAACAAAGAAATATTTGTTTTGCATTACACTCATTTGCTTGAAAATGTAGAATCAGTAATTGAAGACATGAATAAACATTTTGATTACATCAATAATTTAACCAAAATCATTTAGGGAAAAACCATCAGTCCACCCTAGCGGCTTTCGGCCCTCTTCCTTTGTGAAGGCTGTGCTTTCACGCACCTCGGTGAATTCATCCATCTAGGCGTGCGCTAAATTAATTGTGGGCTGGGGAGCACCCAAGCGGAATTGGCTCATCATGACCGAGATAATAATAATTTCATTGGCATGTTGATGTGTACCCATAGTAACAATAAAAGCAAGTTTGCAGTGAACTTGCCTCTTTTATTCAGTAGTGACAGTGTCCAAGCCACATGTATTTTATCACGTGCTTATTTTCAAAGTGATGTTTAGTAAAAGTTTAGTATTGCCTACATGTTTGTAGGTACGCACAGGTGAGACGGACACACTGAACCCACAGAATCCCTGAGAACACAGAGTGTCAATAGTGCGGTGATAGGGGTAAGCACCGCTGGCGCCCATATTACCAGTAAGTATTTGTGTCATCGTTCATCTCGTGCCTCACCCGACTGCGTCACCGTGTTTCGACGATACCAAGTTTATTTACCTTTTGTTGTATAGAGTATTTCACTATACAAAATATTCAAGGAAGGTTATGCAGTATAGGTTAATGTACAGTGTATTGTTTTATGCGCAGTCATTTACTCAGAGAATCAACTTTACTGGTACTCGGTACTCAGTTCTCATTTTAGTGAAAAAAATTGGCAGTTATCTACGAATCTAATCGACCCATCCCCAGTATTCTGCTTTAAAATGTTTTAGTGCCAAAACAAAAATGCACATCAAGTACCCAAAAAAACACATTTTGCAAGACATTTATGAGTCATATTTATCATTACAATGTACAGTTATTTTCACTGCAGTTTTTGTGGGCAACAATACAAATTCTGTCACATCCAATTGTCAGTTTAATGTGCATGCCATTACTCAACTCTTTTGAAAGTACTCATCTAAACAGCGAGTCAAGAGCTGATTGCAACATGTACTTATGAAACAAAACATTAGCCTATATCACAACAGCTTTACAGTAATCTCTCCCTTAGAATCTTAAAGGGGGCTTATTCTAAGTTTTTAGTTTCATTTCCTCTCAACAAAAATATTCGTGATTCCTACAATTTTCGTTTACTAACGAAAGGAGCTATTCTATGCGCATTCTAGTGTTTGTTTTATGTCACTATGTTCGTTATGAAACTCGAAATGAAAACAAAGCATTTGGGCCTTTATTACAAAGTTTTATTATAAAAACTTGGCTGGTGTGTGTAACAGATTGTATTTTTGTGAATGTGAAAGAAGAGAATCGTGATGTAATGTGGCTTCATGCATTACAGGAACATAAAATTATATTTCAGAAAAAAATAAATTAAAAGCACCAATTAACCTTTCAGTTTTAATTTGTGAACTATGTAAGCATCAGTGTCGGCTGACTATTGTGAGGGAATTTATTATATTACTAAAGTTGTTTATAATGAAATTTATTCCAAAAATTTGCTTTGAACAATGTAGTTCATAAGTCACAAGGTAGGGGGTACTGACTGTAAATAATTCTTGGTGGTTTACAATCAAAATACTCTCTCTCGGAAATAATTGAGTAAAAATCCATATAATTGACGCGTGCCACTTATACAACATATTTAATGCGATTACAACTCATAGCCAAGAGTACCTTTACCACCACTACAAACGTGAGTGACACATTGCCTACCCTACAGGCAGCAGGAACTTGTGAACAAAATTCTCGTTGCCTGGAGGAAATGTAACCAGGCCCGCACGCCATCGCCTTTACCCCGTGCTGAGAGCCAACAAGCTGCTCAGACCTCGGACAAGCAGAGCGCCATCGAAGAGGCACGAAGCAGAAATGCTGACCAGAGTTTTACCATCCCAACCATGGCAGAGGGACTTCACACCCTCTCTGCACACCACGCCAGCAGCCTACAAGCTTCCACTATGTAAGTCCGGACGCTGCCGGCCTCGGGAGTAACGAGCTAAGCTGTCTTGGGATGAACATCGCGCTCGTGACTGCTCGTTCGCTGGGAACTGCCCGCGAGTTGAGGGACAGCGAAAGCGCATCTGCGAGTGCGAAGGGACCATGGCAGCTTGGGAGGACGACTATCCGCAACTCGTAGCGTCCTCAGGTGGTGGATAGGGGATCCCCAGGCTCCGGAGTGGCTGGGAATAATCAAATACCAGCCCGCGAACCAACTGGCTGGTGCGAGAGCGCTGTCGTCGTGGACGTCTGGAACCTGGACAGCTAAGTACGAGATGGCGAATCGCATCTGCTGGGGGTAGCCCAACGATCAAGGCGGTGAGGGGGACATCGAGGTGCTAAAAAAATGCTAAGTGTAGCGATCATCACTGCTGAATTCTGCGGGCTGCCGACTGCAGGTGCGTGATGAATGGATTGGAATGTATCGGACCTTGGAAGCACCCCGATGTCAGCCTTCACTCCTAGGCCAGCAGATTCGACCCCACCACTGGTAGGCCCCGGAAGTCTCGCGTTTCCCAGACCGACGGGATATTTTGGCGGAAGGGGAGGTGGTTACTCCCCTAAAAGAACTCTCCCCACCTTCACCCATGGATTGGAGATATTGGCATCGGCACGGAAGGGCAAAGATGGAGTCTGTGTAATGGCTGAGCTGCCCAGTTTTCCGAAGCACTCGACGAGAAGAAAAAGGGGGGGGGGGGCTGCATCCTCAGTTGATGTCGGTACTGTAGTGCTGGTTCGCCTACACAGAAGTATTGACAGTAGCTCAATTTCAAGGGCGCCTACGCCCACACGATGACTGTCATCGGCGGGGGGAGGGGTCCTGTTATGTCCCCCGCAATACACACCAACTGTGATATCATTTCATTTTACCCTGCATCAAATCAACAGAAGTCATTCTTCCCGAACTAACAAATACCCTACTTTATCCAGCCCTAGTCCAGTTAAAATGAATTATTTTATCCTCCGTGACTGTCGCATAGATTTTCCACAGCACTCTCTGCTTTGCCTCGTTTGCTATGCTCTTCCATCTACAACCTTCTTCTTTCGGGGTGTGCACACGACTACAATTGCGGCTGTTGCACTATAACACTGCTTAGCCGCGATGCATACGCCCATTAAAATTAAACCGTACCTAAGGCATAAAGGGCTTGCCCTGAGATGCATCCCATTCTCCAACCGACTTAGCTACTAACATGCATGCCGGAGGGCACACAGAACTGTGAAGGTGCTCAGGATGGCTAACAGGACTTGGGGGGCACGCCAGAAAAAAAATTGCCTCGGGAGTCATTCTTACGCATCTTCTCTCGCGACATCCAGCACTGACTCAGTGCTGCGACCTCCAGAGATCTTTGAAACTTCAAGTACGCCCCTCAGCTACTTACTACATCTCGACGACCAACAAACACGTACATACGCATTCAACTTCACTTTGTCTCCTCTAAGACACCTTTTACTTAGCAGTAACTTTAATTAATTTGTATTAATCTAGAACCAGTATTCCCCTTTTTAACTTAGAATCAAGTCGCCGACACCTGGATCCGCAGGTAACTTCATTCCTCCACGGTTTCATAGGAAGTAGCACAGGTCACGTGTTTATTGAACATTCAACAAACACTCATTGTTCTCTACCTTTCTGTTTTTCATTTCCAGGGTATTTGTTTAAACCAAGTTAGCCTGACTATGGAACCCTTTCAGGTCTCTGAACGTTAGAAGACATACACATTAGACGGCTACCTGTTTCTTCCCAGTCTCACATTAGCACTAAGTCAGTGCTCGTGGAGGAGAAACAGCGATGCCACAACCACTAGAAACACCGTATCGGGAGTGGCGACAGACTCTGTTATTTCTCATCACTCGCACTAAGCCAGTGCCCAGTAACCGTAGCCTGAAGTTTTGCCGTTCAACATAGTGTGCACGCTCAACCAGTAGGCACTTGGCGGCCCCCACGGTTCCACGTCCCTGATCAGCCCACATACTGCAGGGGATCAGTGGGGACTCTTATCGAGCTTGTGCCGGCAAGTCACTATTAGGTTACACTGTCGAACCTTCCTGTCTAAGTGCATCATGTAGGCTGTCAAAATTTTGCCCTATGTCTCATGAAATGAGGAGTGGTAGATAAAGTAAGGAACAATTCCTGGCTCACTGTGCTCTCAAACTGTGGATCGCACTACCAGGAGAGGCAGGTGGAACGAGATCGCACTACCGAAGACGCCAGGCAGTCGCGCCTGCTCTGGTTCTGGTAATTGACTTCCCACCTTCTATACACATATATCATAAGCGTCACCCTGTGGTGAAAGGGTTTCTGACCAGAACCGAAGTGCGACTAGGCTGGAACCTCAACTTTTGGACCAAGGAAACACACCTGTGAAACCACCAGTTCGGCCTACGCCGAATTCACCGCGTCTAGGTTAAACCTACCCCGACTACAACGCCCAAGAAGGAGTGAGTAAGTACTAACCAACACCCCTCGCCTCACGCTGACTATCTAAATCAAAATACCCCGTTTTTAATCTAGCAGACAAAATCCTTAACTAACGTGCCAAGTCAGTCTAATCGGGCACACGTCAAGAGATCTTTTCTAGCGCCCAACGTGGGCCGCAAGACGAATAGCTGTGCGCAGTAAACGGCACGAACTAGACCGACCATACACCAAGAACTAAGGATCGAAACAATCAGTCAAGCGGATTTCGGTGTCCCCAAAACACCCAGTGGTGCCCTTAACCGCTACCACGTCAGATGCTGACATTAATGCCGCCACCGGCGAAAACCTAAATAACGAGCACGACTCATCCTAACATAGTGTAGCCTTGCCGACTGTCCAGGTCATGGCACACTAAGAATAAAATGCACCTATTGCACAAAACTCTTTCGTTATACCTGCATAGACTGGCCTGAAGAGGCCTGGAATACAGACGGATTAGAGTACCACTGTACAGCTTGCTGTCAAGAACCCACAAGTTTCTGCAATGAGATTACATGTCACGGTCGAAGCATTAATCGCATCGGATGAACGACGTGCAGTGAGCCCTATCACCACCTATGTATAGGGTGGCCAGACGAACGTGTTTCTATGCCCGGGATGGTCTACCAGTGTGAGATATGCCGAACAAAGCACTTCTCTCAATCCCGCATATCCAAGCCATCCCAGATACATATACAACCCAGCACGGCACCTGGCCATCCAGCAACCGGTAGAGACGACAACATACAGATTTCTGAGTTTGCAAGTCACCCACACGAAGACCTAGTAGCATTCACGTAGGAATGCGAAAAAGAATTCAAAGAAACAGACCTACCACCGAAACAATGGGTCGACAGGGCCCAATTACATTTGAAGGGCCTTGCCCTTACATGGTGGGAAAGATACAGAGAATTCTTAACGAACTGGAAGCAGTTCAGTAATCGTATAGCGGCGGGATTCATTGGTGAGGAGGTGTTGGCTAGACTAATGACGCAGTTTTACTGCTAGTCCCAGGTACTTAACGAAGCAGAAATATTCATATGAAGTAAGAAACAAATGTTTCGACGTGTGTTCCCCAGAGTAGACGAAGCTACCGCCGTTCGTTCCATAAGTCGAATGCTACTGCCGAATCTCAGGAACGTACTCATGATAGCTAGACCCACCACAGTGCACGAACTGGTTGATTGAGCCCGAGAAGCTGAGCAAAACTTTGCAGCACAGGCGAGTCTCAATAAAACAGTATCAGCCAAGGTCCCTGAGGTACGAACACCACCGGTTGCGTCCCTTAAAGACGTGCCAACATCAACCCCTCGCATGGCATTCGTTCCCAAATGTTGGTTCTGTCTGGAGAACCACTGGAACAAGGACTGTTCTCGGAAACCAGGAGGAACTGCCGTTCCACCAAACCGAGTTGACACAATGCCGTCAAATATCCCCACGCGACCAGATGGAAAACACCGACGTCGGGGTACGAAGCGGGCAGCCACCCCGGTTTACAAGAGCCCATCCTCCAGGGATTAAGTGAGGAAATACTGATTCCCATAGCTCCATGCATAGAGGCGGAGGTAAATAACGACAGGGTATTAGCCTTACTTGACTCAGCGGCCACTGGAAATTTTATCAGAATAAATTTGCTAACACTAAGCCTGCTCGCCGAATTAAGACAACAAACCAAAATAGTAAGAATGGCGCAACCCAACTCCACCTTAGACGTAACCAGCCGAATTATCCTGAATATAAAAATTCAAAGTATTGCTACACCGACAGAATTTATTGTATCGCCAACCATGTCCGAATCAGTAATACTAGGGTGCCCGTGGCTCATCCGCCATCAATGCATTCTAGATCACGGACAACAAAGAGCCTATCTGGGAGAAACCAACCGGATTACTGTAAACTGAGATCAAAACCCAGACGATATCCCGCCAATGCCCATCGACACAATGAGTATTAACCAAGAACTCCAAGAACCAGATTTCTACCAACTAAAAGCCATACTTGAGGAGCACGCCCGAGCATTCGGAAGAGGAGGACTGCTACGACAAACACGTTCCATACAACATGAAATATTGCCTACAACTGATGTTCCAGCCTACAACTGTCCCTACTGAGTGTCATCCGGCCACCATGACCTCATCATGGAGCAGGTCAACGACATGAAGGATCAGAGGATTGTAGAGTCATCAAATTCTCCATATAACTCATACGTGGTCCTTGTACCTAAGAAAGATGGTAAATTGCAATTTTGCAAATTGATAAATGAAGTCACCCACCCAATCGCTCCCACGGCTATAGATTTGTCTCTTACTCTACTAAATATTTGAAAGGCCAAAATATTCAGTACTCTCGACATGGAGTCTAGATACTGGCAGATTGCGGTCCACCCAGACAGTAGCAAATATACGGCCTTTGCAACACCCGAGGGCAAAACCCTTCAATTTTGAGTAATGCCCCTTAGCTTGAAATACACCCCCACCAACACTAACGGTTAATGTCTGCGGAAGTATCAACAGGTTACATCGGCGAGTTGTTTCACCTATCTCGACGATGTAATAATATATTCTAATAGCTAGGAGGAACATCTAGGCCATCTGCAACGAGTATTGGAAAGACTCGAATTACATGGAATGACTCGCAAGCTGTCAAAATGCTTCTGCGGCAAGTCAATAGATTATCTGGGACACGTCATATCACCCGAGGGAAACTTTCTGCAACATAGTTTAATACGCACAATAGAAGTGCAAGAACCTTCAAATAAGCGACAGCTACGACGGTACCTGGGTCTATGTAATTGGCTATGTAATCGTTCCAAATACTGCGGAATATATGGCACCTCTACATCCACTCCTAGAGAAAGACACCCGTTGGCGAAGGGGCCCGGAACAAGCATTTTCAGACTTGAACAGCTTCAAAAATATCTACCAACTCCATTGACCACAAGGAGACAAGCCCTTAATACTACAAACAAGATGTGTGTCAGAATGGCCTGGGCGCAGTATTATACCAGCAAGATGTAGGACAACAAAGAGTATGCATCCACTCGCTTAAAAGAGACCGAGCAGTGCTACCACATCAATGAGCAGGAGTGCCTGGCCGTTAACTGGGAAGTAAAAAAATACATGTATTATCTCGGAGGGTAACACTTCATTCTACAAACCGACTCTAAAGCCCTACAATGACTACGTGAGTCCCGGAATTCGAAGGCCAAGCTTGGCCGGTGGGACATGTTCCTTACTGAGTTCGACTTCGATGTCCAACATTGCCCAGGTAAGACGAATGATCTGCCAGACGCCCTGTCTCGTTCTCCGACATTGGATGAGGAAGAAGAACAGGAGAAAATGTCTCCCCCTCCCCCCTTCAGATCGAAAGAAATCCGGAAGAACAAATCCGACTTCAACTTCAAATAACCCGCCAACAAAAAACCTTGAGCCAGCAGGACGACCCCGACATCCGACACCTACTACGGGAACAGCTCCAGCAGTTTGCACTATGGGATGACGTTGTGTGGACGTGTAGCGAACAGCCCAATAAGCAGTGGAAGATCTCGGTTCACCGCAACTACGTGCTGATATATGCTGGCACCATTACGACCATCCCCAAGCTGTCACCCGGGTACTAGGGAAACCCTGCTCGACATTAAAACCCATTAAAATTGGGATGGAATGATTTGCGATGTCCGGCAGTACGTCAGCCACTGTGCCACGTACTGCCGTGGCAAAGCCTACCCAGTTCCTCCTCTCACCGCAAAACCACGGAGACCCAAGACGGCCTGGACCCACATTGCTGCTGATCTGATGGGCCCATATCCATGTAGCACGAAAGGAAAACGTTACCTACTCGTGGTTGCAGATAAATTGACAAGATGGGTAGAGGCATTTCCTCTACCCAGCCAAGAAACCACCCCAATCGTGCTTAAAATGGAGACTGAGATTTTTGCACTATGGGGTTATCCAAAAGTCATACTGACAGACAATGGCAGACAGTTTACGAGCCATCAATGGCAAACCGCCTGTCAAGAGTGGGGGGTAGAGACCTGGACTACCCCTCCCTACCATCACCAAGCCAACTCCACTGAACGGAGGAACTAGGAGATCAACAAGTGCCTCCGTATCAGTGTGGGAAATTATCACAAGCATTGAGATAAGCAGATCCCTAACGTACTGTTTGCCCTTCGACACCATACCAACGAGGCCGTCAACACCAGTCCGAGCGTTCTACTCCTGGGACACACATTACGCCGACCAGGCGACTGGCAGTGGGAGAGTAAGCCCACTGATATGCCTCAACCTGAGGACATCCGGTTAGCAGCCCTGGCCCGCACCACACACACCCAGTAAGCCCAGGCTGCCTACATTTCTAAGAAATACCCCCAACCGAAAACAGGTGTAAGAGATTTTAACTTAGGAGAAGCCATCCTTCTGTGAAGTCACCCTCTCAACAAAGCCAAAGACAGTGACATATGCAGAACAATCACATTTAGGCTACATTAAATTCAAAATAATCCAGTACAATTTCACGTATAAAGAACCAAAGAGGTAAATGCACCCGTAATTAGTCACTCGACTACGTGCTAATTAACTTTTATTACAGCTGTAAAAAACTGTACGTCAGTAACTTTTTATAGACATTTTACACCTCACAGTTCAAGTGTTTCAGTAGCAGACAGCCCACTTAAGTAGGTAGCATTACGCATGAATGCTCACCCCAATGACACTAATGGCTACCATAAGTGAATCACGTAAAGACACTAGCCACAGTGCCAGTGATTAAGTTGAAGACAGAGACTTCAACATAACAAAGACATTTTAGCTTTTTATATTTTTATTAATATCCTTCACTTAAATCTGCCTTGATGTGTAGGTAAACCTATAAATGTCACCAATCATTTTGAAAGAGTTAATGTGAAAATTGCTTACACGAAGAATGCCGTTGTGTGTTTTCAGCACTTACAACATTCCAACGAAGATACACAGTGTATATACTAGCTGTTAGACCTAGAATATAAGATGGACTCCCGCAAGGAATAGTTAGATTAATTATTTTATGCTTTTCAGCATTAAATCTGATTTTATGTGTAGGCACACAAATATTATCATACGTTTTGAAAGGGTATATGTGAAGATCACCTATAGGCTGTTCATGGTAAAGTGAGCACTTTTTAAGGCCCTTCCAAAAGGCTTTAACCACTAATAAATATATCTTATTGCAGCATCGGCAAATTTTGAGGGTTGTGAAATGTATACACTGTGTTTACTCATCACAAAGCAATGTTTATATTAAAAAGCAGCAGGAAGATGGAAATAGGATGAAAGGAAAACAAGAAGGGCCTTAAAAAGTGCTCACTTTACCATGAACAGCCTATACAAGAAAGAATGTCTTTTGTAGGAGGGAATTTATATATGTATGCTTATATTTGTATATGCTTTTATTTGCAATATTTTGTGCACCAACTCATTATAACAACCAAAGACTCTGCTCCTCAAATCTGTTGCAAGATATTTTTAACTACCAATTTTGAGAGTTTATGTCTATTGAATTAAGGGACCAACGTGCGCACAATTTGCCGCGATAGTCATACCATGTAGTGAGTGTACTTGCTTTGTATTCGTATAACTGGTCAACCCAGGTGTTGAAGAGCCTGTGGTTGTCCACATCGCAATCTGTCACATGTAACTATTTAGCTTGCTGACAGACACAAAGGTTCCCTGGAAATATTTTCCTTTTTCTTTCTGAACTCACTACAGTAAGCTAAAGGATAGAAGTGGCATTTCCCCGCCTTCCACAAGTAAGGGTTGTACATATTCTAATTATTCTTCCTTTAATCCCTTCGTTTCGAAGTGCCATTGTTTTATATAATTTTTCTTTCAGATTTTTATGTACAATTCCATTGTAATATCTACCAGTGCTGTGCTGGTTTTTGTCAATGGCACACACATGAAATGTAGACCGGAGGGACACCTGACACATGCGGCTTCCTAACCCTGTAATCTTTGAAACACAAGGGCAATACACATTCTTGCTGCTTCAGTAAAGCCCAATCACAGCCACTCCACATGTTTCGCTTCGCCAGCCGAGCGACCAGAGCGCACAGTACACGCGCCGCTACAGCAGTTAAGCCACCCAAACTTAAGGGTCCTGCCTACCTGTCTGCAAATTTATTGTGCTATCTACCTCATCACATCTACTGACACCTACCCATACCTTCTAGACGTTCCAAAGGGGGCCTACGGCTTTCTACACCACCTTTTCCACGATGAGTCTTCATTGCAACGGAGGGGGGCGAATTGACGCATGCCGCTTATACAGCTAATCTAATACGATTAAGACTCATCACCAAGAGTGCCTCTTCCACCACTACAGACATGACACATTGCCTAACCTACATGCAGCAGAAAATTATGAGCGAATTCTGTTCACCGGGAGGATACGCAACCTGGCAGGCATGAAGCCCCCCTCCCCCTTTCCCATTGCTGAGAGTCAACAAGCTGCCCAGACTTCAGGCAAGGCCGAGCGCCACCGATGAGGCACGAAGCAGAAATGTTAACCAGTTTTTTCTCCCGCCAGACAAGGCAGAGGGACGTCACGCCCTCCCCTCACCTCGCACCGTCAGCATACAAGTTTCCACTTTATAAATCCAGATGCTGCTGGCCTCGAGAGTAATGCTTACACATCCTCTTTCGCGACATCCCGTACTGAATCAGTGCTGAAACCTCCAGAGATCATGAAAACTTCAAGTACGTTCCCATGGCTACTTACTACGTCTCGACGACCAACGAACAAGAACATACGCATTCAACTTCACTTTGTCTCCTTTAGACACCTTTTATTTCACAGTTTAACTTTAATTAATTTGTGTTCATCTAGAACCAGTAGTCCCCTTTTTAACTTAAAACCAGATCGCCTGCACCTGGATCCGCAGGTACCTTCATTCCTCCACGGTTTGAAAGGAGGTAGCACGGGTCACGTGTTTATTGAACATTCAATTAAAATTCATTATTCTCTACCTTTCTGTTTTTCATTTCAAAGGTATTTGTTTGTATTAACAGTTGGAGACAGAATAAGCTGTGCACCGCTGACAGGAATCGGGAAATTAATTTAAACTGAGTTAGCCTGACTGTGGAACCCTTTCAGGTGTCTGCACGTCAGAAGACACACATATTAGACGGCTACCTGTTTCTTCCCAATCACACATTAGCACTATGTCAGTGCTCGTGGGGAAGAAACAGCGACTCTACAACCACTAAAAACACCTTCGCATCGGGTGGGGCGACAGACTCAGGTTATTTCTCATCACTCACACTAAGTCAGTGCCCGGTAACCGAAGCCTGAAGTTTTGCCATTCAACCTAGTGCAAACGCACAACCAGTAGACAATTGGCAGCCCCCACGACCCTGATCAGCCCGCATCCTGCTGGGGTTCAGTGGGGACTCATATTGAGCTCGTGCCTGCAAGTTACTATTGGGTTACACTGTTGAATCTTCCTGTCTAAGTGCATCACGTAGGCTGTTGAACTGTTTGCTGAATGCCTCACAAGAAGAGTGGTAGAAAACGTAGGGAACAATTCCTGGCTCACTCTGTTCTCAAACTGTGGATCGCAATACCACGTACTACGCAGGAGAGGCAGGTGGAACGGGACCGCACCACCGAACTTAGACGCCAGGCAGTCGCGCCTGCTGCGGTCCTGGTAATTGACTTCCCACCTTGTATCCGCATACATCCTACATGTCGCCCTGTGGTAAAAGGGTTTCTGACCAGAACCAAAGTGCGACTAAGCTGGGACAACCTCAATTTTTGGACCAAGGATGCACACCTGTAGAATCTCCAGTACGACATAGACCGAATTCGCCGCATCTAGTTAAAACCTACCCCGACTACAACGCCCAAGAAGGAGTAAGTAAGTACTAACCAACACCCCTTGCCTCATGCCCACTATCTAAATCAAACTACCCCGTTTTGGTCTAGCGGACAAAATCCTCAGCCAACGTGCCAAGTCAGTCTAATCAGGCACGCGTAATATTGATATTAATACAATCCACAAAAAATACGACAGAGTCTAGTTTGTTATCCATCACTTATTTTATATGTTATAAACAACAGAAGAAAATGC
The DNA here is from genome assembly GCA_029891345.1 of Dryococelus australis. Lineage (NCBI taxonomy): Eukaryota > Metazoa > Arthropoda > Insecta > Phasmatodea > Phasmatidae > Dryococelus > Dryococelus australis. The sequence goes on from CM056996.1 coordinate 148,874,344, forward strand.
TTGTTCGTAAATAACTTGCAGCCAAAATGCAAAATTGTCATTGAGAAAAATCTTCGGACATGTAACAACTAAAGTTCTGTCTACTCTCTCTTATCAGTGTGCATGCGAGTATTTCAACTCAGTGCAAACCAAATTGAAGTATATTTACATATAATACATCACACAAGTTACAAAACAGTACTATGGTATCAGCAAATTTGACACAATTGAGAAACAAAGTATACCTTTTTCCTATAATACATTATGTATTTAATACTAATATTAAAATCACGCCAAAAGCAAACAAAATATGTGTAGCACTGCTTTGGTTTATTAATGTTTTCAATCTTAATTAATCATAATTTACAAACTAAGTCTCATAAAACAGTTAAAGGTCATGTGCATAGTGTTGATACACCCTGCATTCGCTAACGAATTCCCGAACACTGCCGAAGTCTCGGAGGGCTGTAACGAATAATGACTTAGAATACCAAATTGACTATCTCAAAGATTTCAATAGTTTCGAGAGCTTTTGAAAGTTAACAAAAAAAAAAAAGAAGAAAAAACTTAGAATAAGCCCCCAGGTGTGCTCATACACAACTGTTTTGCATGTACTATACCACTGGTATTACCGTGATGATGTGAGCACTTCTTGGCATGTAAGAAGCCAGGATATGTAACGGTGTTCACTCCAGGGATATTATTGGTCACGGTGAGTGAAAAACATACTCCTCCTCAGGTAGTGACATTCCACACACTACTGAGTTAAGGACAAGGCTGCATCATCATCTGCCACTAAGCAACTACTCTTGGTCAAGCATACGTGGACTGCCGACTGTGGCTTGCCTGTTATACACAGCACAATCTAGATTCTATAATGTCTCTTCCTACCAGAAGTAAACTGGATGAAGCCTTTGCTTGATCCAAAAAGGGATGCAAACAGTCTCTAATAAGCAGCTGTGTAGACCCCTATTGTAGCCACAGACCAAACCTATCCACCTTGAAACATACACTCTCTCTGAACAGGTTGACGATATAATTGCCAGGACTTTTATTCATGAAATGAGTGGTGCACCACCCAGAAAATCAATTCTGACATAAAGATGATGACTACCTTGGCTACTCTGTATGGGTTACGTATAATAAATCTTGCTATTACCTAGGAGAGAATCAGTCCAGCATGAATGTTGCTCCAATGCTATTAGAGAAAAGTGCCCGTATCATCTACCAATGCACAGTTAAGTGACTTCCCATATAGCATGCATAGCACGCTGTCAAATATTATTTTGTAACTCTTGATGAGAGAATCAGTCACGGGAGGTTGCCCAGCCTCACTGACAGCAAGAGCTTCTTCACTCAGGAGTGAATAGACTTTCACTTCCTGGGGAAGAGAAAGTTAGGGAGGAAGGGAGAGTGAGGAGGGAAAGGAGAGTGAGGAGGGAAGGGAGAGTGAGGAGGGAAGGGAGAGTTAGGAGAAGGAAGAGAGGAGGAGAGTGAGGAGGGAAAGAGGAGAGTGAGGGGGAAGGGAGAGTGAGGGGGAAGGAGAGTGAGGGGAAGGGAGGTGAGGGGGAAGGGAGTGAGGGGGAAGGGAGTGAGGGGGAAGGGAGAGTGAGGGGGAAGGGAGAGTGAAGGGGGAGAGGATGAAGGGGGAAGGGAGAGTGAGGTGGGAAGGGAGAGTGAAGGGGGAAGGGAGAGTGAGGGGGAAGGGAGTGAGGGGGAAGGGAGAGTGAGGGGGGAAGGGAGTGTGTTGGAGAAGGGAGAGAGAGCAGAAAGAAGAGTGAGAGCGAGGTAAAATAGAGAGGAAGGGAGGAAGAGAGAAAAAAAAAGGGGAAAACTGGAAGTGAAGTGATTTGGACGGCTCTTAACAGCGAGGCTTTGAGACTATGAGGGTGATTGAGGTTGAGTATGGAGTAGCACCGCGATGAGAGGGCAGGGGAAACAGCGGGAGATCCCAGAGAAAACCTGCCAGTCAACTGCATCATCAGGGAATATTCCCACATGCGAAAAACTGGTGATTCGATCGGAGATTGAACCTCCTGGTTCGCCTAGGTGGGAGACGAGCAGACTAACCCCTCAGCCACCATGGCCCTGGAGAAGGGGGGGGGGGGGGGTCAATTTTTTTCCATTGTGGAGGTGCAGATCTAAACTTTTGATTCTAGAATGGGAGGTGAGCACACACTCATCGTAATTTTAGTAAACAATATTAAATTCACCAAATAAAGTAAGTATTTAAAGCAATATGTACTTGCACTTCTTTTCAGTTTTATTATAACAAGCAGAAAACAGTTTCATGTTAATGTGAGAGTATTGGTAGGGGGTGGGGTCATATGTAACCATTCCTCTGTATCCAGTCCACCCTTGTCTCCCACTCTATTTGGAGCTTCTTGCTCCCCCTCTCACCCCCAGGCAGAGGAATGCAACGAGGGGGCTACTTGTCAGGAAGAGAGAGAATTCAACAACTCACCATTCGGTGCACTGCTGACTGCCTCTGCAGTCAACCTACTACAGTAAAACCCCTCCATTACAACCCCATTTATTATGACCACCTCTCTATTATGACCCAATCCCGAGGAACCATGAAATGTTTGGGTCGAAAAGTCAAAAATTTGAGGAATGTCTAAAAATACATACAGTAATCCCTCACCAACCGTAGTATCTTAAACCGCGGTTTCAGTTATGCGCGGGTTTGTTTTTGTATGCCTTTTCTCCAACCGCATTACAAGTTTCTATTATCCACGGTTTTCAATCTATGGGAAACTAGCTTTTACTGATGTTAGTGGTCACACATTTCTCACGCTGCCGCCATAGACTTTGAAATTTTTTGTCCCAAGCAGCGTGAAGCAATAAATTACTTAAAGCCAGAAGGGGAAACTGGTGTATTGTCCGTGGAAGCATGGGTTGGGGGTGGTGGGATGCAGGCTGGATCAGGGAGTTTTCTTTGTCCTATCACATGCTGCCGCCTGTGTCTTACACTCCCTGTCTTTTTTCGCTTCCATTATCCCTCCTCTTTTGCTGCATAAACAGCGGCACATTACAGACTAGTTTCTTAATCAGTGTATATATAACTTTAAATTTAATTCATTGTCCCTTTTTTAATGATTAATTTTTCTAAGTTTATGGCACCTGTGCCTACGTAATATGCTAATTTTTTTGGTGGGCATTTGTATTTTTTCTTGTGAAGTCAATTTTATGTGTAAAATGAATAAAGGTAGGTAAGTGTGTGCAAATAAAATGTGTACTTATGTTGCCATATTTTGCCGAGCAAAGTTGTGTGCGTGTATAGGTCACGTCAGAAGTTTTTGATGAAAAATTTGGGGTAGTTAATATTTCAAGTAGACAGCACTAAATTTTTATACTCATGTAAACATTGCCGGGCCTCATCGTGCCAGTGCAGAGGCCAACGCGCTGCCTACAATTCGTATAACTTCAACAAATTGACATAAATAGCATCTATCAGCATGTTTTATCAACACCGGGCCGCCATTACGAAGAGAACCGGCCCTGTAACAACAGCACTGGCAGCAGCCGGCTGGCTCTCGTCCACCAGAATAATCTTGTAGCGACCGATCGACAGCTGCCCAGTCTCGAGGATCTAGGACCGATTGATATACGCGAGTCGCTGCGCTGCAGAGGATCTAGGCACTTGCTCAGCTACGTGTGCAATGCAATGTATTTGCTGCTAGCCCCAGGACACAAGTGATACAATGTATCTTCATATATATTATCAATAAACGAAGTTCTGCGTTTTGCTTCAAACATAAGGCATCTCCAACAGAGTTTAGTTATATTTTAATAATACATAATCTAATCTTTTCACACACTTTCAATGGCCATGTCATACTGTGTTTAGACCTTCTTTCTTACAAGGGGTGGTCCAATATGCCTTTCTAGGGCATCAAATTAATCAGCAGACGTCCAGGTATTAAAATATTCATATGTATTTTTATTTAATTTAAAAAGTGAGTTTTTATGCGCCAGAGACGATTGAACATAAATTTCATGGAAAAAATGGCAAGCATAAGGGTTAAAAGCGGATCAAATTGGCCCAAAATTTTCCAAATTTTTTATTACGACCCTATTCTTGGGAACCGTGAGGGGTCGTAATAGAGAGGTTCTACTGTATACTGCAATACTCTGTACAATATAGTCAGTGTATCACACTTATGTAATAGCCAACAGGGGATAGCCACTTTTTTTTGTAATGGTTCTCGTGCGCCACATTGGAATTTCAAAAGTAAAATTTCAACGAAAATTTAGACGCCTTACATTTTCAATGTCTTTCCCAGAAGTCCCTTCTTCCGGCTTATGACCAACCAACACCCAATGACGGCTCGCTTCCGGCTTTACCTGCACTAAAAAAATTAAGGTCTAAAATATTATGTCTTAAAACCCCTAAACCAACAAATAATTTAGCTTTAAAAATTATGAAACAATTACTGAAAATAAAATCAAACATATTAATACAATAATAAAAATAGTGACATAACCATTTTTAAAACTCAGAACGTGTGAAAATTATCATAGAGTAGTGAACTGGTGGTTCACATATATCGAAAAATTAAGAAAATGAAATATTAACATAAAATATAATAAACATGTGAAAAGAATTATACATATTAACAATCAAATAAAATGTGAAATCAATTAAATATTACTGTCGAAAACATATGTGTAGCTCAAATGCATATAATAAATATAACCTTATGGTTCCATGTCCAGTCGATCTGCGACAATACTGCCCAGCAGGAAATGTCTTCCCTGGCCAACTGGCCAGCTTTGCAAGGCAAATTATAGCTCAATGCACACCAAGTGAGAGCTCTGATCCCCTACAGCCCTTCTTACCCCACCTGCAGCGATGACTTTCCACATTCTTGTGGAGAGTTTCCTACATAAGGTAAAAACTCTCCTGTACTTGCCAACTACTGCAAGATCAAATATTTATATACAATTTTTCAGTTATATGTAGGGACAAGAAATTGTGGCGTAATTTAAAGGGGAATTTTGTTTTTAAAAATACCAGATTTTGGTATTACTGGTTTTATTATGAAAGACATAAATTAAAACTTTAAAACTAAAATAATGCATTGTTAAGGACAAAATTGTACTGTTATTTTAATGCAGATTTTATTAATAAAAATTGATGATCGCTTAACAATTTATCCATACATGTATAAAATTTTATGAAGTTTATGCAAATACATGAACAAGAGAAAGCATTTCATTTTAACTTAGATAAAGCAGAGCATTACCACAGGTGAAAAAATCACTTTTTAAGGTTTTAATTTTTTTTTTAACACTTGCTGAGATTCCTAGACAGTGTGGATTTTTGTTGCCATTTTACAGGAATGTCTTAAGGTTTTATAGAGAAAATTATATACAAAAAAACACTCCACCCTAAAAAAAATTGAACTGTTATTATAGTTGCTTTTGCAAATTTTGCTATGCTCATTCAATTATTTTAATCCTCGCCACACAGTACTGTATGTGATATTTACTGCAGTTACACTCATCCAAAATGACAAATTAATTTTTTTTCTTCCATCATCTGAAAACTTGAATTATTCTTATTACTTGATTTCTACATATTTTGGTACTGACACGTACCGCTTATACCAAATAAGACTACGACTCATCAACACGTGCTTCAACAACCAAAGGAAACAACTCGAAGACGTCTAACAGGATGTGTTGCTGGGAAGGGACATTGAAGATACTTGGTTTCCGGACTGTTCCAGACCTGCTTTTCTCTCTCTACCAAGGAGTCTTAAAACCTGAGGAAGGGTCAAACCAAGCACGGAGTTTTACGAGTGTACAGAAAATAGTTTCACCTCAAACTGACTATTCCTGCACGTAAAACAAAGGGTATTCACAGCGTCCGCGTGATATGTCAGCCTCCCCGAAGCACCCCGCAGACAGAGCGTCACCACACTCCTGAAAATGGCAGAGCACCGCAGAGCACCTCAGGCCATATACCAAGCATACGAGGGTAGTTCTCCCACCCCACTCACTCCAGGCAGACAACACAGGGGCACGTTACGCCTCCCACCCTGACCCGGCACGCACCTGTCCATGAGCCTGGTATAAGGTAATGCGCGGCCGAGGTCGGGAGTTATCGTCTCCAGTAGTTCGCCTCAACACTTCATGTGCTGGGGCTCTCTACTGATCTAGGCCCTCACAGTCCTCTCCAAGAGCTTCGTCTGCAGAAGACATCAACCAGATACTTACTATTTCCGTTGCCGATCCTCCTGGGTCGACAACCACCACTACTTGCTGGTAGTGTTCATCCCGTAAAATTAATGCCTCTTCTGGGCAACCCCATAGGTATAGTTGCTGCGCAAGTTATAGTTAAACTACCCACTTGCATCTTCATCCCCATACGCAATAATGTAGGCATTTCAAATTTGTCGAATTACTCTGTAAATATTGGGAATAGGGCTCACACATTTATGTGACATGTTTTGCTCAAGTAGTCTTAGGAGCGGGTCACCTTCACCCGTTACTTGTGTAGCTTTTACTTCCGCCGCACAAACCTGCTTGGTTTACGCTTAAGTCATCTAGTGTTTATTCTTTCAATAAATACTAATTTTTTAACATATCCAAGAGTTCTCTGTCCTAGGAGTACACAGACTTCAGAAGGAATAAGCAAGGGACCGGGCCGATTTACTACGAACTTAGAGCAGGACGTCAGACTCCCTTCAGGGGCCTGTCTGTCATTACATACACTTCATCTTTTGATGGCCACCCATTCTATATACCCAGGTACATAGAACGGTAGAGCCTCTACCACTAGGTATACACCCCACCAAGGCGGGACAGCCACATCAAGTTGTATCGCTGACCAGAGCGCCTAGCTAAGGTGCTGGAAGGGGTATTTCTTGGGACTGGAGGCCCTAACTTTGTGGACCACATCCGGTAGTGGCAGGAAGATGGTCTGCGACCCATAACTCCAGGTGTTTGCACTGTTTGGAGCTAGATAACACACCGTCAGCCATTGTTGGCATACGTGCTAGCCAGGTCTTCGTTAATTGCTTGCAGTTTCTGAGGGGTATTAAGTGTGTTGTACTTCTATGCAATTCCACATCAGGCATGAGGCTCAGAGAGCGGTGAAGAAGACGGAATATAGTAGTGCTAAGCAGGTTTGTGCAGCCAACCTTGTCGCTCTGGGAATCAAGACCCCATGGGGGCAGGCCCAAGCCACATGTGGGGAGATAGGTTTCTCCCGTCGGAAGTTTTGTATTCTACTCCACCCTGACTAGAACACGCAATGAGTATCATCCAGTGGTCCGGGTCCTGGTTACCGGGAACGACACCAGGCTCAGGCGTGCCAATCCCCGCTTCGGCAGCTGGGAAGGTAAGCAGTGGAATCGCCAGCACCTGGCAGAACACTACAGCAGCTCCATGACCGCAGAGGCCAGGAGGACAACGGAGCCCACCAGACAATCCTGCAGCATCACCACTGCTTCGCCGAAGTCAAGTATGTCGAATTCTGATAAGTCTGACGTTGCCCCAGAGGGCCAGTGTTCTGGTCCGACATATCACTGGACTGACAGTTCTGGACTTTGTGCCCAGCCAACAGCCCACACTGCAAACTCTGGTGCCAAATAAAAGACCAACTAAGTTCTAGTATAAATGTGTGACTGACCTAGCGCAGTCCCAAAAGCCATTTGCACACACAGTTCAAGCGACACGCGTCAGTACAAATTATCGGTCATGGTTTCACAGGTAAAATAACAGATGTATTTTGGATAAATTATACTTTATTTTGCTTTTTAACTGAAATTTCAGTGTTAGGTGGTGTATTAACTTGCATTTCGGTGTTTGGCTGTGTATTAACACATGCATTTTGGTGTTATTTTGGTTTTATCACTTTCCACCATATAATCTTGTCAATAGTTACATGTGAAAATAAGATTACAACTAGCAATAATTACATAATTTTCAGAACCTGTGCATGTAAATATTGGCCTCAAATAACATGCAATAAAATCTACCCATTATAACAATATTTTAAGTACAGTATTTGATAATGCTGTCAGGTTCCATACAATTAAAAATCTTTTATTTACTTTTGAACATCTTAAATGGCTTCGAAAATATTAAAGACACATTTACTTTCCAGAATTTTATGAAATAATTCCAGGTCCTGTACACATTTGGAAAATTATTGTAAAAGGTTTTACATATAGTTTATTCGAAAGCTGTTCACGTCTGTCACAAGATCATATGCGTCAGCAAAATACTCTTAAATTACTTGGCATATTTCTCTTTAATAAGTTTCTGCCCACGTTTATGAACACAAAAAATGCTGCCATTACAAAAATGGTTTTTCTGCAAAAAGAATCATTTGCCGCTGAAAGCAAAACTTGTAAAAACTAAATGCAATTTCAAAGAAGAATTGGTAACAAAAATTTTTTTTGAGGATTTAAGGAAAATAGCCAATGTGCTTCTGTTATTAAATGTGGCAAAAGAAAAATGAATGTTGAACATCACAAACTGTACTGTCAATCCTTTGGCGGGTGAAAATGCTAAACCAAAAGGACATAAAAGGTATACTGAGATTATTCATTCATTATTTCATAAGCAATTGCTAGGAACTTTGCTGGCCCAATAAGTGGTTGAGGTGGTCTGGGCTAAGCTCTTGCACAGCTCCACGCAAATCTTCATTCTCTCTGCGCAATGCAGCAAGCACAACGTCCATGTGCCACGCCCTCTGCTTGTAGTTGTGGAGGGTTTGCTTAAGTAGCATAATCTGCTGTTGGTAGCTCTTTACCAAGGCAGTAGATTCACCTGGTGTGATGGAGCCCTGCCACAAGCACACCACAAATTTCACATTTCACCAAGTGACTTTGGAGGATTCCTCAGTAACATACAGAACAGTAAAATATCAATACAAAGTACACAGAGATGCATTAAGTTTTATACTTAATACTGAAAAGTACTTAATACTGAAAAAGTCACATCTGCCAGGGATTTGACAGGTAGAGTACTTTATGTGAATATACTTTATAGCATTACACAAACATTGAGCCTAGAATTTACAATGACATTAGTAACATATTTACATACATGGAGGATAACTAAAAATAATAAGACCACCCCAACATTTTCACTTTGTGTAGGAAACAAAAACTATTTCCTCACAAATAATAAAAGGCATTTAATAAGTTTTCTAATCATTGTGCTTACTTAAATAAGAGAACAAAAAACTGGCAAAAAAAGTATGAATTGAATTCTTGGGCAACTACCTATTTTTATTCCTAGACTACTCACCACAGTATTACTAGAACTGTTACCAAAATCATCCTCAGGATCTCATGTTAAATTTTCCTCATCTGCCCAAAAATGTCAAAATGTCAACGTCAGTGCTACTGTGGAGTAGTTATTCTTGAAGGTTACACAAGTGACCATAAAGGAAAAGACTATCAAATAAAGATGCAAATACTGAGGAAATAAAAATAAAACATTTTTTAAATTAAAGCTAGTTTGCAGTTAGTTTGCCAATTGAAAGACTTGTTTACTTTTGCCTTTCATCATCCCTGTACTTCCACCTCATGTAACATTAGTGACAAGTATTCTTGCAGTGCTCAAGTGACAACATGAGACTAAAAACCAGGAGTCGATAAGTAATTTCTAGTGGGGTACGGATACTTTTAAAAATTCTTTCTAATTCTAGGGGGAAAAATATAAAATACAGTTGACTCTTGAACTATAGTTATTCAGGGACACCCAAAAAAATGTCCATACATGCGGGATTTCAGTAGATGCGGTTTCTAACATGTACATCAATAAAATACAACTTCTAACCTTATAAAACTTTATCTTGAGTATAGTCGAAGCTGTACTTTATCTGTGAATACAGTTTAGGTAATAACACAATAAAAATGGGAATTTTAGAAAAAAATATTATTCTAAATAATACATTTAAAAAATTCACATAAACTCGTTTAAATAAAAAAAATGTCTCAAAATAGCATATATAATTTATTGTAATCCGACACCAAATGCAAGCTGACCTAAAACTTTCAAACACTCAAAAATGTAAATAATATGACACAAAATGCAAATCAAATTTTGAATGCCCCGCACACACTCGTTCAGCTAAGAGGGCTTGGAGAAGTTATTGATCAGGCCATGTGTTCACAGCACCTGGAAGGGGGAGGGGTACGGCAGGAGAATTACCCCTCCGCGCCTATACTTGCAGAGTGCCGACACCTTACGCACGTGGCACATGTCTGTCTTTTTAAGTAATTAATTATATTTTACTGCAAAGAAAGCTTGTAATTTTGAGATAAAAGTAAATAATCAAGGCGATTATAATTGATTTCTTAATAGTTTAAAAATTAATCATAAGTTACACTGCACTCGGCTCGGTGCTTACCTACCCATGACTAAACGGCAAAAGGTGTCAATTAGGTCTTTACATTTTATCAGTTTATTCGAAAGACTCATGTCTACTGAAATAAATTAATATAAATACTCAGAGTTACCCACAAGAAGTTACTGGAAAAAAACTTTGCACTTATAATACAATTCATTCGATGTTCAAACAATTTTTTGTGACAAAGGGAGTCCGTACATGCTTCTGAAAATATCATTTTATTCGTGAAGATTCTGTCCCTTAAGTTAAATAAATATTACGCTTTAAAAGCATGTTAATTTTACGCCAGATACAATAAAACACCAACCTTACAGAAAAAAACCACCTTTAATAACAAAATTTAAAAAATCTTTTCAAATAACAATTATTCGTTTAAATGTTTTGCTTAACATTTTCAGGCGAAACCATTTTCTTTGAAATAAAAGTGATTGGTGGAACTATTTCGAGCGAAGCATAATCTTGATAAAATTACGTTCGCCAAACACCCTTTATTTGCTCTGCTGGACAGAGAGAGAGAGAGGGGGAGAGAGGAAGAGAGAGGGAAAGAGAGAGACACACACACACACACACACACGTGCTTTATTTTTTGCTCGACAACAACTTCCCCTCTTGGGGGCTTGGCTTGTGAGGAAGGAAAGTGCAAGGCTGAGAGAGGCAGAAGAATTCACATACTTACTAGACATTAGTATAGACAACCAGTTTAAAAACGATAGTTGTAGGAAATATTACATGAAGGGACCCGAAATATACTTTGATCGATGCTCCATGCGATAAATGATACAAGCGGTTTTGTTAGCATTATTTAGATAGGAATTTCGCTGGGACCACAAAAAATTGTAGGTGGATGCAGTTTAACGATACATACAATAACGATACATTGAGAGTAGACTGTATGCCACAAGTAAACTGTGATTATTTTTCCCTCAGAAAGGAACGTAACTAATAAAAAGCACACTTTGCAAATACCTCAAACAGTTTCAGAACAAAATGTTATTTATATAATCTTCTATTTATATACAATATTTCTAAAGATTTCCTACGTAAAAAGTTTACTAAATAGATTCACAGGTTTTACTCTGTAAACTTCCACACCTCCTATAGGAAAAATATGCTTATGGAATACTTCTGAATATCTATGGAAAAAACTGTACGCATATATTCTGGTGCAAACACATATATGTATCCTGTACAACTAACTTCCATTTATGATAAAGCGTGATGCCTCGGCTGACTGTTGTCACTACCTCAACGAGGGTATGTTTTTGGTGGGTGCTAAGTCATGCAATTTGGGGTTACTTCTAGTCTATATGTGGAACTGGTGCCTTTCCTGTATAGAGGACTGGCCTGGTAGCTTTGCGGCAGGGCACAAAATTGGGTTTGGGCAAAACTATTTCGCGTTTCAGACTAATTGCTTTTGATGGTATACCTGGGCGACCCGTAACCTCAATTGACGGCTTGGCTTTGAGAGTTTCGAGGGGGCATACGTGAGCTGCAAGTCAACTTTCGTTCTGCTTACTGACGTGATTGTGATGGGTGGGGCTGAGCAACAGTTTCAATTCCAAGGTATGCAATAGGGGCTACTGCAGGCTGTTCCGGCTAGCTCAGGTATTCAGCAATCCAAGGGTGAACAGGCAGCTCCAAGCGTGTAGGAGCTTCAAGGAGGCCTTGTGGAATCTCCGGTGTGATAGGTACAAGAAGACTGCAAAGGACCTGTGCCTGTTCCCATGGTGCGAGCTTGTTGAGAGCGGCAATGAGGGAGGGGGTTAGCTGTTGTATGCGTCCGGAGGCAGTGAGTGCCTGTTTTGCTTTCTCGAGAATACCACTCTGGTGGGAATAAGGCATCTGGACTCAATACACACCTCACGTCTGTGATAAGATTGCACGGCTCGAGTGGTCGTATGAGGTGTCAAACCACGTGGAACGTCTGCCGATGTAACGGGCACCCTATCACAGTGCTTGGCACCTGCACGCAGTGAACACTGGGAATTAGGCCTCGTAGGCAGTCCCTGCACGAAGGTGTAGGTCCCAAGTTCAGTCTTCCCAACTCTGGGAACTAATACCTTCGGCACCTAAACCCGGTGGAGAGGATGAGCACTGAATCGACAAGCTGTCCTATGAAACTGTGTACTTGGTGGTATGCAGAAAGGCTTGCTGTCACTAGTGCGTGTAAGTTGGCTAGAGAGTGTTGGCTTATTTGAGTAATCTTTCCTGGCAACCTGCAAGCATTTGCTGGTGTAAGATACCCAGGGAAAGGTTCTAAGTCTACAGGAAAGGTGATACTCAGGGATTGGGTAAAACTATGTTTATTCCTTTTACTGGAAATAGACACGTGGTGTTGCACTACCCCCTACATAGACAAGAGCTACAGGAAGCTTACACCTATGTATACCAGGTAGATGTGACCTGGTCCTAAGCTACACTGGGCCAGGGTAGAGGAGTGTTGTGAAAAAAAAAAATTAACTGATCTCACACCCCACGAAATTGTTGCCCAGAAGGGGCCGCAGAGTTAGACGGATATCTCCGGCGACTAGCGTGGTGGAAACGAAGGATGGGTGGTTTCCCTTTGGCACTAAAAGTGTGATGAAGGAAGGGTTGGTTCAGCGGTGTGTTGGAAGGAGCTAGGTAAACTGGGTGTGGACCAAGAGGGTCGAAGCGATGCAGACTGGTCAGATATCCGGCAACTGGTGATGTGGATGGCTGAACACTGATCTCACAGACTGGTAAGTACCTTCAGCAGCTAGCGCAGTGAAGGAATGAAAACTGATCTCGAGCAGATGTGGCATTCCTCTATTTATACAGCTCTGAGCTCCTCCTTTTCGTTCACTGGCTGGATCGCTCGTGAGCGAGGGGATGGTAGTTGGAGAGGGGAGGTGGTGATAGCATAGCTGCTTGCAGGCTGTGACGTCACCGGCCGGCTTGGAGCTGGGAAAGGGGCGAATCATACTGGTGTAGTAGTCGTCTAGCGGCGTACAGTGGAACTCGGTGCTCTGTAGCAGAGTCTTGGCGGCCCAGCGAATAATACAAATTCGCTGACTGGAACTTCCATTCTTGCCATGATGAACAGTTCAATCTTGATATATCGTGACGGTCAATAAAATATCAACTCCGTTGAAATCACATGTACAGCTATGCTTACTGATGAGCCAAAGTCAGTATTAAACCATTGTTGCAAAGACGTGTGTTAATTCGCCCTTCTCTGCTGCAATGAAAGCTCATCCTTGAAAGCGAGACAAAAAACAAAAATTCTTTTGCAGGAATGTCGTACTGTCCCTACAAGAACAAATTGTTTTCCTCTCAAGTGGTTGGGCTTCCAAAAAGGATGGCAAGTGTCAAGAAATTCTTTTGAGAGAATGCCGTACTGTCCCCTCAAGAGCAATTTTTTCTCTCCTGATTTTGCTTCTGTAGCACCTGCTACTCTGTGGGCTCCTGCTCTGCATGCTACGCTTCTGGCTGAACTGATCTTGACAGCGTGGAGCAACAGCTGGCTGGAAGGTCGGCTAGGTAGTGGCAGGTGCACTGCGCTGTGATTCTCCTTTTATTTGCATTCCTTACTTGTTGGCTCTTGACGTCGCTGTCGCTCTCAGATACATGGTGACTGATGTTCCTTCTCTTTTCTTGTGTCTTCGAAACGTGTTACAGTTGTGTTGGGCTGCGAGGAAATCTTTTCTGTCATATTTTTATTTTCATGAACTTTTAGTGTCAGATTGCTTTATTATTGTGGTATAGATCATGTCACGATGGGAACCTGGAACGGTATGACGCAGACCTCTTTCATTAAAGTGTACCGTCCTACACAAAGAGTGTTAAGTCATGGGTGCTTATAATAGTATGCTTTAACACAGTGGGGCTGTTGTAGCATAGATGAATTGAACTATACCTGAAGTACTACGCATAAGCACGCTGTGGTTTGCATGAAACGCAGCCACGTTTTTCTCACCTACTGTTCTGGTATCTTGTAACGTGCAATACAACTGCGTGAAGCGCAATCTACTGGAAGAATTCCTAAACAGAAGCGTACTCGCATAAGCGCGAGGTGGGTCGAGAGGCGGCTCCACTAGTGTACCATTACCCTTTCTCCTATCACTTGTCTCTATAGTCACAAATATCTCAGCTCTGTGTTCAAAAAATATATCTTTATATATTACTTAAGGCTGCTTGAAGGGGAAGCGCTCATGGGTGCGGGTGCGTAGACAGACAGTTCATGAGACTAATCAAACAGGGAATTCTCTAAACACAACACTTTTATTAACACAACATTACAATATTAAGTTGGTACAATAGAGGATTGATCACAATAAAGTTATTCTCAATTTTCACACTCGTGCTTCAATTACCTTAAGGGTACCTATATTGACCTGCCTATCCTTGTCAGCGGTAATTAATAACTGAACAATATAGATACTGAATAACGAGGTCTCGATAAGTAGACTTGCACCTAACTGCCGATCTGGATTATGCTCACCATATGAGAAGTACTGCAGAATGGCCAAGAGCTCCTCTACGCCTGGTTGGTTTTGTAGTTCTCTTCTTCAGTCTGCTGAGTTTTGTGTTGTCGGCTCCGACAATCATACAATGTAGTGCCTTGATCACTGAATCACTGGGTTGTGTTTTTGTGGTGAAGGGGGGGGGGGGGGGCAGCGTGACGCGCTCAGTATTTACAGCCCACGGTCAGTGGGTCAGGCAGAACTTGTTTAATAAATAAACACCTTGCTCTTGATGTTATACTCCGTTGTATCTTAAGTAAAATGTCTGCGGCCCCTTGGTGGCCGCTACACTGTGGAAAAAGAGGTTAGCAAGTACACAGTGGGTGGCACACAGAATAATAATGACCCGTAGGGAAATCAAAAGTATGATCGTTAAAAGTAATTAAAATATTAAATAAATAATACTTAATTTTTAATTTGTCCTAGGCCCCACTCGTTGGGCATTCCTGGAATGCTAGTAGCCACTTCTTACTAGCAAACTGGGTCTCATTATAAGTCAAAATGTTCTACGGGTATCTCCAGCATGGGAAAATTTCATTGTTGAACTTTCTGATTATGTGGGGGGTCTCAATGACTCGGTAGGGGGAAGGCTTTTACCCACCAGGAAACTAGATCTGTCAAGACTACCAGGTACCTGTTCCCCTTAGTGCTGCGGGGTTAGGGTCTGATTAGATTGGCAGCTATTTGAATCCATGGTGTATGTGGCTTTCAATGCTTGGCCATCAGCTGCCTGACAGGGTAGGCCTTTTGTTTGCAGCATGTTGCAAAACAGTGGATGTACTGGCGGACGTCCCAGCTCATGCCATCCCAGATTTATTTCGT
Organism: Dryococelus australis; assembly: GCA_029891345.1. NCBI lineage: Eukaryota > Metazoa > Arthropoda > Insecta > Phasmatodea > Phasmatidae > Dryococelus > Dryococelus australis. The sequence goes on from CM056996.1 coordinate 148,890,007, forward strand.
GTTTATGCGAGGGTTTCCCAAGTTCCAGGGTTGCCTGCGTTGCAATGGTCATGGAAATGCTGGCAGACATCGACTTGCAATTCCTTTGGTATCCAGATCCTCCACTTGCCTACCGGCTGGTTGTTTCGCGACCAAACGACATTGTCTCGTAGCTCAAACCATTGTTGTTGCTTCCGTAGCAGTTCCTTCACTTCAGGTCTTGTTGCTGGTATCCCTCAATCTGCCATCGGATATCATGAACTGAAGAAGTCGGAGCTGTTCTTCAGGGCAGATTTGGTGGCTCGGGGGGTAGGAGGCAGTCCACTTCCTCTTTTGGTTTGGGCTCGTCGGATAGATGTGGTTGGCGGGATAAAGTGCCTGGAAGATCATTGTCCTTGCCGGGGCAGTGTTGGATTTTGAAATCAAACTCGGAGTGAAGGAGGTCCCATCTTCCTAGTTTGGCCTTGCTGTTGCGTGACTCCCTCAACCACTTGAGTGCTTACTATCAGTCCTCAATATGAAGTGAGTTCCCTCCAGATAGTAGCAGTACTTTCTGATGGCTCATATTACGATGAATCACTCCTGCTCGTTAATATGGTGCCTTTGCTCTGTCACGTTGAGCAGTACGTAAGCTATACGGCACCTAGACAGTTTTGGCATGCGTCTGTTTGCAGGATGAGAGGCGCTTCTCTTTGTGGCCAATGCAGACGTTAAATGTATTGAAAGCTGGTATTGAGGGCATGGAATGTGGCGCCATGTTCCTGTGTCCATCGCCATAGTGCTTCCTTTTCCAACAATGGATGCAGGGGTGCCATGAGGTCTGCAATATTGGGCACGAAGTCAAGGAGCCAGTTACACAATCCAATAAAGAGCGTCAGAGTTGCTTCTTAGTGCTGGGTTCGTCTGCCTCTTGTATCGCTCAGATGGATTTCTCTTGGAGAAAGTTAAAGTTGCCTTCAGTGGAAACGACGTGCCCCAGGTACTCATCGAAGTCTTACCGAAGTAGCTCTTTGATAGTTTCACTGTTAGCCTCTCCAACACACTCTGAAGATGGGTGATGTGTTCGTTCCAAGACCTGGAGTAGACTATCACATTGTCTAAGTAGGTGAAACAAAACTGTCCAATGTAGCCAGTTAAAACTTTGGCTGCAATTAGCCGTGGGAAGGTTGCAGGTGCATTTTTGAGTCCAAAGGGCATGAACCTGAATTAGAGTGCCTCTCCTTCCGGCGACGTAAATGCCATATACTTGCAGCTGTCAGGGCGCATGACTATGCCAATATCCAAATTGCATGTCTAAGTTACTGAAGATCTTTGCCTCCCCTATGTCTTGCAAAGTGTGAGCAAGGTCAAGGGCTGATAAATGAATTGGTAATGTCGCGTCGAGTGCCTTACAGTTCCCCAGTTGTCTGTCCTTCTTGGGTACAAGCACGACGTGTGAATTGTAGGGTGAATTCGCTGGCTTGACGATTTCTGGGGTTTCATGTCCTCCAGCTGTTACATGATCAGGTAATGGTGCCTTGCTGAAACCTTGTACGGTCAGTTGTAGACAGGTGTAGCTGAGTTCAACAATATTTCATTCTGAATGGTGCGGATTTGACACAGTGTTCCCCAGATCCAAAAGCTCTAGCATGTTCAGCTGAAATTTCCTTCAATTGATGGAACTGCGCTTCTGTAAAGTCGTGGTTTATCTCCTTTTTGCAGAGGGCTTGAGGCTTCGTGAGGTTCGGTTGGTGCTTCCAATTCATGGATTACAGGGTGGTTGTCGCTCAGGTACACTTTCTTTTGCCCATGGTCCATTATGCATTGCTGCTGAAGCCATGGGTGGCCTATTACGACATCTGCCTGGATGTCTGGTGACACAATGAACTCCACTTCTGTCTTGATCTGGTGCAGTTCCACGGTAAGAGCAGTCCGGCCATTGGCTGTCAATGTACATTCCAGTTTTGCCATACTCACGGTTTTAGTCGCAGGTGAGGATGTCTCGCCTGACGAAATTTCCGGAAGCGGTACAGTCCAGTAGTGCCTTTACCTTCTTCCATTAATGTGCACTTTGATGTGCAGGGCTTCAGGTACTTCAGCTTCCTTGTCTAGGAGTTGGATGGTTTGCTCTTTTTGTCCGACGGGATCGCCCCTGTTCCCTGCCGGCACAGGCGTTTCCCTTCTGCGGTGTGCTCTTCTGATTCAACCAAACTTGGGTGGGTCGTGGTGTATGATTTGCACCTCCTTCTTCCGATCGTTCCGGACTTTAAGCATGCTGTTGCGGGCAGTCTCTGTTGAAGTTGTATTCCGGGCAATACCAACACTTGGGCTGGGCAGGCAGGCGTGGAGCTAGTGGTGCAGGTGGTAGCGATTTGTTACGGTGCTCAGATGGCTTATCCGATTCCGTGGGCTTTGTAGGTTTTGGGCAGTCAAGAATAGCCTGCGCCTTGAAATTGTGCTAGTCTTCTTGCGCACACTCTACCACACTGTCCACTGTTGGTGGCTTGGGGATGAGTAGAATGTTTTGGAGCCATGGTAACAACAGGCGGGTTACCTGCAGCACACAACTTTCCTCATCTCCGTCTGGAAAATTCTACTGTACATTTAGACTTTGCGTTGCACAGAGTTTTCAACCTCCTCGTCTGGTGTCTGGGTGCAGCTATAAAACTCCATAAAGAGGTGCGCCAGTACTTCGCCAGTGAACTGCTGTGAGAGTTGGTTACCAAGTTGGCTCCAATCCTACACAAACTCACCATATATATTCCACAATTCGAGGGCTTTGCAGTTTAGTCTGGCCTGCATTCGTAGAATCCATTGTTTCTCTGGTACTTCATAGGTGCAAAATTCGGCTATGAACACCTGCGGCTCCTCGTGAGATCGTCCAGCGAACTCTGGTAATTGCAGCTCTCCCATACACGGCCTCTGCTGTGGTGAGAGGTTGGACCCAAATTATGTGGTCGGTACTCTGAGGTTTGTCTACATACCTCGCATTGGTACCCCATCCCTGGGCGTGTTACAAGTTCACCCGGCCTACCAATGCACCAGTGGTGGTACGCCTCCCCACACAAAATACAACACACTGTGTGGGTAGCATGGCCGAGGCAGTTTATCCAGTTGCAGTACATTGTTTACCATGTTCTGCAGTCTTCGCACAGATATTCTAGGCCATCAGTGAATCAGGGTTCATCTGCCCAGTCTACACTGGAATAATGGTGGCATTGTTGGCAATTCGCACACTGTATACGATGGGCTCCTGTGCTGGAGCATTCTGGTTTCCAACAGCGGTTGCATTAGGTTGCGACTACAGCTTTGCTGCCGAGCTCATGCTCGCTCATGTAAGTTGCTGACATTTCTGAGTGTGGTTTGGGCACTGTGGATTGTTACTGGGACTCACCAACGTCTGTATGTTTGTGGGATTTGGCTGACTTGTTCGTGTGGATTAGTCGCTGCCTCACGGTGGGCGCCAGAAAAATCCTTTTCTTACCTCTCTTCTTGGCGCGTGATGCCTCGGCTAACTGTGGTCACTATGTCAAGGAGGATATGTTTTTGGCAGGCACTCAGTCAGGCGCACCCTATTCTGGCAGTTCGGTGTTACTTATAGTGTCTACGCGGGACTGGTGCCTTTCCAGTGTAGAGGACTAGCCCGGTAGCTTTGCGGCAAGGCACAAAAACGGGTTCGGGCAAAACTATCTTGCCTGTCATACCGATTGCTCTTGGTGGTATACATGGGCGACACGTAACCACAACTGACAGCTGGACATTAAGAGTTTAGGAGGGGTGTACGTGAGCCACAGGTCAACTTTCGTTCTGCTTACTGACATGATTGTGATGACTGGGGCAGAGCAACTGTTTCAATCCCAAGGTACGCAATAGGGGCTGCTGCAGGCTGTTCCAGCTGGCTAAGGTACATAGTGATCCAAGGGTGAATGGACTGGTTCAAGCATGTAGGAGCTTCCAGGTGGCCTTGTGGAATCTCCGGCATGATGGGTACAAGAAAATGATATAAGACCTGTACCCGTTCCCATGGTGTGAGCATGTTTAGAGCGTGATGAGAGAAGGGGTCACCTCTTGTATGCGCCCGGAGGCAATGAGTGCCTGTTTTGCCTTCTAGTGAATATCACTCGGATGGGAGTAATGTACCTGGACTCAATACACACCTCACGTCCGATACACGATTGCACAACTCGTGTGGTTCTATGAGGTATCGAACCACGTGAAACGTCTTCCGATATAACGGGCACCCTATCACAGTTCAGTCTTCCCAACTTGGAGAATGACCCCTCCGGCGCATAAATGTTGTGGAGAGGATGAGCAATGAGTCAACAAGCTGTCCTATGAAACTGTGTACTTGGTGGGGCTCTACCGTTCTGTCTACTGGGGTATGCAGACAGGGTAGCCATCACTAGTACATGTGGGTTGGCTAGAGTGTGTTGGCTCGTTTGAGTAAACTTTCCTAGCAACCTGCAAACCCCTGGTGGTGTAATGTATACTGTGAGAGGTTCTATGTCTATAGGAAATGCAGTACTCTGGGATTGGGTAAAACTATGTTTATTCCAATTTACTGGAAATCGTGGTCTCACACTACCTCCTACATAGACAAGAGCTGCAAGGAGCTTACACCTACGTATGCCAGGTAGAGGTGGCCTGGTCCTAAGCTACAATGGGCCAAGGTAGACGAGAGCTGTGAAAACAACAATAATTGATCTGACACCCTACACAATTGTTGCCCAGAAAAGGCTGCAGAGTCTGTGTGTGTAGACAATGTGCCGGCACAATCGTCATCTGGGAAGACTAACCAGAGTTAGACTGATATCTTCTGCGACTAACGTGGTGGAAACGAAGGATGGGTGATTTCCCTTCGGCATTAAAAGTGTGATGAAGGAAGGGTAGGTTCAACAGCGTGTTGAAAGGAGCTAGGTAAAATGGGAGTGGACCGAGAGGGTCGAAGCGATGCAAACTCGTCAGGTATTCTGCAACTGGTGCCATGGATGACTGAAGACTGATCTTGCTAATTGGTCAGTTCCTTCGGCGGAGAGCGCGGTGAAGGAATGAAGAGTGATCTCCAGCAGGCATAGCATCCCTCTAGTTATACTGCTCTGAGCATTTCCTCTGTTCATTGGCTGACTGGCTCGCTCGTGGGCGAGGAGATGGTTGCTGGAGAGGGGAGGCAGCGATAGCATAGCTGCTTGGAGGCTGTGAAGTCATTGGCCGGCTTGGAGCTGGGGAAGTGGCGAATCTTACAGGTGCAGTAATTGAGTGGCATGCAGTGGAACTCGATGCTCTGTTGCATAGTCTCGGCAGCCCACTGAATAATACAAACTTGTCGGTTGGAAGTTCCATTCTTGCCGCGGTGAACAGAACAATCTTGCCATTTCGTGGCGGTCACCAATATAAACTCAGTTGAAATTGGACGCACAGCTATTCTTACTGAAGAGCTAAAGTCTGTATAAAACCATTTTTGGAAAGACGTCATGACTCAATTAATGCATGATGAGTCATTATGACCACCTACCTAATACGGCATTGGGGGTCCTAATACGGCGTTGGACCCCCAGAACTGCAGCCACTCAACAAGGCATCGATTTAATGAGGTGGTGGAAGGTATCCTGAGTATCTGATACCATAAGCACAATACCAGATACTCCAGTTGGCCTACAGTGTGGGATAGTAGTGATGTAGCAACAACCCACTTCTCCAAGTCGAACCACAAACATTCAATGGGTTTATATCCAGGCTATTTGAAGGCCAGGGCATTACGGTTATGTTCCTCAAACCAGTACTTCACAATCCTGGTAATGTGACATGGTGCACTGTCCTGATGGAAGTGGCCGTTGCTGGCTTGGTCCCCAATAACATCCCGATACCGGAGAGCTGTCAAGGATTGGTGTATCGGAATAATACGCCCTTATGTTTCCTATGAAAACACTTACCTGACCATCACCTCTTCTTCCAGACTGTTTCTGCCCAACAGTGTACCTAGGTGCCATACCCTCCGATGGTAATCGTCATACACATGCTCAGCTGTCGATGTGATGAACCACGAATCTGAACTCATCGCACCAGGCTACCATTTTCCAATCATCTACAGTCCAGTATCAATGACTTTGTCCCCACCGCATGCACTGCTGTTATGATACGTAGTCAGTGTAAGGGTACAAGTGGGTCTTCGACTATGCAGTCTTATCTGCAGCAGTGTTCAATGAACCGCGTACTGTGAAACAATGCCCTGGTCACTACTGTTGTACATCTGTATAACAGACTTCACTGCCCTCTGGCATGAATGTGCCAAAGTCAAGACAAGGATAGACAACGAGGTGGTGTTTCCCCATCCTGCATTACTTTTAATTAATGCTCACATCAGTACAATAGCAACCAACAAGATGTGCTGTTTCAGAGATTCCAGTACCAAGGCACCATGGCATTATAATCTGACCTCCGTCAAACTTGAATAGATTGGGCACTTTTCCCATTCTGACACTGCAGACACTACTAACGGTGAACCTGTGGACCTGCCTTATATAAACCATAATGCCAGTGCATCAAGTGTAACCCTCCTCACGAAAAATGTTCCTGAGTTGGGGTGATTATAGGGCAGCAGCTAATCGGTGTATATTGACAGTGTTAAAATGAGATTATTTTAAGTTAGGCCCTCTGTGGTATGGGTTTGATGATGCAAACTGCTATTAACAACTGTTACTGTAATTGTTAATTTTTACACACTGTTATGACAAAAGTAATGGGATGGCACTATGTAAGTGAATGACTCGTAGCGCCACCACTGCAAAATGACGTTGCACGGTCTAAACCAGTCCCAGTTGTCAACATGTGGTTGTGTCATTCAGATTGACAGCTGTCTACATGCTCATGGTGTTGCTTCGAACATCTTCCTGGACTGTATTACACGAAAGTTTGTGGGCACAGTTTAACGGCGGGACTTTTAATGGTTCCGTTCACTGTGCGGACAGTGGCTACTCTAGGCACTTTATCACGACCAAGGTGTAGCTCAACAATGCATCCAAAGCGCCACTGCAGCGGAGGAAGCCTGTCCTCTTTTACTAATACAAGCTGCTGAGGGTGAAGAGGTTAATTTTCTTCCTGCCACTTTGGACGCTGCTGTAAGATGTGAAGATAGTAATGATGCCAGTGTTTCCAGAAATCTTGCTGAAGCTTCTCCACGAGCTGCCAGCGTTGTAAACGATTCAGCTGGACGTCTTCCAGGTTTGGCTCTGGAACTGTGACAATTGGCTCAAGAGTCAAAAAATAACAAGGAGTAAGCGCGGACAAGTCATTCGGGCCCGAGCTCAGTGGACACAGCGGCCTGGAGTTGAGGATGGCTTCGATCTGCACTAGAACAGAATTCAGTTCCTCATAAGTGAGAATTTGCTCTCCAATAACATGCCTCATATGGGACTTGACCGACTTAACTCCAGCTTCCCATAATCCACCGAACTGAGGTGCTGCCTGGGGATTAAAATGCCAAGTAACCCCAAGGGTGGCCAAGGAGCTTGCCACGGTCTGTTGGTGGTTGGGAGAAGCAAGCAGCTGTCGCAGCTCATTCAGATGGTTATTTGCACCCACAAAGTTGGTTCCACAGTCACTATATAGGTCAGATGACCTGCCACGACGGGCCAGAAAGCATTTGTATGCACCTAGAAATATATAGGTAGAAAGGTCAGGTGCCAACTCAAAGTGCACTGCTTTTGTTAGACAACAAACAAATATGGCAAAGACAAACTTTTAACAACACTGGGCGACGAACTCGGGCAAGTTTAATAGTAAACGGACCAGCATAGTCCACGCCGGCCTTTGCAAAGGGTTTCACCTGCTGAATACTCATGGCAGGAAGATCTCCCATTAATGGTGCCGAAGAGGCAGGTCTTGTCTTAAAGCACTTGAGTCAGTAACAAAGACAGCGACGAATGGCACACCTGTCTGCAAGTATCCAAAATTGTGTCCTGAGGATACTCTGAAGAGTTTGAGCACCTGGATGCTGACTGACTTCATAATAATGACTGATTACTAAGTCTGTAAAATAGTGCAATTCGGGAAGTAAAGCCGGGTGCTTTTGCTCAAATGGTAAGTTTGACTGAGGCAGCCTACAGCCCACCCTGACCACTCCACAGGGATCAATAAATGGAACCAATTTCCGGATCTGAGGTGATACATGCTGCTGCTTCTTTAAAGCATTAATATCAGCTTCAAAGCAAGAAGCTTGGACATACCTCAGCCAAATGTTCAAGCCTTTGTCTAGTTCATGGGGTAGTAAGACATCAGTAGCCTTGTTTTGTGACCCTCGACAATTGTGAATAAAACGTACAACATAATGCTATTATGTGGATAAGCTTATTCAACTTGCTGCACTTATCAAGACATAACTCCAAGGGGCTGGTGTCTACAAAGTTGCCGAATGAGAGAGTTTTCTGTTCAGGAATGTTGGCAGCTGATGCCAAGGTCTCTTCTGTGGACATATAGCAGGGCCAATGATCACTTATTTCCTTCAACCATCACGGTCCAGTCCACAACAAATTATGTTGCTGAAGCTGTGCGGGCATCAAGGCACATGAGGCGCAGTCAGCAGGGTTTTCCTCCGACCGAACATGATGCCAACATTCAGTTGATGTGTAATCTTGAATTTCACTGACTAGGTTGGCCATAAAGGTCTTCCCGAGGTGAGGTGATGATGTAATCCAAGATAAAACTACCCTAGAATCTGTCCAGGTGTAAGTGGCCTCAACGTGTAGACTCGAATCATAGTTGTTGATGATGAGATGGAGAAGCCGAACTAGCAAAAGAGCCGCACAGAGTTCTAGGCAAGGTAGCGACACCTTCTTCACAGGTGCAACCTTAGATTTGGCAACCAACAGGTAAACTATTGCTGGACCCTGCCGAGGTTTCACACGAAGGTATACAACAGCAGCAAAGCAGTGAACTAGATGTGTACACCCTTGCAGATTCACTAGTGGATGGGCCATAGTGATGGACGACAATAATGACAGTTCAGATCTAACACTGTCCCACTTTTCATGCACTTCCAGAAGTGGTTCAGTATCCCAGTCCACACCTTTCAACCACAGTATCTGAATCAAGTGTTTGACAAACAAAGTTAAGGGAGCTAGCCAACCAAGCGGGTCAAACACTCGAGTCAATCTAACAGGATGATACGTTCTGATGGCGGATTGGAGATGGGATAGATTACATACGAAAATGAGCCAGTGGAAGGGTTCCATTGCAGGCCTAGGACTTTAATAACCAAGTCATGGTCAAGATGAAATGAGTGAGATGATGTTGCACGAATGTCCTCCAGTGGGAGCCAATCCAACAAGGCGGCATGGTTGCTCATAAACTTTCTCTACTGAAATCCACCCACCTTCAGTAATACTATGAGCTCCTGCTGTAAATTGAGTGCAGCCTCAACACTGCAAGCTCCAGTGGCTACATCATCTACATACACATCTGATGATAAAATCTTCACTGCAACAGGAAATCTGCTCTTCTCATCCTCTGCGAGTTGATGGAGAGTGCGTATGGTGAGATATGGTGCAGATGACATCCTATAAATAAATGTGTTCAGTCTGTATTCCGCGATGGGTTCATCATCTGAGGACCTCCACACAATCCTCTGATAATTTCTGTCACTGGGATTAATGGATATCTGCTAATATATTGTTTGATATCTGCAGTGAACACAATAGAGTACATACGAAACTGAAGCAACACATCAACAATGCTGCTTTGGAGTTTTGGCCCTATAAGAAGTATGTCATTGAGCGATTGGCCATTTGTGGTTCTTGCCAATGTGTCAAACCCCATTCGCAACTTAGTGGTGGTGTTATCAGGCTTTACTACAAAGTGGTGAGGAATGTAGTAGGCCTCACTTACAGAGATTTCTCCCTTCTTTTGATAACATATTCAAGCGATAGGGACGATGTAAACAATGAAATACATCTGATTTTATTGGTTGCTATGGAACAGCAGTTTTAACCCTTCCCATGAGGATCCATCCAAACACAGTCTCCAACGCAGTGGGCATTTCCTTGCTTCCATCCCTTTTTCGGGCAGTCATCAAGTGCCAAAACAATTCGGCACCTATCAGCAAGTCGACTGGGCCTGGACGGGCAAAGGTACGATCTGCAAGTTTCAGGTGCGTTACAGCATCACAAATGTTAGAGGGTAGCTGAGCGTTAGGGAGATGACTTGAAATGTGCGATAGAACAAAGGCATCCAGATTGAATGATGGTGAGGTTTGTCCTAAAGGACTGGTTAGGAAAGTTGTGGTTAACTTGGAAACACTGACTAGCACATTGGATAATCCATGGATCGAGAGCTGAATCTTCTGTCGGGGCAGTCCCAATCACTGTAGGTAGGCCTCGGTTATGAAACTAGCCTGGCTAGTCGAGTCTAGAAAGGCACATACTTGTTGGGGAGCTTCAAATGCATCCTGGATTTCTACTAGAGCAGTAGACAGCAAAACAGTGGTGGTAGCTGTCATGGTGGTATGAGCTGCAAGTGTGGACACAATTTTAGTTTGGCCATCTCCTGTATGTTCTTCTATTGTGACATCCAAGGGGTCATCTATTTCAAGGGCCGATGCATCCTGAGATTCAGTAAAGTGTAGCAATGTGTGATGCCTAGCACCACAGTGTCGACACGTGAATTTAGAGTTACAGTTTCTAGCTCGATGTGATGATCTGAGGCAGTTCAAACACAAATTCAACCTTTTGGTAAGAGCATAACGTTCCTTTGGACCTATACTCAGCAAATGGGAGCACTGGGAAGGAATGTGGTCTGCCTTACATAGGGTACAATTAGCAGTAGCTGTTTGTGTCATGTTCACCATGGAAGTAGTTGAACTGTAGTTTGCTGGATTTGGACACAATTGAAGTCTTTAACATAGAGATTTTGACATGGTACAAACTGACAGCTTCGGCTAATTGACACTGCTTTTTTTAGAATTTTATGAATTCTGTCAGCTTTGGCAGTGATGAATCACTTATTGCCAGATACCACTGGTGGTGCAGGTAAGTGTCCAGTTTCTCCTCCATCAAGTGAAGCAGCAACAAGTCCCAGTGATCCACAGGAATTTTCAATGCTCGCAGAGCACCCATATTTTCAACTAACGCAGTTAGCAGTGCACACATAGAGCTCAAAGAGTCAGATGATACCACTGGGACTTGAAGTAACGCTTCAATGTGGTTTGAGGTTATGAGTCTTTTATTGTCATATCTCCTCACTAAAATCTGCTATGCAATAGTGTAATTTTCCTCCGAGAGTTGTAGGGACTGGATTAACGACAATGGCTCTGCAGTTAAACATGACTTCAGGTATGTGAACCGATCCACCTGAGATAAGTTATCATTAGTGGCTACCATGGACGTAAACAGGTTTTCAAAGTTCGAACATGACTTCGGGTAACAATTGAAACTGGGAAGCTGAATAGTGGGTAATTTGACATGTGATGTGCTTGAATGTGACTGGGTGGCTCCTTTGTCATTCTTACCATTGCTCGCTATGACATGGTCATGTATGGCCATTACAGTGTAATACTCATCATCAAACTTGATAAGCTGTTGGGCATAGGACTGGGTGTCAAACTCACTACTGCCTTTGAATGCAACTTCCAGTGGGATGTGGTCGTCATCAAAACCGTTCCGAATTTGAGCTAAGTCCCGGCAAGTAGAAAAGAAGAGGTGTGCATCAATACTGTCACCTAGCACAGAAGCTGACAATGTAAATGCACGGTGTAGTCAATTAACCGCTCTTTCGAGAAATCTCTGAAGTGCCGGGTGTTTATCAGCCATGTTCACCACTATTCCCCACTATCAAAAGCAACAGGCGAGTGAAGCTTGCGTACATTGATAATCCTGTTTGTAATAGTGATTAACTAACTGTGATCAGTAACAGTGATTTTATCATATTTCTAAAAATTAACAGTGATGTATAACTGTTATAACTGTGATTTTATCACAGTTTATGGAACTAAGTTGCTGTGATTTCTTTACTGTTCCAATGTACATTAGCCTTATCCTTAGTATGTGTAGATCACCATGAATACAAACAAGATACACACATCAATACAACTAAATGCAAATATGCCCGTTTTGGCAAAGTACTGATATATAAATGCTCTGACAACGTGCTGGGACAAAATTCCTCCACAATTCTGAAAACTCTTGACGAAATATGAGTCACAATCGAGGTAACAAGAGTCACAAACGAGGCAGCACGAGTCACAACCGAAATAGCACAGCGCGAACAAATACACAAAACAGTGATGCAGTAAATAATCAACTATGTCGGAACAATATCCGGTGCAGTTGGACCAATAAATGTTGCGTCGAACATCTTGATGGACTGTATTACATGAAAGTTTGTTGATATGAGAACTGGCGGGCACTACCAAACACCATTTATCCCGAACGAATTGCGAACAACTGGCTGTCTAAATATACTAGTTCCTAGAAGCACTACGAGCACGCCACTGATGACAAAGGCGGGAAGTTCAAATCTGTACACAGTAATATTTACATAGACATCTATACACACAGTACCAAACACATGGCAAGGCGACGTGAGTTATCAGAGTATGAATGGGGCATGATTGTGGGTGCCAGATGGATGGGATATTTAATTGCAAAAGTTGTGCAGACTTTCAATATTCCTTAATCCAAGGTGTCATTAAGATCCACCGAGGACAACGCAGTGGCCGTCCAAAGTTACTTGATGATCATTACCGGCGAAGGTTGGATAGAATTGTCCATGCTAACAGAGCAGGAACACTTGCTCAAATCACAGCCACATTCAATTCAATGCAGATGTCAGAGGTGTATCTAGCAGATCTGTACTAATGTGCATTAGCTTATATGGGATATGAAAGCAGAAGACCCACCAGAGTGCCCCTATTAACAGCACGACACTGAGCACAACGCCTCACTTGGGCTTGTGAGGTGGCTAATTGGACCCTGGAGGACTGGAAACGTGGCTTGGTCTGATGAGTCACGATAAAGGTTGTTTCGGGCTGATGGTAGGGTTTGGGTACGGCGCAAACCCAATGAGGTCATGGATCCCAGTTGACAACAAGGCACCGTGCAGGCTGGTGGTGGTTCCATAATGGTGTGGGGTGTGTTCACATGGCATGAGTTGGGTCCACTTCTCCATGTACCCACAAAACTCTCCTTGGTAACCATTTGCTGCTGTTCATGGATTTCAGTTTTCCTGACGATGGGATGTTCCAACAGGATAATCCGCCATCTCATCGGGCTGCAAATGTCCAGGACTGGTTCAAAGAGCATTCTGGAGAATTCTAGTGAATGGAGTGGCCAGCACGTTCCCCCGACATGAACCCAATTAACCATTTATGGGACATGGTAGAGAGAGCCATTCGCACCCAAGATCCTGCACCTAGAATTATCAGGGAACTTTGGAGAGCTATTCAGACAACATGACTTAACATCTCTCCAGAGGTCTTCCATCCACTTTTGAAACCCGTGCCACATCGAGTTATGGCACTTCTTCGGGCTAGAGGGGGACCTAAATGTTATAAGAAGGATATCCTATGACTTTGTCATGCCAGTGTACTTATGTACATAAAACAAAAGAAAACCACCCTCAGTGGTCACATATTCCAAATGTACACTTTCAATGAAACATTAAGTTGTGGCGCTATTTTCCATTATTTGCAACTACCATTACAGAACGTACTCCAACCAGAGTTTGCAGTATAGTTAGGTGGAAAAAAAGTCAGGAATACATTTTAAATTGACAGTATTTATTCTAAAACTTAATAATAATAAAGTGATAACTTACATCAGTGTTAACTGAGTTTGGAGACACACTGCCATTATGCACTTGCTGATCGGAAGCTTCTGGTATGCAATGCACCTGCAAAAACGAAGAAAGAAAACTGTATTCATTAGACACACACAAATTCACACAAATAAAGAACAGCTATGTAAAATAAAACAAATCTAACACAACTTTACATTAAAACAATAGAGAAAATACAGTAAAACCTTCTTAAGAAGTTTTTTGTTAAGTTTTTCTACTTACTAAGCTTTAGAAAGTTTACACTTGTATCTATTACAAATACATAATTTTACCCTTTTAATAAGTTTTCCTGCCTAATAAATACACATTTTTCAGTATTTTTCTGAAACATCTTAACAGGGTTTCACTGTACTTGCTATAAGAACACTGAAAAATGTAAAAGCAAACATTATTGTGAGAAGTTTCCTAAAGCTTCAACAAATTTGTCAGGTGGATTCTGTACCCGCAGTGCCAGCTCTGTTTACCAAGAGTAATTATTCCACATCACTTAGTACTCGAATGACCCAGTTATGGATATAATGAAGTACAAACACTAATAAATTAGGAGGGAGACATGCATACTGCAGGTGGTCATTTCACCACATACAGCCCCTGTCTCTTGTCATTCACCCTAGGCCACCGTGACACAGAGCGCCAAAAATTTCCATACCAATCACTGTTATAAAAATCTGTTTGTTTGCCATCTGGTGATCGGCAACCTGCTTTCGTCAATGCTGCTACGTGAAAGTGGATGGACCCACCCCATCAGTGCAGAGTGAGTCGACTAGGTGGGTACTGAAGGTGCACCTCCACTACACCCTACATCCAGCAATCTTATTTTGCTTCCTGCTTGCCCCGTACTCAGGAACCCTTGAAATAGTGCTGCACATACAGAACCAGGACAGTTCACTGAGGATGCCATTCCCAGTGTGAGCTCCATATTTCCCGTAAGTGTATAGTACTTACACAACTTGCGCAACCTTATAGCATAGGCAGTTCACTGTAAAGCGGTCCCGCATCCTGAACTCTGCCATACAGAGCTAGTGCTAATTTGTTTTCTTGTTAGCTTGAATAATATGCATTTTTAAACACATACTTGTTGTTACTATTTCTTGCACTATAGTTGACCAAGCCTTGAACAATAGTTCCGAATGGCTTGTCCATACCCGACTCTGCATTTTGTGGTCTCTCTCGCCTCAAACTTCACTTGCACGATCACTACAACTACCACTATAGAATGCTTGGCAAACCTGTTCTTTACCCTTCAGACACTGGTCAAGTACAGGTTTGAGGTATTTGTTATGCCGTCCTTACATGGAATAAACTGACGCATGCCCGGTTAAGTCTGAATGGCATGTGTGTCTAGGATTTTGATGCTAGACCAATGGCGTTGGCGAGGGGTGTTGGTCTCACTCAGTGGTGGCTGGCTCGTCCCACTCTGAATCGGTGATTCCAGGCGGATGACTCTCTGCTCCAGAAGTGTAGATTGGACTAGCCGTACCTAGGCTCAGTCTGATAAACTAACCCTCTCAACACCAGGTGGTACTCCTGGCTGGTACGGAAGGACAGTGAAAAGTATACAATTTTGACCGGAGCAGTTGCGACTGCTTGGCATCTGAGTGTGGCGGTGCAGTCCCGTTCCACCTGCCTTTTGTTCATAGGAGATGTTAGTGCAGACTACTGTTTGACAGCAATGTAAGCTTGGTATTGCTCCCTACGCTTGAGGCCATGCCTTACCTTGTAAGGCATAGAGTAATGCGGCTTAACAGTTTACGTAGTTAACCTTGACAAGAACAGTATCTACAGTGTTCAGGCAATAGCTGACCGAGCTCGGTAAGAGTCTCCACTGATCCTCCACGCTTTGCGGACCAATCACAGACGGGAAGCCGTGTAGACCACCAAGCCGCTACTGGTTGTGCATTCAGGCAAGGTTGAGAAGAAAGTCTCAGGCTATGGTCACTTCAGCACTAACTTATTGCTCAAAGCAAGGAAATAACCTGGGCTTCTAGCACCTCCTTGGATGAAGTTGTTACTAGTGGTTGGGGCTCCCCTGTTTCTCCCCTCCAGCACCGAATTAATGCTCAGGTTACTGCAAAGAAACAGGTGGCCATCTAATGTGTGTGTGTGTGTTTTTTAGACTCGCAGACTCCTGAAGGGGGTCCGTAGTCAGACTAATTCGATTAACTAACACTCTCCCAGTTCCTGTTGGCAGTGCACGTCTTATCTTGTTTCTAGCCAGTTAAACAGAAAAGTACTCTAAAGAAGAAAAAGCTCAAGGATAGAGAACAATAGATGTTTATTGAGAACACAACAAACATGTGACCTGTGCTACCTCCTACGTTATCCAGGTGTAGATGACCTGGTTCTACGTTACAAGGGAAAGAATATAGTTGTAGACGAATACAAAGTGAATTACTGTTAAACTGTACTAAGAATGAGTGTCTAGAAAAGACAAAGTAAATTAAATAAGAATTAACATGTTCACTAGTTGACTGGTCGTCAAGACGGGAAATAGCCACTGGGGGGGTACTTAAAGCTTCTAAGATCTCCGGAGGTCCAGGCACTGATCAGTGCTCTGGGATGTCACGAGAGAGGATGAAGAATGAAAACTGCTGGAGCCCCGTTGCGCACAGACTTATATAGTGCTCAAGTCTAGACTGCCGCAGCGGAGTGCGGGAAAGGCGCGTGAAGTCCTGCCGTTGTGTGGGAGTTGAAAATCTCTGGTCAGCAGTAGTCAACAATACTGCTTCATTCTACTTCGGTAGCGCTTGGCCTTGCCCGGTGGCGGGCAGCTTGTAGGCTCTCAGCAGGGGGGAGGGAGGGAGGGAGGGGGCATGCCCGCTAGTTGTGTAACCTTGTGGTCACGTGCTCGGGCCCCCGGGAGATTTAAGCGGCATAGAAATTACGTGCAAAGTGTTGCGTGCACAACTCTCTCATGGGTGGTTGATGTAGACAACTCTTACGTAGGTTGAAGTAAGGGTATACATCACGTTAAGAGCGATGAGTCATAATTGTAGTTGATTAGTAGTAGGAGTGGCACACGTCGAATTGAAACATCTATCTACCTCCACTTCATTCTACCAGTCAATTGTTTCTAGTTTCATTACCTATGTCATCGAGCCCTCGCTGTTAAGACCTGCCCAAATCTTTTCACTCACTCACTACCTATGTCCTGTTTAACCCACTGTGTGTATTTCGCACTCACCCTTCCAGGAACACGCCTGACCAAAGAAGAATAGTATCAACTATCACACCCGCAGAAGGAAGCTCTCATTTCTTGCCTGAGTTTGATGTATTGGTTACTGGTAAGTAACACCACAGTGGAAAGGGGAGGGATATCCTTTCCTGGCTTAAGTACCATCAATTGGGAGGTGTACATTCTAGCAATCATGATGCTAGGGAGACCACCCCTTCAAGAGGGCCAAGCAGGGTACAACTTATAGCACTGGCACCAGGGAGTTAGTTCATTATTGTGAGGTATTTGTAATCTAATACCCAGTAAGAAGTTGAACGCAGTCACATTCGACGACAAGAACGTAGAGCGAGACAGAGATCGGTTAACATACATGAAGAGATAGGAACCGCGTGAGGACATGCCCATTCTGGCAGAACCTGAGTTTAGACCTCGACCCATTTCACCTTTCATTCCCCTCTACCACAAGTATGAGTTAAGACGCATACCTAGGTGCTTGTTGGCCGCGATTAGTTCCTGAACACGGGAACGACATACAGCCAGAGAGCGTTACACCTACGGTAACCGAAGTGCCTCCCAAACCAGTTGAAACAAAATTAGAACAAAAGATGTGTACAATTTGGTTAGCTTCGGGAAAAATCATCTGAGTTAAACTGCCCGTGAAAGTTACTCCGAGAACCCCCGTAACTACTTCTCTCTCGAACTACGTTCCGAACCGATGACCAACACAACCCGTACGTATAACACCCCTTCCTCCACCAGGATCATCCACACTTATCAATTAATCGGCACTCTCATTACCCCTTTCCCCAGGACTACTGACGTCCCACATTTTGGCAGCCTTTGTAGTGAGACAGAGTGTACTCCCGGCAGGGAGACACTTGCAGTACAGCTCACTCTGGGGTTTGATTCCCCTTCCCTCAGACGGGATCCTCCCATTATGTGGGGCCCCCACTTCACCTACAATGACCCACCAAACTAAAACCAGTGAAGACACACTGTGGATGGATTTCCAGATGAATCGGGAGGGCAATCAGCGCTCTATCTACTAATCCGAAAGTAGGACGCACTTCAATGTGATGTGATTGGCAGTCGAATAGGTATGTAAACATTGCGTGTTCTGAATGTTGAAACAGTTTGCTGTCTGTTTCAAGACGACCCCCATTTTTAAATACTGATTAAAGTTACAAATATTGTCTTATTTTCAGGTGAATAAAGTACAGCCATTTTTTAAGTTTCAGGAACACGTTTGGCTATAATGACGTACACTAAAGGCCTTTTCTTTTAAGACAGCAATATCCACGCCCAGGATGCTGAATCTCTTACAAATTACATCTGTGTAACAGTAAGATATTACTACGTACATACAATGTAAGAAAATGTATTATACTACAGATGCCATTTTGTAATTTTAACCTTTCCGTTAGAAAGCTACACAAGCAAGCCCAAAAATGCTATTTTTTTCTTAACCATTTTCATGTTATTTTTTTTTCTTTATTTGAATAAATTATGATGATGTGGTGTCTGTAACAGAGGTGGTATTCCTAGATACTGTATACGTTAATGTAGTAGCCAGACCCCTGAAATAGAGAAGTGTGACAGCTTACCTAAATGTGTGTACTGTCAAACCTTGATATTACAGACATTTATGGTTCCCCAACATTTTGTACGACCGAGCTGTCCGTATGAATTTATATGGCCAAATTTCAACAAATATGGATCCCACCGCCCCCCAAAATGAAAATTCACACTGGATATATGAAGTCACATTCACACATCTGATGGGAAAAGAAATGTATATTTATTGATGAAATGTAAATTTATATACTACAGTAATGTATTCCACAAATTATACCCCACTTACGCAGAAGACTCCCGAGCGAGTTAAATTTTTCAAAAAAAAAAACAGACAGTAACACCACGCATACACTTAACACAACTGTGATACTGCCTGTTTACATTCTCCTTGAGGAAATGAGGCATTTTATCTAGTTTTCATTGATGAAATGTATTTTAATTAATTCAATTGTGTACCCCAGTTATGCAAAAAAAAAAAAAAAACTACAAAGTGAGCTAAAATTAATGAAAAAGCAACAACGCCATGCACACACCAAACAAAAATTACAACATGGCCCATGTTTACATTTCCCGTGAGGAAATATGATGTTTTACGTGAATAAAATAATAATATTTATAACATGAAAACATCTTCTTTCAAAAATGCATTTCATTAGTGCAGGGCTGCCACTGATCTTTAAACAAAAATCCTTGACCCAGCTACCAAAAATCCTTTAAAATCATTACAACTAAAATGTTTTGGTCCATTAAAATAAATCATGATATTGACACGTGCTGCATTCGGCTGACTGGACGTTCACTACATCAAGGAGAAGTTGGTTTTATGAGGCGCTAGGTCAGGCGGGTTTTACGGGTTTCTTGATTAACCTCTATGAAATACTGGTGCACGTCCAGTGTAGGCAACAGCTTTGCGGCAGGGCACAAAATCGGGTTCGGGCGATGTGATCTTATACTTCAGATTATTCGCTTTCTGCGGAATACCTGGGCGACGCCTAACATCAGACGGTGGCTTGACCTGACTCGTCCCTGTTGGACGTACATGCAGACTTGCCAACTTTTAAAGTTTCCAACCAGTAAAATGGATAAAAATTATTTCAAAACGCGTAAACTGCCCACTGCAATTTCACATACACTAATTTTTCTTAACATTCACACTTAATTTCAAGTAATAAAATTTCCATAATCTTACAAAGAAAATTTAATATAATCTAACATTTGTTCAATGTTTCAGACCAGAAACTATGATTTCCCCTAGAGAAACTTATACATCATGGAAATATCTTTGGTTAGTATGACATGCAAAGCAAAAATGTACTTATTCCTTCTCTTGGCTGAAATATAACTTAATTTAAGATAACTTCCATGCCCTGCTTATATTCACATTTATAGTATTAATGTGTTTACCACAAAAGTATTAAAAATTCATTTTCTAGTATACAACATCCCTATTCTGTAATTATTTAAATTTAAAATTTAAACTTGGATATCAAAAATGTGCAATACTCACATGTCAATTTTCGAACTAAGAAAGCTTACAAATTTTTATTTAGAAAAAAAATGCATTAAATTTTTTTTTCTGGATTAAGTCAGATAGAGGAAATGTGGGAATTGTTTACCGCCAGATGAAAAATGACAATAGCAATTTTTTCCGCTACCTGAAGAAAGACAAATTTATTATTCTGTTTGTTGTTTTGCGTTGGCCGTTTCCACAAATTGTACACCACACAAAACACGTAAAATAAATATGAAATACCAGTTGTAAACACAAGGCAAGTAAAAATCAAAATATGCACTTGCATTCAGAATACCAAACATAAGTTCACTAAATTTTGACAGTTCTAAAAAAGTAACACGGTCGCAATGTATCATGTTGAAACAGCTACTCTGTCTATGAAGAAAACAATGAGTGAATTGTAAACAAATGCTGTGATCAATGTAGGTTACCATTCCAACATACCTTGTTTTTGTTAGGCAAAGTTATACTGCTGGGGCTCCATTAATTTTATTGCCTCGATGTTAAGACCCGTCAAAATCTCTTCACTAACTTCTTCTTACGAGACTACTATTTTTAATTACATACTGTTTTAATGAAAGAGACTAAAATTTGCTCATATGAAAGAAACATTCAAATTATTACATAAAGTTGTAACCTTGCCGAACGAAAACGTGATAAATAGGTGGGTAGTACCAATTCAAATATTAAACACACTTAGGATGTAAATATTTTTGGGGAAGTTAGTTCTCCATACAATAAATGTGTTTTTTTTTACACCGTAAAACCGAGTTGAAGTAGTTTTCTAGGCCACGTACATTTCAAACAAACATTTTATAACTGTTTCAAAATACGTTATTTACAATACACGTTGACGTACTGTCTGTAATCACTATTTGCAACTCTTGAATACATATTGTTCTGTTGCAATCCGTACTGAATGTTTCTCTGCCATCTATACATATTAATTAGCTGAATCATTAAAGAAATACACTTCACCGGCTTCCCGAAACCACTATAGTACCAAAATAAACAGTGCTGCTTCATGACAATTGTGAAAATGGCGGACCAAGCCATGCATCGAACAAATATATCAATATGTGCATCGCGATACTCAATAGGTCACAGTATCGAGATATCAATGAATCAAAGTATCGAATGTCCCGTCTCTAGTAAATATTTAACAATAAAATTTTTCCTATTATTGGAATTCGTAAAAAAAATCAAGGCGTTTTCGTAAAACCGTAAAAAGGGTATGATTTCCGTATATTTTACGGAAAAATCGTAAAAGGTGGCAAGTCTGTACGTGAGCCGCAGGCAGATTAGTAACCTGGTATCTGACGTTCAAACGTGCCTGTGGAGGGGGTACAGCTGTTCAAAGTCTGAAGTAAGCAGTGGGAACTACTGACGGCTGACTGGTTGAATTAAGTATTCGGCGTTCGAAGGGTGAATTTCCTTGCTCAGACGTGTTGGTGCATCGAAGAGGTCCTTACGGATCTCTGGAGTGATGGGTATCAGTAAAATGTGCAGTGCCTGGGCTTGACCCTTAGGTGTAAGTTGGCAGAGTGCAGCAATGAGGGAGGGGGGTAAGCTCCTGTAAGTGCCCAGAGGCAGTTAGCACCTGTTTAACCTTCTCGCAGAGACCACTCCTACAGGAGAAAGGCATTTGAATTAGAACACAATTTCACGTCCCTGAGGGTTCGCAGGTTACGTGTATCCCTACTTGGTGTAAGGCTACGCAGAACGTCTGGTGAAGTAACAGACACCTTCTCGCAGCATTCGGCGCCTAAACACGATGAGCAACGAGAATCAGGTCTTGTCGTCAACAGTCCCAATATGTGGGTGTGTGCTCAGAAACCCAAGTCTTCCCAACTCAGAAAACGACCACTCCAGCTCCTAAACGCAGGGGAGAGGGCGAGCACCGAACTTGACAAGCTGAACTTGAGAAAGAGAGAGAGAGAGAGTACCTGTGGGCGGGCTGTAACATTCTGCCCACAATAGTATGCAGAAAGGTTGGCCGTATTAGTGGGTGTTGGTAAGCTGGAAGTGTACTGGCTCGAACGAGTAAGTTTCCCTTGATCACCTGCGTTTCCCTTAGCGGCGTAAGGTAAACTAGGAAAGGTGCAATGTCTACAGAAAAGGCAATACCCACGAGTCAGATAAACTTTGTTTATTCCTTGCTACGGGAAATTAACAAGTGGTGTTGCACTACCTCCTAACGTTGGCAAGAGATTAAGGAAAATTAAAACCTACGTTATCCAGGTAGAGATGACCTGGTTCTGAGCTAACAATGGTATGGGGTAGACGAGTGCCATTACAATAACAAACTGGTCTGAACTCCCTATGCATGTGTTGCCCAAAAGGGTCCACAGTGTGTAATGTGTAGACGATGTTTGGCATGAAATCTTCGGTGAAGACTAGGCAGGTTGAGAAGGAAGGCTCTGGCGATGAGGTGCGGTGGAGACCAAGGAGAGGCGTTCCCTTCAGCACTAAAAGTGCGGTGAAAGAAGGGAAAGTAGCAGCTAAGCATGAAGTGAGCTAGGTTAGCTTGATGGCGGACCGTGAGGGTCGAAGCAAGCAGGCTGGCCAGATCTCCGGCAACGAGTGCTATGGAGAAATGAAGACTGGTCCTGAGTGAGCGTCGTGACCCGTTATTTATACTTCTAGTATTCACTCCCCTTCAATCATCTGGATAGGGGTGGACACTGGAGAAGGGGTAGACATAGCATAGTTTCCTAACTGCAAGACATCACCGGCTGACTTGCAAATGAGGTAGTGGCGAAGCATACTGGTGTAGTCATCTAGCGGCATGCCGTGGAAATCTGTGCCTTGATACATATTCTCAGTGGGCCAGTGAATAATAAAATCTGCAGGCTGAAGCATCCATTCTTGCCATAGCAAACAGTACAATTCTTGCATCTCATTGTGCCAACAATAAAATTCCGTTGCTATCAGACAGCTAGGTTTGCTGCCAGATGAGGCGAAGTTGTTTATCCCATTGTTGAAAAAGATGCCATGCGTCAATTCGCCCCCTCTCCACTGCGATAAAAACTCATTCTCCAAGAAGCGAGGCAAAAAAAACAAATTCTTTTGAAGGAATGTCTTACTGTCCCCAAAGACAATTTGTTTTCCCTCGGTAGTGGTTAGGCTCCCTAGATGGATGGCGTGGGTCGAGGAAGAAATTCCTTTGAGAGAATGTGGCACTGTCCTCTCAAAAGCAATTTTTTTCCTTTCCTAGTTTTGCTTCTGTAGCTGCTGCTACTGTGTGTTTTTCTGCTCTATGCCTCGTATGCTCTTGACCTTGGCGGCGTGGAGAATCAACTAGCTTGAAGAACTGGCCAGGCGGGTGCACGTGCAATAACACACTTTTATTTTGTTTCTTCACTCTCTGGCTCCTAGACGTCTCGTCTCTCTCAGATGCATGATGAACCGAGACTCAGCCGACTGACTGTGTCAGCTGAGTCTCGGTTTGCAAAACAAGTGTGGTGGCAGCGACGGTAACTACAACAATGAAGTGTGAACACCACTACACTAAAAAGATATAGAGAAAAGAAGGAATAAAAATATATAAAGAAAAGAAGGAACACTTCAAACAACATAGCACTCAAAAATATTTACATTTTCGTTTGTCTTGCAAATTTTTTCTTTGGTTTTAAAAATGTTTTTCTAGGTTGCGTTTCTTGAAGTAATGACTCATTACAATTTAACATCTGGTCATTAAGAAAAGATAAGATTAATTTTATATAATCACTTGAATATTTCTTGAAAAAACTTGACACAATCCAAGATTAATTTATGAAAACTTCAATATTAAAATTAAATATAGATTAATTTTATATAATCACTTGAATATTTCTTGAAAAGACTTGACACAATCCAAGATTAATTTACGAAAACTTCAATATTAAAATGTACTTTAAAACTGAAATATTTATACAGTGAAACATGAGTCAATATAAAGCTAGAGATATATTTACATTTTCTCGACGTGACTCGATATAAACCAAAGTATGTGGCAAGATTGAAAGTGTCACACAAAATGGCCATCATACTAAAAATTGTTATATTTCTGTCTCTGTTATATTCTTTTTAACAAGAATTACTTTGGCATCTCAATGTTCTTACACATCAACGTCTTTTTTTCACTCATTAAATATGGGGCACTAATCTGACATGTTCAAGTATTCACATATTATTTACAAGTTAACATGGCAATTTAACAAGCCATTCTTTCACTGTCAAGGCAAATTGCCTGGAAAACCAACTTGAGGTAAGCATCGCGCTTAAGTTAAGCATCCAGAATAGTGTCTGTAATTACGTAACAACACTGACCATTGATGCAGTACACAATCTATATGTGTCAATCAAACTGGGTTATGATAGCTAAATGACGACTATCAATTTTTAAGTTTTTGGGTGTGTAGCACTGACACTCACTGTTTCAACATTCCCGCCATCTTTGATGGACGTCCTCGTTTACGTGGTGGAGCGTCAGGCGGGTTAGGCAAGTGAAACAGGCAGGTGGCCTCCATAGCGACTCTCGATAACAACTGGCTGCTAAGCTGGCCTGGCAGTAGTGGGCGCAGCTGTTCCTGTTGATGGTCGGCCATCGTGGAGTGGCTGTCGTACTACGTGGAGCTCTCCGTTGCCGTCTGGGACAGCGTCTGTTACCCCCCCCCCCCCCGGGTTGCTGGATCTGGTGCTGGTGTCTGCATCATTAGTGGATGGGTTGGTTCAGTTGGTGCACCCACCCCCTTGGATTCGGGTACCAGAACAGGACCATAGACTGGGCCTCCAGCTCGACGACAGGTTTGCTGTAGCGTGTCTCTTTACTTGTCAGAAAACCGTCTGGGGCGGGCTGGACATCTGGTTCTTGAGTTGAGTCCCTTAGCTTGTAAACTCAATGGAGGCCATCAAACAACAGTTGGGTTTCCTTGACGGTATGGTGTAGCCGTTAAAACGAATGGTGTGGTCTCTCGTCCAGGAGACGGAGCCTTGACAGCGACCTGGGCTTTGGGCATCTTTGCAAGGTCCTCCTCTCAACCAGAAAGAGTGGCCGTCGCAGCTGCCATGGTGTCTGGCAACCTGTGAACAGACTGAACAGAGGTGGTCGCGAAAATGACTGAGGTTTCTCCTCATCTGGAAGAAGTGGCCGGTTAGACGTCCTAAACAGCTGGCGAGACGGGCTTCTCAGGGGGGTCCTTCTCTCGTTCAGGAAGAACGACCATAGGAACAGCTGCGGTGTCGGGTGACACTGGCGACCTGTGAACAGACTGGTGGTGGCTGTTACCCTCTCACTAGGTATGTAAGGAGAGTAAGCAAGCACACGGAGTTGAGAGGGAGGACACAGTTTTTATTTTTGCTAGACAACAGCTTTCCCTCTCGAAGGCATGTAAGGGGAGGCAGAAAGGTGCGCAGTAGAGAAAGAGAGACAGAAAGAGGAGAAAGAGAGAAAAAAGGGGGGGAGGTGGCGAGAGGATGCAAGGACTTCACATGCTGGTTGCTAGGTAATTGCTTACCCTCACGTCAGGCATGTAACGGAAGGTAACACGCTAGATTTGCCGGCCAAGTCGCCGACACTGTCAGCTGAAGTAGTTGAACTGTAGAGCACTAAACTGCGGCACGTTTAACGTATTTCACATCCCATTATTAGACATTTGCATAAACAACCTGCTTAAAAACCACTGTTGCCAGAAATCTTAAGCGACTGGACCGAAAGATATTTCAATCGATGCAATATTCAATAAATTATAAAAGTGGGTAATGGTACCATCATTTACCTATATACGAATTTTGCTGGACCACTGAAAATTAACTGTGGATACAGTTTATCGGTACATGCATTTTTGATACATCCACTGTAATTCTATATGTAAATTTATTGAATTTTTTTCCTCAAAAGGCTTGGCTGTAACTTATCTTAATATATAAGTTATGATTAATCATTTTTGGTATTCAGAGTACACAATCAGCCACGGACACCAATGTTAACATTTCTGGCTCTCAGAAAACTTTCATGGCAAGGAAAGAAACACTGCAAGTTGTTCCTCCCAGGAATATGATTAAAATGAATGGAGTGAAGCTAAAACTTAGTAACTGATCTCACTGGCATTAGGCTACATAACACACAAGATGACGTGAGTTGAATGAAGAGGGTCAGTGTACTGAAAATGAGTTGAAACAAAAACCGCCTAGTGAAAAAAACTAAGACATAAACTACGATATTAAGCAACATTGAACATTTCCTCTCACACAGATCTGTCAACAAGCCAAAACACAAGAATTTTGAGACACGTACCAGCTGGTGTGCTAGTGGTTCATCATCACCACCCCCACCACCGCTATCATCAACTCCATCATCATCGTCATCATCATCATCATCATCAACTCCATCATCATTCAATTGGTCACCCGATGGCTGCAAATGATCATGAGACGGCCGGGTTGGCAACTGCACAAAAATCAAGGTATGTTATTTAAATGTAACTACTCTACAGGTCCTACTTCTGTCTGAATCTATTGGAATACAACAAACTCTGATACCATGGTAAACTAACTCAGTTATAAAATTAATTTTTGCTCACATATGTTTCTTATATAAATTTTATTAATGTACAAGGTTTAGACTTAAGAGTACTTAGTACTGGTATGTTTATACTTTAATAACTGCACCAGAATAATTTTTTTTACTTAATAATTTTAAGTCAGTGGAGTGAAATAAGTTGAAATACATACCTTGGCTTGCACAATGTATTATTACAAGATACTCCAACTCACAAGTAGTAATTTATATTCACCATTAGACAAGGCACAAGAAAGGTAGTTCCAGTAATCAATGACAGATGAACTCTGTTTCCTAGCTTACGTTGTCCAAGTGGCTGTCACACAAAGTGTTTTTTCAGTCATACACTAAAGATCTTAATATAGCTCAACAAAATGAAGTTAAGTGAATAAACTGGTGAAGTACAGTAGCTGATAAATTCATTACATCCCTTCCAAGGTTCACTCTCTGGTTCATTCACAGGGGGTGGAGGCCAGTGAGGGACTGACAGTATGCACCATCTATGGTAACAATGGGTAACAAACTTCAAACAACGTATTACTCTGATGCAGTTAACACAAAAATATTCAGAAACCTGCCTTGCTCAGAAAGTAAGCATAGATATGTAATGAAAGGACGAGTTTAGGAAATGTTACTTGTTGAAATTAAGTATAACATATAAAATAAATACATAAATTGTTCACAGGAAAATTTTTGTGTATCTATTTTTAGTCCACTAAGCATTATTACAAGTAGCTGCAGTATTTTGGTAAATTTGAAACAACATGACTGCTTAGAAAATATTACTACAAACATAAAAATGCTAATTAACATAACAAATACTTAGTACAAATCATTCCAAAAAGTACACGAAGCAACAAATTTTATTAATGAGAAAAAAATATTAATTGGGGAAAAACATAAATAGGCCTACAGGAATGCACACTAAGATTTCTATAAGTACTTTATAGCGTAGCCTTTGGACAACTATGTTCAATAATTCTACATGTAAATTTATCAACTTTTGTACATCAAAAAGCTTGGTTCTAAATTATCTTAATATATAAGTGATGGTTCATCACTTCTGGCCCACAGAGAAAACAATCAGCTTTGTAATCAGCCACGGACAACAATGGATGTTAATAATTTTTTAATGGGTGAGTAGGTTAAATGATATTTGAAAATTAACTGTTCTTAAAAATAACTCTCAAAAGAAATGTTTAAATAAAATAAATTAAGGAATTTTTGTCACAGAATTAATAAGTCAATATAAATTTATGTACTGAAAACTTCTCAAATTTATATGTGAAGTTAAAAAATTAAGTGAATAAAATGCAAAATAACACTACACGAAGTTACTTTGAGCACTAGAAAAGTTAATTTCAAAATTGATTACATGCAAATCTTAGTGCCTAGCTGCCCCTCCGGCCATGCACAAAGGGTGGCTGTCGTCTGTGGTATATAGAGCGCCATACCACACTATGACTGCCATTGACGTCTTCTTAATGGTAAAAAAAACTTCACTCAAATGAAATAATTAAAGGTCAGCCCTATGACCTCTTCTACCAATTGTAGTGGCCGCCTAACATTAATACTTGCTTTTGATGGGCAACTAAATTAAATCATTATTATAGTCCATTCACAGTTTCTTCAGTCTTTTTGGATCAAACCTTCGAAAAATCTCTCCATGTATGACATACCATAGTTTGTTATTTCCTAAATACGCCCCATACCACATGCGTTTTATACTTGTGTTCATAAAAGTTACTTTTTTCTGTTAAAATGAAATGTTATTCATATTTTATCTATAAATTATAATGCTTTATTTATAAATAATCTGAATGAAAAACAGGGAGAAAATAGGTATGTTGTGAGCACCTAGTGAGAAAAAGTCTTTATACAAAATACAGTTACACTGAGTGCGCACGAATGTGGTGCATTGTCTCCCTGGTGAAATTCTCCAGGATTAGTCAAGCTTAGTTTGCACGAGGCGGAAGAAAATCCTGCAAGTAGAAGTTTAGCAGGGCTTCAGAAATGTCTGAAGTAACTGTGAATGGACTATGATGATGCTGGAGATTTTTTGATGGAAAATCCTAACGACGGTGGAAACATCCGCCCTATTTAAAGTTACCACCAAGAGGTTGGCCCGCCTTAGATCAAGGTCAGGAATCAATAAACGTTGCCAAGACATGCAACTTCTGGATCCGGGGCACAGCATGTTAAAGCAAAACAAAAAAATAAACTCAAAACTCTAACCCAAACAAATAAAAATTACAACTTTAACAATTAATAACAATCGGAAAAATTATTGAAAAATCGTTATTACATTTATGGGTTAGAAAATTTAGTTATTTAACTAAATCCTATAAAATGGATGGGTGGTTAACTCGGAGAAGAAAATAAAAATTACTGACTTATATTAATATAAATAATAAACATATTGAATAGCATGAGAGAGGAGAGAGAGAGGAAGGAGAGAAAGGAGAGAGGGAGGGGGAGAGAGAAAGAAAGAGAGAGAGAGCCACCATTCCAAATGTCTCTGAGTGTGTCCAGTCACCTTCGAGAGTATGCTCGTCACCGTATCTGTAGCTGCTGCTAATGGAATTTTTTTTTTGGGGGGGGGGGGGGGGAGAAGTCGCAGGCTTGATGTGCCACAGGCATGGTCATCTAATCTAGTCTCGCCACAGCTGCGGTCGACCCTTTACAAAGAAGAGTTGTTATGCCGCACAAGCCACACCTCGCCTTGAACACCAGAGTTGGCTCGGCCCAGCTGATGCATCCTGTTGAACCGTAACCCACTTTGCACCACTGCATGGCCTCTCTACCAGTTCAGTTGCAGGAGGGGGAAGGAGTAGCCAGCTTTGCCCACCTTCGGCCATCTCCGCAACCTCTCTGCTACCCCCACTGGCCCATGCTGGCCCTGTGCTCCAGGTATATATAGAGCTAGCAGCCTGACAGTTTGAGGCTGTCTCGTGCCAGTCAATTGTAGGGTATTACTCTGACTAAGCATGCACCGACATAGCGTCATACAGAGCTCAGCTGTAAAATGTTACTTTACTCGTGTGTACACTGACTTTTTCAATCATCACTGCCTTACACAACTTTATCGATAGTGTTACTCTACACGACTATGCACCATGATGCCCGCCAGCAGCTTGCCGAAGCCTTCCACAATTTCTAGCTACCTAGTAACTCCACCATTGTCACAAGTCAAAGTACCATTGATTGCAGTAACCCTTATCCTCCGCATCTACCAAATGTAGATATCACTCTGGTTGGCATCCTAGGATTGGCCTTCAGGCTCTAGTCAGGGTATAGGCTGGTTACTGACCAGTCAATAAAGAGACATAATTCAAACTTGGTCGAGTTATCACTCCCAGCACTCTCTACTTCTCTACCTCACTCCTGCTATCTCTTGCTTCACCATCAATCCACTTACATTCTTGCAGGAGTAGTCAGTAACTGAAACCATGGTTCCCAACCATGCCTTCAGAGAGAACTGTTTCTACATGTAGTACATGATGTTTGGGGTAGTGTTTCCTGAGTAGCGTGAGAGCAGTTACATTCCCTTGGGCTATTGCCACCTCCAGTACACGTTTGCATCTACTAGTGGAGTCACGCTCGCCAAGTTAACACAAGAGCAGATGCACCAATCCTGCTGCTGACATCATCAGTCAGGTGGTTGGGTCTGGCAGCAAAGTCCCACTCGCCATGTCACTTACTGAAGAACAGTAACTCAGGCCTAGGCATACCTATCCCATCCTACTGCCTCACCTTTCTTCCTTCAGGTTGTGCCTACCCCTACTATACACCTGCTGTCTACTTCTCATATAATGTAACCCCCCTATGCCTCATCAAAGGGCTGGGCAGGAGAAAGTAGTCCAGCAGGGTTGGAGGCCTGCAGAGCATCGAATTGGGTGCCATCGAGTCTATACCTGAAAGGAGGAAGCTGCATGGCAGAGGGGTTCCACCAACAGTTCAATTGGGGACAAGAGCCTGATTTGGCAGGTTCCACGAGTTGTATCACAGCTGCCTCCCCCACCACCCGGCTCTCAGCTGCAGACAAGGTGGATAGATGCCTGATCTTGGTTCCCTGCTACACTCCAGCCAATGAATCGACCACACCTACACTCACAAGCACACCTCCCCGAGCTAACACCAAGTAATAGAGGTCCCAAAACCTGCCCTCTCCACCCACAACCACAAAAGTAACTTCTTCAAGTTGAATATGCCTGCTTCCCAACCATATGTGGGGGGAGGGTTTGCTACCGGCCAACAATAACAGAACCCAATAGGTAAGGCGTCAACTCTCTCTTTCACTGACAAAACACCATCTCTAAATGCCAGCATGGCAAGCCACAAACATCACTATCTATGTGAATATGTTGGGCCTGAAAGAGAATAACTGCAAAAGTTCCACTTATTGGAAAACAAAATAAATTATAAATTTTAATACAAAATACAAATAGCCAAATTAAAAAAGTTATATTTCCAAGTTTTTCTGCATAATTATGACCTCATTTTAATGATTTGTGAATAAAAATTAAAAAATATCTTCACAAAAACTCATTTACATTAAAAATGATACCATGGCCTAGCTACCACATGTGGCAATTTATGTGTTTTATATTGAACTGTTACTAGTTACTATACCGACCTTGACACAGTGAGTCGGGAAGACACTTGGCAATGCAGTGGGCAAGAGCTTTTTCTTTCCATCTTCACGATGCTGTTCAAACTCTTGCTCCTCAAAGTGGCACTGCAAGCACATGCCAACCAAATCTTACCCACGCACACAGTGGAAATCCAGACAAGCTGAACAACTATGCCAAAAACTCTACTTCTAACTCATTGTCAGGTTTCCACCTGCCTGCACCTATTTTGCATGTTCAAGGTCTCGAAAGAGCTCTAATGCCAACTCTTGCTCTCTCACAATTTAGCTCTTACGAGTTAGGCACTAAACTGGCATGCAGTCTTTCAGTGTTTCCATCTGCAACTCACCTGAATGTGAATTCTAAGCTGTTGTCCTATACTTTTATGGCTTGCTAATAATGATAAAAGTAAAATGCATATCTAAATACAACTTTAAGGTTTCTGTTTAAAAAATTTAGCAGCTAAAAGTGATTCTGAAAATACTAGGTTTAGCCATTTTCACACACAGAGAAAATAATCTTTGGAGTTGAAATGAGAACTCAAAAGTTGTCTTTGAGCACAAAATGTTTCTCAAATATTTTTCTTGTTTAGACACCCAAACAAAATATACAACCATTTTTTAATCAAGTGTTTTCTGCCAAACTTCTGCTACACAGTTCATGCACCAGCCAGGCAGAGCCTATTACTGTAAGGGTTATCAGCCTTCCCTTTCATCCAGACAAGTCATCTTTTTGAGGCCTTGTAAAATGTCTGGCAGGGTTTTACAAAAAAAATATACTGTCTTCTATACCAATAAAAGTGAAAGACAGTGAAGCTTTACATATATTGTATATGTAGTTTCTATATTTTCCCCTTGTTTGGTTTAACATGTCTAAGTTGAGATGTGCCTAATCTATTCAAAATTTCACAATTTGAATTAAAAAATACACTTAGAACAGCTACAATTGTCAAAGAAATACAATCAAATTGTATCTGAAGGTGTGCTCTGCAAGTGTGATTAACTGTGGATTAAAAAAATTGTGTACAGTGCTGATGTATAACTTTTTTTGTGTGAATACCTCTAAAATTATTTGCTGACAGAATATTCTGTAGTGCTAACAAATTAAACAGAATTGACTCTCATATTCAGATTGAACATGATTAGGCACTTTATCTGGCTGGAAAAAACACATTTTGTATTACTTAAATGTTATATGGAGCCTCTATTTGGATACAAAATTTTGTGACGTATATTTTAATTGACCTGCAACATAATACACTGATATTCTATATTTCCGCTATAAAATTGAAAGTCAGCTTTCTTTTAGTCATATTCTCTCAAGTGTCCTCTTTTTTCATGCCAGTTACTTTGTCCTCTTTTTTAGTGCCAGTTACTTCAACATGTCCTTTTCTTGAGTACCACATACCTGGTGACCGTACATAACTGTAGTAGATTCAGGGTGAAACCATGTACTATCTAGGTGTTAGTTTAATTTTGAATTGAATACTGAGACTTATTAATTCATCATGCTTTAGCTACACAAGACTATCAAACAAGTAAGTTTACTTTGGTAACTTTCTTGGCTACCTTCAATTTTTCTTTACGATGATTAACAATTTTTTGTGGAATGGAGAAATTTGGGCGGCCCTTAACATTCAGGTCTTGAGAGTCAATAAGGACAAAGCGAGGAGAGTATAGAGTAGCGCTAGAATGCAAGATGGGGGGGGGATCCCCTAGAAAATCAGCCGGCCAGTGGCATTGTCTGGCACAATTCCCAGATGCAAAAATCCGGGAATGATCCTACAGATAATTAAATCCAGTTTGGCTAAGTGGGGGAGCAAGTAGTCTGACCACTAGACCACCACAGTACCTAACAACAATTTTTTGTCTCATTTCAAGTACTGATCCATAATATTTGTTTATAGACAATTATTTTAATATAAATATACTTGAGAATAACTGGACATTCATTTGTTCTTTTCTCCCAGTGACTAGAGGTGCAGTTTTTGAATCCCACAAATCAAGTTTTACAAGTATTTTCTGACACCTTATATTGATGAATGATTGACCACTGCTGTGTTATTTCAACTGATTGCACTGGGTGCACGGCAGTGCACCCTGAAAACTATAACATTGCAGCTATCACATGAGTACTAGCTTGTTGGCCATATTTGAACTGAAACTGCACCACTGACACTGGAGAGCGAGCAGTAAAAATTGCACTTACCATTTCAGTGCAGAAATTGTAAATTGCCCCAGAAGTTGACAACTTCCAATCTAGCAGTAAACCAAGAGTCTTGGCTGAATGACCACAGCCTGAACAGGTGTTGAACATAGTTATTGATGTTTTATTGGTTCCCTTCATACAAATGGTATGAAGTTTCTTATGTATTGTGTCATATCTGAGTGTGTTTTCCTGTTGTAATTATCAAGGGTATATTGCTTTTGTGTGTTCTGTTTCATCTATCTTTCTGGTGGTTAAAAGCATTCAATTTGGAAATTGGTAAGTTTTTCATATGCATGTGTATTCTACGGCATCACACACGCACGCGCACGCGCGCGCACACACACACACACTCACACACACACACACATACACACAAGACTTTTCAGATTGCTAAGAGAAAGGTGCTGGCTACTGTCAAATTATATATACACACACATGCACATGTGCAAACACCACAACAGTCTAGTTTAATACATTTTTATCCAATTCAAACCATGTGTGTGTATTATAAATAACTTTTATTTATTCACATTCTTCCAAACTGAGGCGATCTACGCCTCTTGCATCACATTGATTAATCAATTACCTCCATCTTGATTTGTAAGGTGCCACTGCTCCTTCCCCACTCTTACTACATCACTGGAGGGTATGCTAACTTATATATGTGGGTGCACAGCCCATTTATCCTTCAACGTGCTCTCGATTTCACCGGCGTTCAGCCAGAAACTATGTCATTGTGTGCATGTCTTCTTAGGAGATTAATGTACGACGATGGGGTCTATTTATACCTTATGCACAAGGCCGGCTTTCAGTATTTTACTGAGGTCATGACTTAGGTTTCAGGCTGCTTGGTCGTGGGTTAATGACAGTTTGGTTATTCAAAATTTGAGTTTCTTGCGGCTGTCTAAATTTCTGTTTAGACTAAACTTAACTGTGTGCCGTCGCCCCATGGCTTGGTTAAACTGTCAGTATTGGTAATGAGTGTGAATTTCACAAACAAGTTTTTGGAACCACGACTTGCTGCATGCAAATCATATCACCGCTTCAGTATTAAACATTTCTCTAGCCAACATAATGAAATTGCTTGTGCAGGTGCAAATCTTTTTTGCCAATAACCTTGAAATTCAGACTGCTATTTCTGGGTTAGTACAGCCCGCCGTCTTTGCTTGGAATATTGAATTGACGGTGTAATTGGGGAGCTTTCATATCAAGTAGTGTACCCTTATTTTGTGCTTGTGTTTCTTGTGGCCACTAGTTTTTGTAATTTTAATAATATTGTATGTGTTGGTACGTAATTTGGTGAGCCCTTTGGTAGTAAGGTGATTTTGGGCTGGCAATACTTAAATTTTTCATAGCCTCTTTTACAGTGAAGAATTACCTTTGTGTGACCACGGAACATTGGGTAGTAATAATTTTAATGCAACTTGCAACTGCAGTAATGTCAATATATTGCATCCAAGAATTTTGTCTGATTAAAATGATAGTTGAGTGTATTAAATACAGTGTTTATATTTCATTGCTCTACGACTTGTTAGCAGTAATTGTGTTGACTCACAGGAGTTCTTTAGTCCCGAGTGTGACAAGACTTTTCACCCAAGGTTGGTCTTGAGAGTTGATAAAGCATGTCCGTCGAGTGCCATTGATCACACCAAAAGAGGGAAACAAAATTGTTTGCAACTAAACGCTAATTTAATGCTGATAAAGTGCAATAGTAATAAATGGTTGCAGTTGGTAACTCTTTGTCATAGTCGACAAGAGCATTTTCACGTATATGATAATTTAATGGTAAAGAAAACACATCAAAGGGTGATTAGACATGCATCTTAATAAATTGTTGTAATTAATCCTTTGAATGTCATGAAAAATCAGCATGGTAATATTGGATTGTAATTGGTACCAGCTGGTCAGTATTGACATCACTGAATTATTGGAATCATGACACTCTAACTTGATGAGAAAATGTTTTCAACCTGAACAGAATTACGATATTTATAATTGTTTACAATATGCGCTTATATATAAATGATAATATTGTTTGGTATCATGTGTTAACATGCAACTCCTTTAGAGTATGAATACTAAACTTATTTTTCTATGATCTGGAATATATCAGTATTATATAATCATGTACACTTAATTAGCATTCTATCCCTCCATTACTTGTGGTTTGCTAAAAGGTATTTCCTTCAGAATTTAATCATAATATGAGTTGGAGACAAGGTGATATTTAATGCCTTAAGATGGTACTGAGCTATAAGAATCTGCTGTAGCATTCATATTACAGTAGCCTTGTAGTATGCTAAAAATTAGAGATAGTGTGAGACATTTTTTAATGGTTATTTTTAGTCTACTCATGTAAAATAAAATATTGTGAATAGTATATTTAATATAACCGCATTTTACTTCCAAGCTATAAATACTTTTCAGAATATTGAAAGTGCTACCTGCACTGACCATGTTATTTGTGAGCAAGTTTCTCAATCTCAATTAAATGTGTATTGATTTTGACTTGTAATTTAAATTTATACTGGTTTCCTTAAGATCGGAACAAAGTAATCACGCTGGCTGCACAGAACTAGTCTCCCTCCGAGTTCCAACATTGTACTGCTTTTCTACCAATATAATTATCATAAATGACGTAGATAGGATTTGAGGTTACAACACTGTTTATTCCATGGGATGTTGACACTTGTGTTGGTTTGAGGTAGGTCAATGTTGGGTGTATAGTCTGTCTCATTTAAGGTATCCAGAATTTGACAGCTACTGCTAACAACGTATTTAACATGTAATACAGTAGCGTCGTATTTGAAATAACGAATGTCAACTGACTGCCATGTGAAGCAATGGTGGTATCCCTGAATAACATGAATTCTTTCTTACATCACCGGAAAAAAAAAAGTGCACAGTACAAATAAAAAACAAGTAAGCATTTCGGAATAAACGTAAATAACATTACGTTGTAGTATTCTGTATAAGGTTATTAAACGTGTTTATAGTTTCAAATTTTTTTAATTGCATAACAAAAATAATGAAAAAAGAGGGCTGTTTATCTTCACCAACCAACGACTAGACGCCAAGTTGATATTGTGAGACGTGATTTTTGAGTGCAGGCGTATCAGTTTAGAGGTTCTAAATTAAATTAATGAATGTTGTGTGAATAGTTATTTAAAATGCAGCGACTTAAAAATCCTTCATGCAATTGCCAACGACAAGACATTGTACGTTTTGCCAAAGGAGTCGAAGACATGTTACTAATGGGAGAACTCGAAAGTCGTCCAGTGGTATTAAAAAAATTGAAACGACCGGCCGATTGCTTGGAATTTCATCAGAAACTGTCGCAAAGTAAATAGTGATAAATTATGTATGTGAATATTTGGAGTGTGGTGTATTTTGATGGAGAAATGTAAATATCTTAGGCAAATGTTTGTTAGTTCTTTTATAATTAAGTTAAACATGTTATGTTTGTGAGCGGGTTTTTAGCAGACAACATTTAAATGTTCAGCACTCATTTCATTTCTTAGAACATGTTAATGCTACGGTTGAATATATTTTTGTTTGGTCAATAAACAACAAATAGTACTTACTGACTTCACCAAAACATTGAGGTTACATTGCTCGCCTGTGTGTGTAGACCAAAACCACGAATGCAGTTTTAATAAAATACTAATTATTTAGGACTAATTTGTCCAGAAAGACTATGTAAAGTACATCTACATCTGTGATAATTTAGCTATGGTAATAAATACTAATTGTATAGGATAACACATTGTATTGAAATTTTTTTTGGGGACGATCGGCATGTATATTAAATATCCACGTTACTGTAATAGTACATATGTTGCCACTAGTTTTCATTACTTAATGTTCACAGGCCTACCAGTCTTCACCATGTGAGGAATGTTTTTGTACATACTTATTTTATTGTAATTGCTACAAATAGGTTCCATAATTATTGTTTGTAGAAGACTTTTACAGTTCTAATTAACTATTTCTGTGTATGATTTGACAGGCCTAACTCTTATTGTGTTTGTTCACTGCCTAAATGTAATTTTTTTAAGGTAGACCTAATGGTGACATTGCCTTTACACAGAACTCCAGCAGACTTTTGTTTTCTTGTAGTTCATTTTGCCGCTCAGTTGTGATATACGACTATTTTATGATGCTCTCATCAGTTAACTATGTGAGATTCACTTTCTTTTTTTAATAAACTTGTTAAATATTTCAAGGGGTGTACAAAGAAGGCAATTCTGATCATACTTCAGGCCAGGTAAGTTTTTGTATTCTCCGTTTAATTGTTTAACATATGTGATTTAATTTTGATTACAGTGTTAATTGTAATCAACATCAATGTCTTTCTAGCTTCCCTCAAAAATTTTCCTGTTGTGAGAGTTACAAACTTGCAAGTCCAATGAAATTCATTGATTTAAAATATATATTTTTTGTGTTTGATTATTGATTTGATAGTAATTAATAATATGTTTAATTAATTGTAAGAATATGAATATATTTTATTGATAGTATTTTGATAACACAATGTAGATGTTACCATCAGAAATTTAAAAAAAAGATCTGCGTAATCACATATTTTCCTCAATTAGGCCTATAGTTGGCATGTTAGAAATGTCAAGCAAAAATTCACATGATGTTGACATGTTTTGACAAGTCACATGGAAAGCACATGGTGGTGGAAGGATACATATACAGTATGTTTACAAGATATTACTTTTATACAATCTGTCAAAATCTGGAAACATTACACGAGACAGACTATATGTGCAGAAGACGAATTGGTCTTCCTTATTTTCAGTCAAATGTCTAACATGTCCCAGCGAGACAGTAATGACATGAGACCGGGAACCAAAGTTCCCATAACTGACCAAGGTTATCATGCTTGTTTAAAATACACAAATTCTTTTATATCCTCGTGCACGACTTTTCACAAGTTGAAAGTAAACACACTGCAACAATGTTATACAAAATACATTTTTTTCCTCCTAAAAATGTGAGTTTGCTGCAAAATCCAATATAAACAAATGGAAGATGATTGCTGAATACATTTATCAGTTGTTAGGAGTGTTGGGAACAATTTTCTAAAGTCTGGTCTACAATGGCAGTCGCAGGGTGGTTTAGAAAGCTATTCGTACAACTTGAATAAAATCCAAGTCCTGCGACTATGACTACCATGACTAACCAATCGGCATTGACGAGACCATAGTTAAGGGACTGCCTTGCTTTACTCGTAGAACAAATTTTTTGTGTTGTGTGGCATAATAACACACACAATTATAGGCTATTCACGGTATAGTGAGCACTTCTGAGGCCCTAAATACTTTGTTTCACCCATTTCGCCCCACACCCCCTTTTTTTAAATAAATACTACCATGTAAGTAATGAACACAGTGTGTAGATTCCATCAGACTCAAAAGTTAACATCTAAGGCTAAAATGAAATATATTTACTGACAATTTTTCCAAATGACAGTTATTTCAAACGTGCTCAATTTACCATGAGTAGCCTATAAATGTGTATACTGAGTACAAAAAATTTGAATTCCACAATAACTCAAAAGAATATAACCATTAAAAAAGCATATGTTTTATTGTCAAACTGCAATGCCAGGAGCGCTAAAGTAGATAGTTTAAAGCACTTTATATTTGGTTTACTTTATGAGGTGTAATGTATTCATCTTTATATATATAATTCTTCTTTGCATGTGTATGTCACTGAACTCCTCCTAAACGGCTGGACCGATTTTGATGAAATTTTTTGTGTGTGTTCAAGTGGATTCGAGAATGGTTTAGAGTCACAATTCGGTCCACTACAATCATCCTAACCTACAAATTTATTTGTGTAGTTAATTGATTTCATAACAAATTATATGTTGCGTGTTCGAGGGTTGGCAAACCATCGAGTTTGTTTGTTTATACCCCTCAAGGATTAACCAAAAATATTGTACATTCAATGGCATTACGATAAATTTATTTTTGTACATTAAAAAAATATACCTGTTATGAAAATAGCTCGAGTTTTAATTTTTTTTACCCTTTAATTAAAACAAGTTTAAGTTTCTATTCAACATAGCTTCTATATTCAACTTAGCTCATAGTATATACATATTCACACGCAATTGATAGGTCGAATTGTGATAACTGTACATGTGATGATGTCCGGTATTGTAATAACTTTTTTTATAAAAATTTTCATCAAAACGGTCCAGATTGTTACAACTTATTTAAAAAAGTTTGAAATTTTCGGATTTAAGACACATGTACAGGACAACGTCTGTCGGGTCCGCTAGTTCAATTATAAAGATTTTGTTTAACCAGTTAAAAATTCTCTAAGTAACTGCACGTTAGAAATACAAATATTACAATGAATAAATTCCGTGATAAATAATACGATAAACATTAGACGAATTTTCACGGTTGAATTTGTAACAAGCAGATTAGAAGTATTAATAACAAAATTTGCATTAATGTTACAATTTCTCTCTCTAGAAATTAAGTGGGCTATACCAAATTCATTAAGTGATGGAGGTCTTAATCAAATAAAGGAATTAATTATAATTTCCATATTTTATTTACAATAACTACAGCCAAATTCTCTTTACTGAAACTCTCACAATAAATTAAAATCACTTACTGTTCACAATTGACACCAATTAATAAAATTTATAATTACGGCAAAGAAATCAATGAAATTAAATAATTAGAGATCAGTCCCAATACACAGTGTATCAAACTATTCAATTATTTTATAATTTATGCATCCATATTTGACAGTTTGAATATTTAGAATAAAATCCATATTACACTTCCATTCATCCCACCTCAGTTCAGTCCATGTCCTACCCATCACAATGTTCTAGAGTCCTCCAAGTGCCCTCATGCACTGTAGGCTTCATTCGTCGGTTTCACACCCTCTCGCCCATACAAGCCATGTCCACCTAACTCGCCGCCGTCCACACTTCTCTTCACTCGCGCACACTCAGCCAGGCGGCCTCCATCGAAGACTGCCGACCGTTGGGTTGCGGCAGTATATATAGTGTCTTAGGTCGCCACCTAGAATCTTCCCCAACTCGCGTGATACGTTGCGGAGGGCTGAGGTGCCAGCCAGTCTCACCAGAACATTTTTCCGTCATCGCTAAAGGTATCGGAAATGCTAGCAGGCAAGAGAAGGTTTGTGATGCCAGCAAGTCCCACCACTGTCAGTAGTTAGTATCACGGAATTGTCAGAAGGGGGGCAGACAGCCACAAGCACATAGTTCCAGGAAGAGGGGAGGGCGAGATGGGTCTCCGATTACAGTGCGGGGCAGCGGAGTCAGCGCCAGCTGCAGCACGCAACACTGCCCCTCTCCTGAAGTCTGTTCGTCCTGAACAGACTATACAGAATCAGGACCTTCGTACAGCGCCAGTCGGTCAATCTTATGCTTTGCCCGAGAGCCCTATCGGCAAATCCTGTAGACTACATTATTTACCCGCTTCAAGATCTTGTACGGGACTTCCCAAGATTTCTGTAGCTTTGGTCAATATCCCTTCTTCCTTTGAGGGTTGTAGAACCACACCAGCTGTCCTCCTTGAAAAGTCTCGTCAGGTTTTCTTCGGTCATATCGTGTTTTATTCTGTGCCTCCGGGAAAACTCATGAATGTCGGTTAACTTCTGACGTAACTTAATAGCATATTCTGGAGTGGCTGCTGCTTCCTCCACTGAACGTCCGAACAGCAGGTCACCAGGTAGGCGGAGCTCTCTCCCAAACAGCATCCTTGAAGTTGTTAACCTTGTGGACTCGAGGACCGCTGAGCGATATGCGAGGAGAAATAAGGGTACCTTAGAGTCCTAATCCCTCCGATTGTCTTCTATGAAGAAAGCCAGATACTGTTCCAGGGTACAATTTTGCCTCTCAACCATTCCATCCGAATGAGGGTGTAATGCTGTGGTTTGGGTTTTCTTCATTCCTAAAATTCTCGTTACTTCTTGGTAAAGAGTTGCTTCAAAATTTCGTCCTTGGTCCGAATGAAGCTCCAGTGGCACTCCGAACCTGGAGAAAACATGCTCGACAAGAGCATCAGCTACTGTGCCTACCTCTTGGTTTGGTACCGGTATGACCAAGGGCCACTTTGTGAAATAGATTTGTGCTACCAGAAGGTATCTATTTAATCTCTCAGTGATTGGTAGGAGTCCAAGAACGTCAACTGCCATCCTCTTGAATGGGGTCCCAACACTGTACTTCCGGAGGGGACTGCGTCCCTTAACCCTCGGACCCTTCTTTGCAGTTACATGCATCTCACAGACGGCACCACTCCTCAACATCCTGCCGAAAATGTAGCCAACAGAATCTCATTCGAACCTTGTCAAGTGTCTTATTTACACCGAAGTGACCACCTGCTGCTGTGTTGTGCAGTTCTCTTAGCACTTCTGGGATTCGGCACTCTGGTAGCACCAAATATAAATGACTCTGTCTCCCATCGTTACTTTCCCAATTCCTGTAAAGCACACCATTATTTATAACCAGGGAATTCCACTGTGCCCAGTATGACTTGAATGTCACGCCTAGGCTAGATATCTCCTCCCATCTCTATCTAAGCCCGGTTTCCTTCCACTCCAATATTAGATGTAAGATGGGGTCACATAGCTGATTATTTATTATGTCCTTTTCATCCCATGTAGATGACCCATCACCAGATACAGGGCCTTGAATTCTGGTCCTCCTTGCTTTCCACGATACACCAACCTTCTTATCCTGGCGTTCACAATGACGACATAATGGTTTGCATGGTCTCCTGGAGAGTGCATCTGCATTGCTGTGAAGGCGCCCAGACCTGTGGTGTATTTCAAAGGCATGTTCTTGCAGGTGCTATATCCACTGGACTATTTGACCTTCGGGGTTCTTGAAATTTAGTAGCCAGTGTAATGAAGCATGATCAGTTCTTAAGATGAAGTATCTGCCATAAAGATATGGATGAAAATGTGCAATTGCCTTCACCACTGCCAAAATCTCCCTGCATGTCACACAGTAGTTCCTCTCGGGTTTGTCTGAAGTATTCCACTGGCCGCTCTTTTTCATCCTGGCTCTGAGATAACACAGTCCCAATTCCAACATCACTAACATCAGTATCCAGAATAAATCCACCCTCTCTTCTTGGAAAGCCCAGTATTTCCTTTAGTCTATTGAAAGCAATTTCGCACTCTGGAGTCCAACATAATTTTCTTTTTACCTAAGTCAATTCATGCAGAGGTTTGGCGATAGTGGTGAACCCATGCACAAATCAACGGTAGTAAGCACATAAGCCCAGAAAACTTCACATTTCAGTTTTATCCTTTGATGGAGGCCAGTCTCTTATTGCTCTGGTCTTCTCAGGATCTGTTTCAATCCCATGGGCTGATACAACATGGCCCAAGGAATTCATTTTCTTTTAGAAAAGGTGGCATTTCTTGGGAACCAATTTCAGAATGGCCACAGTCACTTTCTGAAACACAGAATCTAAGCGTGCCAGGTGCTCTTCAAAGGTTCTTCCTGTGACCACAATGTCGTCTAGGTACACCTGACAAATATCTAAGGGCAGAACTTTCTCCATTAGTCGTTCGAAGGTGGCAAGGGCATTACATAGCCCAAAGGGCGTAACCTTGAATTGCCAGGTTCCTTTCACTTGGACACAAAACGCAGTCTTTTCCTTGCCTTCCCAGGCCACATCGCACTGCCAATACCCCCTCTTCACGTCTAGATTAGAAAACCACTGTGAACGTGCTAGGCTATTCAGGGTGTCGTCTATCCTAGGGAGTGGGTAAGACTCTTTCTTGTTCACATCATTAAGTTGGAGGTAATCAACACAACATCTAATAGAGCCATCTTTCTTTTTAACAAGCACCATGGGAGAAGACCACGGACTGACTGAAGGCTCTATAACATCTAAATCCTTCATCTCTTTCAGAACACCGTCAATGACATAATATGAATCTAGCGATAGTCGCGTTAGGGACTGCTTTATGGGTCTGGCATCTCCTGTGTCAATGTGGTGGCATGCAACTTTAGTTCTGCCAAGGTCATTGGGCTCGCAGGAGAAAGCATCTATATTTCTCTGTAACAATTCTGAAACTGCCCTCTCCTGTCGGCAGTTGAGGTTTTCTTTTGTTCTTGTCAGAGCAGCCCCCCCCCCCCCCCCCAGAGTATCAGGAAGAGAACATTCAGTAGGTTGTGAGAGTGAAGCTTCTGGAACATTTGGAAGTACCTGTGAGACCAGCTTGCGAAACCCTACTGTGGCCCCCTCTTCAAGGCAGATAGCACGGTCAGACAAATTAATCATCCTAACAGGCAAACTGTCCGATTTTGAAGAAATCAATGTCCTGGTTACAATGACACCATTGGGTAAAATGCCACCTTCCTTGGCTGGTTCGATTATGCCCAATCGCCTGACAAATTTTCCCTGGCATCTGCCTGGAATAACAACTTCGCTAGAAGCAGGGAGCATAGTTGACCGATTACACATTACTGGGCAGCTTATTGGCAAAGATAAATCTAGTCGTGTTGACACTACCAACTCGGTATTACCTACATGTAACACCCCTATTAGAGTATCAATACAGCTTTCCAGCTTACGTAAACATTCAGACCCAAAATTTATTCGTCCTCTATTTCTGCTGTATGTATCATACTCTATCTCAAGGTTACTGAGCTGTAAGAGTATCCTTCTCTTGCCTTCGACTGGTGTGGTATCGCCCGTTACTGTTGTTAAATAGCAGTGAGCCATGTTCCTATCGGATGATCGCTGGCAGGAAGGCCCAAGAATGTCTGGTCTTACCACTGTTACAGT
The DNA here is from genome assembly GCA_029891345.1 of Dryococelus australis. Taxonomy (NCBI): domain Eukaryota; kingdom Metazoa; phylum Arthropoda; class Insecta; order Phasmatodea; family Phasmatidae; genus Dryococelus; species Dryococelus australis. The sequence goes on from CM056996.1 coordinate 148,934,240, forward strand.
CGGTCCTGTGTCAATGACCGTCTGGCAAGAAACATCATCTAGGCTCCCCTCCACCAATATGGCATTGACGTCTTGTTTCATTAAGTGAACTTGCAAAAGCATTGGGGCCTTCTCTCCAGCAATCACCGACCTTTGCCTCTCAAGACCGGTGTTTACAAGTTTCTCGAAGACATTGTGCTCTCACCTGTTCCTTGGTGCCTGCTCCCTGGCTGTTGCTGTTGAGGACAGTAGGCTCTCAGGTGCCCCGGCTGTCCACACGTCCAACATCCAAGCCGTTTGGGTGGGGGACGGCGGGTCTCCGTAGTGCGTACCCTGGAGTCAATGTCCCTGATGGTCGTCTGCAAATCCTTCAACATCCCCTTGAAGCTGTCGCCCTCCCCTTCATCAAGCATCACTGCCCGCACTGGAGGTCGGGGCACTGATGACTGCCGTGCTGACTCCACTTCCAGTGCTCGGGACAAGGCATCCTGCATGGTGTGAGGCGCAGCTAACAGCATAGCTTGCAGCACGTCAGTGTCAGCGATAGCGTCAACGAAGAAGCCGACGGCGATGACATCTAGTGCCTCTTCTGAGCATCCCTCCAGAGACACGTGCGACAGCCTTACGATGTCATGACACAGCTCCTGCAGTGGTTCGCCGGGTTGCTGGATGCTGCTTTGCAATTGGACATGGTGGGCGTGTCATAGGTAACGGTCGCCAAATCGAAGCTCCAAAGCCGACACCAGTGTGGAGTATTCTAGACTATGTCATTCCAGCAGCGACTGCAGTATGCTCAACGCTGGGCCCCTCAGTACAGCCGCCAGGTAGTACACCTGCTGCTCCTGTCCAGACATTCAGGGTGGCGACAATCTTGAATTGGCGCCGGTACTCCTGCCAAAGTGTCTGCCCATCGTAGGGGGTAGACTTAATAGTAATGCCTTTTCTCCCACCACTGGCTGGGGCATTCCAAACTGCAGAACTGCTGCGTGTCTCCTGCGATAGCTGCACTGGAGGCGACCTCTACCTTCTTCTCGCTGCCCGTACTCGTCGTCTCGGTGGTGACCAAACTCTGCTCCTCTTTCGCCCCTGCATGTCGTCTCCCCTGCTGCTGCAAGAACTCCTGTCATTCCTTCTTGAGGCTGCTCACTTCCTGTTTCATTTCTTGTTCAACAGTGCCGATCCTATCATTCACACTGTCCAACCTATCATTCACACTTTCCATTTTCTTGCTCACACTGTCAATCTTCTTGTAGATAGTCTATATTATTGTTCACCAACTGACTCACATCTTCTATCTTTCTGTCTCACCAGAACATTCTTCCGTCGTCGCTAAAGGTATCGGAAACTCTAGCAGGCAAAAGGTCTGTGACGCCAGCAAGTCCCGCCGCTGTCGGTATCACGGGATTCCCAGAAGAGGGCAGACAGACATGAACGCATCATTCCAGAAAGAGGGGAGAGCGAGGTGGGTCACCGATTACGGTGCGGGGCAACAGAGTCGACGCCAGCTGCAGCACATAACAATAATTTGCACGAAAATGCACAGATGCAGATGCACGAGTCATTCTGCAAAATAAATAAATAAATACATAATAAAATCAGTACAACTATAAAAGCAGTACTAAGTGCCAAAAAATCAACTGTGCAAAAATTAATGTGAGCAGAAAAACAAACTATTTATATATATATATACTCTCAATTAGGCTACCATCCGGTGGCGAGCTCTCTCAACTCTCCTTCACTCAACCAACTCCTTTTCCACTCCCTTCCTGAATTTACCAACCCCTCTCACAGATACCAATTCCTCCCTCAACACATTCCACTCCCTCACAGACCTCACAAGCATGGACTACCTACCCCGCTCCATTCTCCTCCACACCCTCTGAAGCTTCTCAATGTTGTTTCCTCTTCCTATAAACACCCCCCTACTTAGCTTGCAGTGTAGTCCTCCTCATCCTCCCTCTTCATTCACCATCCTGTACATCCTGACTAACCATTCAACTTTCCTCCTGTACTTCAATGAGCTCAATTCCATTTCTTTCATCACCACTGATGGCTTATAGTTCCCTTCTTCCTCACCATCTTGCCCCTGTCTTCTCTACCTACCCTTCACCCATATTGCTGCCTTTCTCTGCACCTTTTCCAGTTCTCGCACCTCCACATACGGGTCCCATACTGCTGCAGCATATTCTAACATTGGCTGTACCATTGTGCCATACGCCTTCTCCTTCACATCATAGCTAACTCCATTCAGCATCCTTTCCAGCATACCCAGAGCCCTTCTTCCCTTTGCTACCACCCTCTCTACCTGTTTTTTCCACCTGAGGTCTCCCTGCAGTACTATCCCTAGATACTTATATTCTGCTGCTTCTTCTATCTCCTGTCCCTCCCATCTGTACATGTCCCTGCTTATCATCTTCTTCCTTGTGAAACTCAGTACCTTAGTTTTTCTTACATTTATCTTCATTTATTTTTTTCTGGTCCACAACCATATCTTATCAATGTCCGCCAGCAAATTTCTGCCCCCCCCCCCCCCCCTTCCCATCACAGCATATACAACACAATCGTCTGCAAACAATGTGATTTTTCCCCTAATTCCCAAATCCATGTCATTTACCATTATGGTAAATATCAAAGGACCCAGCACGCTTCCCTGTGGTACCCCTGACGTAACCTCCTCTTCCTCCAATATTGCCTCCCGCACTTTCACCCTCTGCCTTCGCCCCCTGAGAAAGTCCCCTATCCATTCCACTACCCTTCTGTCTGGTACCAGCACCTCCACTTTCCTCATCAATGTCCCATGGGGCACCTTATCAAATGCCTTCTCAAAATCTACGAAGCAGGCATCCACCTGCTTCCCCTCATCAATTACCTGCACCAGATCCTCTAATAACCCAGTGAGCTGAGTCTCACATGAGTAACCCCTCCTGAAACCATGCTGGGACTCATCCAACCAATTCCTATTGTTCATAACCCTCACCACATACTGCACCACCAGCCTCTCCATTACTTTTCCTGTACTTGATGTGAGACTCACCGGTCTGTAGTTGCCAGGCCTCCCCTTATCCTCTCCCTGCTTGTGTATAGGTACCACCATAGCATCCTTCCAATCTTGTGGTAACTTACCCTCTCCTAAGGACTTTTTAAACAGTACTTCTAAATATTTTGCCAACTCCCTGCCACCAAACTTAAGTGATGAGTTTCCTATCCCATCTGGTCCCCCTGCCTTACTGCTCTCCAAACCCCTAATTACTATTTCTATCTCTCACTCCCTCATCTTAAACTCACTAAACAACCCCCGAACCCTGTTTGTCCCCTAATTCCAACCCGACTTTGCCTCAAACACAGACAAGTACTATCCTTGCAGTATCTCCGATTTTTCTTGGTCATTTGTCGAATGTCTACCATCCCTTCCTGTTAGCAGAGGGATCCCTTCCTGTTCTCCCCTTTCCGGGTGCCAAAAGGTTACCCATATTCCAACAATGGTAGCAATATATAGCAAACACTGAAAAATGGTTTACAGAGCTTCTACAGACAACAGACTGACCACAAGCGCCAATTCATTGAGTTTACAGAATTTGCTTCCAATTCAATTGTGAAAATTCACATATTATGTATTTATAATAGACCTAAATGTTGACTATACAAGTGTCAAAACAACAGTTGTTTAGTTAATTATATATTGGCTTAATGTTTATAAATAAGTGACATTTTGGAACTCTTTCATGCTACATGTTCTTACACTGGTTAGATTCAAATCTCAGACTCACTTCTCAAGTACATTAAAACCCTACGTGTTTACCTACATTTGAAAAAAATTACCAGAATGAATGTAATAAAATGTGAATATCCATTCATCCCTTACTTTTTTTTATTAATTTTGATTAAATGCGCTATAATATTATGTTACACTTCCACAAGTATAATTAAAAACTTAGTGTATACTAATCTATAAAAAAAAAACAGAACTAATATAAGTAATAAAAGCTTATGCATACTCCCCTTACCTTTTTTTTTAATTTTGCACAATTGTGCTAATGCTGAAAGCTTCTGTTACACCTCCACAAGTAAACTTAAAAACATAGCATAACATACTAACCTTTGACAAAAAAGAAAAACAGAATCTGTGTAAAAAAAATTTGAGTATGCATACTTTACATATTTTTTTTATATTTTGATTACTTGTTCTAAGATATTCTGTTACACTTCCACAAGTACACTACTAACCTTTGAAAAAAAAAAATAATAATAATAATAATAATGTAATAAAATCTGAGAATGAAAACAACTCCCCTTATATATTTCTTTCATACTTGTGCTAAGATTTTCTGTTACGTATTAAATCCTTTCTTTTTAAAGACCATTCTATTCAGTGTGGTGGCATTTGGTTTTGGGACAGTAGGACTCCAAACTTTGAGTGGTGCTTAAGTTCCGTAACACTTTTAACAGAAAAATACTTTTTTTTCCTTGAATCAAGAAATTTGACTATATAATCAATGCTCTTTGTAGAGGAATATCAGATTCAGTGCGACATCATTTGGTTTTCAGACAGTAGAGCTCCGAACTCGGGATCAATTTGAAAGGGGAGAGCACTGCACAAGCTTAATTTTTCCTTGACAATTTTGCAAAGGCATACTTGTGCTAAAAAGGTCTATTACGCATTAATCCCTTTGTATTAAGGACCATTAGGTTCAGTGTAAAGGCTTTTGGTTTTGGGATAGTAGTTCCCTGAACATGGAGTGGTGCGGAACTTCAGTGACACATGGCAGGAAAAAATATTTTTTTCTCTGTGTACATTTAAAATTGTACCACATACTTAAATTAATAGATTTTGTTATGTACTGAATGCTCTTTGCAGAGGATCATCAGATTCAGTCTTCCATTATTTGGTTTTCAAACAGTAGGAATCCGACAGGGGGTGTATCCTGAAAATTTTGGCAAGGCATGCAACACGAAGCTTACTTTGGCACTTTGCTTTGCACAGGCGAAATAAATATTAATAAAAACAAAATGAAAATGAAAGGTTACTGTCAATGATTCTAAGTGCTTCAGTACCTTTATCCTCTAACTATTACCTTCATCTGGGTCGCTTTGAAAAACAAGAGAATTACTAAGCTTAAAATATGCCCGTATTAAGCTCAAAAGCTTCTCCAGATTTAGATAATACCCTCAAGTAGGTGTACGTGAAGTTTACAAGATCTGTAAACTACAATCCTAAAGAAAATTAAAGTACTGTACTAATACAAAAAATTTCTAAATCACCACACTCAAATACCTCGACATGTATCACTGAACATAATTGAACCCTAAATAAAATCATAAGTGACACTTTAAATTAAGACAAATCATAGACAAGACACTTCAGCATTTAAGACGAAGAAAAGAAAAAACTTAACCCCTAGGGTAACATGTGATGTAGTATTAGTGCAGCCACCAATTTAAAAAAAAGTATTTTAGCCAATTTTTAAAGACACTCTTTAATGTTCCAAATTAGAGAAAGGGAAAACTTAAATCTAGGTGTCAAATAGCATGATTCACTGATCAAATAAAATAACTTTAAATTTGAAGTTGAAAAGTTTAAAATTAATTACCCAAAAGTCACTAAACACTTCAATACGCTAATAGTAAGTCACTTGAATTAGAACTAAGGCCAAGTTAAATTTATGTTTGTTAACAAGAATAATTTCAAATCTGTTAAAAATTTTAATAATTGCCTGTCTAAAAATGTAATTAAAAAGTAAAATTACTATACTTCTGAAAGTTCACAAAACATAATTTACTTTTAAATTTTCAAGAATTATTTCCACTGTAAAATTTACCATTTTTTATAAATAAGTAATCATTAATTAATTTTTGTAAAGGTCAGGATTAAGTGTTCGCACAAAGTTACTGACTTTGTTCTCTGTCTTTAAATTGTTGAGAGCATGTGTATGTCTCCCATTTTTAGCCAGTTCTAACTTCTCCTTTTTACCGTCATCATTCATATTGTGAACTATTTTTTAACACACTAATTCAAATGTAATGAGTAGAATACGCAACCCATCAGTCACTTAAAACTGAATAAAGATATTAAAAATTACTTGCTAGCATGCTGACTGCAATGTCTCCTTGTGCATGCATTCGCCCACATTTCATACGAGCTTGCTGTGATGTAACACCAGCTGGATGAGTGTTAAGAATACCACAGCGCTATGCCTTGATGTTTTAGGGAACTATTGCGATCAATTATCAAAACAAGCACCGTGTGCTCTACCCTCAGCGGCTTGCCCCGATGTTTCGAGTAATTATTAGGAAAGAGAGGCGTGCATCCCAGTCCCATGTGTAGCGAGGAAACGAAAACATATTTTTATTTTGAAGAAAAATGGGAGTATATAGTAAGGAAATATGTAAGTGTTCGAATTTTATTAAAGCATGTATTGCATTCATGGAGAATACGCCCCTAGCTCCGAACACTGGAAATTTTTTAAAGAGTAAACCAATGCACTTTTTTTTGCATACATGTGCTAAGATTTTCTGTTCCACATTAAACTGCTTCTAATAAGGACAATTAGATTCCATGTGGCAGCATTTGATTTATGGACAGTAAAACTCCGAAGTTGGAGCTGTGCCGAAATTCCATAACACTTTAACAGAAAAATATATTTTTGTTTGAACATTTGAAATTGTACTGCATACGTCAATAACAAACTTTTGTTATGTTATGAATGCTCTTTGCAGAGGAATATCATATTCAGCGAGATATTATTTTGTTTTTAGACAGTATGGCTGTGAAGTCTGAGACTAAGTCATTTTTTGAAAGAGCGAGTACACTGCACAAATTTAATTTTTTCTTGAAAATTTTAAATACCTGTGAGTAGAATGAAAAATATGAGTTGGGCACAATGGTTAGGAAAAAGGGGGGGGGGGGGGGGGGGGGGAGTAGAGCATGGAGCTGTCCATGCTCTGTTATTCCGGTCATCCAGTGGCTAGTTTCCCCACAATTTTCTGTTTTTTTCCCCCTAAAATTAACCAATTTTCCCTCAAAATTTCCCATTCTCACTAAAAATCTGCCTTTCTCCCCACAAAATTTCCTGCCCTTCGCTAAAAAAAAGCAGGGATCGCCTATTTGCAAAAAAAAAGAAAAAAGACCCCCAAAAGGCACTTTTCGATCCACTGGAAGGATTTGGGGAGATCGTTTTCAATGGCAGGGGAGATCGTTTTCAATGGCAGAGCAATGGTGGCCATATTGGTTTTATAGGCAAAGGATACACCAAATCAATAGACAGGGTCCAGGTTCCGGAGTGAGAGGTGACCGTCCACCATCTTGGTTCTGTCAGCCACCTTGGCAAACAAACTGTTTAGTAGGCAACAAAAAATATTAGCACAATTATATAAAATTTCAAGAAAAAATTAAATTTGTGCAGTTTACTCGCTCTTTCATAAATTACTCTGAGATTGGAGCCCTATTGCCTGAAAACCAAATGTCACACTGAAATTAAACATATATTCCTCTGCATAGAGCATTCAGTACATTACAAAAACTCTTTATCCAAGTATGCAGTACAATTTAAAATTTTAAAGGAAAACGTAATTTTCTGTCAAGCCTTAGTTCACCAAGGCAAAACTCCCAAGTTCAGAGTCCTAATGGCCCAAAATCAAAATTTGCTGCATCATCCTTATTATAACCGGTTTTATGCGTAACAGAAAATCTTAGCACAAATATCGAAAATTAAAAAAAATGTATACAAGGGAAGTACTCAAATTCAGATTTTATTACATTGTGTATTTTTCTGAATAGTTAGTAGTCACTAGGTTTTTAAGAGAACTTGTGGAAATGTAACAGAAAATCTGAGCACAAGCATGAAAACTGTAAAAAAGATACGAGAAGTATGCTTACTCAGATTTTATTACATTGATTCTGTTAATTTTTTTAAAAAACATCATTATTCACTAGGTTTTTAAGTGTACTTTGGAAGTAAATCCGAGATTCAAATCTAACTTGACTGCAGTTGTGCTTTGGTGATTTGTGATTGTAAGAACAAAAGTGTTATGAGCAAGGTCTTATAAATAGCCTTTCGATCTGCACACTGCAAATACTGTTGTGATTTACATTCTGCACATGTATCCAACATTGACCTCCCCAAAGCAATACAACTGTCAAAGTCACAAGCGAACAATGATGAACGTATCTGATTACATCAAAATTTTTAAATAACCAGCACTATTATCTTAATTAAAAACTTTTACCCATTTGAATTTCATCAAACTGCATTACAAATTGGTTAGAGCAAAACATTTCTACACACTTATTTACTATAATAGTATTCTCTAACTACAAATCCAATCCACACCATTTTTGCTGGTCGTGTTAGTGGAAAAGCAGTTCGATGTTGCAACACAGCTGGTCGTGCGCAGCCAACAAGATCTAATTTTTTTTTCCTAACCTATGTACTCTAATTCTAAGTATTACGTGTACTTCCGAGGTGGAGATGGGAGCTAAGTGCATCTCAGGACTAAGCCCCTTATGCCTACAGGGGAGCGAATCCATGCAAGGGGGCATGCATCACTGCAGATGTACCTAAATTAACCTGTAACTAAAAAGAGAAAGGGAAAAACCGGCAGGCACATTAAAATCACTTTCGACAGAAAATAATTTAAAAAATTGTTAAATGCATGAATAGAAAATGCTACAGGAGACAGACAGGTAGAAACCATGCTCTTTATTAGTGGCTTGAGAAATACTAGTTGAGGGGGCGGGATCTTATTTCTCCATGATTGTTGGCGCTGGCTTAGGGCATGTCCCAATTCACAGAGAGAGTATTCTCTCTCTTAACGTCACAGAGTCCTCTCTGCTGTCACAACTGTGAGGGGAGAGAACACAAGAAGAAGACTGAATGACAATGTCCACTCGCAGTTCACTAGCGCACCCTCTCTGGCAGCCATGTTGTTTTCAAATGTAATCTCGAATATTCCAACACATTTTTTTTTTCCTCTACAGCAATGTTAAATCTATTTTATTGCCTTAACTTAATAATTTTGATTGCAAAATGTATAAATATCGAAAATATTTTGTATGATAAGAAACATAAAAAATTACGAATGTTATATAGTAGCAGGACATTCTCCTCGGACACTGTCCATGCATGATACGCTCAAAAACCCTAACCTCTAACATCTTCAAGGTCTCTCTTAACTCCTCTGTCCTTTTAGTTTGCTCGGATTGTACATTGACTAAACCATCTACTTTCTTCTCCAGTTTTAACATAGAACATTGCGTTTGACCTAGCAGGGCCGTCAAAACGTCCACATTTTGGGCTATCTTAATTCCTAGTTCTTTGACCTGTTTTGCCTGACCTGAAATCTTCAGTTCGTGAGCCTCAAGCTTACTACTGATTGTAGCAAAACCTTCCCTCACTTCATTAATACCACTATCCATCTTGCTACTCAGTTTCTTCTCCTGTTCTGCCAACTGACTGTTCATTTCTCGTGAGCTACTTTCCAACCTACTATTCATTTGGGAAAATCTGCTATCCATTTCAGCTTTCTGTTCTGCTAACTTATTTTCCAACATTTGACTTAGTACTGCAAATTTATCTGCTCCACTGTCGACACTAGGCTGGCCTGTTCCTGTGACAGTATTTGACTCAATGATGTTAGTATCTTCAGTAGGCACAGTAAATTGAGCGAAATTGGTTGCAGCAGGAACTTTTGGTAGTGTGTCAACCCCTATGGTCGCCTCTATTATAGCATTATCTATATCGCTTAGTTCAGGTGTGCTCCCAGCACTGACAGTATCTGATCGTTCAGATTCTATGCCTTCAATTTCAAAATATTGCCTTGGTTTTGTGGAATCTCTCAGGAAATAGGGTTCCCTGTCTCCTTTGCTCATCTCTCATTTCCTTCTCTGTTTTACTTCGGCCACCAAGTTAAGGGCGCCATTTCTACTAACTATGATCAATGTGTAAATGGGACTACACGTTGGGGAAAGCCACTTCTTTAACAGTAGTGTTCTCAGAGGGTGTACGAGTAAATATTGATGAGGTGTTGATGCAAGCTGTAAGTACAGTACCCCAACTAATTTTACAACCGGAAAAAAACATACAATTCCAAAATTTATAAATAGTGGTGTAAATTATTTTGAGTGCCCAGAGAAAATAAATGACTATGGCAAAAGAAACTAAATCAACTTTTCGCAGACCCTAGAACCTTGGCACCAGGCACATAATAATAAGAATTGCCTTAGGAGTAAGAAGGTACAATGTCTCATACTTTCCTGAATTCAGTAGATAAATTAATTGCCATATTAGCAACATCAATTAAATTCAAATAATGTTTTACCCAGAATATTCACCAATTAAACAGAGCAGTCATCAGACTAAAAATCACACCATTTCAACTTGCATTTCTTTGCTGCAATGATATTAACAAAATTGATTATACCTGTGAATCCAATCCAGCAAAATCTTCCTGGAAATACAGAGTAAGTATTCCAATAGGATTCTTTCATGTAACACATGTAATACACTTAGGCCAACATGTTACAAGAAGCTAAATCAGAGCAAAATATGTGGAAAAACCCCTTTTTACTCAAACCAACACATTTTAAACACTGGCATATCATTTTTCAGACAATTGACAAGGCGTTTGAACACTTCAGTACATGTGTGTGTGTGTGTTTATATATATATATATATATATATATATATATATATATATATATATATATATATATATATATATATATATATATATATATATATATAGAGAGAGAGAGAGAGAGAGAGAGAGAGCACAAGACATTATCAGAAGACACAATATAGTACTTTCATTAAAAAAAAATAACATAGGCAACGCATGAAATCAGAACATATTCATTCAACTTGTAATAACAAGATTATTCATGAAACACAGCAAACAAAACCCTTACAAGTGAGAAACACAAGGACAGATCAAATATAGAAATCACTTTCAGAGAAAATTACACTACAACACAACTTAAACCTTCAAAAGATCATTTGGCAGGCAATAATAAGGAAGCTCTACAACAGTAAAACTGATCTGAGTACGGATAACTCTTATATCTCTTTCCACGTGAGAATTTTGATGTTCGGCTTGCAGTAATATCTGCCAAAAATAATATTTCATTATCACGCAATTCATCTCTCAAATTGAAAAAGTAAACCATCTCATCCAAAAGCAATCAATAAAATGAAGATTCCGTAATTTAAGGAGATCAAACTTATTCTCTTCAAACAAATTAACTCTCCGATTAGTTCATTAGAGCATGGGCCTCTGGGGCAAACTGATATTAGCATTAAAAATAAAGTTTATATGCAATCACATTAATAGGGCATCCAAAATACATCTTCCAATTAAAAGGTGAAAATGTGTCACTTCCAGAACCCATCTCAGATTCAAATTGGTAAGATTTATTTCAAAACTCACTTGTTATTTTCCGCAACACTGCGGATGCAAATAGATGAACCCATCTACTTTACTGCATTCATACCGCAGCACGTCGTCAAACCTCCGAGTCTCCATGTCGCAGATGACGCCATTGGCTCTGTTTCCCGCATATATCACACCTCAAATCTCTTGAATTATCTCGCCTGGAGGTGCAGAAGCAGGAAAGCCAGGTCGCCTAACACAAACTCAGTATCTAAAGCCATAATTGACAAGGAACCAGGTGCTATGCCATGGCCCATCCTCATTGAAACTCTCGGCCCTCTAATTCCCCCTTTATCACGGTTTCATGGCAACTGGCAGATGAAGGGCAAATTCATTGCTTACACATCCACACCAAGCATGAATGCGTTAAGTCCCACACCTCATTATCAGCTCAACCGAGATTGGCTGATAGCAATAAAGTTTGAACTCGCCTCTCTTCATACCAAAACGTGCAGGGCACGTTCCTATATCTCATATTGATAATAACCATACGTCAAAATCAAGAGTTCTGTTCCAGTATAACAGCTGTTTTCAGTACCTCCTCGACATTGCTGTTCATGAACGGCAACAAAGATGCACTGTATTTTGGGAGCACTGTCGGCCCGGCACTTGAAATAAGATGTCACCACAGGTAAACAAGCAATACGTCTTAAATTACGTGAATACAAAGAAAATGAGGATAAATATGTTCATTCAAACCAGTTATGCACAAGAGTGGACAAATTAACATTTAAATACGACTTTCAAGGTCAAAACAATAACAAGTTCATGCTGGTAAACACACCACTCAGTGTCTATTCTCAACAAAATAAAGAATTTTTTTTTAGTTCCAGTGTCAATATAAACATAATGTTATGTTTGGTGCATTTTGCAGACGAAATTCAAGTAAATAAATCTGACTGTAAACTTTACATGAGGTTTCTGCAGTGCAAAGCACTACAGTTATATTCATGATTCCTTTAGGTTAATTAAGAGCATATTATTAAGTACTCTGCTTTGCCATATTAGTTAAATTTTTAAAAACTCCCAAAAAATATGGCAAATTTAAATAATTTGCTATTTCAAATAACACTGTAAATTTATTCAAAGAAAGTGAGAGCAGTAAATATTTTATTTTTCACTATATTTCTGGTACCTTTCCAGTCAGAGAAATAATGTCGAAGGCATACAAACACCACTAGTCTCAATTCGCTAGCGAGTCAAGTGTGCACCAGTGAGAGTGGAGAGTGAGTGTGAGCACACTTACAAGTTGGGACACATCTGGCAAGCCCCCAAATCCCACTATGCCAGTGTGAGCACCTTCACAGTTCTGTGTGCCCTCTGGCATGCATGTTATAGTAGTAGTTAACACGGTTGGAGAATGAGAGCATGCATCGTGGCTGGGCAGGATTGTATGGTGCTATGGCCGCAATTATAGCCATGTGCACACTCCGAAAGAGGAAGGGTCTAGATAAGGGCATATAAGGCCAGGCAAAGAGGAGAGGGCGTGGGAAAAACTATGCAACAGTCGCGGAGGATAAATGTACTTCCTTTATTTGATTAGGGCTGGAGAAAGTAGAGCGTTTGTTAGTTCACGAAGATAGACTGTGTGGTTAATGAGTGGTGATAGTCTATTTCTAAATCATTGTTGGCCAACCTAAATGTCAATACTAAAATTCCGAGCAGCAAGGCTTGATAAGATGTTTCATTGTACAATAATTTCTAGTTGATATTTTGAATACAGTTCACCGAAAATAGATCTAATATACCATAATACGACATACCTCACAAATTCTGTCCCAAGACTTACGCTTCCAATTTCTTCCTATATTTTGTTCCCATGCCAACGCGCGAATTCTGTCGGCTGGAAAACGAAATAATCTGCAGTGCCAATTTCTGTGACGGTAGTGAGTACACTTGAGTACACAACATGATTGAGGCATTTTGTGCTATACATTGCACTAATATACGCTCTTATTCCTCACCAAACAATTAACTTAAAAAAGTTGACAGCATAACCTGTGGTTATTTGTGCATTACAGTACACAGTTATTAACCACGACGGCACATTTTTCAAATAATCTACACGGCAGCCATTATTGTTGATATCGTGGATTGAGACGGTTGTTTTCCGGCCGGTGTAAAGGTCACGTGATCATTAGTAGCACAAAACATTGTATCAGCTGATCTTTCACGTGTATTTTGATGAGTATTAAAATCGGCATAAATTAACATACAACCCTTTTTTACCTTAACGATTATATATATATATATATATATATATATATATATATATATATATATATATATATATATATATATATATATATATATATATATATATATATATATATATAAAGCGCGTGTGTGTTTGTCTCAGATGACGAACTATTAATTTATCCGTTAAATGTGTAAAGTTATAAATTTACATTTAAATGGAAGGATTTTATACGGCGTTTTGGTTGATTTGCTTCCTATTTCCTATATATATGCCAAAATATGCCAAGAAATAATGTTCTGACGACTAGGGGATCTTTTAAAAGTTGTGATAAAACTTTAACCGTACTAAAATCGAATATAATACGCTGTTGACGTCAGCTGTGAGAGTTACAATTACAAGTGAAGCAGCTAGTTCACTAGTTCTTGCGTCTGTGAAATGTGAATTTGGCATTTAAACACGCCTTAAAACTACTATCTATTTTTTATTTATTCGGCGACGAAAAAAATTGGCATTGATGAAAATGCGTACTGGCCGAGCCATGCGAATCCGTTGCACATTCCCGCAAGTAGGGATGGGCATAGTCGAATGATCCAAGTCATCGAACGATCAGTAATCGAGTGATTCAAATAATCGAATGATCACTGCTTTGCCCCGTACAAAACTAACCAAATTAGGAAACATTTCAGTTTCGTTTTTCAGTAGTTGCTCAGTTATTACTGGCCTTAACTTTAAGAAAGAATCAACATTCACGAGCATACACAGTAGCTTTACTTTCACAAGTATAAATGAAAATTCTTTAACTGAGATGATATAAAATCTAAAAAAACAAGAACTCCGTAGGTATTGATGATGTTCCAGTAAAGTTAATAAAATTCTGTATACATTGTCTAACATTACCTCTCACTATTTTTCAACAAATGCTTAAATAATGGTATTTTTCCTGATTGCCTAAAAGCAGCTAAAGTCATTCCCCTTCATAAAAAAAAAAGCCAGCAAAACTGATACAGGCACATTTTCCAAAATTTTGGAAAAAAAATAATATATAATCTGATGTCAGCATATTTAAAAAATAATAGCATTATCTCAAATAATCAGTTTGGCTTCCAGCAAAAGAAACCTACAGAGCAAACCCTCTATCACTTTGTAAACAAGGCCCTAGAAGAATTAGACAACAAATACTTTGTAACAGGAATTTTTGCTGATCTATCCTTTGATTGTGTCATTCATAAATTAATTCTTCAGAAAATGATAGGTTATGGTATTAAAGACTCTTCACTTCAAATGTTCAAATCTTACCTTTCTAATAGAACTCAGCAAGTTTACCTTTCTCAAATAACAACAAAAATAATTTTATTAAACACAGATACAATACCACTGATGGCTCTATTTTAGGGCCAATGTTGTTTTTAATATTTGTTAATGATTTTCCAATTTGGCTAAAAAAATAGTAATGCAGTTATGTTTGCTGATGACACATCTATAATCATAAGTGACAGAAACCGTGAAGAGCTCGTTGCTACTACCAGAACCACATTACAGGAAATGGTGACGTGGTTTAAGCGGCCTACACACATGGGAACATGGTTCGCAGAACTTGGTTTGTACGAACCAAGTTCCCAGTGGTTCGCCTGTGTGTGGGTACTAATGAACCAAGTTCACGGACGAACTTGGTTTTCCATCGAGTCGGAAAACATTTGTTCGGTTCGCCACCAGGGCGAACCACATTCGCCTGTGCGTAGAGAGGACGCACCGTTCAGTAGTCTAGAGCAGTCGTGAGGTGTGTTTGGGCGCTGTGCTACAATGTCAGATAATGCTCATTTTATGAACTCGTCTTTTCTGATGGACTTCATCGAGGCCTATCGTAATTACCCATGTTTGTGGAAAATGAAGAGTGACAAATACCGGGACAGGAACATGCGCGATGAAGCACTGAATACACTTTTGCTAATTACGCACAAGAATATAGCCAGTGCAGATTTATTCTTTCTGAAATCCAGAATAGAAAGATTGAAGCAGCTTTCAGAGAGAATATAGAAAGATGAAAAAATATGAAATTGGATGCGTCTGAGGATAGTGTGTCGCAATTGCGTGGCCAATAGGCGGTGGTTCGTATTATTATAATTATAAAGGATACTACAGTACTGTGCTTCTTGGCGTGGTAAATGCCAACTTGGAATTTATCATGGCTGATGTCGGTTGTAATGGCCTGGTGTCTGATGGTGGTGTCGTTGAGGAAACTGTATTTTACCAAGGGCGGCAAGACGACAAGATTCATTTACCAACACAAGACACAGTGGAAAACTTGAATGTAGTTTTTGTTGTCGATAACACCTTCGCTTTGGTAGACCATCTCCTAAGGCCGTTTCCAATGAAAAATCTTACGTATGAACAAAGGATGTTTAAATGCAGCACGCTGTAGATGTGTCATTGAAAACGCATTTGGGATTATGGCCACGCGTTTCCGGGTTTTCCTTACAACTATTAATTTCTAGCCTAGGAGTGTAGTGCATATTGTTTTGGCCTGTGTTGCACTACATCATTTTCTGTGATGGAAATGCTGTAAACATCACATCACACACAACGCAACCCACTGCAACACACACCACACCACACAACATCACAACACAACACACACACACACACACACAGATTATATAAAATTACACACACACCCAACAATAGTAATACCGCACTTTAAGTAATAACTATGCTATAGTGTATTCAGATTAACATGAGCACTTTTGAATCTAACCTTTGAAATATATCACTGGCTGTTAACTGCAAATAATGCAACACAAATATTCATTATTACCCCCCGTTAAGTTGGCAATGAATTAGGGAATGTAGATCAGCATATGAACACTAGTAAATATATAGTCCATTCCCCATTGGAAGCAACTTTCTTGGAGCCCTGCTAAATATCTACTTGCATGCCCGTTTCGTATCCTTCCGCCAAATGTAAACAAACACTGCCATGTGACTGCATGTAGCATCTGTCAAAATCAATGTTTACATGCCAATTGAGTGTGTACATGTGTTCGTATACTTTTGCTTCATTTAAAAATAAGCATTGAAATGTGACTTCTACTTTTATACCTGTCAAATGTGTTGTTTACTGTTTATAGCTTTTCAAAGAATTGTCATATTCCAAAAACCATTCCATACCAATATTCACAGTTTAAGGCTCAAACATTATTTAGGTTAGCTTTATGACATTAAAAAAATTCTTGAATTAACAATAGTTCTTACGGTTACGTTACATTAATATATTTGTTTTCCACGACATAGCACATTACACGTAATGCACGTTAATATTTTGCTGCGACTGTGTTAAACACTGTTACTACTGCGGGGTAATGAATTGTAGTATTTAACTTTTTGTTATTGATATGTGTTGGGTTATTTCTTTAAAAGGACGGCCTCAGTTCGAATAACAAAGGAATAGCCAGTCCAATGGAAATGCAACATTAAAATCAAACACGCAACTCTTTTCGCTCATTTATTGGCATACAAACTTACAATATAGCAGTGAACATGCACACAAATAAGCCTACCATAACTTTTATTCCGCTTATATTTATATGTATTGCTACTTACTGTGTATTAGGTTTATTGAAATTTAGTGGGGCTGGGCTTGGTTATTTTGTTGGGATTGGTGGTAAATCATGTTACATGAGTGTGTTTCAAACACCCAAAGCAAAGGTACAACATTGTGATAAATAAACAGACGTGGATGTAAATAAATAACTTTGTCATAAAAACAGTTCACATTTACAACGTATAAATAGTTCACATCAAATATTTTAAATCACACACACAGATCCAGAGTAAAACGATCACCATGCAGCGGTTAACGAAACACACCATGACAGTATATTTATTACTGCCGCGGAAACACAGATTTATCACAACCTCGTAACTTACTTAGGTAGGTTTAAAAAACACAACATCTAAAAACGTGATGTGGGAATTTGAAGTATTTTTCAGAGTAAGTATAATTTACGCTTCGTTTGGTAAAACATCAATATGCCATGTCATGGCTCACCACGTCTGCCAACTTCACTTTGTTTCTGCCCCGCCATCATATCTAAATATATTAAAATAAGTATTCAAACATTAAAATCTCTTTTCAGTTGTAAATTTAAATTCAAAAAACATTATTTTGCTGTAATAAGTATGAAACGATACAAATTACAGCAAAATAATGATACAATTGAAAACAGGTACTATTTTGCAGCGTACTAGCGAAGTGAAACTTCCGAGTGTGAAAGAGACAAAGAAAGAGAGAGAGTGACATGCCTCGCTCGGCAGATGGAAAAAAACAGGTAGAGAGGGTGGTTAAAAAGGGAAGAAGTACTTTGCGTATTGTTGGGAAGGGTGCTGAAGGGGAGTCTACTGTGAGGTAAAGGAGAAGGCGTATGGCACAATGGTACGGCCAATGTTAGAATATGCTGCAGCAGTATGGGACCCGGAGGTGGAGGTGTGAGAACTGGAAAAGGTACAGAGAAGGGCAGCAAGATGGGTGATGGGTAGGTGGAGAAGGCAGGGGCAGGATGATGAGAAAGAAGGGAACTATAGGCCATCAGTGATGATGAAAGAAATGGGGTGGAGCTCATTGAAGGACAGGAGGAAAGTTGAACGGCTAGTCAGGATGTACAGGATGGTAAATGAAGAGGGAGGATGGGGATGGTTACACTCCAAGCTAAGTAAGGGGGTATTTAGAGGAAGAGGAAACAACAGTGAGAAGCTTCAGAGGGTGTGGAGGAGAACGGAGCGGGGTAGGCAGTCCATGCTCATGAGGTCTGTGAGGGAGTGGAATGTGTTAAGGGAGGAATTGGTAACTGTAAGGGGGGTTGATAAGTTCAGGATGGGAGGGGAAGAGGAGTTGGTTGGGTGAAGAATAGGTGAGAGAGCTCGCCACCGCGTGGTAGCCTAATTGCGAGAGTATATGTGTTAAATTAGTATCTTTTATTTAACATAAGTAAGCAGAAGTTAGCAGAAGTTAACAATAGTCATTTCTAATTTATACAAGTTAATTTTAAAATAACTATATATGCTAACATATTTTTGGCAACACTGGATTTTGAAAGAAAAAAAAAGAAAAAAATTGACAAGTTCAAATGTAAATTACATTGGTTCGTAAACAGTAATTTCAAGAATCGTAATTGTTGTTATTGGAACATTTATTATTCTACAACCTTATTTACTCTATATTCCACAATATGTAACCATAGACTTTGTATAACTCAGTTTGACTGAAGCATAACTTGTATAGCAAAAAAACATGTATATAAATGTAATATACAATTTTGTAGGTAAAGCTGGTGTTACATTATTTTGAATAATTATTTGTTCTTTATTTCATGATTCTTATACTATCATATAACCATAAATTATAGCACCATAAATTGTCAGAGATACTGAATATAGTTCATCCAAATATATAAAAGTTTTTTTCCTTATTTATTTGTTCAATGTTTATTTTGAGTAAAGTGTAAATACTGATTATCTTGTTTATTTTGATTCTTGTCTACTATATTAACAGCTTAAAATGTTTATACTGATATGGTAAATATTGAGAAATGATTACTTTAATACAACTAATTTCTTGATTCTTCTATATGCATTTCAAAAGGCCATTTTCTTACAAGGGGTTTAAAGACATTCTTCTAGCTTTCTACTCTGACCTAGGTTAACAGGCACTGGGTAGGAAAGAGTTTTATTTGTCGCTACACAGTTTCTCCTTGGTGATAAGGAAGATAGCATGCATTGCTAGTTGCATGGAATAAATTTGAATTAACAATAGGACACGTCTTCCACCCGAATGATGCGTGGGCGTAATCCCTGTTTTTATTAATGACTCTCCTTTCAGACGTAATTATAGGGCACAAGCCGACGAGAATTTTTAATATGTCCGTTCTCCTAAGTTTAGTTAGGAAACTACTTGAGGAGTGTGTGTTAGTTGGTTAAAGTTTTGAGGGCAATTAAGAAGAAGCCCGGGTAAATCTAGCTAGTTATTTGAGTGCTTCACCAAACACAGCAGATGCCAACTGATTGAAATGTACGACGAACTCTTCCGCATTAGCTCCTGTACTAGCCTACTTCTGGATCCTTAAATTTTCTGCCATCCAAATTTGATTTTTGTGTTGAACTATTTGGAGAACTGTTTACTAGCCCAGCAATCATTAATAACTCTCGCTAAATTGAATCAGGATTTCTAAAAGGTTTATAAAGGATAAACATAATTTTTCAAGTGAATTATCATACCCAGTAGCTACGAGATTCAAGACTTGTGTGACTTTACCTGCTAAATTAGCCTGGAACAAATAATTTGTGTTTTTAAACAACATTAGCTTCTGCATTATTACAGTGACAGAGTTATTTAACTTCTCATGTAATCGGCATACTGTCTAGTGTGGTAGCAACTGATTACTGGGAAAACCTATGGAAATAAAATTTAAGTAATTTTACCAAGCCCCACCTTAATCTATAACAAACTTAAATTAGATCAGTCCTAAGATTAAAATATTTAACACTCCGGTGCTTCAGAATAAAATGATTTTATACTATTTATCCCGTGTTTTCCCATACATGTTGATAAATAATCATAGTAATAAATCAAAGCATGGTATAATGTCCTTGTAGTTTATTGTAGTTAGTTTCTTTACCAGTGTCGAATTTGTCCAAGTGTTTGTTTGCAGAGTTGTTAACTTATTTCTTTTCTTTTACTGTGTGAAAATTTTATTCCTGGTTTTGTGGCACCGTGGTGCATGTGATCTATACGCTGTTAATAGTCGCTCCTACTACAACTCGCCTATACACCAGCTTTATCCACACACATGTAATTACTGTCCTGTTGACACTACCTGTTAGAGAAAACTGTAAAGGGTAAAACATTAATCTTTTCAGCAGCAAAAATGGCTTAACTAGCTGGTGAAAATTTATGCAATGAAACTCTCCAGGGTTGCGAGTCGGCGGAGAGGAGGGTTGGCACACGGGAGAACAAAGCTAAGAAAAAGGTTCCGGTAAATTACAATTTTAAACTATTGACACCCTAAATGATTAACACAACTTAATGATGCTCCCGTGGCACGTGGCGTAAAGCGGTGCACATCTGCCCTTGAAGACCCACTAAACCAGACTAAAGATGGTGGCGTGTAGGTACCATTAGCAATGGATACCTTCCCGCCAGCATCTCAAGGGAAATCTTTACACAAGACAAAATGCAAAACACTTCACACAAAAGACAACTGAGTGCAGGAAAGTAATCAGTAGATTATTTTACATGGATTAGAATGTTCAGAGTTCTTTAGGACAGTCTCTCATTATTACTAAGCATCTATGAAAAATGCATAACACGTAACAATGCTAAAACAGGCAAGCGGAAGACATAAAACACTATAATAAAATATAACAAAAATAAAACATACATTTAAACCCTTTTCAAACAGCGAAATTAATTAAAATGAAAACTAATATAAGAGCTGTTGGAAATTTGTTCCGTGAACTTGACAATATGGCTGCCAGAACTGCAAGCATCTTTGAATGTTTATTTTCCTTAAAATGTGAAATCATTTACCAGCATCTTAAAACAAAACAACACACAACATAGCACTTGGAAAAATATCAGAACAATTACGAGCGTTTCAGTTCGCGTCTGCGTGAACACACGTGCACAACGTGGGCGAGCACTCAACATTAAATTACAAATTAAGGCAGGGACGCAAGGAGGATATAACACTTCCCCAGGCATTCATTAGGCTCTGCTTTAAGGGGGTCTCACTTTTACATAGAAATAAACTGGCTAGGTGCCAGTTACTCTTGGCAAACGGGTCTTTGGATGCAGTAAACGGATCCCTAGTTTGTTCACGCAGGAACGACATACCACACTAAACACACTGATGCACAAAATGCAGTTCATGCAGCAGCGAGCACTATTGGGCTGGCCCCCAAGTGGCGCACAGAGTGAGGGCGACGTCAGGAACCTCATTTCTTCAATGGGTAAAGTCAATTACAAAGTTGAATTTAAAAAAAATAATTGTAACAATTAATATAATTATCTAACAGTTTATCATAGATCTGATTTATGAATGAGAGGGACAGTATTTTGTACATCTGCATTTTATTTTTTTTATAATTATACTTACTTGTTTCTTTCTTAGGTACAAGTGCATACTGGAAGTTGTCAAATATAATAAATACGTTGCAATGTACCTACATACATGTATACAAACAGCATTAAGATATGGGAATAGCAGACAAAAATATACAAAAAAAATTAAATTAAAGAAAACTATAGTTAAATCATGTATTCCTGGAAGTGGTGTTTGAAAACTTTTGCAGTACACCTACTCAATTTTAAAACATTGGTAAGTATTTCGACAAACTGATGATAATGTTTACAATAGTGACATCATCACCACCCACAGTTTCAACAATTTTATAAGGGAGAGTAGTTTTAGTTTTAAATTAGTTAAATTATTTTTTAAAAAGAGGGGTTAAAAAAATGGTAGGGAGGTGTAAGTGTAGGGGCTGTGGAAATGTGTGGAGAAGTTTAGATAGTGGTGTGCAGTGCGACCAGTGTGGCGGCTGGTACCATGTTGGTTGTACAGGGATCAGGGAGGAGGAACTGGGATCACTACAGGAACATGAGTGGAAGTGTGAGGAATGTGCTCAGGGAAAGGGTTTAGTGGCAGTGGTAGGGAACAAGTTAAGGGTAGAGAAGGAAACACAAATAAGTGGAGAACGTGGAAACTGGATTTGGGATATGCTGAGGGGAAGCTTTGTAGAGGATGTGCCAGTGCCAATGGAAGTGGCTAAGGAGGAAAGGTGGAAAGGGGAGATGGTAGATTTGATGAGCAAGAAAGAGAGGGAAATGATGCATAGGATTGAGAGGATGGAGGAAATGATGCATAGGATTGAGAGGATGGAGGAAAAGGTCAGGAATGAGATGGGTAAGAGTAGAGTAGAAATGAGGGTGGATAAGTTAGAGGAGGAGTTGGAAGATGTAAAGGGGGTGCTAAGGAAAATGAAAGCCAGTCTACAGGAGGAAAAGCTGAGTAGAGAGGAAGAGTTAGGCAGAATGCAAGTAGGGCTGCAGACGGAACTGCAGGAGGAAAGGCAGAGATAGAGGTGGTAAGATTAAGGAGGAGGATAGATGAGTTGGAGGGAGTAGAAAGGGATAAGGCAGTAGGAGACATAAGACAGCAAATAAGGTTAGAGGAGCAAGAAATATTAGCAAGGGATAAGGTGATAATAGTAGGCAGGAAGCAATCAGGAATAGAGGAACGGGAAACAGAAAGCAGGGAACAGGCAGTGGTAGAAGGCAGGAAGCAGTATGCTGAGACTTGTAAGTGTGCGATTAGCAAAGACCAGCAAGCAGGAGAAAGTGGACAGTTCAGGCCCAGAGGGAAGAGAGGGGGGCTGGCCAAAGGGAGGGAAACAAGGATGCTGCAGGAGGCTGGAGACAAGGGTAGGGAGGTGGGTGGAAGAGCCACAAAGCAGGAACAGGTTGTAGGAAGGGAGCCAGAGATAGTTTTTCTAGGCAGTTCTATTGTAAAGGGGGTGGAGCTGAGGAATATCAGGAAGGAAATTACATATAAAACAGCGTTGGGGGGGACAAATACTAAGGATTTGGAGGAAAGGGTTAGTGGTATGAGAGATAGCAGGGTGGCAAAGGTTGTTCTCATTTATGTAGGGGGAAATGACCTGGCTCATAGGAAGGTGGGGCAGGAGGTAGAGTGGGACCTCAGGGGATTGCTGAGGAAAGTGCGGGAGAAGTTCCCTGGAGCAAGGGCAGTAGTCAGTGGCATGCTGGTTAGGAAAGGAGTATCCTACAGGAAGGCTGCAAGTGAGGTATATGAGAGGGTGTGTAGGGATTTGGAGGCTACATTTATAGATAGTAGGAAATGGGTAGGCTGGGAAAGTGTAGGGAGGGACCAGGTTCACCTGACAGAACAGGGAAAGAGGATTCTAGGTGATCTGCTCGGTAGAGAAGTAGCTGGCTGCATGGAGAGGGTCAGGGCAGAGCAGCAGTTGTTGAAATAGCAATAAGTTAGAAGCAAGGAAACGGAAGGGGAGAGAAATGGAGAGGATAGCATTGATGAGGCCGCAGGGGTGGAGATAGGAGGTAAGCAATGTAGGATGGTAAAGCAGAGTACTAGTACAGATAATGGTGGTGAACTGTAGGAGTGTGTACAACAAGCTGGAGGTCTTCTGGGGAAAGGTTGAAGGATATGGGGCAGATATAGTGGTAGCTGTAGAGACTTGGTTAACTGAGGAAGTACTGGACATTGAGTGTAGGCAGGATAAGTTCACCATCTTCAGAAGAGAGGAGGAGAGAGTGCATGGGAGAGGAGGAGGAATAATGGTGTGTGTAAGGAAAGGGCTAAAAGGGGCGTTAGAATGGGTTAGTGAGGATGTCGAGGTAATGGAAATTAAATTTAGTGGTAGTAGTAATTAGGGTATTACTTTGCTGGTAGCGTATAGACCACCAGGACAGGGATGGCAGGCAATTGAGATGATCAAGGAGAGGGTCGATAGACTAAAGGACAGGCAGTGGGTTGTTGTAGCAGGGGATTTGAATATGCCAGGGGTGAAATGGGTAGAGGGTGCAGAAGGAATAGGTAGTATAATGCAGAGAATGGCAGCACAGTTAGTCAACAAAGGATTAGTCCAGGTAGTAGAAACACCTACGAGATGGAATGAGGAGGGTGTTGGGTCAGTGCTGGATGTGGTGTTGGTCAGACCTAGGAATGCTGTAGTTGGTGCAATAGTATTGGATGGTATAAGCGACCATCATATTCCGGTTGCGGAAATTAGTATTGGCAGGATGAGGGAAGTGCAAATAGCAGAAAGGTTGGTGTGGCAGTATGGGAGAGGAGACAAGGGGGCAGGAATAATCCTGATAGACATGTTTAAAAATGGTCTATGAAGGAGGGTGTAGAGGGGTTGTGGAGGGAGTTTGAAGGATTAATGGAGGTTATGTTGGAGAAATTTGTGCCAATGAAAAGGTTACGGACTGGGGGAGATCCCCCATATTATGGACAGGAGATTTTGAAAATGAAGAAGTGCAGAAAATTACATGCCAAGTGGAGAAATGAAGGGATGATAAGATCTAAAGAAATGATGAAACAAATGGGTAGGGAGTTTGAAAGGAAGATCAAACAGGCAAAGACTGTATTTCTGGGGAACATGGTGGAAGAAGGAAACGGCAAGGAATGGGGAAAATTGTTTAGGTATGTTAGGAGAGGGGAGAAGAGGAAGGGATCCCTCTGCTAACAGGAAGGGATGGTAGGCATGCGACAAATGACCAAGAAAAATCGGAGATGCTGCAAGGACAGTATTTGCCAGTGTTTGAGGCAAAGGAGGGTTGGAATAGGGGGGCAAACAGGGTTCGGAGGGTGTTTAGTGAGTTTAAGATGAGGGAGTGGGAGATAGAAAAGGTAATTAGGGGTTTGGAGAGCAGTAAGGCAGGGGGACCAGATGGGATAGGAAACGCAGCACTTAAGTTTGGTGGCAGGGAGTTGGCGAAATATTTAAAAGTGCTGTTTAAAAAGTCCTTAGGAGAGGGTAAGTTACCACAAGATTGGAAGGATGCTATGGTGGTACCTATACACAAGCAGGGAGAGGATAGGGGGAGGCCTGGCAGCTACAGACCAGTGAGTCTCACTTCAAGTACAGGAAAAGTAATGGAGAGGCTGGTGGCGCAGTATGTGGTGAGGGTTATGAACAACAGGAATTGGTTGGAGGAGTCCCAGCATGGTTTCAGGAGGGGATACTCATGTGAGACTCAGCTCACTGGGTTATTACAGGATCTGGTGCAGGTAATTGATGAGAGGAAGCAGGTGGATGCCTGCTTCATATATTTTGATAAGGTGCCCCATGGGACATTGATGAGGAAAGTGGAGGTGCTGATACCAGACAGGAGGGTAGTGGAATGGATAGGGGACTTTCTCAGGGGCGAAGGCAGAGGGTGAAAGTGGGAAAGGCAATGTCGGAGGAAGAGCAGGTTACGTCAGGGGTACCATAGGGAAGCATGATGGGTCCTTTGTTATTTACCATAATGGTAAATGACATGGGTTTGAGGATTAGGGGAAAAATCACATTGTTTGCAGACAACTGTGTTGTATATGCTGAGATGGGAGAGGGGGGCGAAATTTGCAGGCGGACATTGATAAAATAGGTTTGTGGACCAGAAAAAATAAAATGAAGATAAATGTAAGAAAAACTAAGGTACTGAGTTTCACAAAGAAGAAGATGATAAGCGGGGACGTGTACAGATGGGAGGGACAAGAGATAGAAGAAGCAGCAAAATATACGTATCTAGGGACTGTACTGCAGGGAGACCTCAGGTGGAAAAAACAGGTAGAGAGGGTGGTTGAAAAGGGAAAAAGGGCTCTGGGTATGCTGGGAAGGGTGCTGAATGGAGTCAGCTGTGAGGTGAAGGGGAAAGTGTATGGTACAATGGTACGGCCAATGTAAGAATATGCTGTAGCAGTATGGGACCCGTATGTGGAGGTGCGAGAACTGGAAAAAGGTGCAGAGAAAGGCAGCAAGATGGGTGAAGGGTAGGTGGAGAAGGCAGGGGCAAGATGGTGAGGAAGAAGGGGAACTATAGGCCATCAGTAATGATGAAAGAAATGGGGTGGAGCTCATTGAAGGACAGGAGGAAAGTTGAATGGTTAGTCAGGATGTACAGGATGGTGAATGAAGAGGGAGGATGGGGAGGGCTACACTGCAAGCTACGTAAGGGGTGTTTAGAGGAAGAGGAAACAACAGTGAGAAACTTCAGAGGGTGTGGAGGATAACGGAGTGGGGTAGGCAGTCCATGCTTGTGAGGTCTGTGAGGGAGTGGAATGTATTGAGGGAGGAATTGGTATCTGTGAGAGGGGTTGGTAAATTCAGGAAGGGAGTGGAAAAGGAGTTGGTTGGGTGAAGGAGAGGTGAGAGAGCTCGCCACCGGGCGGTAGCCAAATTGCGAGTGTATGTATATGTATGTAACTATTCGCCAGGTCTGCAGTACTGACATAAATTGTTTTGGATATACACTGTTGTGCAGAGTTAAAGTTGCAAAAAACAGAATTACACGTACAAACACACAAAACCAAACAGGAATAGTTGTCAACAGGTACATGACCACACAGAATTCTGCAGAAAGAATTGTTTAGTTTCAAGAATACCACTGTGTTTGTTTTTGTTGTGACCATCATTAGTTTTTTATTTTGTTAATTTGCTGCTTACTAACTGAACTCCTGCTACAGAGTTCTCTGTGTTCTTCACGTAGGCGAACCTATTGGCAACTATTCTTGGTTGGTTTTCTGTGTCTATGTTCATATGTGTAATTATAATTTCCTGCGACATGAGCTCTGCTGCAAACACAAGTGTCCATCACAATTTTCCGTCTAACATATAATATTCACATAGGCCTACATGAATAATAAAGGGTAAGAAAATTTAGCTCAACAGAAATCTGTTTACAAGAATTGCAGGTTCAGCTGAATAAACTGCTGCTAGCGACAATGCTTTTTCTTAGAGGGGTGTGTGTTTGTCACGTTTCTGCAACATGGTTCTTAGATACTGAAAATGAATATTGTTTAATACATCCAGAAGAGAATTTCACACTAAAAATAATAATTGCATGAGTTGGTAGATCACAACAAAGTAATTTTATCATACGTGTGTCTGTGGACCACTTTGGCAGTGGTTAGTACATGTGCTCTTGTCATCGATATAATTGTGGTGCATGCATCATTCACCCATTGTAGTTTCACAATGTATCATAATCTAATTAAACTACCCAAAATAACTTAAAAAGCTGGTGAATAAGTTTTCATACATTTTAACCTAATCATAGGGTCGTTTTAACTATCCTTAAAAGTGTAACCGAGCGAGGTGGCACAGTGATAACTCACTGGACTTGCATTTGGAAGGACCTGGGTTCGATTCCCGGTCCTGCTATCCTGATTTTGGTTTTCCATGGTTTCCCGAAATCACTCCAGGTGAATGCTGGGATCAGTTCCTAACAAAGGCCATGGCCGATTCCTTCCCAATCATTACCCAGTTCCTCTTCCCTGTGCAACTTGCACCGCCTCTAATGACCTCGCTGTCGACAAGACGTTAAGCCCACTTACCTACCTACCTACCTGAAAGTGTATTTACAGAAATAATATCCCATCAATGTTTTCCCTCCAAATGTGAATTTTTTTAGCATATTGGGTTGAATTAAAATCATGGCTACTGACTGACTTAGCCCTTTTAAATTGCACTTTTGGAGAAAGATGAAACAAATTTTGTAGATAAAGAAAATACAATTTTTCAGAAATGTCTCCACCCCCTTTTTTCTTACGAAAAGTTGCTAAAATACTTGATTCTCCAGTGCACACAATGCAGTAAAAATTTTAATTTCAGTGTTTACGTTATGTACCACAGGTATTTTAACCCTGTCCAATATTGTGGATGCAATAAATAAAACTGTACCCTACAATAAGGGGTAAAAATACATAAAACTGTATCATAACAGAGAACTAATGTATTGTAAAGAGAGGGAACAACTAAAATCAGATTTGAATTTATCTACCAGAAACCATTTATTATAGTGACATTAAATACGTATACAGAAGATGAAGTCATATTGGAAACAAACCTCTAGTGTTATTATCAGTGATATAGATTATAAATTAAAAATAGAAAGGCCACTAAATAATTATTTATTATCCATAGCTCAAGAATATATGAACTTTGCCTTCCAAAAATTCAGCTAGGCTGCTGGTCGCTGTTTTGTTGCACTCGTTACTGATACACAACCTGCAATACATTACATGACAATGGTAGAACGCTTGTTATACTTTATTTAATCATTTATTCAAGAAATAATTTTCAACAAATCTTGATACATGAGCACTATATCTAAAACATGTGCTTATTATCGCCCATATATGAATATTGGGCCACAACATCACACACTCACGATCGGTAGTTTTATGAGGAAATGATTTGATTGCACAACTAACACAAGCCAATAATAAACTAGTGAAACTTCATGCTGAATTGAAATACATATTTATTTATTCATCATCCTCTTTGTTCAACACGAAATGCAACGAAAGTAACCTTTCTCGCAACGTCATTCTAATGTAAACACAATGTTTTGGGCTACAGCAAGATGGCGGCTAGAGCATCCATAGTAAAACCACATATCTCCAGCGGCTTCAGCTACGTCACGACATGCCTAAGGGTGGCGGAAGGTTTTCTTGCAAGGGGGAGATAACTTTATTAGCTGCCTTCGATCACAACTTAGTTTTTTGCCATGTGTGTCATGGTGCAGAGGACATACCAGTATGTTTGAACTTTAATGGTTTTCATAGTTTAAACCAATTATATTAAACTTCTGAAGAAAACAAATAATATTTGCTGTATCTGTTGCGATTTCGCTAAGTCTTTTTAGAAAATTTTTATTGTGATAATATATTTTTAACCTTGGAGAACATAAAAAAAATACATTCACTCACACACTAGAATTTGGACTTATAATCTACGAAAATACCGAGACACAATTTAACAATAAAATAAAGACATACAAAAAAGTCTGTGCTGCTCTCTTCACCACTCCAAGAGTTCAAGCCGCTGTCTGTTCTTTACATCTTGTCACGACAGCGTAAATTAACCATCATGTCATATAACAGCAGAATAAATGTTCAGTGACTCAAGAAAGCCTACGTTCAAATGTTCAATACCTTACACCAAAGATACTTCAAACATCTACTTAGACAATGTTTTGGTATTGATTAACTAAAGACTGACAAAGCTGAACAGTATATTAATCTAAAGAGTACATTTTATCACTGCATTTCATTAATGATTATTGTTGGTATTATTGCCTTAGATGATAATAATAAAAATACCATGCATAATCAGATAATCTCAACAAAATGAACAGCAGAATTTCGTAATCACAATTGTTTTAGATATCAACTGCGTTTTTGCTAAAGCAAATTTGTCAGTTTTTAGTTACATAGACATGTAGATTACCATATTAAACTTAAGTTTGTTTTTACTACACAGACATGTATATTACTATATTAAGTGTTACATAACCATATGTGATAACTAAAATTATTTCTTTCACTTTCTGTTGTTTTTCTAAAAGTAACAAGTATAAAAATTAGCATATTTGTAAAATATCTGTTTTAATAATTTCATAGTTTCACTTGTCCAATGCACGAATAAAATGATGGGGCCCTATTGCATCTGCATCATTGATATCATTAAATACAAGACATGTAAATTTAAAGTTATACTTTTTGCCTTCCTTTTCTTTACACTTATAATAAGAGTTCACTGAATAGAATACTATATAAATCAATGTGACTTATAGCCTGTTTAGAATTTTACAGTGAAATTGAGATTGTGCCTCTCTTCAATTAGCCTCCTATGCAAATACGTTAGCACTGTAGCGATGCACAAGCACACCTCAAGCGCACAAAACTCAACTAACTTTTCAGTGCATACTGAAATAAATGGTTTGATGATGGGCTCCCTTCTTACCTTCTGCAGATGCAATGGAAAAGCTGGGAATATACGAGGCACTGCACACACTTTAAGGCGAACACGGAATGGTGAATCCAAATCGAAGTCTCTTTCCTCAAAATGTTTTGAGCAAATAAAACTATTAGGCGAGGGCTGCCAGTTCTTGCGTCTAACAGCATTTACCCATAATTTACATTTCTGAGAATTTCTCGGGAACCTGTAACAAAGTTTAAAATTTATTCTGCAACAGCGAGACAATTATACACATCACTCACAATTACTTTCACACTGAATAGGTATCTTTTGTGTTTTAAGTACTCAGTACTCTGTAGTTTAAGTACTGTGCAGAGATGGTGATGATGGTATATTTTTTAACTGTAATTAATACACAAAATGTGTATGTTATAAAATCTGATAATTGGTGTGTGTTTTGTTTGCTTATGTTAATAACTTAATGTATGATACTTAATTAATTATTTTGGTTCTTTCTGTATTCAAAACAATATTGCTACACATGTTACCAGTAGATTTTAATTTATAAAGCGGGCTTTAATTGTGTGTATAGTTTACTACTGTCCATTTTATTTGCCAGCTAAAACTGACTTACCTTTCATACTAATTACTATTTTAAAAAAATATGTTATTCTCTGGTGAATTTTTGTATTAAAAAAAGTTTTGTTTGCTTGTAAAAGAAACGACACTACTCAATAGGAAACTTTTGTCTGTTTTGTATGTGTTTGTTTGACTTTAGGAATGTTAGCCAAAAAGAATAATATTGTAGAGCTATAGAAGAGTCAGAAGAGAGCTATGCTGAATTGCTAATTAATTGAATATATTATTTTTCTGACAAGCCCAAAAGAACTAAATGCTTAACTAAATGACACTGCAACAAGAGAGATATGTTAGCTCATCTAAACGGTCGAGATTTGAGGGCATACACCTCTGCAAGGGACCCACCGACATCTTCTGATGACAGCAGACCACTAGTGTTCCAGCAACTGCAGGAGTTTCGAGACCATCATCCAGTTCCTTGTTCATTTGGAGATCATTTGGACAGCAGGATTCCACCTTCACCATGGACATGGCAATTTGAGGTCAATTGCAGCTAGGTACCTTTTGATCAGGAAGTAAGTTAAAAGTTTTCTTTTAACGGAATTAATGTTTTGAGAGTAGCCTAATAATTTAATCTAAAATTAGATAAAACTATGTTTTGTGAATGGTTAAATGGTGTTGTTCCTTTACATTATTGATGTCGCAAATTACATTCAAATTGTCCAGCCTTGAGTTGCTTCTTTAGCATATTAACATAATTAATGATCATATAACATATAAGCTATCTAACATTGAGTAGTTTCTTTATGTCATTGAATAAGGCAATTGATCATTAACATGTGTACAGTATTTGGTTGTTGGACTATTTAGTAAATAATAATATTTGTTTCTTTGTGAATGTTTTGTTAACAAGATTAATTTTTAATTGGTAGTGTAATCGTTCTGTACGACACTATCATAATTGAAAAAGTTATTCAGGGCGTCCACTGAAATTCCATTTTGGTATTCCCTGACTTTTACCCTGTTTTCCGGCCAGAATGTTACAATTTTTCCTGACCTCTTTTTTGGACTAAAATCTCCAATACCATATTTTTGCACAGCTGATAGAACAAAATTCTATCACTGAAGTTGAATTAAATTACACTGCAACTGACCCTGCAAGCAGGGCCTATATTTTATTCAGACCAACAACATTTCTCACGAAACACATGATTGACTTCACACTGATGCCTATTACAAACACACAAATTCTTTATTTTGTACGAATAGGCCTTTTGTGACTTGGCAAAGAAGCATTATTGCCAGTTCAGTTCACAAACTTAAAAATTAGAATTTTAAAATGCCTATACTTATAATTACATTATTCTGTATCATACAACTAATGGTTTCTGCATAGTAGCAATTATTTACATTTTCCATGACCTAGGTGAAATTCCCCTGTTATTGTCATTGTTGCTTATGTTCTTGTCCATTTATAATTTAATGCTATTTACCGAGAAAGTGTAGTTGTGGTTATGTATAATATTTATATTCAGCTGATTCCTAAAGCTTAGCTGAATAAATGTTCTTTTTCTCATTACTAATAATTAGTACAAACTACTTTGTTCTCAAGATCATATATTAATTACGAGTTACTTAGGCATATTTTATATTCTTGATTTTTGGTAAGTTTCACTATATAATTAACGACAAAATGTGTCATAAAATTTGAATTTGGCTCCCGTACGTGAAGTTTATAATATAGTAATTCTGTGGCCATACTATAGTGTCTTTAGCACCTTGAATGATTCTTTGCAGTATACCTACTACTTGACCCTCTTATGTTAACATATTACTTACTAAATGTCCAGAAATGACAATAATCCCACCTACCAGTATCTCCACTGCACCGGTGCCCACAGTCCGCAGACTTCATTCCTGCTGTTCGCTCTTAATGTCTCTCGATGCTCTGTAAGTACACCTGTCACTTAAATATGCGCAATAATTAGAAGGTTCCTCACACCTCGAGTCATGCTGAGAGAAACTACAGCATTAAACCAGAACATTTCTTCAGAAAAACTTGTAAACTCTATTCTCTGAAAGTCAGAAGCACGTGGGATACGTAGGCTTATTGCAGCGGCACGCGGCCACTGGCCTTTGTAAATGTGCCCACTGTTCCTCACATTATGGTGTGGCCTTCACACACTCTTCCGCTCACATCGGCTGGGTAAAGGGCAGCGATGCAGACCAGCGACAGGTAACATTATCAAATTTAGGCATAGGTGACTAAAATACAAAAAGACCTAATAGCTTTAAGTGTCAGTTTTAAATTTATTTAGTACAGGCACTCCATTTACATAATTTACAAATGCACTTTGAATCTGTAAATTTATTTAAAAAAACATTCCGGTCCTGATGAGCAAGAAAAATGAAGCTTCAAATAGCAATAACCATTCAACAATGTGCTCAAATGAACACCTCCTTTAAAAATAAGTATTAACAAAAATCCCTTTTAGCCCTTTTTTCCCTGAATTTTTCAAGAATTAATAGGTTTAGTATCACTGCTTTTTGTAATAAACTATAGGGCAACAATGCAACTAAAATTCACAAATGTAGAGTCTAATCCCACAGAACTGAATTTTATTATAAAAGTTTTCAACCCTAAGGCACTCACCTATACCTACAACAAATTCCCAGACTCAAACCTATCACTAATAGGACCTTTTAAAAACCTTCTCAGAAATCTTTTATTGAACAGTGCAATTTACACTTTATAGAAATTTGAGCAGCTTTTGTATGATGAGTTTATATTTAAAACATTAAATCATATATTTTACTGGTAGAACACAAAATCAAATAATTTTAATATCCTAATACTCCACTATATGATCACTTTGCACAAAATGTAGGCTATATAACTGTACTACATAACTTAATGTTTCGAAAACATCAAGATAATATTTCATTACTGGTGCGGGTTACGCATGATAATACATATGATTAAACTATTTATGTAATCAATATGTTAATTCACACGTAAAATGCACATTGTATGGTTTTATATTAATTATGTATGTATAGTCCGTTCACGACTGGAACAGACTTTCTCAAAATCTTTCCCAGAGGCTGTTCACGGTAAAGTGAGCACTTTTGAAGCCCTAGTTACTTTTTTCTTTCAGCTATTTTTTATCCTTTAACCAACTTTTCAAAAAAATATTGCCAAGTAAGTACACAGTGTGTATATTTCACCACACTCAAAAATTAACGTCTAAGGTTAAAATAAAATATATTTATTGACTATAATTCCAAATGAGAGAGCTTTCAAAAGTTCTCACTTTATCGTGAATAGCGTATACTCCCATTTTTAAGCAATATATAAAAAAATATGTTAAAACATTCAAACTATATTCTCTCTCCGTGCTGTCAAACTAACTGTACCCGTGCCAGTCACTGTTTGTAGTAACGATGCATGCAGCTGACGACTCAAAAGTCTGTTCCAATTGTGAGCCGACTACATGTACAGTATTTCTTGTACACGTATGTTTTCAGTATAGTTAAAACTATAAACCTAAGCTATTGTTTTACTTTAAATACATATGTCAATAACATAGCACTTTGTAACTATTGAAATATGTCATACTAGTAAGAATCCCACGTTTAAGTTCAGCTCATTTTGTAATTATGGAAATGTATACAGTGTTCCTGTACTGTATTCAACTTGACATGTTCTAGATCCCCGAGCTATCATGCTCAACAATGGATCTGTTGAATGCAATATAAAATAATCAAATTTAAATTCAGGGCCTTATATGATCAAGTTCTGACCTGTAAATAACTGTGCTTCATGAAACAAAATCTGCATTAAACCATGCTCTTGTTATACATCAATTTATTCTCCAGTATGAAAACGGTTTGCGTGTATACATGCTACACATGGGTGAGTAGTCTCATTACAGCATATTTACAATAAAACTATTTCCGGTAAAACACCAGAATAGGGGCTTTTTCGAAAATGGAAAAAATAATACCTATGTTAGATATGGTTATTAGTAATCATAATTACCTTCACTAGGAATTTTCGAGGGGCTTCACGTAGTTTTCTGTAAAAAAAAATTGTGTGTGATAGCGAGGGGGGTTATAAAAAAATGCTGTGTTTATGATATAAAACAGGTATAATTTATGTTGAATATATTTATAATGGGTTACTGAATTGTATTACATGTAAGGATACAGTTTTCAATGAATCTTTAATGTATAAAATCACATTTACGGGGCATATTTATGCAGCGACGCTGAGGTTAAATAGGTATACAACACAGGTGTCAAACAATGTGGAAAGATTACGTAATTCTGGTGAATTATTCAAGGCTTACCTGGTCTATATTCGCGAGAGGATAGTACTACGTAACATATTACTAGTAGAATAAATACACATATCGTAGATATGATGCAGAACCCCATTCAGAGACGTTATTTATAAAAAGTAGGTGTACAGCGCCATGTTACTTTGTAACACACTGTGACCAATGAGACATTAGTTGGCTTCAGGTGCATTGTGGTTCTGTCTGCCATGATTGTAAGTTGTAAATGGTGCGCTATGCTGTAGGCTGCATTGTGGCTGGAGGTTTTAAATGAAAAAGTTCTGTTTGGCATGTTGTATTGCATTTCAGTCTGTTTGGTGTGTGAAATACAATAATTGTGAGGAAATACGAGTGTTGTTGTGATATTATATTTATTGTAAAAGTTAAAATATAATATTTGTGCAGTATTTTGAGTGTATTGAGGGTGGTCAAATTGAATGTACACCTTGTGTAATGGTAATGGTTTGTCATTTACGATCTTTTGATTGAGTGAGTAATGTAATACATTTTAAAATTTAGATGTAAAATGCATTCTATTGTGACAAGAAATGTGTAGTATTGTGTGTGGGATAATTCTTAAGAATAGGGGCTTTTTCAAAAATGGTAAAAACAATACCTGGATATGTTAGAGATGACTATTAGTAACCATAATAACTAGGAATTTTGGAAGGGCTTCAAGTAGTTTTCTGTTTTAAAAAAATGTGATAGGGAGGAGGGTTATCAAGATTGCTGTATTTATGCTACAAAATATTTATAATTTATGTAGAATATATTTATATTGGGTAGCTGAATTGCTTTACATATAAGAATACCATTTGCAATGAATATTAATGCATAAAACGTCATTTTCGGGGTACATTTATAGTGCTGCGCTGAGGTAAACAACACAATGGTATGGAGCTGTGTCGGAACATTATAAAATTCTGGTGAATTATTCAATGCTTACCTGGCCTATATTGACGAGAGGATAAAGCATATTACTAGTACAATAAATATACATGTCGTAGATGATACAGAGCCCCGTTCAGAGACAGTGTTTATATAAGAGGCTATGTATAATGCAAGTGCTTAAACATGTGTTTTATTGCAATTTGTGTTGTTTACTGTGCTAAATCTAATAATTGTGTGAAATGACGAGTGTTTCTATGTCACTATAGCAAGGGAAAAGTTAAATTATAATATGTATGTGGTGATTAGTGTGTCTGTGTAGTGTGGTCAAATGGATAGACGTTGTGGTGTGCGTATTCATAAATGCCATATGAATGGTGAGTGATTAGATGGGTATTAACTAAATTAAATTAATTTTTTGGAAAAAAAATCTCGGCAAGTGGTATAATTCCACTCCACTAATTACACAGAACACGAATTTATTGGGTACATCAACATTTGACCAATAGAAACCCCAAAAACGATAATGGGGATGGTTATGATGACCAGGGAAATTGTGGGGTAAAACAAGTGAAACATATGTACCTGCATAAGGTAATATTTATTCACGAAAATATGTTAAATTGCAAAAATACTGTGCAAGTGTAGCCAAACATTACGCACCAAACCAGAGTCCCAGCGCCAGCAGGGGAGTAAATCCCCAAAATAGTGATTCAAGGCGCACCTGCAATTATTTTTAGGTGGTGCCGAGAAGCATTACGCATCAGCAAAGCTTTGAGTTTCCCCACAAATGATTTTCAAACATAGCCCCCTTGCAAGGAAAATTACTGGCATCACGCATCAGCGAAGCTTTGAGTTTCCCCACAAATGATTTTCAAGCGCAGCCCCCTTGCAAGGAAAATTACTGTACAAGCGTAGCTAAACATTATGAACCGAGCCAGAGTCCCAGCATCAACAGGGGAGTAAAATGTCAAAATGTCACGGATCAGCGAAGCTTGGAATTTCACCACAAATGATTTTCAAGTGTAGCCCCTTCGCAGGGAAAAATACTGTACAAGCATAGCCTAACATTATGCATAGAACTAGAGTCCCAGTGACAGTAGGGGAGTAAATCCCCATAACAGTAATTCAAGGTGTGCTGATCTTTTTTTTTTTTTTTTTTTTTTTTTTTTGGTGGTGATGCGAAGCGTCACGCATTAGCGAAGCTTGGAGATTCCCCAGAAATGATTATCATGCGTAGCCCATTTATACTGGAAAATCATGTGTGTGTGTTTTCCAATTTAACATATTTTTGTGTTATTTGTAATATTATTGTAATATTGTTTCATGAAAACATGTCAAATTGTAAAATGATTGAACTGAACATTGCTAAAATTGACGTTACCAATACAATTTAGAAATATGTGGTAATGAAGGGCGAAGGTAGAGGGTGAAAGTGGGAGAGGCAATATCGCAGGAAGAGGAGGTTACGTCAGGGGTACCACAGGGAAGCGTGCTGGGTCCTTTGTTATTTACCATAATGGTAAATGACATGGGTTTGGGGATTCGGGGAAAAATCAGATTGTTTGCAGACGACTGTCTTGTATATGCTGAGGTGAGAGAGGGGCGCGGAAATATGTAAGAAAACTAAGGTAGTGAGGTTCACAAGGAAGAAGATAAGCAGGGACATGTACAGATGGGAGGGACAAGAGATAGAAGAAGCAGCAGAATATAAGTATCTAGGGACTGTACTGCAGGGAGACCTCAGGTGAAAAAAACAGGTAGAGAGGGCTACGCTGCAAGCTAAGTAAGGGGGTGTTTAGGGGAAGAGGAAACAACAGTGAGAAGCTTCAGAGGGTGTGGAGGAGAATGGAGTGGGGTAGGCAGTCCATGCTTGTGAGGTCTGTGAGGGAGTGGAATGTATTGAGGGAGGAATTGGTATCTGCGAGAGGGG
The DNA here is from genome assembly GCA_029891345.1 of Dryococelus australis. Classification (NCBI taxonomy): domain Eukaryota; kingdom Metazoa; phylum Arthropoda; class Insecta; order Phasmatodea; family Phasmatidae; genus Dryococelus; species Dryococelus australis. Next base: position 148,972,083 of record CM056996.1, read on the forward strand.
TTGGTAAATTCAGGAAGGGAGTGGAAAAGAAGTTGGTGGGGTGAAGGTGAGGTGAGAGAGCTCGCCACCAGGTGGTAGCCTAATTGCGAATGAATGAATGACTGTATGTATGTATGTAAAATGTAATGTGTATTGAACTAAAGGGAAATTGTGGGGTACGTAAAATTTCATCATGAAAATTACATATTTTTTACTTTTCTTACCCCACAATTTCCCTGATCTTCACTTTTATAATAAAAAAAAAACCCTATTCTGGAATTTTACAATTTCCATAAACAACTAATACATAAGCATATTAGGCAAGGGCACCTCACCTGTGAAATGACACGCCCGTACATTTCTTTCCTGTCCTCTCAGTACACCCTACTACTACGCACGTTACCATTTTCCGGCAAGCATTTCTCGAAGGAACAAAATAAATAAACAAATCCCTCGACCTCGGTAACTTCTATTTCGTGTACTGGTTACAGATGGGGAGTATTTTCAATACCTGTTATCACCAACAGTTATTGGCCTATAACAGTCAATGCCTGTTCCTAGTATTTGGGTATATCTGTTACCATCACACTGCCTCTTACTGAAGCAGGAATAATCACACATATTGGCTGTTCACGGTAAAGTGAGCACTTTTGAGGACCTAATTACTTTTTCCTTTCAGCCATTTTTTTTAAATCTATAAACAACCTTTTTTAATAAATATTACCTTGTAAGTAATAACCACAGTGTGTATATTCCACTGCACTTGGAAGTTAACGTCTAAGGCTAAAATAAAATATTTATACTGACTACTATTACAAGTGAGAGGGCTTTCAAAAGTTCTCACTTTACCGTGAATAGCCTATACTCGCTTGTTACTCGACACTTGTACGATCTTGTTTAACTTAATTTTTAATTTTATCCACCCAAATGCTTAGAACGTCATGCTTCGGCACTCAACGACGATCAGCGATAATCGCGACCGGGAAACTGCTACCTATTGTCCCTGTCCTAATTTGACTTTACAGTTGTATTGTGTATTTGTGGTTTCGTCTGAGGAAGAGAAACGTAAAGTCAAATGCTAAAGTTTCCTATTGTGTAAGAAGCTTTACTCATAAGAGGTGTTCTCAATAACATTATTAGCAAGACGTATCGACTGGGAACAGGAACAGGCAGGTACGGGTTTTCCTGAGAAATACTGGTTTAGCTCATCTCTAATGGTGTACAGGCGTTTACACGGTGAAAGTAACTATCACGAAAGTGTGTAAATATAACTGCCGCGATAGGTGGTGTTTACAGACGATCGAGATATGCTGTGATAGTTAACCTCAACTCAAAAGGAACATGTCCGATGACACTTGTGTAAATACATTGATTGGCCCTACATTAATATCATTTTGTCAAGAGGTTGGTATTTGTGGGGGTAAATATCGTGACAGGATTTTAATGGCATGTAAATATAACTACAAATTTGTGACCCCTCACAATCACGATAGTGATTCCACACGGTTTATGTTTTGCACTACGATAGTTTCATGTTCTGTCACGACAGTTACTATCACTATCTAGCTCGAGCTGATATCGCGATAGTGCTGCCGCGACGGTGCAACAGTAACAATCACGCCGTATACACGGCGATAGTAATGTGAGAGTAATTCTCGCGATAAGAACTATCGAACATTTCTATCGTCGTGTAAACGCGCCCTAAAGTAAGACAGAATTATTCATTAGCTGTGGATTAACCAATAACCAAACAAATATTTTCACTTTCAAATTATTTCCATGGCTAACATTTCCTATTTAAAATAAAGACCGTAGATATAAAGGCATGTGTAGACATTGATGTTGACAGATGCTACATGGCAGTCACATGGCAATGTTTGTTTACATTTGGCGGAAGGATACGAAATGGGCGTGCAAGTAGATATTTAGCAGGGCTCGGAAAAAGTTGCTTCCACAAATGGTTGCTTCCACTATGGTTAACTTTTGAGTACTGTATTATTGAATAAATGAAACTTTGCCTTAATATATTTTATAACTTGTAATATTTATTTATTTTTTAATATGAATTAACAACATCAAGAGCAGCGACGTGTTCGCAACGGCCGGTAAGAAATAGTTCAATACTATTTTAACCTAGTTTTTTAGTATACTATTTGTTAAACGGTGCGTATTGAAGTATTAAAATATTTATGTAGCCTCGATGGCAACATATATCATTTTCACTGTTTAAAATAACAGCGGAAAATATCGTGAGTAGGCCGTAACGGTACGGTATTGTTTTATCGAACGACAGCAATTTTCGAAGCAACTGTCTGCTGAGCGAGCTTTGTCGCTCTCTCTCTCTCTCTCTCTCTCTCTGTTTCTTTCACACTTGGGAAGTTTCACTTCGCTAGTACGCGACAACAATAGTACATGTTTTCAATTGTAGCATATTTCATACTTATTACAGCAAAATAATGATTTTTGAGTTTCTAATTTACAAATGTAAAGAGATTTTAATGTTCGAATACTTATTTTAATATATTTAGATATGATGGCAGCGCAGAAACAAAGTGAAGTTGGCAAAGGTGGCGAGCCATGATGTCATGGTGTGTTGCTGTTTTACCAAACGAAGCGTAAATTATACATACTCCGAAAAATACTTCAAATTACTACATCATGTTTGTAGACGTTTTTTTAAAACCTACCTAAGCAAGTTACGATGTTGTGATAAATCTGTGTTTCCGCAGCAGTAATAAATACACTGTTACAGTGTGTTTCGTTAACCGCTGCGTGTGAAATAGCGTGGCGTGGTTGTTTGGTGATAGTGTGATTTCAAATATTTGATGTGACGCTGTAAATGTGAACTGTTTTTATGATTAAGTTATTTATTTACATCCACGTATGTTTATTTATCACAATGTTGTACCTTTGCCCTGTGTGTTTGAAACACAGTCATGTAACGTGATTTACCACCAATCCCAACAAAATAACCAAGCACAGCCCCAATAAATTTCAATAAACCTAATACACAGTAAGTAGCAATACATATAAATATGAGTGGAATAAAAGTTACGGTAGGCTGATTTGAATGTATGTTCACCGCTATATTTTAAGTTTCTATAACAAAAAATGAGCGACACGAGTTGCGTTCTTGATTTTAATGTCGCTTTTTCGTTGGACTGTTTATTCCTTCGTTATTCGAACTGAGCCCGTCCTTTTAAAGAAATAACCTAACACATGTCAATAGCAACAAGTTAAATACTACAGTTAGAGGGAAAATCAGATTGTTTGCAGGTGATTGTGTTGTATATGCTGAGGTGGGAGAGGGGGGCGGAATTTTGCAGGCGGACGTTGATAAGATATGTTTGTGGACCAGAAAAAGTAAAATGAAGATAAATGTAAGAAAAACTAATATAGTGAGGTTCACAAGGAAGAAGATGATAGCAGGGACATGTACAGATGGGAGGGACAAGAGATAGAAGAAGCAGCAGAATATAAGTATCTAGGGATTGTACTGCAGGGAGACCTCAGGTGGAAAAAACGGGTAGAGCGGGTGTTACAAAGGGAAGAAGGGCTCTGGGTATGCTGGGAAGGGTGCTGAATGGAGTCAGCTGTGAGGTGAAGGAGAAGGCGTATGGCACAATGGTACGGCCAATGTTAGAATATGCTGCGGCAGTATGGGACCCGTATGTGGAGGTGGAGGTGCTAGAACTGGAAAAGGTGTAGAGAAAGGCAGCAAGATGGGTGAAGGGTAGGTGGAGAAGGCAAGGGCAGGATGATGAGGAAGAATGGAACTATAGGCCATCAGTGATGATGAAAGAAATGGGGTGGAACTCATTGTAGGACAGGAGGAAAGTTTAACGGTTAGTCAGGATGTACAGGATGGTAAATGAAGAGGGAGGATGGGGAGGGCTACACTGCAAGCTAAGTAAGGGGGTGTTTAGGGGAAGAGGAAACAACAGTGAGAAGCTTCAGAGGGTGTGGAGGGGAACGGAGCGGGGTAGGCAGTCCATGCTTGTGAGGTCTGTGAGGGAGTGGAATGTGTTGAGGGAAGAATTGGTATCTGTGAGAGGAGAATGGAGTGGGGTAGGAAGTCCATGCTTGTGAGGTCTGTGAGGGAGTGGAATGTATTGAGGGAGGAATTGGTATCTACGAGAGGGGTTAGTAAATTCAGGAAGGGAGTGGAAAAGGAGTTGGTTGGGGAAGGAGAGTTGAGAGAGCTCGCCACCGGGCGGTAGCCTAATTGCGAGTGTATGTATATATGTTCATTACCCCGCAGTTGTAACAGTGTTTAACACAGTCGCGGCAAAATATTAACGTGCATTACGTGTAATGTGCAATGTCGTGGAAAATAAATATGTTAATGTAACGTAACCGTAAGAGCTATCGTTAATTCAAACATTTTAAAAACGTCATAAAGCTGCTCTAAATAATGTTATAGGCCTACACTTTGAATATTCGTACGAAATGGTTTTTGAAAAGACGGAATTCTTTGAAAAGCTGTAAACAGTAAACAACACATTTGACAGGTATGCAAGTAGAAGTCACATTTCAATGTTAATTTCTAAGTGTAGCGAAAGTATACACATGTACACACACACACACACACACACACAATGGCATGTAGACATTGATGTTGACAGATGCTACATGGCAATGTTTGTTTACATTTGGCGGAAGGATACGAAACGGACGTGCAAGTAGATATCTAGCAGGGCTCCGAAAAAGTAGCTTCCAATGGGGAATGGACTATACACTTGATTAACTCACATTTCGTCGTACAGTACTTCGAAGTTGGCAAACACAGATGGGTTTTGGTGATTTTATGGGGCCAAGCTGAACGGGAAGCTGGAACAGCCAATACGCGTATTCTAAAATTCATCCATGAATCCATCAGTGGTTGATACACCGCTGTACACTGGTTGAGGTATTTTTCGGACATCGGGTTGATTTTTAGTTGTGTTTTCGACTGCTTTCAGACACGTATTAATTTAATATAATTTCACTCAAATTATAAAATTTTCATAACCCATTTGAAAAACTTTATGTCTGAATTATTTTCGTTTATTTTGGAATGCTTAAAAATTACGAGTTGTGGGTGGTGTTTTTAACTTTTATTTTTCAGAGAAAGCATTAAAAAATTCAGTGGTTGATTTTTGGTGCATATCCACCAGATTATCAGGCTGGTAAAACCGATGGATAAACCGGGTCTACCAAACTCAGCAAAAGATTAATTTTCGAACATCTGGTGTACATCGGTGGATGCACCGGTGAATTTTCGAATACACAGAATCAGAACTAGTCTGTGTTTTCACACAAGCCATGCCGAAATTGTCTGCTTGCGGAAAGAGCTGGTTCGTCTATATTTCCATTTTTATAAAATTGCGACTGTCAAGTGTGTTTTAAAGAAGGAGCGCTTGATTAACCACGTATGTGAAAGACATTTGTTATGGTACCAGTCAGAGAAACTGCATCGAGATAATAAATTAAATAAAGGGAATTGTAAGAAATTGTAGTATGTGTGGAACAATCGCGTAATTTATGGTACCAATCAGAGAAACTGCATCGAGATAATAAATGCAATAAAGGGAATGGTAAGAAATTGTAGTATGTGTGGAACAATCGCGTAATTTGCTATGCATAGTCGTCATTTTCTATGGTAGCAGCTGCAGTGAATTGTAGCAGTAAGAATTTTCAATTAACATAATTAAGCTAATTTCCTGTGATTTTGCAAGAGTGAAAAGGGCAATGCACATGTACTAGTTTAGAGTGTTGTCAATCAAGTTGGTTTATATTTCAAGAGTTTTGCAAGTTTTCAATTATTTTCGGCGCACGGCCGGATGTGTAATTTGTCATGCAAGAGCTAGATAGGCCTACGGTGTTGTCGCTCCAGGTACTGTACCTTTAAACTGCACAGAGGCCATGTAGTTTACGGAACCACTTTTCTCTTGTGTCCGGAGTCTTTCACCTCACTTCCTTGTGGTTTGCATTGCCTGGGGAAGCTTAAATTCTAATGTAAGTGTGAAATATTGTGCGACCACGTGCCAATGCTTAGTTCCGTATAGCCTACCAGGTGGTCTTAGGCCCAGAATCTGTGCTTTGCTTGTAATTTGTAACTTGTTTGCATATAACATGTAAAATGTACGACAATAATATTTGTCTGTTTGCAGGCCTCTTATTTTATTCCGAGTACATGCCCTTTTTGCTATGGCATGTATAGGAACTAGTCTCCAGTGCAGGTCAGTCTTGAATATGATTGCTTTTGAATTTGATAAGCTACACTGATGTGGTGGAGCCAAAATACCTCCAACTTCAATATTTACCAACCTCCATTACACATTAGTAGTAACAACTCTGGAAGACCGAACACATTACCCTGCAATCCAGAGTCTCATCTCGCCCCATCGCCTCGAAACAATGGTTGGTGCCTAGTTGGGTGGTTGCAACTCAATTCCAATATTTAAATTTTCGTCCAAATATTTCTGCTCCTGAAAAAGTGCCCCGACCATGTAACTCCTTGACGCCATACATGGCTTTCCCCAGAGCCCTTGTCGACCCTCGCACACCATCTACCTGTCCAGGTAGGAACTATCCTCGCCACGCGTTGGCTTTGTGCAGCATGACTGAAGGCCACACACTCGACAGATGTCTCAAGTCAGTGCAGAAACTAACCGAATCACAGTGCGTAACTTCTGACAAACATAATTATGTGTCCTAGCCATTATGCTACAATTTATTAGAGACATTAAATAATATGCTCCAGCAAATTAATGCTGCAATTTTCCTGCATGTCCACTGCCACAGTGCATGTGTAAAGCAACGACTACGTGGTGGCGGAATCTCAGAAGTCATGTAACATATAGCAAAACAAGCTACTGGATTGTTTAACTATCATTAAACAGAAATTCCAGTTGTTTGTGACATCTTTAGCAAGTAACATGTATAATTAATTAGAATAATGTGTTTTTACTCTAGCAGTGAGACACTGAACCCAAACTTAGGCACAATAAAATTCTCTGTAACATTTAATGTAATTAAAATTAAAATGACACCTTAATTAATGCAGGTTAAATTATACGTCATGTAAGATGTTATTTTGCATATGGTTTATTTCAGGTGATGAAAAGACATTATCATAAACAAACTACACTTCTCATAAAAATTATCTTTACATATATTTTATAATTCTTTAACATCAACATCAACAGTGTTTGACACAGTGTAAATGTAATGTCTTCATCAGTGTTATATATTCACCTATCATTCATTTCATTTTTATTCAAGGCAATTGCGTTTTTGGCAGGAGGTGGCAGCTATGTTACCACAGCCTCACCAAACCCTCCTCAGTCTAGCGAGAGTGGTTAGCAAGGCAGGTCGCATCACATGGCTCAGGGGTGAAGCAACCTTTCTGCACCAACCATTTAACATCGATAAACTTAATTGTACCAGAACATTTTCTCTTTCATTGTGCACACTCGAGTTCGCCTCCCTTCTGGAGTAGACTGAAGCCCCTCTGGCATTATTTTCACGTTAACGTCTTTGTTCAGTGTTTGTGCGACACCTTTGTTTTACCACATAAACCAGCATTGCTTCTAAATCTGCATACACTACTATGGGTACCTTATCGATATTGTGAAAATTCTGAAACTTGAGCATCGGAGGCTGGTTTTCTCCAGTGCTGGCATGTTGGCACAGATGGTGGCGTGGTCACTGCAGTACCTCCAGTACTCAGCCAGAGTCGCAGCACCTGTAAGACCTGTCACCCGTTGACTGTCATTGAATGCTCACAGACATCTCTTGCAGATATGGACATGTAATGTATGGCTAGTAATCTGCAAACATACAAGATGGGAGAAATGAGATATGTAGCAATAATGCAAATGGCCACCATCCATTTTCATGAGGAATATAGCGAAGGTGGTAGCCCATTATTCCTTCGGTGCCCTTATTGGTGAAGATTGATGAGTAATGGTGAGAATTGGTAGGTGGATTGGTGAATTACTGGGTGGATTGGTGGATAGATTGGTAAATTATTGGATGGATTGGTGAATTATTGGATGGATTGGTGAATGATTGGGTGGATTGGTGAATGATTGGGTGGATTGGTGCATAATTTGGTGAATGATTGGGTGAATTGGGAAGATTCTTGGGTGGTGTGGTGGATTGATTGGTGATTGATTATCATCCTAATTGCCCTCATACATTCCAAGTCTCCAGATTCTGGCAGTATTGAAATTTAAATTGATGCCAATTAAGCTTATATAAATGCTTATACATACCAACATTATAACATACTTGTGCATGTGGTCACTATTAGTATGATTGGCCTGGTTTAGTCACATAAACATACAATGTCAAAGTCGCCTGCATCTAATATGGTGGTAGTGGTCTGTAATGTAATATTTTGCCAAATTTTATGTATTTTCTCAAGGTTTTGTTTTCAAGGTCATTCAAGGTCATGGCGTTAAGGCCATGGTAGTCTGCATCAAATGTGGTAGTGGTAGTCTGTACATTGACTTTCATGCATTTTTCTCGAGTTTTTGTTTTCAAGGACTTTCAAAGTCATGGGGACAATGTCGAGTTAGTCTGCATCTAATATGGTGGATGGATTATGTCTACCAAGATGGTGGTAGCCTACCTAGATGGCATAATGTTTATGGGTTAGGGGTGACCTCTGGTAAATTACATATTTTTAAGACTTTTTAAATAAATTTTAATAACACATTTTTACTCATTTTTAATCATTATTAATACTCAATTTTTGGTATATTTTGGAGTTTTTTTTAATGTTTTTGGATTATTTGAATTTTATGATCAAAGTTCGAGATCAAGGGTCAAAGACCCTTACTAGTGAGCTTGCCCTGACCCCAAGGTCACTTGGGGCTGACTCTGGGTTAATGGTCCCTCTTGTCTGCTCTGGGAAAAATTGGAAATTTTTGGGGATCCGATTTTAATCAACTTTAATCATTTTTAACAATATTTTTTTTGGAATCATGTAAAATTTTTTTTTAGAAATTTTTGGAATATTTTGGTTTTTTTTTTTTATTTTAATTTTTTGTGAATTTTTAGGTTTTTTAAGGTGTTTGAGGTTTTTTATTGTCAAAGGTCCCCACGTCAAGGTTACAGGTCAGAGGTCATTGTTCAGGTGTGAAAGGTCAATGACAACCAGGATGGTAGTCAGGTGATGTAACAACATGGTAGTTCCCCCTACTCTGGTTCCAATCCCCAATCCTCTTGTGTGTGAACCTATATTTTCCTACTACTGCAATCATTGGGGTGGAATGTGAGAGCATGATGCTCGCACTTTAGCTAGGAAGTAAATAGCACATGGGAGCATGCATAGGTGACCCTAACTGAGGAATGCAAGAGGATGAAGACATGGTCCAAGATTCCCACTGTGGTCAGGAGGGGAAAAGAGGATGTTTTTAGGAAAGACGGGAAAAATGGGATTTTTTTCCAGGTGATGTCAGCAAAGATGATGGTCTGCAGTCCCCACGTCCCCAGCACCAAGCCCCCTCCTAGAACATACATTTATTTTTATACTACCTAACTGGTTCAAACCAGTGAAATATGATTGCAAAACAATGAAAAATTCTCCACTGAAATCACCAAAGAACTACTGGTTATGTAAGACTCGAGTACATCGAATTACTGTAAAGTATACTAATTGAAAATTAATACTACTGCTTTAAATCACTTATCGACAATGAGTTCCTGTGATTTGCAGGTCAGTGGCAGCAAAATATATACATGTTCAGTCAGTACTATTTCACTGTTTGAAACTACTGACTGAGTCGAGTAGGTACAAACAGCCATGTGCAACACAAGAGGCTATTAATTAATTAATTAATTGAATTTAGTATTAAAAATACTAATCAGGTATATAATTTGGGACATAGTTAATCAATTTTGTTTCTAACAGCAATTCTTCATTAATTAGCACCAGAAAATGTACAAAATGTACTCATTTTTACCAGATATTGTACTTGGGTTGATAGGAATTAAGTATCAGAATAACACTTCAAAATACTTACTGTTAGCTGCCAGCAGAAAAAACGGGGCACATACCTATTAATTATCAATTTTGTTTATATCAATTTAAAAAGAGTTATTTCGGGATAACGGGCAGGTAACTGTCATTTACCATTGAAGAAAACCTGCTCCCTTTAGCACTAGTGTGAAGAGAAGCAAAAACAAATTTTACTGTCAGAAGCAAAGCATTGCACATAGAATAACTCACAAAATATGAAACCATATCTCTAGCTCGGAAGCAAAGAAAACTGATTAGTACAGCATTTTTGTGTTGCTGGTACAAAATATGGCACAGGGAATTAAAAAATTCATACTACTGGTGACTTGGATTCAACGTGGATGTTCTAAGCAGAGTATTATGACCCATCTATGCTAATTTGCTTCCGAACGAAACTCTGTGTTGTACTGTGATTGAAATAGAATTTTAGCGATTATGACCACTCCTCCTCGTGATAATCACTATCTTTTGCTTCAACGCAAACACTTTCATCATCACCCATTTTGCGACGACAGTTGGCAATATTTAGTGGGTAAAATATCTCTATTTTGAATCAAATGGAGACAAGTTTCTGCTGTCTTCAAAGTTTCCAAAAGCCATTTGTGACACATGCGCAAAGAAGAATATAAGTATAATAACAAACATCAAGCAAATTTTTGAAACGTGGTCGTCTAGCACGAAGATGTGAACTGTGATGTTTCATACTTTGCTTATAACTATTGCATGCATTGTTCTTGTGTACTGATAATCATAGCTTATAAACCCTAACATTCCTAGTATATTTATAAAATTGCAGTTAAAAATCAGGAGTTTATAGAATGTAATATGTGGTGTTTTGAGACGCAAAACTTATGGAAACTCGAATTCTACTCAAACAATGCAACCTAACGAACAGAATAGGGTATATTCTCTCTTGAAGTATTATTTGAACACAAATAGGTACTCCATTCCATGAACAGTATTTAATTTTGTTCACTGAAATTTTTAACTTATAATACATAAAAATGAAGGTGAAGGCATAAATTTCCGAAATTAAAAATTTCCCTAATTAGCATGTATAGTAAGAAAAAATTTAAAATTGAATATTAGATCACAGAAAAATTGAACTCACAAACATTTTGCCCCTGGTGAGAACGCAATGAGGCTAACACTAAAATGTACATAAAAGCTAGACGACTGACAACAGTTTAGGTTGCTGTCAACAACTGTTAAGACAAATCGTGTTACATTTTGCATTGTTGTTACACGTTCATGTGTTTCTGATAGACCACAGACTAAAGTTACAATTTTGTGCGTTTTATCCCAGTTAAATGAAATTTAACACGATTTCCCTTTATATTTATTCCTTTTTAGAAAAATAATCTTCATGTGGCACAGTGGCTTGAAAATGTCCGTACTTATTTTCAAAACAAATATATATATATTTTGTAATAGTAAATTAATTTGGAAAGCATGAATAGCCTACATTTCTAACATACTGTCACGGACGTAGCTTGTGCAGCGAGGTGCGCCAAGCCGAGCTGAGCAGGGCGGCGGCCCAGTTGCAATAAGTGGTGTTTTGGAGATGTGATTAAACACGGGGTGACAGGAAGATGCATGCCGGGCAGGTGAGAGCTATATAAGAATGGGCCGATGACATGCAGGCCCCCTCTCCCCCACCTGATCGGACATTAACACGACACCGAGGTGCTGCTGGTCTGCGGCAGTGTCGGCAGGAGACCTGGTCGACCGCTGTTCGAGAGTGTTTACAATACTACAGTGGTAGGCATAACCTTCCATAGGTGCTAGGCGGGATCGTCAGTTGGTTAGGCCGAGCGAAAGTTAGGAAGCAGCCAATAGTTCTGATTAGGGCATTAGCTTATTGCATATCGAAGGTAAAGTAAAGCAAGAAAATAGAGCCTTCAGCATTGTTGTGAATTTTGAGTATTTTTAAAGACTAGAATTATAGTTGTATACCTTTGTGGCAAATAAATTATTGTGGAGTTTGTAGCGTATCTGAGCTGTTCTTATTTATAATACTGAGTACACTTCCCTTAACTTGTATGGCTTCAGTCTTAGCAGAGTTAACACATAGGATTGCATTCTGGGAGAAGGTGAAATCATAACACTGGTGGAGGTGCCTTAAGGTTCCATCTTTTTGTGCAGGCTAGGCGATACAGAATAATGAAATTAAAATTCAGTTTCTCAGAACACTTAGTAAAAGTGACCAGGTTATTATTTATTGTGTACAGTAATAATAGGAGATTTGCTAGGTATGCAAATTAACATTTCCATTTATAGCATAAGGTTTAGTATTTCATTAATGAGGAGAGAATAGTAAAGTAATTGTTTATAAGTCACAGAGATAGCAAGGTATGTATTAAACAGTGTAGTATCATTCCATTCAAGCTACTACAAAGCTAGTGGCACTGCTGGCATGCTGATGCGTAGTACAAATGCCAAACTTGCGAGTGCTCCAAAACTGAGAACTGCAATTCGGCACTTTCGTGAACCGGCACTGCGCCCAATGTTTAGAGAGCTTCCTGCTTGTCAAATCTAATTCATGCCTTATAATGGACACTTTTCGGATCCGTATTCCTTTTTGCAAACACAATTCTCCACAGTAGAGTGTGTACACCAGGTGGAGAATAAAGTTAATGCTTGTAGAGAGTAGTGCATTAGTTTATAAAGTTAACACAGTGTCACAGTCACATTACACCACACATAATGACACACTGGATAATCATGAGCAACAAAGGGAAATCGGCACCATCATCAATATATATTTTTTTAATGGCCATGATATATTTGATCGATGCAGAATGTGCGGTAAATAAAAAGTTAATCTAACAAGCGCAGTTAAATAATGAGACAAGCACTTCACAAGACACTGCACATAGCTCTGTCACACAACAAAACCAGCCACTAAACTATTCTTTTCACGAGAACACAGAGGACATTTTACACAACACAGGAAACAAAGAGACGTAGGGGGATAGTACCTTTAAGTACCTTAGACCAAGGTCACTTCATAATTTGCAAGCATATTTATCATAATACAGTCGCACTATATAGGATAAATACTGCACAGTCGGTCTAGATTGTAGTGAACCAACCGGAGAAAATCTCTACTATCGCTGGTGACAAAAATGAAAATGAAAATTAATTTCTTGAACAAAATGTAGATGCCAGTGAGGTAAATGGGTGGACAGAGGCATAAAAATGTAGGAGAATTAGATTCTACCTCAAAAGCGTGGCAAAAAGGGCTTTTAACAACTCATTTCCCACAAATACACAAGATATAATATGGGGAGACATTAAAAATAAATTGACACAAACATTTACGCCAATAGACTACACAGAGAGGTACATAAAACTGCTTCACAGTAAACGACAAAAAGAGGGTGAGAGTTGCCAGGCTCATGTATAAGACTTCCTCTACCACAAGAATTAATGTAATCCACAGTTGCCAGAGCCAGAGTTAATAAGTATAATATGGAAATCGCTATTGCCAACAGTAGCTAATAAGATAGTAGGATTAGAAAATGACACCCTTGAGTAGCTCATAGCATATCTTAAAAATATTGTGATAGGAATATTTAGATACAATCAAACTCTCGAAAACCAGTTCCAAAATGTGGAAAAAACAAAACTCCGAGAGGAGATTGCATCGCCAAAGGAGCAGTTAACCAAACGAACACTAGAAGTGAAAATCTCAACACACGACACTACAAGTAAAGGGCACAATATCACAAAACCACGGCAGTACAGGACAGGTCCCAGAAATACACACTATTAGGACAGAATTACTCCCATACAAATAGTGTTGGACAATCCTAGAAAACTGCATAAGGAAAATAATTTCAGATATGCAAAATACAGCCAGGGAGGCCCACGAGGGGAACAGAATGGACGTCAGTAGAGAGAGGAAATAAAACAAAGTCACTATAGGAATTACTACAGAAGTCGGGAAAACAGTAGGAGCTTTAAAATTGACAGGCACATTTCCCCCACTAAAAGCTATTCAAAAAACGCATGTAGAGTTATTTTGAACAAAGTCACACCAGGCTTTTCAAATGTGGACATAACATGTTTGAACATGTTTAGTAATAAACAAAGTGTGACAGTGATAGCACGACCGCCGCCAAAAATCCAGAAACGTGCAGACAGGCAGGAAAATAGAATTGAGTCAAAAATTAATTATAGTCAGGACTGCACAGTACAGGTGAATTCGCGGAACAGGTATAACTGGCAACCACGATGGTTAAACATAGGCAAGAAAAAATGTTGCACTGGGGTGCGGAAGCAATTAAAGACAATGAGGCGGCAAGGAATGTAGCGCAGTGTGAGCAGGAAAGAATGCCAGGTGGCAAAACACGGGAACACAGCAAGGCCAAGTGCGAAACCCACCAGTTCATAGGGCTGCATAATGAAGTGCAACAGACATGCGCCCTCTGTCTGTATAACGGGCATAAAGCCAGAGAATGTGATCTGTTTCCTAACAGGGATATAGAATTTCACACAGATATTCCAGGCTTTTAAAACATTTCAAAAACAAATTTGGCATTGGTCATGTGAAATAGAAGATTAAGACACAATAACACACGGAAGGTGAGTCAAGGAACGAAAACACTAGCATGGGACTGCAACTCGGCTATGATGAGGACAGCAAAACAAACAATCTGAGCCGAGGCAAGGTTACAAAACATCAGTCATCAAAATAACCCACAGGTGGGCAGAGACAAACACCATGTGTGCGCCGATACAATTGTCAACAAGGCTTGGTCCACGCATCAACACCGCACATTAAAATTAAGATATGTGGTAAACAGTATTATGTACTTTTAGACACAGGATGCTCACACAGTTGCATAGCAACAGTGCTAATTATGAATCAACAATTAGTACCAGTAACAGAACAGTTCTCACTAGTAGGGGCCACTGAAGAGATCGACACCCCCAAATTTAAGTCCAATATAGAATTAAGCATTTCAGGTCACACATTTATCCAGGATTTTTTGTAACAGATAATTTAAAAATGGATGTGATTTTAGGGGTTGGTTTTTTGAATAAATATGACACCAAACCATTATTAAAATGCAATATCATGTTCATTAAAGGAAATAATAGTGGTAAGGTCTTTCAAATACCAATTTACACTAATGTAGTAGAAAATTAAAGAACGAATACAATCCAATATTGCATCAATAGAATAAAAACCATTGAAACAGATATCCAAGTTCGATTATTAACCCAAATTAATAACAATTTAGATGAATATCAACAGCAAGAAGTACCAAAAGTAATTAAAGAAAATTAATATAGATTTGCTTATAGCATTTTGGAGCTCTCAAAGGCTATTAACATTCAAATAAGGTTAGATATGACCACAGATAAGACAATTCATACTCGACCTTACAGGATAAACCCAAAAATTTGCGAAGAGCTCCTTCCTGCAACAGATCAGGAACATGCAAAATGCCGGAATTGTTGAGCCTTCGGAATCTTGTTACGCTGCCCCAAGCTTAGTAATGTGCAAAAAGGATGGAGGCATGTGATTTTTGACAGATTTCAGACAACTAAACCATTATTTAAAAAGAATACATCTCCCCCGAACAGAATACATACTAAACATGATACAACAGTCTAAATTTATTACCTCATTATATATATTCTCTAGGTTTTATGCCATACCAGTGAGGAAGGAGGACTAGTTTTTACAATTGATGGTATAGGACTTTTCCTGTACCGAAGAATGCTATTGGGCCTTCCCAGAGCCCCACAGTATTTCCAACATTTCATTGATAACCTGTTAGGTCAATTGAGATAGAATACTGCTATGGCATTAATTGACGACATTTATATTTTAGGAAACACATTTCGAGAACATGTAGCAAATATCAGGAAAGTCATGCAAAGATTAAGAAACTTCAAAGTCAAATAAATGCAAAAAATAAGCTCATTTGCTCAACAGGAAATCTAATATTAGGTCACTACATTACAAACCAAGGGAACGTAACTAACCCAGAGAAAGTAAATGCTATTCAACAGATGTCGCCCCCACGGAATCTCAAAGAATTACGAACTTTCTTAGGCATGGCTTCATACCGCTGTGGATATATTCAAAATTACGTGACAAAAGCAGAACCCCATAAAGAATTAACAAAACAACATACAATGTATAAATGGGGAGGCAAAGAACCCATAGTATATTTAGAGCTTAAAAAATGCCATACAAACTGCAGCAGTCTTACAAAAATTCGATGATAACAAACACACAATTTTAGCTTGCGATGCATCGCAAACGGCGATTAGCACAGTTTTAATGCAACAAGGCCCAAACAATAAACACAGGGACATAGTAGCATTTGCATCCAAAAAATTCTCCTTGAACGAGGCAAGATGGAGCATGACAGAACGAAAACTATAAGAGATTAAGTACTTTTGTAACTATTTCTGACAGTATCTATACGGGAGATCATTTACAATCGAAACCTATCACGCCAGCTTGAGATACTTAAAAACATGGTGGAACACAATCTCAGTATACAAAAATGGCGATAGCATCGGCAGAATATGACTTCGAATCCAAAATCGTTAAAGGGGAGTTAAACAACCTAGCAGCTGCAATGAGCTGATTACCGACCATAGATCACACCGAAACTAAGGTCATAGAAATAAATAATATTAAATATAAAGTTAAAAATGACGTGTTGAATTGCTATAAAATATATAAGGCATTAGCAGAAACAATGACCAGAATAAAAACGAAGACCAAAGATACAGAAATAAAACAAGCCATAGCTAAATATATAACAAACAACTGGGCTGATATAAACAACCAATGTGAGCAAGCATGCACGGGAGTGAGCAAATTACTTCACTTTCTGCTATAGCCAAGGCTATATCACAATTGTTTCATGTAAATATAGAGTTCTTAATAGAAAATCAGCCAAATAAAATAAAAACCACAAGTGTAGAACCATTACTCTTATGCCAAATTACTATAGTAAACATACAGGGAGTAACATATTATATGCCAGTATATCAACATGAACAAGAGTACGTTAAAATCGAAAACGATAAAGAATTACTCATGTGCCCAGTAGTTACTCAACAGTCTCCTTTTTTAGGTGAGTACACAAATGACCCACATATTCAGAAATTGAAAATTGCTCTTACAGACCCAATACAGCACACCATGACTCTTTATTGATAGGAGGACATTTTGGAACATACAAAACCCTTAACAAAATTAAAAATACATATTATTGGGATACAATGTTAAAAAAACACTAAGGATCATATTAAAAATGGCCAAATATGCCAGAAACTCAAACCATCCAACCAAAAACCAACAGGGTAACTTCAACCCATGTTCCCACCCCCTTACTCCAGTCATGGGCGCTGGATGCGAACGGGCCGTTACAGATTTCACAAAGAGGTAACAGTAAAATCTAGTAATGGCCGAGTTCTTTAGCAGGTATGTCATAGCTGAGCCAGTGAAATATATAGATGCCCAAACTTGTGTTGATTTAATTAAGGAATTATTTCTCAAATACGGGTGCCCAAAACAAATACTAACAGACAGAGGCACATCCTTCAATAACGAACTAGTGAGTTATTAAAGAAATTACAAATTAAGAAACTCCAAACAACTGCGTACAACCCAGCTTGTAGCGGGCTTGTAGGGGCGATTAATAAAATTCTTGGTCAGCAACAAACTGCTTGTGCCATGAAGACCCTGGTAGTTGGGACGATTGTGTCGAGTTCATTATTTGCAATTACAACACTAGTAGCAACACAATCACATAATTCAGACCATTTTACTTACTACACAGTGTGGAGGCAACACAACCATCCCATGTAATAGCAAATAAATATTCCCAGAGAGGAGAGAACTGGTGTCAAAAATTAATTCAGGACCGAGAAAAAGCAAAAGTAAATTTACTGCAAGTACAAGTAAAACAAAAAGATTGTTTAATAGGAAATACCAACCCGATAGGATCAAGATAGGGGACTGGGTTTGGATTTAAAATTGAGTGCGCAGCAAAGCATTGAATTTTAAGTATGGAGGACTGTACCAAGTTACTGACATCATAGGACCTATGATGTCAGTAACTTGGTACAGTAACATACTATCGGGTTGGTATTTCCTATTAAACAATCTTTTTGTTTTACTTGCCCACACTACAAATACTAACAAACAAATATGGCGAACCAAAATACAATACTGTCAACACTAGAAATATGAAAATAGCGCATATCCGAAATTGATTCTAAAATGGAATGTTGCAGGTAACAGAAGACAGACATGGCGCCAGCAAAGAGAAAATTTTGATTTTGAAATCAAACAGCTATGACTAGATGAAGGCATTCATTTTTATAACATTACCGAAACATTAAGTACCAACAGGAAAATCAAGCACGCCACACTTCCAGTGTTGCAACCATACAACACCTGAACCAGTTACTAACGGGAAAATTAACTAATGTGTTCATGTTTTTGCAACAAGAACACTATAACTATATGAGTGGCATTGCTATTGTCGTCTTACTCATTGCATTAATTTTGCTGTATGTCAAACTACTCTGACTGTCTTTTCTTTTAGCTAAGATGTCAGAAGATTCGCCGGCACAACAAGCTACACAGCACACCATGTTCAATGACGTCACACAACATGGCGGCCAACGAGAGCGCACTGCAGAATTTCACGCAAGACGTGCACAGCTAACGACGAGAGTATTCGTTATTGTATAAAGATTCTGCAAGCATCCTGAGTTATAATGTAACCACATTACAGCAAAACAATTAAATTATAAGTACTTCCAGTTCAAGATGCAACACGTATAATTAGCTCACTGGCGCACAAAATTCGCAGTTTCTTGTTGCTCACAGTTTTAGTGATGATACGCGGTACTCAGACAGTTTACTGCAAGTTATAAGAACTACAATTGCGCACTAGATATAAGTTAACTTACAAGCAGGTTGCAGCACACTGTGATAACATGCTGCAACACATTTCATGCATTGGGTACACAGTCATAGTAGGAGTAGTTTTATCCTTTTGAATATTTCATGCTGGACAATCAGAATAGCAGAAACTACCGCCGTTCAAGTTTTCAGCCAGCTATACTATAAGGCGAAAAATAGTAAATGACTTCCGACAATGTTGCAATATTGTTCATTATTATTCGCTTTCCATTGTAGATATTTTCTGCTGATACTTATGCATGCTCTTCAAATGTTTGGATAAAAATACTTAATTTTAGATAAACATTTTAGTGCGGAAAAAACAGTAGATCCCTACTGCATATAAGAGCAGTGAACATTATTTTCACATAAAAGTTTCAATGTATAATTTTTTATGCTTATAACTTTAATCTCATAGGATATTGAAAATTATTACATATTAATGCCTTAGGCAAAGCAGATGTGAAATATTATTGATGCTACTTTTTATGGTATTCATTTTACTTTTGTTAAACCAATGAAAATGTTGAACGTGCATAATTCAAACGTGCCCATTTATAAACTACACCAAGATGCAAAAAGACTACGAAAACTAGAAAAAAAAGTACTGCAGAAATTTCACGATCATGAAAAAAGTCAGTTTCACATTACATCAGAGCACATAATTTTCCAAATAGAAAAGGGCGCAGCTGTAGTGTTACAGTTGATTACCCAAGTTAAAGAGCAACAAGAGAAGCATGCAAAGCAATGATAGCTGTAATCAGTTCACTCAGGTACTTAGCACGTTCAAGAAATACAATTCACGGCCATGATGCTTTTGATGGAAACTTGCAACTTTTGTTGCATGAAAGACAATCCGATATACCGAAGTTGAAGTCATAGCTTTTGCGAAGAGACAACTGGCTTACCCCAGTCGTACAAAATGAAATTTTGCAGATTATGTTCCATATGGTTCATATTGTGGACGAAATTTTAAAGTTACCATTTATTGGCATTATTGCAGACTCTACAACCGACATTTCTGGTGAGGAGCAGTTTTCTTTGTGCGTGCGCTGTGTCTCTCCAGATTCTCGAGAGATCCTTTTTGTTGGCATGTACAATCCACCAGATTCTGCAGTAAGTACACTCACAACTGTAATAAGAAACATGCTACTCAGAATGACAATAAGTATTGACAAACTGCGAGGTCATTGTTTTAATGGCACGGCCAATATGTCGGGTCAGTGGAATGGTGTACAGAAACACCTCACTGAAGAATTTCCTAAAAGCTGTTTTGTACATTGTTCAAACCAGGCTCTTGATCCCACTTTGCAAAAAATTGCAAGAAAACAGGAAGGAATGTGCGATGCTTTGATGATAGTTAAGGATACCTCAAATTTAATATTAGAGAGTGCAAAAAGGAAATCGATTTATGCACATATGGTTTTACCACTATGCACACAAGCATCTGATGCAGTGATGAACGCACACCTTCTTCCTCTTTGTCCTACACGATCGGCTGTCAGAGGACATTCGCTGAAGAGATCCAGACAAAACTATGGACATGTACAATAAACTCTGGAAGAAATCGTGAATGGAAATGCTTCAAATGAGAAAAAATCTGCTCTACGGGGCTATATTAAGAAGCTTCAGAAAATGGAAACAATGTTTTTCATCACAGCTGCAATAAACATTTTTTGCCCCTGTGAAGTGTTAGCAAAGGTATTGCAAGGCACAGCTTTCTGTGCAGCAGGTGCTAAAAGGCTGTTGATTTACTTGTGCAGACTTTTTTGAAACTTAGATCTGAGACAGGATTTTCTAAAACTTATGAAGAAGCAGAAGAACTTTCAAAAAAATTAAATCTGAAGGAACCAGTTGAGAAGAGAATGGTCACAGTACCACGTAAGTTAGAGAAGAGCCTCAACCCAAGTACCTCAGTCCATTTCACACCCAAAGAAAAATTAAGGAAAGAATGTTATGAAATTATGGACCACCTCGTAAATGAGCTTATAAGAAGATTTGATCAAGCTGGAATGAAGAAACTGATCAAATTAGAAAACTTAATTCTGTCTTCTATCAAAGAAGGCCCTCCGTCTCCAGAAGAGTTGCAGCTAGAGTTAGGTGTGCATTCATTTGATTTCAATATAGACTTACTGCATGCACAACTGGTCATGTTAAATACTGTCATCCCTGAAGAAAATATCAGTGGAGTTGTTTATATAGCAAGCAAACTGAAGAACGAATCAGCAATGGTACACACATTGCTTGGAGAAGTAAAAGAATTGATAATACTTATCCTTACCGTACCAACCTGAGCAGCTTCTTCAGGAGATCTTTTAGTGATTTAAGATGTTTGAAACCATATTTGAGAGCAAATATGTCACAAGAAAGACTTAATCACTTATTGGTTGATAAGATCCATGGCTCAAGATTATCTTCTCTTCAACTGTATGACATCTTAAAAGAGCTTGTTTCTACGACATCAGAAAGAAAGTCAACATTAGGCAATTGCGAGGTTTCTAAATGATAAAAATTGTAATCAGATAGTTTGAACATTTTTAGAAGATAAATGACGTATATTTTACTAACTTATTGAACACTTGTATATGTACTGTTTTGTTTGAGACTGTACAGTAGTGTTTAGGTAAATTACTCCTTGTGTATAGTCCATCATGAAGAATTATGTGAGTGTTTCAATGTGTATGTGATATAATTGTTCATGGAGAATGTAAATTATGTCAATATTATATGCAAATTTAATTTAGGCATTTGAATTTTGCTAACGTGAAAGATATTTTTTTTTTATTTTATGCCTATGTAATATAATTTAGACTTTTACTTACATTATGCATTTATGTATTTACATCTGTGTATTACAAGAAAATAATCACATGAAATTTTCGAATTTTGATGTTACCAAAGTATCAAAATTTTGTACATATATGTTTATTCTTATCGTATATGTAGGCCTATTGCTTGTACAAGTAGATAACCACTTATTCTAACAACAGTAGCATTGCGCTTAATTAAAAGAACCTGAGGAGAATATAACATTTATGTTTTATTTTAAACGGAATCAATGACTCCATTACAGTCGTCTGTCCCCCCCCCCCCTCGCCACAGGAAAATATTAGTTCCTACGTCCCTAAGTGTCGCTACATAAAGTGCACCCAAAACTACTCTTCATTCACATTCCCGGTGATCGGCGCCGTATTTATGATAAATTTTGTTCTAAGGGGGTAGCCAGGTGCAGACCACATTCCTCTATCCATGTGGCGACACAAAGCAACACATTAAGTTAGCGCAAACACGCTTAGTAATAATGTATTCGTCACGATGTTAAACGTCCACTGTGCTTTAAAGTAACATTCAATTATAGAGCACTATTATTTTACATAATTTTTAGCACACAATTTTAAGTGCTCAGGAAACAAACAAAAAACTTTTTTTTTAAATATATCTGCATAAGTATCAAATATGACTTGTATTCAAATACAAATCTTAACTGCTGCAGTCGTTATAGAGTTTAAATTCATGTCAAAGAGTTACACTTTAACTTGGGCCTCATAACTTCATAGTGACATGTAATTATGGCTTCATGTACAAATTAAACAAAATAAATGTATAAAGGTTAGAGATAAATAACCAGTACCCTTGGGTTTCGCGATTTAAAGTTACGTAATATTGTTGTCATATTTTATAAACATGTACATATATAAGATAGCCACTATTAACCTAGTTAGGTTCAAACAAATAGATCTCTGGCCATTCATTATTGTAAGTACCAGCTGCCACAACCAATTAAGGCCACAATCACATGACAAAGTTCCCGGTGAAACCGGCGCTGGCCTCTCCAAACCTCCCCTCCAGGTGGCCGATACCTATTAAAAGGCCATACCTGGAGATCTGCTTTCTATCCAAGCTACTTTAGCCCCCACAAACAAAAATCTAAATCGGCTCTTTTGATCTCAGGTGCTACTGGGAACTTTGCAATTTTGAAACCGCCATGCTGTCTGAAAGATAAAAAGAGAAAACTACACTAAACTACTCACAATACACTACTAACTACCTTTTCGCAACTGTGCTTGTCCTTACTCGTATGAATTTAAGCATGACTATACACCCCATAACTGCCTTCTCGGCTCAGTGCGCTTGGGTAAGTCCTGGGGGATGTCCGGTAACCAGGAAACATCCCCCGCCACCTCGCCCCCGGGCGCAAAGAGCTTGTATCGAACCCAAAACTGCTGACTCGTATCGGCACTCATGCACACACACACTCATTTAAAACCACCGCTGCGCTCATTCGCTTTGCGTTAACCAACTACAAACTTCTAACAGGTTCATTCACCTTGGTGAGTTCGGTAATAAGATGATGTCTGATCATTAGTCCAGTCTCATCCAGGTGTCGTAATCGGGTAAGTCTTATCCGGTATATTTCTCTGGTCAGGTGGATGGGGGCTCTATGGGAGGGATTTCCTTCTTCTACCTAGTTCCCATTTCGTTCATCCAATCCGAAGGTCTCAGACCCTTCAGGCTTCCCCCCCCCCCAGATGCTCCCCCCACCCAGCCAGGCCCCTCCCGAACAATCACATGACAACCCCATTTCGCACCTTAAAGGTACAAAAGAGATTAAGTGCGCGAGTACACTAATAAAAGACTTTTAATAACCACTGCACCCTTACCCACATCTTCCGCGTGGAAGAAGGCTCCGCCGGCCAGGTCCACGACGGACAGCCCGTTCCTGCTGCCCCGGCCCTCCCTCAGCAATATGCCACCCTTTACACACACTTCACGCCAAACCACTGCCACTCACACCACTTTTGACTCGGCCTCCCACC
Organism: Dryococelus australis; assembly: GCA_029891345.1. Lineage (NCBI taxonomy): Eukaryota > Metazoa > Arthropoda > Insecta > Phasmatodea > Phasmatidae > Dryococelus > Dryococelus australis. The sequence continues at coordinate 148,995,844 of CM056996.1, forward strand.
AAAGAGGGTGCGCTTCACTTTTTCTTGACATATGCAACAATTTAGCTCGTGGCACACACTCTGTACATTTTGGTCGGCCTGGAAATAGGTCAACTCGAGCCTAGCCCCTAGTGGGTCAGCGGCCACAGTGGACAGCACCGATCTAGGCACTTTCTTAACAACACTTGCTCGCCAATTACATACACCACATCGCGTGTCGCTCCACACAGAACCCCCCCCCCCCTCCAACCACGCGGGTCATGGCGGCGGGTGGGGAGCCGACTGAACCGTCATGGTTGACGGGAACTGAACCGTACAGTCTGTAGTACCTCAGAGAGAACAATAAATGGGTACGATCCAATCACCAGTCTGTGCCTGACATTTTCCCCCTGACCACATTGATCTACTCCTTGCCACTCTCTCGGCTCCAACAACACCAACCACACTCAGCACACCAGCTTCCTCCTGACCACCAACATCAGCGGCAGAGAACATGAACATAGAAACCGACTTTCAGGTAAAAAGAAAGGGTGACAGAAACTCCTCCGTACCTGAGAAAAGAACCGCATAGGAGAACAAGCATCTCCACTCAGTGTCGTATAAGGCACAGTCCAACAACATTCCGATTAAAAATCGGTTCTCCCTGTTACAAGAGGTCACAGAAAAGACCTCAACAGTAAAAAAAACTCTTGGCTCTTCAAGCATTCCCACTCACCAATCACAGCCGGCTGCACCTCAAACACAACAAAAACGACAAACTCAGTTCCGTTTAGTGGTTCCTGACGCCACTAAATATAATCTCCTTATCCAGAAACTGCGAGCAATAAGTAGGCACGGGTTCCCCCTTCTCCCCACTGCTCAAGAAACACAAATCCTCACAAAAATTCGAGAACACTACCAAGCTGCTCGCACAATGCTCGAAGCGAACTACATCCACTATTTCACTTTTTGCCAAGCTTCCGAGCTCCCTCAAAAAGTAATATTTGATCTCCACCCCACAACTGAAATAGCTGACATCAAGGCAGATCTGGAATGCGCCGGCTACCCAACCCAGCACATATACCAGTTCAAGAAACGAATCCCAGATCACACAGATCCGAACAAATTCACGTTGGAGCCGCAACGATTTTTCTGCGTTACAGCGGCGCAGAACATTGTTCTCCCCCTCTGCTCTCAGTCACCAAGGTCAACATGACTATTGTACATCCCTGACAACACCAGAAACCGCCGAAAGACGTGGCATAATGCCAGAATTGTCTAGCCCTAGGCCACACGAAAAACCACTGTTCAATGCCAACGAAATGCCTACACTGCGCCGGCCCTCACCCCGAGAGTGCCTGCACTATGAACGCAACATCATCTAAGCCATCTTGCAGCAACTGCGCAGGCGACCACACGGCCCTTTCAAAAGCCTGCCCCAAGTTTCTGGACTTGGTACAGAAACGAACTGCTGCTGCAAAAGACAAACCAACTTCTGTCAAACAACCCCCTGCCCCGTCCAGGTTCACGGTCAGGACATTACAACCAGGCAATTCATATTCGCAAGCACTCTCTGCGCCTGCTCACAACACAGCTTTCCCACACTTGACACCCCAGTAACAACAAATATACCACCTCAATCCCGCCCTCGCCAGCGAAATTCGCCAGGAGAGATGCGAGGCGCTATGCAGGATTTCCATGTATTCATGGAATTCCTTAGAGCATGCGACTTCGTGTCAGTCATGGCACATTTCCACCCCTACATCCTCAAACTCCGCAGTGTCACAGAACAACAAGAGAGAACCTGGCTACTTCTCGAAGCCATGGCGTCATTTGCGGCCCCCTAGTCCGTCAACTTGGCCCGCAACAAACCACTATTCCCTACTCTGTACTGGAGCGACTCCGAAATACATAACACAAATACTAATCACTCTGACGAGCGACAAAATCGCGTATATTTTCTAATCATAACCAACTGATTTGCAGCACATAGTTTTGCATTTGTTTAACAGAATTTTTCTGTCCTCAGCAAAACAGTAATTACTTTAATAAATAATTAACTAATTGGCATTACTGGCCATCTAGACACTTTAAACATCCTTAAAATTGCATAAATTTACTTAAAAATATATTGTTTATTGCAGTGAACAGCGCCTGATTTTTCATTAGCCTTTTACATGGCCAGAAACTAGCATTTCAGGTTTTGCAGCATTATTCGTATCTTTAAAACGATTAAATGACATTATTTACAACATCTTTTAATATACTTTAATTTTTCCGTCTGAAATAAGAGCTGTTCACGGTAAAATAACGACCGTGCTGCTATCTCTTGAGCAACTCGGCTAGCTCTGCCACCACAAGTTCTCTCGGCCAAACAGAGTCTTCTGGCCAAGTTACAGACCAACTTCACTCACGCGACACCGTTTTCCTGGCTCTGCTTTCAAATTTTACCGGTTTGATAAATAAACAACACAAAATCCTATTCAAAACGATTTTTAAAATGTTAATTCACGCCTTCAGTGCATATACACAGACCGAATTCAACGAAATTATGTCCCGAAACCGGCCGGAAATTTCCGATCGGTCCGGGACAAAAATCGCCTACTTTTAACAAAAGTAGTTCGCGCTAACGAGCTAATCTGTCGTGGGATGAGCATCGCGCTCGTGGCAGCTCGCTCGCTGGGAACTGCCCGCGACTTGAGGACCAGCGAAAGCGAGGTGCATCTACGAGTGCAATGGGACCATGGCAGCTTGGGTGCGGCGACTATCCGCAACTCGTCGCATCCCCATGTGGTGGACAGGGGATCCCCAGGTTCTGGGGTGGCTGAAAATAATTAAATACCAGCCCGCGAACCAACTGGCAGGTGCGAGAGCGCCGTCGTCGTGGACGTCGGGAACCTGGGCAGCTCAGTACGAGATGGCAAAGCGCATCTGCTGGTGGTGGCCCAACGATCAAGGCGGAGAGGGGGATCTCGAGGTGCTGAAAAATGCGAAGTGTAGCGATTCTCACTGCTGGATTCTGCGGGCTGCCGACTGCGGGTGCGTGATGAATGGGTTGGAATGCATCGGACCTTGGAAACACCCCGATGTCAGACTTCACTCCTGGGCCAGCGGATTCGCCACCACCACTGGTAGGCCTTGGATGTCTCACGTTTCCTAGACTGACGAGTTATTTTGGAGGAAGGGGAGGGGGTGGCTCCCCGAAAGAACTCTCCCCACCTTCACCCATGGGTTGGAGATCTCGGCATTGGTGCGGAAGGGCGAAGATGGAGTCGGTGTCATGACTGAGCTGTCCAGTTTTCCGACGCACTCGACAAGAAGCAGGGGGGGGGGGGGGGCATGCATCCTCAGTTGCTGTCGGTACTGCAGTGCTGGTTCGCCTATGTGGCAGTATTGACAGTAGCTCAACTTCAAGGGTGCCTGCGCCCGCACGATGACTGGCATCGGCGCAGGTCTGTTCTGTCCCCCGCAATACACACTAGCTGCGATCTCGTGTCATTCCACCCCACATCAAATCAACAAAAGTCTTTCTTCCCGAACTAACAAATACCCTACTTTATCCAGCCCTAATCCGTTAAAAGGAATTAATTTATCCTCCGCGAGTGTCGCATTGATTTTCCACGGCCCTCTCCACTTTGCCTGGTTTGCTATGCTCTTCCATCTAGACCCTTATTCTTTCAGGGTGTGCACATGGCTACAATTGCAGCCATGGCATTATAACCCTGCTTAGCCGCGATGCATACGGCAATTATAATAACTAAACCCGACCTAAGGCGTGTAGGACTTGCCCCAAGTCGCATCCCATACTCCAACTGACTTAGCTACTAACATGCATTCCGGAACTTACATAGAACTGTGAAGGTACTCACGCTGGCGTAGCGGGATTTGGGGGCTCGCCAGAATAAAAAAAAAATAAAGTTCGCGCTTGCATCGCGCCAGCCATTTTACTCTCAGACGTTCAGAGTTCCCATGTTTTTACATGCCTTAATACCCCTTAGTCGCTCACCACAGTACATTCAAACATGCATTTACTCACAATTTCACGTATTTTAACGTTTTTAACAATAATTCGTAAGATATTAATTCCGCGCTGATTAATTCAATTAACTTCGCCACTCTCCTTTATCCCGTACAGGCAGGGAAAAGGAGAGTAAATACAGCAGCTTTGGAAACAGCTCCCAGGCGCTACCCTGGGAATCCTGTACAGCAATGGTTGCTTCGCAGCATTAAGTATTTTTGATGGTTGTGGAGGAGGGAGGGGGTTAGCTTCTCCTTACCTCCACAAACTATTTTTTTTTTTTTTGCGAGCCCCCAAATCCCGCTACGCCAACGTGAGCACCTTCACAGTTCTGTGTGCCCTCCGACATGCTTGTTAGTAGCTAAGACGGTTGGAGAATGGGATGCGTCTCAGGGCAAGCCCTTTACGCCTTGGGTCGGGTTTAATTATAACAATGCGCGCATGCATAGCGGGGTTGTCTCGGAGGATAAATGAAATTCCTTTATTGGATTAGGGCTGCAGATAGTACGGTGGTGTTAGTTTGCGAAGATAGACTTTTTAAATGTGATGCAGGGTGAAATGAAATGAGGTCGTAGCTAGGTTGATAACCAAAGTCGCGCTATGCGGCCCTGGTCTTGGGGGACAGAACTGAGCGACCCACCCGACATATGCCAGCCATCTCTCTGTAACACAGGAAATAGTGTTAGTGTGTTACAGGCAATTACAAGAAACTTAAAAATCATGGGTAATATTTCTATCACCTTGTCTGTGACCTCGCGTGCAGCTGTGTGTAGGGGTGAGTTAGTGTATGTCAATGGAGGTGTGAGAGAGTGTTAGTGTAGTGTAGGTGTGCCACTCCACCATTCCCACCAGCCGCTGCAGAGCGAACCCTACGCCACAAGCCATCTCACTGCTAACCAATCTCTGGAGTTATTGCTGATTAACTTCCAAGTCTTTATATGGGCTGCATTTCTGTGAGTGACTGTCTTGAAATCGGCAATGGCGACGGGCGATACATACAGACAGCTGTCGGATGAGAGACGCTTTGTAGCACATGTGTGTTTGGTGCAGTGTGGATGCAATATGAATCACAGGGCCATCTCCGAGCCAGAGGCTGTACAGAGCCTGGTTCACCTTGTTCTGTGATCACATAGTGCTTCGCTAATTTGTTATAATTATTTTGCCAAATATTGTATTTTGTAGTTAAATGTATTGCAGTATTACGGGTTTCCGGAATAAATTTGTTAGTCAGGTGCATGGCTGAGGGCCTGCATTGCGAGTTTCGGTGTTTTAAGGCGGCCTGTGAGCTAAAACGCTTTTAGGCCGCTTATATTTTTGAGTCTCGTCGGGGTCATAATCGCCGAGACTAGATATTTTCGGGTTGGCATGTGCGGCACAATTAATGTAAATTTTTTCCGCCATTTGGACGAAGTACTCGTCTAGTTTTTCGATTTTGAGTTCGTTATGTAGATCTGTAATGGGGCATTATCTAGATGCGTCTGCCGCAATTTGCAGGCATTTATTTTGCACAATCTGCAGCCTCTTGATATGTGTTTTAGCTGTATGGGCCCATGTGAGCGCAGCATATGTTATAACAGGCCGTATGACCATGGTATATAGCAATACTGCTGTGTTTCGTGTTACGGCACTTCGCCTATTAAGTATAGGGTATAGGGCGGAGAGTCTGACATATGCACTTACGCATTTGGCGTCTATATGTGCTTTCCAGGTCAACTTTCTGTCCATATGTACGCCTAGATATTTAACAACATCTTTATGGGGTATGGGCTCGCCAAATAAAGTGATTTGTGGACGATTCACAGCTTGGGGTAGTACCCTGCGAGTAAAAACGATCGCCTTGCTTTTCCCGACATTGATTTTAATCCGCCATTTCGTGTAATATTCTTGAAAGTCTGTTAAGGCAGTTTGTAATCGTCGTATTGTTAGACCGAGGTCGTGTGAGTGACTAAATATGACAGTGTCATCGGCATAGCAACCGAATTGCACCAGTCGCTGGTCTGGTTTCGGTAAATCGTGTATATAAATATTAAATAAAACTAGACCAAGTATACTGCCTTGAGGCATTCCAGCATAAATGGTTTTACTCTCTGTCTTCGCCCCTTCGTATTGGACAGAAAAGGTCCTGCGATTCAAATAGCTGGCTAATAATTTAATATAGCAATCGGGGAATTTTAATTCATATAATTTATAAATTAATCCAGCATGAAAAACTCTGTCAAGAGCCTTTTCAATATAATATATAAGACAACTGCGACTACATAGTCTTTCCAGTTAAAGGCATGGTTAATGTATTCAGTGATTCGTACCGATTGGTGTGTTGTGGAGTGCTTTTGTCTAAAGTAAATTATTATTACTTATATGAGAACTAATCAGTCTTAGGATTATATATTCCGCAACTTTAGAAAGTGTATTTAAAAGGCTAATTGGCCTATAATTTTATAGGAGTTTCTGATTCTTCCCTGGTTTGTGAAAGACAATCATATTGGCAGTTTTCCATTCGTTTGGGAAGTATTCCAGCTTGAGCATAGCATTAAAGCATGTAGCTAGATACTCAAGGACCAGTTCGGGCATTTTCTTTAATACAATAGCCTGAATTCCGTTTGCTCCTGGAGCTTTTCTGGGACGCATGCGGCGAATTGCCAGTTTTATTTTTTGCGACTGCGTAAGTTCAGGTTCGTCTTCAGTCGGTTTCCTTTGCTTTATTTTAATTTCGCGATAAATGTGGGTTGTAAAATTTCTATCACAGGGATCCTGATTTGGCTGAAAAGAATTTTCAGCACATTTGCAAAGGCTTCTCTTTGCTTCAGGGGTGAAAACAAATCCTGTGTTAGTTTGCAAAGGCGGGATTTTATTCTGTTTTATTTAAGAGGTGTTTAGTTAAGCCCCATAAATTATTTTCGCGAGGTGTTAGCTTAGCTACTTTAGCATCCCAGACACTGGCCTGCCATAATGTTACTAACTCTGAAATTACAGCCTGTATTTCGTTAATTCGCGTCTTAGATTTCCGATCTCGGCGTCTAGAATAGTGGCGTCTTAGACTTTTTTTTTTGCGTGATTAAATCCCGTATATACTGTGGAAAAGTATCGAGTTTATTTTTATGTGTCTTTTCTGGAACACACTCAGCCGCGCCTTGCTGTATTGTGCTTGTAAGGGTGGTTATAGCTTCGTCAACATCCTGTGTTGTTGCTAGGGAATCATTATTTACCTGCGGCAAATTATCTGGTATAAAATTCGTGAAACTCTGCCAATCGGCCTTAGAATAATCTTTAATTTTTCTCGGGGCATTAGCTTCTGTGGAAATATTGTCAAAATCAATGTGGACTGGGTAATGATTGGAAGAGAAATCACGTTCTACTCTTAGGTCCATCCCAGTTGTAAACTGTTTAACTAGAGCAATATCTAAACGTTGTTAATATTTGGTGGGTTATATATAGGCTCAGTTGGGGCCATAACTTGATAATTTATATTCGCTTGGTGCCTTTGTAAGAGCATCCCATTTGCTGTTCTATTTCTATAATTCCAGTTTGGATGCTTGGCATTTAATTCGCCAAGGGCGAGAAAAGTATTAGGCCTACCTGTTTGAGTATATAATTAATACAGATCGGCCAGTGTTAGTGAGCGCCCTGGGGGGGGGGGCATAAATTACTAATAGTTTAGTGCGCTGTTGGCCTAATTTTAATTCAATGCTAACTGCTTCTAAAATAGGAAAATCTGGCAAGTTCATTTCGTGGTGTGCGACTGAATTATGAATTAAAATTGCCATTCCTCCTCCTTTACCTCTTATCAAAGACCTGTCCTTCCTATAAACGGCATAGACTGGGACAGAGAAGCGAGATTTTGGTGTAAAATGTGTCTCGTTAACTGCCGCAATTTTAATTTAATGTCGAGACAAATAATCTACAAGTTCGTCCCTTTTTGAGCTGAGGCTGCGTGCATTCCAGAAGAGAATGGTGTTTATGTGGGTTTCGGGATTGTTTGTGGTTGCTGCATTAATTTGGTTTGCCAGCATGGTAAAAATTCTTGACTAGCTGAATGGAAGAACCGATAGTCGCGGTTATTTTTCCTGTATGGACATAGTTGGAACTGTCCATATCACGATCATCGCGCACAGGGGCTGCAAGACCTGTGCCAGGTCAGAATACTTGGGGGAAATGCTCATCATTATTAAAGGCTGTGTTGATAGCAGTCATGACTTCGCTTGGGTGTACTTGTCGGGGTGGAGGAGGTGTTGCCTGTACTGGCATAGATCTTACCTCCATTGCCTGGCAGCGCGAGCTTTGTTCAAGAACAGGCGCGCTCTGATTGGCCGGCTGGGCGCTGACAAAAAAAAAGGGGGGGGGGCTGGAGCTGCGAGCTCGTGCCTTGCTCGGCAGCTTGTCGTTCAGCATTTTTGCGATCTTTTCGTGAAGTTTTTTCTTTGCTTTAGATTTGGGTTTCTGTCCCCACCTCACATTAGGGTTGCGGGGAATGGGTTGATTGTCTGGGGCCGGGAAAGTCATTTCGTCCTGTAGCCATGTATACCTGTTGTACACAGGTACAGGTGCTGGTTGTTGTTGCACCCACGAGGACATAAACACATTTTCGTGAAGTTTTCTTTGCTTTAGATTTGGGTTTCTGTCCCCACCTCACATTAGGGTTGCGGGGAATGGGTTGACTTGCTGGGGCCGGGAAAGCCATTTCGTCCTGTAGCCATGTATACCTGTTGTACACAGGTACAGGTGCTGGTTGTTGTTGCACCCACGAGGACATAAACACATTTTCGTTATGATGATGTGTCGGGAGCTGCTGTGGGCGATCTTGACTGGGGCTTGCGCGGTAGCAGGTATTGTTTGCCAAGCTGCTGCTCACTGGTTCTGTTTTATCGCCTGCCTGGATTGATGCTGGCGGGCTTGACGCGTCTCTGGTGCAAGACGGCTCTATTTCTCGTTTTTCTAAGTGCCGCAGTGGTTCTGCCAGCAACCTACACACCTTACCTGCGATCAGTCGTTCACGATGCCGCAGTCTTTTGCCAAATGAGCTCGGCTGCAATACCGAGACCTCGATGCTGCGTTGCATCCAGCTGCCACGTGGTTAAATCGCTGGCAGCGGGAGCATTGTGCGAGCCTTGTTGGGTTGTGGAAATCTTCAACTTTAATTACAAATCCCGCAAAGCTCGCGAGTACAAAGTAGGGCGCTGTGTTTGTGCCATATGGCAATTCAATTACGAGCTTATTTATCGCCCAGTCTGTGATGAACCAGGCGCGTTGCACTGGCATTCCCAGTCGCTGGAATTCTTCGTGAAGAAATTCCATTGGTGTCTGCTTGAATGCGACACAATACTAGTTTTACCGGGATTTCGTTTGCCTGTCTGAGCAGGCTGTGTTCATAGCCCACGGCTTTGATTACGCTCACTGCTGTGGAATCAGTGAGGGATGACGTGTGCAAGCGAATGCTGTCTGTTCCAACACAGACAACACTCCACGACAGTGTCATTCGTGCATCCAATTCTCTTTTCAGTGCGGGGTATTTGTGCGTCTGGCTCAAATACACTGTGAATGGCTTTATTTGTGGTTTCGTTGGCGTTTGTGGTGCGCCTGTCGCTGCATTCTGGCCTCTGGTGGCGGCTGCGCGCCCTGAAGGGGCTGGGGTTTTCCCTGGAGGATCTGTGGAGTGCCTCGAGCGGCCTGAATGTCGTGTGTGCGCTTCGATTCCGTCTGTACTTCATCATTGTTTACATTTTCCTTCGCGGTGTTCGTGGAGACATGTGTCTCCATGGCAGCGTTGTTGCTGGCCATTTTCACAGGTCACAGGCGGTGGAATGTGTGCCTACAGGTATACCTACCGCTGTTCCGATGCGACATCCATGACCTGCGGGGTGCATGTTCCACAAACTAACTGAGAAACGTCTGGGTGGCCAAGGTCCCTCACGGCCACTGGATAAGTGAGTGTAAGCCGATGGCGCGGCACATAATGATAATAGACTGTGGTGAGAGCACAAATGGACTGTTTCGACACAATGGGTGTGTGTGCGATCATGCACAAGCATCTTTAAGCCGACGGGGTATTTCCTGGCGCGAGGCTCATCGTGACAAAGAAAGCAGCTGGCAGCCAGTTCCAAGCCGCCTGTCGAGCAGAACAGTTGTTTTTGTGTACTGCCTGTTAAGTTCTGAATAAAATCTGTACAAATGCGAGGCGTACTATGTTTTCATTGTCTACCTCGCTTGCCCTTGCACTAAGGTAACTCGGTAGCTACAATAATTGTATACCTTTATGACAAATAAACTTGTGCCGTTTGTAGCGTATCTGAGCTGTTCTTATTTATAATACTGAGCACGCTTCTCTTAATTTATACGGTTTCAGCCTTAGCAGAGTTAGCACGTAGAATTGTATTCTGGGAGAAGGTGAAATCGTAGCAATGCATAAGATACTGTTTCTTAGCTCTATTATTCAATTACAAAAGTTTTAGTTGACGATGTTCTGACAACAATTAAAAATATCCGCCATTTTCTCTTATTGCGCGAGACGCAAAGTGGTTTGTGTGGTAGGCCTATATGTCTCCCACGTTAAGTTTGCGACCATATTTATCGTGGACGCAAATCCCGCGTTCACAAACTGAGCGGTCGTAATTATAACTAACACAAAGTATATGAATGAGCTGCAATGGTTACAGTGTTACGCAGGCCCTACCGTAAGTAAAGCAAATGTTGTAATTATGGGTTTTGAGAATATAGCAATATGCAATAGTACATTATTTAGCCTGTATTCATTAAACTGACGATTTATTTAAAAGGCACATTTGTACCTCATATTGTTTAACGTATACACAAAAACGTACACACAATGAAAACTCACTTACATACAGATAATTCACACTTTCCGCATGTGGGACAGGCAAGATATTTTCAGTATTTGATTTGAACTCAGCATTCTTGCAGTGTGAATTGCACCCAGAGTCCCGTGAAATTTTTACATTTGTAACACTCTGGGGGCAATATCAGTGACGTAGATTACCCATGGGCGTTAACTGTGGACCACAGGCCATGTCTAGGCTTTTGTTTCAAGTCCTTGGGATATTTCAGTATGATTTTCTTTTTACCTATCATATAGATGACGTGTGTGTCTACAGTGGTACGTTTGAGAATCATGTAAAATATCTCCCTCTTTTCTAATCCGCCTTGAAGGAAGCTAGCCTTACGGTTAACCCAGACAAAATCACATGAGCAAAGACATATGTTCTTGTTATTTCTTATGGGAAGCTTATAATGGATCCCGAGACTGTAAGCCGTGCATTGTGTTATGCCACTATTACGAGAGACGAAGTTTTAATTTCGTTTGTATGTATTTGAATGATAAACAAGTTAATGGTTTGAAAAAAAGTCTAGCGATAAAGAAAGTCTGTGGATGCACACTGGCATACGTTTGCGTGGGTGATGAGCTTGTTATTTGCACATATATGTAAATGTTTTAAATATTTGAATAATTGTTTGTATGTACGTTTAGTTGCAAATATACACATAAATCTACTTGTCTTTTTCACAAAACAGATACAGCAATAAAATGAGCTTTTCTTATCTGCAATTTCAGCAAGCTACGAATTTACGAAACTGTTTGATACGAGGTTAACGCAAACTTAATATAACGAGCAACATATTAACCTCTATGTGAATCGGCCTTAAATCTTTCAAGAGCTAAAATTTTTCTAGATTTTGAGGATATTTTATGGCGTCATTACATGATATATCTCATAAATTGGCCAAAAATTCCATATCATTTGAAAAATTACATTCATTAGTTTTTTAAACATACCTGTGAACATTTTAGCTTAAAATAGTGATTCGTATAAATTTCGGAAAGTTATTTTGACACAGTGTTTGGTTTTAACCAATGTGTTTCTTGTAGGCACATAAGTGTCATGTTGGTCATTTATTTGAAATCCGACACATGTTTTATGATTTACCTGCGATAATAATTTAAATTATATCTATATTCTCATTACATTCAGATGACATTAGCAGTTATTTTGAGCTTTTCAGAAACGTATAAATTTAATACAATTGTGAGACTCATTCGATAAACAATATATTTAAAGTTCCTGTAGAACCTTTTATTAGTTTTATTAAAGTATTCTGCCACCATTTCATACTTTCCCAGACAATTATTTAATGTCAAAACAAAAATTTAGTAAAATATAAAAAAGGTATAAAATAACTCTCGGTTCTCAGAACACCTGTAAGGGCGCCGCCTAGCTGGCACCTGATCTACGTTGCAGTGTGTTTTACATCCGCATATTTTTACGGAACCACTAAATGTGTCCCCCTTATACCGATGTACGAGAAGAAAACATACTTCAGGCGAAGTGTATATAATACTCCTGATACATCATATACATTATAAATGCTATTTCCCAGTTCGCCAACATAACTAAAAACGGCTTTTACGCACTGCTGTATCTCATAATTAGAGACCCGAGAATTTCGCGGGTTCATTTCTAGACAAGTTGGAATTCACTCACTTGTACGTTCATGTTACTTTTGTAGTTGGTCGATGTGTTGTTTGACACCTCCTGGAGATAAATGAGCCAATAACAAACACGCAATAAATTGTACGTCCAACCATCGCATTTTACAACCACAACAATTAACCAATAAACAGTTGATATCTGTATGAGAGTATATAAGATTATGAAGTCTAGCCTACAAGTCATTGAACTCGAGAATTTATCAGGTCTATACTCATAATAGACTGGTTCGAAACACCCGAAAAAATTATAGGGTCTTGCATTGAACTCTGCCTCAACTTTGCAGCAATAAAATTATAGGGTCACCGCTGAAAGTCTGGTAGGTACACGCGGCCCGACGAGAACACTGCATGCCAGTTCAGCGCCTTGCGCGTAGGAGTGACGAGGCACTAGGCGTGCGTGTCAATGTCGACCTTGTCGTTCCCGCGCTTCTCTGCCTCAAACGCACTAAAATCTCCAAGTAGGAGAGACTCTGGGATCTGGGATCGAATCGCAGAGCTCCCTTGCCACTTAGCACAGGTCAGCCCAGGGTGCAACCCTGGACTAGTCGCGGCCACGTTTCCCCAGTCCTAGAACAGTCGCGTCCCGAAGTTAGTATGGGATTTCCTACGTGCCTAGGCGCACGGAGCTTGCACCCAGAAGTACTTAGCTCCTGCGCCTACCTTGGACCTGGGACACACTTCTTCACTTTGGGTTAGGTTAGGAAAAGTTCTAAGAATCGGTCAGCTGGTTGTTGTGCTACATCCTGTTTTCCTATCCCCTTCCCGTCAGACGACTTGAAACATAGATATGGGAGGCACTTACGCCTGGCTGACGCACGAGTAAGTTTTAGAAGGTTAGTACACGTGATTCGAAAATTATTAGATATTTTGTAGCTGTGTAAAAACAAGAAAACCATTTAAGAAACCTTTATAGTGCCCAAAGACACGTTTGAAGTCCTCATTCCAACTCGTAGTATTACTTTTACGGGCGTTAAGTTGGCTAAAACGGTTCTTTGAGTGGATAAAATTTTCAGTTAAATTTTTTTTATAGAGAAACTTAAGAGTTGTCTTGAGACACACATCATACTTGTATCTTTATTTGCATGCCATGAAAATATAGGACCACCGCGGTATATTCCCATCCACCATCTTGGATTTATGGTATTTTTGCCATACTCTGGAAATACAGTTTTGTATAATTTTTTTTGGAACAATGGAGCACGCAGCATTGCATAGTGCATTGTCTGAGGTGATTATTTCTTGATTACTGTTCATATCATCGCCTTTGTAATCGTTCACAAGTAATAACCCCGCCTTTCGCCTCGACAGTTGCCAGCTAAAAATTAACGAATGCAGAGAAGTTGTGGCAGTTAAATTAAGTTTGGGAATCTTTTATATAGGATATGTCGTGCGGGAAATTTCAGTAGGCCTTCTGAAATAGAATCTTTGGCGAAAGATCGATACATCCAATATGGCGGGTGGGAATCCGCCTTAAAGTCACTTTCAGGCGAGTCGCTGAGGCAAAGACTGCGCGCTATTTCGGCACCTAGCTTGTAGAGGCGATGAGTCATTTGACGAACGAGAAAGTCTGCCTAAAATATGACGCGTTTCAAGTCCTAGAACGTGCGCAAAATAGCTGCGGGCAGGCGGAATCCTTAAGGGCCCCATGTAACTGGGCGTTTCAAGGTCAAGACACGAGTGAGCGACACGGGCGACACTAACACGCACGCCTAGCGCCTCATCGCTCCTACGCGTATGGCGTGCAGTGTTTCTATCCTGACGCTTTACTGTGTAAACTAGATCTGCAACTGTGGGGTTTTATTACACGCGATGACAGTACACATATCAAACTACCTGCGTATAGTTGTACTTTTTTTCTTACCGCTTAAAGAAACTACATAAGCAAGCTTTAAAAATGCGATATTTGACCACTTTCACGATTTTTTTCCTTCATTAACACACTTAATATGATAAAAGTAAAAAGATAGCGATATAGACAAAGGCTTCTTATCATTTCTGGCAAAATTTTGTATTTCCAGAACATTCATTTACCGAGACACGCGTTTACACACAAACAACGATTTCACAGAAAACGTTTCAGTACATAGGAGCCTTAAGAGCTGAGGTCTTTCAGCGGCGCTGGGGTGAAGCGAGGCGAAGTTGGAAGAGCGACGGAATACGATAGGTGGGAGAGAAGGAGCGCCCCGAGAAACCCAGAGGCAAAGTCCGTCACGTCCGTCCGTCACGCACGCGGGCGTGTGTGAGTCCGGGAGCGATCCCCGAGCAGTCCGACTGCTACGACCACAACACTCCCGCATTCTCGTGTCGAAGGGTAACCAAATCTCAAAGGGATTTTTTTAAATTATTTTATAAAATAAGCTTGGTATTTTGAGTATAGAAATTGAATTAAATTTCGGCTTAACCTCTTTGGCAGAAGTTCTTCGATTTTATGCTATAATTTCGGATTTATAGTAATTATTGACAATGTAGGTTATAGAAAATGTACATTTTACGAGTTATTTAATATTTTTGTGCGTAATTATAATTGTGTGTTATGTGCGTGCTGTAAAAGTCAAGAACATATTTATATTTTGTCAATACATTCCTGCATTTTTGCAAGCAGGAAATAACTCAGTAAAAATTATATCAAGAAGTATTAAATAACTAGTCAATTGTAAGTTTACTATAATGAAACATTGCCACTAATACATCTTAAATTGAAATTATGACACGAAAATGAAGAATTTCTGCATAATATATTAAGCCATGCTACGCATACATCTTCGAGTAGTCGTTTTCTGAAAGCGTAAACGATTTTAAAATGCGTTTTCTGAATAATTTTTTGATATAAAATTTTTCTGGGTGGTGTACTAGAGATTCATGTTTAATTATGGTCTGTGAAGAGAGAAGAGTGAAGATATTTGGACGGCTCTTAACATCGAGGTCTTGAAAGCCGATGAGGGTGATTGAGGTATGGAGCAACGCCGGAATGAAAGTGCGGGGTAAACGGGAGATCCCCGAGAAAACCCACCGACAAGCGGCATCGTCCGGCACGATCTCCACGTGCGAAAAGCCGGGAATGTCTCGGCCGGGGATTGAACCCGGTTCGCCTTGGATGGGTGGCGAGCAGGCTAACCGCTTTGGTCCGTGTAACGACATGGTTGCCGAAGTTGCTGTAACGGCGCGTTGCAGATGGAAGGTGAGTAGAGGCGGCGAGGTAGCCGGCGCACGTGTGTGTGTCGCCCTTAGCGCAGCCTGTGGCATGAGGAGTGTAGACGGAGGGGGGGGGGGGTTACGTAAGACGACCGACTACGTATGCGAGCGAAGATAGGTCGGACTAGGACAACCACGGCCTGCGGGAGAGGTTAGTTCGACGACGGAGCGAGATAGGCGCGGCCACGCCCAAGGTCGCGCGCGAGGGGGGAAAATTAGCGGTGATTGGCGAGACTGGGCGCCCGCGTGCCTGACCCGGGTCAACGGGCCCGCTGTTGGATGTTCGGGAGGAGCAAGGCCGGCGGGTATTCATAGCGGAGGAATGCCAGCCCCCGCACACCTCACGCCACCCACTGCTACATCTTTGACAAATAAGCACAAACCGCTTGGCGGTCTCTTGCAAGTACATTCGCCCGTGACCGTTTTGGTCCGTCGAAATGATCATTCCCTCTCGGCTCACGACACATCACCCCCGCTACGGAGCACGATGCAGGCAACTTAGGGGGCCGTGGGAGGGGAGGAGGGGGGAGGGACGCAAGCTCCCCTTTCCCGCAAATTTGCTTGAAAAATTACTTTTGTTATATGCTGTTGACGGTAAAACGAACACTTTCGAAAGCCCTGCTTGGGATCTACTTGTATACACGTTGTGTATTCTCCCGCCTTAAGTACTACAATTAACATTGCCATGGGCCTTATCACTTTATTCTTGCGTCGGTCAAATTAAGTTGTGAAGTTATTAACAAAGTATGTATTTTACAAACCTTCTCAATTTTACACTCCGATGCATAAAAAAAAAAACAGAAAACGAAAGAAATAATTTAAAGTTTTCACAAATGGTTATCTAGCACTTTTTCTTGAACGCTAAGATATGGAACTACTTTCCATCCATCGTTACCAACTTTACTGGGTGCATGTCTCTCAGTGCGCCCATTAAAATATATGCGTGCAGGGGCAGTGACATTTTTCTAAGGTTCATTTCTAAAGTGCTCACTTTATTGTGAACAGCCCCTAGCGCGTTTTCTTGTTTCGAGTAAGTATCAAGTTGCTCTTAGTATGCAACTACTACTCAGTTGTAGCGTAAAAATTGCTTTGTACATGACAAGGGTGTTATTTAAGGTAGAGAAAGTCTCAAGGTCCCAAGGGGCCACGGTGGTGTAGTGGTTAGACAACTTGCTTCTCACCTAGGTCGGCTGATTCGCCCCCCGGATTTTAGCATGTGGCCATCGTGCCGGGCAATGTCGACGGGTTTCCTCAGGGATCTCCCGTTTCCCCCATCCTTGCATTCCGGTGATGCTTCATACTCAAATCGCTTCACCCTCACTTCAAGGTCCACAACCCCTGTGATTCGGGCCATGAATCCTACACTGGGTATTTGGTTTCATTCTGGTTTTCTTTCAGTTATAGACCCGTTCTGATGGCGCGATAAACTGTCGTCCGCAGTTATCACAGCAAAGCGCGTATTTAAAAGCTGTACTGTGGAAAGTTATTTAAGATTTGAATTGGCAGTGACTCATCTTGCGGTAAAAGGTGTGTTTTCCCAACCACTTGCATCAGCTTCACTACATCAGCAATATAATCAATCTTTTTCCGTGTTGTACCTGCACCAGAATCTGCAACTTTTTTTTTTTCACTAGCAATGCATGTAGCTAATGGCTAGGCCGTTTTTTCAAAGGTTCATAAGTCGCTTCCAATCGGGAATGGACTATATAGTTCAAATATTAAGATCTCTGCCTTTCAAGCATGCAACCACTGAGTTTAAATGAACGATCGGTGTAAAAAAATTGTCTTCTTTTCAATTCATCAATTTGAAAGATAAAAAAAAGTATCGCAAATTTTTATATATATATATTCTTAACGTGGCAGTATTTTCTGAGAAATATATTAACGTTTTAATGTACATTTTTGTAAAAGACGTATTAAATTTTAGAAAAAAAACTGCAAGATTTTTACGTACCAAAATTTCTAAGAGAAATGTAGCGGAGAATACATTTTGTTTGAAATGGTCAGATATTAGCTGTGTACTGTACCCTGTTGCTTGCTAGTTTATACTTCCACCACTAAAACTTAGCTCGGCAGCTGACACCACAGGACGTGTGTAATGGGTCCCTCGCTGCTCACACGTGAGGTCGGAATACATTCAGTTTCCCTAGGCTGCACGATGGTTACCGGCTCCTGCTGTGTGCACCGAGAATGAATGTACAGCAGTGAGCAAGCACCAGCCTTACCTTGCATCAGTTCGCCACGCGCCACGCGGTGTATGTAGAAATTGATGGTCGAAGGGGCGTCTGAAGACGGCAGTGAGAAAGGCGCACGCGAGTTAATGGTTGTTCACGATAAAATTAGCACTTTTGAACTTAACCTTAGAAAATAGTCACTGCCCCTACCTGCACATATTTCAACGGGCGCCCTGAATGGCATGCGTCCAGTAAACTTGATAACGATGGATGGGAGGTAGTTCCGTATCTTAACGTTAAATAAAAAGTGTTAGTTAACCATTTATGACAACTTAAATTATTTCTTTCGCTTTCTGTTTTTTATCAATGCATCGAAGTGTAAAAATGAAAAGATTTGTTAAATATTTACTTCTCTAATAATTTCACAGTTTCACTTGAACGACGCGCGAATACAGTGATCAGGCTTATGACAATGTTAATCTTACATAAGGCGGAAGAATACACAATGTGCATACAAGTAGCTCTTAAGCAGGGCTTTTAAAATTGCTAACTTTACCGTGAATAACCTATAATAGCAACGTAACTGTCTGTTGCGTTCCTGTTTGCGGTTATATGAGAACTAGTCTATAATTCCTACTGCAGGGCATACTATGTATTCTTACTACGGCACAGACTCTTCCTTCAATATATCAACTTCAACAGTATTTTGTTTGTTCCTGTGACGAGCAAAACTGTAATAAACAAACACAACATTCTGATAATGGCACTCCCTTTGTCACATCTCTGGTGATTTTTTTCCCACTGAACATAATACGGATATTTTTAAGAATTTCATAGTTTATCACGTGATCGTCGCTGTGGCAAAAGTCGATAACGTCTTCGGCATGTTTGTGCGTGGCGGCAGAATAATATACAGTGGCCTGAAAACAGATACTAGAGCAGCTGTTACACAACGCAAGGTACATGCAAAACTCGTGCAAAGTGCCGATCTTCCACTAAACGTCGTAGGAGAATTTCTCCAGCAAGTCGAATACTGTACGAGATCAGGAGACAGAAAAATGTCATAAATTCTGATGCAAATTGCAAGAAACTAAAACTATTCTTCTTCTATTGTGACAATGCGATCAGTAGTGCACGAGAGAAATAGGAGTCAATCGTCAATTTAAGATGTGCGAAGATAAATCTGCCGAAAGTACTGTTATCAAGCCCCTTCATTTTTTACAGGAGTTTTTATATTACAGTTACGCGCTGCTGCTCGGCGCTGTGGTGGTGGGCGCACTTCACCCCTCCCCTTCCCCGGGGTTGCCACCTGACCACCCCCCTTTCTGGGAAACCCGTGAATAATGGACAGCGGCCGTCGGGCTGTCGCGCTGCTCGGCGCCTTGCTTGCGTCACGGCCCCTCTCCCCTGCTGGAGGTTTCGACGGGTCTGGCAACGACGCAAGAACGTTCTGGTGAGACTAACTGGCGCCTTGGCCCTCCGCGACGCCTCGCGAGTGTTGGGGGAAGATTCTAAGTGGCGGTCTATGACACTATATATACTGCCGCAACCCAGAGGCCGGCAGTCTTTGACGGAGGCCGTCTGGCCGAGTGTGCGCTAGCGAAGTGCAGTGTGAACGACGATAGGAGATTCCAGGACGACATCGGGAGATGTGTTCGTGGTGCGAAGGGACGAGAGGGCGTGAAACCGACGATTGAAGCCTACTGCGCGTGAGGGTGCTTGGGGAACTCTAGAACATTGCGACTGGCGGGACATGGACTGAACTGAGGTGGGACTGAATGGAAGTGTAATACTGATTTTATTGTAAATATTCGAACTGTCCATATATTTTATAGCATATTTGAATAGGTTGATACACTGTATATTGGGACTGATCCTTGATTATTTTATTGTATTGATTTCTTTGTGGTAATTATAAATTGTATGAAATTGGAGTAATTAGTTGTGAACAGCAAGTGGTATCAATTTATTGTGAAGTTTTGAGTTCAAAGAACTTTTCTGTAGTTACTGTGAATAAAAAAAAGAAATTATAGTTAACTCTTTTAATTAATTAGGACCTCCATCCCTTAACGAACTTGGTATAGCCCACTTAATATCCAGAGAGATAATAGTAACATTACCGTCGTGGCTATTAAACATTCAATCAAGGTTATCAAATACTCACTCACAAAGATATATTTTGCTATATATTATTTGCGATAAACTGAGATCACTTTTGAAAGCCCTGCTTAAGATCTACTTGTATGCAAGTCGTGTATTCGTCCGCCTTATATAAAATTAACATTGCCATGTACCTCATCACTTTATACATGCGTCGGTCAAGTGAAACTGTAAAATGATTAGCGAAGGAAATATTTTTTAGTTCTGATCATTTTTTAATTTAGATGCGTTAAATTAAACATACAGCGAAATGAATAAATTTAAGTTATCACAAATGGTTACCTAACACTTCTGATTCGATGTTAATATAGGGAACTACTTTCTTCCCATCGTTACCAACTTGACTGGGCGCATATCACTCAGTGCACCCGATAAAATACATGCATGTATAGGCTGTTTACGGTAAAACGAGCACTTTTGAAAGCGCTCCTTAAGATCTACTTGTATGCACGTTGTGCAATCTTACGCTTTATGTAAAATTAACATTGCCATGGGCTTCATCACTTTTATTTATGCATCGGTTCTGTGAAGTTGTGAAATTATTCTAAAAGTAAATATTTCTCAAATCTGCTCGTTTTTTACACGTTGATGCTTTACAAAACACAGAAAGCGAAATAAACATTTAAGTCGCCACAAATGGTACTTAACACTTTTTATTCGACGAAGTTATATGGAACTACTTTCCCTCCATCGTTACCAACTTTACTGTGCGCATGTCACTCAGTGCGCCCGTTAAAATATATGCAGGTAGGAGCAGTGACTTTTTTATAAAGTTGTTTTCGAAAGTGCTCACTTTATCGTGAATAGAATTTAAATAATTTCAGTGTCCACAAATTTAAAAATCGTATTTTTTTATTTGACGTTAATATGTGGAACTACTTGCAGTGCTTCATTGCCAACCATACCACATTTCAGTCGTAGCTTTCATTAATATTCAGCCACATGCAGTAACTTTGTTTCAAAGGTTGGTTTCAAAAGCTGCGAACAGTTTTCTCAGTGTAGACTCTGGTGGGTAACCTGCTTGGCATACTCTGGCGAGACTTGCATGCGAGGTGTGGTACAAGTTTCGCTTGGCGCGCTGTAAAAGCAGCTGAAGCATGTATTTGCGAGCGAAGCGCTGAGATAAGCGTGCAGCGCGGCGGAGACCTTGGGTGCATGTCGCAACGACAAGGCGCGCGGGTGCGCTTGCAAGCGGAAATGCAAGGCGGCCAGCCGCAAAGTCCCGTAGCGGATCTGCATCAACTTCTCTCTCAGTATGCATAAATCACGCGTTGTTTAGCCACGTCACTCCCCTTTGAGGTCTTTCAAGAGGTTATGCGCTGTTCATGGTAAACCGAGAACGCTCGAAAGCCCTGCTTAGGTTCTACTTTTATTGTCGTCTTGTATCCTTCCCCCGTATGTAAAATTTTCATCGCTATCAGGATTGATCACTTTATTCACGCGTCATCCAAGTAGATACCACAGAATATTTAAGAATGTAACTGTGTTAATATTTTGCAAATTCGTGTTCTCGTGTGTATAAAAAATAAACATTGCGTTAAGTATCCCTAAATTTACATATTTCACTGGCAATACAACATCAAGTCTTGGAACTATTGTTATAAATTCGCTGCCAACTTAACTATAGCAGCCTGGGTGTCAGCATGTAGGTACTGTAGCATGCATGTAGTTGTGTGCAGTGATTTTTTCAAAGGTTGATTTCTGCTCATTTTACGGTGAACCTCCTTTAACATTATTTTATACGCTTTTAGCATATTACGGCCTTATTCGTTGTGATATGAAATAACAGTTTGAAAAAGTATCACATTTCAAGATGACTTGAAAAAAAAGAGTGAAACGAGTTACAGGTTATATATATATATATATATATATATATATATATATATATATATATATATATATATATATATATATATATAACAAGATTCAAAATGGAACAAAATTAAAACGTTAGACTTTAACTCAAAATAACTGCATGTTATCAGAATTTCGTGAAAATGTCTTGGAAATCTGTAACGCCATTCGCTCGTATTTATATTCTAACTTTTGAGGCAAGTTCTGAAGCCTTTACGAGTTAAACCTTTGCTGCAGTTGAACTCAGTCTGATTTCAAAGAAATTGCAACAATCCCGTGTCTTCATGAAACATTTTAGCTGGTAAACAGTTTAAAAACTTTATAAAAATTTTACGATTCAACATTTTGAGCTAAAATTCTCACATTTACGCAAAAAAATTTTGCGAATGCTAGTTTACAGATTATTAGGTATAATGTCACGAAACCATCAAATATCCTAAAAACCTAGAAATAAAATGTCGGTTCTCGAACAGCTGAATGTCACGCCATCCCTTCAGAAAGCAACCTGTGATAATTTTAAAAGGTTGACACATGCTCTCTCTGCCGCTAATTCCGTGCAAATCATACCTGTAGCAGCAGGATGTCACTATTACATACGATGGAAACCAACGGGTAAACTGCAGATGGCGCATTATATTCTTGTTCTTCCTAATAGGAAATAACGCAGGCAAAACATGCACATTTTGATGTCGTTTTCAAACGTTTTTAGTATTTATTTCAAAGAACAATATATAAAAAAATTTGAATAATTTCCCAACTCTTCGTTGGATTAGGTGGGATGACACGACGTTATCTCAGATTAGCCAGATATGTTTACATCATAAGATATAATTTCATCAGTAAGAGAACTTATCTGGGCATTAAGAAAAATAATATTTATCATAATTCAATAAAAAAAAGAACGCCAGTACGACACAAAAATCACTCAATAGAATGAAGTCATAACTTGCTTCCTATAGAACACACTAATAGAGAATTGTTAATTCTAGGCGAATTCTAATAATACAGACTAGCTGTTCCCGTGGCTTCGTTAAAGTGGACTTTGGATTTGTTTACATATTTTTAAAATAGAAATATAAAATAGAAACAAGGCATGAATAGTGTCAATATACATAATAATTTCTATAATCAAAATCAAAAAATAAATTTGAAAGTTTAAATATTTATCAAATAGAATTTACAAATTTATTTTTATATTTAGATGGAAATTAATGCAGTTCCTGCGACTTCGTTCACGTGGACTTTGGTATTTGTTTACATATGTTTAAAATATAAATTTATCTTCGTTTAGGTTTCATGGAGTTATTAAAATACAAGGTTTACGGCCCGAAGGCCGGCATACCCTCCATCCTCCCGCACTGCCACTGTACTCGGATGAGCAATACAGTGCACTGCACTTTCTCCTCTTCTTTCTTCGGGTCATTCACATTATTTGTGCCGTACTCGGTATTCTACCGGTTTTCTCAGAATAACCTGCCTGCTCACCGATCAGAGATATACTGTCGTCTTCATTGGAGCCTTTACCCGAATACCTCCTCATGGGTCCTCGAAAAGCTCTTCTCGCCACCTACCATACTCTTCAAGCATCTTACCCATTCTTGTGGCGAATTCTTGCCATAACTTATGAAGAGATTTATCTTCCGTGATATTTTCCAATCTCATATCAATGCCCTTTATTTCTCAAATTTCCTGGAGCCACTCTCATATATTTTCTGTCTTCAAACAGCTCGTGATGACATGCTCCATGGTGTCATCAACGCCACATACATCACATAGTGGAGATTGCACCAAACAGAAACCGTGAAACTTTGCCTTAAAATTGTCATGTCTCGTAAATAACTGTGCACTATAATGGTTAATCGCAACCCACTGAGACTTCATCATTTCTTGAACACCTGGAAGCCACTCAAAGGCAACGCTTCCCTTTTCCGACCTTGACCATCTTTCTTGCCATTCCATAAGAACTTTAATCAAAAGGTTTTGTTTTTCTTCCTTACTTGGCCTTCCATTCCGTGCTCTCCCCGCCATAATTCCACGTACTTTGACCAATAGGTCAACTGGTTATTAATATACAGTCCACCATCGCTTCGCCCATGTTTTATGTTTAAAATAAAAATATCGCTTCGTTAAGGTTTTATCTTTAAAATAGAAATATCGTTTCTTTCAGGTTTTATAGAGTTATTGAAATACATACCTATATAATTGGCTTGAAAGATTGTTACTTTATTATAGAAAATAGTTTTATCGTCGCGTTAGTGTTGGTTGTTTGATAATATGTTATTTTACTATTTTTTTCCAAAAACTAATGATTTTTTTTCTATGATGAGTATTATATCAATGATTATTTATTGTTTCAACAATGCTTTTTGACAATAATCATTTTGAAAAAAAATAAGATATGAAACATAAAGAAAATTATATGAAAAAAAAATTACTTCATAACCACTTTAAATATCCAGATGATATAAAGCGCAGATTTTAAACAGAAATGTACTCTATGATCTCTGGAAATTTTATCAAAATCTATTCAGCCGTTCAGGATCTATTCTAGACAAACATCCAGACAGGCAGACAGACAAAAATTTTAAAAATATTTATTTTTGCTTCGACATCGTCTAAATAGCATATTACGCTTAGATATTGTTATCAATTTTGGAATAACAGACCGACACTTAAATTCTATATATTAGTATAGATTAGTGCAATATATTTAAGCCATAAATAAAAATTAACATCTTTATTTGTAATAACAACATGGCCAAAGCCAAATATATATTTATAGAACAGAGCCTCGCCTTTAAAAAAAAAAATGTAATTTTTTCCATAACCTTTCCTGGGAAAAATATATTGGCAGAACAATATTAAGTATTATATGCATATACAAGCACACTTATTTTACGGACACTATTTTAATGAGTCCTCTTAGCCCGCGCATGATTACAGTCCAGAGATCGATAAAGCGACGCTGCAGAATTTAAAGTATAATCCATTTACAGTTACTTCAAACTTTTCCGAAGCCCTGCTAAAGTTCTACTTCCAGGATATTCCTCCGCTTCATGTTAACAAAGCTTAACCGAGTCTAGAAAATTAAAGGACAATGCACCGAATTCGTGCGCTCTCACTTAAATTATATTTTGCATATGAACTATTTACAGTTTTAATTTATATTGATTATAAATGAAATATTGAAATTTATAAGTAAAGAAAGTATGTAAGTTCAATTAAACCAAAAATAAGATACTTTATATGTAAATACAAGTATAAAATGCTTATGATACATGGCATTTAGGAAACAACGAAACACATCATACATGGGGTACTTTCTCAAAGGTTTGATTCAAAAAGTGTGAAGAAACTACAAATTGAGTATAGAGAAGCAGCTGATGCTTTTTCGTGTGCAATGCGGACAGTTATAGGAGGTTCACATTAAGTGAGCACTTTTGAAATGAACCTATGGAAAAAAGCACTGCCCGTTAACAGGGTGTGCTTTGACGGACACACTGACTCGCATTGTTCCCATTTAAGCTGCCAGTGAAATACCAAAATTAGCCCCATATCTGAACATGTGTAGTCAATGTGTAACTTTTAGGCTTGTGGCCACTGAATTCAAGTTATTTTCTGTCTATTGTGCTACACAGGGCCTCGGGAGAAACACACCATAGGACAAATACCCTAGAACTGACCTAGCTTCCAACGATCCCATGCAGCAAACACTCAAATAACAAAATGGACCAGTTGTGTCGAGTGGGGATTATCAAAGGTTAGTAGTAGATAAGACACAGGGCCGAACATTAGCCCAGTTCGGCAAACTTGCATTCGCTTTTACAAAAAAAAAAAAAAAAATGTATTATCTACATTGTAAAGGTAGTTTAAATTATTATATTAATTTAAATAGGTTAAGTTCTAAAAGGTGATCAAACAAAAAAAAATAACAAGATGTCATAGTGACACTCTTTAATCAAAATAAAATATCTCTGTAAAATTGAACACACGCCTTCATATAATCTCTTGTTCAGTAGACAATTGACCTACATAATATCAATAATTACGTTAATATCCATCTTATTTCATAAACGGGATCCCGAATACATACCTTTAAAGGTTAAGGTGATAACAACGTAGAGCAGAACACAACAACTTAAGTTACATTCTCGTTTAAGATGTGCAATGCCAGAGATGAAGCAGATTTTGCGTAATTTTTAAGTTACATTTTCATTAAGTTTAAGATGGCATAATGCCAGAGCAGAAGATTTTCTATAATTTTAAGTTACATTTTCTTCTTTCTTTTCTTGGGGGGGGGGGGGGAGGAGGGGGTATTATTTTTAAAGTTCAAAAGTCATAACTGCTTGAAAATTTGTAACTGTCGCAAAAGTAGGGTCGGACTGCAGACACCAGGTAGAAAAGGTCAAATTAACAAATAGGTTAGTCAAAACACATGTTTAGTATAAAAATATATATATTTGGCCTGAAAGCAGCAGTAGGAAGTAGAAACGCGCCCACAGCCCTGGACGGTCCTCAGAAAGTAGCAGTTATAGATCCATCAAGAAGATAGTGAAGATAGACACCAAGAAACAGGCTCGTCACATCTTAGGCCATGTTAAAGATAGGCCCTACACGGAAACCGCTAAACAAAAATGGTAAAACACATAAAATAACAATGGCCTGCCAAAACTAAAAGGGTTAACAGTTGCTGCGGAAAAGGGGCTACAAGCCACACTTACCCAAGGCGGCGGAAGTTCAAAATTAACGACGGATCATGAAGATGCAGTAGAGATCAATTTTTTGAGAATGTCACGCCATATTTTAACGATGTAGAAGAAGGAAACGAGACTGATGGAAGTGGTCGTAGACCAGGTATCGATTCAGGCAGTTATGGCAACAATCAATATAACAATTTAAGATAATAAGGAAAATAGTCACGTGATTTAACTTTAACGAACTGAAAAAATTAAGATAAACAATTAGTAATATATTTCAACATAGTAAAAAATTCTGAAAATGTATTTAATATTAAACGTGACGTTTTGTTGATATTATATCTTTCCCGATACATAGATAATTAATAAAGTAAACGATTTTTTACTAACATTGCAAGAAACTTTAAATGCAGAAAACTTTACAAAAATTCTGCCCAATAAAATAAATTGACAAGACAAATTACAAACATAAAAAATAATGCAGAATTACAAATATTATGACACAAATGTTGGTAAACTAATAATATAAATACCGGAATAACTTACTAGGTCACAGTAACAGTGACTACCCGAAATTAACAGTGAAAATGGTTTAATAATATTACCACACCAAAGCACAAGCAAATGAAATGGCCGAACCGAACACTGGTATAAAAAAAAAAAAAAAAACCTAGAAAAGGAATATCCAAAAAACTAAAATTTTCATAATATAAGGCAAACAAAAGCGAGTGTCACAAACGGTGGCACACACTCCCCCCTCCCTTAAGCGTGGCTACGGGGAGCACGGCGGTTCCCAACAAACATAGGCACCACACTCACAAAAGAGGTAATGAGACTACAGAAGACTTAAGGGTCACAAAAGGGAGACTAACTCTCAGTTAAAGTAGTGGGAGGTGATAACGGACCATCACGCAACCTTCGGGAACAACCGCAGGTTGTGCAGGGGGTGGACTGGTTTTCTTACAAAATTATGATTTCAATCGAAATACAAGGCTGGTCACACCACAAAGTACAGCGACTGGAGACACTGTAATGACGATGAGGTTTGGGTAGGTGGAAGTAAGAGACGGACGAGAGCGTAATCATGAAAATATGCACCATGAGGACGTGATACCAAAAGGTTATCTAATTCTTTGACAAGATAGTCGTTCATGGTTAAGTTAAGAAAAGTTAAAACATTAACATGGGAATGTTTAGCTACCAGTTTGGGAATGTGCATGATAGACAAAGATATGTTATATTGAAGAACCGCATTAACCACACCAAAAGTTCTAAAGAAGGGGCTCATCAGATCACAGTGAGAAGCATGATTGATGTTTGGGTGAAAGGCGAAAAGGTCTCAGTGGTAGATCTACACAAAAATGTGATGTCTAAGGAATCGTTAGTAGCAAAAATCCAATGTGAATTAGTTTTTCTTAAAAAAGGAAGTTTTAAATCAATCACAAACTTGTCACAAAAATCAAAATATGCTCTTCCAACAAAAATATTGAACCTGCAGTTATCTACATGAGCATAAAAAAAAAACAGGAAAGTTGCGTGACAAAGGATGATGCCGTGAGTGGTGCAGTTGCTAAGGGAATGGAGATTGACAGATGCAAAATGTTTCCTGTTCAAACTGACAATTAAGTGCTCTGCTACATTAAAAAGAAGATATTTATTCAACTCTGGAAAAAGAAACGGAACTGGATAGATATGGTATTTCTCAAATAACCTATATTTGCATGCTAGTGGGACGTTGATCACCACATTCAGGGATGAGTTGAACACAACAGCTTGGACGTTGCTTAAACCATAGTACATATACAAATTCTCATGGCCGACAGGTGCTAAGATGTATAAAGGCAATGTAAGAGATTGCTGGATGTGTTTCAGAATACTAAGAAATGAAACTGCACTCATTAAGTTGGTACCAAGCTTACCACTTACACTGGTTTCAATGGCATGTCTAAGGTCAAAAATTTCCAAACGAGCATTCGCGAGGGCCTCACTTGCTCTAAGTAGCAAACCATTTAAATATATACGATAACTCAAAATAATCATAGTATCAAGACTGTCATCAAGAGCAAAAGAAATATTTTTGAATAGGGCATTATAGTGTTCCAAATATAGTTTACTAAATCTTTTGATGTACGCAGTGTTGTTTATTACTCTGTCTTACAAATTTCTTATCAGAATTATCTGGTTGGCTACACTAATTGAAATGGCATCTTGACTGTCTATTAAGGGGTCTAAACTTTGTTCTAAAACTGAAAGATCATTACTGTTCCAAACACAGTTTTCAAAAATTTTCCACCTAAATCGATTAATGCTTACTTTACCCAGGAAGGCAACAAGGAAGTAAAAGTTTGCACTTCAGATTGGAAGGCACAGAAACTACTCTTCAATTGGATAATGGCCTGATCAAAATTCTGCTCAAAAGACGAAGTATTGCAGGAATTCTTAGATTCTTGCTGACAGACACAATGGTTTCAATCATCTCCTGGAGTTCATTGCATTGATTGTCCAAAGAAATTAAATCAAAGTTGAGCACCACAGAAAAGGCATTGTCCGAAAAAAGGAGATCATCCTCACGCTCAGAAACCACCACTGAGTCGAATGGTGTGACGGAGACTGAGGCCAAAGCTGTGCTGGCGACAGCCAAAACTGCGACGAAGGTAAACATCATGATTGGAAAGATCACTATAACAGATAACACGATACGCTCACAGAGTATAGCCCGAAATTAAAGTGTCACTACAAAAGTTAAATAAATGACTTGTAATTAGACAACAACCACAAACAACCCAAAGTAGCTTCAGAAAAGAGAGAAAAACGCCCAGAAGAGGAAAACCCGAAGGAAAATTCCCAAAGTCACCCATAAAATGCAGATTATTACCCATACCAAAGGTAAAAGAAATATTTTACAAAATTCCCAAGTTTAGATATGATAACAAAAACATTTTCTTAACCTATTATAAAAATGACTTCAATTACCACCTAGGATTTCTTTTTGCATTTATCGCGCAAAGAATGACCTCAAAACGACTCAAACTAGTGGGTGATCAGGCCACTTGTCTAGCGAAGTCAAGGTCAAAGAAAGTTCCACAAGTTGAGGAGGGTTAGGCCCCTGACGAAACATAATTGGGCCTGGCCAGGCCAACAAAACAACTTATATCTACAGCTAGGGTCTGCAGCTCCTAGACATGTAGAACCCACAAAATATATTTGAACACATGAAATTTTTTCAAATGAGAGATGTGTGCTCTCGTTATGTATTTTCCAGAACTGGGGTCAGCAAACCTGGCAATGACTGGCGTCAGAAAACGCTGGTTCTAGTGAGGACCAGTCCAACAGAACGAAAGCTTAGCCATTCTATTGTCGACTGCACTGCTGACGGGGTGAGATTCACAAATAACTAAATCACCCACACGAAATGGATTGTCAAACCTATTTTATCATATTTAACACGACTTCTACAATGAGCTCTCTTGAGGTTTTCAAGGGCTGCTGCCCAGACCTGGCGAGTATTCTTATGTTACTCATGTTTAGGAAAATTGAATGCCATTCGCAACCAAGGGAGATTCCTATTCCAACTAGGATGATCCAACGCATGAAAGGTTATAGGTGCCGAACGAAGGTTCCTGTTGAAACGCTCCACATGTGAAAGGGGCTGGTTGTACGGAGACAACATAATGTGGCGAATGCCAAACGAAAAACATATGTCAGAAAAAACCTTGGAAGTGAATTACGAACCATTATCAGATACAACAGATGTAGGTACACCAAAATTTTGAAAAACACGGGTTTGCAAGGCCCGAGCAGTTGATGCTGCAGCAGATTTTCTTATAGGGATGAGCCATACAAATTTAGAAAAGTCGTCAACACAAACTAATAACAAGCTATTACCAAACCTGCTTCTAGGGGAAGGGCCGACAAAATCAATGAAAAGTTTTTGCATGGACTTCATGGCAACATCAGATGACATGAGACCTAAATGAGTATTTTGAGCAGGTTTGCTCAAAGCACACAACTTACAACATTTGACACGTTCTGCAATTTCGGCATCCATGCCTTTCCAGATCAAATGTTTTCTAACAGCCTGAATAGTTTTACAGGCTCCTAAATGGGCACCAAGGGGGTGATGGGTGGAAATATTCAAAAACCATGGGTTTGAGATGGCTCGGCAACACAGCAACTTTAAGATTATCCCGAGTTTTACAACACAATACACTTTTGGATAGGAAATATGGTTTTTGTTCTAGACCAGACTTAAAATTTGAGGTAATTTCTCAGCCACAATGTTTTGCGATCCTCTAATGTGTTGGACTCTGAATTTCAAGGAAGCAATTCTAACAACCAAGAGACCAATTTTTCCAAGTTGTTGTGGGCGACCCAAAAACCACGACAACACCTGATTATCAGTTTCCAAGAGGAACTCTGAATGTTCCAAGTATTGCCTGAATTTGTCAATGCCAAAAACTACCGCTAAACAATCTAGCTCATAGATTTATAACTTTTTCTCCTGGGGTGTAAGTGTGCAAGAAGCGAAAGAAATTGGTTGCCTGACGCCATCAAATTCTTGACACAAGACTGCTACCACTGCTAAACTGGAAGTGTCCATCTGCAGAATAAATTATTTTGAAAAATCAGGCATCCTAAGAACAGGAGGATTCATAATGTGATTTTTGAGTGTATCGAAAGCATTCTGTTGTTATTCGCCCCATACTGAACCATGCCGATAAAATGGGCAATGCCCTTAACATCCCGAGGTGGGGAAAAATCTCTAATACATTTGGTTTTCATTCCCTTATTCACAGTGAAACTGAACCTACAGTATATTAAATGGATGCTGCCTCATGTGCATTTGAGCACTGCAGAACACCTACACATGTTGCAGAATGTGGAAGATGGTAAAAACATCGATGTAACTTTCAGGTCGTGGAGTCTGGAGACATACCCCGGATTGTCAGCAAGCCAGTGCATTAACTGGATGGTGAAGACCAGCTATGCTTCTGAGAAACCGAGGTACATCATTGTTGGTATACAGACAGGAAGACAGTACAATGTCAGAGTGAACCTTTCCAGTTCGACACATGCCAAATATAAAATGTCAAAATATTTTTGAATAGCGTAAGCTACCCGTAAATAGACATGGACACGAACTTTGTAAATGGCCAGTACCTGCTGGCATATCAGAAGTACGCTCAATTCTAAACTTCATATTATGGACGCACCCAGTCCCCGATATTGAGCCCTTATACGTCCAAGAGTTTGGCCCCGCTCATGGTATTCGATTTGAGTAAACAGGACGAGCATATTAGCTCCAATGTGATCGACTGCAGGATCGAATTCACTACACATGGAAATATTCCTGTGAATATGTACTCATTTTGCCTGATACTTAATGACCGGCTTGTATCTTACAATTGCCGAGACAGAACTGTCAAAATACTGTAATGAGCGCAGCTGACTGTTCGCACACCGTAACAGTTTACTCGTCTTCGAACATCGCCAGCTTCAAGTGGTGGAGTTTCCCTGCCCGTTAGAATTCCTGAGTCGTTGAAGCTGACATCGAGCGGTGAACGTCGAAGAAGATAATAAACCTGTATATATTTTACTATGTGTACAATAAATTTTATGTAAAAAAAATATGTGTTTTGTTTTATTTCAAAAAAACCTTTCCCACTTTATGTATAAGAATAAAAAATAATAAATTAATTTAAGTACTTTGCAGGAATGATTAATTTCACCATTCGATACAACCTATATCAGGTGACATAATCGGGCTGTCGCAAAAGGCGACACACAAACTATAAAAAAAATGACAATAAAACAACATGGACTACTGCACCTAGCAAGATGGCTGCCTCCAGTAACATATATAAATAAATTATGTACAAAAAACATACATGGCCACCTCCAGTAACATATACACAAATATGGTGACTTCCAGTAACATATAAACAAAGATGGCTCTAGTAGCATGTAAACAAATGATGAATGGAAAGATCAAGATGGTGGAATAAGAAAATGTGAGGGGAGTGGAGGCGAGGGAGTCAGTCGTCTGCTGTATTCGAACAGAGGTGTGTAATTGGTGGTGTGGGGGGAGACTTCCAGAAATGTAAGTTTTTTAATCAAAATTTTTTGACCAATTTTTTACTAAAAAAATTTCTTGAGGGAAATGTTTAGGGGAAAAGGTAAATTTCGAAGGAAAAAAGAGAAAAATAGCCGCCGGGGTTAAAGATATTTTAATTAAATTAAAAAAATAGTATAAAATAAATTTTAAAAAGGTTTTTTATTTATTTATTGAATGGTTATTTATTGAAATTGTTTAATAGTATTTTTTTAAAATTATAAATCAATTTCTAATTTTTGTGATTTTTTGGATTTTTCATTTTCAAGGTCAAAGGTCAAGGAAAAAGGTCATAGATATTGATCCCTGTCTACTGGGCGCCTGGGTCGCTGATCCTTGGCACCTGGGTCGCTGATCCCTGCCAGCATTTATGGAAAAAATGGGTCATTTCTGTGGATCCTCTTAATAATTCTTAAAATAATTTTTAAAAAATTTTTAGTGATACATTTTTTTTAGAATTTGGTCGAATTTTTTGAGGAGTTTTTGGAATTTTTAAATATTTTTTAAAGTGTTTTTTGAGGTCAAAAGTCCACAGGATCAAGGTCAAAGCTCACACAGGTCGGGGGTGAAAGGTCAATGACATCCAAGATGGCGGTTGGGTGACATAACAAGATGGTGGCTCCCCCGGCCCAGGCTCTGGTGCCAGACGCAGATGTCCCTAAACCGGCATATCTATACTACTATTTTCTGAAATTGTTAGGTTGGTCGAGCTATCTAAGATGCTGGATTTAAGCTCTCGTTCCTTGTAAGGAGGGTGTGGGTTCGAATCCCACACCTGACTAATAATTTTCAGACATATATTGAGACAGTAGAGATGGTCAACATATATTGTTTGTTCTGTCGTGTTAACAGTATATAAACATGCAACATGAAAGTATATTTTTACATCTCCAATGTTTGAATGGATTTTAATGGAAGTCTTACTGTCGCAGACATAACACATCTTAGGAGATGGTGTAAGATAATTCGGGAATCTGTTGGGGTGGTGAGAAGCAAGGCTATATATACATGTGCGCTAGCTCTCTCTGGCTCATTCGCAGTTCGTCTGTCGTTCGAGTACAAGCTCTCTTTCTCTGAATGATTTAGAGTGACTTGAGAGATAGCTGTATCATTTTAGACATATAAAAGCAGCATCAATCACTACTATGAATCATCCAAACCCCTTTCTCTCATCGTGAGGGCTCAGTAAAAATGATGGCATGTTGTTCTAGCAGTCAGAAAATTTTATGAGCTATTTTGGCATATGGAGAGCTTAAAATCACTTGCAGCATTCGACAAGTAAGAGATCTTGCATACCTACCTAAAGAATTCCTTATGATGTATGCACGACATGAAATATCATGAGTCTACAAACATTTCCCTGTTCATCTGCAACAGGACGAAGATGTTCTCGGCTGTCTTCCGTGTATAGAGCGTTTTCAAGGATTTGGTACTGTTACGGACACACATCATTCAAAAAGTTGGTGTAATGCACGACGTAAGAGTGTTGAAGTAGCGAGAGAAAAATAAAAGGGGCATCCAACTCTGAAAGGTGTAGAAGAGTGAAGAAGAATTGTTGTTTGATAGACTACTTCGCAGATTAGATAGCAAATGGAATGAGTAGGTCTTGTATAACACTGCATCAGCCATGTTCCTTTTACATATTTATACTTAGCATTCATATACTGAGACAGTCGAAATGGGTAACATAAAGTGATTGTTCCGTATTGATAACAGTATATGCATCCTGTAAGAATGTTTTCACTTCTTCGGCAGTTGTGATGAAAGGCAGATCGTCAAGAGTAGAATCATCTAGTGATAGTGTAACCTGTTGTAACATGGTTAAGGAAAGTGTTGGTGAGGTTATGCCGACAACGTCAATGGTAGCGCGAAAGCCCTCGGATTCTGGGGTTCGAAGTTATACAAAAGTACCGAGGATCTGTAAATATAGTAGCAAGACATTCACGAATATCTCTAATGCCAGACGACATGAAGCTATTCAGCACTTCATACAAGATGTATCCATGTGTTAAATGTGGTGCGATGTGTGCGAATCGTAGTACATTGACTGTGCTCTACAGAATTTGTTCTATAAAATAGAGTAAATCATAATTATTTTTATTGAATGAAGTATATGTTTGAGCGTATGTAACTTTTGTTATGTATTTGTAATAAGCTTAACAAATAAAGTTAAAGTATATGAAAGACTTCTATTTCTATCCGATCCCTCCTTATATATGTTATCCACTCTCAGTAGCAATCACTTTGACACTAGATTGGGTATATGAGATCATATCTGTTTGGAAATGAAGTATATCTCTGTAGGTGTAAAATTGAGTATTGAGCATATTTCTATACGCACAACTTATTCGAATATCCTATAATTATATTGAAAAAATATTGACTCATCACTGCTAACCCCTCTGACCCCTCACTGCTGACCCCTAACTGCTAACCCCTCACTGTTAACCTTTCACTGTTGACCCCACACTGCTGACCCCTCACTGCTAAAGGTTTTGCAAATGGATGCTATGCTTTGTGCAAATGAGTTGTGTGTTGCCATATGGTTTGAGAGTATTAATGGATATAATATTTTCGGAGTATTAATGGATATAATATATTCTTTTGGAACATTTGTTTTGCTGGTTTGGTATTATGACCTATTGATATGAGATTTTTTAAAGGTTGGATGGTATTATTTGGCTATGTGTTTGCTAATGCATGATGTAATCTTTTGTCAGTTTAATTTGCCAGAATATTTCATAGGAATGCTTATATAATTGCTTTCTTTATAATGAATGGTATGAAGGGAAGTGTTTAGTTTATCCAATATTATGTAATGGAATGGATTGTAGGTAGTCTTCAGGTATTTTGGGATATTACAAGTTGGAACATTTTGGCTGGATGAATGCTTAGAAAAATGAATGGTATGAAGGGAAGTGTTTAGTTTATCCAATATTATGTAATGGAATGGATTGTAGGTAGTCTTCAGGTATTTTGGGATATTACAAGTTGGAACATTTTGGCTGGATGAATGCTTAGAAATATCTGTTTGACATGTTTTTTGAGGAATAAAGAATGATTTTGAAGAATGTTTTTAGGAATGAGGAATGTTTTTGAGGAATACGGAATGTTTTTATGGAATATGTTTTGTGATGGCTTCATGACAACGTCTGCTAGTATGGTTTGCTTTTGGGTAAATATTGGGTCAATTTCTGCAAGCATTTAAATAATTTATGTGAAAAACAGTATATTTACATGTATGTTGGTTTGTTTATTCGTAAATAAATAAATATATATATTTAATGGTAGTTGCTTTTAATTAAAATAAGATGTCTCTAAGTATGTAGGCGAAATCAAATTTTATATGCATGCACAGTGAATATT
Source organism: Dryococelus australis (assembly GCA_029891345.1). Lineage (NCBI taxonomy): Eukaryota > Metazoa > Arthropoda > Insecta > Phasmatodea > Phasmatidae > Dryococelus > Dryococelus australis. The sequence goes on from CM056996.1 coordinate 149,031,875, forward strand.
GATTATAATTGTTAAGTGAATATAATAAACACTATTTGTACCCTCGCCGCCCACTTCGCTGGGCATATATTTATTATTCTATATAAATACTTTATAATAGCATTAGTAGGTGTTATTGTTATATTTATTTTATTACAAAATTTCAAATATACATTTAAATATAATTAATATTTTTCCGTAATTACAACTTAAAGTAAGAAAATTAATTTTATCATATTATTTTAAATAGCACCCGCCTGCGACTTAGTGGTTTTTTCATAGTTATCAGTCTGTGATTCATTGATCAACTCAAATTTTAAATATGAGGCAATGTTAAACCTCAAGGAAAGTTGATCGACATTAGAAATGAAGTAAATTTGTACAAATTGCGGACTTTGGCTTGACGATGGAAGTAGAATGCCAATCAGATGATATACATGTTCTTTTTATCTTAAGCTGCGAACGTTCAGTGCTAGACTCTCTAAGACGTGATTCCATCGTATGTTTTCGGTGGACAGCAAGCAGCTGAAAGTGTTCGGTACTTGATTTCCTAGCACGAGCCTGTGATGTTCTTATATTTTGTCTGGCACGCACTGCGAGCATTTCGCGATAGACTTTCTAGTTTGATGTATTTTAGCCGCCCTCGCCACGGACATATTTCTAGAAAGTTACGGTTTTTTCTTTTAGGCATGGTGTCGTCTTTACATACTATTTGATCCTTAATAGCAACCAAACACATGCAGTAGGATAAGTATATTTTTTAATTGGTTATTTATCTAAATCAACATTGGTATTATCTATTGTAAACAATCAAATAAGAAGTAAAATAATTTATTTGTAATCTAGAAAAATAGAAAAATATTATTTTAAAATCCAATTACATTTCTCAGTTAGCATGAAAAAAAATGATATCCAATATTATTTAGTATGTCTTAATAACAGTTAATTGTTATGCTAATGCTCAATTAAACAATAGAAGATCTCTTGATTACAAAATAAACTCTAAATAATCACAAAAACACTAACAAAACCATTCGCTGGGCATCGATTTATTATTTTGAAAATATTTTTTATTGCAAACTTTCAAATTCACATTTAAAATTAAGTGTTAAAAATTTACAATTCTTGCTAAACAAATACAGGTATGGCAAAAATATAATTTAGTAGTTGATTAAATTCTCTAGAAAAATACTTTGCGTACATATAATTATTTCTCAGTAATTGTTAGTTAAAGTAAGAAAATTAATTTTAACATTATTTTTATGAATTGAATTAAACATTTCCTTCGTAAATCTATAGTTTCGAGTATGAATGTATATACAAAATAGTAATTTAATGGTTTTATGTTTATTTAAATTTTTTGTATTTAAAATTTTCCCTTCTGTCATAACGTCATGATATATCGCCTATGCTCATCCAGAAGGTTCAGGCTACTTACCAGTGAGATAATTTTTTAAATTGGATAAGAAGTACCAGAGATTAATTCTAATAAACTCACAAACTTTACCTCTTTATTATATTAGTGTAGATTAGGTTTATTGTATGAATGGTAGAAAACAGTATGTCTGAGTGTGTTGTTTATAGATGTGAAACTCACGAATATATATGTCTGAAACATAAATCAATGTAACAAAGAACTACATTATAGTGTATTTTAAAATGCATTTATATGTAATTGGTGTGTAGGAGTTGAGATGGTTCTATCATAACTATTAAGTTAGGGCTGGGTTGGTAATTCTTTGAAATTCGGGGATGGGATTCTGTTATAACCTGGTACTATCACGAAACTTTCCTGTAATTTGGGAGAGATAGGGAATGTCGGAGCAAAAAGTTAGGATGATAGTTTATTTTTATGTTTTATACTTAACTAATTCGCACAGGTACGAGATGTATAAATGTATTTGCAGTTCTCATTTTACAAAATTGAGTAAAAATGCCTGCGAGTAATGTATATGTTTACTTCTCATTTTAATAATGATTTGTATAAGCAATTAGGAAAATGTTGTGGGATGAACATTCTATCATATCCATCTGAGAGTAGCGGAATGGTTAACTATATTTGTGTTGCTAAGGAAACATGGTGTGTAGTACGTAAATATTTCGAGATTCGCTTAGGGTGATTTAAGAAAAACCAGCAGGGGAAAGGAATTAAATCCAAATGCTCTGGTTGGAAGTTGAACCCACATCATTCCGAATATAGAAATTAATGTAGTATTTGCCTAAACATGTTATGCAAGTAAGATATATATTTTGTTCCCTCGTATATTCTACTCCCTCATATTTTACTAACTTCACAAAAAGTAAAATAAAGAAGGGTGTGTGACAAAGGACAGTGTGTTGAGGTAAACCTGAATGTTAGCAAGCGATGAAGGTCGGGATCTCGGAGAGACGTTTACGCTTCGGTGGTTAAAGACTGACTGAGCTTCGCTCACTACTACCACCGGGGTTGATGAACCCGGTTTACTGGTGTTTCGTCCGATGAATCAGCAGGAGACCTAACCTCTAGGGTTCAGTAACTTTTTTTAAAAGAGCTTTACACATAAATCATTTTTTTACCTTACATGTCACAAGATAATAGTAGTTTAATTTCCCTGGGGATGATTTTCATATGTGTCAATTTGTCTTCTCGTATGTTACAAACTTCAGGAAAAGTATAAAAGCTCGATGTGTTTAGGTATTTAGTTCATTCTGTTAGGGACGATGGAGTTGAATATGTCGGATATGCAATTTTCAGAAGAAACATCAAAGGAAATGTATACAAAACAAAAGTGTTGTTATTGTGAGGAAAGTTACGATCTCATGAACGCTCTTGTCGCAGTAAACCTATTTTCCATCTACATTTATATTTAAAATGTCAGTCTTTGTTTGATACTAGCAATGAACTATGCCTACATTATATGAGATGTTGCAGTTTTACTTCTGCGATGGGTGAACCATCGCCTGGATTTCAGTGCCAGAATTGCTATATAAACTTTAAGCATAGTCGCACTATGCACCGTCATAAAAGAAGTAGCCTAGTTGTAAAAAGAAACCTGAGTGTAACAGGTATCCTTGGGCATCGTGTGGATGTACATTTATGAGAAATTATACTTTAGTAAAACATACAGTATTATACAAAGGTAATGCTTCAATTGGTATAAAGCCTGTATGCCGTTCTTGTGGACAAACATTTTGCACATATTGTTATGTGCGTCTGTTTATGAGGGTGTTTTTCAAGAATCCTACTACGAAATTATACACCGATGTATGTTGTGTAGATCACTATTTACAAGAGAGTCTATATTAGTTAAACATATTGTAAAAGTAAATGCAATGTATAGCAGTAGTGTTTATCTTTCATTATATATATATATATACTTGTAGGTAATATGTATTTCTGTAATCTTATATAATGTTTTTAAGAATATAATAAGTATGTGTTTAATGATATTCTCATTTTTATTTGGTTTGATGAATGCATTGTTTGATGTGTGGTAACATATGAAAATGATTTTTTTTTAATAATTTGGTTTTTACACAAAAGGTTTGTCGAATGGATATGTGTATACAGTCTGCTCTGCAAGATTATGTTCTTTTGAGGGAAAATTCATTTGGGAATGGTTTGCATTGGTGTTAGCAGGAGTCTATAAATTTTCGGGGTTTAAATAATTAATTTAAACAAAAATGGATTAATTATCTATATTGCTGAATATTTTCACTATTTGTTTGGATGAGGTGATAGCAAAATGTTTATATATCTGTGAAGAAATGTTTTAATGGAAAATTCGATGGATATGGAAATTTGGTATATGTTAAAGGAATAGTAGGCTAACAACAAATATTTCATTTAGACAGAGGTTTTAGTTAAATTTATTATATAGGTCTTTAGAAAAGAATTAATTTTGATAAAAAATTTTTATATACATCATTTATATATGGGTAAGATTTTGTTAATACTTACAGAAACAATATACGTGGAGAGATGGGATGTAGGCTCTGTGCTAGCGGGACAATTTGTGAGATGTGAACTGTAGCAAATTCAAAAGCTACTATTCAGTGGAGTGTAAGGACTACCTATCATGGCCCCAGCAGTGGGGCAAGAGTGTCACTGCACTGCTGGTGAATTAATACTGAGGTTTTGATGTCGCGTTGTCCGAGCAGCAGTCGGGGTAACTAATGTCGTCTCCCTCCCTCCTTTCACCTACCCTTTACTCATTCTCCACTCAGTGCTTGACCTGCTCGCGCCTGCGTGTTTCTCCACTATGCACTGTGCTACACAACCTTAGGGGATAAAATATGACGCCCATCTGAGAAGGAGTCACGTCTCGCATGCATTAACCTTGTTTTAAAACTATTTTCTCAACGTCTGTGTTGTTGTTATTTATATGTTATTAAATTAAAATTTTAAATGGTATATTACTTTTATCAATTATTTAATGCTTAAGATGGATGGGATCTAAACAAACATCACAATTTGTAAATGGTATTACCTTCGCCGGAATTTGAATGAAAGAATTTGCTATTTAAAAAATATAATTGCCTTCATTGTAAGGAACATCTTGATAAAAAATTTTTAACTTTAGCGACCGTCAAAGCAATATCTAAACCATTGCAAATAATCTTAGTCTCATATGAATCAATGTTTAGCAGAATAAAAATATATATTTACCCGTAATGGGAATTTTTCTTCAATGTATTAAAGTTATGAGAAAGGTTATAGTATCATCCAAAATACTGTATTTACTTTTAGCATAAAATGTTAATTACACACGGTATCCATAATTTAAGCAAATTCGGGAAAGCATACGTTCAATAAATGTGATGGGTTTTAATTTATTTTATGATAATATGTAAAACCTTAAATCATTAATATCGAATAAGTTTATTTATCATTATACTATAATTAAATATCTGTGTGTGTTTGTGTGTGTATTTGTCGGTGTGTGTGCATGTTTGTGTGTGTAACCTTTGTGTAAGTGTGAGCTCTCCCCACAAGTGAACCTGTATCCCAGAGCAATGTTTGCTGCACTGGAATACTTTTTATACAAATAAAATGTTGAATAATGTACAACGAATGTTGAACTGATACATGAATAGTACTTGCATAACTGAATACCCTGGATAGGATATGTAATTATTCATGCTAGTTATATAATACATAAATATTCTAGGTAATTATTCATTTCTTATTAACTGAATAAAGAGATATTGTCAGCCATTCACAACGCACCTCCATAGAATTTTCGTTTCCCTTGATCTGAAGCACAACATCCATGGTTTGAATTTCACACTATTAAAAATTTAATAATGTTTCACATGAACCGATATATGCGGGATGCAATACTATTAAATGATACTGATTATCGTAGTTTGCACCCCACTGACTGGTGCAGCTAGCACAAAGCGAAGCTGAGTGGTTTAAAAAGTATGGTAGGACTTTTTAAATAAATTTCCATATGTTTAATAATATGTTGGTTGGCCCTTCAGTTTTGTAGTTAGGGTTTGTAATTTCTTTTCGTACTTGGTCTAAGTCTACTAACATATATACACAATGTGGTAGAATATTTTGTAACACTAAATAGTAATTTACTTGAGAAAAATTATTTTTTGTAAATATTTTTTTTTTTAGTTGGGAAAAATGATGACAACACAAATCGTAACTTGTAAGTGAAATCTACATATATATATATCTTTAAAACAAATATATGGGATATCCAACATCACCTGGTATTCCTTTGTATTTGGCTAAAGGAAGTTTTAGCTTTGCATATGCGTGAATTCCCCGCCATAGAGCCTTGTTGGAGGGTAGACGAATTTTTCGCATTTTAAGGGGAAGTGAGAGGCAGGAGTCCCGGTCCAGAGAAGCCTAGCGGGCGGTGGAAAGGGGGTGAGAGAAAAAGAAATAGAGATGGCCGTCAGCTGGTGCATACTTGCTGCATTTTCCGAACTATTAATTCCAGCGGAGTATGTGGGCGGTGTGTCTTGCGTGTCTCCGTAGAGGAATTCGGACATGCGAGGACCTAAAGAGGGACTAATGTCTGTTCCCAACTGCTGCCACATGCCGGGTTTGTTGGCGAACCTTTTTTTTCTTTGTAGGCGCTTGGTTCTTTCATCCGATCAGGCTAACACCTTGTATCGTTGTGCAAATTTAAATGTTAATTAGAAAATAAATATGAGAAACTTGTTGAAATTATTTATGGTCCAAGACATTTCATTAAAATATTTATTTAAGTAATAATATAATTTGTAGAAAATTTGACAAAGCAGGAGTCGTAGCTCGTAATTCAGATGTCCAAGAAAATAAGTTTCTGTCAGTTACACAACTGTGGGGATAAGTTTTAACGTACTTCTTTTAATATATATTTTTTTACAATAATATATTACATAAAATTTACTTAGAGTTTTGGGGAGAATTTTCAGCACTACAAATACTTAACTGAAATGTTGGGAAATAATTTAACTAAATATAGATAATATTTTCTACAAGTAGGCTAGCAGGAGATGCGCCAGGCCGTGGGTCGGGCAGCTGGAGACGTAGTTCGGCATGCCTGTGTTGCAAACAGGAGTCTCAGCTTATTATACAGACAAACAATATTACTCAGAGCAAGTGCGAACAGCGAGAAACAGGGAATACAAGAATAAGCATTGCATAACAATAATCTATCTTTATGATTATTAATATATATTTTTAAAATTACTTGTGTTAACGACTTGTAAATTGCGAGCAGTTACAGCAGGTGATGTGATGGATCCGTGGCACTTGACTCCTCCTGGCAATCGTGGTGCTTGTCTCCTCCATGCCATCATGGCTGGTCGGGGGATATAATGAATGGTATATACAATCTCAGGTCATTCGTGGGAGGTGAATGGTAGCAAGCAGATGTGCAATTAGTTTTTGTAGTTAGCAAATGGTAATGGTTTAATTGGTAATTACTCTCTTGGTAGTCATACTTACTATGTAATTAGTATCAGTATTTGTAATTGTGCAATTGGTAATTACTCTAATTTGCAATTACTCTTGTTGTATGTACCTACTGTGTAATTATTTATTTCGCAATTATTCATCAGGTAATTAAAAAATTAAATTACCTGCGATGGGTATCGAACCAAGGATCGACTCCTCAACCCTCATGCTCAAACCCTACACTTTACTTAGCTTCCTGCCTTAAAAAGAAATTTCTAATTACTTTGAACAGATCTCTAGCCAAGGATCTATGTCTCATCCCTACACTCTTCCTTTACCCCTTATCAAAGCCTATACCTTACACACCTCTCATAACCTTCTCGCATAGCCTGCTCCACTTCTCATTGCTCGTCGACCACCGAAGGGTGAAGACCTCTGCAGCAGCCGATTCCAACACTCCCTTTCCCCCTCCCCCACCATTTCATCGTCAGAGCTCAATCGCTCACCAGACACCAGAGGTTCAACATGTATTCTCCGAAATGTCTGTTGTTGAGCTGGTTTTGTTGCCGCAACTAACAGCCAGTCGCAGCATGCCTCGCCGGGGCAGGAGGGTAAGGAGGGGAAAGGAGGGTTAGCCCCACCCTCAACCAACATCCAATCACAGCACACCTCGCAGGGGAAGGAATGGAAGGGGGAGAAGGGGTGCGGGAAGGGGTGTATGCCTTTGGCCAATCACAGCACTGGAGAGGGTGAGTGGGGGTCAGTGGGGGGAAGACTGAAATAACGTTGGAAAGGATAGCATCAATTAGTGTGACCCCCTCCGAGACCCCCTCCCATGTTAATCAAATGGGCAATATATTGTGCCACTCTTGCATTTTGGATTTCGGACATACACGCTCATTCTACTCATACTTATTTCTTATCAGTGCCTGCACTGAATTCGAAGCACCATACATTACTGATGCAACATAAAATGATTGACTGACACAGTTAGCTAGGCCGAGCCCTACAGCATTTAGAAAACAATTAATTGTGTTAGCTAGGGCATGAGCTGATTCAACTCTAAGAAACCAAGAAATCGTTCTTTGATTTCCGGGCCGTGTAAATATCTTATGCATATTCTCATTTGTTCTGTGAGCCCTTCGTCGTGTGCTTCATCAACAATAAGACTGTAAAAAGTACTACCAGAGTTGATTTCTCTGGCTATATCTTGAGTAATATAGAAGATGCTGCTTGTAACATGTCAATTTGTATAATGTTTGACGTATATTTAGTATTTCGAGGCATATTATTTAACTTTGAACTTAAAGATTTATTTTCCAGACAAATTAAGTTAATCAATTCTTGGAAATTACCCTCATTGTTGAAGTATTGGGATTTAGCTCCCTCTTCACTACTGCACTCACTCTAAATACCTTTATCCAAACTTTTTGTGTGTCCTCGCAAACCAATATTTTGCCGAGCAAATATTTTGCCTCTAGTAAGACACTACATTTCTTGGTTTTCCATTATAGTTTTGGTTTACTTGATCATTAATTTGGACTGTGACTGGTCCAGACTGTTTTGTTTGTAACCATCCTTGGTAGTTAGCTAAATAAATTTTATGCACATTTGAATATTTATGTTTGGTTGCCACATTGCCAATATATTTCCGATATGAATATCCTGTGTGAAGTAAAATGTCTTCACGCAACATGCTTTCTTAATATATAAACTTATTAAATTAAATATTCTAACCATGAAAGTTTATCATACCAGCTGATTTAGAATGGCCTTCGTTTTGCAGCTATAATAAAACGTGGAAAGTTAGCTTTTGGCTGTGTGGGACCATTTTTAAAATCCGGGCTTATATCTAAACTCACATTTTTCTGTCGTGCAGTGTCATCCGAACTTGTTGCGGGCAGTTCCACATGCTGGATTTTTGTGCAAAGACTCAATTGTTGGGCTTCATTTTTTTCGTCAGGTGCCCAACCGCTGAAACCACCATCGTTTTCAGCTGGCAACTTCACTAAAAACCACTTCATCGCAACTGGTTCACTAAATACTGTTTATGCCATCCGCCATGAAAGACTAGTAATCAACTGATTAATTATTAACGGCACTACCGTCTCCCTAAACGAGCAAAAGTGTGCAAAATCTGCTCATGTACTATCTCTTATTTCGGCTGAAACTACAATATGATAACGAATTCAAAAATTTTTCACGGGCATGTGCTGTAGAGAAACACATCCAATAACATTGTCTGCCGCGCCGCTCTGCGTTGGTACTGGTGGTAGCTCAGCTCACTGCTATCAGACAGTAAGGTTAGGTAACAGGTCAAAAAATAAGCTATATGTCCACGGCAGGGTAACAAGCTGGAACAGAATTGCACAGCTAGCTATGCAGGGTATTACATTACACAATACCTGACCAATATATTAAATACATGCTAATCCAGAATATAATCCACCACTGTATAAAATTTCATCCAAATTCGTCGAGCAGTTACGATTTGATTGAGTAACAAACAAACATACAAACTTTCGTATTTATAATATTATTAGGATAAGAAGAAAGCACAAAAATTAAGCTTAATGAACTCTCAATAAAGTAAAGTTTTTTTTCTGGACAGTGTAAGTCGGCCCTTTACTATTTGTTTGATGGTCGTGTGCATGTGTTGGATCGACAGTAACATACATAAATACTCTTGATGATATTGCTGGCACAGAGTACCGTGAGACGCGTGTTACAACTTCACTTCAACTTGCAGCACAGGTTTTGTTATGTCCCACTAAAGAAAAATTTGGCACAAATGTTGTGTGCGTGTCAATTTTCTGTTTTCCCAATCTCGTTTGGTTATGGTTATTTTCTGTGTCAAATTGGGGCAAGAATTGAAATTTCCAGAGGGGCTGAGGGCCACAGTTTGTAGTCGCTAGAAATAGTAATTACTACATTGCGTCTCGACAGAATGCATTTTCATTGTATTAAATGTATAATATTTCTCCAAGCATTGATATATAGAAAATGCTGCCACAATATAAGCATTTTGCTATAAAAAATAAAATCTGCATATTTTTTAATATATTACATTTTTAAGTTATTATTAGTTCGGTAAATATGAATCTAGCAAAGCAGTTGACCTCGCTTTTATTTTGAATTAAATGTTAAATCTATGGTGTTCTTTATGTTTACTAAGTATACATTGATTTCACGTAGTTCGTTGTTTTCAGACATTCAGCACCTGATATTGTGCACTGTCAAAATGGGGTCTAAGAAGAAACTTTCAGGGGCTGAAAACAAGAATATGAAAGCTGAAATAAATGCCGAAGAAAAGAAAACAGGAGAAAGCTTAAGGAAATTTTCCAAGCATGAAAATGACTATTATGTTTTACCTGCTGATGCTGTGGAAAGTGGTGAAGCTAATACAGCAAACCAAAAAATTACACACCAAGGGGAACCTTATACATCTAGAGGTGTTACTATTTGTGATTGTGGAACACCTGGCCTTAACGTCACTGAAAACATATGCAAAGAAAAGAAATACACTTATGTGTATTCAGATTCGGAAAACAAGGAAGAGGATGAGAATGAAAAAGGGCTGATAAGGGAATGCGACAAACTGCAGAAGAGACAGGCTCGTCTCCCTGTGACACCAACTACATATCATCAGTATCGTTCTTCAGGTGTAGTACCAATGCCTATTCCTGAGAGATTTTTTCTACCCAACTCTTGATAAAGTCCTAACTTCATTTAGAGAACGCTTTCATCTCTTTGGTGATCATAAACTTGTGTGGGGATTTATCTACAATTTAGAAAATCTACCTATAGCCAAATAACATTTGTCCACCCAATGTAGATATCTTCATGAAGCTCAGCAGGAGGATTAAAATGCTGACACAAACCGAGCAGAGTTATAGGACGATTGTTACACCTTAAGTTTACCATTCCTTCAGGACAAGGTTCACCTATGCAGTTTTTTTCCAGTTCATAAACGACAACAATCTCCATGACAGAACCCCTATGTGTGGATCGCTTTGAGGATTCTTTTGACAATTCCTATACCAGTGACTAGCACCGAAATACCTTTTCATAATTGGAACTATTGAAGACGTACTTGCGATCGACGATGCTAGATGGACAGCTGTCCTCTCTAGATATTCTTTCAATATAAAATTCTATTGCATACACGTTAAACTTTTCACAGTTAGTTCAAAAGTTTTCTGAGGCACTGAATTTCAAGGAAGCATTCTGTTGAGATATTTAAATATTACATTTCTTGTTAAGTTACTTATGCAAGTATAGCTTTGATTTTACCTTATTTTGAATGCTGTGTTACATTTATCCGTTTTGCTTTTGGAGTAAATTGTTTTTCTATGTTTACTATTTATTTATTTGGGGTGAATTTTCTAAAAATGGTAGGGTAATGTGGCCCATAATGATCCCTGCGGGTAAAATGATTCCTCGCCATTATTATTATACTGCTAATACCGTCTAGCGGCCGCCGCCAGAACTGAGAGTAGAGACGTGCGACGAGTCAGTGTGTTGATCGTTTGTGTCGGAACAAGAGTACATTTTTTGTTTAAACGAGAAAACCCATTTTTAGAGTGACTGATCTAAGGTAAGTGGTTTAAAAACATGCTGCTAGTGTATGTGTGTATAAGAGAGTGGAAACTACAATACAGCATAAGTGAACACAAGTATCATACAATGTTGTGAGATGTCCATGTAATCTTCTAATATGGCTGTTTTCTTAGGACGTTATGTAATTGTGGATGCTGCCTTTTGGGCAAAATTATACCTCAGAGGGATCATTTTGCCCTTTTTAAATATTATGCTGCGAAATTGTTTATTAATTTTAATGGAACTTAATTAAACACTGGAAATAAGTTTTAATAGTTTCTTTTTATCTTTCCTTATTCAGATTTTAGTAAAATTGCTCAGTTTTATTTCATATTTACACATCCAAAGTGTAAAATTCTTACTCTCTGAAGCATATCGAAAATTGTTATTACACTACACAGTATGTTTCTACTGTGTTAACAGCTTTAAAACTGTCCATCGTCCTTTTACATTTAAACATATTTTATTATTAAATCATTGGTGAAACATTGGAAATAGGCTATTTCTAACTCTTAAAACACCAGCCTCTACTTGTTTTGTTCAGTTTGTACAATGCAAATTAATCAAAAGCTTTGTTATTCCTGTTTTTCAGATCCCCAATGGTGCATAAATATAAACGAAAACTGCAGAGGCAAGGGTGGAATGTAGAGAACATGCGAAGAGCCTTGGCAGCTGTGGAGGAAGGCATACAATTTAAAAGTGCGGCTAGAGAGTTAAATGTTCCGGTAACGGCTTTGAAGAGGCATCACAAAGGCAAGAATACGTACGCTGTAAATGAAGTGAAAACTCTTGGAAGTAAGAAATGTATATTTTCGGATGAGCAATAGGAGGAGCTAATACCTCATATTGTAGGGATGATGGAGGGCAGAATGTATGGTTTAACTAATTTGGATGTTAGATCGCTGGCCTATCAATTAGCCGTGAAAAACAATATTTCGCATCCATTTTGTAATGAAACAAAACTTGCTGGTAAGGACTGGCTGCGTGGTTTTCGTCGCAGACACCCAGAGCTGTCTCTGAAATATCCAGAGTCAACATCAACGGCTCGTGCTCGAGCATTTAATCTACCAGTTGTCAACAAATTATTTTAACTCCTCCGCGGTGTGAATGACAAGAAACAATTCCAACCACATAGAAGTTTTAACGTGGATGAAACATAACTCAGCACTGTTCCTAGTAAGAACTGCAGAATTTTTGCAAAGAAAGGAAGAAAGCAGGTCGAGCGAGTGGTTTCAACAGAAAGGGGATATTCCACAACGGCTGTAGTTTGTATGTCAGCAGGCGGTAACTTCATTCCTCCTATGTTAATTTTTAACAGGAAAAGGATGGAGCAAGAACTGCAAGACGGCGCACCTCCCGGAAGTGTGTTTGCTTGCAATGATTCAGGTTGGATGATCCTTGAAGTGTTTTCACAATGGTTTGATCATTTTCTTGCTCATATCAAGCCCGCAGAAGATGATCCTGCTTTCCTAATTCTTGATGGGCATCTTTCACACACCAAAAACTTGGAGGTGATTGTTAAGGCGAGGGAGAACTTTGTTACAATTTTGTGACTACCTCCCCATTGTACGCATGAACTGCAACCTTTGGATGTTGGTGTAATGTTCTCACTGAGCCACTACCAAGATATGGCACTTGAGAAATGGATGAATAACTATCCCGGGAGAGTGGTGGCAATGTTTCAGATTGGTCATAACTTTGGTGAGACACATTTACAAGCCTGCAATCGTCTTAATTTCATTAATGGATTTAGTAAAACTGACATTGTCCCATACAACTCCCATGTTTTTACAGATATCGACTTTGCAGCTGCGGAGACGCCCTGAGCAAGCTGTACCTGATGAACCAGATGTGCCTGATGAATCCGTTATGCTTGATGGACCCAATGAGTTTGAACAGAATCAAAACACTGTGCCAGAGGAGAAAGAAGAAAACCATGAAATTCGCCAAGCTAGTTCCAGTAAACAGCACTCTTCATCTTCATCATACCACACATCCCCAGCAGGTGGATCACCCAACTCTCATCCACCTGCAGACATTGACAACAGTCCTCCTCATGGTTGTACTTCAACAGATGCATCACCTCCCAGATGAAGATTTATTGTTCCACCTAACGCAATCAAACCTGCACCAAAAATGTCAGTAAAACAGCATTCAGTCAGGAAGAGGACAAACCAAGGCACAATAGTGTTAACGGACAGTCCTTACAGAAACATGTTAGTCGAAGACCAGCGCCAAAAGCTAGCGCAGGTAGAGATAAAAACTGCTAGGCAACAAAAGAAGTAGAATTTGGTTGCAACACAAAAGTGATCAAATTCAAATGAATGTGCTGCCATTAAATCTAGGCCTACATCTAATGTTGGTGTCAAGAGGAATAGGCAATATCAGCTGTCAGCAGGCGACAGTGAACTAGGAGATGGTGAAAAAAGTGAATGTATTTATTGTTATGAACTATTTTATAATTTATTGACAGGGGAAGGATGGCTCCAATGTGTTGCTTGTAGAATGTGGGCACATGATACATGTGCCGGCATCGAAGGAGAGTGCGGTTCTTATATGTGTGATTTGTGCAATGGAAAGCATAAACCTGCAATGAGAAATGTCCGTAAGAAGCTATAATAAACACAAACAAGAACAACATTTTCTTTTGTATTATGACACTTTTTTTTTCTTAAAAAAATAAGTAACTGATAATAATAAGTGATGTACTTTTTCTTTTTTTTCTTTGAATACTAATATTCTTGCAAGTATGATGTTTTCAGTGTCTTGCCTTCAATAAATAATTACAATAGTGTAACTTGAATGGTTAGGTTTGTTCGCTATATATAAAAAACTGATTTTCTATATAATTAACACAGGTGATCATGGATGTATTTTTATTTTAATTATTTTGAGGGGATTTTCCCTTAAGGGGATCATTATGGGTAACTTTCCCCTACTTGAAGAGTTAGGTATTTATAATGTAATGTGTGTAAGTAGCTTCAGTTCAGGGTTTGACACTTATGTTAATATTGATTTTGTAACTATAATTTATATCACTTTGATTTTAAAAATAAATAAATAAATGGTTGTATGGCATGTCTTAATGCTCGTTTTTATTCGTTACACGAAAAGAATGTGACGTTTCGAAATGTTTTCTTTGTGTTGTAATAAGAGAAAAAAATCCTAGGTTACCAAAAATAAATAGTTGAAACCCAATATTCTAAAAAAAAGGTAAAATCAGCAAATTTGAAAAAATTTAAATTTTAGGCATATATTACAAATTATTTCCAGAAGGGCGCCACTTCACCGACAACTGGCACTGATTATAGCTATGCACTGGTTGCCTGCTATAATACACAAGAAGACAAAAATTGGGCCGGCATTTCGTTTGTTTATTTCTGGCTCAGTCGTCCAGGACGCGTTCGGCAAGTCGGGGACCAATCGTGAGAGTAACACATGTTCCAAGTCTTGCTTCTCTTCAAATGCATCCGCAAATTGTTTAGGTCTCTAGTTATACAACACAAGTTTCCACCATGTAACTTTCCTCCATCGTTGATATTCTTCAAGACACAAACAGAAATTAGTCAATCATACCAGTCATGAACAGAATGTTTCCAGAATTCGTGGATAATTTCTATAGGCCTATATTAGCTCACAAACTATGGCATGAGCGTACTCGTCAATATGTTCAGACATACGCAGTTCCTTATCAAAGATGCATCGAAGTTCTACAGATATGTCATTACCATTAAAATACGGCATGTGTATGTGTGGTGAAATCAATTTATTTGCGATGTATAGTATAACTCTTGTCTTACATGTGCTGGAAGACAATATCACACATTTCCAATGTTCTATATGTAGATAACGCAGTATTTACCTTTCATGCAATTTAGGCATAATTGTATGTTAGATACATAAATGCATCCGAAAAACGTTCAGGGTCGTACAAACTTTTTTTTTGGGCAAATTAACACTTTATGTTACCACATATGTTGAAAATAAATTTGCGGTTGAGTATCTTGGTCACTGAAATTGATTTACTCTCAGAAGATAGAAGAGAAAACTTTTATTCAATCGGAAGGATGCCGTGCCTAATGCGTACTAGCAATATTACGAGGCTAATAAGCAAATAATTCAATATTGTTACTAAATATTGTGAAACAAGGGTTTATTTGTAATATTCTCATTTATTTCTTGCTATCCTACTTTTCCTCTTTCGAGTTTTATGAAAGTGTCACCCTAGGCAACTACCTAGGTTTAAATAGGGCCCTACTGTTACCACTCCTGCACACCCACACTCCGAAATTATTTCATTAGGTATTCCTAATGATTCCATGTGAATAAATAACAAAGTGCCATTAACTTTGGCGATTCTGTGTGGTATTGATCTCCAAATAGCCACGCTCACATGTTAAGAGACAGATCTTAGTGGTGACACACAGTTCACGAGCAGTTAGTTGGCAAAGATGTGGTTCCGTGCTCAGTATTTGTCAGACCTCTATCACCTGATCGTTGCATGGATACAAGTCAGTAGATGCATAACAAATCTTAGTTTAATCATTTGGTGAAAAGCTTCGCAATTGGCCGAAGCCAAAAACTATCTACGAAATCGTTCGTACATTTACCACATCAGTGTATAGGCCTGCGCGCATTTTAAAAGCAGTAAGGTACTAGTCCTACATTTGTTCAAGAAATAATCCTGTGCATAGCGAAGTTCCCAACTTTGTGTAATAGCGACGCTCAAGATACATTTCTACAATTGTAGTCTAATGACACGTGGTAAATATTTCTTACAATGCATACGTGAAAAATTTTGATTACAATTTTGTTTATTGAAAAATGTTTACAGTGTACGTTGAGATTACAAAATGGTTCCGGTAACGGTTAACTTAACTGCAACCAGATTGAATCACTCGTTCCACTTACATACGTAGCCGCGCCACTTTTTTTTTCTTTTTCTTTTTTTTTTTTTGATCGATTTTACCACCCTTTTACTTCCGTGCTTACATACAAGTAGTTCTTCATTATAGTTTAAAATAAAGAAAGTAAGATCAAAATTCGCGTTTCCACACCAAACCTCAAAAGAAATGTTCCAAAATAATGACAGAAAATAAATCAGGTTAAGGTAATAAATCCTCGTATTTTAATAACTATAGATTTATTTGTTATCAGATACATTATCCGGAATTCTGGCTATTTGCTTTCATGCCAGGATACAAATATCCGGCCATCGGAACGGCAGGGTAACACATATGTCCAGGGATACACAGGTTCAAACTTACAGAGCCAACATTTCAGAATATACACGTCTTAACAAAATGATCATCATCTTTGATAAAATACAAAAGAAGAGTATATTTCACAATTGAGACCTGTTTACAAGGCAGTAATGACAGACTACGTTGCGCTCATTTCTGAACACAATAGAATGACAAGAGTGATAAAATCTCTTAAATCTTTTGAAAGGTAACAGGGCTGAAAACTTACTTCATTTGTAAAAAATATAAAAAAAAAACCAAATACGCACATACACATAGTCTTTCAGGGACACACATACACATTTAACAGCACACAGTCTTGGCATCAAAATATATTTTACTTTTTACAATAAGAACTTACATGGTCTTGATCAACAGATGATAAAACTGCTTAATGTCAAGAAACGTCATCAGGCTGTTCTAAAAAGAGAGAATAAATTACATGAGGTAGAAGCATTCTAAGAGATAAAATAATGAACACAGTTCTCAAAACTTAAGAGATAAATGCAAATGCCATGGCAGCAATGCATCTTTAGGTAGGAAAGTATATGGCATAAGAATATAACCGGCGAGGTAATGTCGAAAGTAAAGCTCGCCAGTTTGGTAGTTTTCTTCATTAAACACAGTGAAGAAATACAATCTTCCTAGCTTGGTAGGTTTCTTCATAAAACCCAGTGAAGAAATACAATCACGTTGGTAGAGATTTCTTTCTTCTGGATAGAGTTTACAAATAAATAATTAAATAATTATTTCGTCTCCAGCCACAAAAGCCTCAAGTTATTTTCACAAATGTGTAGTGATAAATATAAACATACGCATTTTTCTGTTATTTCTGGAAGTTGGCGATTTTAGAGGAGTACAAAAGAAGTCACAGAGCTTGAAAAACACAACTGCAGTCACCTTTACCAAGTAAAAATATCTATACACATACACTTAATGTAGCAAGGAAACATCACAAATGTCGTAAAATGCACAACTTAGCCTCACTCTTTAGGTACACAGAAACTAAAAATACTTTCGAGTACTACGTAATAGTACTAACGAAAAAAAAAAGAATACGTTATGAGGTAAATTTTACTTCCCTGGGCAAGTTTTAGGTTCGTATAATTAGCAGGTAAAATGCGAGCTGACTGGAAATTTGTTGATAATTCAGTACTTTTTTAAATCTAGAAATTGCAGAAAAAAAGTAATTCGCTGAAGCTGGGTATTGGGTCTATTAAGTTAGCTGTAACTGCCACATAACTCAGCGAATCGAACCAAACAGACACAACGACAAATACCAGTAACACTCTTTTGCACTAAATATTACCCATTACAAGGGTCCGAAAAATAATTTAAAATCGGCAATGTGACAACAGGATAAAAAAACCTTAACGCATGCATCACTACCCGTAGTTCTGCTGTCGTATAGTTCAGATGTTAATCAGTATAAGTTAATCAGTATAAACAATAAATACATATAAAAAATTGTTGGCAGTGGTCGTAGCTTTCTACAAACGACAGGCCATTTCAGTAGGCTTCAACGTCTGGGTATTCAATCAATTAAAAATGTGGAGGGGATAATACGTTTATCAACGTCAGCATAAGGAACAAAACTGCATCTTAAAAACATCTGAAATACTTTTACTTTGTAAGTATGCACAGTGACATTTTTGAAGACCGCATTATTCTTGAATCCGAGTATTTTTATGCTGTTAAAATTAAAAACCTCGTTTTCTTACGAAAGCAGAAAACGGTAATAAAGGAAAGCAGACTATAAAAGGACGTGCAAAAAATTGTAAAAAAACTATTAAAGTCAACGTTTTTAAACACAGATTTCCCTAAGGCTGCTCCACTTTGAACACCTTGCACTTGTATCCGCCTGAGATATTCTTGAGAGCGTAAAATGTTCAGGTGACCATGAACGTGGGCGTGAGAGCTTGAAGTATTATAATGGCAGTAGAGTGAATATGGCGGTTCTAAAACGTATATTAGAATGACATAGGGATGGAGGGATGGATGCAGTAGTGTGTAGCGCGAAACTGGACCGGGAGGCGAGGCTGCAAATCGCAGGCACTCTGCTCCCCTTACGCCCTTCACTCTATGCTGTGATCGGTCGTTGGTTGTGGCAGACCATCCATCATTAATGCCTAAAGCCCTTTCTGGCAAGGTCAATTATGCATAATTTATGTCATAATTTCCGAACCATTGAAGCTATACTCATCAAATTCATAACATAGGCATTGTGTACCCGATATCCATCACGGTGGTGAGGTCATTTTGTCCCTAAGCTTTTTCTGGCAAGGTAAATTATAGGTTAAGTCCTTTTATGTAACGTACTCATAATTTCAAAACCATTGAAGCTATAGTGAACAAATTCATAACATACACATCCCCAATGTAGATAAGAGCGATAGGGTCAAATATGCATTGTCCTTTTATAAGCATAGTTAGTCGTCATAAACTCATCAAGGACATACTTACCCTCTCAATATTATTTTAATTTCGAATTTAACCAAATATTTAACCAAAAACCAAGTACTTGTTGTACTGCTTAGAGCAATTAATGTAATGTTATTTTTGGATAACCAAGATCGATTACCAGGCGACTTGCTTGATAATTGAAAAAAAAAAAAATGTATTGGAAATGCATTCTTACGCATTCATTTAAACTCGCTGTTTATCATCTTACCTGATCGGTGTCTACTGCTCAACTGATGTGTTACATGTTCGATGTCAACTGTTGAAGGTCGAGAATGTTGGAGGGGGAATGCAATTATATGATGTAGTCGTATAATGATGTATTCATGTGTATGACATAATCATGCAAGTCCATAATTGTATAAACATGCAATGAATATTTACTAGGTATGCACGTCCACACATGAATAATTAACAACTAAACAATCACCAAAGTAATATGTCCTCTCAGCAAGACAACAAAACTTCATCTGTCATGATGTTATGATATATGATGGTGATAGCATGAAGATACGGTGATATGATGATGTGATGATATTTCGTTATGATGTAATATTTCGATATGATGTGACTATATGATTATATGATGATATGTGATAATATTGAGTGTTATGTTCTGTTCAGGCATTTTAGGTATTACAAGCTGGAATGTTTGTCTGGTAGAATATGTAGAAATGGATGTTTGAATGCATCAAACAATTACAATATAATGTGTGTTTCAAAACTCTAACCATTTATTATAGCTAATATTCTCTACTAAATAGATTATCTTGTGTGTGTATAGGTAAGGACTGGCAGAATGTTCAAACTTATGTCCTTCCGAATACAGATATTTGCCTTTGCGTGGTAACAGGCTAAGTTATAAAAATTGTTTATATATTTTATGTAAGATGTAACTTATATGAAAAAAAAAAAAAAAAACTTTTAAAGAATCCTTGCAGAAATATTTTTTAAAAATTAATGCTTTAGAACTCTTGTGATTGTTTAATTACCCTGGGATTTGTTTTAAAATATATTTTCTTCCCTCGTAAGTTACTATGTTCACGAAAAGTGTAAATGGTAGGTGTGTTTAGGTAGACCAGAGTGGTATCAAGAAATGCATGTTTAGGTAAGTACTTCTCTGTTTGTGTGTTTATGTGTGTGGAAAGTGTAATAAGAACAAATATTTACTTTTTTTACCCTAGAAAGGTTGGTTCGCATGAGTCGTTACAAAACGATCGGCGACAGTCATTTGGCTGTTGAAACGTTTTTGTAGGGATGTGTGTCGCGTGTGTGTTGGACTAGATCTAAGTATGTTTTTTTGTATTGCGATAGCTTGTTAGATTTGTCCTGCAGCGAACGGTAAAGTTACTATTTGCAAGGGGTTGTATGTTTACCCTCTTTGGCTGCCATATTATATGATTGTGTTCTGTTCGGGCGGTAGGCAACAAATGTCGTGTCGCCGATATGCACTCCCTAGCGACAATGTTGTAACTAGTTTTGCTCCCATCTCCTTTGCAAGTTGGATGGTCGTAGTCGCGAATACCGTTCGAGAGATCTAGTCTCTAGAGAGATTTGCTAGAGATGTGTGCGTGATCTCTCTTGGTTTTTTTTTTTAACTATTCTATATGGCGACATGGATGTTGTTTACACGATATTAAATTAATATTAACATGCAAGTAGTAAAAATGGTATATCCATAATTCACCCTCGTTGGGATTTGAATCATAGAATAATCTAATAAAAAACTTGGTGTCGATGGGAGTTGAAGCAAGGTTTTATATCTTAGTTAGCTTCGATGTGAATTTATGAAATTCTTGCCTGTATGGTAAATGTTTGGGGAAGTAGGTTAACATGAAAAATTATTTTCTTTTAACAAAAATTAATAATGTCGATCTTTGGTTTTTGAAGCATAAGGTATGTTTTCTTACATATAAAGTATGTTTTTTGAGGTATAAGCTATGTTTTGTGTGGTATGTTTTCTATATGTTTAGAATAGTAATTCCATACAGGCTTGTTTTGAATGTGTTATTGCATAAAGTGTACGAATTTTAGAAAAAAAGATTATATCAGTATGCTTTAATTACATATATATGTTATGGAGTTTGTGAATATGTAGCCTTCCTAGTTAAGGCACTCGCCTGCATCTTTTCTGCAAGTCCATTGTTCTTCTTCCGGAGATGATGATAAGACTGATGGAGTGTTGGGTGGTAGGTAATTCTTTGTTGTTCGATGACCTGTGATGGCTTGGTAGAAGAGACAATGTAGACATACTGAGATAGGCAATGGAACGGTATATTGTTTAAGTGTTTGTTATGTAGTGTGTTACAAGATGATATGCATGTAAGTTATGCATAATATCAAATATACGTTAGCCGAAAGTTTGCTTTGGTTATGGTAAGATGTGTAGTTAGAGCGGAATTAATAATGTTGGTTAATCAATAAGCAAATTATATTCATAACTGACTGTGACCAGATATGGTAAAGATATGACCAGATTGGTAAAGATAGGCAAATATTGAAAGGTTTATGGAAAGATTGGCATAATTGTAGATGGAAATGTACATTTTCACTGTATGCTTCAAAGTATATCGTGTTGTTGATGACTTTCAAGCTCGAATTAAGTCATTTTTAAATTACTTCCCATCCTTTCATACATAAAATCAACCCAAGATGTCAGTCAAGCTCGTGTGAGTAATCAGTCGAATGCAGACGAGAAACCAGTACCCTTTGGTATATGGAAACGGTTTAGTCGAGAGCTATTTTTCATATGGTGATGATGTGTAAATAGTATCATTGCGAAAATAAAAAGTAAGTGACCTTAATGGGACTCTTATCAATCCCCCTACCTGTTGTTATGTTACCCGTCCTATTAGCTCTCCAACCTACAACATTCTGGTAACTCTGGTAGTTCCACAGGGGATAGGTAAAGTGTGTGTATGTGTGTCTGTTTGTGTATGCATGGTTGTATGTGTGTGTGGATTTGTGTGTGTGTGTGTGCTTGGTGTGTATGTATGTGTGTGCTGGGTGTGTTAAACAGTCAGCCATATTGAGTTATATCAACATCAGGCTAAAACATATCAACAATCAAATTATTTAAATTTTAGAAAAAGCTTAATTTTCAAACAGATACACTCCAAGAAAGCATTAAACTCCAAGAAATTGTTACGGTTCACGAGAATATAAAAAATATTCACGTGTACGACTGGTTAAACTGTAGAAAGGAATAATGAGTAAAAGATGTTAAAGGTTAGAAAATATCAGAGTTCGAAGGTTAGGTACAAAAAATAAAAAAAATTTCAAAAACTATGTTTGGGGCTCGATCTCTGTGTCAATCCAATCACTGTTTGTCAGAGCTCCCGTCCTGTCGGCTCTCCGAGTCATGTTGCACGCCAACTGAGATTATCAGTAAAGTTGCAGGGTGCAGGGGTATAGGTGGAAGTATAAGTGTTTTGCTATTACACGATGAAATGGATTATTAGAGTAATTCGTTGCAAATAATCTCTCCAGGAGTGCTGGTGTACGTCGAAGATGCCCACAAAAATGTATTTCCAGTTTGGATTCCTTGACCTGACAGGAATAAAGGAGGAAGTGTTCTTGCTTGAAATATCCTATGGACTACATGTTTACGATTAGGCATCAGTCGCGAGCTGCCGGTTCTCGGGAATTGACGCATGTCTCTCTCTAGGTATTATGTGCATACTTGATACGTGTATAGTAAATACACGTGCAAGTGTAATACCTCCCAACCCTAATAATTATTCCAAATTCTGAAACAAAGGTATATGACAGTTGAAGTCTTGTTGTCTTGCTGAGGGGACATGTTACTTTGGTGATTGTTTAGTTGTTAATTATTCATGCGTGGAAGTGCATTCCTAGTAAATATTCATTGGATGTAATGCAATTATGGACTTGCACGATTACGTCATATACTTACCTGAATACATCATTATCTGATTACATCATACAACTGCATTCCCCCACCATTCTCGACCTTCAACAGTTGACATCGAACATGTAACACGTCAGTTGAGCAGTAGACATTAATAAAGTAAAAAGACGAACAGCGAGCATAAGTGAATATATAAGAATGCATTATCCCAGAATATTTTTAAAAATATTAAGTGTGTCGCCTGGGACTCGATATCGGTAATCCAGAAATAACATTACATTAATTGCTTTAAGCAGTACAACAAGTCAAAAATAAATTTTTGTTAGTTTCAAAATTATAATAATATTAAGTGTTCTGCCCAAGAATCGAACCCAACTCACAAATAAAATTTAGTCAAATTCGGAAATAAATTAATATTATATGCCCTGAGCAAGAATTGAACCCAAATCGTAAATAAACATTACATTAAGTATCTAGCAGCTACCCAACTCACAAATAAAATTTGGTTAAATTCGGAAATAAAATAATATTATGTGCGCTGAGCAAGAATTGAACCCAAATCCCAAATTAACATTACATTAAGTTTCCCTAGCAGCTAACCAATCTACAAATAAAAATTGGTTAAATTTGAAAATAAAATAATATTAGGTACCATTAGCAAGACTCGAACCCAAATCCGAAATTACCATTACGTTAAGTATCCCTAGCAGCTAGTCAATTCACAAATAAAATTCTATTACATGAACTGAGCCAGAATCGAACCCAAATCCAAAATTTACATCACGTTAAGCTTTCCTAGCAGCTACCCAACTTACAAATAAAATTCGGTTAAATTCGGAAATAAAATAATATTACACACCTTGAACGAGTATCGAACCCCAACCCGAAATTGACATTGCATTAAGTATCCCTAGCAACTACCCAACTTACAAATAAAGTTGAATTAAATTCGAAAATAAAATAATATAATGTGCCCTGAGCGAGAATCGAACCCAAAGCCCAAATTAACATTACTTTAAGTATCCCTAGCAGGTACCCAACTCACAAATAAAATTTGGTTAAATTCGAAAATAAGATAATATTACAAGTCCTGAGCAAGAATCGAAGCCAAATCCGAAATTAACATTACATTAAGTATCCCTAGCAGCTAACCAATTCACAAATCAAAATTTGGTGAAATTGGAAAATAAAATAATATTAAGTGGGTAAGTATGTACTTAGTGAGTCTATAACTAAGGCTGTTTTTTCGGGATTGTTAGTGTATACGTGTAAGTACGTACATTTGCATACTAGCTGTAACGTGTACTTGTCATGTACTTGTTTAAATTATTTGGACAATTCATCGCCTCTTCGTGTTAGACTGGTCGCAAATTCTGGTGGAAATATCTAAAAATATGTTACAACGGAAAAATGTGGGCAATATATTGTTACGTTACAACTTCTACGGTTATGCATTAAAGAGACACACACTATATCTTCAATGGTTTGGAAATTATGAATATATTACATAAAAGGGCTTAAATGCATAATTGACCTTGTCAGAAAGGCCTTAAGGCATAAATGACCTTACCACCATGAATATCAGGTACGATGCCTATGTTATGAATTTGATGCATAGAACTTCAATAGCTCGGAAATTATGACTACATTTACAAAAGGGCTTAAACACATAATTGGACTTGCCAGAAAGGGCTTAAGGCAGTATTGATGGATGGTCTTCCACAACCAACGACCAATCACAGCATAGGGTGAAGAGCGTAAGGGGAGCGGAGTGCCTGCAGTCTGCAGCCTCGCATCCCGGTCCACTCTCGCACACTACACACTACTGCACCCATCCCCCATCCCTATGTCATTCTAATAGACGTTTTAGAACCACCTAATTTCATTTCCACATTCCTCCATGACGGTTTAGTTAGGAGGTAAACCCTAAAGTAAAGTGGAGGGAAGTTTGGTGTGATTTTCACATCACACTGTTGCGAGTGATACAATAAATCATTAAATTCAACACCAAATAGCTACTATTCTTAAAATGATTCAGTTTGCTTGTTTCCTGCAGGAAAAATGTTCCCATTAGGTACTTCGCTGGCTCATCGCTATTGTCGCGAAACATAATTATTCCTCTGGTGATCTATTCATTATTTTCTCTAGGAAATAGAGTTATTAGGCTACGAGTAAATTAAAATATGTTGATTTGTGTGTAAATTGTTTAAAGGCTTACAACCCACTTAACATCCCAAATCTTCTCTATGAGAATTTACATAAATAAAATTTAAGGCACTGAATAACTATTAAACTTTGCCATGTGCATCGGGGAGTACCATGTGAAGCCGAATCAAAATATCTCGTGTTTATACAAGTAGCAACAATTACACGCAATAAAAGTTACTGCTACGTTTCATTTCTGATAAAAATTCGTACCAGCTCTAAATAACAATTCTGTTTTTTAGTCACAAATAAAATTGAACGAAGTACTATAATAAATCACCGCAGATAAAAGTGCTGCAGATAATAAATTTCGATTTACGTAACCACAAAAACTTACTCGAGAATGTAGTAGTAATCAGACTTACAAAACAGTTCATTACAATAAATAACATGACAAAAATTAGATCAAAAGAAGCAAAAAGTAATATGCTTCACACTTTCTGCTATAAAAAACACATCTCAATAACAAAGAAATTAGTTTTCGTGATAATATGCATGGTAAAATAACGTTAACACTGACACTGTGCACCAGTTTTAATTCCAGATGTCTTTTACATTGGCCTGAATGGAATTTAAATGAAGCCAAGAAAATTACTAGTCTTAATTTGCCACCTTCAAACCAGCGCAGCTGCTGCAGCCTGTAATATTACACCTAACTTAAACTACAGATCTATGCTGTTGTGCACAAACTTCTACGTGTGGCATGGCACTTAAAATAATAAACTTGATTTAACTGTACATAAAGTATGGCTATCCATCAACATTCTCTATTTACACAGTCTAGACGAACATATTGTTCAGTGTTAAGGAACTTGCCGGAAAAAAAAATTACATTTGAAACATAGATACGTTATTTCGTCTGTTAACATTTATTTCAGGCTGTAACATTTATTATATGATATTTACACTTATATTTCAGTGAAACAATGGTGTCAGGTTAACTGAGTGAGGTATTTACATGTCAGCGCAACGAGCTATACTGCTAAACGGTTTAGTCTGTCCGTTGTGCGTGCTGGCTGGAGTCTGTTTTGCAGGCAAGTTCCGATTAGTGCGTCCCATTCGCGTCACAATAAAAATGGTGACAGTTAAATTACATGGCAGTCTAACATGGTGGCAGCATCAAAACATCTGCCACGTGACTAATTTTACTGCTCGCATCCCATCTTCCAAGAAAGGTTGGCGGGAATTGACGACGAGTCCAAGGTGGTCACAGTTATCACAGATACAACTGAGGTTTCCCAGGTCAGTCTGAAGAGATCGCAGCGGTCGCGTAGTCACCGCAGTTACGATGCCTTGGTGGCGTAGTGGATTACCGAGCTGTAGCGGACGGATGACTTGGCCGACTGCATGGACTCGAGGATCATCTTGGAGCGCTTGCGTGGGGGCAGGATGAGTACCTCCCTGTGCGCCGTCACCAGGTCGATGGGATCGGGCGAAGAGGAAGGCACGGGACTGACGGGGTTACTGCTGGGTGGGGTCAGGATGCGCTCCACCACTTCTGTCGTCACCTGCTCCTCGGGAAGGCTGATGAGGTAGGGACCATCATCCTGCAGGTACTCGGGTGGCGGCTGCAGCGAAAACTGGTACGACGGCGATGGCTGCATGGAGGTGAGCGACTCGGGCACAGGGCACACGGCCGGCTCAGTCACCGACAGTGACTGCATGCCCCCGAGCGGACTGGCTGGCCTGTGCTGTCTTCCCATGCACCTGTAACCATCATCGTCGTCTTCCTCCGCCTGTTCACTGCAGAAGCCGGGCAGCGGGGAGAGGCTGCGTGCCTCGCGGGCTGCTGCCACAGCCGCCGCGGCTAGCAGCGCAGGGTCCACTCCCGAGGTGAGCCTGGGCTGGGGAGGAACCTGCTGCTGATAGTAGGGCGACTCGCTGGAGCGTGGGTACAGGTAGTGGCACAGCTCCCGCATCTCGGGCTGCTGCTGCTGCTGCTGTTGCTGGTGAGGCTGGCTGTGGTGAGTCTCCAGCTGAGGATTCTGCTCCTCCATCTCTCCAAACCTGGAGAACGTAGGCCGTCGCTGCTCCGAGTCACTGTCCGCTTTGTTCTCCTTGTCGCTGGCCGACGAGGCACACGATAGCTCTGCCACGGCAGTCTGTGTCTGTGGGCTGCGAGCCGATGTCACTGCTGTAGCTATGGTCGCTGCTGCAGATGGCTCTGAGTGACTCTTGATGTGTACTTCCATAGTCTTCTTGGAGGTGAACGTATCGTTGCAAATGGTGCACTTGTACACCTTCTCACCATAGTGCGCAACCTGGTGCAGCTTCAGCACGTGGTTGTAGCCAAAACTCTTGCCGCAGATGTCGCACGAGTATGGCTTCTCTCCAGTGTGTGTCCTGGTGTGCACTTTGAGCTGCTTGGAGCAGGTGAACCCTTTCGAACACACCTTACACACGTAGGGCTTCTCGCCGGTGTGAGTGCGCATGTGGATGACGAGCTGGCCGGACTGGATGAATGTCTTGGCGCATACGGCGCACTTATGGGGTCTCTCGCCGGTGTGGATGCGCATGTGTCGATGCAGCTTACCACTGTGCTCGAATGCTCGCTCGCACACGTCGCAGCGATATGGGCGCTCCTTCGTGTGGATGCGTCGGTGCACGCTGAGATTTTCCTTCACACTAAAGGACTTGGAGCAGAACTCGCACTGGTATGGTTTCTCGCCCGTGTGCGTGCGATAGTGTCGTGTCAGCCTGGCCGGCACGGCAAACGTTTTGCCGCAGATATTGCAGCGGTAGGGGTCCTCGCTGCCCGCCGTCTTCTCCTTGCCATGGGACCGCACGTGATTCTGGAACGTGTTCTTCTGCGCGAACGTTTTGCGGCAGATGGTGCACGCATACAGCTTTTCAGCGGCGGACTCCACTGCAGCGGCGTCTTCAAATGCTTGCGTAAGCGAGAAGACTGGAAGGTCAGGACTGCAGACCAGCCTTTTCACTGGTGGCTCGTCGGCACTTTCGAGCAAGGGCATCTGGGCTGAGCGGCGCTCCTCCGAGTTGAAGTAGCCGACCATCTCAGACACCCGGCTCCAGAGGTTGTCTGCAACAGCATTAATAACCATAACTCACACTAGTCTGGAGCCACATTATGCACAAACAAATGTAAAACAAGTTACTATCAGTTTGGATTTTTATCTCAGCTCAGTATATGAACTCATTCCTTAATGAAGTAATAGAAATGAGGCAGTATTATTTTAGGTTCAAGATTCTCCAGATAAAGGAAACATTAATCCACTATACTCGAATGCTACTACAAACATCGATATCACTATTTATTGGTATTGTGGAATCATAAAAGGATGGCCTGATGATGAGGAATCATAAATGGCGTATACTGTGACTACATTTAAAAGTAATGTTAAACTCAGATGCATTTTTCCAAGATGTGAATGTGAATTCACTCTGGAAGACAAGATTATGTATTATTGTGAAATGATGTGGCAGTGATCAAAACTGGTAAGCGCATATTCATTATCTTATAAATTTCAGTACCGAGCGTTCGAGACTCCAATACACAAACAACCCCAAAATGATTATGCTCACGACATGCCACAATATATGAAAGAAAATGCCATATACAATTTATTTATATTACCGTGATTGAATAAGTTCAAAAAGTGATGACAGTTTTGGACAGATGATGAGCGAAAGTATCAGATGAGCAATAAAAATAATTTATAACTGCTATATAGCTCTGGATATAACTTATAAAACAATAAGTAGACTTTTTGGAGTCACCATCACAATAATTACCTAAGGGAGACAAGGAGTTTTAAAAATATTCTAACAAACAACAGTGCATTCTTTGAAGTAGGCCCAAATAAAGTAAAAATCATAAGCACAAAATTAACATGAACAAGCATGCGTAATTCAGTCCCTCGGATATAATCATTCATGCAGATATACTCTTACATCCGCACTGTTGCAAGCAGATTTTTCTTCCAAGCTTGAAACCGATATTATGCCGTTCAAATGTTACAGTCCAAACCTTGATTCGCTCGCACTCTGCTGACTTTCAGTATACATAAAATTCAGTGTATTACCCTGAAAATTCGGTATCTGAAAGAATGATGCCCTAGCCTTTAAGTGTAACCTAGTTGGTTTCACGCTAGTTTATGATACAGGCAGTTTTGGGCAAATCCCCAAGGAAAGCATATAAGTAGCCCACCGGTTAGCTAGCAGCCATGAAATTGGGGTTCAACAAGCACCATTTAAATTTTACAACCTGTAATAACAAAATATTTTACAAAGTTTCGGACTGGCAGTAATTATTGCACAGGTGCACTAAAAGAATGCTGGAGAAAAGGAGAGCGAAGAAGAGGTTGGGATTGAGAGCAATCCGTAAAAACACCCACTGCCGGTGCGTTATCCAGCGAGTGCCCCATTCCAACCACCGGGTGTGTTTGGTTTTATAGTTAATATTAATGACTTGATTTAGATAGGTCGTGGGTTATATCCTGACCAGATGTATTTTTGGTTGGTTTTTCCGATGCTGATCGTTTGCCATACTTTTCTATTTAGATTTATACAATGCCAGTCCATTTCTTAGATTTGACTATAATCACATGCTCATGCAGATATTTAAATGTGTCTTTACTGATATGGACGTTTCTTGACACTCATGAATAATACGAGAATTTCGCAAGTTACTGTTGCATTACAATGGGATAAGCGATATTTTCTCAGCCCACTTCTTACCATATAGTAAAAACATTTTCTATAAATAATTAGAAGGATCCAAGGAAATTTAATCATTGACTACTCACATATAACATGTAGTTACAAGTGTTTTCTTTAAAAAAAAAAATACACATACTTCTTTCAGTAAATTTAAGCAACTGATGTCCCGCCTTAAACGCAATAGGAAGAAATTATCTGGAAGTGCATGTAAATTCAGAGACGTTTCGAGACGAAAGCAATGAGCGGTCGTTAAAAACGTAAAAAGCTTCCCTAGCCGAAAAACGTAGACGTGCAGATGGTAACCACAATTTTCTTGTCGTCGGATGATCCAAACAGATGGCGGAAGTAATGTGGACATCGATGCACACCTCCCAAACCAGAACAGCAACTCAGCATCCCGTCAATAAAGCTGCACCAAGCGCAATGCATAGATCATGCGATACGCACGCGTGTCTCGCATCGTGGCATGAGGGAGGGCGCGGGTTCAATGAAGACGGTGTAGTTTACATCCACAGCCTAGTCTAGGTAATTCCACTGTTGTGGAAACGTTTTGGCGGCTCTTAACAACGAAGAGGTCTTGAGGAGCGATGAGGTTGAAGCGAGGAATGTAAAGGCAGGGGAAACGGGGAACCCGTTGACCAGCGGTATCATCCGACACGATTCCCACGTACGAAACCGGCAAGTACCACGCCGGGAATCGAACCCGGTTCGCCTTGGTGGACGCTAGTGCTCTAGCCACTTCACTACCGAGGCCCCAAATCCCAATGTAGTTCTTCAATATACACCCCACACTTCCCAACTCAGGTGTACATAAAACGAATGAGAAACATTCTATACCATGTTTCTGGCCTAAAGCAAGATGAGTGAATCGAGAGGAGGGTGGTGCTAAATGGAGACGGCTATCCTACCTCACTGACTCACTATCGTTCCCGGCCGGCCTGGAGAATGTGTGAGACCTGACATAGGGATGGAGCGACGGCGCAATGTACATGAGGGACGAAATTGGAGCATGCAGATAAACACGATTATTCCCCACACCACACGACAGAGTACACCAAATTATTCACATGAAAAAAAACCCTTCTGGAAAGTTTCCACACCATCGATTCCTAAGGCACCTCAGCGGAGAGAAGGTGATTATTCCCCACACCACACGACAGAGTACACCAAATTATTCACATGAAAAAAAACCCTTCTGGAAAGTTTCCACACCATCGATTCCTAAGGCACCTCAGCGGAGAGAAGGTAGTGACCAGCCAACATTAGATCACACGTAAAAAAGAATAAAGTTTATCATTACAAAAAGCTTAATTCATACAAATTCGTAACTTGGAGAGGGGAAAATTGAAGTGAAGAGATTTGGCGGCTGTTAACAGCGAGGTCTTGAGAGCCGATGAGGGTGCTTGAGGTGAGTATTCAGTAGCGCCGGAATGAAGGGGCGGGAGAAATGGGAGACTCCCGAAGAAAACCCACCGACCAGCGCCATCGTCCGATACGATGCCCAATTGCGAAAATCCGGTGACCCGGCCGGGGATTGAAACCAGTTCGCCATGGTGGGAGGTAAGCAGGCTAACCGCTCAGCCTCCGCGGCCCTGAGGGAAAAATAACGGAATGAAATCACAGCACCTTTATTTTACCAATGAGACTACACTGTTTCGGTTATCCGGTTGCTGCTAGTGCCAAACCTTAAACAGAGAAAATACGTAACGTGCTTGCCTGTGCTGTAAACAAACATTTATGTGTTTTTTTTTTTTTTTTTTTTTTCCCCAATTTGAATAAAATAATGGAAATATAAAGTGTTGTTAACACGACGCCTGGAACCCTGTTTAAAATGAAGCTTAAAAACGATTTATCCTAAAAAATCAGTAATCAGCCTAACTGGCAACCCTAATCCGTGCACAAGTCTGACGTATGGTTACATTGCTTGTGGGTTTCTTGGAGAACTATTGTTTCCCAGTTCTCTGTAATTTAATTCCAGCCCTGTCGCTTTGATGGGCATTACGTTGCAACACGCGAAATGTTTATCTTGCGAAAGAGTATCCCCGGTCGGTGGGATAATTGTCCACTGGTAACGTCATAGTCCGTTGCTAGAAAGTGCGTATACTGGCGCCAGGAATAATAAAATAATGCATCTTTTGAGATCCGGTGTTTAATGTACAGCATGTATAACCCCGAACGAAGAATTTATCATTTTGGTGTTATGAATTTGTGTCCTGGATAGACTTTTAAACTGTCCTCATAAAACCGTGATTTATTTAGAGAAGGGTTGTAAATAGTGACTCGAGAAGAATAGGAAATAAATAAATTATTTAATGTTGTAGCTATTTTTTTTTTTTTTTTTACAAGTGATAAGTGTAGATATAAATAAGACCTCTCTCTTAACCAGCTAACCAAAAGCCGGTTTCCCTGATTACAAACCTTACATGGCGGCAACCACTATAATACACAATATAAGCGTAGCACGGAGGGTACTTTCACAAGAATGAAGCCGCACAATTCGATTATATAAAAAAGAATTAGTGATGTGAGTAATATGACATTCACTACTTGCAACAGGGCAGTCACTTTACTTTTCATGCGTCATATCTTATTGAACATTAGCAATTTTATTGCAACCACTGACGCTGATCCTGCAGAGGGGAAGGGGCGCATTCCCCTACCCCTCTGCATTAAAATATATCCTGACTGATAGAATGTATTTAGTATAAGACAGCTAGAAACGTGCATTCTAGACCAAGCTTGTCAATAACATCCCCCCCCGAGGGGAGGGGCATGGCGAATCTTTTAATCTCTGGTGAGATATATGATTCAAATACACTCTGCTACCGTCCACTCCCACCCGCACAAATATCGAAGACCATGATATATTAACAGATCGTGGCTTACTAACGCCTCCACTTTACACAAGTACGCGAATATCAGCTAACGATACACATTTAAATGTCTTCCCCAAAATCCGCACTCAGGAGTACTTGCACTGTGCGCTATCTACACAACGGAGGTGATATACGGGCCACCCGCCCTCGTATTCTGGCGCTACTTCATACTCACCTCGCTTCACCCTCATAGGCTCTCAATCTCAACACTTCGCTGTTAAGAGCCGCCAAAAGCTCTCTACATTAAAATGAATTTGTGCCTACGTTAGTAAATATTTGAAATCATTTCTATAAATGTAAGTAAGAAAATTTATACAATTTAGTGGTTACGAAAATTTACAATAATTAGTAAAGATTTGCAGTGATGGAAATAATTTTTACTTTAAACTTGATTAAAATGCAAAATGTTGACCGCGACGTCACGTAGCCCTACGAATGAAGTTAACACTAAAGTCCCATGTCACCACGGTATTGCAAATTTGATTTCCGATGGGTTTTCAGTAGCTGCCAACCTCTCAACACGGAGACCTAAGCTAGACATTCAGCATATTCAAGTATGGATTTCGAGAGGTGGATCGCGCTATTCCCCGCACTCCTACGTTTTGTAGTTTCTCAGTCTTAGGTCCTTACTTCATTTTAGCAACGAAACCCAACTAATGCCCTAGGTTATACCCCCCCCCCCCCCATTTGCTTAACATTCGACCTTTAGGCGAAAAACGAAAATAACTGGCCGCTAATTCCATCTGCATTTCTCCAAAGAGAACGGGCTGGTGCATCAAAAATTCGCAGTTGATCACACTTTTGGACATAAGGTTCACGGAATAAAATACTCTTTCTTAATTGCAGATCTATGTGTACATGCTATTTGTATCCTTCGCAAATGGGATAAATTTTCCTCTGAAGTTTGTAATTAAGTAAACAATCTTTAAACCGATACTAAGTTGTAGCTGTTCCCCACAAAGGGCGTAACAACTGAAGGGGATAACTGAAATCGGAAACCTAACCGATGTACTGAAACAGAACTTAATGATAAATGAGAATACTACAACTGCGAACAAGGAGGCGACCTTCGAAATTCTAAGTGTATTACTACGCTAGTAGTATAGGAAAGGGGAGGGTGGGACAAGTGACGCCTGACGCTGCAGCTCTGGAGCCAGGCGGCCATCTTGGATGACGTCGGAGCCGCCATTTTGGCAGTCAGTACGCCGGAATTTCCCTTTTTCCCCTCGGAATGTGCATTTTCCCCTCAGAATGTGCCTTTTTTCCTTCGGATTTCCCTTTTTTCCCTCCGAATTTCCCTTTTACTTGAATTGCACATTTCATCCGAAATTTTTCACATTGCGGATGATTGCACCAGAAATTGCGATAACTCCATCCGGATTGAGCAATTATTCCTAGCGGCCATCTTGTAAGCCAGTGCACTGCCTCATCCTTTTCTTGCATTCCGTCTCGAATCTTCCTGATAGCTCATTCATCTCCAACGGCATCCATATTGGATTTCACTTCTGAGGGTTTACTCGGTCTCCTCCAAAGTTTTGATTCTTTCGCATTCCACTTTCTCTCTCTCTCTTCCTCTCCTTCTCTCTCATTCTTGGAGGAGTTTTCTCATATTCCTTCCGTCGTCCTCGTCCATCTCGTTTGTCGTCTGCTGGCGTCGGACATTTTGTTATGTCATCGTCCGCTGGTTGCGACCATCGTCTGCTGGATAGGCGGCCATTTTTTATTCTCGCACTCGCCACCAAACTGAAGTTGCACTGATGGCAGCTAGGAGCGCTGGCGGTCATCTTGTGTTAACTAATCGACTGCCAGGAGTGCTAGTAATTTATTTTAAGTGTGTGAACTCAAAAAATGCCTGAGTCGCATGGTTTTTGTTCCGGCGACCCTTGGATCGCCAGTCCGGTGTGCTAACTACAAGACTACCATCGTATGTGAACCGATAGCAGTTGAAATAAGGCAGATACGAGAGTGCGCATTCGTCGGACAGACTTGTAATCGCGAAAAAAACTATTCGTCTGGCACCCATCTTGTTTATCGCTGTCTGCTGGAGGCACCCATCTTGATCTACTTATAAGCATAGTTGGCTGTGGAATTTAGGACTGGAGGACAGCCCGACCGCCATCTTGGATAATATCACAGGCAGTAAATTACCTATGACTACTTATAAGCATAGATGGCTGTGAAATTGGGGCTGAAGATTGGAGGGCAGCCCGACCGCCATCTTGGATGATGCCATAGACGGGAAATTGCTTATATGTCTACTTATAAGCATAGTTAGTTGTACAGTCCGAACTTTTTAAGATAAAGTTGCCAAATTCATAACATAGACATCACCCCAGACGACGAGAATGGTCGCGAGGTTAGGTATGCTCTATGTATGCTTATATGCATAGTTGGCTGTAATTTCCGAACCATTTAGATATACTTGCCAAATTCAAGTCATCACCCGAGATAGCGAGAAGGGCCGTGGGTTGAAGTATGTCATATGTCTACTTATAAGCATAGTTGGCTGTAATTCCCGAACCATTTAAAATACAGACATTAAACTCATAACATAGTCATCACTGGAGATGGTGGGAAGAGTCGTAGGGTCAAGTATGTCATGTCTACATATAAGCATAGTTGGCTGTAATCTCCGAACTGTTTAAGATATAGTTGCCAAATTCATAACATATGCATCAACATCATCATTGAAAAGAGTTGCAGTGCCAAGTATGTCCTGTCTACTTATAAACATAGTTGGCTGTTATTTCCAAACCGTTTAAGATATATCTACCAAATTCATAACATACACATAACCCCCATCAACGAAAATGGTCGCGGTGCCAAGTATATCCTAAGCGCACTTATAAGTATAGTTGGCTGTAATATCTGAACCACTTAAGATATAATAGCCAAATTCGTAACATAGACATCATCTACAATAACGAGAAAGATTGCAAAGTCAAGTATGTCCTTAGAGCACTTATAAGCGTAGTGTGCTGTTATTTCCGAATAGTTTAGGATACACACTATAAATTCATAACATAGGCATCAGCACAAACTTCGAAAAAGTACGTGGAGGACAAGTATGACCTAAGCACACTTATGAGCATAGTTAGCTATAATTTCCTAGCCATTTAAGATATATACAATGACTGGTAGAAATGTAAGTATATCACAAACAACAATTAACACACTGTATATATTATGAGCATCGAGTGCTGTACATTATATCAGGTGAAAAAATTGCCATTGTGAAGTGCGGAAACGATAAGGTCATCACTACTATACACCGATGCAAAACAGATATAAAAACATAATGTAAAGGAAACAAATTATAAGCATTTACCATCCATCACATACGCCGAGCGTTGTACGATGTGTTAGATGGTGCTAAGCAAGACCGGGCAGTCCCTGACTAGTATTATAGAATAGCAAACGACTTCCCTACGAACTGAGTGAAACGAAACCGATAAATTCAGAGTACAACTAACACTAGCAGCAGAACATGTCCGACCCGGCCGTCGTTGCGCGATCAAATAACATAGTGAGATTATTTGTAAGGCAGCCCAAGGGGACGACTGACAGCGCAGGCACAATTCACGCCTCGCCAAGTCGAAGGGATGGTACAGAACACTAGGCGAGAGAGATGTGTCAGATTCCAGGGTGGCAGACCAGTCATGTCACACAAGTACTTCCCTTTACGACAGGAATTCAGTACAAGATAACAATTTATTTCGTTGAAACATTATCTATACATGTACATGGAGCCACCGAATTTTGGGCGGAGATACCTAGAACATTATTGCCGATGTTACCTGCTTCTTTAGCTCAAGCACCTACATCTCCAACAGGTCTGTTCAAGTCTTTTCCTGAATCACTACGTCATTATCAGTATCACTTTTGTGATGAGACATTTACTTTCGGCCAAAATGTACGGCAACTTGAGCGCATTAATTGTGCCAAAAATCCCTGTTGCATGTCATATTTATAAACAAGTGCGGTAAGCAGTTCAGCAGTAGCGAACATTTACTTAGACATGCAAAGCCCTGTAAAGGTGAAGTGCATTTCTTATCAATACCTCGGTAGCAGGTTAGCTACAACCAGGTCTCTTGTGACTTCGGTACATATCCTCAAAAGTGTAGTTTCCAACATAAACTGCCCTGCACTGTGTGTCAGTGTAAAAAATGTCACGATATTTTCGCACAAGGACAACACATGTGTGAATAGCGAGATGCATAAAAGACTATAACCTACAACAATGTTGTATATATTGAGATGCACATATATTGAAAAATATTGCAATTGTTTGAGGGTATGAACGACTGTAATAAATTAATTGAATAAAAGATTGCCTATGATCAACATTGTGTTTTAATCACGTTTACCTAATTTGCCAGTATATTATTAAAATTTAAAAGGCACAGAAATAAAATCAATTTAATTTAAAAGTATTCTATAAATTATTGCTGTACTATATGTATGTTCATATAATTAAATAATTTTTTTTCAATTGAACTTTAAATTTTTAATAAAAAATATAGATTTAATAAATTATGAAGGTAGTCAAAGTCCCGCATCATGCATATAGGTATACTGCTAATTGAAAAATATTGTTTAATAGAAATGAAAATTACATATTTTTCCTATGTCTATAAATATGAGTGCTGACAGCTTACCTGGTGGCTGAATCGAGAAATTAACACCACTTATATGTTGAAAATAGAATCAAACATAGAGGGCGCCGACAGCACAACCTATTCTTTAAAAACATAAATACTACTGCCGCCTGGTGGCGATATCTATTATTAATACACTAGCGCCACTTAGGTGTTGAAAGATGTGATGATGACAGTCGAACGAAGTGAGAACCAAACTCCAGCAATGTATATACAAATGACAAGAGAAAAACCAAGTTGGCATACTCCAGCAATGTATAAACTAATGGCAAACGAGAATATCTAAGATGGCGACCTCCGGCAATGTATAAACAAATAACAGATGAAAAAACCCAAGATGGCGGAGTGAGTATAGATAAGGGGTTTAGTTTAATTTTTTTGATTAATTAATAATTGTTATAATAATTTCTAAAATAAATTAAAAAAATTTTTTTTTTATATTTAGGTTTATTAGGAATTTTTTTTGGAATATATATTTTAATTTTTATTTCTGGGTTTTCAAGGTCATTCTAGGTCAAGGGATCGAGGTCAGGGTCACCTGCACCAAATATGGCAGTAGTAGTCAGTAACATAATATGCTCGCTGACTTTTATGAATTTTTTAGGGAAAGGGGAAATTTTTAAGAAAAAAGGGAAATTTTTAGAGAAAAACAGCCACCGGGAATTAAAATTTTTAAATATTTTTTTATAAGGTAAAATTTCAACGGTCAAAGGTTACTGGCTTCCAATATAGCTGCTGGGCTATCGGAATGACAGATAATGAACATCTCCGAGTTCTGATCCCCTATCCCCTTGGCCGAAAGTCGGTCAAATCCTTCTACTATAAGCTAGCAATTTCATTTCGTAATTCTGAATAAACTGATGGTGAGTAAACAGCCCAAAGGCGCTGTGATGGAAACCATGTCATTAAGATGATTGCGCAGTGGTTTGCCGCAGCCAGACCCACCTACCACTTGAAAAATTCGAAGGGTCGGTGTCGGGAAATGAGCCAGGATACCTCGAGCGGGAAAGACCACAATGGTACCCACTGCACCATGGAGGCAGTCCTTAAATAATTACATAATTAAACTATATACATATACATATATGAAGGTAAGTTGCAACGTATTACAAGGCGTTATGGAACAGAAACTGCAAAAAAAAAAAAAAAAAAAAAAAAAAAAAAAAAAAAAAAAAAATTGTTATATGACTTAGGGCCACACCACACTGACTGCCCCAATATAAATAGTTATTAATTAAATCCTTACTCAGCAAATAATTTTTCTGATTTTAATCATTAATTCAGTTCCAGAGTGTTTAATAATGATGCAAGAAACTGGTGGCGAAATACAAACAGATCTGCTAGAAGACCGGAAATACATGTTCATTTCCAAGGTGGAATTGGCGAAAGCCTAAAAATGACTGGGTAAAAAAAATTGTGTTTCCCCCCAGCACAGACGCGTATATGACAATGGCATTTATCAACTCCAGCCAGCAAAAAAAAAAGAATCCTTCGACCAAAATTACAAAAAATAAAACACCGTGAGATTGGTCACTTTGTTGTCTCTGGGATAACGAAAAATTCAATGTGTTAAATAAATTCAATTTCATATACGTGTGAGGTATCAAAAAATTCTAGGCCAAAAAATAAGTAAATAAAAAAAACACAAGCTTACTTGACGACATTGTTTTACCAAACATTCTACACTAACTTTGAATTCAATTTCTTTAAATGAAAACTAAAAATATTGACTAGAAAATACAACTTCTTTTATTGTAATTTTAAAAGCACCCGACAACAAGATGTAAAGACTGTTCACGGTTACATCCAATTTTTCTGAAGCTCTGCCGAAGTTCCAGGATATTCCTCCGCCTCATGTTATCAAAGCCTAACCAAGCATAATAATTACACCAAAAGGACAAAGCACCTGATTCGTACGTACTCACTGTAATATTATTTTGTATAACAGCTATTTCTTACTAAGCGTTACCAACACACCTTTTTTCATTGTTTTTATTCGTATTAATTATAAATTAAATATTATAATTTATAGATATGATACAGTTAAAAGTTCAATTTCAGTAAAAACAAGCTACTTTTATGTAAACACATGTATAAAACGCATCATTCACAGGGTGATTTTTCAAAAATTTGATTTTAAAAGTATGAAGAAACAGCGAATAGACTTTAAAATTGTATCCGATGTATCTGCTTCCTGCGTCATTTGATTACCTCTACTTCTGGGTAACAATTATAGTAATTCTGTAGATAGCAAGCGAGTTCTGTTCTGCGGTAGCATACCTAATTCGCATCCGAGACGTCGTGGGTTCGATCCTGACCAAATGTAATAAGGATGTTTTTTGACCACGTTTCTCATCCCCATTCCATTCAAATGCAATTATAGGCTATTAATGGTAAAGTGAGCACTTTTGAAAGCCCTCTCATTTGGAACGATAGTCAATAAATATGTTTTATGTTAGCCTTAGACATTTACTTCAAAGTGCGGTGGAATATAAACACTGTGTTTATTACTTACATGGCTATGTTAAAGGATAAAAATAGCTGAAAGAAAAAAAGTAAAAAGGGCCTCAAGAGTTCTCACTTTACCGTGAATAGCCTATACTTAAATTACTTAGTAAATTCTTTTGAAGTACCTTAACAATTACTTTTTCATTAGTTCCAGTTCTCAGAAAGAAACGATTACTATTGCCGTCACTATTGCACATTATACAGTTGGCTGAACGATGTGCGGTGAACAATTTGGACCAAGTTAACACATGCTTTGTAAGCTATACACATTTACTGTTGGAAAGAGCGCAAACGACTCTATTTTGAAAATGTTTAAAGCATCGTTAAATACTTCCGGTAATATTCTCACAAATATTGGGTTGAATATACAAATTATCTTTGAAAGTGTCCCTTCATAGTATTCTCGGATACAGTTCTTACTAAAAGTGTTTATTATATTTCACTTTACATAATGCACAGTCTCAAACCATAGGTACCCTACCATTGGGTTGCGAACCTTT
The DNA here is from genome assembly GCA_029891345.1 of Dryococelus australis. NCBI lineage: Eukaryota > Metazoa > Arthropoda > Insecta > Phasmatodea > Phasmatidae > Dryococelus > Dryococelus australis. Next base: position 149,072,337 of record CM056996.1, read on the forward strand.
TGTGAGGAGATACATTCATTGAGTCGAAGTTGCTAACATAATTAATAAGGCTGTTCACCATAAAGTGAGCACTTTACAAATGAACCACAGAAAAATGTCACTGTCCCGGCATGCATATATTTTAACAGGGCGCACTGAGTGACATTCGTCGGGGAAAGTTTGTAACGATGGAAGGAAAGTAGTTCCATATCTTAATGTCGAATAAAAAAGGTTAGTTAACAATTTGAGATCATTTAAAATTATTTATTCCGCTTTCTGTTGTTTTTAATGCATCGAAGTGTAAAAATTAGCAGATTTTTAAATTATTTACTTTCTAAATAATTGCCCAGTTTAATTTGACCAACGCACGAATAAAGTGATGAGGCCCATGGCAATGTTAATTTTACATAAGGCGGAAGAATACACAACGTGTATACACAAGTAGATCTTTAGCAGTGCTTTCAAAAGTACTCATTTTACCGTGAACAAGCTATACCAACATTTTAATACAACTTTTCTCCATCATTCCACCTAACTAGCTTTACTTGCATTTTAATAGAAAGATATATTTAACAGGTAAATAATTACAGAGAAACGAAAAGCAATATGTTATTACTTTACACCTGAACAGTAATAGCAAACTGACTATCAAAAAAATGTTAGTTTCCCAAACGAAAGGTTAATAACCTTTGCAGTGGAAGGAATGGGGTCGGTGGCCATTTTGAAAACCCAGCAGGTAACGCCATCTAGCACACAGAAGAAAATTAAATGCATGTGGATCGCAAAAATAATTAGTCGTTATGAAACAAACATATTGACGTCACATCCCCAGTAAAATAAGGCACTGAATCAGCTTATGAATACAATAAAAAATGTTACTCCTAAACACAGATGCACTAACGGAAAAATAATGAATTTACGCACAGCGATAATGACTCGCACCGAAGCTGCTAGGTAGCGCCACCTGTTGGGTTACCAATATGGCGGAGATTAACTCTCCAATTTTTGAATCCTTGCAATAAACCACTGAAATTGTTAACTCGACGAAACATGCCATAAAGTCCTATCAGATAACTATCTACGAAAAAAATAAAAGCTTATCCTGCATTCATCGGGGGTGTTTGTCCAATGCATTCTTAACGTAATGACTCGCAACAAAACGTAATTGCAAGAATAACGTCCTTATGAATCTACTTTCTAATTGTAAGCGTTTTCACAGAATTATCACAAACAAAATAATAACAGTAATCACCCAAGTTATTCAGAATAAAGTGACATAACTTAAGCATTGACAACTACCAGTTATAAAATATCGCTCCGAATGCATTAAGGCGTCAAATTGTTGATGGTCTTATCAGAAATAAATAAAGTAGCTTTAAATTTCCGAGTTTCACTAGCTGCAATTTAGCTCCAAAGCCGCTTTTGCGATCTGGGCACTGAAAACATATCACGTTAAATACACACGTGCTACACCTGTGCCTAAATTCCCTATTTTAGCTTCAGCAACTTCCTGAAATAGCTATACTTCAGGTACGCCTTGTAAGATCTCAAGTCAAACTGCTAGTCCTCTGGAATGAATCAAATTTCACACAACTGCGAAATGCAGAATGGGATTTGTATTCTGCTGGCGGTATCCATAAGCCGTTATAAAATGGGATCGTGGTCCAGTTCAGTTCACCGCACTTCATCACTAAGCATTAGCACAGAAGTAGATTATAGATTAAACATTTTACAGGTTGAGAGAAAAAATACGGACCGACCGTGTTTACTGCAATACATCAGCTGGGATATTCGCAGCAGCAGCAGGAGAGCGATATCTTTTCAAATTTGTGATTAGCGCGCTGCGAAGCAATCGAGGCGGGGCACGCTGAACCACTGGGTGTAGCGTATACATCAGGACATCACACTAACTCCGCTATAGACGGTGATCGTAACTTACACAACTGGCCATATGCTTGAAGCAAGTTTGAAAACACAGCTGGGGTCCTCGGTGGTCGTGCATCCCAAGGCACCACGCCGCACTAATGAACCCTATCACAACTCTGAACAACGAGACGGTGTTTCGAAGCGCACAGTACATCTGATGGCCTACGTCTTATTTAGTCTTTTATTGCAAAACCTAGCGGCGATAACACCAACTTTAACTTTAAAATGCAATACATATGTTTTCCTCTTCATCTGGTGTGACTACCGAGGGACCGTGTTTGCAACGACCCGTCGGCTGCTACTTCCCAGTCGAGGAGGAAACTCCTACTTCCTCATGACGACACAACTTTCTGCTGCGCCGCACTTACCACACTTGATAACAGGCAGCCTCGGCCGTCGTCACTACACTCTTCAGCTCTCTAGTGATTCCCCAGACTTACACAGGCCTGCCTGGCCTACGTACGAGTCCTTAATTTAACTACCTCAGACCTCTCGTGTGCATACACAAAATTTTTAATAAAACATATTAATACCTTGCATGAAAATTTGCTCACACATCACGATGAACATAATGGCTAACATTTGAAATTTTGGATTAAAAATAAATCCGACGGTTACTCCGCGGTCGAGATTTTAACCACTGTTAACTTAATGGCACGGCACTAAACAAGCCAAGACACGAATTAAAAAAAAGCATACACAACTGAGCAGTACTATCTTCAAAGTTTCGGGGGAGAAGATGGATAAATTTTTTTCCCAAATTTCTGATACTTCACTTCTGCGTGCAGCAACGTGATCGGTTCAACATTCGCCACATGCCCATAACCACACGTGCCACACATCAAAACACAACGTTAAACACAAGCATAACAAACACAAGAACGTGAACATAAACACTAAAAAAAGTAAATAAATGAACTAATTTGCGAACAGAGCATATTTGCGTTTGTTACACGTTAGTGACAATTAAAATTTTTTAAAATCTGAAACCAGCAAATGAATTTCCGTGAAAAAAATATAACTTATTCGTGGAAATTCAGTTGCCAATTCCCTTTTTATAATAATCCTATTACTTCGTGTATTCTTACCAGGCATGGTATTGGGCTTATACGCCAGTAAAATACTCTTAATCCACTCCTTTTGAGTTTTCTCCCAAATATCCTCCATAGCGTTCGCTCAGTCTGAACCAAACATATATAAATAAAAACAAAATTTAAACGAGGAACCAAAAAAAACGCAACGTGTTCTAATAACGAAAGAAACAGACGGCCACCGAAGAGTACATAAAGAGAGACAGTGGTACCAAGCTGCGGAGATGACATCCGACAGTGATGCCGGCGGAACTCGAACTGAATGAGACGGTGACTACGCCAACTGCTGTTGATTGCGGCGTGGTATTTACTTCCCCCACCACCACGACCCAGCGTTAGTGTCGGGGTCCCGGGACCCACTGCGGCCCAAGTCGGCACGTGGCAAGGTATAGGACCTCTCGTAGGCCAACACTAGAGGGGGAGGGGCCATCCCCCCACCATAACCATCCCCTTTCCCCCCTGGCCTAGGGCTCATGCGCACGCTACGAGAGTTACGCAAACGCGTCAAGGAATGGTTGCAAGGGGGGGAAAATGCGGGTGGGGGTATCGGACGCACAAAGTTTTTAAGGGAAGTGATGCTGCTTCGCCCATTTACAGTGACGTCAGAGCGGGGCACTCGCCCGCCGCAGTTTGAAACGGGGAGCGCGCGCGAGCGAGCCGAGTGTCGCCGAACATAGCCGAAGTGTGCGCTCGGCTGGAGCTCAGCTCCACGTGGCGCGGAGCTCTCGCTGGCTTGCCTTGAGGAAGGTCAGTCCGCGCTGCCACCGCTACCCACGGCCACTGCCTCGGCACGTGTGCGTTTCCAGGGAGGGACACGTGTCCTGCCTGGGAAGGTCGGCACCACAAGAGAAACTCGAAACGCTCGATGATCAGAGGCCAACTCGCTTCCTCGCCGCACCAGTCCATGAGTTAGGATATGGTGGCTAGAAAGCCTCTCCATGGCAGGCGCCTGCATTACGCTGCGCCACCCGAACTCTGTACCAATATTTCTTTTGGAACAGAGAAAAACATTTTGGAAATTTTGAAAAAACTAATACGAATTCATTACTCGAAACGTCAAGTTAGAACTCCTCCTTAGAAAAAAAGGACTAATTATAACGTACGAAAATTGCACAGACACTCCAATTTTAAGGTGGATGTGAATTCAACCGAAAATTTCGCTGCAAGGTTGACCACGAAAAGATAAAGCGAAAGCATGCATTTGAATTGTGGTCTTCTGAGATATTATTTTGCCTTCGAAGGTGGATATGAATTTTTTTTACAATTACAACATAAATATGGAAGACTTACGTGCCAGGATAATCTATTATTGAACAAAAGTCTCTAAAAATACAGAGAAACCCGTGTAGCCAAAATTGAGAGAGAATTCCACTAAGCTATAAGTAAAAATCCACCAGAATCCACTAGATTATGAAAAACTTCATAATCAACCTTCGTATAGTGACAGTATACCCATATTTTGTTTCAACTTAGTAGTTTAACTTCATTATTTTTTAAAACTAATTTTCTGTTTGTGTTACGTATTCTCAGGTGAAAAAAAAAAGCTAGAAATAAACAGCAACGGCCAAAGTAAGTATTCTTATAATGAACTGCCACCATTTCATGAAAAACTCTAAAAATGCTTGAAATATTTCCCACTTCAGCATATACACATTTTAATAAAAGCTTTGGACTCTTCGCGTAGTAATATACAGATTTCCTTCCCGAAATCTGTTCCATCATATTCCACGGACAGTTTAAAAAAAAATCCACTAGATTATCCATTGCCAGTGGGTAACAATTTTGCCCATTAGGTAGGAATTAAAATTCACCAATTACAGTATAAAATCGAGTTAGCAATACTTGTGAAACCTGTTATTGCCATCAAATTATCACATGGAAATCAAGGTTATCCCCGTCATTTTGCATTATATTGCAACGCAGAAACCTAACAGGTGTTTTGAGGTCGGATTATTAACAAACGTGTCAAATTAATGAGAACGGTAACTTTGTGACATAAGTATTAGCCCCACGGTTTGATAAATTCATAAATTAATAAATATTACAATACCTACGGTAGGCAACACGCATGTCACAATTATGCGGGAGTTTTAGTGCTGGGTGTCAATTCCGAATGTTACTGAGAAATGTTTTAAAGGATGATCAATTTGAAACCGTTAGAAACAAAAACAAAACCACACACACACACACACACACACACACACACAATTGTCTGGCTGGACGTGCGGCTAGGTGAGTGAAGCGTGAAGAGATTTGGACGACCCTTAACATCGAGGTCTTGAGAGCCGATGAGGGTGATTGAGGTGAGTATGGAGCAGCACCGGAATGAAAGGGCGGGGGAAACGAGAGATCTCCGAGAAAACCCGCTGACCAAGTGCGTATAGGTGTTGGGGCAAGTAGTTCGGCGGCTGTGTTAACTGCAGTTTGCAACACTTTCTCACCAACAAAATGTCAAACTTATGTCGGAGGGAACAACTATTTTGAGTGCACGGAAAGTGCACTCAAAGTATTTAATGCGTCAAATCACCCACATGTAAAGAAGTGCGTATGACGCTTACAATTTTGAGCCCAGTGAATTTTCGGAAGTTGTTAAACTTTTTAAATGACTTGTAAGTCGTTATTAGGCAAAGACAACTCTAGTAAATGTAAATATGATGTGCACTTTTGGTTGAGAGCACATGAAAGTAAAAACTTGAAATTTGGAAGTTTGTTAAAACAAATGGATGAATACTTGAATTTTGCCACTAGGGAAATGTTTTTCCAGTCAGTGTGAGGTGACATTTAGGACGAGAGTATTTTTAGAGTTGCAACTGTATAATTGTGGGGTGCTGTCATGTGCTGATTTGTTATTTGAACTACGTTCAGTATACACAGCGGGCTATCTAGAAACAGTGGGTCGCAACTAACGAGACGAACATTTCTCCATCAAAGTAAACATGCAGTGAGTTCATTGACTCACTTTCAGAAAAGAAAATTCTGTTCCGAAAAGATGCAATTTTGTTGTTAAGAGTTCCATTACAATATAAATAAAAATGGTAGGTAGTCTATTAAAACCGCATTTTGTTGCCCATACACAAATTTGGTTACTGAAACATTGATGTGGTCTTCGAAAACTGTCAAAGTCAGCAAAGATCGCTGTTTGAGATATTTCAGAATTTACTATAGGGTTTAATACAGCAGTCTATTCACAAAATATACAGCATTGTCGCTATAGTTGAAAGCCTGTGAGGCTTACCTCCCAGAGTAACAGATTTGGAGAGCCAGCTTGGAGAGCACATTGCATATAGCGAGATGAGGTGAAGGCGGAACAGTGGCAGATTTAAGAACGGGAAGGAAAATGTGGTACCCCGGGATAAACCCTAGCTGTACTACCCACGTGACAATTCGCCGCCAAAAACGTTTCCGGCCTGCCGAAGCCTGACAGTAGTCGCTGGATTAGTTATTTAATTTAAATTAACACTACAGAGTAATATTAAAATAAATAACTAATTCAAATTCAATATTTGCACCCACTTAAATTCTAAAAACCAGAAAATATAAACGCCAGTGCCATTATTAAAACTTTGTCACACTATATGGTAGCGTGAACATGTAGCTAATGACTGCTGTGAAGTAACACACATGTTACGTCTTCTAGAAGATAGATTACTTCCGCATTAGGGCCAATGGCGACACTTGGTTTTGTGAGCTGACGAAGACAGGTGTGAGTCGTTCAAGATAAACTGAGCACTTCTGAACGCCTTGTTCAAGATCTATTTGTATGTCGATTGTGTATACTTACACCAACCATATGCTTAGTTAACATTGTCATGGGTCTGATCACTTTATTTAGACGTCGATCAAGTGAAACTGTGAAATTATTAGAAAATTAAATGTTTTACAGATTTGCTGATTCTTACATTCATAAAAATAAAAAACAAAAAAATTGCAATATTGACACATGTTTCATTCAACGCCAAGACATGGAACTACATCCCTTCCGTCGTCGTTACCAACCTAACTGGGCGCGAGTTAGCCAATATGCCCGTTACAAACATATGCAGGTAGGGATATTGACACTTTTCAAAGGTTGGTTTCAAAAGTGCTCAATTAACGTGAACAACCTATAGTAGACATCTCCTCACTGGGAAGTGTCATATTATGGGAAACGATTATCTGTAATGCTCTAGGAACAGAAAGACACTGATGGAACATTTCAGAATGCAAACGCGATATGTAACTGTAGTTTCTCTGATGAGTGCGACTCTCATCTCCAGGCAGGCATATCAAGACCGCCCGCCGTGGAGGCAGCTACCATACATCAAACTTCGTCATGGTGGAGAGGAAAATCACTGATTTCATCAAGGCGATCCGGGTTAAATCCCCGGCCAGGTACCCAGATTTTCACATGTGGTAATCGTGCCGGACGATGCCGTTGGTCGGTGGGTTTTCTCGGGGATCTCGCGTTCCCCCCGCCCCTTCATTTCGGCGCTGTTCCACACTCACCTCAATCGCCCTCTTCGGTTCTGAAGACCTCGCTGTTAAGAGCCGCCCAAACCTCATCACTTACTCGAACGAGAGACCTAGGCTATAGCACTGGTATCGGCGAATAAGGAGTAAACAGCTTGCCAGTATCGATCACGATTTATATAGTTACTACTCTAGGCATGTTTCACTTGTGTTAAATCAACAAAGCATGTATGGGAAGCATACAAGGAAATATTTAAAGACAAGCTTATACCCGCGGCTTCACTCGCATGTTTTCTAGGGATAATATTGAAGTTCTCTAGCCACTGAGCAACTGCGGCCCCACTATTGGGTTCTCTACCCACTGAGCTAGTGCAGCCCCACTATTGTGTTCTCTACCAACTGAACTGCTGCGGCCCCACTATTGGGTGCTCTAACCACCGGGCTACTGCGGCCCCCCTAATGGTTCTCTACCCACTGAGCTACTGCGGCCCCACTATTATGTTCTCTACCCACTGAGCTACTGCGGCCCCACTATTTGGTTCTCTAACCACTGTGCTACTGCGGCCCCACTATTGGGTTCTCTACCCACCGATTACTGCGGTCCCTCTATTTGGTTTTCTACCCACTGAGCTACTGCGGCCCCACTATTGGGTTCTCTACCCACTGTGCTACTGAGGCCCCACTATTTGTTTCTCAATCCACTGAGCTACTGCGGCCCCACTATTGGGTTCTCTACACACTGAGCTACTGCTGCCCCACTATTTGGTGCTCTGCCCATTGATAGAAGTCTTGCTTTCACGCTACAAGAAAGTTGGCTGCAAAATGTCTCTGAAAATTCATTTTCTACATTCTCATCTTACTTCTTTCCGGATAACTGTGGAGTTGTCAGTGATAAGCATGGCGAGCGATTTCATCAGGATATCTCAGCAATGGAAAAAAGGTATCACGGTTAGCAGACTACTGCTGGACTGTCACCAAGGATTCTCCAGAGGTGACCTACAAACGTCAAGCAAATCGAAAGTGCAGAACAGACGTTTAAATTGCCAGATAAATCAACTGTGGCTTGGTGCTAGAAGGATCGAACTCAATGTTTGTCTATTTTGAGTCGTAATATTGGAAAATTTTAAACGTGGCGAAGTTCAAATTTGAGATTAAGAAACACTAAGTGAGTGACTTACTTCAATCTCCATTTTCCACAAATATGGTTTGCAACTTTGTCACTTCTAGCATCAAGCCACAGATATACATTTTTTTGAACTGTATATATTTTACTAAAAAAAAGTATGCAAAATATTTTGTAGTAAACAGCATTTGCTTTATTGACATTGTTACTCGCAAGTTAATTTTAAAAGAAATTTTATGTAAACAAAATTCCGCATTTCTTACAATATAACATTAAAGCATTATTTCGAAAAATACAGCAAGGTAAAAATTATAATTGCCATATTTATTCTTATTACTTGAAACTACTTGCAAAAAAGCAAAGATTATACAAGATACAAATTGTTACTTAAAATTTGTTGGTCAGTGTAATCAGCCCCCATTATCCAATGAACTATATTTGTGAATAGAGTAAATCAAAAGACACCCGGCAAGAGAATAATGGGACGAGCATATTTTAATACATTTCCTGGTGCAGTGTTTTGATGATAATAATTGAATACTTCGGGTATAAATAATGATAACCGGCAGTATTACACGTGTTTAAATATCTAATGTAAACTATTATACCCCACATTCTCCAAATACTAGTTCGAAAACAGATGGCATATCAGTGTCGCTTCAAGAAGTGTATTAGTCACTCACATCTGCAGACTTGTGAAACATTAATTTCACATTTACTCAAAACTGCAGTAATGACGGTAATTATTATTTACCCCTGAGGTCTTCGATTTATTTTGTTCTTACCTACTGATAAAATACCTAGATCATCTTTAAATAGATCCAATCGGGCAGCATCTTTAGAATGCGCGTTTGCTGCTCGTTTTACCGTCTCTGAGACACTCGAACGTAAATTGCTTTAGTACTGATGGCCTATTTTCTTACATCATCACACGCATCAGACTACCAGGGACTATTCGAAAGTCGTCTTGGTACCTGCATAAATTGATTCTGAGTATTCTTTGACACCGCCAGAAACGGCATTTTCATACTAATATAGTGAAAGGCTTAGCCAAACCAACAAATGGGAAAACTTGCACAAAAGACTGTACTGAGCATTGCAACACAAAGTGGCTAGCGAAAAGTATGGTCGCCGTTTATAGTCACGTGGTCGCACTCTCCCCGAGTGCAATCAGCTCAGTATCTTGTGCATGGAGGCGACGTGCCGGTTGGTACGTGTGCTAGTGTAGTCCTTATCACACTCACGCTTAGTCTCAACGAAGCAGATCAGATTTACGTAAGGAGACTTGCTGAGGCGTCACGTCACGTCCGTGTGGCGACGCAGTTGTACCGCGTCGGTTTACACGTGGTTCAAAGTCCACTACTGCCCAGGAGTAGCCAGAGAACAGCTGATCCGACACCTCCTCAGTACGTTCATGAGCGGCACAAGTGCCTCAAGTATTTTAATACGTTGAACTTATTACTATAAAGGAACAAAAGGAAGCGCCTCAGGAAAACATTATGGTATTCATCGGGGCCTGCGACTGAACCGATGACATATGAAGTTTATTGAAAGAGAAAATTGCGGGTCCTTTCACGTACTAGCTCTTAACCTGGTCAAAACATAGACTGCGTACAACTAATCTCCGTGTCCCAACATTGAACTGCTTTTCTGCCAACACGTCTAGCGATAACGGCATGGTTTGGACTTTAGTTTAGAAAATTAATTTGTAAACAAATGCTTTGACTTCCTCTAACCAATTTGTAATACAGTTATATTAAATTTAAATTGGAAAAATTATTTTACACGCACAATAGTGCTTGTCATTTAAAAATTAAGATATAAACAAACATATTCATCTCTGTTGATCGTGTGACTCTGACATTTGTAAATGATTGGGGTAGGTCAATGTTGGTTATAGGCTGTTCACGGTAAAGTGAGCACTTTTTAAGGCCCTTCTAAATTTTTCCTTTCATCCTATTTCCATCTTCCTGCTGCTTTTTAATATAAACATTGCTTTGTGACGAATAAACACAGTGTATGCATTTCACCACCTTCAAAGTTTAATGCCTGATGGTGCAATTAGATATATTTATTAGTGGTTAAAGCATGTTGGAGGGGCCTTAAAAAGTGCTCACTTTACCGTGAACGTCCTATGCGCAGACGACGAATAAGCGGTCTACCTCATCTTTAGTCTATGGGTCGGAAAGGTCTGAAGTGGTACAATACAAAACTGCATAGACTCTTCCTTTGAGAACCACTTGGGGAAAAGTTATACATGGGAATCGTCTCTTGGGGCGGGACTTGCGACCTACAGAGAGTCAGTAGTCAGCCATGTTTCCACACACCAAAACACGACTACTCTTCCAGCTGGTGCGATTCAAAACATGCATTACTACATTCTAAACCTTATAGTGTGACATCAATGAGATACTAGTCAATGAAGGTCGCTGTTATCGACTGGCAAATCAAGTGTTCAGAAATGTTGAACCACGCCTTCTCGCCACATGAGCGTGGCGTCATAGTATCTAGACTAGAAACTACAAAAAAAAAAATAATAATTTGTCCTCAAACTTGCACAAACTCCCTTAGTTTTTCCGAGTGATGGGAGGATGTTTAGACATAATATGCTTAGGGTAGGTAAACTCAAACAAGATATGCAAAAAAGAAGACAGTGAAAAGAGCAATCGATATTTTGGAGCCACAACAGTAACTCACGGAGAGAAAGGCATAATAGAAAAATAACCTGACAGTAATAAAAAAATTAAATAATTTAAAACGAATTCTTCCCCACATAATTTGATAGAACATTTATACGCAAATTACTTTACCCCGCCCTCTGGTCGATAATGGACGCGAGCACAATGAAGTTTACTAACCACTGGTTTTAAATCTGTGCACCTTCTTCGGAGGCAGACGAAAAACGTTCTGTCGAAATTCCGAGGACTGTTGAGATACTCCCGAGATAACCTAGCGACCCACACTGTCCAGTTAAAATATAGACCTACTTACATGGCGAAAACATACTTTTATATACTACTCTCGTAATTTTCAAAAGTCATATCTATTCCTAATTAAAGAAATCAACCTAAAATGTATGATAGAAAAATTAATGTTCTTGTAGTTTAAACTAACCTAAACAAGCCTAGAACAATAGGAAAATAAGTGTTTTTGCAGTTTAAATTAACCTAATGTCCGTATAAAACTGACTTCTCAAGATCAGCCAATCTGAACCCAAGTGTCCATTTGTATTACTACATTCATCGAGTGTCCTTCCAATCATATAACATGTATCATGATGACATAATTAAAATAAATATAATCCACAGTGTAAAACGTAAAGCATAATATTTAATTATAATACAAGACAATGTAAAAAACCTAGGATAGCAAGCGAATAAGTGTACTTTTTTCTTTATAAAAGCCATAATCTTATAAGAACGGTCTGCCATTTTTTTACTTAACAAGTGCAAGTGCAGTAACGACAGCCAAGTCTGTCAGCAGCTACCTGTAAATTACAATGTCCGAAAGAGAGCTTTCAGAACCAGCACCATTTCTTTTCCGCGGGGGGGGGGGGGACAATAATAATAATAATATATATATATATATATATATATGTGTGTGTGTGTGTGTGTGTGTGTGTGTGTGTGTGTGTGTGTGTAAGTGATTTAGAAGAAGTCAAGTTGTAATTACAAGTAAAGTACGGTTTATTACAGCGATTCATAGTATTTTTCATTGTAAAATACAACATTTTCGGCACAAATATTAATAATAAACAGCGTTTGAATCCGTAAAATACTGTCGGAGTTCATTATTTTTTAAATAACAGTGCTTTGATATTTGCGTACGAAAGCGTGTAAACCAACATATTTTTACGTCTGTACTCTTAAAACACCTTCTGGGGCCCTACAACAAGGTTAAAGTCGGTGAAGTGACGACCTGACATTATTAGGACCGCATGACGTCAGAGAGTCACGTACACAATAAGCATTGCGATCAACATAGAGTGCCCTGAGGAGAAAAGAGACAATTTCGAACACCACAATTTTAGTCTGGTCCTCATCGTCTGGTAAGGACATAGCTGTCGCGTATTCGGAAACTAACCGCTGTGATCTATTCACCAATATACATACACAGAACGTTTGGTAATACACCCGTCGGTTCTGCTGAGCCTGTAAAGTCGATGGATCTGGAGACTGTGACCAGGGACATCAATTAATAAGTTTCATAGCTCTACTCTATTTCTTAAAGCAAATAAACAAATCACGTACTCAATGCAAAATACGCCTTTTATTATGCCCCTCATCACAGCAAAGTGAAGATTAATTCGATTTCATTTAGTATTAGAAATTGTATCCGGATATCCAAATACTGCTGAAAATTTGAGACATTGTATGAATTGTTTGTTTGCACTGACAAGGTCGTAGTACGGAACAAAGCTAATTTCACCTGTAATTTCACGTCGGTGTAGTTTTTGTTTATAACTGAAACGTGGTTATTAAATGCATTAACAATTTCGGTTACTATTAAATATTTAATTTTGGGCTTTGCAAGAAATTATACAGCGTGTATACGAAACATGTGTACAAACTCGGGCACGAAAGTCGTGACCCAAAAAAGAGGAAGATTGATATAGGACACCCATGGTCCATCTCAAATAATATGGGCTCTAGCAACCCCTAATGCCGATATTACACGATACCTGCAGCCGTACTTGGTTCTTGTACAAGCTTGTATAAGGCCTGGTGCACGAGCCGATATACCGGCCGCTATATGAGCTGCCATGAAAGATTCATATTACACGAGAGCAGTTTGCGTACTATCATTTGGCAACCTCGGTGGGTGCGCAGTGTGTGGTTTGTAGAAATATGAACCCCATTCGTAGGACTGCTACCAGTCAGACTTGCGTAAGCGTATGAAAAAAACTGGCTAGCCCATCTTAATATTACTATATTACTGTTCGAATTTTATATAAATTATTTGCTTACTAGTATAGTTTCATTCATTTTTTTGAAAATGGCATGCAGTCACTAAGAGTACGAGGGTATTTTTAATTTAGACGAAAATTACTGACCGGTTGCAAAATATAATCTTTTATACGTACCGGGATATTATCCACGTGTAAAATTTAATGATAAAAAAACTCGGGTCTGACGGAGTTCCAAACTTACGCCCGAAATCTTCAAACTAATCATGGACGCCGCAACTTTACCAATGTACCACCAGTTTGCAAGCCAAATATCGAGTTTATATGCTATAGATAGTACAAATTCTTTAATTAAGTTTTCATGCAGTAGGTAATATTTGACGTATTTAGAACGGTTTCAAACAGTAATTAAAAGTTGTCATCGCCAACATTATTCGTCTTTGTCGTAGTTTAAATTTATTTGAAAGAGTTTCAACCTCACGGTTGTATAATCAAGATGGAGGCGTCCTTCGGTTTCTTCATCAACTCATTTCAATTAGTAACCACGGGGAGCGCCGTACGCTCTGAAACTGCGATGTGATTGGCCAGGTACGAAAGCAGGTGTGGAACCTGTCACGAAAAATAGGACCTGTCCAATTACCAAACCTGGTACGAAATCTGCCAGTACAAGGCGGGATGTGCCATGACGGGTGCCACACTAGCCCGTATACCGGCCGCTATGGCGGACCTTGTACAAGCTTTTACGGAATCTGGTATCGTGTAATATCGCCTTAAAGGCGGTGGGCGACAAGGGCATTACGTGGGATATTAGGCAAAGTACTTGCGTTAGAAGAACACAAATTGGTATACGGGGTAAGTAAACCAATATATTGGACACGCGGTAGGTATAGTCCACCGTACACTCCCCCATCATGTAAATAATAGGTGTTGGCATCGTTTGATTGCACGCAACACGTACACCGTGAGGTTAAATTGATCGTGGATACCATGAGATGAAGTAGGACGAAGTAGCAAATAAGCCCCCCTTGTTGCAACTCTGTAGGACGCACCGTTTCCGGTTAAGTCGCAAGCGAAGGTTACAGTGGTAGCAATAGCATGGCCTAGTGGGTTGGCAACCCTTCACGCACCCGGAGGAATTCAGCGGGAAGTCTCCGCCGAATGCGTGAAGAGAGTGTGACGGCACGTAACGGTGAGGGTCACCCCCGGATGTTCGTATGTGGGCATCGTGCCGGACGATGCCGCTGGTCGGCGCGTTTTCTCGGGGTTCTCCCGTTTGCCCCGCCTTTCATTCCGGCGCAGCTACATAATCACCTAAATCACCCTCATCGGCTCTCAAGACCTCACTGTTTACGTGCCGCCACACACTCTTCACGCATTCGGCGGGGACTCCTCACTGAATTCCTACGGGTACAGGAAGGGTTGCCAACCCACTAGGCCATGCTATTGCTACCACTGTACCCTTCGTTTGTGATTTAACCGGAAACTGAGCGTCCTACAGAGTTGCAACAAGAGGGGCTTATTTGCTACTTTCTTAGTTCTACTGCATCTCATGGTATCCACAATCAATTTAACCTCACGGTGTATGTGTTGCATGCAATCAAACGGTGCCAACTTCTATTATTTACATGATGGGTGTGTGTACGACGGTCCATACCTACCGTTTATCCAAGATCTTGGTTTACTTGCTCCGTATACCAACTTGTGTTCTTCTAACTCAAGTACTTTGTCTAATATCCCACGTAATGATCTTGTCGCCCACCGCCTTTAGGGGCTGCTACAGCCCTTATTATTTGAGATGGACCATGGGTGTCCTATATTAATCTTCCTCTTCTCCGATTACGAATCACGTGCCCGAGTTTGTACACATGTTTTCTATACATACTGTATATGCCGTTAATCTCCATATTGTAATCAACTAACATTGTTACCAACAGCAGATATTTATGAACTTATGTAGTAGTCTCAACAATGAATGGCAACTTTTTCTTATTGGACGCGGGTTTCCTACTGTGTTCAATTAAAATTATTAACCCACTTTCAATGCCACAATTCTATAGTCTATACAGTTATTCGCAATTTGTTTCAACTTTCGGAATAAAACTTTCGAAAAATCACACCGTATATGACGTGTTTGGTTATTCGTTAATTATGTTATGTATTACAAGCGTTTTATCACATGTTACCATTTAAGTACCTTATTTTTGGCTCTGTTGAAATTCTATCTATGTTTTATCTATAAATAACATTATTATTTCATTTATAGTTAATACGAATTAAAACAGTGAGAAAATAAGCGTATTCGTATGGGCTAGTAAGAAATAGTTCTTATGCAAAATATTATTCCACTGAGTGCGCACGAATGCGGTGCATTGGCCCTTTGGTGTAATTTTCTAGACTTAAATAAGCTTTGTTTGCACGGGGCGGAGGAATATCCTGGAGATATAAACTTAGCAGGGCTTCAGAAAAGTTGGAAATAATAGTGGATTGATTATTCTTAACACTGCGAATAAAAAAAAGTGTTGTTTCCGAGGCTTGGCCTATTTTGTAAAGGCTGTTCACGATAAAGCGAGCACTTTAGAAATTAAGCTCAGAAAAAAGTCACTGCCCCTGCATACATATATTTTGACAGGCGCACTGAGTGACATTCGCCCAGTAAAGTTGGTAACGATGGAAGTAAAATAGTTCCATTTCTTAACGTCGAATAGAGAGTGTTAGGTAACCATTAGCGATAACTTAATTATTTCTTTCACTTCCTGTTTTTTTAATGCGTAAAAATGTACAAAATGAATACATTTGTAAAATATTTAATTTTGTAAAATTTTACAGTTTCATTTAAAAGAGGCGTGAATAAAGTGATGAGGCTCAATGCAATGTTAATTTTACATAAGGCGGAATAATACACAACGTACATACAAGTAGATATTAAGCAGGGCTTTCGAAAGTGCTCAGTTTATCGTGAACAGCCTGTATCAACATGTTAATATAGAGGATAACGTCCAGCGGAAGGTAACATTTCCATTCTCTTGTTCCAAAGAATTTCAAATTGAACATCAGTAAGTTTTCAATGCAGCGGAAAAAAATTGGTATGAATGTGTTAATTACATGTGCAGCCTAGATTTTCTTTTATGTACAGTGTAACTGTACATGGCTTGACACCAAAATAAAATTGCCATGCCATTTAATTTATATTTATCTTAAAAGGCAAAATTACTTTATCATTTGCTTGGAATTTTAAAATTTGCTTGGAATTTTATACTCATAGCTGTACTGGCAAACACTAGCCATTTCAGTATTTTTCCTATCAGCTATCATGGCTGAATTCTGAGTGTATGTGCCACTTTTCATTTAAAATTGGCAACATTGGAAAATGAAAATTGAAAATGGTTTACAGAAAATCGGTCGTAGGCTTAGTTGCTAGGCTTCAACCTCTAATTAAGTTCTCATTTCGATTTCGAAACCTAGGCAATAAATCGTGTACAAAATAATTAAACGACTGTTGGGATATCACTCAATCCGTGCACATCCGTGTAACCGAGAGATGGATCCACAGAGAATGAGCGGCTAACGCACAGATAACTCGGAGGCTGCATGCAGTAGTGACATCTAGCGGCACGTACGCAACTACCAGCAGCACCGTCGCCTCCCGGCAATACCGACGGACCGTTCTGAACACGCGATAGTATATTACATGCACGCATGGCATTATCACGTAACGTTAGCAGGGACAGAAAAAAAATTCGCGTGTTTAACGACCTCCACAGATCTCTGAGTAGCCAGTTAAACCCTCGACCAGGTAGATTGGGATTCGGCCCTTGTTTTCTTCCAGGAGAATCCACTTGAGGGGGATCAGACCTTGCTATCTTGGGTTTTCGCTGTTTTTGCCGCAAGTTCCATTTAAGAAGGCACGATGAAATTTTTCGCACAAGATATAAATTATATTATCTAAAGCTTTATTAAAATATTACAACTCGTGGCTGCCGGCAAGAATAACGTAGTTTTTTTTTTGCAGGCGAATACAGAAACTATGCTAGCAACAGTAGTCTAGCAATACATGCTTTACGACATGTGCAAAGCAATGCCCCATGCTTTGTCGACGGACAAAGTAAAATATGAAATCTGTGTTGCAAATTACAGCAAAAATTCCGGAGCTCCAAGATGGCGGCTACTGATCCCTCTCCCCCCCCTCCTTTTTTTTTGAAACCACTAGAAGAGAAGAACCATTTTACAGGAGAGTAAGAGCCGTAAGGTCCATACTGACACATGCTACAAGTGCGCCGTCGCCTCTGCACGCAGGGCTCTGAACTGGCGTGTAGTGTTCTCCTAGTGCTGCGTGTACCTGTGTCTGCATATAACGCGTATAATTTGAGATACATTGCCTTAGAAAAGTCTTTTTTAACCATGTTGAAGTGCCATAAAATGGTGTTTTTAATGTGTGTGACGTCTTAAAAGTAATCAACAGGCATTGTCTGAAGTGTGTGTTCTTTTCGTAGATCAGTACATGGACGCACGTGTAATAGTCGAGTAAAAAAACTTTGATTTTATCAACTCTGCAACGCGAGTCAAGTACCAGGTGGTGGGTGGGAGCCTTAATAGAGGGATGAACACGCGCGTTTTTTTTTGTGAAACAGCTGGTCGCGCGAATACGCGTATCTCAGTGAATAAATGTTCTATAAATACGACTGTTGTCAGGAAAGACAAAATAACAATTATCTATGCACCTGTTATTTTTATTGTTGTCCTATTAAGTGTATTCTTGGAGAAAAAAAATCGTGAAAATGATCAAATATCGCATTTTTAAAGCTTGCCAATGAAGTATCCTTAAGCGGCATGAGAAAAGTATACAACGATACTGGCGTAGTTTAATCTGTGGGCTTTCATCGCGTGTAATAAAACCCCACTGTACAGATCTAATTTGCACAGTACAGCGTCACGACGGAAACACTGCTGCGCCTTGCGCTTAGGAGCGATGATGCACTAGGCGTGCGTGTTAGTGTTGCCCGTATCGCTCCTTGACCTTGGACGCGGGGGTCCACCCCACTCTTAAGACTCCCGCCTAAGTGGTGCATGAAATGCGTTGCAGAGTGTTTGAATACACGATTTCCCACGAAACTATTAAACGCGCGTCCGATGTGTTTATCTTCGGAAGGAACACACACTTCAGACGAGGGTTGTTGAGTACTTTCAAAATGTTACGCACGTTTGAAACACCATTTCAGAGTACTCCAAAACGTCTAAAAACGTATTTTTCAAAGCGCTGTATCTCAATATACGCATCACATACACAACTATAGTCCATTCCTCATTGGAAGCAACTTTCTCAGAGCCCTGCTAAATATCTACTTGCAGGCCCGTTTCGTATCCTTCCGCCAAATGTAAACAAACATTGCCACGTGACTGCCATGTGGCATCTGTCAAAATCAATGTTTACATTCCATTGTGTGTGTACATATGTTCGTATACTTTCGCTACACCTAAAAATAAACATTGAAATGTGACTTCTACTTTTATACCTGTCAAATGTATTGTTTACTGTTTACAGATTTTCAAAGAATTCTGTCACATTCCAAAAATCATTCCGTATGATGTTTTAAAGATGCCTGAATTGAAGACAGTTCTTACGGTTATTTTACATTAACATATTTATTTTCCACGACGTAGTTCAATACATGTAATGAACGTTAGTATTTTGCCGCGACTGTGTTTAACACTGTTACAACTGCGAGGTAAAGGGCTGTACTAATTGTAATCATCCTTTTGTTATTGATATGTGATGGGTCATTTCTCTAAAAGGACGGCCTCAGTTGGAATAAATATTAAAACGCAAGAACAACCACTAAAAAAGGCACATTAAATTCAAGCACGCAACTCGTATTGCTCATTTTTGTCATACAAACATAAAAAGGTAGCGATGACTTTTATCCCGCTCATATTTCTATGTATTGCTACTTACTGTTTATTAAGTTTATTGAAATTTATCGGGCTGGGCTTAGTATTTTTCTTCTAAGATTGTGGCAAATTACGTTACACGACTGTGTTTCAAACCCCTTAGGGCAAATGTACAACGTTGCGATAAATAAACAGACGTGGATGTAAATAAATAACTTCGTCATAGTAACAGTTCACAGTTAAAGCGTATAAATAGTGCTAATCAAATATTTTAAATCATGCACACACAGGGCCAGCGTATCGACCACGATGCACAAAGGCACGCCATTTCACAGACGCAGTGATTAACGAAACACACGTCACAGTATATTTATTACTGCCGTGGAAACACCGATTTATCACAACATCGTAACTTGCCTAGGCAGGTAAAAAACACACAACGTCTACAAACGAGATGTATTAATTTGAAGTATTTTTCGGAATAAGAATAGTTTACGTTTCTGACAAAAAGAAACACGCCACGTCATGGCTCGTCACGTCTGCCAACTTCACTAGGTAACTGACCTGCCATCATATCTAAATATATTACAATGCGTATTCAAACATCAAAATCTCTTTTCAGTTGTAAATGACAAATTCAAAAATTATTATTTTGCTGTAATAAGTATGAAATATGCTACAATTGAAAACATGTATACTTTTATTGTATACTAGCGAAGTGAAATTTCCGGAGTGTAAAAGAGACAAAGAAAGAGAAAGAGTGCGCCAAGCTTTGCCAGTAGACAGTTTTTCAATTGCTTTCTCGCTCAATAAAACAATACCGTACCATTATGGCCTAATCACGATATTTTCCGCTGTTATTTTAAACTGTAAAAATGATATATATTGCCACCGGGGCTACTTAATATTTAAATATTTCGATAGGCACCGTTTAATTTACAAATAGTATACTAAAAAACGAGGTTAAAATAATATTTTAACTGTGAACTATTTCTTACCGGTCATTGTTAACACGTCGCTGGACTCGCTGTTGTTGATTCACATTAAAAAAAGAAATAAATATAACAAGTTATAGAAGATATTAAAGTAAAGGTTCATTTATTCAATAATACAACACTCTAAAGTTAACCACAGTGTTATATATTTGTGGAATACGGGTTATTGAAAAAAAAATAAGGTGACATGTTATGCCTAGAGTGTTTTTTCAAAGGTTGATTTTCATAAGTCGCTTTCAATCGGGAATGGACTATACTTAAGGGTTCTGCACTGAACCTTGCAGAGGCTGTTCACGATAAAGTGAGCACTTTTGAAATCAACCCTAAAAAAAAGTCACTATCTCTACCTGCATATATTTAAACGGGCAAACTGAGTGACATGCACCCAGTAAAGTTGGTAACGATGAATCGAAAGTAGTTCCATATCTTAACGTCGAATAAAAAGTGTCAGGTAACCTTTTGTGATAATTTAAATTATTCCTTTCATTTTCTGTTTTTTTTTTTTTTTTTTTTTTTTTTCACGAATCAAAGTGTAAAAATGGGCAGAATATCAAAACATTTTCTTTTGTAATAATTTCACAATTACACTAGATCGAAGCATTAAGTGACGAGGCCCATGGCAACGTAAATTTTGCATAAGGCGGAATAATACTCAATGTGCATAAAAGTATATCCTATGCAGGGCTTTCAAAAGTGCTCATTTTACCGTGAACAGCCTATACATGGTATCCATCAGTAAAATAATAGTCACCGGTGAAAGTCCCATAGGTACACGCAGTGCGACTATAACAACGCACGTCAGTTCATAGCCTTGCGCTCAGCGGCGATGTCACACTCGATATGCGTGCCAGTGTCTCCCTTATCGGCCTCAAAAGCGGGAAAAGGCTCCATGTAGACGGAAGCCTTAACATGCCAGGAATTGCATGCAGCAGGTGCCGGGCTGCCGTAAAGATGCCGGCAACCAGGATGTATTTTGTATGCCCAAGGCCTAATTACAATCACAGGAATGCTGATAGGCCATTTCCCGTTGAAATTAACATGGGCTTCGTTATGTTAACTTTGCTTTCACTCTATTAAAAAATTGTGATAAAATCGTAACTGCTGGTTTCAAACTGAAGTTAAGAATGGCGTATAAATGATGTCTTACTGCATAAGTGACAAATATATTTGGGATCTGAAGAAGGTTCTTGTGTACGTATGTATACCTACGCAGGGAAGTAGGCAGAATTTACTTTGGGAGGGGGGGATTTTCTTTATTGATAAGGCCTACAGTATAGGTACAAACCTGTAATTTTATTTTACTTACTCTTACTGCACCTTATTACACTGTCAAGATTTCTCATTTTACTTACAGTATAACTAACTATATTTTCCTTTTTTTTTTTCATTTATACTTCATATTTACAGGGAAAGGGAAATCTGGACCCCCCCCCCCCAACCCCGCTTTTACCACTATACTTATATATACTAGACTGGGGCGGAATTCGACCGACAAACTTCGCAAGGTGATTCCTTCCGCAAAATCAAGTGGGAAATAGAGTGGACCCTTTCTACCTAAACTGAATTTAAGGGGGTCGCTTCCAGATTTACGCATGTGGGAATCGTGCCGAACGATGCCGCTGGTCGGCGGATTTCCTCGGGGATCTCCCGTTTCCCCCACCATTGCATTCCGCCGCTGTTTCATACTCACCTCAATTCACCCTCTTCGGTTCTAAAGATCTCGATGTTAAAAGCCGCCCAAATCTCTCTACTCCATTGTATATTCAGAGAGTCCTTGAAAATCGAGATTTTAAAATGTATTTTTGCGAAATATCGGAAAAGAAAAAAAGTTAAATTACAACTCTCCGAACATTGTTTTATGTTATCGGGATCTTCAACCTGAGAGCAACCTCTCACCAATATCTCAGACCGTAATGAAAGTAACAACGTGGCCAGCCTATTATTGCAAACAACATTTTAACGCCAGGACTCAAGAACGTTTGATGCTGGTTTATTGAGCAGTATGTCTTAATTAACAAAAAAATGTCCCTCTTGTTTCCACTGCCCGGCAGTCACCGTTTTTGTGTAAAACACACACAAAACTTTCGGCGGCAGCGATACAGTTCCAGGAATGTAGGCAATACCATTACAATCTCACGCACCGACTGTCGCCAGAAAGAAACAGGCAGCTTCGCTTATGTCGTTTACTGTTAGTATCCTCTCCACCATCGTCTGTGCAGTTGCCACAGCAGCATGCCATAGCTGCACGTAGTATTAAGTAAAACGTGTTAATCATCTGACCAAACACGCTCAATCAAATGTGTTAGAAGAGTGAAAAAAAAAAAAAAAGGCGGGGGGGGGGGGGGGGGGGGGTCAGCAACACTAACTCTGTGGTCGTCAGTACCAACTTTGTGAACTAAATAATAAATATCACATATAATTGTAACAAGAGGAATGATATACTGGAATACTTGTAAAAAGCAACATTACATTTCCCTACAATGAGGGGCTTGACTTAGAGTATTTTAACTATGACTGTTAGCAAAATATTCACAGAAGCTACAATCATACAAACTGTAGATGGATAATGACACTGCCCTCTTAGTACGATGGCATAAATATTTTCCAACGGTTTTATGCCAAGTTATACAAATATTTTTGTAGTTGCTTATTTTAAGTTTACGCTGAATTACCTACATTTCTGCGGTAATTTACGGGTGATAACAGCTGCAGTTATGCCTCCCTCCCCCCACTCGTTTCCCATTTCCGCCAGAAGTAAATACGTATCAATAATTCAATTGTATACTTACTAACGCAATCTTAAAAGGAAAAAGAAAAGCTTATTATATGCTACAGAAATTGTTAATTTAACATCGTCAATCAGAAATTCAACCACGCTAGGCTATATGGCGTTTCTAACGGCACCTTAATTTCAACGAAAATAAATGCCAATGACTGCCTCACAGCACCATAAACATATTTTCCGTGATCACTTAAATCATTTCGTTTATAGCAGACTTCATGAGCACAAATCTAAGAAACATAAATATTAAATCTAACTCGTTACTACAATTTTACGAAAAGTAAAGAGTTTTTTTTACAGAATATCACACAAAACACTACACTTCAAGGGAAATTCAGAGAAATATTTTTGCATTACGTGCACCAACAGCATAATCGATGATAAAAATTCCCTTTCCCTAGTCATAAAATTCTCTGTCTGTATTTTTCCCTACGATACAAATATAATTGAAGTTTCATGTAGTGCCGTTCATTAGTTGCGAAGCAGTGAATGATTATTCACAGAATTGTTTTGTCTATTCAAAGTGTGTCAAAGCGGCACATGCTAATTTCAAAGACTTCTTTACTCAGCAAAATTAAGTAAACAAAAGCAAGCGACGTCAGGGGGAGGTGGTAGCGATGCAGCCGGGCGGTTGGTGCAACTGCGAGTCTGAGCCACAGCTTGCTGCACGATCGGGATAAGCTATTCGTGCGCCCCTTCCTGATGCGTCTCAAGGTCGGCTGAGTGCATCTCGAGTGTGCCTGCCCGGAGCTGGGCTCACGCCGTTGTCGGGTCGTGTGTCGTGGGCCAAATTGTCTGCTGAGGTCCACGAACACTCTTTCACCTGTTTCAGCGTAGAAGATTAGTGGAAACTATTGCTACGTTGCTTCACTTCGCCAGGCAAGTTGAAGGGGACAATAAACTGCCCGCAACACTGTTTTCGAACGGGCGCCATATGCAATACACGACTAGATAATTTAAAGTAAAAGGCGGCCGTATTTGTGTCGTGGTTATACCGAGTTCTTTTCGCTCCGATACGAAAGATAAGTCGCCTAAACTAGCTCTGCTTAGCCGCGGGACGGGGTTAACGTTTCGTGTGTTGGGATAGGTTAGGAACACACATTCATCGTTGCGATATTTTCTTCATCAGTGAGGCGAGGTTTCTCACTTCAAAAAGTCGAATCCGCAACTTTTCAGTCGTGTGTTAAGCGTTTTTTTTCTTTGTCATTTCTGACAGAACGTTGTAGCCCTTGTAACATTTGACGCAAAAGCATTCCACGAAACCTTTGTTTTGTAGCGACCGATATATGAACCTGTCTATCAAAGAGAACCAAGGCTATCGCCACACTTCAGTTAGGATGTAAGTGTTGTTTTAAAAAATAACGTAAGTTTAGGTAATGGGTAAGCCATTCTTTTGACAACATTTTACTATATAGCAGCAACATTACAATGAGAACATTAATTACAACAAAATTAATTATCACATTTGATTGCACCATCTAGTTTTAGGTTAGATTTTCTTAAATGGAAATAAAATTTACGTACGAAGATTTTACAAGAGGTTAGGCCTACGTGTTATAATAATAATTTGAACATAACGTCTTAATTTTACAGTAGTCTGAAATTTAAGATTTCCCTGCTTTTCACAAGTGTGCTGTATGATTTATACTTCTGGATATAAGGCCATAAATAATATACAGAAAAACGCCACCAACTATGGAAAGTGTTACGAATTTTGTAGCGAAGAATAATTTGTGATAAACATTTTCATATATGCTAGAAGATTCAATTCTACATACTTCTGGGTGTGAAATAAATTTAACAAATAACATAAAATTCCTGCAATGCAAGATATTTACAATTTTGTTTTAATACCGTAACTGTGTCACTACTGCACTACAATATTTTATTTCATTTCTGACTGTAGTCTATTGGAAGTGGTTAAAGATGCAAAATACTCGTACACATTTTATCTCTAGAAAATTTACTCCGCAATGTGAAACAATTCCTGATTACTCTCGGCCTATTTCGTTATCGGACTTTCGGATATCCCGTTATATAAATGGCGAAAAGAGCTCCAAAGACCAAGGTATTGAGGCGAGAATACTTCATTTTGAGAAATCTAGGGGAAACGTCTAATATCACTCGACGAAGTGTTAAATTTTTAACGGAGTTTAATTCTAGGGATGTGAGCTATATAACAATTTAAGTTCATCTGTGTGCTTCATAAACTAACTGATTTTCCATTACATTAACGTTTCACTGTCTTTGAGGGAAATATACTTGGTAAATTTATCTTTCAGTACAGTCATTACAGTTCAAATTGTATGTAGTTGGTAGCGTGCGGAGGAATAAACACTGACCTACCATAACTTCGCCCGCCGTACCTAACCTATGGTGGTCAGCGCACAGTTCTGACACGCGTTACAACCGAACTGTGTTCCACCTTGCCATATGGTGAACTTCTTCATCTTCATGTTTCTTTTTTATTTCCATTATTAACATGAATCATCTTTCCTAGTGTGTACGCCCTTAACACTTTACCAACGTCCTCATTGTCAGTGCGTTACAAACTGCCATTTGTCTACCGGATGGATGCTAAAACACCTTACATTCACTCAACATACACTGCTTTCAACTAGCACTTATTTCTAAAAAAATTTTCAGATGTGTTTGGTTTTGCGGTATGCAAAACTAATTTATTCACGAAAAGAGTGGATTTCTAGACATGTATTGGTCCAGATCCTTGTTACAATGTGGTTTTAAATAATATTTGGCATGTTGTACACAAGGAAAATAAGTATTGACATAGATTTTTTAAATTTTTTAATTTTTTTTTTTCAATTATCCTCCTGGCTTTCCCTGAACTGACTGGTAAAATGTCTGCGACTATTCCCGCTTGATGTGTAACTTTGCTGTGTTTCCTACGGTGGGACCCGGGGATCATATAATAATCACCTTCAGTAAGCATGATTGAAAATAATAGGCTTTCACTTACTATATGTTCACTACCTTAGAAAGTTACATGGTACAGTCATGAAAGTTTCACATATTTCAAAATTATTGGGTCGTCATGAACAAATCAATGTTTAAGAGAGCTCATTTCGCAAAATGCTAAGATGATTTTTTTAAATATTTAAAATGCAAATCCTTCACATCAGAGCATATTGTTTACGTCACATTTTCGTACCAGAATTCGACGTTGACTCCTTCCAGAAGAACTACAATTAGCATATATTTTCGTGAAGGTTACCTGAAGAATTATTTATGTACTTCAGTCTAGTTATATAAGTTATCCTGGCTTTAAATATCGCGTCAGTGAGCATACCTAAAACGTAAAGTTAAAAATACACAAAGTAGTAAAACTTTAGAAAACTGAAATAGTCTGAAAACTTTTATAATCTGAAACACAGTCACGTTTTAAAAGAAGTATTTTATGGGTCGTTGGAGGAATGATACAAATATTATTTTCGAATAGTTATAAAAGAAGAGCCAAGGTCCATTAACAGCCTTTACAAGTCCTTATCCGGAGCTGCTATTTAGTCAGCGTGATGCTATTAAAACGAAAGACTATTTTCGCAGCTTAAAATGCAAACGATGCGTAATAAATGACTAATGAGTGTATTTCAGAAGTGAAACAATGTCGTTTATGCGAGCAAACAATAGGCAACACTGTTCACAGATGATAATAGATAAATTATGTTACGCGGAAACGCAGTTTTACTCATTTTAAGTAGAGTAACCTACATACAGCATATGTAGGTTACTCTTAATTTTAAGGGTGACGCAATGTTATATAAGCCGAAGATTAAAACTTGCACTATTAAGATGTTACAAATCACACATTGTTCACTTTTTTCCCCAGGCTTCACATTTGAACACTGGACGAGTTAAGTTGTTTCCTCAAATTTCGAAAAACTTTATTGATACACAATAAGTCATAAGTGCATATATCACTTTTTTTTTACCCTGGTTTACTTTTCTCTTACAGGACGATTGGGCATTGTATAGCATTTCATGCGCATTAATAAGTAGTGATAATAATAGCGCTGATGCTGTTTCATTGTGATGGATGGCGCCAAGGGGTTGGGGATCTTCGCCAAATATCAGGGAGGTCATAGGTTAAAGTCCCATCCCAGACACGAACATTTAGACGAGGCCTAACTATCTAGGTCGTCCCTAGGTTACAAAATAGGTCATTTTGGTGTTAAAAGATTTAATTATTTTTAATTTATTTTACTCAATAAGGGTTTATAACTATTACGCAAGAGAAGTTTAACGTTCGTGACAAGATCCTGTCGCCCGTCTCATCTCCACAGTTTTTCCCTGACTATGACTATAACGAATGTTTTCACCCTGACACGGCACAGTTTATCTTAAGAAGGAATTCCTGCGAACATTCCAACCACAAAAACATTGGACTTTGTGCTGACGCTGTGACTTTTTATTTTTTTTCTATTACATGTACTTGCTGCACCTACTTATGTGGTGACTATAGAATTCCAACTCCCAGCGACTGTTTTCACACTATTGTTATATTCTTACAGGCAACTTGTGTAAGGTACTAGGAGCGGAAACACAAACACACTGTAGTACTGTTTGAGATCAGACAAGGGAAGTTTCAGCCGGAAAGCAAAACAGTGGGACACAAAACTGTAATTTTACCGAAGTTCTCAATAAAATGGGTTGTTATTTTGACTAGCATTATAGTATTCCAACACATTTTACGTAGTTTTTTCATGAAGTTCCAAACAAATACACGTACGTAGAATAACACGCAGAAAGAAAATTTAACTGACAGTCTCGAAGGCTTAAATAACATGAAATGGATTTTGTTTTTAAACACTTCCGTCACTCCTTTCTGGTGAGAATCAGACTTAACACAAATACAGCATTATAAAATATTTACTGAAAAAAATAAAATAAGAATTGAGAAAATATTCTCAGGTAATTATATCATATAAGTTTAAATTAATTCCATTCATTTATTTAAAAAGTGATACCAATGAAAGAAAATATGTGGCCGTTACTAATGTAGCCACATTAATTTTATAATTTTGTTTGTTCTAGGTACAGAAATCGACTTGCACTGAGAGAAAGATTTGGTTGAGCCAACCAAATATTTCGTTGTCAGGCAGATTTTGTTGGCTCAAAAACATGGTTTCTTTAGTTCAAGTATATATTTTGTTAACGTAACCAAATCAGTTTCGTTGAATTTTAAATTTGATTTATTCAACAAAATTTTTCGTTAGAACTATCTTTGTTTGGCCGTATACAAACGCACGTTTCGTTGGCTCGGCCAAATCTTTCTCACAGTGCGAGGTCCACACTGGTGGATTGCTTATATTAATTTATCGCTCGGATTAAGTAAAAACATGTGATTACAACCTATAGAAAAGCACACGCACTTTAGCAACTACATCAGTTAACCCTTTTATACTCAATAGAAAACTGTCTTAGTGTTGCACAGGCTAAGCAATGAGAGATTCAGTACCCAGTGGTATTCACTGGCGGCAGTTGATTCGTAAACCGTGCTACTTCTCTACGTTGTGACTGGTTCATATCACTCATCACCGAACACAAAGCCTACAAGTTCTTAGCCAGCTCAAGTACAGAACGCATCAAAAAATGTTTTATTTGCAAAACCAAAAACTATAAATGAAAGCAGGAATTGAAGGACTCGACAGTAACAGTATCAAAAAACATCAATATAATTGCACAGCGTACAACAACACAATTTAAAGAAAATCGCATGCTAAAAAAATATCAGATATGGCAGTACGGGAGGAAAATCCTGATACATAGGGACACCCTATTTCGCGAAAAGATTTCACGACCAGTTGTATTTCATAACACTTTAGCTCAGACCCACGTTTGTGATTGAGTGATCTAGATGTTACGCGTCTCACGTCTCACACCTGATTGGCCAGTCAACTAAGAAACTGTCTTCTCACAGACACACGCCGCCAGTAAACAAAAGGAAACTACTGGTACGCTCATAGAATATTGAAATCTAGCATGTGCGGAAATCTTTTCGCGAAATTTGGGTGTCTTTACTGATACGGTTTCCATAACTCTGCCTGTTGATAAAGTAGGGGGAAAAAAAAACAGAGCAAAAATGAAGTTAGGCATGTGGTGAGCGGTTACTCGGTCGCATTGCTCCTCCAGTGATGACGGCGGTGAAATATATAGTGGCACGGGAGGGGAAGTCGCCGAGAACAACCAACCCACATGCAGTAGGCCCCTCATGCCGAGCCTCAATTGGCGACTCCAGCAAAGGGATGTAACTATCTGAGCCATGAAAGACAGCGCCAAAAATCGACATAAGCGCCCAAAATGCTCAGAATCCGCACTTCCCACCGCCACAGGAAGGTACTGTGGACGATATATATATATTGGTTGGCACTCAACAGCAAGGGCTTGAGCGCCGGTGAAGATCAAGTGAGATGAAGACTGATCAGCGGCGGAATGCAAGGACGCGGGACACGGGAGCGCTCCGAGAAAAACCTGCCCGCCTACAGCAACGTCTGCCACGTTTCCCACGATGTGCGAAGTCTGGGTGACCTCGCCGGGAATCGAACCCGGTTCGCCTAGGTAAGGGATTGGTCTGAAAGATGGAGCAGGGGTGGAAGAAAGTCGGGAAACTATAAGAGTACCCTGAAAGAACACCAACAAAGAATAATCCACCCTCCACTGGAGTCCTTATGACACATATATAACCGTGGGTCCCGCCAGTTATGTACTTCAACGTGCTTGTCAGGTCACGTAAACACATACACACTACACAAGCGCTAGAAATATTTCTAAATCCGCGGCTCTAGCTCAATAAAATTGTAGTGGTCAATAACGATGCTACATTGCAGCACAATATTTTTATCTATGATTAAAGCAAATGTACACAAGGTACTCCTGCACGTTCATTAAAGACATAAAAAAAATTACGCTGACAAAATCTTTAAGGGGTCGATAAAACGAGAGAAAAGCCGGGGAAATGAAATTCTTATATTATGCCATGACTTAGCCAAATATTTCCAAGCGTGTTCAACATGGCCTAGCCAAATACGTCCAACATGACCAAGCCAAATGCGTTCAACATGACCTAGCCAAATAGTTCCAGAAGTGCTCAAACGATATCGGTTGTTTGTTTCCAGTGATACGATAATAAATTATTTATTTGGCGCTATCTTGGCAAACTGGTGGCCAAAAGGATCAATGTATTGGTATTTGTAGTTGATACGTTCAGCATACAAAGTATGGTCGAAATTGGTTAAATAGTATTATATATATACCTAAAATATTTATATGGCAATCATGTTGAAATATATGCCTTATCCATTTAAGTCTTATATCGTGACATGGTCTACCTTATTGTTAGTTACCTGAGAAATTTAGCGGGACTCTATTGGGTGTCATCCGAGATATGACTCAATAGCTTAATTTTTCATGTAGTGCTATCTTACAAAATAGCGGGCTAGTGACAATATAGTCACATCAATTAAATATTTACATGATAACCTGTTAAAATACGAATTATTTTTAACTGGTTAAATTGTTCCCATAATATTAAATGGCGCCGTAAATATTTAAATGACCAACATTTTGAAAATAAGCACACGCCGCGGTAGGATATTATAAAATTCGGAAGTCCTTACTAAGTATCGTTTACCTAGTTTGGTGAGATTCAGTTCAAGGGTTCAGAAGTCATTAGGACACATGTTTCAAACAGACATTCTCATGATTACATAAATCTGTCTTTCCAAGAAAACTAGCTTAAAATAGGTTAACGAAGTTGCTTGAAATGAATATTCCCTCCACTTATGTCACAGGGGGACAAATTTTCCCACCGTGTATGTTGAAATTTTTATATTTATTCTGGTGGAATTCAGCGTGATAATGTACTGACTTCTCAAAAACTTATTTTCTAGCTTCATCATTGCCAGTATTACAGGATTTTCAGACTGGAAAATACTGCAATATCTCCAACGATTGAAACTGTGCCACAAGAAAGAGCTATCCACTACCTTAAAGTTTTATATCAAGGAATTAAGTTTAAAATGTATGAATTCTGCAGTCTGAATTATACCGCTGAAGCCATAATTAGGTTTTTCGTTTTTTAAAAGTGTGTGCTGCCAAACAGCCACTGTAGCAATTCGTCGCCTTTCATTTATAAGTCACTCAAAATATTGCGATTTTACAAAATTAGTTAATTACTTAGATTTCTTAGCGTGATGTGAAATATTTAAATATAAATTTAATAGTTACTTTTAAAAGAGAGAAAACAGTTGAAATAAATTAATAATAAATCATTCCTTGAATATGTTTTTACGTATTACTCCCTTCTGTTTTACGCACGTTATCAACTTATTTTGTAATTTATGTCAATATTGGTGATAAAATTTTTCTTTAATTTATAATTTGTTTAGTGTCTATTTACGGAAGCTGTCTTGAGTGAGACTTCCTTCTAATAAGAAAATAAAGTTACACTTCAAAACAAGACCTCAGGTAAGCGTTGTTGTTATTGTTGTTGTTTCTCACCAGAGGAAAATTTACACGCAGCAACAAAAAACAAAAGGAAAATTTTTGCGATTTAAACAGAAAACAGCAATATCTCCTCTTTTGTAAGATGTTTCGAGCACACAGTACGAATAAAGAACTTTTATTTCATCCATAACTACTCTCCACACTTACACTAACCATAAGTTCATGGACAATAGAGCAGGGCGTGGTGGAGGGGTAAGTGTACTGAAGTTCTAATAAAGATACTAAAGTGACATCACGTATACAGGAGAGTTTACCGAGGGCTGTACGAAGTAGTAGCTAAGTAGGTTTGTTTGAGAAGTGTTTCTGATCACTGAATACACTATTATTAGCTGTAAAGACTTTATATCATGAATTTACATCAACTGCAAACGCAAGGAATACGATGGACACTGTTAAATTCTTTTTAAGAGTTAGATACAGTATTTTCAATTAATTTTTATTTTAAACTGCGTATTTGCCATTGTAGGGAAAACTTGTAATACAGTTGCATTTTGCAATGTTGTACATTCTTGTGTCGTGCCGCACAACACGACGAATAGAAATCATTTCTAATCCAAAATTGCTGGTCGGACGACAGAATCGGCCGGGCTCACGACGATCTACCTTGTATTTCATTGGCTGTTGGTCGTCGTGTCGTGGGCGTTGGGGCTATGTGATTCCGGCATCGTAAGAAAATCAAAATAATCCCGTCTCACGAAAGACGATAAACTAAAGCCACTCCCCCCCCCCTCCCGAGTCATTTTTTCCTTTTAAGGATGATACCCTAATTGGGCCCACATTTCATTGATATGAACATATACCTGTGTTATCATTGATTGAAACTCGGAGGGTTTCAAAATGTAAAGCTTACTGGCCATACAAACTTGTAAGTTGTATCACTTGTATTTTTTTAGAACATATATACAATTTGTCAAGCTTGTTACGCAAGGATACTTGTTAGCAAATAAATTTAAAGGTTTTTCTGTGTTTAAAGTGAATCCATTAGTCAGATCACATGGCAATATTTTAGCTCTGTGCGTTATATAATATATACACACACACGTTTGGTGGTTCTATTGTTTAGGTTAGGGCAGATGGTAGTTCTATTTTTTAGGTTAGGGAAGAATAAAATCGTCGTAGAAAGCAGCTGTAATTTGCGCACATATTACAAAGAATGAGATACATTTTTTCAGTGTTCGAATATAGATTTATATCAATAAATATCATAAAACTGCATTTTATTTTGTTTTTTTGTCAAGAGATGTTCAAGACCTTAAAATAGTTTTGAGAAATACTAAATTTTTACATCAACGAAAAATTGGTTCTGGCCACGGGAAGGTATTGGCACAAGGATAAATGGGGGGGGGGGGAAGTTTATTTTAACCACGCAATATATTTTCGAAGCCAAAATTAATTCAACAACTTGTAATCCACTATGGCTGCGCCCGCGCACTCTTTGTTTGGCTTGCAGAACGAAAAGAATGCATCTTTCCGTCTGGCCACACGAGATTCGCTATTATCACTGCGAAATTGCAATAATTAGCGAAGGTACTATTTTGTATTAGCATATAATCTCAGCTACTATCTAGATTGGGTCATCTGCTAAATAGAAATATAAAAATTGGAAGAACATGGAAGCTACACAAATCCCCCACCCTCCTTTACAAAACACTAAAATTTAAACTGATAAAAAATTCTTATCATTTAGAGTTCTCAAGAGATTTTGAAAACTTGAACTCTTATCGTATAAACAAAACTAACAACGTTTGGTTTATAAAATATATATCACATTATTAATAATACTGGTATTAAGTCAACACCGACGTATAAATTAACTCTCAGCTGTTATAATTTATATGAGCTCTATTATTTTTTACTTCTAAAAATATCGAATATGTAAAAATATTCGATAGCATTAAATTCCCCTTCAGTGTTAAGTAAAAGAATTTAAGAAATACCATTATATGTTTACCGAAGTAGCCAAAGAACACGTAGGTAAAAGGTTATAATTTAGTTACAGAGCCAAAATTACTGTTCATGTAGCAGTCCAGATCCTCGAGAGAGTGGTTATTTCGGCATGGGATAGTACACCGTTGCGCTAACGTGTGACGTATGAAAAACCGGACCTAGCGCAATGGCAATTTGTTGAGCCACTTCCGCCCAAAGCTATGTGCGCTTACATTAAAAAAACTAAACTACGCATGCATTAACGCTCTACTCACGATCACTACGCTAAATACTCCACACATAGAGAATATATCCATAAGAACAATTTGACATTACGCCCTACAGGTTAAACATATTTACACGTTTGTAGACGCAGTACATTGTAAACCAGCGTACACTGCATAATTAAAAATATAGTTGGTGGCAAATGTGTTTCCATGCAAAAAATTAATCGTAAAAGCACGTACAAACAATAAAAACACTCTCATTAAAATCACTACTAAATACTCACATGACCCTATTTGATGGATTTAGAATGCACAATTTATCTAAATAATACGTACATGTAAACGCACCATCATCTTGTGGATAATTTTTCACTCGCGGTGGATAACAATATGCTCAAACCCGTTGTGTTGCCCTCTGCCCAAATACTCCCTTACTAGATGCCAGTGGAGCGATGCTGCTGCAAGAGAGTTCGGGTGGCGTCGGGCTCAGGCGCGCTTGAGTCGCCGCGACCCGCTTAGCCCTGCAGCATAGAGAGAACAAACCTGCGCCGCACGCCACCACGTGGAGTCGGCTCAAGGCTGCCATAGCGATCACCGACCTCGTCAACCGGCCCCGGAGTGGGGATAGCTCACACGCGCCAACCCCCGAAAGAAAGAACCGCGCATATCACACACACACTCGGGAAACATAATTTAGACAATGGAATCGTTTTATCAAACCATCGTTTGGACATATTGTTAAATAAAAAATTATATAACTGCTATTGTATCAATTTTATTTGGTAGGAAGCCGATTTGAACCGTTATAAAAATAATAATCACCAGGTATGTGTATACATTACCAACTTAAACATTTTAAAATAACCAAGAATCTTTTTATATTTTAATTAACAAGCACATAAAAGAGTATTCGCATAATTGTAACAACTTTATGACTATGCAATACTTCTGTTATTAAGCAAGAGTGATTTATATCATAGTAAACTGTGTGTCACTTTTGCATTAACTCAATTTTTAAAGAAAAATCAAATTCTCTGTAACTGAAATAAATGAAATCATGGAAAACATTGTACAAATTTCAATTGGAAAATAACAATTTTATTAATACACGTTGACGGTGGCGTATGAAGAGAAAGTTCGCGTACGCGCAGTGAGCTTTAGAAATGGCGTGGTGAGGCGGGTCAGTGAGGCGAGTTCAGTTCGGGGGAAAGCCGCAACTATATCCTGCGTTCTAAGATATCATCAAAAAATCTACTGCATATCGTGTGACTGACCTAGCCCACGCAAAAACATTTGATACACGTTTTTTGCCCGGTACTTAAGGCAGCCCTACAACCATTGTTGCCGAAAACGACCTACGGCGTGAACACGCACGAATGACGCGTAATAATTATAGTGTTTCGCAAAATATTGTAATAAATACAGTACAAAATTTACACTTGAAAAAAAAAAACATATTTTGAACCAAGCAAAGCTTACCTGCCCCTCATTTCTGAAGTGTAGACAAACATAGCGACGTATTACTGTCATACGTAATACGAAAAACAGTTTTCTTCACGGGAAATTCATACTGAACACTCTTAATCGCCACTCCAAAAAAAATCTCACACGATTACTATGCAGTAATAGTAATTTCACATAATTTACGAGCACGCTCTTAATTAAAAGATAATGAAAATTCTAATACCGACGAAAACATTTTAACACCCTGGAAATTCCCGTCTTAAAACGCCAAGAATAAAGATAATCTTGCATCTGACAATCTTATTTCCTCAATGTGTCATTTATTTACATTTATTTACGTCGAAAATATAAATGGACCGCTTCGCCGGCGAAACTGCCTCAACATGAAATGTTTACCTCCTACACGAGGGACGAAAGTTGCCGAAGTGAGCCGAAAAGAGCCGAAAAGGCAGGCGCACGACGGCGAGTGGTCGCCCAGGGACAGACCCTCCTTCTCTGTCTAGCAGCAGCTCGACATGAACGACCTACAATTTGGGGAGGCACGTGGTGGCCCCCGGCTCAGGTTTGTTCGTCAGATCTCTCTCGGGGAGGAAGGAACTCGGAATGCATTGCGTGGAGCGTCGCCGCCGCTTCTCGCTGCAAGATTCCAGCAAGCGGGCAGCTCGCTCGAGCAATATGCTTCCTTCGCGACCAAACGCGTTCATCACTGCTAGTGCTTTGTCCCTGGCGCTATTATAATGACATTTCAAAACGGGTTTTGTCATACAAATAGCGCTGACAAGTACTTAGTTATCAGGCAGATTATGGGCCAGCTAAAATTACCTACACTGCATCTTACTCTAAACCTACTTTGAGACCTAGCTATGATCAACGTAAACCTTCTACTTTCTTTTATAACGCGAATTGGAAGCATCAATGTTTTCCAGAACTTTATAATTGCATAATAACAACATGAGTTACGCTGCAAAACGAAAAGAAAAATTACATTTTATTATTATGCAGTTGTACGTGTACATTTAACAGGCTTACCAACGTTTAACAGACTTACAGACTTACCAGCGTTTAAACTGTATTGCAATAGTTGCTGTTAATAAGTTATAACAAGCACATCACTTTTTGGTCAACTGACAAACAATCACATTGGTTTCTTTATTTTAAAACACTTTCATTGGTAACCAGTTCCTCCAACACGTTAGTGCGTCTTGCTGAGATGGTGAAATTCCAGACTAGCCATGAATGATATTTCCGATAAATATGTCTTAACATACTTAACGTGCATGCATACATGCAGTCTATTGACGTAATTAATTATTATGGATTTCAACTGCGTTTTTAAAACAAACTTTCTGCTACAAAATCACCCGTTTTCGCATTTTATTTTTTGCCCGTCGCAGTCTGAGTTTTCACATATACTACGTTTACATTACAGTCGAAAGTGATGGTACACGCGCTGCTAGGACCCCTCCATTTTTTTTTTATGATAAAGGAAGCCTCTCATTTAGTGGCTTAACATACATATATAATACATGCTGATATATTCAGGTAAAATGAGCACTTTTTAAGGCCCTTTCAATAAGCATTTATCATTAATAAATATAGTTTATGGCAGCTTCAGACGTTGACATTGGGGTGGTGGACTGTACACGCTGTGTTTACTGGTCACACAGTAATGTTTATATTAAAAAGTGGTGGGAAAATAGAAATTTGATAAAAGGAAAAATTTAGCTGGGCCTTAAAAGTGCTCACTTTACCGTGAATAGATTACACAATACAGGATTTCAAATGATCAGTGCAAATGCTGAATTCCTGACACTGTGGCCACCAGCTAATTGTACAGCGTCTTTGATTTGTTTGGAAAACTGAACATTTATCAATTCTGTAACGCATTTATAGCATCGAAAACATTTATTTCTTCGTGAAAGCTTTCAATGACCACTGTGCTATGACTAAAGTTTGTTGGTTTCGATGTAGTCCTGTTTTCCATTTGTCGCACAGCCGTTGAGATTTATCTGAGAGCAACCAGCAGCAGGCAGTGTTTGGTACAAAAGAACATATAATGTGTAGGGGCCAATGACCTAGTGTTGGGGTGCCGGCAGCCTACACGTGTCGAGGGGTGAAACCTGCGCCGCACGTCGCTCTCCGGGGTCATTGAACTCCTCCCTCGAGCTGGCCGCCGACGCCTCCTCATACTCTCCGCCTGCGGGGGGAGAAGGGAAGAGCGGGTGAGAGGAAGAGTGTGGAGGGGAAGCGTAGTTGGCGGTTGAGCGCCGTCCTCTCGTAGCCAAAAATAAAAATTCCCCACTGGCGAGGAGTTCAGCGGTTCGAAGTTCCTGTCGGTGGGAAACTCGCACTTCACGACGCCCAATCAACGTATGAAAAACGCGGCATTTCGTTTACAAACGTGATATTAAAGTATGGTTTCTTCGGAGCTGGGCGGGAAAAGGCGCGCAGCGGAGATACGAAAGTGCGCATGCGCGCTTGGCCGTCACGCGAGGGGCAGTGGGGAGAGAGGAGCAGGAGAGCAAGAGAGAGAGAGAGAGACAGAGAGCGCGGATGTTGAACAAAGACGGGGAGTACGGGAGTCCACGAGTGAAAGTGGAAAAGCGAGCCGACTTGCACCGACAGAGGGCTCGGTAGCCTTGACCAATCTCAACGCAAGTTATTTTAAGGTCTCGCCCTCGGGTTGGGTTGAACATCATGACGCAAATAATAAACGTAATTACTTGCGTGTTTGGCAGGCATACGACCTCCGAGCGGCAACTGACCCACTGTACTTGAAACGAGTACTGTCAAATAACAAAGACGAATATTCTCTATAATAACCGACATTATTTTTATCTTAAAAAGATTGCAGGATGTAGTGATAAAATAGAACAAATATATTGTTCGGACAGACGCAAATAATGTATTTTCATACGTTTCTCATTCTTAACACAATATTATTCATGGTGATTTGCATACGGCTCCATTATTTTCAATAGACAGATTGTATCTAAATTCTACCAGCAAACTTCGGCTGCAGGTTAATCACGAAAAAAGAATTTGAAGACATATATAGGACCTGCTATTGTCTAAAATGAATCCAAAGGGAGGTACATTACTTAATAAATTTATTATTACAGTACCAGTGTAATCTTCTAGTACTGGCTGGAATATTCCCCTATCTTTAATATCAGCAACAGTGTTTTATTGTGTATTGTGCGTGCCCCACCTGCCTGGGATTGGTAACTATTATTTCGAAAGTAAAACACGAATTACTACAAAACGGCACGGCTTACGGCATTTATACAATACAACACTTTCGTTAATTGTGACATGGGGGTCATTAATCCATCTTTGACATCCCAAATATGCTACCGCGACATGGAGGTTAGTTCGAAAAAGGGGCAGTAACAGTGATAATTACAGGAAATATTTTAATGACAGTGACATGTGCTGTGGTGTTTGAAGATCTTTGTTTAGTTAACCAATATTGAGGTGTTCCGTTTTAAATATTATCTCCGATGTTTTCCATAGACAGGTGTTTCAGGTCAAACTTTCAAGATGCGTACGGCCCTTAGTATTCACTAAAGATAGGGCCAGCGATTTTTTGCGAAAAAAATCGGAGCACGTAGTAGACTTCAATACTACGAATACACCGTGGCTGTTGCCATACCTCCATTGGCT
This sequence comes from Dryococelus australis, assembly GCA_029891345.1. Classification (NCBI taxonomy): domain Eukaryota; kingdom Metazoa; phylum Arthropoda; class Insecta; order Phasmatodea; family Phasmatidae; genus Dryococelus; species Dryococelus australis. The sequence continues at coordinate 149,111,277 of CM056996.1, forward strand.
GCTGGTGTCGTTTCCACGTTTGACCCGCCACTCAGAACTCCGTAACTCCGACACAGTTAACACGGACCAGAACAAGCTTTCAGCCAATGAGAAAACTGGACGACCCTACAGTGCTTTGAACTGTATCGTGTCTCGAAATATTTTCGCAAAAAATCACTGCCCCTACTTATAAACTTTAAACTGTATCGTGTCTCGAAATATTTCCGCGAAAAATCACTGCCCCTACTTATAAACTTTAAACTGTATCGTGTCTCGAAATATTTTCGCGAAAATACACTGCCCCTAACTATAGACCATAAATCGTATATATGTTTCCAACTTTTTATTTTTTATTTTTATTTTTCGTGATTAATCTGCAGCAGAAGTTTTTCGGTCGAATTTAGGTAACATCATGTATAGTACTTCGTATCCTCACAATACCTGCCGTGCATATTACTGCGAAAGTATTAACTTTCATTCGTCTGAATTATATAGGGATAACGCTAGTTTAAATCTTGCACCTTTCTGTGTTTACAAGTAAATGAAAAACTACGTATTACTTAAAGCCTCAGATATTTTCATAATAAATAATAAATATACTCAGTTTAGAACCTAACATTAATACACAGAAAGCGACACTAATTGTAAACTAATTACTGTATATTTGGAATATTAGAGAGGTCCTTGGATCTCAGTAATACTAGCGGTAGCAAGAGCCGCGGTGAATGAGCGGGTAGCGTGTTCGCCTCCCACCAAGGCGGACCGGGTTCAATCCCCTGCCGGGGATTGAACATCATGCCGCTCGATGCCGCAGGTTTCCTCGGGGATCTCCCGTTTTCCCCGCCCTTGCATTCCGGCGCTGCTCCATGATCACCTCGCTTCACCCTCACGGCTCTCCAGACCTCGGTGTTAAGAGACGCCCAAATATCTTCACTCACTAGCGGTAGCAAGTTAGACTTGACGCATGTATAGGACCAAAGTTGTCGGAGCCAGTACTCAACAGGAGAAAATATTGTGGCCGTAATCTGGAGTTGTAATGACACGACGTCGTAGCACGACAAAATTGCTTGATATTTTATTCACTGTTCACAGCGCCTCGCCAAACTCAACATAAGGCTGACACATCTGTAAGCTGTTCACGAAAAAATGAGCACTTTTGAATGCACTGATTAAGATCTACTTGTGTGCACGTTGTGAATTCTTCCGCTATACGTAAAATCAACGTTGCTATGGGCGTTGGGCGACATCACTTTATTCATGCGTCGGTAAAGCGAAACTGTGAAATTATTATAAAAATAAATATTTTACAGATCTGCTCATTTTTTATACGTCAGTGAATTATAAAAATGCGAAAGAAAGAATTTATGTTATCACAAATGTCTACCAAACACTTTTTATTCGACGTTAAGATATGGGACTATTCTCCACCCATCGCTACCAACTTTACTGAGCGTATGTCATTCAATGTGCCCGTTTAAATATATGCAGGTAGGAACAGTGACTTTTTCTAAGGTTGATTTCAAAAGTGTTCACTTTATCGTGAATAGCCTTTAGTAGGGTAGCTGCTGGGAAATCCTGAAATGGCAAGTCACTGATATTAATCCAATATTTGTGGCAATAAAAGTCAACGATAAAGTTAACAATTCTTTGCTATTAATAATGTTTAAGAAAAACGACGAATTTAAAATATAGCAATGTAATTTTTGGCGCCAAGCTAAGCTGGTATATTATTTACTGCTGTAGGAACATTTGTGTAGAATTTTGTTTTGTAATGCCGTATTAAAATTTTTTGAGCACTCCGACGAACCAGGCACGACGAAACGTACAAATATAACCCACTTTTGTCGTTCTGTCGGGGCTGCGATTTTGTCCGACTGATCTTGCTTGTGGCTGTCGTGTAATACTTGCGGGTTCAGTGGCGTGTAGTTTAGACTCCACAGTCCTTAAGTATAATCGCGTCTAGGCTATTTGTTCATTCACTGCTGCTCCATTTGAATAATAGCCAATTTTACATCAGACCAGAAAGGATAATATTCTGTCCTTGTATTTTTTGCTAATTTGCTATTGACTCAGAATCATCCAGGGAGTGTATAATAAACCGTCATGCATAGTAGAGAAAGAGGCCGATATGCACACGTGTTAAAGAATAGATTGTTAATAATTTCATTTGCCAAATTTTCCGGTTACTTGTTTTGGAAAACAGTGAAAATAATAACGAGGCCTTCCCCATGGCATTTTGTAAAATGGTTATTTAAAGGACTCACTTGCGGATACATTTACCTGTACAGTCAATTGTATAACAATAGAATAAAACTTGCAGCAAAATTATGTATTATATAATTTATCACATCTTCCCAACACACCCCTGAAGTGACGTTGACGTCCTTCATTCGCTTTCACTTAGGACTGAGCGAAGACGCTTAGCTACAAGAAATCACGACCCCAAGGTCGCACCAAACAACAGAGAAGCCTTTAAGGGAGAAATGGCACTGATATTGTAAAATTGTAAAATTACTAAAACAAATGAGTTTTCTGAAACCTTTGTATTTAGAGACAAATAACACATCTACCTGTACTAACATGTACCATATAAAAAGTCAAATTTTACAACAATTTTTTCTATTATACATGCAAAACTCCAACACCAGAACACGGCTGGATAACTATTTTGGGGTGTATTTCATTTTATATTTTCAAAACGCCCTTAAATCGCTCAAAATAATGAAGCATTATTCAAAATACACACGAGCTTGATGTAAAAATATGTACTGCCTCGCTTAAGATTCAACATTTCTTACAGGCTGATAACACTACTAATGTTATAAACAGCCTTTAAAATCTTTCCCTTGTGAACACGACTCTTTTTTAAAACAATGGCACATTCAAACATCAACTTTGATTTTATATATTTTACCCATAACATTATGTGCATTTAAAAACGACATTTCCTTAAATTGCACCGTTCTTAAGGAACCACGATGTATTTCAACGTTTTGTTAAAATATTCCTAGATTTTAAAATACTGTTTTTCAAAACTACACCAGCCCATAAGGGGGGCATTATTGTTGTTTTGGCTGGAATAGCAACATTTTACTTCGATGTAACAAATTATGTTACAAAGCTACAAGGCGTAAACTTTAAAGACAACAAAAACGGAGTGTTTTATCTTTTGAATATTTGGTGTCAAAATTAACATTTTACTAAGTCCAAGACTACCAAGAAATCCAGTCAGCTGCAATACTTTGAAAAACCAACTCTAAGGGTAACAAACCCATGCCTACTATTTTGGCCAGGAGGCCTTAATTTCAGTTACTTAACTCATTTCCATCGTCGTTCAAGTCCCCAACAGCCGAACGTCTCTGGAGACAGGTCGGCTATCGGGTCTTAATGATACGAAAATTTATTGGGGGGGGAAATCACCCTACTACATTCTTTATTTGTACATAATATTCGAGAGACACATGACAATATTGCAGATATCCGGTGAGTACAACTCACTGTTTACATCTTCAAACAGCGAGGCGCGACCAACCGCGCCTGCGACTGGAGCGCTTCGAGGTAACGAGGCCTTGAACCACAGGCACTGGCTGTCACTAGTGTGCTGAGTACCTTGGTACGTATCATCCACATCGTGCGTTGGAGCTTGCCAATTTGCAACACGTATTCGTAAATCGTTCATCACTTTAAACGTCTGTTGCTCCAAGAAACGTAAATTCATATTCCTTTACTATCATTTAATATTAAATCAGTGTAGAATCTATTTTAAAGTCAATTTCTGCCGTGAAACTTCATTACGTCGTAACACCATTGACAGCCAGGCGAAGCCAGCGGGCCGGCATGTCGTTGCTTAGCGGGACAGTCAAGTCGGCCAGTCAGCTGGTAACTTTCCGTAGCCAAGTAGCGAACATGAGACACAATTGAGTCTCATTCGGCACCCCTATCGAAGCACTATCTCCAAGATGACTCCAGAGGTTCGTCGGCCAGGAATCACTCCAGGATGGCCGGTCCTGCAGAAACCCCCAACCAACAGCAATCTCAGGATCACCATCAACCAGCGTGCTCTCTTCCAGGAACAAGGGCTCGGAGCAGATCAGACGAAAATAAATGAAAAACTGATGCCAGCTCCAACATCTCAGAGCAAAATCAAACTTATAACGCTCTCTTCTCTCGAGTCCGCCCACGCTAGAGGAAACCATGCGTCGACTTTGGGGAGCCGAACCTCTATCCAAAATTTCTAATCTCAAACCCTATTAGTCTACTATACTCAGGACTTTGGCAATCCCTGACTTATTACATACACAAATACACTGATTACAAATCATGTTAACACTAAATGAAAAATGAATACCCCAATGAAATGAACATGAGGTTGAGAGAATTGCCAGCATTGGGAGCTTATACAACTAATAAAATTAATTAAAAACAAAAATACATTTTACACAATAATTGATTATGATACCCAAAATACATGATATACGATACTCTAACAAGACAAAAACATAACCCTATACAAACAAAGTCCCTACAAGACCTCACATTAGAGAACAATGCTTGTCCATACACAAATACAATATCATAAAAGTTACGGAGTCAAAAACTTACGGATAACAAAAGCTCCCGCGTACTGAGGTGCCAGCTTGGCATTAAACTGCGCGGCTTTATTATTAAGGTAATAAGTTTCAAGAAGAACACTATCTCCCACTTTAATGGATTTCTATTATTTTAAGATGCAAGTTTTGCATGGTACTTCCTAAAATTATCTGTGGCATCCTCCCACATAGTCTCCAGATATTTATCCTTCATAGCGTCAATACAGAAATCATGCCAACCCCAAGAATTTATCAGAGGGTGAAACAGCCTTCGCCCGAAAAATATTTCAGCGGGAACTTTTCTAGTTGTGTCATTTGCAACGTTATTAAAAGTTAAATTCAGTTGGTACAAAGCAACATCCCACTCTTTGTGGGTTCCCAATTGAAAAGCTCGTAAAGCGATTTTCAAATTACGATTATACTGTTCAAACAGATTTTCCTTGGAGCAATATGGTGTGGTCTGCACCATTTTAATGCCCCATGCAAAAGCTAAGTCTTTCATTTCTGACGATACAAAATATGTAGCATTATCTGTGACCAGATACATGGGAGACCCAAACAGGGGAAACATACGTCGACTCAAAACTTTGCAAATTTCTGATGAATTCATAGATCTGAGGGGAAAAATAAACACAAATTTACTGAAACTATCGATGGCAACAAGAATGGAAGTAAATCTAGCAGCGGTCCTGGGCAATGGTCCAAATATATCCAAATATATTCTCTCCCATGGAAAAGTACACACAGAAGCACTATAGAGACTAGCGATCTTAGCATTTGGTGGTTTGGAACATTGGCATTCTTCAAATTGCCGAACCCATGTTTCCACAAATTTTGCCAATCCTGGCCAGTAGAACATTTCTTGTGTCCGAGAAGTCATTTTCTCCTGCTCCAAATGGCCACCGAAAAAGGTATTGTGAAAATAATGATACATTTAGTCCCTTAAAGCCTTTCGAACATAGAACATAGATTCCTTTGTTTTAGGTTGAATGTATCCGATTAAACCCTTTCGGACCCTGCCTTCCCATTATTTATATTTGACTTTATGGAAACAGATTCCAAATCTATTTCCGGATACTGTTGTAATGTAACATATGTTTCTGGAAAATTCGGCAACACACGGACCTGTAGGTTCTGATCCTTTTTCTCAATTACGAGAACTGGTTCTACCTTAGGAACTTCGACCCCTTGTGAAATATCGTGCAAATCAGAATCCTGAACTGTCTGATATTTCTTATCGTTTACCAAAATTAACTCCACCCTGGGACTTCACCCCCTTGTGAAATTTCCTGTACAACGGAAAATTGCACTGACTGATCTTTCTTATCTGTTACAGGAACTGACTCTACAGAAACCTGTACTGTCTGAATTTTCTTGCCAGTTACGGGAACTGGATATACCATAGGAACTTCAACCACCTGAACAGACATACAACTGGATGCATCAGATGGAGACTCCTCACACAATTTCTCATCGTCAAACATACAAGAGAGGCAGTCGGCAACCCCACTGTCGACCCCTCTTATATACTTGACAGCGAATTTAAAACTCTCACCAGCCATCGGTCTAAATGACCTGCTGGTTTATTAGTTGTTAAAAACCAACCAAGGGCCTGGCTGTCAGTTTGCAAATCGAACTCACTCGCTTTAAGGTAATCGGAAAATTTCCATGCCAAATATGGCAACGAGGCCATCCAATTCATAGGCGGAGAACTTTTGCTCGGCCTGAGCTAATAATCGGCTTGTGTATGCCCCTGGCACTAAACTCTCGCCTTCTGTTTGGCATAAAACAGCCCCTAAAGCCTTTGAGCTCGCGTCCACTTGGAGGGTAAACAATTTATTGAATTGAGAAAGATGCAACACTGGAGGTGTAGCCAATTTTTCCTTCAACTGATTAAATGCAGTTTGTTGTTCAGGGCCCTTTACATAGGCGACATATTTCCTTTTCAAAGCATTCAGCGGTTCCGAGATATATGCAAACTCTGGGATAAACTTTTATAGAAATAAATCAATAGCTATGAATCTGTGTACTCCCTAAACATTTTTTGTAATGGGGAAATTCACCATAGGGAAAATTTTTTCCGGGTCCATCAGTAACTTCCCATTGCTGATCACAAACCCGAGTTATTTTTACATAAGATTTCACCCATGTCACTTTGTCGGGTTTCACAGTCAAACCTGTGTCTCGCTAGGCTGTAAAAAAAGTCTAAGGTGTTGTAGATCCCCCTCAAAGATGTTGCTATACACGCATAAATCATCAATGTATGTGAACATGAATTTATATTGATACTTTCCGAGAACCTGAAACAAAACTCACGACATTGCCTGAGGCCCACAATTTACCCCGATTGGTAAACATTTCCACTGAAACTTGCCCCACAGGGTTAAAAAGCTAAAATCTCACGTGAATCGGGATACAATTCGCATTGTAAAACTGCAGAATTCAGATCAAAGATATAATATAAAAGTGTCGTGCCTTATCAACATGCTGAAAGACGGAGTCTATGGTTGGAAGAGGGTATGGGTCTACAAAAATGTTTTTCTTCACTTTATGGTAATCGCAAATTACCCTAAATTGCCATGGTACCTTCTTAGACAATAGAAAAAATGGGCTTGAATACATACTAATAGATGGTTGCACGGTGTCCTGTATCTGTAATTCCGATACTAAATTTAAAAAAAAATTAATTTAGGGGGTGCAACTTTATACGCAACGGATGACACTGGATCCTGATCTTTCAACTTCAAAACAATGGATTGCTTCACTTAAAGACCCAATTTTACAGTGAAAACATCAGAAACCCCATTTTGCAATTCTGTTAATTTACTACCTTGATTTTCAGTTAAATTTGTAACTAAACCTTTTTGAAAATGGAATGGTTTCGCAGAAACCGCAACCGGACACTGCTTATAAAAATCAGAATTGAATTCCTGTTTATGCACAATCAAACATGCCCGAGTTTGGCCAAGAAATTCTACACCTAATAAGATGTAATTATTAAGCCTAGGCAAAATCCGAAACTCTATTTTCCATAAAAATCTGTAGATTTTTATTTTAAAGTTTGCTACATACTGCGAGTCAATAACTCCTCCATTCGCCAAGCAAAACCCTAGTGTTTCCTTTATGAGGACACGAATTATCCCCTTATGCAAATTCAGTAGCAAATAATTGCAAAAAGTCTTGCTAATCAGGGAACAGTTAGATCTGGAATTTAACAAAGCGACTACTTTAACCTTGTCAGCTATTACTACAGGGACATACAACAATCCGACTTTACTTTCCAATGATAGGCTATTTATGCTATGTTTCCCTAATTCTTTATCTCGTTAAGTGCACTGAGCTCTTAGATGTCCATTCTCCTTATAAAAGAAACATTGAATTTCCTTTAACCTCTCACTAAAAGGTCTTACACAATCATTCGTCCTTTCCATCTGAGTAGAAACGAGCCTACTGCTATGTTTATTTCCTAGTTTACCTGCCCCAAAAATTGTACTTGCTATGTTTATTTCCTTAAGTACTTCCCTCGGAAATGGTATTAACGGATTTCCTATAGAAACAAGCCTTTGCCAAATGGTTCTTTCTTCCGCAAATAAAGCAAGCACGACTCTCAACCACTTTTCGTTCCCGTTCATTTCCTTTAGAAACTTTTGAAGGCGAAACTACTGCGCGTTTCTGCAAAGTTTTCTCTACTTCACTGACTATAGCCAGTAAGTGACTTAGGATGGTGGGTCGAGAAACTAAATTTAAAAACCTGCTAGTATTAGGCAACAAATTATAAAATGTAACTTGAGTGAAGTGTTCTTCAGGACATGGCATTCCCACTGCATTAACGATACATATGATGCAAGAAACAAATTCTTTCATAGTTTGGTTATATGATTGATGTTTCTCCAAAATTCTTAACCTAAATTTCATGAGAGATAAGTCACTGGCTATGGCTTAGAATACTGTAGTATACAATCGGCTAGTGTCCCAATTTTCATTATGGGCTAGTCCAAAAATGGGTTGAATTTCGTCTGGAACCTTACAAATGGCTGCCGCATAAACTATTTGCCGCGAACAGAAATTTAAGGCCAATACGATAAATGCGACAACAGATTCTAACTATGTATTTTTAAGGTAGGGCAGCTTGGCCATCAATCCTTGAGGGAGGTGTTTAAGAGTCTTCAAAGTTGGATTGAACTCGCCCGCGGCTTCGCCTCCTACAGCCTCATTGTTCCCATCTCCTTTTCGCACCAATGCACGAGCCTTTATCCTGAGTTCTGATATGCCTTCAGAATCCTGAATTTCTTCACGCGGGTTACGCAAAAGTTTGCCGTAATACGGGCTTACTCAGAGTCTGCACCCGACCTGTTGACATAATGGGGTTTTAATTTTTTTCAAAAAAAAAAATAAATAAAATAAAATAAAATAAAAAAATGTTCTCGCTCTTCTAACCACAAAATATTTCACCCCGTTGTTCACAAAAGTCGCGTGTCTTCAAATATTTCATTCAAGAGATAGCATAGTAAAAATACAACAAAATTACAAAATACCCTGCGCCGAGTGTGAAACAAATGTTTTCTAAAACCTTTGTATATAGATCCAAATCACACATCTTCCTGTACTAACAAGTACCATATAACAAGGCAAATTTTACAATAAATTTTTCTACTATACATTTTTATACTATATATATATATATATATATATATATATATATATATATATATATATATATATATATATATATATGTTACAACTTCTATGGTTACTCATTTACTAGACGCACACATAACCTTATAAACATTTATTTATGTTTCTCATGGTTTTGTACATTGACATCTTACTAGTTTAAGTGCTGAAGCATGGCTTTAGCCGGGAATGAGAAATTAATAGAAGTATTCGTGGGCGTGTATTATTTGCAGGACGAAAATAAAAGGCGACGCAGTAATATTGTACACTGGTTGCTTGGCAGAGCAGCAAGACAACAAGTGTGTGTTGTTTTGAACGAAAACTAATACAAACCAACATGCCAATATAATGCCTGTGTTTGGTCACTGTACACGTTGAGTACAAATTGTACGAAAGAAAAATAAATTGCAGAAATATAGAAAGTCTTGTATCTCTGTATCCTGAGGTTATGTTTATCTGTTCCGCTTCTCTCGATTTCACAAGTATTCATACCACACCAATTGCATTAGGATATTGCTTTATCACGTCATTGGAAAATTGTAAACAAATTAGGACAGTTGTTATGGGATTTGTTGCATTTATTTATCGTATGTAAAGGGACATTATATGGAAACTAGCATTCTTTCCTTGTCCCTCGACGTACCTTACCATGTGTTTGAAATGTACACGCTGATAACAAAAGGAAGAGAAATACAATTCGACGGGGTTTGTAACAACTTGAAAATGCTGATTGCAAATGAAATATTATTTGTTAGCATACACCTGGGAAATATGCTACAGACGTCTACAAAACGCTCAGAATTTTATTCGTAACTGGAAGCACATTTACCAAACTGACAAATATTTACATATACAACAGAACGACATTTTGTAAATACTTATTAACTTTTAAAACTTGAGAGGTTTATAACCACAAAACATACAAGTTAATTTTCACACCCGAAATATAATATGGCGACTGTTGTAAGTACGTAAGTATGCCCAGCACGTATACAATTTCAAATGCTTACCAAGTATACATCCTGCGTGTACTACATTGGGAATTTGAACAGCGCTTGTATACACATGGTGATGTCACTTCCGGCGACAAGTACGCACAGGTATGCAATTTTTGAGAATTCAGAAACATCGACTAAACCACCTCGTCCTGATTCAGAATCTCCGACTAAACCTCCTCGTCCTGATTGAGTCGATGATTTCAATAAAGGCATGGAAACCAAAATACTAGATTTAGAATAGAAATTATATTATTACCGAAAATTATTTTATGTTTACTCACAGATAGTCAACATTCCTCTTTTTACCTAGGATGTAATGCAAATATATACGTGTTGTCACTGTCAAACTATACAATCAAAGATGTACAACTACAAATGACATTGAGTGTTTATGCAAAGACCATGTGTTAAACAATACACAAAGAGTTGAATACAGGGATAGGCGTGCCCTTACGCACTCTTCAAAATGTGTAATTTAGCATCAGTATAACCAAACACGTTAGATACGCTTTAGATTTTACGAATTACGCATTATAATTGAAAAATTATCGGAATCCTCTTTATGCAAATTTACGCTTATTTTTACAGTGCACGTATCCCAGTTTACTGTAGGAAACAAAGCTTCTCTTTGAAATTTCCTTGTGAGTGTCTAGTGGCTAGCAGAGGTACATGCTCGTTTTGTCATAGTACTGAATTTAATTTACAAGAAGATTATAGCTTGTGTGTTTAGAAACCATTGTAACATGAACTGTTCGTTGCACTGTATTATGAATCATTTTAGAATATGTGTTTTCCGCAATATTAGGTTTTTGTTTATTTTGGCGACTCCTTTTTGAGTGCGCTCGCAAATTTCATTCCTGGAAACTTCTTTGAAACATGTGGCATTCCAGACTATAGTATCTTGCACTTTTGCAACAGTCAAATACGCATCGTACAACAGAACAGCATCGAAGCCAAAACGGTGAAGAAATAAATACATTGTAAACAGTCAGTTCTATGCATATGAGGAATACTGCACTGGACTAGGAGAGATCGGCGGGGACTTCTATTTGTTAACCTATGTGACAATATTTGAAAGTGATTTGAAAAAAAACCTTGCCTTTATCTCTGATCGTCGTTCTCGGAAAACCAGCCAGTAAGTATTAAAAAAACGACCATTCAATAAAATCATGTGTATAAAACGATAAATCTTTTGCCATGATCGCTAAAGTCGGATCATCCGAAACGAGAAATTAATAACTGAAATTGCGTTACAAAAGGAGAATATTGGCATTTTCCTGGAAAAATTTTAGGTCGGGTATGACAGAAGGCAATATAAAACTTTAATATAAAAACTAGAATTCAACTCGGATAACTGGAAGCCCAAGGCCGCATTACTAATCCATAACACGGACAAACTGCCGGGTCACAATGTTGGTAATTTTTTTTTTTTACTGGACGCACTCAGCCGGAAAAGGACCGCTGCAGTACTGCTAGTTGGCCCTGCAAGCTGCACTACGTGGTTGTGCTGTATTTCTGAATGTATCAAGAAGTGAATTTCATATCTGAAAAAATGTTAAAAAATAATAATTCCAAGAGTTGGTAATGACACAGGAAATTTGTCATATTTCATAATCGCATTCTTCAACCTATTGAGAAAATGTCACAATTCGTGTTCCCATCAATAGCATAATAGTTATAATCCATTCACGACTGAAACAGACTTATGAAAATCAACCTTTGAAAAACATCCTAGCTATGCGTGTAGCTAATGGCTAGGATGTTTTTTTTTTTTTTCAAAGGTTGATTTTCATAAGTCTGTTCCAGTCGTGAATCGACTATAGTTATTCCTGAAACCTTCTTTACACGTCCTCTAGTGTCTGTCGTCTACTTGCAGCAGGAATGTAGCAAGTGTATTTTTCGCCACAATCGCTGCACGAGCACTGAGTGACATAGAGAGTAAACCACTGCAGCAGAGCAGTTTATTCCCCTAACCTACCCTAATTACATATGTTTGCGTTCGAGGTAAGGATGTGAGCTAATTTCGTCTCAGGGCTAGGCCCCATACGCCAACAGGGGAAGGAATCCATGCAAGGAGGCATGCATCGCGGCAGAGAGGGATTGGCCAGCCATGGCAACGGTTTAGGGCCATGGCTACGTCCCTATGTGTAACTATAGTTAATCTATAACTAAGAAGAGAAAAAGGGGAAGGGGTGCTGGAGTAGGCACCGTAAAAAACCCTTTTGACAAAAGAGAATTCTAAATTTTTGCATGCATTAAGAGAAAATGCTACAGGAGGCAGATAGGTAGGAATCATGCTATTTATTAGAGAGGGCAGGACATTGTCTTCCAAATGTATTGTGTGTCGCTGGTTTGTGCAGTAGCGAATTTCTATACTGAGCGGAGTGCGCCGCTATGACGTGTTCTTCTACTTATCACCACTGATCCTTGTGTCACTACATCAAGATACTTTGTCTCCCTGTTGCACAATATGTTAAAAGTGTGGGCTGTGGAAACTGTCATATCTCTTAATTATGCAAATGTGCATTCTGTATTAAAATATGGTTTTGGAGTGTAGGGTTTCTCAAACTACTGTGAAACAATGTGGAATCAACATATCAACAATACCTTTCTTTACACCTCTCAAAAAAGCACTCATGTAAATATGTGTATGTAGGTAAATAAATATATCGATAGTTTTTATATTAAGTATGTGTACAAAATATTGATAGGCTATTAAATACTAGTGAAACGCGTATAAGCTTGTCAAACAATAGGTATACAAGAATCCTTGCATATAATATGTTCTTTAAAGAACCTAAATTGAAAGTGAGGCGGTCATCAGTTTGCTTTCTTTGTTCACATCCTCCTGCAGAGAAACATTTTGTAAAACTATTTAAGACAAAATATTTATACGACAGAAATTTGTAGTTAACTGTTTTGTTCTGGGGAATGTGAGTACACATTTTTATAACTTACCAGTTCATGTATAGACAACTTAACAGTAAGTTCGTTAGCTACCGTATTTTTTGTTTTGCGACATTAAGATAATGGCAGCGAAAGTCTGTTCAAGCGATTGGACACTGCGTGGTAAAGAATGAGAACACGTATCATTGCCATTTTAGTGGTAGATCTGAAGAAGGCATGTGACCTCTACTGTATGTACTGATTCGTGACGTACCGGGAACATGTACTCACATATGTCAGTGACAACAGGCTGCGTCCAGCGTCCAGAATTTTGTCGAGGAGTTGAGTCAGGCTCTCCTCTATAAGGGAATTCAGCTCTGTCTTGCAGCTGGAGTTTTGCCTGAATACAGAACTAGCCGTGTGGCTACTCTGCAGGGCACGAAATCTTGGGTAACTAACACGATTGGGCACTTAGCAGGTACTATCGACGTAAGGCTACCTGGGCACGCTTCAGAACGTGTACGTGGCGTGTGGCGTGTGGTGTTGGTGTTTCGGGTGTTGTAGGTGCAGGGGGAACTTCCTGTGGTCTGTATACTGGTGTGGGGAGCAATACAACTGGAGTCAGATGTGCTACCACTGGAGTCGGGGCTAATTCAGGTTGTCTCAGGTACTCAATCAATCACTCAAGATAAGCTGCAAGTCCAGAGCGCTCAGGTGGTGAGAACAGATGTCGTGGCACAGGTACCTCTCTTGGCTCTTGTAAATGAAGTATAGCTTGCACCCATTCTCTCGGATGAAGACTAGCTATCTGTTTTACAAGGGAGGATTGATACCCGTGAGCTCGACCTGATGCTGCGAGTGTTGCTTGGACTCTTTCTTTCAGACCCCTTCATCTGGCAAATAGCATTGGGATGTGGAAATTACCACAACAAAAGATACCGCAACTGCAGGTAAACGTCTGTACAGGTGTAACGTGTGACAATACTAGGCTGTGTGGCCTGGTACTCGACTTCCAACTTAAGGGGGTTACCACTCCCCAGCGGAGCCCGCTCCGAGGAGAAGTAATAGCCAAGTCAGCAAGTGGTTTCTCAGACAGTGTCCCTCTGGAAGGCTCCTCCGTTCCCACAATTCAGGATTGGTGGAATGAGCGGCCGGTACTAGTACTTGGACTGTGCAGAAAGACAGTGTGTGGCTCGAATGAGTAATTCCCGTGAATACCTGCGAGTACGTTGCAAGGGTAACTACAGGGTACTATAGTACAAGGAAGGGTACTCAGGTTGAAAGCCACTCACGTTTTATTTTCCATGGAAAGACGTGGTGAAAGCTCTCTAGCTTTGGACCTGCGACGCAGGCTTCAAACCTCGAAAGCTATCGTTAGGGTGGTCGCTAGAGGCGACCGACTCAAACAAGGGAATGTGTCGAGAATTATTGATGAGTAATCTCTTGCATTTTTGGTGTGTGTGTTGTAGAAACGACGATACACAATCACTGAAACAAGCTTGGAAACTAAGCAGGTATGTGACAGGATGTTAGTCTTGAGAAAGACTGGAAAAGGATCCACTGTAGCTACGGACATAACTGCAGGTGGCTGTAGGGTTGCAGGGTACGTAGTGGATATCTCCTAATTGACGTAGCCTACCCTACCGCAAGCTTTGCTGATGTATACCGTATACAGGAGATTGTTCTGAGCTACGCGTGCTAGAACGACAATAACAATACAAAAACTTAATGTTAAGCAAAGTGGTTGTGCCTGAGCAACGGGTGCTGGATACTGCAGGTGAACACTATGGTCGGATCTGAGCGACGGGCGCTAAAGACGAAGAATGGCAATCTGGTCGGACCCGAACCACGCGCGCTGGGAACGAAGAATGGCAGTTTTTGGAATCCTTAACAAGTATTTCCTTTCAGTGTGGTGGTAAACTGAAAAATTCTTTGGCATTGAGCGTTGTCCTATTTTAGTGAAAAAAAATGTATCAACTTCAGAGAGATTTACTTATATGCATATAGTCCTAGCTGTCATTAAAGGGAATATTTCGATTCACTTGTTACAATTTAATAAAGTAATTGAGTAAGCCAACGTTTTGAAAAATCCAGGTTTTCGACAGAATATTCGAATATTAAACATGTTAAAGTCTTTCGTTAAATTTTCACTTAAGTGCGAAGAATAAGGTATATTCTTTGCGTAGGTTTGACCAATGTACAAATCGGGAGGTTCTGCACCATTATATTTGTTTCATGAAAGTGGCAAATATCTCATTTGTTTACAAACCAAAAGGAGAATATATGGTATACTTGCAATATCATTGAAACCTGGCGACGAAAAATTGTATTCATCAAACCTGAGTAAAATAAGCCCTAACGTGGCGAATAGACATTCTGGTGTCGTTTACGTCTTTAGGCTTCAACTTTTAACGGACGGATGGATGAAAGTACAGCTTTTGTAAATTATAGTGTTGTAAGCCTACTTTCGTTCTATTAGAAGTTTGCTAATTTTGTTTAAATTAATTTTTTGTTTTCTTTAAGGATCCAGTATGCTGCAATGTCCTTTAAGAGTTCGAAAATATTTGCTAATTAATTATGACCGGCAACAGAAGTTATTCTTGTACGGTATCCACAATAAACAGTCCAGAGTAAAATCTTGGAAATCAAACTAATTGCCATGAATTGCCTCAAATTTCACAGATATTGAAAGTGAACGCTTATTTTTAAACTTCGTACGTATGTGCGTGCATTCTCGCTCTATTGCCAGTCAGTTATGCTTTTCTGGCTACTGTTAAAGGCTTGAACATTTTCGGTTGGGCAAGGAAGACTTGACTTTAAGGAAGAGCCTTGCGTATGCAGATAAAATATTCAGTACCTACCTGTCCACGGGAATGATGGGACATACTTATCAAAAAGAACTCGGCGTGACTAGCATTTTGGATGTCGTGGGTTTGTTCCTTGACAAGTGAACTGCGGATGTTGTCTCTCAGGTGACTTTCCACCCTCATTTCTAGAAAGTGCCGCTGCAGTTCCTTAATATGTACTTAATCTTAATTAGTATCCTTGAAATGTAAGAAAATAAAATAATACTTTACTGTCAGACTTCACCTGTGTTTAAAGTTTGACCCACCACCAACTTTGATTTCGACAGCATTTCTTTTCTTAACGGATATTGACAGGCTTTGCTGGCCGGGATCCCACTACTACTATCCCGGTGCCGCCACGTGTTTTCGCTCGTAGGAAACACAATCGGCGTTTTTTTTTTTATTATAAACTCTCGTTTTATTCCGCCATTGCGCCTTATTGAATTTCCGTTCCATATCACCCCTCAATGATGACGGGCGGCTGCATGTCCCTTCTCGAAAGACTGTCACTTGAAGAGATACCCCATAGGATATGCCCTCCCCCTCAAAAATAACTATATTTATTTATTAAGTTCGTTTATCTTTAGAAAATATAGCGTAGTAACACTAATGAAATACGTAGTACCACTGAGATCATATTTAAGCGGATAACGCACCTACCTTCTAGCAAAAAGTATGTGAGTTCAAGTCGAGCTGTTTCTCAGAGAATTTTAAAAAGGGGGTGGAGGAGGTGCAAGTGTAAGGATGTGGTAAGTTGCGGAGGAGGGAGGACAGCGACAGTGAAGTCCAATGTGAACAGTGTGGAGAATAATTTCGTGCGGGATGTGTAGGGTTACAAGCTGTACTCGCTACAGTAGCAGTAGTGGAAGTATGAGGAATGTGGTAGTGGTGAAAGGGCGCGATGTCTGTAGAGGGAAACAGAAAATGGGGGCATTTGTGAGGGGGATCCAGATGGCGGGGAAGGGGTGGAGAGATTTGAGCAGCTCTTGACATTCACGTCATGAGAGCCGATGAGGGTGAAGTGAGGCGAGTATGGAGCAACGCCGGAAGGCAAGGGTGGGGGGAACGGGAGATCCTAGAGAAATCCAACCGTCCAGCGGCATTGTCCGGCATGATTCCCACATGCGAAAATCCTATAGCGACTACGCTGGGAATCGAACCTGGTTGGCCTACGTGGAAGGCGAGTAGTCTGACCACTACACCACCGCGGCTCCCTGGAGGGAAGGAAATTAGGGAACAGCGAGGATAATGTTTGCGGGAAATGTTGAGTGAGAACCTTGTAGAGGGCTTGCAGTGCCAAGGAACGATGAGACTAAGGAGGAGATGGGGAAAGGAGTTATTTTATACCCGAAGGGCAGAAAGGAGAGGAATCTGACACATATGTTTGAAAATATGGCTGAAAAGATCGGGGAACGGGGTAGGCAGGTGCAAGCCAGCAGAAATGTTACAGAAGCTAGAGAACGAATTGGAATGAACTAAGGGATATCTGCTTCGCTGCGAACTGCTCTGCAGAGGAAACTGGAGGAGGAAAAATAAAGGAGAAAGGAGGCAGAGATAGAGGTGGAAAAATTGAGAATGATATAGCAGTTGGAGACAATAGCAAGGGAAAGGTCACTGGTTCAATGCAGGAAGTAATACGTCGAGTAATGGCGACCAGCAAGTAAGGAAAGTCAGGCAGAACATGGCAAGAGGGGAGAAAATAAGGTTGTGCAGAGAAAATGCGGTGTCAAGGATGGTGCAGGAGGTGACTTGGGGTACAGTCAGTGAGAATGTGTTGTAGACAAGAGGAGGAAGGTAGGAGAAAAGGGCACAATAAGGGAGAAAGTGTTAGAGAAGGAATCAGAGGTGGTTTTCTTATACAGTTCAATTGCGAAGGACAAGGAATTGAGGAGAATCAGGAGAGGACTTATTTACAAGGCAGTATTGGGGGGGGGGGGGCAAATATCAGGGATCTGGGTGGAAAAGCGAGTAGCATAAGAGAAGCAGTATGCTCAAGGTGGTTGCAATGCATGTGGGGGGAAATTACCTGGGTCATAAGGAGGTAGGCGAAGAGGATGATCAAAATATAAGAGGGTTGCTGAGGAAGGTAAGGATGAGTTTACGAAGGCGAGGGTACTGGTTAGTGAATTGGTGGTTTGGAAGGCGATAAACTATGTAACGGCAGTGAGGTGCTAGTGAAGTTCATTAAAGGGTATGCAGGGGTTTCGGGGCTACATTTGTATATAGCAGGAAGTGGGTGAGCCATGCAAATGTTGGAAGGGACTAGGTGCATCTGAAAGAGCAGGGGAAGAGGATCTTAGGGGTTATGCTAGGCAGGAGAGATGATGGTGGACTGTTTGGAGAGTGTTGTAGAGAAACCGAGGGCTGAAATAACAACCAATGCAAGGCAGAGGAAAGGTTTGCGGTTTAGAAAAAAAGGCAGCTGGGGGAGCTAGCCCCTTGGTGCCCGGATGGTGGAGCGGGGGGAGGGGGATTCATAGGTGAGAAGAGATGGGACAAGCAAAGGAAAGGGTTAAAAGTAAATGATAGCATGGAATTAATGGTGGTAAACTCTAGGAGTGTGTACAGCAAGCTGGGAGGCTTCTGGGTTAAGATTAAAGGTATAAGGGGTGGACATTGTAGTAGCAGTGTAGACATGGATGAGTGAGAAAATGTTAGATAGTCAATGTAGGCAAGATAAGTTTACAATTTCCAGAAGAGACAGGGATGGGATAGAGGGAGGAATAATGGTGTGCTTGAGGTAGGGATTGAAAGGGCCTGTCATATGGATCAGCAAAGAAGTTTAAGTAATGAAAATTGAAGTAAGTGGGGGCGGTGGAGTATGACATTGCTGGTAGTGTACAGGCCAATATGACATGGGTGGCAGGCAAATGATGTGATCAAGGGAAGGGTTGACAATCTCAGGGACTGCAGTGGTCAGTAATAGAAGGGGACCTCGTTCAGGCCTGGCAATTCTATACTTGGTGCAATATTATTGGACTGAGTCATCGACCGTGACATTCTGTGGTGGAAATAGTGCTTGTGGATGAAGGTAGCAGAAGTTAAAGTAGGTGGTGTGGTAGTATGAGTGAGGAAACAATACAGAGGAGGAAAACTTCCTGAGGGATAGTGAGTGATTGAAGAGACTTGGGCGGCTCTTAACAGCATGGTCTTGAGAGCCGATGAGGGTAGGCGAGTATAGAGCAGTGCCAGAATGAAGAGGTGGGGGAACAGGAGATCCCCGATAAAAGTTGCCGACTAGTGGCACCGGCTAGCTCGAATGGATGAAGCAGGTGGAAAGGGAGCTACAAAGAAATAAAAAAAAAACAGGCAAAGAATGAATACTTGGGAAACATGACTGAAGAAGGAAAAGGCGAAGAATGGTAATCATTATTTTGGTGCCTTATGAAGGTTAGGGAGGATAGGAAGGGATCCCCGATTTTAAAAGGCATGGATAGCCGGTATGTGACAAACAAGAACGAAAAATGGAGATGCTGAAATCTCAGTATTCGTCAGTTTTTGAGGCGCAGGAGTATTGGGATAGGGAAAATATGGGGACTGGTGGTTATATAGTATGCATAAGTTGAGGAGTTCATGTGATAGCAATGGTAATCAAGGGGTTGAAGTGTCATAAGGCAGTGGTACCAGGCGGAATAGAGAATGGACCCCTTAAGTTTGGTTGGGGAGAGTTGGTAAGATATATAGAGTTGTTGTTTAGTAAGACATTAGAGGAGGCCAGCTGCTGCAAGAAGGGAGGAGGCATTAATGGTCTCAATTTACAAGGAGAATTTGTTAGGGTGAAGTCTATCAGCTACAGAGTGGTGAGCCTCACAACGAATATAGAGAAGCAAGGGAGAAACTGGCAGTGCAGTTTGCGGTAAATGTTATAAATGAGAGGAATTGGTTGCAGGGTTATCAACATGGATTTAGAAAAGTATACTTGTGTGACACTTAACTAGCAGGGTTGTTAAGGGACTTGGTGCAGGCAGTAAATGAGGGAAAGTAGGCGGACGCCTGCTTCATTGACTCTGAGATGGCCTTTCACAAAATTCCCCATAGGATTTTGATGAAGAAAGTGGATGAGTTCCTTGTTTACAAGTGATAGCGAAATGGACTGCATACTTTCTTAGAAGGAGACATAAGCCAAAGTGGGGGTGACCTTATCTGATATAGGAGTGGTAATATCAGGTGTGCCGCAAGGAAGTGTGCTTGGCCCTTTACTGTTCACCATAATGGCAAATAATATGTATATGAGGGTGAATGGATAAATAAGATTATTTGCTGATGACTGTGTGTCGTATACAATGGTGAGCGGGGAGAGCACTTTGCAGTATGAATATGAATAGATACGTTTGTAGATGGAGAGGAGAAAGGGAAGATCAATGTACAGTACAAAACACCAAGGTGGGGACGTTTACGAGGAAGAGGGTTACAAGCAGGTACATTCACAGATGGGAGGGAATGAAGGAACTATCGGAATATAAATACCCAGGGGTCACATTGTAGGGAAATTTAGGGTGGAAAAAGTAGGAAAAGGGAGTGTTTCCGAAGGGAAGAAGGGCTTTGCGCTAAAGGGAGTCAGCAGTTAGGTGAAGGAAAATACTTATGGCAGGGTTGTACGCCCGATTTTGGAATATGCGGCAGCTTGACGATACCTGTCAAGGAAGCGGAGGTGCATGAGCTGGAGAAGTTACAAAGAAGGGTGACTAGACGTATGAAGGGTAGATGGAGAAGGCACGGGCCCGGTGGTGGGGTTGAAAAGAACTTCCAGCCATCAGTGATTACGAAGGAAATTAGATGGAGCTCATTGAAGAATAGGAGAAGAATGGATGCGCTGGTCGGGATGTACGAGAATCAGAATGAAGTGGAAGGATGGGGGAGTTTAGGTTGCTAGCTAACTAATGGGGTATGGACAGGGAGAGGAAATAACAGTGAAAAAATGCAGAGAGTATGTAGGAAAACGGTATGGGATTGGTTGTTTCTACTTTTGAGGTTGGTGAGAGAATTGCATTTATTATGGGAGGAGATAGTAACAGTAAGAGAGGTTAGAGAGTTTAGGAAGGATCTGGAGAGGAAATATGGGGGAGCGTAGGAGGAATTTACCACTGGACGGCCGTCCAGTAACAAGTATAAAAATATAAAAAAAATAATTATTATTATTGAAACAGAAAGTTGTTATGTAACTGCCCTAGGAACTTTGGACACTTCCATTAGCACAACAGAACTCCATTGTCATTTGTCCAATCGCCCTGAGAATTTTTCAGTGCCAAAATACCTTTTTGGCAAAATTCATATAGATAAAGTTACTGGGAACTACTGAGCATTCTGGGGTGAGGTCTAGCTAGGTCTACGATTCCAGAAACTTTACATTCTCAGTGTAATTTTTAGGTTCTCTGATGTTCTTTGAAGTGTATCTGTGCGTAAGTTTAGGTCCAGTGAAGAGACGCAATGGAGTAAAAAAAATATGGTTTTAAGACAAAAATTCCTTTGCTCATAACCCATATTGATTGCAATCGGATAGCAATCGGATGTTTACTGGTACCATTTTGCTAACGTAGATACAGGATGATTCCTTTAAAAGAGGCCCCGTGGTCTGTATTTCTTCATTCCCTCGCTCCATTACACATATGCCCTGTAGTATTGGCAACATAATTGTATGTCGTGTTCGTGTCTGCGATTGTATATGCAGCTATGGATATAGTTCGTGAAACAGAGCATTGCGTTCCTTCCATAGAACAGATTGTTCCTTCAAAATAACAAAGTTAGCAATGTTTGGATTGTTCTCGCAACAAACATAACTGCAAAAACTTACAGAACATTCTGCTTCTGACAGCGAAACAACAAATTTTTTGCTTCGTTTATAAAAAATATTTTGGTGTGAGCAAAGCGTAAATTACATGCTGCATGAAAGTTGAAGACACGTATATAACCTACAAGTGAAGATGTAACTATTTATTATATATCTATTTATTTATATATAACTATTTACGATATATCAACTCATGTATTTGTGGAGCGAAAGCATTTTGGGTGCCGATTTGTTCTCATTATGGCGCCCTTTACGTGCTGAATGTGGGGAGTGGCAATGTATACTTCTAGTTGTTACGTCACTGGTTACTGGTACAGAAGTTCGGTTGCTGCTAGCATGAAACCAAATTAGGGAAGTGTTCTGCTGTTACATCTCTGCTGATATTTTTTTTCATAGTGGCGGAGTGGAAAAGCGCGCACGGTAAAAGCGGCTGCTGAGGAGTGAAGTGGCAGCTCTCTCCGCTACAAGACGCGTCGTCTCTCTCAACTGGTTGCGGGCCAGTGTTGCCAGATGCCCAAGATGGAAATTCCCACATCGATGTTAAATTCCTCACATTTTCCCCAAACTATTTTTCTTTATAACCGAAACAACCAATCAATTTACTAGGCTATAAAAATAAATAGGTATCACACGAACAGTTATATAAGAATTTTGAAAAAATTATTACTAAAATTTATTAACTCGTTTTCAGTCGTAGAGTAATTAGCAGTTGTGCAAACATGGATGGGTTTTGGTGACACTGGAGGTATTGCACAGGGTCGAAGCTCTATAAAGCCCCTGTCACACTGTCAAATTTTTCCGTCAAATTGCTTCCAATAAGTTTGGTCAAGTAAAGTTGGGCAATTATGACGTCATCAAAACGTCATAAACGCCGCCATTTTTGTCTGAGAAAGTTGGATGGCTTTAGTTTCCATCAAACATTTGAAAATTGTACCGGTTCTAAAATTTATTTGATGTTTTGACGGTCTCAGCCAATTAGAATCGTGCACGACGAAAATGGACGTAAAGAAACTTAAAATAACAAAAAATTGCTGCAAACGAAGTACATGATGAAGAAAATTAATTTATGTAGAAGCTGTATGGACATGAATGCTATTTTAAGTGAATATTGCACATAATATTACGAACTCAGAGGCATTTATTTCATTGTACAGGAAACATGTCTTACAAATAAAATTTTAATTTAGGAAAGAAACTTAAATAAATTACAATATTACTTACATTCATTCCTGTAATGGACCGCATGAAAAAGAAATTATATCTCACTATAAAAATAATTTTTAAAAATGATATTTTAAATTAAATTCTCTCAATAAAAAAATTTGGCAGTGTGACACATTTTCAAACACATTCAAGATTATTTACTAAAATTAGTTGGAAGGAAAAATTCGATGGCCGTATTTTGTCTTCAAATTTTGTTGTCAAATATAGTTGGAGGCGAAAATTTGACAGTGCGACAGGGGCTTACGAAGCATTTGGGACACTAAAATATAAGGAAGGATGGCTTAACCAACACTGTAAAAGTTAAAGAGTTACAGTCAGTAGTAATATCCTGTAAATGTTACAGACGACATTATTTTATTACTGAAAGTTTTAAATTTCAAAGTGAAATTTTACAAACACTACTTATTCAGTGCATATTTTTTAAACATGGCCGAAAATGGGGCTGATAAAAAATAAATTGAGAAAAACACTGTGATAAAAATTGCCACGATTTTGTTGGTGTTTCAGTTAATTTCCCTTTATCCCACACTTGAAAAAAATTACTCGAACCCCTTTCCCCTCGGCCGTAGGAAATGTCTATCGAG
The DNA here is from genome assembly GCA_029891345.1 of Dryococelus australis. Classification (NCBI taxonomy): domain Eukaryota; kingdom Metazoa; phylum Arthropoda; class Insecta; order Phasmatodea; family Phasmatidae; genus Dryococelus; species Dryococelus australis. The sequence goes on from CM056996.1 coordinate 149,134,845, forward strand.
TTGACAAGAGTGGTGCGGGCGTCGCCGGCCGCGAACGTCGCAGCTGAGCAGAAGACAGCGCGGCGGCTCTACTGCACATGCGCAGTGGGATGGCTGTCCGCGTACACGAGGCCGGCCCACGCCAGGACGTCGCCTCACCTCCAGCTCGGTTTATCGCCGCACATACCTGCAACACAACGCAATTCGTAAATAACATGTCCCCGTTTAGGGGAAGAGTTGGCTGCCGTCTTGAATTAATTTATTATTTCCTCATCGCTCTGTTTTCGGATTAATTTTGGAAAATGGAATTATGTTAGGGCGTATAATACTATTTGATTACATTTGAGATTCTATGGTTTCACTTCATGTACTGTTACAGTATCAACAGTCGTTCTCAACATGTAATCAATAACTCCTCCCCATTCGTCCCACTTAGTAAATAAACAAAGACACTCAATGTATATTACATTCAGAAAATGCACTTAATCATATACTATGACTTTTCAAAGGAATAATTTTGAACAATGAATGTAAAACAGATTTTAAAACTCAAGAACTGGTATCAACAAGATAATTTATATTTTTCCCCTTAACTGGCTGGCCGTCCGGAACAGTACGTATTCTTATCTTTCGTTTATATTAATTAAATCATTCTCCACCTATTGCCATACTTTAACAGTTACCAAAGGTTTTTCTAAACAAATATAAAACATTGAAATATTATGAAAATACACGTGACACATTAAAGAGAACAGTGAAGAGATTTGGGCAGCTCTTAACAACGAGACCTTGAGAGCGTGGCACATTAAAATCTGGTCTGGGAAGTTAGCAAGAGGTCGAAACGAATGACCCTCCTGCACAAGAAGACTAGAAAGTAAGGAATCTCCATATCATACTTTGATCTTCGAACTAGTACCGGATCGAGGTCCGTGAACGCCGATTTGCCGACCCATCACTGGCGAGCGCGGTGGTAGAAGACCGTCGTAACGCCATGTTAGAGTTGTAATGTAAACGACCCTACAACTCGACTGGGGCAGCAAGTGAGTTCCTCTAAATCTTTATTTGTTGTATACTTCTAAAATACGCATGTCTCTGCACTTTCGTTGCTATCAAGCTCATTGAAGTTGAAGTAGAGGGGGTTCCCTTACATCAATCAAACCAAGAATTCGATCAGCACATTATATGCAGAACTTATCCACTAAATTTGTCAGAAAAAATATGATTTAAGCCTTATACTAGCAAAGAACGTAAGAGTAATTAATTTAATCTGCTCTCTTGCTTGACAAAGGAATTTTGCACAATATTCTTTCTGAAAAGTCTAAAAGAAAAATTGAATAATTAATGTACTTAACCTTACAAAATGCCTTTCTAGCAACATTTTTATAGAAATATTGTATGTATGAATTTGTCTCTCATAGCTAAATTACATATACTTCTGACCACTTCGGCACTTTCTATAAATTGTTTCTGATGAGTTGTGTATTTATTGCACTGATAAATATTAGTATAGGCTGTTAACGGTAAAATTAGCACTTTTGAAAGCCCGGCTTAAGATCTACTTCTACGCACGTTGTGTATTCTTCCGCCTTATGTAAAATTAACATTTCTATGGGCTTCATCACTTTATTCATGTTTTGGTCAAGTGAAACTGTCGAATTATTAGAGAAGTAAATACGTTACAAATTTTCTCATTTTTACACTTTGTCGCACATAAAAATAATGCATAAGTTATCATAAAAGGTAACCTAACACTTTTTATTCGACGTTAAGATATGAAACTACTTTCCATCCATCGTTATCAACTTTAGAGTGTGCGCATGTCACCCAGTGCGTCCGTTAAAATTTACGCTGGTAGAGGCAGTTACTTTATTCTAAGGTTGATCTCAAAAGTGCTCACTTTAACGTGAACGGCCTTTATAGGTTGTTCAAGGTAAAATGAGCACTTTTTAAAGCCCTTCCAAAAGGCATTAACCCCTAGTAAATATATTTTATTCAAGTCTCTGAAGTTAACTTTTGAGAGTGATGAAATGTATACACTATGTTTATTAGTAATATTGCAATGACTACATTAAAAAAGTAGCGGAAAGGTAGAAATTAATTGAAAGGAAAAATTTAGCAGGGCCTTAAAAAGTGCTCGCTTTACCGTTAACAGCCTATAGTAATATTATGGCAAGTTTGGCGCAAGTGGTATCTGGAGAAAAATTCTTGTTGCCGATCTAAAAGCTTTGAGCTTCACAACCTGAGCAGCACAAAACTCACCCATGTCTCAAGGACGCCGTCTGTGTGGCGGTATTTTGCGTTTCCGAGGTGTGGGAGCACTAAGGTATGCGCATCGTATGTCTGATCGCCTTAACGAACAAGGCACTGAAATGACATGCAAACTTTCTCTCGTCGACTCGCCTTCTCGTAGGACTTTCAGTGGCGACTCCATCATTTTATGATGTAATAATAATAATAAACAAGTGAACCATGTCCATAAGCTAAGTTAAATTGCCTGTATCGAAAACTTCATACCTAGAAATGACTAAGGATAAATTCATATCAGCTCTTTTACACTTTAAAGAAATACGCTTTAGAGACGGAAATATAAAACGGAAACTAGTATTTGGACGAGTATCATTTCTTATATGCTATTCGTAAGCATACACGTCTCGAAAATGTTAACAGTTTTTAAATTACGAACATACGACTGAAGAGCTGCACTCTATTTGGGGTCCCGGGCAGACGGCGCCTGTAGGCCAGGATAAAAAAATACGCAACAAACGCAAGAACGCAACCACGCGATGAAAGAAAAATACGGACGTTTATAAACATCGCAAGATGCAAGCCGTCACCAACATGGTAAAACGAAAATGCCAGACAAGTACAAAAAAATGTATTTCGGTAATGCTTTTAAATTAACATGTTTTTATTCGTATTTGTTTAATATAGGTAGTTTTTTTTTTAATTTTGAGTTTTGTGAAGTTACTGGTATATAGTTTTTAAAAACCGAATAACGAATTTCCAAGAACACCACTAAATATTCTCAGAAAGATGGCGATACTAAAATATTTTAATACGCTATTATACTATTTATTTATGATTCAACGCATAAATGTAAGCATAAATTCATTGCACAAGCAAATAATTAAAAAAAAAAAAATTGAAAATCACAGCTTACTCTGCTAGTGTAAAACGATTTTGAAATTGATCACGGCTAATTTAGAAGGTGCAAAACACAAGCAAAAACGCAAGAAGTTGAAAGTTGACCAACTCTGGCGTTGCGTTCTTACGTAATGCGTAGTTTATATATTGTAGCTTTGAAATACGTACGTCCAACTGTCCGTGTCTTTGCGTTTCTTACGTCGTTTATAAACCCGGCCTTAACGTTCCTGTTAACAGTGTGATGTTTAAATTTGAGAATACAGAGTTTATTTAATTTGGTTTCTGTTCATCTTTGGCACATAAGAGTAAGAATTAACATATTAATGACTATTCACTATAAAAAAAAAGCACTTTTGAAATCAAACTTAGAAAAATTTCACTGCCCCTACCTGTATATATTTAACGGACATTACTGGGCATGTGTCCAGTAAAGTTGGTAACGATGGAGGGGAAATAGTTCCATATATTAACGTCGAACAAAAAGCGTTAGGTAACCATTTGTGATAACTTAACTCTCGCTTTGTGTATTTTTTAATGCATCAAAGTGTGAAAGTGAGCAGATATGTACAATATTTACTTTTCTAATAATTTCACAGTTTCACTTGATCGACGTACGGATTAAGTTATGAGGTCCATGGCAATGTTAATTTTTCATATGGTGAAAAAATACACAATGTGTATACAAGTAGATTTCAAGCAGGCCTTTAGAAAGTATTTAGTATACTGTGAAGGGCCAACAGTACTATGTAATGCTTTCTTTTGAAATCCCCAACTTTCAGCTTTCAAGTGGTGTCACATTTTTTTGTCAACTCCACAATATCAGCTTGTATCACAATTAAAGAAGAAAAGTGACATTGAACTCTTCGACACAAGTGCGACTTAGGTATTGTTATTAGGGCAAGGAGGAATAGTACAAGATGGTAAATAAAAATATACGTCAAATAGAGCTTTTGCTTATGTAACCTTGCGTTTATAATTATTACATTAGAATATTTCCCTGTAATTTAGGAAATCTTCCCAGAATAAAAACAAGCCGCTGAGCTGCAAATCTTTAATATGGTGCAATTTTTGTTTGTTCTTGGCTCTTACTTCTTTTGAATCGATAAATAGTTAAGCTCTCTCGTGTTAGCGTAGTACACGTGCACCGATCAGCTGACGTTTTGGAATGATTAGAGGCGTTAAGTTCCTATCACTTCAGGTATCACTGTAACATTGACAAAGGAAAATTTTTATTGGAAACGTATTAAAAATATTACGAGGGCAATAAGACATTAAGACCCAGAACGAGTTTGTCTAGCTCACAGGCAACATTACTGTATGCTAGAAAATTTATAGGAAAAAATACATGAACATAATATAAAAAAAAGGAAATTATTCCCATAAGGTTTATATCAAGAAGGCTCAGTTAGCCGTGTAACAGTTACATAAAACAATCACTGTTATTATTGCAGTTAGAGAGAATAAACTAAAGATGAATGAAGTACACTGATTTTTCGTCTTATGCGCATGTACTTGACATTGATATATCCCACACCAGTACAACTGTCAAATTCACATGGTTAACAGTGATGAGCGTGTTTGTTTATATCTAAATTCTACATTAGTAAAATTCTTTCACTAATTTGAATTTAATTAAACTGCATTACAAATTGGTTAGAGGAAGTATACAAACATCTCGAAGCACTTGTTTACTAAACAGTGTTCTAACTTCAAATCATAGAGTCCACGTGGTTACAGCTACATGTGTGAAAGTTGATCGCGAGGAAGTGCGTAGAGACTACTTTTGTCTAATTACTATTCAACTAGCATCTACCTGTTAAAAAAATTATACTTATTTTTTTCTACTTTCAAAATGTATCATTAGTGCCTATTTTTTATTCGAAAAGTATAAAAACACATTTTATTTTTGCCATTCCTATTATATTCTCCTTATCAAAACTGATGTCAAAAGAGAACAAAAATTGCTTTGAAAAATACTTGTATGAAAAGAATTTCACTGAATCTGAAATCAACTTTAAAAAAATACACACCCACAAAGAACACTTCACATAAATAACTAACCAAAATGAAATATAAAGCGACAGCAGCATATATTATTGTTATACATTTTTTTTAATTCACGTTAAACTTTCTGAAAAAATATTGTGTTGCTTTAAACTTTCCAGTGTTCCACCAATACCTCCACTTAAGACCCAATAGGACAGGAGAGTAGCTTATCCATAAAACATAATAACAAAAACCAGCCTGTCTTACTCCTATGGCCACTTTGCGTATGTAGGCGGGCGCTGCAAGAGCAGGTTGCCGATGAAGGGCCGTCGGTGGATGTGTCGCCGTTGCTTGCATCTCTTCGACGATAAGCGGCGCTGTTTACACCGGCGCGGCATCTCGTCGATGTGGGTCAGGCTGAGCCTCCCTGGTTAGCGCCGTCTCCTCAGCTTCCGTGCTTCATGCTCCGACTTCACCACTGTACACGCACTCACACCTCCTTTGTAGTCCATTCATGGTTACATATAACTTGTCTGAAGCCCTGCTCAAGTTATACTTACACGATATTCCTCCGCCTCGTGCACACAAAGCTTAACCAAATCCAGGAAATTACAACCAAAGCGACAACGCACTGCATTTGTGCGCACTCAGCGTAACCATATTCTGTAACCACAACTACACTATCTACCAATAATTAGTTGGGCACCTGTCCACAATGTTTGCTCGGTGGTTGTCACCCAGTTAGAATCTCGTAGGGCCACCTCTTGCGGCTATAACAGCAGCCACCCTGTCTGGCATGCTCTCTACGAGTGTTTGCAGGACATCCACGGGGATTCGTCGCCATTCCTCTTGCAACCATTCCATGAGTTGAGCAATGGATTTCGGCCGCGCCTGACGAACCCTCACCGGGCGATCCAATTCGTCTCAAAGATGTTCTATAGGGTTGAGGTCGGGGCTCTGGGCGGGCCACTACAATCGGCGAACATTGTTGTCGGCGTACCACTACATAGTAGCCCTTATGCCACCTGGCATTGCCATCCTGGAAGTAACACGGGTCCATTCCGTAAAAACGTCACAATGTTGGGAACATTTCATTATCCAGAATGTTACAATAGGTCTCTGTGTTCATGCTACCACGGACAAACACCAGCGGCCGTGAAACACTAGTAAACTGACGTACTGAATTACCTACCTTCATGGGTGCCCAATTACTTTTTGGTAGATAGTGTATTTCTTACTAGGCATTAAAGGCTATTCACGATAAAGTGAGCCCTTTTGAAATCCACATTAGAAAAAAGTCACTGACCCTGCCTGAATTTATTTTAACAGGCGCACTGAGTGACATGTGCCAGTAAAGTTGGTAATGTTAGAAGGAAAGTAATTCCATATATTAACGTCGAATAAAAAGTGTTAGGCAACCATTTATAATAACTTAAATTATTTCTTTCGCGTTCTGTTGATTTTTACGCAGCGAAGTGTAAAAATGAGAAGATTTGTAAAATATTTACTTTTCTAATAATTTCACAGTTTCACTCTACTGACGCGTGAATAAATTTATAAGGCCCATGGTAGTGTTAATTTTACAAAAGGGGGAAGAATACATAACGGGCATACAAGTAGATCTTAAGCAGGGCCATCAAAAGTGCTCATTTTACCGTGAAAAGGCCATACGAACACACCTATCTCCTCTGTGTTTTTATTGATATTAATTATAAATGAAATATATAATTTATAGATAAAATACAAGTAAACTTTCAATTTAACCACGCTTGTGATACACGGCATATTTAGGAAGTGACCAAACAAGTCGTCCACGTTCAGGTTTGATTCAAAAAGTGTTAAGAAACTGCGAATTAACTTTACACCGGACTTACGAGGACGTGGAACATAAAGTATCTCAGAATACGTCAGCTGAAATTCACAGGTCTTTGGAAGCCGCAATTGAAAAACTAAGAAAGTGCAATCCTAGATAACAGCTTTAGCCAACCTATTCAGCAACTATGTTCCCCATATGATGCATGTATTTTGCATAATAATTGATGCCTCGACAACATATACATTTTTAAGACGTCATAAATATCTTGACAACTACGTCATTCTGTTTTAATATTTCCTCTAAAAAAGTTAGTCCATAGAGTACGATTAACGTTTACAGCAGTCATTTGTATACACGCATTTACAAGGGGCCTGCCTACACGCGACTTGAACTGCGTCGCAGATTTTTATTTTAACGGGATTTTTCTACTAAACTATTAAACTTGTCTTCACCGCGTTTACCTACGAGTAGAACACAAACACCAGACGAGGATGGAATGGTACATTCGAGTTATCATGTGGGCTATAAATATAATTTTGGAGCTCTCCGGCATCGTTAGAAACGGTTTTTTTTCTCTTCATAATGTCGTACCTTAAAACATACTATCCGAACCCGAGCATAATTACGATAGGAGCCTTTATTGAACTTCGCCTCAGACTTTCCACAAATAAATTTAAAGGGCCACCGCGTAAAGTCTCCTAAGTACACACATCAGGACGAATACACTGCAGGCCAGTCGAGAAGCTTGCGCGTAGCAGCGCTGGCGCGCTTGCAGCGCGCTACGCACACAAATTCTCGTCGAATCGTCTACTCTAAGGACATTCCGACATTATCATTTTATGGTGTAATAATATAGACAAAAGTGTGCTGCATATCCCTGTGCTATGCTTATGTAGCCTATAGCGGAAGTTTCATGCCTAAAAATGATTGTGAAATATCCACATTAGCATTTTTATACTAAAAAAAAAAAAAATACACCACAGGGACGGCAATAGAAAACAAACACTATCATTTGGACGTGGAAATTTTGCTGAATGTTATTCGCTCACAGAAACCGCTCAAACATATTTAACAGTTGATAGCACCTACACGACTGAAGTTCTGCGCTCTGTGTGGGACCTAGGCAGACGGCGACACATGTTAACTAAAATATTCAAGATTATTCAAACTAATGAAGAAATATACGAAGGAAGGTACCACACTAAATAATCTTTTCTTTTTACTACGAGAGCTAATATTTCACCAAAAAAGTGATGATGTGTAATCCAGCTTAATACCTTCTGCTGCAAAATAAAATTATGGCGTAAGAAACAAGTTGGCAGAATTGCGTTGCTCTGACAAAATATCTGCTTCAAAAGTTGTCAAAAATTATCTAACATATCCATTTTTTTTTTGCCTATCTTACTTCCCATACGACTTCATTGCACGTGTAATGTTTATTAAACTCACACTCGCAGCTGCGCTGCAGCTTGTTTGAAATTCGTATTTCTTTACCAAACCAGCAAGACGTATTCCCAGTCAGTACCTTTGTCTAGGGAAACAATTGTAGATTATTTACCGCCTTTGACTGCCTGTGTAAAATGCAGTGTGTGTATATAAATGCATATATATATATATATATATATATATATATATATATATATATATATATATATATATATATATATATATATATGGGATATTCCAATGCAAATGTATGAAAATATTATACAGTACTGTCCTCAACTACAGGTACAAACACTGCATAAAAGTACTGTACGTATGATCGCTCGAGAGTATGCTTACAACGCCTATAGGTGGAAACTGGATACCGTACTAGTAAGAAAAAAGCAGCGGATTCCATTTTCAGGCTGTATTTATTTAATGATTTTTTTGAAGTGGCATTATATATTAGGTTTGCTTGAAGTAAAAATCCAACCGGGCGAATGTGGAATTTGCCATCTTCTCAAAATAATTTTAGTTTTTGCTCGTGCATCACTATGATATTTCAGAGCAAAGGATAGGCCTATATACTACAGTCATAAATAATATTTTAAATTTATTTTACAAGAGCCGTTTGAAAATAATACTTTTACTGTCAAATTAAACTCCTTACACTAAAAGATTTCTGTGCATGTGCTCAATATCGGTTACAGAAAATGTACATGTGGGTGTGGACAAGACGCCATTGCTGAACATTCCTGTGCACTGGAGCGTAATGCAGGCGACCCGACAGCACCTAGATGCAACCCTGCAACTAGAATTGCTGGGAGCGCCTGTGAAATACGTTTCCTACACTTACACATCTGTTTGGCGCGTTGCCGAACGCTTAATTTCACGGCGTTTCGCACGGTTCTGCGAAAGTGCAAAAATATTTTTCGCGAGCGCCTGGCAGTGTGCTGATCACAACCCGCACACCTGCAGTGATCGCCCCGAAGAGTGTATACCGGGCGCGTCTGTCTTTGGCAAACTGAACGATGTGGCGTTTCGGTACATTGCTCATAGTACGATACGTATAAAAATCTCACCTCTGATGTGGCAAAAAAAAGTTTGCCTTTGTAACGCTTTTTATTTCAACGTGGCTATATTTTGACACTGGAAATATTCTTATCCAATATATATTCCGACACTGACGATTTCGTATTGTTAGGCGTTTTTAGATGATAATAAGACTACTTTAGGACTACAGCAAAGTATTAATTTATATAAAAGGGTATTTATATATTTAATATTTCTCTAATGTGAGATTGATAAAATTCATGATTTATGGCTGTCGGTCTAAAATATTTTATGGAATACTATATTAACTCGATAAATGATTATGGTTAGCGTTGATCGGAACAGTGTTGAAATGTTTATTCCGTACAGTCGTATTGGCATATTTGCGTTCCATTGCTTGAGGCTACAGGTGAATGCAAGTATGACTGTACCATATTTTCCATATTTATCTTACAAAACACACACACACACACACACACACACACACACACACATATATATATATATATCCAAAATCGCAATTGTGGTATAGTACAGCACATTTGGATAATTTTTGGCAATATCTCAATATTGGACGTTAGTGTAATATTTCAGTTAGTGTAATATTTCAATATTTGGTTACATACATCTTACTATGTGATGATACTGCTTTACGACTGACATTCGCATATGAGAAAGTATTCTAAAGCAGCAAAATGTTTTTGGAGAAGTAACTGGCTATGTATATATATATATATTTAAACATTTCAGATACCATTTTAACTTAAATTTGCGATATGTATGGTGACGTGTTGTAGGTGTGCTAATGGAGCGATATATAATCGATATTTATGTGGGTAACATATTTCTAAACGAAACTAGGAAGTGAACATTGCGCAGCACTAGGTACGAGACGTCATTGGCACCAACTTTAGAAATTGTGAAGCAACGGTTCTGCATCCGAGTTCCGAAAGAAACGCATTAGTGACGTCGGCTGCTGCGGTCACCTTGAAGCCTATGTAGATATTCAGTATATAGCTGTTTAACAACAGTTACTCAAAAGAAGCAGCCATGAATTACACCGATCTGATTATATTTGCTTTAAATGGCTTTATAGATACCCTTTCCTATACGACACATCTATTAATGCCACGCGTTTAGTTACGTTTGACACGAATATTTAATTATAACAGTTAAATGAACACGATCACGTTTGAGAGCGAATTCTCTCTTTTACACGCACTAAATTATGAATAAGCATAAGAGTAAAATATGAATATTGTTTTTCTTTCTAAAGATTTCATAGTGCCTCTTGAGATAACGTGTCGAAACTGCTAATTGAATACACATCAACGTTAATTTTTACTTATGGCGAAATATGCACAATGCATTTGAAGTAACATTCGAGTTAATTTCAGTTATATTTCGCACATTTATAAGTTGACACAACTTCGTCGTTAAATTTGAATTTGTTTAAAAATAGTTTGATGAGTACTACTAAATTATATTAAGAACTTTACCACGTAAACGATAGTAGCAGAAAATTTGAATATAAATTTTTTTTGTTTTTTATATCAACGATTGCTTGAATAATATATGCTTAAATTTTTAAAAATAATATTTACAACAATTACTAAAAATATATTTTTCATGCTTTGTACTATTTGCATTACATATCTGCAGACGAGGGTAACATCAAACACTAGTAGTTCGGGAAAAAATATTAATACAGCAGTTTGATTAAATTAGACATTCCTTTATCCATCAATAACAAAACTAAATTATCTGACAGTATTTAAACACACAAATAAGCTCAAATGATCACAAAATAATTTGGAATCAACTGCCACTTTACCAGTGAACCACAGCAACATTGTGATTAACATTTCCGTAAAAGTGAATTTTGCATATTTCCAACAGGAGGACGCTAGTTAGCTGAAATGAACATCTTCCTCTCATAAACAATCTCTATTACAGGTTGTGTGTAATGTCAACCAGAATAATCAGAACGAAAAAAATTTCCTTTCAAAAAATGTCTCTATCATAACATTTACACTCTAAAATCGAAACAATTACAATTACTCCAAACCAGCGAATTAATTCTACTTATCAATTTAGTCACTAGTATTCACTGGTTAAACAGTGATTTATACTGATTCCTAGTGAATTACACGGACCTGCTAGTAAAACCTCGGTACATTCCACTGATTCGCTAGAAGATAAAGACTGTTTACGATAAAGTGAGCACTTTTGAAATAAACGTTAGAAAAATGTTACTGCTCATACCTGCATATATTTTAACGGGCGAACTGAGTGACATGCGCCCAGTTAAGTTGGTAATGATGAATGGAAAGTAGATCCATATCTTAACATTGAATAAAAATTTCCACATGATCATTTGTGATAAATTAAATTATTCTTTTTACTTTTTTATTTTAATGCATCGAAGTGTTAAGAATGAGAAGATTTTCTAAATATTTGCGTTTGAAATAATTTAGACTTTTGACTTGATCGACGCATGAATAAAGTGATGAGGGCCATGGTTACGATAATCCTAATAATATTATAAATGCGAAAGTTTTTATGTTTGTTTGTTACACATTCACGTCGTAACGACTAGACGTGTTTGGATGAAATTTGGTAAAGGGGTAGTTTATATTCCGGAATAGCACATAGGGTGCTTTTCATCACGAAAAAACGAACAGTTTCTAAGGGAATATATAGGATATGCCACCGACCATGAAGATAGAGCACTTGGCCATTATAATTACGGTTTGATTTTTTCACGCGGGTGAAGCCGCAGGTAACAGATAAATTCGCATAATGCGGAAGAAGACACAACGTGCATACAAGTAGATCTTAAGTAGGGCTTTCGAAAGTGCTCATTTTACTGTGAACAGGATATAACAGCTCATTAACTGAAAATTCAGTAAAATAGTTCTGCTGACTGAAATTCTTGATTCGGATTTAGAGTGTAACCAGTTATCTGCTGGAATAGTTGCTATGCATAATGAATATATGAGTGGTGAAAAAATACAGCGTGGCCGGAAGGATGGTGGAAGTACGCACATTCCCCTACGTGTATAGAAGCAGAAGGGGCAGATCCCCTCTTTTTTTCCTTCCAGTTCCGGTCCATAATCCCTGGTCACGGGTTTGTAGAAGTAAAAGGCTCTAATTCCTAAAGAGTTTATTTCCCGGAACGAACTCGGGAAACTATGTTGTGCGATACATCGTGTAAACCTCGAAAGCGGCGTGTTTTTAGTATTTTGCCGCAAGAAGACTAGACCATGGCGGGGTTCTCGCTTCACACGCTGCATGGTTCAGAATGCGTGCAACATGTTGGGAAAGGGTGTTCGCGATAAAGTGAGCACTTTTCAAATCAACCTTAGAAAAAAGGCACTACCTCTACATGCAAATATTTTAACAGGCGCACTGAGTGACATGTGCCCAGTAAAGTTGGTAAGGATGGAGGGAAAGTAGTTTCATATCTTAAAATCGAATAAAAAGTAACTATTTGTGATAAATTACATTTTTTCTTTCGTTTTCTGTTTTTTTTAATGCATCGAAGTGTAAAAATGTTAAGATTTATAAAACATTTGTATTTCTAATAATTACACAATTTCACTTGCCCGACGCATGAATAAAGTGACGAGGCCCATGGAAATGTTAAATTTACATGGGTGGAAGAATACACAACGTGCATACAAGTATATTTCAAGCACGGCCTTAAGAAGTGCTCATTTGACCGTGAATAGCCTTTAACTACTGTAAATGAATCGGAGTCTACTTTGGTCACGAGTATTCGAAAATTCTTTCGTGACTAAGAATAATTGTGTGCCGTGAAATATAGCTTAATAGAGTAATATAGTTTTCACCTAGGGTTACAGCGCTAACATAGCTGTTGGTGAGCTTGTTCATGCCTTTTTGTCTTGCGAACTGCCACTCGGCTCAGCTAGTCTCGTAGCTTCATAAAGAAAGTCCTTACGCAACCATTGCGTGTTTATGACTAGCCTCGCGGTTTGACAGCGAAAATAACGGCAACTACTTTTGATTGTCGAATGGAAGATATACTCTTTTTTTTTTTTTTCTTCACGTATGCCTGCCTTATTTAATGGCTATTCTGTTAATTGTACATTAATATGCAGTTGCACGTATTTTCTTAAGTTTACTCTCTATTTACGAATAAGTGTAAATTAAACCGAATCGTAAAACCTGAGTCACTGAAAGTAGTGGAAGCGTGCTGATTAATGCAGTGAACTGGTTTCGCAGCTTTGCCGGCGAGTCTTACGATTAACGGTAAATTAGATACTTCTATGGTACTAACTCAAAATATGTTTCGCTAACTCACTTGTTAGTACATGCAAAACAATTGAATTTACGTTGACTTCAGTACCATTTACTAAAAAAACTCCTGTTCACATCTACAACGTAGAAAGGCACATTGACAAGAAACAAGTTACTTATTGCTCGGAAAAAATAATTCGTTATGAGCGTATCAAAGTAATGGCAACCTTAAATGTATTTTTGTACTGGAGGGTATATATTTTATTTTATGAACACCTCCATGATTTCTTTGAAAACGTACATTATATCAACTGGGCAAAATCTTTGGATTGCTGTAACGTAGGCTAACACATATACTCATTGGGAAGATGTCGACATATTTTTCTAAGCTTTGCAAAATTTTATGGAGTATTAGTGTACATAAATGTGCAGTTTTCTCTCGAAGGAACGGCGAAGTGTTCAAGTGTTCGACACACGAGGCAAGCGAAGTGCAATAACACACTTGCTTGCAGACCTACAGCCTAGTCCGTGACCATAGACTGTTTATAAAATGAAACAAAGAAATTAACAGAGCACATTGCCAACTGAATTAACCTGTCAAAATAAACACATTAAGGATGACAAATAGGCATAGTACTGTGCGCGAAAAACCGACTACCTTAACTGTCCTTGGACAAGTGCAGCGATGGGCAGTACACCACTGGTGAGCTTTTAACTGACGAATAATACTGTAGACAAGCCTCTAGCCTTCCTCACCCCATTCCCAGCGACACTTGTAGCTTTATGACGTAAGCCAAGCTTCCAGTTATCCTGCGGTCCGTATATCGCGTAAACAGTGGCAGTAAGTTAAAGTCAGGGTTCTATAACTTTAAGGCTTGGGCTTGGCGTCGCATTGTTCCACAAAGAAGGTCATATTTGCAGAGGGATCGGAACAACAAGGCTGGAGACTCAGTGCTCAGTAAAGTCTGTCTTTGTGGAAGGGCGAAGAGGGGGGGGGCAGCCACTTCCCAGTGCGGTTTCTTCGCTACATCAGTGTGGCTGCCGACGACCCCGAGAGCACGAGCGGGGAACCTCAATATCTGGGCCTTTTTGCGTGTTCAAGTCACTCAAACTGCTCACCGCCTAGGCACTTGGCCACCCGTGTAGTGATTGGTCCACAGTTCGGAAATTAACTTTTAAAATAATCGCCTTTATCCTCACACGTAAACGCTGAGTAAAATGCTTTAAGCAATATTGGACATTGGAAGCTAAATGGGAAAACAAACACATGTTCTTCTTAACGTCTTATCAAAAGTTTAAATTTGATATTGAATTATTTTATCTTATTACGCCAGATCTTGCTCAAAGTATATATAGCATGAACAACAAAGGGAAACACGTTCAGATTAACGCTAACCATAAACATTATTCGCTTAGTAATACGTTAACCCAACACAACTAACTTTCATAATGCTCTGCCATCATCAGTGTAGTAATGCAAACCAGCTCTTACGTAAGGATGTGCGCCGTTACGGACAATGTTTTTTTTCTACCAGAAGTTTATTTGAAAATTGCGTAGTTACAGGCGACGCAGTTGGAGGAGACTGCGCGTGGCAACCCTGTCCCCGGACAACCCTCCTGACCTGACTCGCTGCACAAAGAGCTGGGGAAGCCACCCTGCCCTCTTATCGGGGGGACTGTTGTAGGGTCCCGCCCTCTCGACACCCCAGCTACGCACAGCGACAAGGGGGAGAAAAACACCAGCTGAGCGAGGCGTGGAGGGGGAGCGGCACTCTGTCTGCAGCCTCTGTACTCGTAATGAATGGTCTCCGTTGAAGTACGTACGTAACCTACAGCATCATGCGGGTCCCCAACCTCCGACTGTACACGATGCACCGTAGTATAGGCTGTTCACGGTCAAATGAGCACTCTTGAAATGAAACTTTGAAAACCATCACTGACCGTCATCTGAACAAAATGCTCCTGTACACGTATACGAATAAGTTATTATATATTGTTCACGGTAAAGTGAGCACTTTTTAAGGCCCTCACAAAAGGTATTAACTCCTAATTAATGTATTTTATTGCTATCTCAGACGTCAACTTTTGAGGGTGATGAAATGTATACACTGTGTTTATTAGTCGTATAGCTACGTTTACATTTAAAAGTGGTGGAAAGATAGGAATTAATTGAAAAGAAAAATTTAGCAGGGCCTTAAAACGTGTTCACTTTACCGTAAACAGTCTATATTTAAAATACTTTGGGTTATTTTTTAATGCTGGTGTGCATGCTCCAAGTTAAGTTGGCAGCAATTTAAGAAAAATAGTCCCAATTACTGACGTTGTATTCCTAGCGTAATGTTTCAATTTGTTACAAATCAAGTTGGTGTTTTTCTGCTTTATGTACATTAGAGTACGAAATACCATGTTACTAACGCATTTAGGATCCCAAAAATTTCACGTTTTCACTTGAGAGACGCATGAATAACTGCACTAAGTTCATGGCAACGTATGGTGGAAGGATACAAAATGAATACATTAGATCTCAAGCAGGGCTTTCAAAAGTTCTCGGTTAACCGTGAACAGCCTATACATGCTTGCCCGCTTACCTGACGTTGTTTTGCGCGTGGGAGCACCAAGAGCGACATATGGACAGCGCCAGACATCATCGTCTCTACAAGAAGCAAAAAAAAAAAAAAAAAAAATTCGCACGGGACCTCGCACGCAAACTGCCATGCGAAAAATATCACGCGAATTCCATTCGAAACGTTTTCACACACAATTCGCATAAAAATTACCAAGCAAAATGTGATCTTCCAAGAGAGTAGTTGATGGTCTCGGTGAATCAGTTAACAGCCACTATATTAATTTAAAAGTCCCAACATTTTAGTTTTGTATTCAATTTGTGGATAGTGAATAACGCGAAGGAGCTCCCAATATCATGCAACACTTTTACAACTCGTCTCAATATCCTAAAAATACGAAATATTCTTCACGGCAATGGATTTCGCCATATTCCTCTTTACACAGATTAAATGCACGATTTACTCTCTCTCTCTCTCTCTCTCTCTCTGGTTCATACACAGCTGACCACATGATCAGATTACCTGTTCCATGAGACTTAAATAAAAAAAAGAACACATTCTATCTCCAGATTTCGTGCGAGATCTCTTTTTACGAGAAATTATCTTACGAAATTTAGTGTAAGGTCTGCAATTGCATGAGTTTGGCATGTATTTTGGATCGTGTAAAAGCATCTTAATGTAAGGCATTGAACTGGTGGGTTGCCATCTCGTCAACAAAGGGTCTTTATGAGGAATAAGATGCTACTTTACCATGCTACATTTGTTGTACCTACCTATTCCACTTTAAAGGGTTTTATAATGGGATTTACACGACCTAATTAAGCGTTTCCATAATAAAAATATATACTTCGGAGAATAATTGAGACACTTTCACTTGTACACACCTAACATCTCTTAAACGGTATCCATATGCAACCACTGAAAGAACGATTTAGTTTCTGATACCAAATAAATTTACTTGAAAAATATTTGTTTCTATTTTTTAACTCACTTTACCTGCCCTTGCTCCACCATCTGAATTCTTTCTCTGCAACCAAATAAAGCAGCAAAAATAATTTATTGAGTGGAACACTTACTTGGTTGTTCCAATATAGTCCACATAAATACAGTAATACACACAGCTATTGTACAAGTACGCTAAACTAATCGGCTTGGTTGACGTAAACGTTTTGAATATCAAGTTAAGAGTCAAATTGATATTAGGTTTGGAGCGAACAAGCATTTGGTTGGAACGGTATTGTATGACTTTTATTATTAATTTTTGGCGGCATCAAAATCAGCTTTGTCCAGTACTGGCATTTATTTGAGGAACGGAAATTGTGTCATTTGATTACCCTCTTTCGAATTTACAGCTAAAGAGTTTGTTTATAATTTTGTGACAAATACTGCAGGATAATAATAGTGTTTGATAGTGTATTTGTTTAATCTTAATACTCGTATAAACGATCCCAATAAATCTACTGTAGTTCAACAGGGAAAAAAATAAAGCAGTAAAAATTAAATTTTTTTATCTACCACCATATGTATATATTTAAAAGCATTGCTTATTTTATGCAAACAATCACTTTAGCCAAGGTCGTTAAGACGTAAAGCTTTGATGTCAGCGTTTATGGGTTCGATTCTCGGTACCAGTTAAAATCAATTTTCTATTTAATAACCTAAATTGTAATATACGTACAGCCATGCAAATCTTTAGTTGTCTCAGCCATATCTTACATGGCAGAGACAAACAAATACAGACAAAAATAATAATTTCGTTTCAGCAACAAACAATTTAATGTCTTTATAGAAACGGTTAATTTGCCTACACCAAACAAGTTGTTTTATTCAACAAAATATTTTTCTTCGTGACGTTTTCAGGCCTTACCTATCGACCACTTTCCCAGAACTGAACCCTTTGAGATTTTCTGGAAACACTGCTTCCTCACTTGAAACCTTTGTGATCCTGCTGATATTTCTAAACCCTCGGCTTCCTGGAAAACACTGACAGTTCAGAGTAAATCCAAATCTTAGTAATAATCTCCAACGTCTTCCTACACGAGGATGTTGTTCCCTTCGGTTCCCCATTCCGTGCCATCTTGAAATGTATCTATTCTGGGAGCTCTCTTATTTCAAATGAAGTATTTTCTGCTGTAACTGTGCACACCTTTTGGGTTTTTTTTTTTTAGAAAGGAGGCCACCTTAAG
The DNA here is from genome assembly GCA_029891345.1 of Dryococelus australis. Lineage (NCBI taxonomy): Eukaryota > Metazoa > Arthropoda > Insecta > Phasmatodea > Phasmatidae > Dryococelus > Dryococelus australis. The sequence goes on from CM056996.1 coordinate 149,153,261, forward strand.
TGAGGATATTTTTGGATGAGTGCAACGTTACTGTAATACTTTCAAGGTTGAAGTAAAGTAACTGCCTATGGAGCACTGCACTGGACTATACAATGTGAAGAACTCATAAAAAAGTACTAAATACGCCATAAAAATTGACAGAAAAGTGCGATTTATGCTGTATATGAAAGAAGAATGTATATATTTTGGAGCATTAAAAAATATTTCACTTAAAGTATACTTTTTAAATGTAAAAAAATAATCAATTAAAATTGTCTGTATTTTTAACTAAATTTAAGCGCATTTCTATTCTGGATGCTTCAGAAAGCAGAGTTTGCACAAAAAATCTTAATCGTGGGATATTTTCAAAATATTTACTATGATTGTGTGTACAAAAATGGTAATATTGCTGTAGGAAATATTTTTTTATAATTATTTTTATGTGCGTCCATTTGTCGCAAACATTTATGGCTGAAACTGACGTAAATGAAGTGAATTATAAAATTGATATGATACATTATCACTATGATTTTATTTCATACTAGCCGACCAGTGCGACTTCGTTCATATAATTTTTTTTTTAAGTTATTAAAATAAAGCCCACAATAGTTTCATTAAGGTTTTATGTTTAAACTACTAATATTTCTCATTTCAGTTTTAATGGAGTTATTAAATTTCATCCTGCCATCGCTTCGCACATATTTTATGTTAGCATGATATTTAGGACTTTGAATTGATCTAGTGACTTTTTTAAATTGGGTTCTCTAGCCACTGAGATACTGCGGCCTTACTATTGGGTTCTCTACCCACTACGCTACTGCGGCCCCACTATTGGGTTCTTTACGCACTGAGTTTATGCAGCCCCACTATTGGGTGCTCTACCCACTGAGCTACTGGGGTACCACTGCTGGGTGCTCTAGCCCCTGACCAGCTGCGGCTCCATTATTGGGTTATCTAGCTTCTGAGCTCCTGCGGCACCCTTATTGGGTTCTTTAGCCACTGAGCTTCTTCGGCCCCACTGTTGGGTGCTCTAGCCACTGCGCTACTGTGGCCCCACTTGATATATATCTATCCATTGGGTCACTACGGCTCCACTTGGAATAACTCTAGCCACTGGGACACTACGGCTTTTTGGAAGGAAAGATTTACATACAGCTCATAGACAAAAAAGAAAGGAGAAATGAAGAAATTTTTTTTATCAATGCTTTTTTTAATGCAGTAATCCTAAGAAAAGCGTCAACCTTAATGAAAGGACGTGCCCCCTTGAAGGGACCGACTATCTGAAACTATTTCGTGTTTCCAAAGTAGCGAGGGGGCGTGCAGCGCGAGGCAGTCGCGTTACTTCAAAGCCTCATCTTTACGCGCAAAGTAGTGATGTGTGTAACATGGCAGTTGAAGTGGTGTCCTCAAAGTTTTATAGCGTACTGGCGGCGCAGAAATGACGTTCCTCGTTGCTATTGCACTTGGAATGTTCTGTGCGAAAATTCTGTTGCAGGTTGTTCAGGTTAATGTACCTGAGCACCCGAGAAAGCTAATCTTCTTTCCTTCTTTATGTTTACTCTGCCCCCTTCCTCAGCCAGATATAAAATTAATACTGCTGTTGGCCGAATGACTAAAATTTGTGCAGTATTGTTGTTTACAAACTGCCAATTCTTATTGTAATATCAAGGAAATCAAATTCTATGGTCACAACTTTTATTAAGATCTGAAAGAAATAGCTGTTCTCAATTTTCTTCCAGAACTGTTGTAGAAATGTAAATGAGTTTTCAACCATAAACTACACGTAGTTTCGGGTAGGTATTTTTTTTTTTGTAATTAAAATCACAGTAAGCTGTACCAATATGATTATATCAAAATTAAGTAATTAGGGCCTTCATATGGTTGCGTTCGCCTAGACAGCCTAATACTTTTACTTTTCCTATTGGATAGCTGGGAATACTAAACTCTAAGGCTGGCGACTACACCAAGCCTGGCTGGCACAAGGCGACCAACATGTCCCAGCATCAACTATTGCAAGAGGTACTTACTCCTTACTCTCTTTCACAACTCTATGAACAACACCTTATTTACTCTCACTTTAGTGTATCTGAAACTCTTCTGGGGTTGATTACGGGAGTTCTAATGATACTGCAATTATGAAAACAACGAACAGTACAAACAACGATTTATTTAAATACTAATTCATTTCACAATAGAAAGATATACAAACAATATCCAAGTATTTATACTTCGTTGTTCTGCAAATATTTAACTTTACCTTTTACTTTAATTATCTTTCCAACCGCGTAACTTCTCTATCGCTCTACCTTGCATCCTACTGAAGCACACCTACCACTGGCTCAGATCGGATCGACCGAAGCTCCTCCGAGTCCTCCTGATGCCGTGTAGTGGAGATGAGGTGGTGCAAGGACGTCTCCTGACGTGGAACATAGCGGCCTGGTCTAGAATTTGAACCAGCAGACCTGCGACCCAGTGACAAGCGGCGCCTCGCGTCGATGTCACCTCTGGATGCGTTTTCTGATCGCTGACATCTTATCCGAAGCTGCCGATATTGGACCGTAGAAAGAGTTGGGGGGGGGGGGTGGCAGCGCGCGGTTTGTGGCTGTATTTATGCTTTATGCACCGATCGGCCTCTGACGTAGGTCGGGCTGTTGCTAGGCCGAACCTCAACTCCCCTCTCCTGGAGTTGTGGCTGGCGCACGCGGCCTGGATGGTGGCGAGTGTGTACATTGCGTTTCCATTTAATCTGTATACCATTTGTGGACCCAACACGTTTCTTAGGTGAAACTGGAAATGCATACTTGTTGGTGAGCGTGAACTTATATTTAGGTGCTATCTGCAAACCACGGTCTACTCAGAACTGAATTGTGAAGGGGGTCATCAGTGACCGAACTCGCCAAGGCGACTGGTTAGGAAGCCGGCTGAAGGCTATTGGTGCATGAAAGCAGTATATTTATATAATTTGTGCCGTGACTTGTTTTACAGCTGATATTTAAAAAAATTTGGCACTTCACGACGTAAATAAAAACTTTTAGCACCTTCTTACGTTGTCAGATATTCACTGCCATCGTTATTCTCAGAGTATTGATGGAAGAAAGATAGAACTTTTGTTTTCTTTTCTTCCATCAGTGCTCCCAGAATAATGACGGCAGTGAATATCTAACAACGTAAGAAGGTGATGAAAATTGTTATTTACGTCTTGAAGTGCCACAAATTAAAAAAATCCGCTGTGAAACAAGTTACGGCACAAATTATATAAATATATTGCTTTCATGCACCAGTGGCCTTAAGTGATGGTTCACGTGCAGCTACCAGCAAGTTTGCGCCTGTTACCATCAGGGAGGTTCGTAGCCTTCAGCTTCTGTATACATAAACACGTGACGTATATCTCTATAACTGTATACTCTGTAAGGATAAGTGTTTTCAGTCAGTAAAATTCCATTCCCTGAAACTTAGGTGCTTTACATTTCTTCTACGCATGTAAGAAACATTGACTCGCCGGCTGCTTGCAGAAATGACCAAAATCGCGTGTTCAAACACTGGCGTGGACGTTTGTTTACATTTAGTTTATTTTTCAAAAGACTCATGCTTGGATTAAATAAATAAATCACAAAATTCGATTTCATCCCATTTCAATTGACTCTTGGTCACATGAAATGTTACTGCCATTTCAAAACACGTATTTATGTACAACTGTGTTAGTAACCTCAGTCCACACCACATAGTCTTCACCGCTTTAATGACGAGAAAGCAGTTCAAACTTGTGACTATGCCAAAGCCTTTGGTTACTGAGCAGCTAGCATGTGTTGTCTCCACACAACATCCACTGAATGGTTCTTACTCGAGTTTCACTCTTTTGGGTGGAACTTTTTTTCTTCACGTTTTCAATTCTATTATAAAGTGTGCTGTATGGTTCTGAAATTAGACAAAAAAAACGCCATGAAGATTTGTAATATCCAGGAAAAGTGATACAGAAATGTCTCAATAATTTCCCTTCGTGTCTCTCTATGGGAATACTATCTATGGATTCTCAAGAAAGTTTTCAATACTACTCTGCCTCTTTCTCGATACTGTTTATTTACTACCAAGTGTTTACTCTTTGGTCGACACCAAAATACCTCTCCCACCAAGGCCATCCGGGCTCAATCCGCGGCCGGGTCACTCCGGATTTTTGCATGTGGGAATCGTGCGGGACGATGCCGTTGGTAGGCGGGTTTTCTCGGAGATCTCCCGTTTCCCCCACCCTTTCATTCCGGCACTTGCTCCATGCTCACATTAACACCTTCATCGTCTCTTAAGACCTCGCTGTTAAGAGACGCCCAATCTCTTCACCCTGGACAAGTGAGTGTGAATACCGCCCCTGACCACCACGTTACAGGCATTTTAAAAAAGCTGTACTTTTTACTCAGAAATTCTTTGTAATTTTACAAATGCTTGTAGCAGTACAGAGATTTCTCTTGTAAAAATTCTCGTTTGTAAAACTACAAGGGCTGTGTATGTAACAGACCTCAAGAAATCTTTGTAGTATACTTACCCGTATCCTTGAACTTCAGCAAGATGGCGGACACTCGACAACATAAAACCGTATATAGTTGTTTGCACTAAAAACTATGGGTGATGCAAATTGTAGTTGTGTGTAAAAATAAATGTAACTTATTGCAAGTTTGAATAACTTAAAAAAACACATAAAACTTAAATAATCATAATAAAACGACAATTTCAATCAAACATGTCCGTATTATTCATGCTAGCTACACAGAACTCTTAAGTCGGCTCTCAATATCTCGTTGTTAAGAGCCGTCCAAATTTCTCAACTCAATAATAGAACTCTTGAAATTAAATAAATGTATTCTTCTTAAACAAATAACTTCCTTAATATTTTGTATGCACTTGAAGTTATATTTATTATAAATAAACATTTTATGTTTGTAAGTCAAGCTGGTTTTGTAGTTAAGGGCGCGCTCTTGTCATACTAAGTTAGGTTAGGTTAGTTTTGCAGTTTTGTCTTCGAGGCATGTTGTCTCTTATTGCTTTTAGGTGTTAGCAGGCGAATTGAATATGTTTCTGTTCAGTTACCAGGAATTCGTTGATTTTATTAGCTCTTTATTGCTTTCATATTAGTTAAAAGGTGTTTTATTGATTTTAATTCACTTAACAGAGTGCTGGCAAAACATTTTTTTTTTTTGTAAATTATATTTTTAAATATTTTTTCCTGTTATTACCTGTTATTAATACATCGCATTTGTTTTCTAGAAGGATAAAAATCAAATTTCATGTACACTTCTCAATAATGTAAGTTGTAATACAAGGCTATCATTTGTAATATTAAAAACATATCTTTTGCAGATTTTACAAGAAAACTCTTTGTAGTTTTTCAAAGCATTTTCTTGGAAACTGGATTTCCAAAGATTTTACTTGTGAAAGTACAAACAATCTTTTAGAGCGCGGCCTCTTGTCACCTCAGCGCACACACACATACACGATGGTGATGAATATTATTGCGACAGAGGTCGTGCGGCGCGGCAGTACGCGAACTCGCAGCAGACAGCTGTCATTCTATTTCACGTCACGCCTCCGACATGACTCCAGCTTCGGTCTTCTCTCCAAGCAGCAAGATCTGGGCGCTGGAACAGAAAAATTCATTAGTTTATATTGTTTACAAACATACAAACAATTTTTGTTCTATGGTTGCCTTCCTGTCTGAGTTACGCAAACAACAGAACCAAACCCAAGCGCATAAATGAAATAATTTACATTGAGCGTTGCAGTCTTATGTGTGAATGTATGTATGATCTGTGCTCGCGTGATTTTACGGACGTGCGAGTTTCAAAGGAAAATGGTGGCGTTTGTACGAAAGAAAGTTTGTATTTCTGTTCTTCTTGCTTCTTGATGTAACCAAAAATACAGTGAACAAGATTTTGCAAATAATTAATATTCACATGAAAGTATCAAAAAAAGTATTTAGAATAACAATAATAAATATTCAAACAAATAAACAAGTTAACGTTTTCATGGAAACGAAAACCGAGGTTTATGTGCACCTTAAACAAAAAACAATATTTTTAAATATTTCCTGTGTTTCTGTCAAACATAAAAACATAAAAAAATATACCTTGCAGTGTATCAAAATTGTTCTTTCTGCTAACTGGTTTGACCCTTTTATCTGTGACACAAAAGTATTATTATTACAAGTTATTTTTAGAGAATAGAAAAGGTTACAGTCATTTGGTGAAAGAGCAAACCTCCAAGCACTTTGTAGTCAGGCATTATTGTTATTACAAGTTATTTTTAGAGAATAGAAAAGGTTACAGTCATTTGGTGAAAGAGCAAACCTTCAAGCACTTTGTAGTCAGGTATTATTGTTATTTTTTTTGTAATTTATCACTGATATTTTGACAAATATTGGAGGTCTCTGAGCCAAATAACATGCGTTACGTGTCTGTAGCAACAGCCAGTACACGAATAACATATTTTATCATAGTGGTTTCAGTTATCTTTGAGTCGCACACACACACTCTTTTCCTCATGTTAACTAACGGATCTCGTGCTTAAGTTCGGGGTCTATCTTAAAATTTATTTACGTAAAAACAATAAAGAAAATATAAAATTGTCTATCTCCAATCATAAATGGCATGAATCAGTACATTTAAGAACGTTGGGAGTTAAATTTCTTCCCTGGACCCCAGGGTCTTTCGGAACGCCGAAATGAGAAACTCTAGGCAAACGTGTGCACAGTTGTATTCAGTCTAGTGTTCAATCATCGAACCCGCGATTTTTTCCATTCGTTCTGTTTCCTTCTGCGAGAAGTGGGTACGGGGTGGTCCTGGATTAAATCGAAGCCCTGCTGCGAGACTACAGGTCCTCTATAATGACATATAGATGGGTGTATTTGTTCAAACCCGCGAGAGTGTACATGGGGAGGCGAGGAAACAGGGCCCCGATCTAATCCAGGACCACCCTGTACCCACTACTTCTGTGCTTCTTCCTACCCGTTTCTAAAATTGTACCACTGAAATAAAACTCTTTATTGAAAGTAGCGTTGCAGCTTGTGCAAATTTTACAATATGTCGTATATGTAGCACTAATAAATAATTACTACTATTACAGAAATGGTATTTTGCGCACAAATATGCTTGCAGAGCAAGATTCGGCATTTAGTATGTATATTCGCACATCTTATTTCATAACTGCCAACTTGTCATTAAAGAGAGAAATCCTAGTAACATTTTTTTAACACCTTGCTCAAGTTTACGTCTGGACATAAGAAAGCATTGCGACGGGCCTTCCAAAGACTGCGACATGGATTCCCAGGAAGCTGAATTTATGTGGAAGCAAGACATTATCACACGCGATGTAATACAGTGGATTAAACCACAGATGCCACATTGTAAGTTTCTCCTTTTCCTTAGGAGTGGGATGAACCTGCACGCCCAAGGTCAAGAAGCGAGTGAGCGGTACGGGCGACACTAACACGCACGCCTAGTGCCTCATCGCTCCTACGCGCAAGGCGTGCAATGTTTCCGTCATGAGGCTGTACTGTGCAAATTAGATCTGTAACAGTGAGGTTTCATTACACGCGATGAAAGACCACAGATTAAACTACGCCCTTATCTGTGTACTTTTCTCTTGCCGTTTAAGGAAACTGCACAAGCAAGCTTTAAAAGTTTGATATTTGACCATGTTCACAATTTTTTAAATCGAAGAATAAACTTAATATGACAAAAGTAATAAAAAAAATTGGGATACAGATAATTTTTTAAAAATATTTTGTGACAAAAAGTCGTATTTGCAGAACCTTTATTTGCCGAGATACGCGTATTCGCGCAAAAAAACTATTTCACAGAAAATCTTTCGATCCATCCTCCTTTTAAGGAAACTACAAAGAAAACCCCAAAAAAAATGAATTTTTTAAAAACAATTTTACTGTTTTTATTTTTAATGCGTTTAATAGAACAAAATTAAAAAGCAGCACTTGCAAATACATGTCTTTAACTTTTATTTAAAAAAAAAAGTCGTATTATGAAAACATTTACCTCTCAAGACACACGTATACTCAAAAACGCTTTACTTTACAGACAATATTTCATAAGGAGGTATGTTTAAAATGATTTCTTGCTTTCTCGGCCACTCACAGTTCACTTCCTCCATCAGCCTACTGGACATTTGTGATGCGCGTGAGTAGTGGGGGGGGGGGGGGGGTCCTAACCCCAAAGGGATGCCGCCATGTTTTGATTGACCTAATTAATTTGATATCTAATTTATATTAAAGAGTTAGTGAAAATGGGATAATAAAAAGGGTCCATTAAATTGAAAGGGTTAAATTTAATGAAAGAGTTAAATTTATTGAAACAGTTAAATGTATTGAAAGGGTTAAATATTTTTCTTGATTTTGGACTTGTTTCTTTCCTTTTGTGGGGAGGAGATCTGTACGATGTTGACGCTGTGATGTTCTGGAGGCGACTGATCAGAGTGGTGGGTTGCAATGTGTTGTATAGGTGTTGAGTTGAATGCAAGAGTGTGCTAAGGGTTATTCTTCTAATTTTTCTAATTTTGATGTGTTTGTAGGGATGTTGGTGGTAGATAGGCGATTTTAAAGAATATATTTAACCAACAAGAGAAATTCATATTCTTTGATAGAGTTCTACATATGAATAAATTACACATATCGAATAGTTCAAATGACTGCAATTATGCCAGTATGGAATTAAACATAATGTGAGTCCTGAGCTTAGAAATATAATTTATACCGGAGAGAATTTTAACTACATGAATAACATCTGGTGACGACAAGTGCAAACTCACTAAACGATGACAATTATGTGAGTGTGGAATTAATGATCTATAACAAAATGACCCTATAAATTAAACGTACATCTGTCTATGAGACTGGCGAGGAGTAGTAAAATCGCGCCTCTTCCAAAACACGTTGTCCAGCTGCAAGCTCAGTGACGCACTGAGTCGATCTTATGCCAAGAGCCTGACAATATATACGTGGAGTGTGTTAGGAGATTGACAAACAACTAAGGTTATAGCTACTCGGAAATAGACAAGAATAAGATTTATGTGACAAATGGATAAAAAATATGTTTACAATGCACCTACTAATATATCAATTAGACTAGTTAAATTTTAAACAGACACAATAGAAAAACATGTAATGAAATGGTAGCAGGAGCTCCCTAACAAACATCTGTCCACCTCGGAGGTCATTCGATGAATGAGTGTATCGTATGAGATGTGCCTGCTTATATGTGTGTAGCATGGCCGACATCTTAAAAGCAACTGAGATGAAATTTACTACTGATATAAACTATTTCCCTACTAATAACGATCTGATTCGTCCTACAAGTATTTGAATGTATAAAAGTGAGTAATTGAAAAAATAACGCATGTACTACAAATTTTTTTCCATAAAGTCTGGTAAATAGAGCACACTTGTTAACACAATTGCAAGTTGAAAATCATACCAAGTTTCGGCTACCGAACACAGAAATGGGGTTTACACAATTAGTGCACTATCACACAAAAATATATATATTTTCCCGATAAATTAAAAAACAAGTTTCCCAATATAATAGTTTTACATTAAAATGCTTATATTATGAAATGTTAATCACACCTACCACACTCCGAAGCCCAGTGAAGTCGAGAGATCCAATATTGGGTCTATGCAGCATGAGGGTTGGCGAAATACTAAGATGGCAGAAGCACTCAAGAAACTTCCACATCACTCTGCCGAAGACCAACTGCTTCAGATCTCCCTTCACCCCTACCTCCACCCCTCGCCATAGGGTGTTTGTGGAGAAATGGTCAGCCCACACACCCCAGCCCTTTTCAATAACCACATCTTCGGCAATCTGTCCTCTCCCCTCCAACTCCCAAAGCAGAGTTTGTTTCCAAAGCTCCAGGACATGCAAACATCCCCTCTGCCCACATTGCCCAAGAACTGTCCCTTCCAAAGCAGTGCTTAAATCCGCCCACCTCAAGATCAGAAAGTGTTTTTCAGCTGACTGCCCCTGTCCATAGAGGGCACTATGGATTCAAAGCCATGCACTACCCCTCCGTTTACAGCACTCAAGTGACACTTTTTTTCGGATATCTCTAGAACTTCCCATTCCTCCTCCCTTCACCTCCAGAGTGTTGCCTTGGCTATGAACGGAGGCTTGCTTCCAGGTCGAAGCTACGGTTTCCCTAGGGAGGCAGTAGCAGATTTGGAACTGACCTGGGCTTTTTCCCCCCTCCTTCCTACAAACTGTTATTTTCGCTCGGACACTGAATCTTGGTTCTATATTTCGAGATGCAAGAGGTTGACGTATTCTCAATTAATTAAAAAATATCACAACTCCCGTCGATAAAACTTTATTTTCCTCATCACTAAGAAATATGTTCCAAATGTTTTTAACACACAATAAATTCGATTAAAAAAATATAACCTGTTTTGCAACAAACTTTATTCCCATTTCCAGCAATCTTGCAATACATTTTAATCGTTATTCCAGTTTTCGAACAACTTTCAACTAAGTTAATTGTATAATGATCAATAAGAAATTAATTATTGATAGAAAATCTTACCCCAAATGATTTGTTTCAAAATAATCTACTTGCATCAAAGCATAGGCCAGACTCTTGCAAGTATAATAATTCATGTTTGTTACACAGTTGAATTTTATTTTTATTTGAAAACACTTTAAATATATTATTTTTGTGTTTTTTTTCCTTCACCAGACATCATTGTGTTGGATCTTGAAGAGCTGTATTCTGTGTGGATGTAAATGAAATATTTTTTATATTTAAAATGTTTGCTATGTTCTATTCGATGCAGTTGTAAAAGTTTTAGCTGGAGAAACTTTCTTGTAGGCAAGGACAGTCAGAGATATTTTGTACCTGCCTCTGTAATGGTATTCAGGGCTCGGTTCCAATATGTCCCCCTGGGATGTCACAAAAGTTGGCCAGCAGGGTGTTGCGTCTCCTATACCAACATATAACTTAAGCAGTCTGAGTGAACGAAGGTTTTAACCTGCTGCCTCGTTTCTTTGCAAATAAATTATTCATTCCAGTGCAGGTTTCTTTTGTGACAGATACTTAGCATGTTACGATCAAAGTTTAGTAATTATTATTGGAAAAAAGTTAGTGCACAGGGAATTTTTCTAATTAATAAATATCAATTCACAGTAATCAAATTTAATATAGAAAAAATCTTACTATGAAATATTCTTTTCAAAATCATCCTTATGAGGTAAATACTTACAATGTCACATCAAAATATTCAATTTACAAAAAAACATTTATCAAATACTTTATGATCAAAAAACAAGTTAACATATACAACTAACATTTATCAAAGACTGTATGATCGAAAACAAGTTAATATTTAAAAAGAAACTTTACAAGGAAATTCATGTGTTTCAAACATTTACACACTAAACATATTACCACAACGATTTTAAAGAGTAACATTTTACAAACATTTTAAGAGCTAAATTACCAAACTTTTCAAACACTTTATGGGAAAAAAAAACAAGTTATTATGTGCAACAAAATACCTATTACTACATTTACAAAATTCTATGACAAAGTTATGCACATCATTTGTACATATTAAAACTTATACTGTATTTTACAACAACAAAATCAAGAAAAATAAATAAATTTACAAACTATATCGATGTAGAGGTTGTCTCTTTCCTAACTATATACAATCTCTTGAGGAGGTTATAAAGACGTGCACTGAAGGTGTTCTTTTAAGGTGTCACATCCAGGAATATATTTGCAGACTCTCACACATGCCAAATGACTACTTCCAAATTTCTATGATGAAGACATTAATTTCTTCTTCCTATTTGTACAATGGAAAGGGAAATTGGATCGAAGACACTTGTATCAAGAGAGTTGATACTGAAGTTATGTCATGTGTTACAGTTAGGCAAATAGGTAGCAGCAGCATTGATGGTTATGCAAAACATGTTGCAAACAATTGCAGACAGCTGTAGACAGCTGTGATGAATGTGGAACAGGAGGTGCATATGGTGATGGCAGATGGACGTCATTTGCACTGTAGTGCTGGCAGGTCTATAAATTTATTGTGGCATTGAAATGGTTAAATGGAGGGAAATAAAAAACTTTACTCACGTATTCTGTAGTGCCCCCAAGGAAATGTTGATATTCCATCTGCCTCAATGTACTGCTTATCATCCATACCTGGTAACACTACCTTTGTTACATGTTTAGTGTAGACTTGAAGAGCATGCAAATTGAACCGATATTGGGTCCCTATTACACTTGTACAATTTTCGAGGCAATCTCGATAATCCTCATACCTGAAGGATTGCAGCATGTTAGGTTTTACACCCGTTGCCTTACGAATACATTGCTCATTTGCAACAGCATATGCATAAAGCTTAGGATGTAAACCCACAAAGTGTATGATTATGCATCCAGCACATTCATCTTTCATCACCCCGGTATGGATTTTGTTCTTGTAAGGGAATCCTTGTGGATTATCGAGCACATAGTTGGATGTATCAAACCGTGCTTTTAAATATGGGATAATTTCTGTACAGATGTTATCACAAGCAACATAATAAATTAGGTAATATGTGTTACAATAGAGGAGGTGCAAAGCCAGAAGAAGAAATTTTGAACACATGTACTGATAGTGAAATTCACAGAGGGTTAATTTTTAAAGGTCGAGAATGGCAACACCAGTGTACAAAGGTTTGTTGAATGCAAGAGAACTCTTTGGCATCTCGATAAGGACCAAGTTTTCATCGATAATCTGGCTTGCCTGGAATGTCGGATGTCCTATCAGCTATGCAGACCCATAGATCGTGTCATATCTCGAAACGACTCTTATGTCTTTTTCCCTGCGAACATTCGGCAAGAGTTTTCCATAAACGGAATTATTCATTAACTTGAAAAACTATTTTTCGAATTTGTTTGCAGCATGGGCATGTTTATCAATGTTAAACAAGATGTACGGAGCCATCCAAGCCTTCTGCTCAAAGCATAAAACACAATGAACAGAGTCAAGTTTGGCCCTATGCATCAAGCACTGACACATTGTTTCCCAGTGTATAACATATTTATTCCGTGGCGTAAGCATTAAAAGAAGTTTCTCATACAAGTTATTCGGGGATATGCTGTTTTCTGGGGCCAGAGGCAGATCAGATAGTTTATCATGACACTCTTCCGAAAAAGACAGATCAACTTCCGCAAAAAAAAAACAAGTGTCGCCATCATTCACTGTGTTTGCAAAATCCCATTAAGAGAACACATCAGCCTCAATCCACTCGAAATTACCAATCGGAAGCTTGGACAACATCGTATGACTGTACAGCCTGTTGAGGTCGAAATAGCATATATATATATTGATGCTACACTGGGGTCATAGTCCTCACCCATGTAAACATTTTTGGCTTAAGCTCGTATTTTTGAAACCTGGGTAATGCCACCCCTAACCCCGCGTTCTACAAAACGATACATGTCTGGGTCAGTCAACAGCATGTCATTGACAATAAAGCATCCCATGAAAGAGATGGAGCTGTGACGTACATGGTGGGGTCGAGACCATAATGAGCCAAGCATACGGTCCAGAAATTCTCGAAACCATCAGTCAGCAAACAAGAGTCCACGCGTAAGTAATTAATGGCATACAGCAGCAAGTTTATGCAGTTGAACACATCCCATGTGGCTTGGGCATGAGTGTTACCCTCATCACTAATGCCTTCGCCATTCATCACAATATTGAATCCGTCCTTTGGTGGGGGGTGAGTTGCACATAAGACTGTCTGGCGACTTAACAAAGTCATAAGGAAAAACTCCCTTCTGTTTTGCCATCTAGAGTTGGGTGATGCTTGAAAACATCGAATTGGTAATACACAATTGCACAGATAGCAAATTGCCTGCCAAAGTTTCCAGAGAGGTGCTCATGAATTGGAATGAATCAAAAATCTTAGCTTGTAATATTGCGCCTTTTCATTGCAATCAATCCCATTGGGAATATGTTTTGTGATACATTTGTATTTCTATAAGGTCATTCCAATCACTTGAATATTTCCAAAATTTTCAATTACCATGGTTCTGTCGTGTAACATTACACAACGTTCAGTTTAGGACTTTATAAGAAAGTGAGCATCATAATTCTGCAGGTTATGATAAACAGCGGCAAGTTGTCTTTTGGGCAGTCTGAAATTCAGATTGCACTTATTATGTGCGCAGCCTCTGATTTCGCCCATCAGATGGCCATGGTCGACCACAATATCATCTGTGCCAAGCTTTTCTTTACAAATGTGACAATTTTTCTGAGTCGCCAACCTAGCTTCATCAGCAGGGTTTTTTGACTTCAACAGAACAATGATGCTGTAAATTCCTGCAACCCTCGTTGTAAGTTCAATGCATTTATCAACTAATTGGTACATACAATCCTTACCCACAAACTCGAAATACTGAGACTAAGCCAGATTGTATGAGCTCACCAACAAAATGCTACAAGCATATGGAACATGTTGGTTGATGGTAGTTGTATTACTTGTTTTATCATTATGCAAGCAAGTGAACATGGGTTTCAGGCAACTTTCTACATCGCACTAGGCGACGAAACCCAATCTCTGCTGTTTGCTGTAATCTTTACATTCCAAATACTTGTCATTCCCAGTGCGGTAAGTACTGTGAACAGCCTTGTGTTGCTGGCAAAGAATACTGTCACTTGCGAGTTTCTCCTCACTAACAAAGTATTGGAAACAATGCTCGCACACAAATGTTTTGTTTTTCTTGTTATTCAGCTGACTACCAACCATCTTTGACAAATTTCTAATGCATATCAAATGCAAACGGGTGGCATTCCCACTTGCACGAATCGCCTAAATATTTATGTGCTTGTCATGATGTGCAGAAGATATATGTATGGGTACTACAACCCTACCATTTTCACAAGTTTCGATAATTATATTGCTATCTTTGTCCACCACACAGTAGACATTGATAGAAATAGTAATGTTTTCATACTTACGAATATCCTGTATGACTACAGGTGTCGACAGACCTTCGATATTCAAAACCTCGTGAGGTTTTGAATATGAAATAATTTTCTCGACATGTCGTGTGGCTTGTTTATCTTTCCGTCTGCGATTCCCATTCGCAATTGCTTACCTAAATATCTTCAATCAAGATGTCAATACAGGATCACTTATGCTCACCCATTTTAACTAAGTAAATTTTTCTTTAGTTTCTCCGATATAAAATTTACAACACCACAATAATATAATATATGTAGGTGTCTCATTCTTCTAAAAAAAAAAAAAAAAAAAGAAAACACTCTTAATAACAAACACACACATACACATAATATAACTGCCAACATAATTTTAATATTAATTTCCTAAACAAAAGGGCAAAATATTTTCCTTAATTTTATATTTTATATTTGTTGGGGAAAGACAGGAGCAAGAGGTGTAATTAAAAAGTTAGAGACGTCAAAATATTTTTTAATGTGGACGAGAGGTATGTAGCTAGCAGCAGAGGAGAAACGAAATACAATAGGGAATATACGGGGCAAGGTCTTACCCGCCCAATGGGCCACACGCACTGTGAGTGTGAGCAGTGTAAGATGCGAGTCTGGAACAAACCATGTGGGTCCTCGCATAGAGCTGATTAGACAAGAGAATGGGAACAATAGTTCAGTAACCTATCGCTAGCACCCATGTATGCCACCATCCGGCCACTCTCCCCCTCCTGCACCTGTCGAACAAACCACCCGCCCGCTCGAAATTCTCCTTTCCCCTCCAACGACTCATCGGATGGATGCTGCAGCCGTATCTGCGATGAACTGGGGAAGGGAAGAAAGTTTGCCACTTCCACTCCAACCCCATCCCTCTGCCGACTTTCAGTCTGCAGCCCGTTTCCAGTAGAGAATTGACCGCGCATTGCGACCTGTCTTGCCCTCGTCTTTCATAAGATTTACTTTTCGGCCAAAGCGAGTGACTTTCGTTTAGAATTTAACAGTGAAATTTAAACTCACACTATGGCATTTCCGTTTAAGCCTAGTTTAAATGATATTTTTGTGAGAGAAAAATTTTTAAATTTTAAAATGTGGTTTTCTATTAACCCTTTAATATTACGCCATAAAAATCATTAATGAATATTTAACCATCAAAAAAATACGCCCTAGTGTACACTAAAAAATCATATATGCTATAAAAATATTTATATAAATTTTCCGAATATAATTTTAACAACAAAAGTTTTAGCAATGGTAATTAATCTGTTATACTCAAGACATTATAAAAATTGTTTAAGTTCAATTGTTTTACACTATAAAACTAAACATGTAATACTTTTACAACTATAAAAAACTACATACACATTCAAATGATTCTACTTAAATTCAAACTTGTAATACTTTTACAAATATACGAAACCTGCAAACTTGCATTTTAGAGGTAAAATTTTGTGAAATTTAAAAATACTTTAAAAATTTCTCTCTCACATGCTCATGTACACACACATGCGCTCTCTCTCTCTCTCTCTCTCTCTCTCTCTCTATCTCTCTCATACACACAAAACTAGTATCCCCCTTCAGTCGCACTCGCAGTCATACACTCTCACTCACATACCTAACCAAAATTTCTCAGAGTAACCTGCGATAGATTCTAGATGTTTTTCACATACTTTGCTAGCATTTAAACAGTGAAAAGAGGGCCAGGCTATGTGTTGTTGACACGACCTTATTCCATATAGTGCAGTAACTACTACTGGCAGTTTACTTGTATACCCCTCTCAACTCTGCTGAATAAAGTCAAAAGTACATAAAAATTTAATCTTGAATTAAATTTTATCAGCTTTCCCCTACACTTCCACTCACATTCACACATTCATCCACACATATGAATAAATGATTCTAAAGAATTGTTTTACTATTTCAAAGATCAATCATTCAATTCGATAAAAAGTTCTACAGTTCCAAAGACTTGTTTTACAATTTCAAAGACCAATCGTTCAATTTAATAAAATGTTTTATGATTTCAGACATGTTTTACAATTTCAGAGACCAATAATTCAATTTGATAAAAAGTTTTATGATTCCAAAGACTTGTTTTGCGATTTCAAAGACCAATCATTCAATTTTAAATACCAATCATTCAATTTGATAAAGAGTTTTATGATTCCAAAGATTCTTTTTACTATTTCAAACCCCAATCATTCAATTTTAAAGACCAATTCCAAAGACTTGAAGACCAATCATTCAATTTGATACAAATTTTTACAGTTACAAAGACTTGTTTTACAAGTTCAAAGTCCAATCTCTCAATTTGATATTATGTTTTATGATTCCAAAGACTTGTTTTACAATTTTAAAGACCAATCATTCAATCCAATACAAAATTTTACGATTTAAAAGACTCGTTTTACAAATTCAAAGACCAATCATTCACTTTCAAAGACCCATCATTCAATTTGATAAAAAGTTTAATGATTTTAAAGACTTGTTTTATCTATTCATAGACCAATCATTCGATTTAAAAGACCAAGCATTCAATTTGATAAAAAGTTTTACGATTTCAAATACTTATTTTACAAATTCAAAGACCAATCATTCGATTTCAAAAAGATCAAACATTCAATTTGATAAAATGTTTAACGACTTTAAGCATTTGTTTTACAATTTTAAAGACCAATCATTCAATTTCAAAGACCAATGATTCAATTTCAAAGACCAATCATTCAATTTGATAAAAAATTTTACGATTTCAAAGACTTGTTTTACTATTTCAAAGACCAATCATTCAAATGGATAAAATATCTATTGAAATTGATGTAATTTACTCAAAGTTTAAAGAAAATGTGAAAAATATTAAACAAAATACCAAAAACCTAATTTGTTTTATTTATAGTTATTAACATATTTAAACTCTTGTAGCATGCTGGTGGGTGTGGATCAATGCCCGAACCAGGACAGTTGAGTTGAAAGGTAGGCCGCTCTGCCAGGTGAGCATCAGAGCTCCTACTCCAACAGGTTAGCAGGTGGATGCTTACAATCCCCTCGTGAGCTACGTGGGAGTCTACCCTGGCAGGCTAGCAAGCCGTCGGCCGATCGCAGTCCCAAGCGAGTTCCGCAGGTGACTTCTCTGGCAGGCGAGTAGGGTTGCTTTCGCCATCGCTGCAGAAGTGATATGCAAGCTGGTCGCCTTGGTTGCGAAGCCCTGTTGTGGAACAGACAGGCAGAAGTAAATGGTTCGAGTACTGCCGATGGCCTTAAACTAGACACCCTAGCACCATGGACCAGTTCACAAGGCTGAAGGTCGGCGTACTTTCATGCACTGGAGGAGAGAAGGTCTTGACCCCATGAAGGCACAGCAGCAAATGAGCTCCAGTGGGTGTGTACCCCTATTTATACCCTTACCAGCCTCCCTTGTCGAAAAAATTAAATTAATGCTATTCACCTGAAATATATATCAAATAGATGAATGACACATTTTAAGACATTTTAATTAGATTCTAAACTATTTCAATGCAAATTATAACTATTTAATACATTTTAGGAGTTTTAGCATTGATATGCTGAATTTTAGCTTTTATATCTGAATATAACATTGAATTGTTCAGTTTTAAACCATTAGGTTTGAATGAAGTTCTTATTTAATGATTTATTACACAAACAATTTTCATTACAATACAAACTTTTCGCATTACAAGATGTAATGAATTTAATGCTATGATTCAACACTCTTTTACGTACATGAACAAATTCCTGTTTACTATCACTTATTTGTAAATTTATATTTAATTGATTAATCCTTTTAGTTAATATGGTTAACGATTACTGACCTAAAAACTACCTAATATCATACAAGACATAACTGGGAATCGAAGCCAGAATATATAGATTACAATCATAGCTATCCAACACTGAAAGTGAGAATGTAGATTACAATTGTACATAATCTAAATGGGATTTTAACCCAGCTTATATCAACTATGTCTTAGCCAGGAACCGAACCTGCAAAATATATATTACAATTTACTGTGCCTTATCTGGGATTCGAACCCAAAGCATTCTTGTATAATCTAATTACTCTACAGATGCTGGCAGACCATTTTTTTTCAGATTCAATTATATCTTTAGTTGAATAGTATTTTTGACCAACTAATGTTCTGTTCGTTACCTGATTTATTTATTTTCTTAGAAAACTCTTTCTTGTTAATGAAACATACTTTTTTTTTAAACAAAAAAATTAAGAATCTCTCTCTGTCGAGAAAATCATTTTCTTGCCAAAACAAGTTCACTTTTAATAAGGAATAGGTTAAATAAACATACAAAAGGATTCATTTTACATCATATATTTACAAAATATATACATATTTATTACTATTATTAATTCAACAAATAAAATATACCATGTTTCAAAAATATTTAAGCAAGTAGAAATTTTGATCCAAACATTTCCATACTAAACAAAAACAAGTGAATTCACAATTATTTACATTCTTTTAACACTAGCAAATACAGGATGTCACACAAATTATTCCAAAAACTTTATGTACAACAATTAAAGCTTGCTCCGAAACAACTACAGGAAAACACAAAACACTGATTCAAAACATATATAACATTTTTATAAACTGTTAGCAACTTCTGTGAACAAAGTTTTCGTGCATTTTCTTAATATTGGATCCAGATCCCCTTCTTAACCTCTGCCTTCAATGAGTGAGCATTTCTTATGTCCTGGTTTTAATCTGTCTGTTTGCACACAAGCATCTTTACAAGTAGGGGTGTGTAAAACAATGCTTTCCACCAAATCAGTATATGATTCCACATAATGAGAGTATACATTTTCAATTCTAGATGGAAGAAGCATGTTTGCAGTCATGCGAAACACTGGGCATTTCTTATTGTCACTGCATTGTATGAGTTCATGGCTCTTTTCGTCTCCTATAGGAAAATAAATAACTTTAAAATGAAAAATACAGTCGAAAGTTTCTGTAAATATTTGCCAAAGCCTGTTGCACCATAGGGCATAAGTTATATTGGACTTTCCTTGTTTGAAACTGACGTAATGATTTATAGGATGAAAATACATCATGTTGCTGCTATGACATCTAACAATCGACTGAGAAGAATTAGCAAGCATCTCTATCGATAAATTCACTCTCTAAATTTGCAAGTTTAAATGTGTTTTAGGGCTAAATTTTTTTTGCTAATTTTATTGCTCGATGCACATAACATTTTGATGAATGACAACCAGTATGAGATGTGTAACCAAACTTGTTTTTGCTATAATTATATAAAGTATGAAGATTATCACATTCTTCGAAATACTGGCAGCAAACAGCATCTGTATTATAAACAAGATGTTTCAAACATTCATCTTCCTCACAATATGATGTTACAATGTGTTCGCCCTTAAGCTTGTGCTTATGATCTACTCTGTGCAGTCTGTACTGGTTTACAAGACAATCTGAACTGTTACACTTAGTTAATGTGCAATTATAACTAGTTGGTTTACTACATAGTGACAAAGCTTCAGAGAAGTATGTACATTTGAAATGAATGTCTGACTCACACATTTCTTTATCAACATAATATGAATATAATAAGCTATAAGTTACAGAATATAAATCTTTAGTAAAAAAAATGCATACTTGCATTTCATTGGGAACAGTGGGAACATTGGAACCATTATTCTAAATTAGCCACTTCACACGCATATAAATTACACATAGGTGGAAACACTAATCCTCCTTGTTCAAAAATAAGGTTGTGGATGTCCCCATCGCAGGTATCCTCCCAACGAACGGCGATTCGCTGGTGAGGTCTGGTTTTTCTGGTAGGCTATTACTCTGTATCTCTGCCCCTCTTCTATCGCCTTGCTAAGATGGGAAATATTAAATCTTCTAATGTTGTTGGTAAGTTACTGTTGGGGCGAAGATATCTCACAGCATAATCGTTGCATGCTATTCCTTCCCCAACGCTAATGCAGAGACTATTGTCGAAAGTGTAGCACCAATGTTTTATATTGTTGCAGACATGAACTTGTAGAATACCATCGTACAGTTTAAAGAAAACTCTTCTGTGTCCTATTTACAGCACTTTGTTTACGACTGTAGGGTCTAAGATTCTAGCCATGACTGACGATTTTATACTGAATGCTCTCCTTTATACAGTCTGCCAGATATTCTTACTTTGAAAAACGTTAAATTGCTACAATACCACAGGGATAAGTTAATTCTTGGTTACGGATATACATATAATGTTGCTTATTTTTGCATTGTTCTGTCCAAACTGTAGTAAGAGAATATCAACTACACTGCTTCTGGATAATGCATTTGATTTTCTTGTAGGACTTGCAATTGATGATGTATCCATTGTGAGCTACAAATTATAGTTTACCTACATTACAAGGTAGTTTGCTGTCAGGGTGTAAATTATATAAAGGACAATAATTTCGCCAATACATAGATCGAAAACTTTAAAAGTTTCTGTTGGACTGATTAATGAGAAACGCCTATGTTCATCTCGTTGCACATCTGTATCTGAAGTGGTCTATTTTCACCTTCCATTCGAATCCACCCTCGCCTATATCCTGGAGTAATATTAGCGTACTGAAGTGATGAGTAGAACCTTTCCATTGCAACTGAATCTTTGTGGTAAAATTAGTTTTTCAATAATAAGTTTGTTAGATCAAATTTACAGACACAGACGATGATGTTCCAAACCTCACAGTCCCACATTCCACATAATGCTCATAGAAGTGTGCTACTGCCTTGTATTTGCATGTTGTGTTTATTATTACATGTTTCAGTCCGTAAGGTGGTGGTGGTGTTGTAAAATTCTCTAATCAATTTATATTTTATTTGATGAAAACATGATTCTTTGGTTATTTCTGTACTGCGATTTTAAACCATAGACCCCAAGAAGAATTGGGCATTTCACTGTCCGGTCGCATATTAAAAACAGGACAGTCTCCTGCTTCATCACACAGCACTCATTCTGTATACAGGCTTTCTCTGAAAATTTTTGCGAAATTCCAGTGTTCATCTCAGTTGCACATCTGTGTTTGGAAGTATAAGTTGCCTAGAGACTGGAACCATATTTTCTTATGTCCTCGAAAAATAGTGGAGTACGACTTCTCTGGGTAGAATTTCTCCATTTTTTTCTTCAAAATCTTATGCTACCTTGGACAAACCATTTATTCGAAAAAAGTTAAGATCTCTACACATAGGTAGGATATTGGTATTAATATTCTCTTAATGCTTCGCTTTTACACTGTGAGCAGAATGTTTTTTTCCTCACAGTGATTTGTATTATAGCATTTGACAACTGAATTAATACTCGAACAGTCGTGGTACCTTGTGATATATGTTAAAGTTTTAAAATTCCTTCTGCCTTTTCCAAGCACGTATATGGGATAGTCTTCGAGTAATGCATCATTTACATATTGAAAATGTTTTTTTCGAAATGCTATGTCACCAGAGTCCCATTTCAGGTTATGTATCTTGCAAGTCTGTTCCCGAAACATCATTTTAACTTCAGGTTTTAAACTGTACCAAGGTCTGGGAGATTTAGAGTCGTTAGCATCAGTTGCATAAGAAATAGCAAACTCATTAATTACAAATGAGTTGTCTTGGTAGTTTTCGAAACCCTGCACATAGCACATCAATTTTAGTTGTTTTCTTTATACACTATTTACAAAATCATGTCTCTCTAATATAAAACTTTTATAAGATGACATGGCTCGCATCGAAATCTACTTCATCGACTCTGGAGGAATCCATTGCTATATCTGAAATGATTCTAGTTTCAAGTAGTTGTTCCAGCCTGCACGATTTACAATCCCTCCACATATGTTACAAGTTCCTATCATTAGCAAAAGCAGGCATACCAGGACAGTCACTACGAGGTAAATATGATACGATATTTTCACCAGCTTTTAATGTTCAGCCAAGAATGGATACCCTAGTTTTATTTCGTGGCCTGCAAAAAAATTATAAATTCTTTCAGCAACATTCGCAGTTGGGAACAGTCTAAACACAAAAAAGTTTTCGCCTTCGAATAAGTAAAATAGCTTTGAGTGTTTCAACACATTCAGAGTTACAATTGTCACAGCAGTGAGCTTGATGCATTGTACCTGTTGCTAGCTGATGCAGAGATGAAATGCCCTGTAGAATATGCGTTGATGATGATGATCTAGATGTAGCAAAGTTGTAGTAATCATTATAGATGTGTGGCGTCATTCTTGGTGTGGACGCCTGGAGCTGTAGTAGATATGATGGACACCTGTTGTTGTAGTAGACGCCTGGCATTGTTCATGTTATCAATGTTTGCCATTGATGACAATGCTTCCTGTTGCTTGAGATGCCTGCTGTTACAATGGATGCCTGGCATCGTACTCTGTGCTAATGTAATACACATGCACAAAATTAACCTTAGCAGATGCCGAGTTAAGACTGAGAAAAAATTAATTTATACCTCCTTATATACTGTAAGGATTCCAAATGTCAGCCATTTCCCCGTAAATTTACAAGAATTTGGACCTTTTAATAAAAAGTAAGAGTATCAAAGAAAATAGCTATATTTCAAATCCGAAAAACATAATTTCTGCCTTTTACGTACTGTTTTGTTAAACTTACGTCGGAAACTGTTAAAAAATTTAATAAATTCAAATATGTACATTTTATGTCATATGGAATATATTTTGCTGAGGAAAGTTTTTGTTTAGACATAAAGAGAGGAATCGCGTTGGTTGAACGGTTAGCATACTTGTTTCCCCAGGTGGGTCACACCATAAAAATTTTTTCGCAACATGGGGAAGTCATGTTAAACGTTGCTTATACAAGGGATTTATCAGAGATCTCTCTCGTTTCCCTAGCCGCACACGGCCTGGCCTGGCACTGCTCCAACTCCTCGCACGGGTCACCCTCATCTGTTTTTGAGACATAAATTTCGCTCGCTCCCCACATACTTAATTCTCGGCTACCCATTACCTGGTTTTGTCCACAAGGTTTTAGAATGAGTCGTCTCCTGTATCTTTTGTAAAAAACACCTCGCTGTAGTCTACTCCCATTCCCAAATAAGTTTGAAACTAATTATTACTTAACATAGAATAATAAACTTTAGCGAGATTATATCATATTTTCCTATATGATAGCAGTGTCTAAAAATTCTGGGCTAGGAAAATCTTCACATGAAATTCGTATTTTTATCTGTTAGGTGAATAAATATACATCTTATTTCAATACTTGTAGAAAAAAAATTTTTAATGAGTGAATCAAATATGTCTTGTATTTTGTGTGATTTTTAAAATCATAGTATGCTTGACTCAAATATATATATACTTGTTGGAGTGTTAAATCTGGGGATTATCTTGGGGATTAAAGAAACTTTATTTCAGAGATTTAAAATTTCATCGGTGGGAGTTTGGTATCAAAATCTTAATTCACTGGGAATATGCCAGGCTCTTACATGACCTTGGATCGGCAGCAAGGGTGGGCTGTGTGGACAGACCACCTCTCGAGATATTAGAAAAAAAAAGTACTCTGGGCCAGGGGAGCGTGGCTTTGAGAAGAACTAGCTATTTGGGTGAAGACAGCTTCTGTGAGGGGTAGGAGGGATGGCCTAGGTTCTTGACTCGGGGCACGCCCTCTGGACAAGGGTGGAGGATAGGGGATGACTACAGGTGAGTGGGGCGATGAGGCGAAAATTTGACATCGAGAGAGATGGGTGTATGACCCAGGAACACATCACTCTGGCAAGGGGTGGAGGTGAGGGTGTAAGGAGGTGTAGAGTGGTTGGCTTTGGGCAGAGCAATGCAGAGGTTTCTCGAGGGCTTCTGCAAGTTAGTACTTCGTCAATCCTCACACTGCATAGATGTAACTCTGGATCTCTTGACTTCTCCGAGCTTCGGAGTGTGCTAGGAGCGATTAATGTTTTATAATATACGTGTTTTAATACTAAACTATTTTATTGGGAAACTTGATTTTTAATTTATTGGGGAAAAATATAGATTTTTGTGTGATAGTGGATTTTTCATGTAAACCCCATTTCAGTGTTCAGTAGGCCAAACTTGGTATGATTTTCAACTCGGGTTTGTGTTAAGAAGTGTGCTCTATTTACCAGACTTTGCAGAAAAAAAATTGTATTACGTACATTGTTTTTTAAGTAATTCTCTTTTATACATTCACATATTTGTAGGACGAATAAAATCTTTAATAGTACGGGAATAGGTTCTTACAGAAGTAAATATAAACTCAGTTGCCCTTAAGATGCCAGCCATGCTACACTTATATAAGCAAGCACACTCCATACGATACATTCATTCATCGAGTGACCTCCGAAGTGGACGGATATTGTGTCAGGGAGCTCCTGCTGCCATTTCATTCTTTTTTTCTATCAAACTAGTCTAATTTATATATTTGTATGTGTGTTGTAAACATAATTTTTCTCCATTTGTCACATAAATCTTATTCACATCTATTTCCAAGTGGCTATAACCTTAGGTGTTTGTCAGTCTCCGAATGTGCTCCACATATATATTGTCAGGCTCTCGACAGAAGATCGACTCAGTGCTTCACTGAGCTTGCAGTCGGACAAATGTGTTTTGGGAAAGGTGCAATTTTATTATGCATGTTATTCATTTATTTTCATTTTAAGCTTGGATTATGCTTCTCCTCACCAGTCTCGCAGGCAGACGGGCGTGTAAGGTATGTGCGAGATGTGTTATATATAAATCTTGTTCGTTTAATTTATAGGGACATTTTGTTGTAGATCGTTAATTCCACACTCATATAATTGTCATCGTTTAGTGAGTTTGCACTTGTCGACACCAGATGTAATTCATGTAGTTAAAATTCTCTCTTGTGTAAATTATATTTCTAAGATTGGGACTCACATTATGTTTAATTCCATACTGGCATAATTGCACATATTGTTCACATAGTCGTTTGAAATTTCCTATTCGATGTGTGTAATTTATTCATATGCAGAACTTGTTCAAAGAATCGGAATTTTTTTTGTGGGTTAAATATATTCGTAAAAATCTCCTTTCTACCACCAACATCCCTACAAACACATCAAAATTAGAAAAAAAAAGAAAAATGACCCTTAGCACACTCTTGCATTCAACTCAACACCTATATAACACATTGCAACCCACCACTCTGATCAGTCACCTCTAAAACACCACAGCATCAACATCGTACAGAGCTCTTCCCCACAAAAGGAAAGACAGAAACAAGTCCAAAATCAAGAATTTTTTTTAACCCTTTCAATACATTTAACAGTTTCAATCAATTTAACCCTTTGATTAAATTTAAACCCTTCAATTAATTAATCCTTTTTATTGGCCCTTTTCCATTAACCCTTTAGCATTAATTTGATATCAAATTAATTAGACCAATCAAAGAATGTGGCATCCCTTTGGAGTTAGGACCCGTCCACCCCTACTACTAGCGTGCCGACAACTAAAACACATAAAAAAAAAAACAAAATAAGACCATTTGAAATGTATCTCGTTTTACAATATTCTCGCGAAAACTATTGTTACAAGAGGGGCATATTCGAATTCGCAAGGGATGGAGGCCTTAATAAATTGAAACTTATTTTTATTAGTAATTTGTTCACAGAATTAAAAATTAGCCATCTCCGCTATTAAAGGCTGTTCACAATAAAGTGAGCACTTTGAAATAAACCTTAGAAAAATGTCACTGCCCCTACCTGCAAATGCATATATTTTAATGGTTGCAATGAGTGACATGTGTACAGTAAAGTTGGTAACAATGGAAGGTAAAGTAGTTCCATATATTAACATCGAACAAAAAGTGTTAGGTAACCTTTTGTAATAACTTAAATTATTTATCTGGTTTTCTGTATTAAAAAAAAAAAATCTATCCAAGTGTAAAAATGAGCAGATTTGTACAATATTTACTTTTCTAATAATTTCACAGTTTCATTTTACCAGCGCATAAATAAAGTGATGAGGCCCATGGCAATGTTAATTTTACATAATGCGGAGGAACACACAACATGTCTACAAGTTGATACTAAGCAGGGCTTTCGAAAGTACTCATTTTACCGTGTACAGCCTATACTCCTGATATTCTCAATGAGCCCAATATTCAACGCCTATCTCAATTCTAGTAAAAGTCCTTATCAATATATCTATATGGTTACAATCACTTAAGTCACACTCATTATTTACACATATTCAATCCGTCTATTGCAGTTATTCCAAACGTCTGCGACTCTCGCCTCCAGCCACACACTTCACTGAGCCAATACTCGCAGTCCGCAGACTGCACTCTCGCTAGTCGCTGTTGCCGCCAGCACGCGTGACTCCGCCGTCTTCGCACACTTGGCTCACAGACAGGACTTACAACAAACCGTCGCGTCCGTCCGTCCGTCATCCGTCTGTAAATCACGTGACAAACTACCAATCAGAGGTGGCAATTAATTCTATCCGCTCTTCCGTCAAAACCTTGGCAAACTTTAACTTTTGGCGGACGAACGGATGAAATTACAGCCTTCTAAACTTGAACGTTTTGTTACTCGTTCATCCCGAGTTCTTTACAAGGCTGTGTAGTGTGTGCAGTATTTTGTTTTGGCTGTCTTTTGTTTTCATATGCTTGTTTATCCAACTGTAATAGTAAATTTAGTTAAATTTTTCCTGAAGATTAATTCATAATACTTCTGGAAACACGAACTCCTTTTGTGCAATAGTAAAAGTAATAAAATCACGCTTAATATGCTATTTGTAATTTTTCTACATCTATTAGTCTCCGTTATGTACGTGTAGTAGATTTTCATGTCATTACGTATTCCAAAGTTAATTTTGAAAATGACATTTTATTGTTAAGTTCTGCGAAGGAAGGAATGCTAGGCGACCACCGTAAACAGTTCCGAGTTGTCCGTCGGAACCATACGCTGCTAGCGGCAGTACTTCTTATTAGGCCGTGTCTACATTCAGCCGTTCCTGTGGACGTAGACGTGTCCGAAACTCTACGTCAAGTGACCTCACATTGACGTGGTCCTAACATGGTCTACAAATGCGTTGTCCGAAGTGAGCTTTCAGAATCTGATACTAGATTGCACTAAATTCGGCATATTATTTGTTGCGTAGTGATGTTTAAATTTGCTGTATTATTGTTTACTAAAGTTTACGAAATGGCTGATTAGAATATTTGTTTATAATAAACGCCTTAACGGTTCGCCACTTGACATTCAAATTTAATTTTTAAACTTATGTTTTAAAAGTTATAGACTTCAAATAAAATTGTTGATACCGAACGAAGACATCCCTAATTATTTATTACCATTTCATTATATTTGTTTTGAGAAAGTCCACCTTGCACATACATTGTTTACATTAATATCGTAAACATGTATTAGAAGTATTCTTATTTTTCAATCAGCTTAGGGCACAATTTCGGACAAAAGTTCAATTTTCCGATTGCTTCAACTTAGGAAACACGTTGACTTGGGACACGGCAGCTTGGGACAGCACCATGACGTCAGAGGGTCACGTACACCAATAAGCGCACCCTTGTCCTAAGACACAGGTTGGGATAACCCAAATGTAGACAGGCCCTTACTCTCTCCCACTATAGGCTATTCACGGTAAAGTGAACACTTTTTAAGGCCATGCTAAAATTTTCCTTTCAATTAATTTCTTCCTTTCCCCCACTTTTTTTTATCTAAACATTGCAATATGACTAATAAACACAGTCATTTCATCACTCTTATAAGTTAACATCTGAGAATGGAATAAAATAAATTTATAAGGGGTTAATGCCTTTTGGGAGGGCCTTAAAAAGTGCTCACTATACCTTGAACAGCCTGTAGTAGCGGGTCACAGACAGTAAGCGTGGATAATGGGCAGAGTGCGCATGTTAGCTGTGCTATAACCATTCTGCGTTTCCCAACCTTCGACTAACGTTAACGCATTGTTTACTAAAATATATGATTTAATATGCTTGTACAGTCTGTGCCCAGTTTCTTCGCCCTTTTTGAATCAAACCTTTTAAAAAACACTGTATGTATGACGCGTTTGGCTGCTTCCTAAATATGCCGTGTATCAAAGGCGTTTTACACATCTGTTAACATGAAAGTATCTTAGTCTTCGTTAAATCAAACTTTGACTAATTTTTATCTGTAAATTACAATATTTCATTTATAACTAACCAGGGCCCGCTCCGGCTTCGCAAGATTGCGATTTACAAATATAGCATTGTTAAAACATGTTTACTGTGGGTCATCCTTAGTTAAAAGATAAACATATGATGTTGTGGACCTTTTTGTAGATCTTTTTGACATCTACCATTCTGTAGTACATTAATTAGGTAGCTATATCTCTTATGGTTTAGTCAGCGTAAGCCATGTAAGCGCCCGTGAATCGGTTTTTTTCCGACTTGATTAGAAAACGTCAACATTTCTCTACTATCCTTACATGAATATTAATGTAAACCTTCCTCCAGAAATTCTCTAGGTGATGGTGAAAACCGCATCAAAGCCCATCAAGTATTTAGAAGCCTTAGTCGAATACACAGACATTTATACTATGCATAGATATGAATAAAGACAGAGAAAAAAGGTGTGCTGGTAATGATTGGAAAGAAATGGTTCTTACGAAAAATATTATTACACTGAATGTACTCGAATGCAGTGCGTTGGCTCTGTGATGCAATTTTCTAAGCTCTCTGTTATTGAGGCGGAGGAATTACCTGGAAGTAGAACTTCAGCAAAGTTCCCCAAAGGGAGAAATACTGTGAATGGACTATACACCACTTTCGACAGAGTTTTAATGCAACGATGTAATCAAGTTACACAAAAAAATGTTATTTTCTCGTAAAATCTTGGGTTTGTTGTAAAAATTAAACGTAAGCAAAAGACAATTACTGAGTCAATTTTGAGGACATGCGAAGAAGACGAAAATTAACATCTCATTGCTAGACTATGTAAGAGAGAGAGGGAACAATCACTCTGCAGTAATATGAACTCGGACTCATTGATTGAACTTTGCAAGTGCGTGCAGGTGAGCAATGTCACGTAAGTACTCAAAAAGTACAATTATATTTCAGAAACCGCTTCCTTGCAACACGTTCACGCTTCGCATCACATATCAGTATGTGTTACATTCAGTGCCGTACACTACGCCTCAGCGACATGAGAAGACACATAGGCATTCGCTAGAGTCGTCGATTTATTTATCGGCTGTTCAGATAGGCCGCTATAGCGATAATCTCTGCCCTCCCCACAAACTAGGATGAAAATCTCACCACAACGCTACCATCTCCAGCAACCGCGAGGGAATGTGCTACTGCTGTTGGCAAGTCGTTGGCTGCGCTGGCGACAAAACCCATTATTTTCACGCAGGCGCTCCTTACATAACTGCAGATAACAAGTGGAATAAATAAAGTGGATAATGTTGAAAACAAAATTGAGTCATCGCGAAAGTCACGTGGACCAATTAGTGGTATTGTAGCCTCTGCCGTACCTAAGGACGGGTTCTGAGGCCACAAACCTCGTCTACCACCTTCTCCCCATCACTTACTATTAGTTAAAATTTTAGTATAAATGTAAAAACAAAAAAATGTGTATGTATAGGACTATTTAAACCTTATGCAGTAATATACTGATAATCTCAACTTATTCCTGCCAAGTGTTACAAACTGAGTTATTAAAATAAGAATATTGACAACCGAATTAAGCTGGGTCCTCCATGGCATCTCTGCTCGAAGAAGCTAGGATTGGCAGCCAGCGGCTGGCGGAGCTGATGTATGGTATAGTCTATTCGCGGTATCTCAGCACTTTTTGAATCAAACATTTGGTAAATCATACCATGTATTACGTGTTGTTACCTAAATATTCCATGCGTTAAAAGAGTTTTATATTTATCTCGACATAAAATTACCATACTTTTTATAAATTTGAACTTTTACTTATATTTTGTCTATAAACTACATATATTAAGTATTTCATTTTTAATTAATATGAACAATAATGCCTAGTAAGAAATAGTTCTCATGGATAATAATAATAAACTGAGTGCGGGTGCTGTCATAACTTAGAAATAGCTAACTTAGAAACACATAAGGTAGAATTTTATATGTTATGTCTATTATAAGTTATGTAGTTCTAACTTGTGAACTCTCTAAGTTATGTGTTTCTTACTTATGATAGTTCTATAATATGTGTGTTTCTAAGTTGCGATAGTTCTAAATAGTGTGTTTCTAAGTTGTGATTGTTCTACGTTATGATTTTAGTTACGCTTCATTTGCATGAGGAGAAGGAGTAATATCCTGAAAGAACTTCAGCAGGGCTTCAGAAAGGTAGGAAGTAACAGTGAATGGACTAAACCCTGGCGTTCCGTCTTCGCCGTGCCTGGTCGTCTTCCAGTTGACACCAGTTACGCAGCGCAACATTTTGACTTGGGGGAGCTCAGTGGCGCATGTCCACGACTAGAGACCTGCGCGAATATTTCACGGATTTATTTGGCAACAAGCTAGACTCCACAATCCTATGCATACTCGAGCATCAGTTAGTTGTTCATTGCCTGATGCTCCAGTATTACCTGAGATCAGGTAGGACGGAATTCTTCCCGTTCTTGCAGGTTATTTATTCGCTTAAATTCTTACTGGGCGTGGCTTACAAACTGTGATCTAATTTATGGTAGAGTAGGCCAGATGTACACGAGTTTGAAGTCTAGCTTTATCTCACATGAATTCGAGAAGTTTCCTCTTCTCTATCCGTAACCAACTGCCTTAAAAAGCGTTCACTTTAACGCGAACAACACATAGTAAATTTGTGTTCTATGGTCCTTTCTCCGTGGGAAAAAAGTAAAACTTTAAGGTTGAAAGCTACTTGTGAGGAACTTATTCTTTAGTTTGACCTACACAGTATAAGTAACTTATATTGGGAGAATATTTTCCAACTCCTCTAACATACCAAAAAAAATGTATCCTAGTTTTAGGTAGTATCATTGGGCGCCAGACCTTATACTGCGATATGAAAATGCAGCAAGGTCAACATACATTCAAGGTTACTGTGAAAATGCAAAACTTTAAGTCATAGAAATAATCATTTAAGAAAAGATAAAGGTAAACCCTTCTGGTGTTAAGTTGGTTGCTTTGATAAACACACTACGCATATAAAGACTAAACAAAACAACTACACAAGATACTTGGCAAATAATAAATCATAATCAAGTTCATACACTAAACTCTGTAATTAAAATTAAAGCAACAAACATAACACTATCAACACTGCAACATTTCAAAAGATATTCAAATTCGGCAATAAAATATGAAACAAGACATACCAATGGACACCTTTGTTTACCAGACAAGGATTCAACAGTGAACAGAATATGGTATTAATTAAGACATTTGAGTAAATTAGCATTGGCCCAGAATTGAGAAAAAAAAGTAATTTAAATTATAAGAGTGTTCAAGAATATGATTGATTAGCAATGGCTTCCTCTCAAAACAACGCCATTAAAAGTTGGCTACGTGAATTAGTTATCGAAATGCCATTCACCAAAATTAAATTATATGTTCTTTAAATTTCAAAACCAAATTCAAATTAATCTTGAAAAATCTCATAAGTGGTCTGGCTAGCTTGTTGTTCTGAGCATTAAATTCCTGGGACCACTGGGTTTTCAAGGCGGCGAGCTCAGTTTATATCACTTACGAAAATGTCGTTTATAGAACATTACTTTTTTTTTTTTTCAAACTCTCAAAATCATGCAGTTCAGATCAAATATAGTGTAATAGAGTGGTTTACAGTTGTTGCCGAGTGTTGTTTACATTTTAAATCGTTAATTTTCTTGAAATGTTTACATTTTGGTAATCACAGTTTGTTTGTATTCTACCGAAATTTACTAGCTACGTTCATTTTATCATTTGATTGTAAATCTCTGTTTACACTATACCTAATTCAGTTTGTAAATAATTTAATCACGAGTTTTTCTGGCCGATTGAGTGACTGTGTAAGGCAGGCTTTCATATAGGAATTATTTCTTCCTTGCCCTGAGACGATAATTTCAATTCTATTAAAATGATACGTTTCGGCCGCATTGTTTTAAGGAAAGAGATTTCCGTGACGCTTCGAAAAGGTCTGTTACTAGTCGTCATTAAAGACGGATCGTCTGTTCGGGAGTCCGGAAACCAAGAGGTTGAATCCTGAGGATCTACGTTGGGGCGGAGCCCGAGGGATGTAAGAGGCGTGCCGAGGTTTTCCGGGTACAGGTTTGGCAGGTTCGGACACAAACCTTGGGATAACGCAGTTAAAAAATTAATTGCATTAGCCCTGCACATCGTATGGTAGACTGCCATGTCTTCATTCTACACGACTCAAGTAAGGCTTCCGACTTGTATCCGTCAATAACACACATCCTGCTTCAGACTGTTGTAAATGAATATATGCTTTAAATTACACACAGACTTTCCTTTTCATTTCCCAGTGGCTCTAGAATAGTTCAATAAGAATACTAGTTGCATCTAGAGCTAGTTAAAGGATAGAAGAATTTTAAAATGTTAAGACTTAAGAATCGGTCAATATTACCTCGTAACTGTGTTCTGTAAATACTATAAATCAAGTGACATTTAAAAATTGATCTCAATATTAGTTATGTCACTTGAACTGGCAGCAGGACGTGTTGAAAGAATGTTTGTAGATATGTATTCTTTTCTTGAGTCTGATAGAGATTCTTTCTTATGATGAATCATTTGAAACTATTAATTAAATATAGTCTTCAGCTATTTAAACTGGACGTGTTATGTTTGTAGGGTTGTTGTGTAATCATGCTTCATTCTGAAAGTAATTTTAAATGATTTTACATTTTCATATAAGTAAAATATGCTTGTGAACGCTGTTTGCCTTATTGCAGTGAGCTATGATTTTGCATTTAATCCAGGGTATTAAAATGGCTCATCACTAAGAATTCCATTTTCTTGTGTGACCATAAAGTTAAAGCCTCAATTCCAGATAGGCTAATTGGAAATATTTATTTTACTACTGCAAAAGTAATTAGCGCCTATATGTCAATTTGAAATTTCTACACTCACAAAAGCTTACAATAAATAATTCTTCTGAACCTATAAGTTGAGTACAAATATGGATTTTATTTTAACACACTAAACTAATCAAGTCTCTAATCAATTCTCACTTTATTATATGAGCAGTATTCAAATTAACTTTAGAATCATAGGCCAGCACAATAAATAACCAGGATGTTGGCATAAGCTTCACCTTAAGTTTGTCGTCGGATTACATGGAGTCGTATCTCCATATCTCACCATATCTCAGCAGGATCTCGTACTTGATGATGGCACTAAAAATTTCCAACAAGATCGCCGCCGGGCGATCTTTGCTTAAAACACTCACTTTACATGGCTAATCTAAGCTATATTAGGGCGGCGGACCACAAAATTTATTAAATGAACCAGAGACTCAAATTGTTAAAAGTCCGTACAACGCCATAGTTTTCAGGAAAGTCCCTCTTCATGAATTCACTCAGAGACTCATCCTGAATGCTTGTGCTTCCTCCTAGGCCTAATCGTTCTTAAGAAAAATGTATCTCCAAAGATGTTGTCCAAAAGGAATAAAACTTCACGTTATTCTTTCCATTTTTGGTGTTACGGGGGACAAGCTATCCTAAATGAAGTAAACACATACTATAATTTTTGTCAGTGTCAAAATAAAATGAGAATTAATTTTATACTTAAGAATTGTCATCAGATTAAATCTTTAAATTATTGAAAACATCGAGAGGGCTTTTGTTTACATTTATCATGACAGCAAAGTAAAAATGAACCAAAATATTTACTCACAAGAAATATTACTGTCAATAAACATGGTACTTTACTGGTGTAAACAAACAGTAAAAATGAACACAAAATTTCTATAAACAAACTTGGAAATAAAGCTGTAATATTATTATCTTACAAATTTTGCCCCCTCATTCGTTGACAAAGTTTGCACTACTATGTAAAATTTTCATTGAATCTGGACCAGTGGATTTTCAAGTTTGTTTTGTTTCAGAAAGCGCCTGAGATTAGAATGCTAAGGACATGTGGCTCTGTTTTCAAATTGACCAGTATGCACGACATAACAATAATAAATATAGTAACACTCTTAACTTACAAAACAGATTACCAACATTACCCTTCACAATAGAGATTCTCAGATGTTGTGACTAGGAAACTAGGTCATTACAGTAAGCAACCTGTAGTTTTTAAATTGAAAAACCCAGAATCTGTGTCTTCCGTGCGCTATAGAGTAGCTCCGCCTAAGATGAAAATTTTTCGAAAAATCATTCAGGATATGTAAAGTGAATATATAGGACAATAATCTACTAGTAATTTTTCAAACCCTGCCTTTTTATTACCAAAGAAAACAGCAGGAGAATAAATAGATTTGTGGTGATCCTTGCCCCTTGCCCACCATTGAATTCGTGTTTCAACACGTTGGGGACGCGAGGCATTTATCAGTTTTAGGCTTAAACTCAGCGTTTTTGCAATATGATCTGCACCCAGATTCACGTGGAGTGTTGGCCGTCGTTACACCATGGGGGGCAGTATCAGTGGAAGAAGCTTCCTATGAGGGCACTTTTCCAGGTTTTGGGGAAGTTCCAGTATGAGTTTCTTTTTACTTATATAGACGACGCGTGCGTGTATAGTAATACCCTTGAAGACCATCTCAAACATTTAAGACTCTTTCTTCAAGGTTTGAGGAAAGCAGGGTTGACTGTAAATCCCGAAAAGGTATCTTGGGCAAAAACATATGTTAGATATCTTGGTTTCGTTATCTCAGAAGGTAAATTACTGATGGATCCCGAAAAGATACGACCTGTGGTAAACTTCCCAGTACCGAAAAATCTACTTAGTGTGCTGCGTTTTTTGGGTTTAGTGGAATTTTATTCGAAATTTATCCCGGATTTTGCTAACATAGCGGAACCTTTAATCGCACTTAGAGAAAGGGGGTTGAGTTTGTATGGAGGGAATCTCAGAATCATGCTTTCAGTATTTTGAAAGAAAAATTAGCTACTCCACTGGGTAGGTGGTTAGTGCGCCTTACTTCTTTTAAGATCTCAGTTAAGTATGTGAAAGGGATCAACAACGGGGTAGCCGATGCGCTATCCCGTATGTTTGACTCGGATGAATTTCAAGTGGAACCCCTGAATCTGTGAACATAATTCAGGCTAATGCTTTTAACTCTGAAGATCCTAAGGTTTGTGTGCATGCAGGTAGTCCAACTGATTTTGTTATTAATCCCATAAACAAGGAATTGCAAAGAGAATGTGTTCTTGTTGAGGATTCCACCATTCCGAAGGATAGTTGAGAACAGAAAATTGTGAGGGATAAAGTTATTGGTTCTGTAGATAATGTTTTTCAGAGTATTTCTAGTAAGGAACAAGTAAATGCCTTAAGTGATATTCCCCAAGCCTATTTGAGTATGCAACATCATCAGTAAATTGATCCGGAATGTGTCAAAATTAAGGTAGATATAGATAGGGGAAAAGGTGGGCCGTACGAAGTCAGAAAAGGACTTTTAGGATATGTTGACCGTAAAACTCAGAGATTTTCATTTTTTGTTCCTCAGGTTTTACGTGGTTCTACTGTTCATTACTATCATAACACCTATTTTGGAGGGCATTTGGAGCAGGACAAGACGATTTCCGGCATTAATAATATATTTTTTTGGCCAGGGATGAATAAGACAGTAGAACATCGTGTTAAAGCATGTCTTGACTGCCAGAAGGCCAAACCACGTAATGTTAAAATAAAAAGTCCATATAGTGCCACTGTAGCTGTTTTCCCCTTATTGATAATTCCTAATAATTTATCTGACGAATATTGGGTACTTGTCACTTTGTCGGTAAGTACTGTAGGAACAAGGAAAGAGGGAAGATGTTGAGTGATTTTCCTAGCGTCTGCGAATATTCGGCCTGCAACGAACCAAAGAAAACCTTTTGAATGCCTTACATTATATCTTACTTCCAGAAACATGAAGGGAAAAAATATAATCATACACATACACATTCATAATCATTACTTATTATTTATTACACTTACAGTTTAGGAGAGTTATACTAAAAAGAGAGCCGTGAAGGAAAGTTACCATAAGCTGTTATCCCGTTGATTAGTGCTTTATTTACATAAAACTAAACATTAATAAAGATAAACGAGTTAACTTTCTAACTTTAAAACAAAAGTACTTTAAAATGGGATAAGATTGCTTAATTTTATGTTCTTCAAGTAAAGTGCAGGCGTTTCAATTGAAGACTTTAAACCCTAAACAGTTCGCGTCTTAGATGACACGGTGAAAATACATGTCTTGCTTTTGTACTTGCTGGTTAATATATTTGATTATACAGGATGGGGCTGAATCCAACCGACAAACTTCGGAAGGTGATTCCTTTAGCGGTATCGAGTGGGAAATATGCAGCACACTTTACACCTGAACTGAATATTAAAGGAAATACAAACACTTGAAAATTGAGAATTTAAGTTGTATTTTTGCAAAATAGCGTAAACCAAGTGAAATGTAACTACAATCCTCCAAATTTGGTTTCACGTATCAGGATCTTCAACCTAGGAGCAAACTCTCATTAATACCTCCCCTCGTAATGAAAATAACAGGCGTGGCCACCGTTTTCGTGCAGGCAACCTTTCTTACCGTCTGAAATTGTGAACTTTGGATGCTGGTGTATTGAGCAATAGACTAAGCAACAAAATTGGTCGTCTTGTCACAACTCTCCCGGTCCCACCGTTTCTGTGTAAAACCCATACAAAGCTTTGGCTGTAGCGATACATTGCCTAGCACGTAGGCAATACTACCTATAAACTGTTCAATGTAAAATGAACACTTTTGAAAGCCCTGCTTAAGATCTACTTGTATGCACGTTGTGTATTTCTTTGCCTTATGTAAAATTAACATGGCCATGGGCCTCATTACGTTATACATGCGTCGGCGAGGAGAAACCGTGGAATTATTAGAAAAGTAAATATGTTACCAATCTGGTCGTTTTTAGAATTGATTGATTTTTAAACAATGCAGTAAACGAAAGAAATCATTTAAGTTAGCACAAATGATTACCTATCACTTTTTATTTGACGTTAATATATGGCACTGCCTTCCATCCCATTATTACCAACTTTACTCGGCGCATGTCACCCAGTGCGCCCGTTAAAATATATGCAGGCCTGGGCAGTGACTTTTTTCTTAAGGTTGATTTCAAAAGTTGTCACTTTATGGTGAACAGCCTTTACATGTGTTTATGGCATGCTACTGTGCCAGTTCACAGACGATGATGGACATTTCTAACACTTACTGAAAGCAACGTGTACCATACATTAATAAGCTTAAGAGTCAGTACTGTGGCTGCTTGTTTGCTTCTGGCTACAGTCAGTTTGTGATTCCTTCAGGAAGAGTTGGTACTGTCCATTTCATATAAGTGGTCTCAAATTTGACAGTTCTAGGAAAGTAGTGCCAATGGCATCTGGGTGGCTATGTATCCTTCCGCCACAGCTGAACTGTCATTGAAGGTGACTGTTTGCAAACAAACACCACGTGACTGCCAGTATTTGTAAACAAACAACATATGACTGCCTGTTTTTGTAAACAAACTGCATGTGCCTCCTCCCAAATGACTTATAGGAGCTGTGTAGGGCTGTTCAAACAGTTTCAGGTTGGCAACAATCCCATTTTTTAAATTTATAAAGTGTTTATGTTAATGAATAACAGCTAATGTAATAAGTCTATAAATTGATTTTTTACCTTGAAAGAAATTTGTAACCAGGATGCACGGAAATGAAATTGTATTTTGACTATCAAATGAATAAAATATATTTTACTATTTTTGAATACACTCTAAATATATCAATGGCAACTAATCATGTCACACTTACTTGGAGTAAGTTATTGTAAACATAAAAATCTAGCATGGTTTCCACGAACACC
The DNA here is from genome assembly GCA_029891345.1 of Dryococelus australis. Lineage (NCBI taxonomy): Eukaryota > Metazoa > Arthropoda > Insecta > Phasmatodea > Phasmatidae > Dryococelus > Dryococelus australis. The sequence goes on from CM056996.1 coordinate 149,192,190, forward strand.
AAATACCAAGATCCCCACCCCCCCACCCAAGATTGCACAAATACCGAAATACCGGCCCCCCCCCCTTCCCAAACCTTCTTTTGAAAGACAGTGTACATTCTTACATACAGGCTATGCCTACTATTACATGACAACAAACTCTGTACAGTCTGCTACTTTTATGACCACCATATAATTCTCAGGATATTAAAGTATGTAGGTAGCCAAAATAATATTTAAGCAAATATTTCTCAATTTCAGTCATTTTAATAACTCTCATTTAGTATCTCATATGTTAAGTATTGCAGATCCACATACTAAATACTTTAATAATTTTTCTCAAGTACCTACGTGTTCAGATTGTCATGCTGCGAACAAAAACTTATTTCTGACTAATTCGGTGTTGATATTTACTCTGAAGTTCAGTCGCACAACCTCTCTCCTCAAAATTGTGAATACAGCCCTAGGCTTTTTCTCGGATACCTAATGAAAAACTGTATTTCAGTTCAGAGATGTTACAAAGCTCTCTATTGAAGCAGATGTGACCTACAGCAACAATATATCAAATGACCATGTTACTTACACACTAAAAAGAGGCTAAACCTACCCAAGATTGAAGACATCATAAAGTTCATTTTCCTTAGCGATAAATTTTGGAATGTCGCAGTTCCTGCTGATGCATGAGAAACTTTTTTATGACGTTGGATCACCTTCGTTGAGTGCTTAAATGGAAAGAATTTTGTTTGATACGCATGTTGTAATTTACTTGATATCAAAAAATTGTCTTTCCAATGTAAATCCTATTTAAGTGAATTATTCTTCCGTTACTCTAACCATGTCCTTAACAACACATGTTAAAACATACGAGCGCTTTTAATTTGCAAAACAAAAATGCTCAAAACGTTTATGAATGACTCCAACGTTGAAACCTACATGTCGTTATGTTACTTTCAAATACAGCCTTTAAACACAGAAAAACCTTTAAATTTATTTGCTAACAAGTATCCCTGCATAACAAGCTTGACAAATTGTATATATGTTCTAAAAAAATTACAAGTGATACAACTTACAAGTTTGCATGGCCAGTAAGCTTTACATTTTGAAACCCTCCAGAACCAAAGTGTTAGAGTTTCAATCAATTATAACACAGATATATGTTCATATCAATGAAATGTGGACCCAATTAGGGTATCATCTTTAAAAAGAAAAAATGACTCGGGGGTGGGGGGGAGTGGCTTAAGTTTATCGCCTTTCGTGAGACGGGATTATTTTGATGTTCTTACGATGCCGGAATAACATACCTCCAACGCCCATGACACGACGGCCAACAGCCAATGAAATACAAGGTAGATCGTCGTAAGCCCGACCGATTCTGTCGTCCGACCAGCAATTTTGGATTAGAAATGATTTCTATTCTTCGTCGTGTCGTGCGGCATGACACAAGAATGCACAACATTGCAAAATGCAACTGTATTACAAGCTTTCCCTACAATGGTAAATACGCAGCTTAAAAGAAAAATAAATTGAAAACTACTGTATCTAACTCTTAAAAATAATAATTTTACTTTTGCATGCATTAGCGATACCAATTTGTCGCAATTATGTATTAAAAATTTCCCTCTTGTTCACCGCCTTTTAGACTAACGTAGCCTATCAGGGCTTTCTAAATAGCTAGGTTAAATGCCGAGAGTGTGGTGTTGGTCGTGCTGTAAATTCAAGTAGACACATTGAAATGTGCTGTGGTTGCATTTTTGGTCGTGTCGTGCTGTGTTGGTCGGGGCTATGTGATTCCGGCATGAGTAAGTGGGTGGGAGGTGTAGTGGTTACCTACTCGCCTCCCACCCAGGCGAACAGGATTCGATTCCCTGCGGCGTCTCGCTCCCGGATCCTCGCATGTGGGAATCGTGTCAGACGATGCCGCTGTTTGGCGGGTTTTCTCGGAGGTCTCCCGTTTCCTCCGATCTTGCATTTTGGTGCTGCTCCATCATCACTACAGTTCATTTTCATCGGCTCCCAAGACCTCGATGCTAACAGCCGTACGTTCCACTCGTGCAGGGCGTGCGGGGGAACGAGCGGCCCATTCACAACAGTAATAAGAAGGTACAAGTTTTTAAAAGTCTATCCTAAAGGCCGTGTCTCAATTGGCCCAGAGAGCGCTCTCTTGTGCTCTCGCTCTCGCGACGTCATTACGATGTTTGAGAGAACGCTCTCGGGTCGTCTCAATTCGTCCGAGAGAGGGCAAAAAAGCGAGAGCACACAGAGAGCACGAAGTTGTATACTCGCTGGCGCTCTCTCGCAGACGCCATATTTGTTTTCATTATTTCCGTGTTTGAATAAGGTTACAGCATCTTTCTGGGCCAAAACCAAACCACGTTGTATCTTAACTGCAAGGGAATAATTCAATTATTTTAAATAGCGAAATGACATGCGCAACATGTAGTTATAAAAATATAAATACGGATTTCTGATTAAGTGTCGTTTCTTTTGGCCACTTTGCTGTAACATGACGGTAAAATATAAAACAAAAATAATAGTATTTTATGCACTAATGTTTATTCCGGTAGTGCTAAAATTATTTGCGAATTATTTTAAACAGACATAAATTACTTACAATAGCTATGACCGCGATTTTAGTTTAACACGATTTCCGCCTTTTGGCATCAGCTGTTTGCCTGACGTCGGAGAGAAACGAGAGAGTGGCTGTCTCAATTACCAGAGCGAGAGCAAACGAGAGAGAGAGAGAGAGAGAGAGAGAGAGAGAGAGAGAGAGAGAGAGAGAGAGAGAGAGAGCGTGAAGTAGTGCTCTCGCCAGTTTCATGCGAAAGAGTGCTCTCTCGAGAGAGTATTCTTTAAATTGAGACACGGCCCTAGCACCGCTTGAACTCGCGAAACTGCTAGGTCTCTGGCCACTAGTCCTGCAAAATTCGCGCTGACAATAACGACTCGCTAGATGCCACGGTCATTTACATACTTAGGTCTAACTGCTGCTACGATAATCATTTTCTATTCTGACTGGACAGGGCAACGCACGACGTGTTGAAATATTATGATACATACGATTTTTCTTTTACAAGCTTGTAACTAACCTGAAAGCTAGTTATGATTACTGTAAAATGTCTGCTACACATTTATTTCCATTCTTGATCGTGACCACGGTCATAGGACGGGTCTTGATGCCTGCCTGTCGTCACGAGATATCATTCATATCTACCAATTTATTTTATGAAGTAGCCGCATAGCGCTGTACCAAAATAGCGTGCGAGGTTTCGTGTTATTTGTATATAAATAATACCACGCATTGCCTCGCATCATTAATACTAATTCTATCGTCAAAAATATAACACGAATGCTTTTCTTAAGCTGCTAACATTGTATAAATGTAATGTATCAAGCACAACCAGTTTCAAATATTTTTAATAAATAGAACATAAATTTTAAGAATAAATACTGTAATTGCTCCATAATTAGTAAGTAAAACTAATACTACTTAGGACACAGCGCTCTGCAGCTATTTCATGAACTAAATCGGGTCAATAATGGTGGCAGCATTCACCGTCAGTGTCAAGACCTGCGTGGTCGTGTCGTTCTAGACTAAAGATAAAGTAGACCGATCTCGCTGGCTGCGCACAACTAATCTCCGTGTCACAAACATTGAACTGCTTTTCTGCCAACGCATCTCGCAAAAATGTAGTGTGGACTGGGTTTGAGGTTAGAACACTGTTTAGTAAACAAGTGCTTTAGAGAAGTTTTTCTACACCGTCTAAACGATTTATAATACTTTTTGATTAAAATCATACTGGTAAAAGTATTTTACTAATATAATAGTGCTTGCCACTTAGAAATTAATATATAAACATTCATCATTGTTGACCATGTGAATTTGACAGTTGTGTTCCTTTGGGGTAGGTAAATGTTGGCTACATGCGCAGAAGTCGTATAAGCGGTCTACCTCATATTTAGTCTATGGTCCAAGTAGGTTATATACCTACAGTTTACTATTTCCAACCTCCTTGGTCGTGACAAGCCTCATTATATTTGTGTTTATGGCTATGCACTGGTTTCTTTCACGCCTTCGTCATTCGGAGCGCATGTTCGCCCAGAGTTGGTTGGCTGGCGAAGGAAGAGTCGGGCCGCACACATTGCCGCACTGAGATGCAGTTCTGCAGGTGACGTCACGTCCTGTGGGCGCGGCCTCGGCTCGTGCTCCGCGAGTGGCCACGCCGATCACACTCGGGGAGGAGCCACAGCGCCTGCTCGCCAGTCGGGAGATCGCTGGTTCTAGTCCCGCCCACCTATCGAGCCCAATAAACAAATTACTGCATTTTTTTATTACCACGTTGCCTTTTCCTTGGTAAAGGTTGTTCACGATAGAGAGAGCACTTTTCAAGTCAACCTTAGGAAAAAGTCACTGCCCCTGCCTGCATATGTTTTAACGGGCGCATTGAGTGACATGCGCCCAGTAAAGTTGGTAACATTGGATGGGAAGTAGTTCCGTATCTTAACGTCGTATAAAAATTTTAGGCAACCATTTCCGATAACTTAAATTATTTCTTTCTCTTTCTTTGTTTTAATGCATCGAAGTGTAAAATGTGCAGATTTGTAAAATAATAAGTTTCACTTGACGCATGAATAAAGTGATGAGGCGCATGACAATGTTAATCATAACGCGAAAGAATGCAAAACGTGCATAAAAGTAGATCGTAAACAGGGCTTTCAAAAGTTCTCATTTTACCGCGAATAACCTATATCTGAATTACCGATAAAATGAGCACTTTTGAAAAAGTCTCTGCTCCTACCTGTATTAACAGGCGCACTGACTGACATGAGCCGAGTAAAGTTGGTAACAATGGAAAGAAAGTAGTTCCATATCTTAACGTCGAATAAAAGGTGTTAGGTAACCATATGTGACGACTTAAATTATTTATTTCGCTTTCTGTTTTTTTAATCCACCGGAATGTAAAAATGATCAGATTCATAGAATATTTGCTTTCATAATAATTGAAAGTCTCACTTGATCAACGCATGAATAAAGTGACGAGGCCCATGGCAATGTTAATTTCACTTTAGGCGAAAGATTACACAATTAGATCTTAGGAAGGGATTTCAAAAGTGCTCATTTTACCGTGAGCAGCCTATATAAGATAAGTCTATAGATGCGCTGTGTGGGGTCTTGTTGTAAGAAGTTGTGTCCATGTGTGTGTGTATATATACATATATATATATATATATATATATATATATATATATATATATATATACAACTCTTTACAACTATATACATATATATGCACACAGACATACAGAGCCTATATGAAATTATTTTATTATAAATTTTTTTTCAGGACAGAAATGAAAGTCAACATTTTGTTAACAATTTATAAATCTTGTTATTATGGAAACATAAATGTGTGGTCGTTGAAAAGTGTCGAATCAACAAAAAGCGATGTAAGTAGCCCACCCTCTGTTTACGATATTTATTCTTATGAAAAAATAATGTTTTAATCTATAGCAAAAATGCTATACCTTTTCTGAACATATTGCTACATTAAAACCCAAAACCCTGGTTTAAAAGCGGTGTCAATTTGGTATAGGGAAACACACGTTAATGAAATTCGGGTTTTTACCGTTTTTTTGAAGATATATATATATATATATATATATATATATATATATATATATATATATATATATATATATATTCACCAGGGTCTTTTTTGAGCAGAAAAAATATGTACTTATTTGCTATCGCAGCTTTTCGTTTCCTGGAAAGGTCAGAAAAATTTATATTTAAAATAAAATATTACTGGACAACAAATTGTTATATTTGTCTCTCTACAGAGCTTGAGATTATCATTTCTCTCACTTACATTTTTTTTTTCAAGTTTATGCCATCAAAATTGGTTTCAAAAATGCAAAATTTCATTAAATTGTATATCCGTTTACCAAATTCTCAGTCCTTCCAAACCAGGCAAAATCATTATATTTCTGAGGAAACGAAACACACGTAAAGCTCCCTCCACTCCCCAGTAAGACCCTTCAGTCACAGCGTCCAGTGCAGACAGTTGTACTGGAGGAGAGTTTATGTGCTATACTGCACACAAGGAGAACACAGCGTCGAGTAAGGAAGTCACTTAGTGAGAGATACCGTTTGTTTCTGGGACGATCAACTTAACGTTTGCAAATAATATTTCTACTGCCAAGTATATAGAACAGACATGTTGTTCCTTGGTTCCGAGGCTTACGCAACTTCGTCATATATGTAAATGCGTGTGCATACAGATAGTGTGACAGAGCTACGAATGGAATGGTGGAAAGTAAAGACAAGAAAGATCCATTTTCTTACCAATTTCATCAGATGGTCACTCACGAAGAGCTCGTACATCTTCGTCGTTTTGGTTCTGCCAAGACAACGGCTGTGATCGCTGTAAGGTAAATGTTACGAAGTCGACTATGGCTTCAGCTCACTACCAACTGACCGTGCTCTACCTTTTCTCTGACTCTTTGTACGTCATATAGAGTGCTTGAGAGATTTCCTTACAATCATCAGGTTCTGTTAAGTGATGGTCATCAAGTTAGACCAGAGGTCTTGCTTGCTGAATGTTCTGTTATCAGCAGTTCTGGGCTATTTTGAAAGCTCTTTGTTTACGTTATATTTGCCTCTTGTGTATTCTTTACTAAAATTTAAAAATTAGCATTTTCGAGAATTTAATGACTTGTAATTATTCTTGCGCTCATCGTAGGCATGACATTGATGATAAAATGTGAGAAACATAACTATATTAATTTTACGATGAGCTTTACTCTGAAACGTGCAAAACGGAAGGGAGTATATTTAAGTTGCCAAAAATTACAGTACTATTGAGATGTTAATATGACACTACTTGTAGAGGTACGGGCAGATCAGTTGAACGTGGGCCAGTTGTGTTTGTAGTTCTGTAGTTGTGGCTGCTGGTGTTAGGAAAGGGTGTGCACATCCTGACGAGACCGTGTGGTAGATGTAGTTATCATAGATTGACTGGCGACTATCAGTGGACAGCGAGACTAGGGAGTGATCTGCACTCTCAACTAAGCTGTTTAGTGCTCGTATCAACCAGCAAGTACAGCCGATCTGCACTTTCTCCTCTCTGTAGCTACGCGTTCAAGGTCAAGGAGAGAGGGGGCAATACGGGCGACACGATCCGCAATATGAAACCTAAAATGGCACCAAGAGAGAATGGTATACAAGTGATTGTATTAAAGAAGCTCCCCTACTTAGCCATTGAGCACTTAGCACTCTGTGTAAATGAAATGCTCAAGCTAGAATATTTTCCGACCATATGGAAGGTAGCGAATGTAATCGTTTTCCAGAAACCAGGCAAAGACAAGAAACTTCCGCAAAAATACAGGCCGATCATCCTACTTAACACTCTCTTGAAAGTTGTTGAATGTATTATTCTAAGACGGATTATTTTCCATCTGAAAAGTAGTAAGATACTACAAGAGGAGCAATTTTGCTTTCGACAAAAACACTCGACAAAACGTTAACTTGTACGAGTCACGGAATAGATTACGAAAGTTTAACTTCAAAGATTATGTTGTAGCTGAATTTCTAGACATTGGAAAAACCTTTGGTCGTGTATTTCATGCAGGCCTAATATATAAATTATATACGAAATAGAGCTCCCCGACTGCTATGTGACATTGATAAGCATAGCATTTTTATTGTATCGTGTGAGGGTGCTAAATCAAGCGCAATGGCTATCTACGCAGGAGTGCCCCAAGGCAGTATTTTAGGCCCAGTATTATTTAATATACACATCAATGGCGTGCCGAAACCAGATCACAAATTTGTGCAATTTGGATGCTATGTGGACGACAGTTATTTTCAGTCGCTCCCACAACCTAGAACTAGCAACCCAAAGGCTACAAAATTACCTTAACGCCTTCGAAACCTACTGCACAAAATGGTGGGTAAAAATTAATGTAGACAAAAGTGAAGTTACCCGCAGAATGTTACCCTAGATCGCCTCGAAATAACTCTGTTTGGCGAGCAAACCCTCCATAAATATGTGAAATATCTAGGCGTCCATATGGATCGCAAGCTAACTTGGAAAGCATATATAGAAGCGAAATGTGGCAGTGCCGAAGCCAGGCTATCCACACTTTACCCAATATTAAATCCACGATGCGCTTAAACACTAAATAAGGCCGTGTTACTAGGCCTATATACAATGCCAATACACCCAGTCATAACATATGCTGCTCCCATCTGGACACACGCAGCTAAAATGCATATAAGGCGCCTTCAAACAATCCAAAATAAATGCCTGCGAATAGAAGCAGACACGCCCCGATACTTCCCTATCGTGGATCTGCACCGCGAATTAAATACTGAAAAACTACATGAGCACTTCGTAAAATAGCACAGCAATTTTACACTGATTGTGCCAACAGTGCAAATCCGAAAATATATAGCCTCGGGAACTATGACCCCGAGAAGACACAAAAATACAAGCGGCCAAAGAGCATTTTGGCTCACAGGCCGCAATAAATCTCCTTAATTACCCTAGTAGGCCATAAGCCCGCGCGATAATTCTCACAAGCACATAAAATTGCGAAGCACTATGCCACTTCACTTAGCTATAAATGCCCTTCATTGCACACGAGTGTGGTGGAGACTGGTGGTGAGGCAGGCATTGCAACACATAAGGATGCGAAGCAATATGTGATCGCAGAACAAGGCAAAGCATGTACCGCGCAGTCTCTGGCTCTGTGATGGCCCTGTGATTGACATTGCAAACATACTGCGCCGAAACACTTCTCTCATCCGACAGCTGTCCGTATGTATGGTCCTTCGACTCTGCCGATTCCAAGGCGACAGACGTCGTGTGATCTCTGCAGCAGCTGGTGGGGATTGTGTTGAGGCGCACGTACACTAACAAACATACAACATACACTACCGCATAAGCTGCAAGCGAAATATCACAGCAGGCAATTTCATTTCATTACACCAATCCCAGCATCCCCTTCCTCTTCTTAAATATTTAAGTTTTTTTGTCTGGAAACTAACGTTTTTTTTTCTGTGTTCCAGAGAGATGACTGGCATCTGCGGGCGGGTGGCGCAGTTCTGTCCCCCGCCTCCAGGGCCGTGCTACTGCAGTAAGACCCTGGATACATTCCAGCAGCGGCTCGACACATTTCTTATCATCACCTCACAAAGTCTATCTTCACGACCTAACGAACACCTTACTTTATCCCGCTCTTAATCCAATAAAGGAATTATATTTTCTCATGCGAGTCTGTCGCACAAATTTCCCCAGGCCCTCTCCGCTTTACCTGGTTTGCTGTGCTTTTATCTAGACCCTTATTCTTTCGGGGTGTGTCCAGGGATACAATAGCGGCCATGGCACCAGACAACCCTGCTCAGCCGCGATGCATGCGCCCAATTTCAACAATTAAACCCGATCTAAGGCATTAAATGGCTTGCCCTGGGACGCATCCCATTCTCCAACCGTCTTATCTATTAACATGCATGCCAGAGGGCACACAGAACTGTGAAGGTGCTCACGCTCGCGTAACGGGATTTGGGGTCTCACCAGATAATTTTGAATTAAATTAAATTAATTGTACTCATTTGTTACCCCCATTTTGGAAATCAATTTTTATAATTCTGTTAAACTACCATGTTACAAAACGGAGAAAAATAACATAAAAATTATAAAATTACACATACAAAGGATGCGAATTAACATGGCGCAGTTGTAAAAGAATATATGCTGACAGTAAAATTTCTTAGTAAAACCGTGAAAAATCTACAGAAATTGTGTAATTACAATTACAGTGAATCTGAAATTTTACTTTTTTGTTTGTGAAAAAATATACATACACAGTGATGAAATTACAATTGCGGTGACTGTAAAAATTTACTTGCCGTGGAGAGAAAATACACGAATGTTGCAGTTTATTTTTTGCTACATAGTAATAGTCATTTTACACCATTTTTTGTAAAGTTAGTTGTACAAACTATATGTTATTTTACTAATTTGTAGGATAAATTGACTTTGTAGTAGGGCAAAAAAAAATATTGACGTAATGTAGATGTAAAATTACACTGATGTCAGTGGAGACACTGATGCCACATAGGCCTACACTTAGTGTAAAATTACACAACTTTTTTTACAGTGCACTTTTCTCTTACCACTCAAGGAAACTGCATAGGCAAGCTTTAAAAATTCGATATTTGACCATTTTCACGAAACATTTTCTCCATGAATACACTTAATATGATAAAAAAAGAAAAGAAAAAGGGCGTAGTGTTGCTTTCTGTCCTTTCTGGCAAAAAGTCGTATTTCCTGAACCCTCATTTACCGATATATGCGTATTCGCGCGAACAACTAAGTTATTTCACAGAAAGTGTTTTAGTGCATAGGTACTCCGTACTCCTTTAACAGTTCTATATTTTACGGCTATCCTTCCTCTTATGCGAAAGCTCACAGAATCAAGGAGATTAAAAAACCTAATTTAGTCTATCTGAGAAGAATCATAGCGACAATATAAAGAATGAAGTGAATGCAAATAAACTGTTTACTTAGAAAACTATTGATAAATATAGACGTTAGCTGGTGAACATTATTTAGTCACTTCTTTACTGTCAATAAACGTCATGTACAGACCCAGTCTCATTCTTTAGTGCCGTTTGACTGATATTGAAGAGAAGGGGAACGTAAGCTGCGGTTGGATTTATTTATAGCTTGTTGAATTACACTTTTAAGGAGAAAAATATTTACCAAACGCAATATTATATTCCCTTAGGTATTTATCTTAACTTGCATTAGTCATGATATCTGTACTATTAACGACTAATGTAGAATAAAGTTGCAGATGATGTAATATAAAAGTGATGTTATGATAATTGTAACACAATTATGGTTTAATTGTTCACATATTCTGTTTTTACTATAAGGCAAATACCTATATGATTCTAGTGGCATTTCCGAAATTTTATTCATTAACGCTTAAATAAGCAGAAAATCAGTAGGCGTATGACTGGCGAATTGGGCCGAACCTTAATTCCTAGAAAAAGCAGCACACACTCCCATTCTTGTAGTTCGAACTTGGGACTTCTCACTAAGGTGGTGTACAACCCCTATGGAGGTCGTGTGTGACAACAATGAGTGACAACTCTGCCGTTATCGAGGCAGAGTGCCAAACCAAGTTGACTTCCAAAGTATTATACTCCGTGAAAATTTTGGGAAGGAATGTTCAAACTGCTGCTGTCTAGGGCATTTCTTTCTCCTGTAGAAAATACAGAACTTAATCCAATACCGAAACTTTATAAACTGATTTTGGGGCTTTGAGAACGGAGATCAGCTCAACCCCCTCCTCTAAATCCTAAATATGCTTGACTAGTGTAATGCCTACTAATTCTCAATAGTCTTAATCACAAATGAAATCCTCAAACAGGAACATTAAAATATGCGCAGTAGCATTAAAATGCGTTCTCCTCTTCAAGCCATTCGGGTGCTAGAGCGGCCGCCCTGCCACAGGACGTAGTCCCAGTACCTGCCGCTAGATGACATTAGTAGCCTACCTGCAACTGGACCGGAACGGCAGCTTGCGTTTCGAAAAAATAAAAAAAATAAAAAAAATAAAAATAATTATGTGGTATTGCGACGACGTGCAGATACCTATTAAGATCTTCGGGTTTTTAAGACCAAATGTTTGTTTCTGTCAATGATTTACATAATTTACGGAACTGAAACACGCATGAATACAAACTGAAATATTTCCCTCAGGAATAAGTTAGACTGGACGAAGTTGGATGGAACAAGGAATTACGTTCCCTGCAGCTGTGTTAATTTTAACGTTAGATTTACGATAGAAAATGCGAACAGGAGCAGATATAGACACCCGCTAATGAGCTGGCTGTAGCACATTCCTGGCTATTCACACTAGTTGAATCAACCTTTCAAAAATGAACCCATTATGACGTGTTTGGTTGTTTCCCGAATATGTCGTTTATCATTATCACAAGCGTTTTATACTTCTGTTAAAATAAACGTTTCTTACTTTTGGTTAAACTGAGCTTTTACATATATTTAATCTATAAACTATATTATTTCATTTATATTAATATTAATATGAATAAACACAGGAAGAAGTTACGTGTGTTGGTAATGCCTGGTAAGAAGTAGTTCCCAAGGAAAATATTACTAAACTGAGTGGACACAGTGTGATTTTATAGAGACGTAGGAATCACATAAAATCAACATTGGCAATGCTTCAGAAATGCTGGAAGTAATCGTGAGGGCACTATGGGGTAGGCCTACTATGCACTTCGTTCAAACCACATGCTTACCAGTACACCTTCAAATTTAATGCTACACATAAGTTAAATGTAAGTATAGGCTGTTCACGGTCAAATGAGCTATTTTGATAGTCCTGCTTAGGATTTATTTGTATGCTCAGTGGCGGAAGAAGGGGGGTGCGGGCCGCTCCGGGTGTCATCACTAGAAAAAAAAAGGGGGGGGGGGAGACAAGATTGCAAAAGTAACATATTTTTTGGACTAACACTTTTTATAATGAAATTTTAAACCACATAACTGCATTTGACATTGACTCTGGGCCCAGGCGAGGATTCGTAGACTTAATCCTCAGCATTATTTGTTGCTTGTAAAAATCATCTTCTTAACTTGTGGGGAGAGCATTCTTTTGCAACTGTTTCATAAAGTGTAACCTTTTTTTGGGACCTTAGAAAGTCTGTACTGATTTTTCTCAGTTTCCACATACAGATGGACGATCCTTGTAACTAATGTTTGAGTTACAGTCAAGAGACGTTCATATAAAAGGAGTGCTTACTATGAAGCTGTAAAAGCTGCGCATGATAATTTTAAAAAGATCGGTAGTGGCACAGAAGAACTATGTTATCCCAAAGAAACTGTCGAAACCAGAGGGGCAGTACAAACACTTTTTTTAGCAATACGTAATTTTTCTTTTTATGATTTTTTTTTTGTATTTGTGGGGTAATATCTTAGAAGAAGTAAATCACACTAAAAAATACCTACAGAATGTTGGAATCAGCTTTGAGAAGTATGTTATAAAAATGAGAAGTATGAAGATCTTTTCGAAAGACAAAAGAAATGAGATCGTGCACTGCAGTTTGCAACGAACACTCGTGAAGAGATGGACATTCTTTTGGTGAAAAGAAAAACCGTCAGAGAATAATAGGATTTCTGGAGAAAAATCTCGAAATGTACCACTCATATTGAATGAAGAATTTAAAAGATCAATGTTGTTGGAGTTCATTAACAGGTTTTTAAAAAAAATCGACACTCGTTGCAAAGACATGGAAAGCATATCAGCCTAGTTGTTGGGCCCAAGAATCTGATCACATCTTCAGAAGATGAACTTCCACAGTTAATACAAAACTTAGCCGTAAACTATTGTTACGCACTCGCTGCTTAGCATCCCGCGACAGCGAGTGTAAGTGGACAACAATTACATGATAACGGCGGCAGCAGGTCAAAGGATTATTTTGAATGAACAGGCGAGCGACAGGCCGGTGGCCGCGTATCTGCTACAGAAAGCGAGCCGACACGATGATCCTTTTTACGGCGTGCGCTGCTGACCCTGGTGGAATTGATTTCTGCGTTTATATGAATAATACTCTGGATTACTGACCTCGTTCTCTCAGCGTGACTCGGGGTGTGTTGAACCTTCCAGATGGTCAGGGCGAACGATATAAAAGTGAGAGAGTCCTCCGAGCCGAGCAGTTGATGAGTGAATGAGTGGCTGAGTTCCGAGTGATAGAAGACTAGCAGCGAGAGAAGTGACCAGCAGAAGGGAAATCTGTGACTGCGAGTGTCATGCAGTGAAGAGTGCGGTTGGCAGGCACAGACTGAACAAGTGTTAATGATGAGCATGAGTTAATTGATTGTAACCAAACAGAGACAATTTAGAAGGGCCTTAATTAGAGTAGAAATAGGCATTAAATATTGCGGTAAATGTTAAATAAAAAAAGAAAAGTGGAGACAGATAATTTAATACTGTAAATAATAGCTGTGTTAATAAATTAGAAATAAAATTTAGTTATTTTATATTTATTAAGACCTACATCCCTCTCGAACTCAGATACGCCCCTCAGGCGTCCTATGTAACACTATAATGAACTTTCTGAAAATGGTCTCCTTAAAGAGATTTCACGATTAAGAAGATATCTACAAGTTGCCGAACTTTCAAAAGAAGATTCTTTGGAATAGCCTTCTTTAAGATTTTTAGAGTTTATTGTTGAATGTTAACTTTCAGATTCTGTACCACAACTGACTTTAGCCTTAAGGGGCCCGCCTGCCTGGCGCCCGAACTGCTTTGCAGTGGGTTTGAATTCCAGGTTTTTAAAACGCGCGTCCAATGTTCTAAGTTACAAAAAGAACACACACTTCAGAGTATGCCTGTCAATTACTTTTAAGACATCACCCACATTGGTAACACCATTTCTAAGCACTTCATCGTAATTAAAAACGGCTTTTTCCAACTCTGTGTCTCAAAATATACGCGTTTTATACACACAGAAGTTTTCTAGGGACATCCACTAAATCTTGCTACAAACTTTTTAGCAATAAAATTACAGGGTCACCGCTTAAAGTCTCAAGGTACACGCAGCATGACGAGAACACCGCACGCCAGTTAACCGCCCAGCGCGTAGAGGCGATGACGCACTTGTAGCGCATGTCAGAGTAGTCCTTAGAGCTCTTGCGCTTCTCGGCCACTAACGCGGAAATAGTTCCAAGCAGGCGGGTCCCTTAAGGTTCTTGTTATCGTTATGTGTTTCAATAGCATCATATGAGAAGAGTTTTTCTAAACTATGTTTAGTAAATAAGCCAAAAATTACACTTCTTTTGATAATTTCAATATTTGGGGAGGGGGGAGAGTTGACAATACATTTTCCGCACCGGGTACAACCTGACCTTGCTACGCCATTGCCGTTGTGTATTCTTCCGCATTATGTGAAATTAACACTGCAATGGGCCTTATCAATTTATTCCTGCGTTGGTCGAATGAAACTGTAAAATTATTAGAACAGAAAATATTTTTCAAATCTGCTCATTTCTACACTTCGATGCATAAAAAAAAAACAGAAAGCGAAAGAAATAATTTCAGTTATCACAAATCGTTACCTAACACTTTTTATTCAATGTTAACATATGGAACTACGCTTCATTCATCGTTACCAACTTTACTGGGCGCAAGTCACTCGGTGCGCCAGTTAATATTTACGCAGGCAGACGCAGTGACATTTTTCTAAGGTTGATTTCAAAAGTGCTCACTTTATCGTGAACAGCCTTTATCAGTCTTTGAGTATCTTCAGTGGAGTGGTTGTCTCTGATTTTCTGCCTAATTTCACTTACGTACAAAAATTATCACGTATTCAGTTTCATAATGCCATCAATTAGACAAAAGCGCCTGATTCACAGAGGGTAGGGAATGCGTCATGGTAAGGGATACCTAATTTTCGTTAAAAGATTTCAGCGTAGGTTCGCCTTTAATATCCCACGTTAACATCTGCAGCGTCCTTTTGGTTACTCACCGCCTTTATTTGTGAAAACACATTTTATAACTAGATTGGGCTAATCAGAGTTTCGTTACAACGATTCTGAACGTCTGTGATTCAAAGGCACGATACTCAGAGGCTTAAAACCGAAATAATTCAATCACGAACTACGAATGTGGATTTGAGAAATAGAGTTTTGAAACACAAGTAGTTACACAATTTTGGCTCGAAAATCGCGTGAAATATCGTTAAACCCGTGGCCTCAGCCTACAGTAGGCTACACAGTTCTCTGTGGGGGGCGCTAAAGCGCTCGCCTTCCACCAAGGCGTACCGAGCTCTACTCCTGGCGGGGTCGCTCCCTGCTTTTCGAACGTGGGAATCGTGCTGGACGATGTCGCTGGTCGGCGCGTTTTCTCGGGGATCTCCAGTTTCCCCTCGCCCTAGCAACCTGTCGCTGCTCAATAAGCTGCGGACACACTGGCGCGCCGCGGCAGTAATGCAACATGATTCGAGCAGAGTTCTCACTCGCGCGCAAGTGTGGACAGGTTTAGTGCCTGCTCGTCCTTCACAACGCAAGCATGGAGTAGTCCTAAGAGAATTTGTTACGACTGATAGAGACATACAAGCAATACCCAGTAATGTAGAACCCAATGGGAGGGGATACTATAAGAAACCGAAGAAACAAGATGCCTGGAGAGAGAGAGAGAGGGAGAGAGAGAGAGAGAGAGAGAGAGAGAGAGAGAGAGAGAGAGAGAGAGAGAGAGAGAGAGAGTGTGTGTGTGTGTGCAGCCAAAATAGGAGTCACAGATAAAGAATTCGGAAGTAGACAGAGCGATGCTGGTAGACGCCATAGGCATTCTTCGGGCAACCGCCGGCAGAGTGGACACAACTCCTGAGGATGGCGAAGTGAAGTCATTTTGTTCGTACTTAGCCTCCAAAATGACGTCATATTGTTCGGGTAGGCTACAAGGCTACAGGTTCAGCAAACCATTTACGGCTTATTAATAAAAGCGGATAGAGGCGCATGTGAGCCACAAACATACAGCAACCAACCCTTTGTGCTTACAACTTCTCACAGTAGTAGGGGCGTGCCGATCCTACCCCAAAGGGGATGCCGCCTTTATTAATATCAAAGGGTTAAATTGATTAAAAGGTTTGATCAAATCGATTGAAAGGGTTAGATGGTTTAAAGAGTTCAATGTATTTAAAGGGTTAATTTTTAATACGATTAAATCTGATAAATTTTTTAAAATCCGATTTTAATCCGATAGAAAAATTTTAATCCGATGTGTTGTGTTTGGTGCAAGAGTATACTAGCTCTGCCACTCGAGTGAAGTGTGGCGTATTGGGGCCAGGGTACATATGTGGTGAGTTTTTTGCAAGAGTGACATCAGTGTAAATTTAGTTAGTGATATGGTTAACACACGGGAGAAATTTCGTAGTGTTTAAACTAAATATATTTCAAACGAGTTCTACGTATGAATAAATATCACGAGAGAGAATTTTAACTACGTGAATAACCTGGTGTCGACAAGTGCTAAACGATCACAATTCTTGAGTCTCCAGGTGTCCTAAAGAAAATTAACGATCTACAGTGAAGCAAAAATAACCCAATAAATTAAATGGCTAACGAACACAATAACAAAGTATTTGAAAAATTACACTACTTGACACCTCTCACACGTACCTGACATGATTTTAAGACGCCCGTCTGTCTATGATACTGGTGAGGTACTTTTGAAATGGAATCCATGTGTTAAACAACGATTACTAAAAAAGAAATAATTTATTTACATGTGTAAAAAAGAAAACGTTTAAATACATCCAGTCGCTCGGGAGGTCGCTGCAGCACTAACTTGAAAATACTACTTACGTAAACTTATAAGCTGTGTTGAGAGCAAACATATCCTGCGTCGGCCTACATTTGATTATAGACTGAGGTGAAAAACTCGGAAATGAACGAAAATACAAAACGAATGTTTCCAACTAAATTAAACGGCTACCGAACACAAGTACATGACAATCACTAAACGAATTACGGAAGTCAGATATTCTGTTTTTTAAATAGATGAAATCGCACCAGGAGTTTCCCCAAAAAACATCCGTCCGCCTGGGAGGCTGGTGAATGAATGACTCGAGTGTATGATGTGTGCCAGTTTATGAGCTGTTATATACGTGGAGCATTGCCGATAGGCAACTGAGTTGAAATGACTGCAACATGTCTAAATACAACTGAGTAAATGAATTACAGACAACCGAAATGGTAATTTAAAAAATAAGTTACCCAATATTTTAACGAAAGTTTCGCTATTTTAACAAGAAGAATTAACTTTTGACACAAATTTTCCATCGAAGCATAAGGAGACTCGGATGGATTAATCCTGCAAAACTTTATAGAAATATACTATATATTATTTCGAATTTACAAAAGTTGGTCGAAGAAACATTATATAAATTAACGGACATGCTACAAATTTTTCAATTAAGTCTGTGAAATTCACGGCATTATAGTTACCAAAACGATAGTTGAAAATGCTATAAAGTTTTGTCGACCGAACTCAGAAACAGTGTTTACACGATAAACGCACTATATTGGCTTAATATACAAAATTTTTTCCCAATAAATTAAAAAAACTTATAAAAATTTTTAATAATAAATTCACATATAATATTGTCTAACAAGAGGTGAAGCCCACTGACCGCCACACCTGGTGAATAGCTACTTCAGAGGAGAGAGCGATGTATATGTGTATCCTGGACAAGTGTGGTGTCAAACTAAGATGGTGCTGGACAGCTAGAAGTGTGCACATCGGTCCTGACTGCAGCCCCACTCCCTCCCCTCCAATGCAGAATGTGCTTTTGCCCGAAAAGAGACTTCCTGTCCAAGGTCATGCAACAACACCCCAGAGAGCATTTTCGGCGATGCGCCCCCTCCCCTCCAGCACAGAGTGCATTTTCGTCCGAAACAATAATTCTTCTTCAAGGCTATTCACCCTCACTATCGATCCAATGTCTGTCTACGGCCCCCTCAAGGTCAGCACACGTTTTTGGAAGACTAACCTGTCCACAGTTATGCACCCCAGACCACCACCCCTACACCAGTCCAGAGCACGTTTTCTGCTGGCTGGAGAACTGTCTGGTCCAAGCACCCCACCCCTGCTGCCAATGCTGCAAAAACCTGTTTAGCACCACACATCCCTTCCCTCCTCCATTCACTGCCAGCCCAGAGCATGTTTTCTGCTGGTTGGAGTACTGTCCTTTCCAAGGTCACAGAGCCTTGGGCCCCCTCCCCTACACCATCCAGGGCACATGTTTTCCGAGATGATAGCTGCCTCGGACAGGAATGGAGGTTTCCCTCAAGTCCAAAGCAAGTCTTTTATGCATCACCTCGAGAAGGCTCCATCCCTCGGGCCAGCAGATTTTTAAATGACCTTGGCTAACTCCCCCCATCCTCTTCCCTATAAACTGCTACTTTCTCTCGAACACTGAACCAACAAGAAAGAACTATTTCGCCCAAAGCCAGAGCTTGGCATATTCCCAGCAAAATAAAATTTCACAACTCCCACCAATGAAATTTATATCACTGAAGTTAAATATTACTCGATATTGTAATCCCCAGATATAACATTCCCACAAAAAACTTCTATATTTTAATCCAATAAACTTTATCCCGTGTCCAGCAAACTTACAATAAATTTTAAACTGATCCACTATTGATTTTCATACCAACACAAAACATATTTAGAATCTTTAATTTTTTTCTTTAAGAAATGAAAGAAATGCATCTTTCAATTTTAAGCAATACACAAGTAAATTTTTCTACTTTAAATATGCTTTAAAATATTTATTCATATAGCTGAGAAAGCATGCATATTCCATATGTTTTTAAATTTATATTTGTATAGCAGAGAAAACATACATATTCCATCTGTTTTTAAATATTTCACTTATAGTTTTCTCCGTAAGTTTTTCTAGCCCAGATTTTCTACTATAAAATGTGTATATATATATATATATATATATATATATATATATATATATATATATATATATATATATATATATATATATATATATTTGAACATATTCAAAATTGTTTTCCCTAGAAAACAAATTTCAACATGATATTACTGAAATAGCAAGTATTCAGCTTGAAATGACTGCTAGCAAAGCTGAAATCTGTCAAATTTCAAGATATTTCGACTAATTTTTCTAAAAGGCCAAATTTAAGCAAATCTTAAGGAAAATGGCAGCAATTTTAATCAGTTTACTAAATAAGGAGGGATTATTTAATTTTTTGTCAATGTTAAGTTGTCAACTGCCAAACTCACTTCATGTGCGTATATATGCATGTGCATTGCATTAGCAGTAGTGAGACTTAGGAGTTTACTACAACACCACACGTCTACAACAATGACAGGCATCCACACCAAGAACGATGCCAAGTGTCCATCATCTTTACATCAAAGTTAGAGATCCACTACAACGCTTACATCAATATTAGACGTCCACTACAACATCTACATATGTGGAGGGATTATATATTGTGTAGCCTGGAACAGCTACTTGAAGATAGAATTATTCCAGATATAATAATGGATTCATCCAGAGTCAATGAAGTGGATTCAGAAGCGAGCACTGTGATCTTAAAAATAAAATGAGTTGTAAGACTTTTTGTAAATAGTGTACAATATGAGAAAGTAAAAAAGAAATAACAAAAAAAAAATGATGTGCTACATTCAAGGTTTCGAAAACTACGAAGACAGCTCCTTTGTAAATAAGGAGCTTGCTATTTCTTATGTAACCGATGCTAATGAATTTAAAGTACTGCGCTTTAAACCTTCCAGACCTTGGTATACTTTAAAACCTTAAGTTAAAATGATGTTTTGGGAACAGACTTATGAGAAACATGACCAAAAATGGGATTCTGGTGTCATAGCTTACGAAGGGCGTTTTCAATATGTAAACAATGCACTCTTTGAAGACTATCCAGTATATGTGCTTGGAAAATGCAGAAGGAAATTTTAAAAAGTTTAACGAACTTTGAAGTGATAAATATTACAAGATATCATGACTGTTAGAGTATTAATTCAATAGTCAAATGCTATAACACAAATCACTGTGAGAAAAAAATGCTCTGTTCACAATGCAAAAGTGAATCTTTAAGAGAATCTTTGTACCACCATCCTACCTACGTATAAAGATATTAATTTTCGAAAAATGCATAAGAGTTCGAATAAATGGAAAAATTTAACCCAGAGAAGACATATTCCAGTATTACTCGAGGATAGAGGAAATTTTGGTTCCAGTCTCTAGACAACATATACTTCCAAACACAGACATGCAACAGAGATGAACATTGAAATTTTGCAAAAAATTTCAGGGGGAATAGCATATACAGAAAGAGTGTTGTGGTATGAAGAAGAAGACTGCCCACTTTTCAATATGTGGTCTGACAGCGAACTGCCCTGTTACCAAAGAACTAGGTTTCCGTCAAATAAAATATAAATTGAGTAGACAGTTTTATCACAGCCTCACCTTATAGAATGAAACATGCAATAATAAGGAACTCATCATACAAATGCAAGGCAGTAGCGGTCTTCAAAGGGCTCCTTGTGGAATGTGGGACTGTGAGGTTTGGAACAGAAATGTTTGTATCTGTAAATTTGATTTAACCAAGTTAACTTTGAAGAACTAATAGTTTCCAAATTTAACTCTATATATATATATATATATATATATATATATATATATATATATATATATATATATAAAGAGAGAGAGATAGAGAGAGACAGACAGAGAGAGAGAGAGAAAACCATAGACTGGAGCATCAGTTATGATGGAGAGGTTCGACTCATCACTTCCTAATGCCAGTGTTACTCCAGGATACAGGCGAGTGTGGTTTCGACTTAAAGAAGATAGTCCACTAAAGATACAGATGTGTAACAGAGATGAAATTTGGTGTTTCTTGTTAATCAGTCCTGATTATACCTTAAAAGTTTTCGATGTATTTTATGGGGAAATTCTTGTCCTTTATATTATTTATGTCCTTACAGCAAGCTACCTTGTAATGATGGTCAACTATAATTTGAAGTTAAAAGTGGATACATCATGAAACATATGTCCTATAAGAAAATCAAATACATAATGCAGAAGGAGTGTAGTTGCTGCTCTCTTACTACAGTTTGGACAGAACAATGTAACAACAAGCAACATTTTACAGACATGGGTGACCAAGAATTAACTACTCTTTGTGGCATGTGGAATTGTAAAGTTTGGCGCAGCAAGAACAGTTAAAAATGAGAAAAAGTGATGAAACAACAGCTATACAAAGGAGACAGTTTAGTATTAAATTGTCAGCCATGGCTAGAATCTTCGACCCTTCATATATATACAAAGTCCTGCAAATTGGGTATAGAAGAGTGTTCCGTAACCGTATGACAGTATTTTACAAGTTCATATCTGTAACAATATAGAACATTGGTGTTACACTTTTGACAACAGTCTCAGCATTCACTTTGGTGAAGGAATATAATGCAATAATTGTGCTGTGAGATATCTTTGCTCCAACAGTGACTTACCAACAACATTAGAAAATTGTATTATTGCCAGTCTTAGCAAGGAGATAGAATAGGAGCATGGACATGGAGTAATCACCTATCAACTCACTAGACCTCATCAGGGAATCACCATCCATTGGAAGGAGTCCTGCAATGGTGACTTCCCAACTTTATTTTCGAACAAGTAGGATTACTTTTCCTGTCCATGGGTAATTTATATGTGTGTCAAGTGGCTAATTCAGAATAATGTTCCTGCTTAAATACAAGTATGTATTTTTTAATAAAGGTTTGTATTCTGTAATTTATAGCTTATAATATTCTCATTATTTTGTTAAGAAAATATGCAAGTCAGACATTCATTTCAAATGTACATATTTCTCTCAAGCTTTGGCACCACATAGTAAAACAACTAGTTATGATTCCACTTTAACTAACTGCAATAGTTCTAAATGTCTTGTAAACCTCATATAGTAGACCGATAGTGTAAGCTTAAGGGCGAACATATTGTAACATTATATTGTGAGGAAGAAAAATGTTTGAAACATCTTATTTATAGTATAGTAAATGTTTCAGCCTATCAGTATTTCGAAGAATGTGATAATAAATGTCATACTTTGTTCCATTATAGCATAAACAATTTTGGTTACTCGGTTAATACTGGGTGTGATTCACCAACATTTTATGTGTATCAAACAATAAAATTAGCAAAAATAAAATTTAGCCCTGAAACATGTATCAACTTTCACATTTAGAGAGAGAATGAATATTTCAATATGTATATATTGTTCCTTACTAATTATTCTCAGTCGAGTATTGCATATCATAGTGGTAACATGGTGTATTTCCATCCTGCAAATTATTATGTCTGTCAAACAAGGAAAGTCAAATGTAACTTATGCCCTATGGTGTAATGGGCTTTTGTGAGAATATACAGAGGCTTGCGCCTGTATTTTTCATTTTAAAGTAATTTATTTTCCTCTATGAGACAAAAAGAGTCATGAACTAATTCAATGCAGTGATAACAATAAATGTACTGTGTTTTATATGTCTGCAACCACACCTCTTCATATAGTATTGAAGGTGTACACTCACATTATGTTGAAGCATAGCCAGACTTGGTTAAAAGCATTGTTTTACATGCTTCTAGTTGTAAAGATGTTTGTTTACAAATATACAGGTTAAAACCAGGGCCTAAGAAATGCTCCCTCCTCGAAAGCAGAGTTCAAGAAGGGGATCTGGGTCCAATATTAAGGATATGCATGAAAACTTTGTTTACCGAAGTAGCTCACACTTTATAAAGATCTTTGTTTTTAAAGAAAAATGTTGCATATATTTTGAATTAACCTGTACTTGCTAGTATTGTTCATACATTTCTGGATCAACATGTACTTGCTTGTTTAATGCTTTGTATATATTTTTTAAAAATATATATTTTTTAAATAATTGTCTAAATTGTTTTGTATCAGCCTGTATTTGAAATTGTTTAAAAATGTAATATATCAATTTTGGAGCAACCTGTAATAGTTTGATGCTACATGTGATAATGTTTGCTATATTTACTTGTGTGTGTTTCAGAAAACTATGAAGTGTAACATACATATATATGCTAATTTTTGAAACTGCTTGTTTTTATATATTTTGTCAATAAATTTTATCTTGTAAAATAAATTCCTCTCGTATGTTTATTAGAAATATTGACCTAAACTGAGATTTTTAAAAGATGTCTGGTTTCTATCAATGGATTGTGATAATGAAAATGCCAGAGGATAAAAATAAAATCTGATAACAAACAAACTATTAGTTGGCCAAAAATTACTATTCAATTAAAGATATTTGAACTTTTCTTCTGGCAAAAGATATCCGCTGAAAAACCTGAGTAATATTGTACAAAACACTATAAATACATATAATAAGTTGTTTATATATCACCAGTTGCTATAGAGTAATCAGATTATGCATGGAGGCTCTGGGTTCTAATCCCAGATAAGGCCTGGTTAATATAAGTTAGTTTCTGGGTTCGAATCCAGACTAGGTCATGAATGATAATAGTTAGTTTATAAACAAAAACGTAATAACGAACAAATCATGTAATTGAAATGTATACAATAGCTTGATAATCATTTTTGTATGTGAGAGGGTGTAAACATAGTATTAAATTCAGGTTACAAGCACCTTGTAATGTAAAACAGCTGTATTGGAATTACAATTGTTCATGTACAAGATCATTAAATAAGAACATAATTCAAATCTATTTGCTTAAAACCGAATAAATGCACGTGTGACATGGTAAATTCCAACATATACTGGCGAAAATTCAGAAAAACACATCAAATCCTTTTAAATGTGTTAAATTAGCTTAAAATCGGGTTTAAATGTTACAAATACATAATGTGTTCGTTTTATGTATTTTGAAAGCGAATTACAAAATATAAATTTTGCAACAAGGGAGAGAGGAGATAGGGTTTCCCACACCCTCCTCATCATGTGCTGCTCTGACTTCATGGGGTCAACACCTCCTCCTCTCTAGCATGTGGACACCCTGTGAGCCGGTCCGCACTGCTAGGAGCTGCTACTTGGCCTTGATTTTTTCAAGCACACAGGCCACCTGCTTGCTGTTAGCCTATCTCTGCCGGGACCTGGCACGATGTAGTAGGGTGAAGGAACCCCTCGCACATCGCTTCCAACCTTCAGCCTTGCTGGGGAATTCGACCGGCTGCTTACTGGCGCTCACTTTGCAAAGTGGGCTAGCATTCAGCCTGTCTGACCTTGGGTTCAGACCTCCTTCGAAGCCTAACAGATTCGCTACTAGACTTTATGTGATTGAATAATTTTAAAAATTTCGGGCTTTTTTAATTATTTTGCGGTATTTTGTTAAAATTTTAGGAAAATTTTTTGTAAATTCAGTTATTCTTTTAGTAACTTTTACTGCTTTTTCGGAAAATTTACTTAAAATTTTTACAACTATTTGTAATTCTAATCAAATCTCATAAACTTTTTAACAAATCATTACAACTCTTTGGAATTTTAATGAAATTTTTTAAAGTTTTTAATAAATCATTATACTGTGAATGAAAATTTCTTAAAATCATTAAACTTTTCAAAAATAAAATGAAATTTTCTTAAAATCAGTGAACTTTCTTAACAGTTGTTAAACCTTTTAACAAAGTGATCTTAAAGTCATTGTAACTTTACAATTTTGTAATTGTTTTTTTACAAGTTGTTACAATTTGAATGAAAATTTCTTAAAATCATTGCAAATAGTTCCAACTCGAGTGCATTTTTATAAATTTCGTTAATTTTTTTTTACAAGTTTTTAAAATTTGAATGAAATTTCGTAAACTTTTTAACAAATCATTACAAGTCTTAACATTTTATATGAAATGTAATAAACTAGTATAGCAAATCATTACAATTTGAATAAAAATTACATAAAAGTTATTTGGAATGTGATAACACATTTTTATAGAATTTGTGAAAAATAGTTTATTATTAGTTGTAATTAATGATAAGTCAAATGGGTGCTTATGGCGACGTGGTCCCACCCTGCCTGTTAAGAAGTTTTTTATTAGTTTAAAATCTGAAGAATTGATTGGGTTTGATACAGTTTCATTATTTTTATGTATTTTTAAGTTATGCTTAAGGGTGTTTTTTTGGTTAGGTTTGTGAGTATGAATTGTGGAACAGCTAAAAAAAAGGGAAGAACTAAAATGGATATGCCTTGTGTATTCAGGAGGTACATAACCTCAGCTTCCAAGCTTGTTCTGTGTGAGCTGTCTGGAGAAGGTTGTGTGTGATAATGAATATATAAACCTTGAGTATTTATAATGAATGATATGTTTTTGATGTGTATGTGATGGGGTGGATTGGGTATGTAAGTTAATTTTAATAAGAGTTTTAATGTAATTTTAAAAATTATTTGGATAAATGCGAGTGTGAGTATGAGTGCAGGGGAAAAGTGTTTCAATAAATTCTAGGTGGGTGGTTGAAGTATATTTGAGAGGAATTTAATAGAGTTTAGAAGGAGATACTGAATGATCACCATTATCTTTAAAATGGACCTAAGGCAAACCAGTATCTCAATTTAGGCCTTCTATACACTGTTAGATACTCACAAAAGTATGTTAAAACCATCTAGAAAAAAATACCAAGTACTCTGAGAGAAATGTTTTTTAAAAATAAGTGTAGACTGTGTGTATGAGTGCAAGGGAAAGGTATTTCAACTAATTTAAATTTATTTAGTTTTACATAGTTTTAAGAGATGTTTAAGGGTGGGTTGTTGTGTGTATGGGGTGTGAATTATAGGACAGCTAGAACTAGATAGAACTATGCTGCTCATGCCTAGCATAAGGTGGATGTGCATAAACTCAGCTCCCAAGCTTGTTCTGTGTGAGCTGTTTGGTGACAGATGTTTGAGTGATGGATTAATGAGCCTTGAGTACATCTAACAAACAAATTGTTTCGATGTGTATGTGAGGGGGGGAGGGTAGGGTTAGCCATATTTTTATTTTTCTATTGTAAGTAGTATTAAGAGATTTAATTTCATTTTCAAAGTAGTTGAAAAGCTGAGAGTAGATAGAGAATTGAGTAGTTTTTTTTAAATAAAATTTGAGTAAAATTTAATTATATTTGGATAGTGTCTAAAATGTTTTGTTTTAAGAATGTTTGTTTAATTACTATTATTAATATGGTGTGTTACTTCACTGTTAAAAAGTTTAGATGAAATTGATTATTAAATCTATGGAAATGTTTTGACAGAGTAATCGATTTTTTACAGTTTACCCTAGAAAGTATTGTTTACTGTGTAAAAGATTTTTGATGGTGTACATTAATATTGATGGTGTCGAGTAACAATATAAAAAGAAGTTCATTTAAAATGTAAAGTTTTTGCTTATCAAAAATGGGCTTAAACTGTAATACAATAACATGAGTTTAAATTTCAATGATATATTCTAAACTAAGTCTGCTTGCTTTAAAATTTTAAAGATGTATAAGATAGGCGAGGCAAGGCAGGTCAAGGAAACTCACTGTATAGTGGCTAGAGCTGTGGGGACAGTAATGCATGTCGCAGAGGGGCTGGGGTGGCAAGGAAGTAACGACTCTCCCTCCTGCTGTCACACACACGTAAATTACTGTAGGGTCTGCATGATGAGCGCATTCGCAGGGTTGAAAGGGTGGTTGTCAGAGGGGGCAGGGAAAGGGGAGTGTGCCTGAATTGTGGCATACACTGCGTACAACAGCAGTTTACTAAACCATTTTTCATTTTCTCGCTCACCTCGTACACAGCTCTGCACATGGCCTAACCTTTTGTTCGCAGCTTCGACTCCGCACATGTTACCCTCATCAGCTCTTGATATCTGCCCTTTGCTTGCTCCCCACACACTCAATTCTCGACCGTCCGCTGCCTGGGTTTGTCCACAAGGCTTTTGACATTCTCGTTCTCCGTATCTTTTGTAAAAACACATCGCTATAGTCGACAGCCTTTCCCAATTAAACAGAACTCCCCTCAAAACATTTATTTATATAAAAGAATATACTCATTTATGTTAGTATTATAATATTAAATTCAACTATGTCATGGTGAGGGAATAAAGTGGGCTTATTTTTTCCCTGTTTTTAGAATGACAAGGCACTTCTGTTTAATTTATTGTGGTATTGTAACTATTAATCAGGGAAACTACAGAAACTATTACTTAGTTAAAATGAGTGAGTGTTAGCGGCAAAGTATTGACAGTTTGCTTGAAGATCTTTTCGTAAGAGATTCAGATTCTGAATCACAGACAGAAAGGAAGTCTACAGTAAGCTGTCGAGACAGTGTTCCCTACAACCTAAGCAGACCCGAATCAATCTCTTTGTGGATGATCTCTACTTAAGCGATTCGAGTGCAGATTCATTTACGGAGAGAGATTGTCACCAAAAAAGGTCAAAATGTGTCTGCTTCCCCCAAACATGACAAGGTTTATCTTTTGAATGATGTAATTTCTATTAGACTCGGAAGATTCTTGTGATTCAGAGAGTGCTCAGTCCATCTCATAACCAAATTTCAAGTCGATTAGAGATATTTTGCCAAGGTAGCTACAAAATTATTAATTTTCCAATTTCTGAGCTTCAGTTGAGACTTTGCCAAACTTGACATAAAAGCTCATGGATACGGCGTTCACAGGAAGACTAAATGATGTGCGAAAACATAATGATAGACTTAAAAGTGATGTGGACTTTTCTTGTTATTTTCAGAGGTGTAAGGTCCCTGTATTAAACTTAATAGTGGCATTACCCTGACCAGTTAAAGTTTCAGTTACAGTGGCAGGTAAGTACTTGAAATCCCTCACGGTGGAGGAAGGTGCTACAGAACTTTATATTTTCAAAGCAAAGCCTTCCCTATCCTACACCTACCCAATGTGGGTTTAATCAATGATGATGAAATTGTCCCATAACTCACTAATAGGCTTGAGGAGTTTAGTGTGCGTGGATTGGGCTGGAGTCTGCAAATACTGACATACATTGATGTACGTGTGTCTCAATACTGGCCGTTCACCATCGGTTCTGCACATACTAAACTACCAAAGTTTATTTCTGATAGGAAAGCTTGTTGTCGATGTACACTGCTCGGAGGAAATGTGTTACCACTATGCCGTATTAGCATCTTTGCTTCCTGTCACACGACATGCCAAGAGAATTACTTCATATCCAAATCTTCATGAGGTTTTGAATATCGAAGGTCTGTCGACACCTGTAGTCATACATGATGTTCGTAAATTCGAAGAGAACAATTCTATTTCTATCAATGTCTACTGTGTGGTGGACAAAGATAGTAATATAACTGATGAAACTTGGGATAAGGGCAGGGTTGTGGTGCCCATACATATTTATCCTGTTTCTTCATGACAAACATGTGAATATTTTGGCGATTTGCGTAAGTGGAAATGCTGCTCATTTGCATTTTGTATATATTAGAAATTAGTCAAACCTGGTTGGTAGTCAGCTGAGTAAACATGGTCATAAGAAATTTGTTTGCGAGCATTGTCTTCAGTATTTCAGAACTGAGGAGAATCTCGCAAGTCACACTATTCTTTGCCAACAACAAAGGCTGTTTGCAGTACTTTCCCAACTGCGAATGACAAGTACTTGGAATTTAAAGATTACAGCAAACAGCAGAGATAAGGTTTCATCCCCTATTGCGATGTTGAAAGTTGCCTGAAACCCATGTCCACTTCCTTAACTAATGATGAAACGAGTAATACAACTACCATCAACCAACATGTTCCATGTACTTGTAGCATTTTGTTGGTATGCTCATACAATCCGGGTTTATCTAACTCTTTTGAGTTTGTGATTGCTGATTGTATGTACCAATTAGTAGACAAATTAGTTCAATTTACAAAGTGGGTTGCAGGAATTTTCAGCGTGATTGGTCCAATTAAGCCTAAACCCCTGCTGATGAAGCTAGGTGGGCGGCTCAAACATGTTGTCACATTTGTAAAGCACCATTTGGTACACATCATTTTGTGATTAATCATTACCATCTGATGGGCGAAATCAGATGTCTGCACATAATAAGTGCAACTTAAACTACAGACTGCCCAAAAGACAACTTGTTGCTGTTTTTCATAACCTACATAATTATGCTGCTCACTTTCTCATAAAGCCCCTGGCTGAACATCAAGTACCACAACCCAATGGAACCGTGGCAATCGAAAATCCGGGTAAAATTCAAGTGATTGGACGACCCTTGAAAAATACACATGTAGTACCAAACAAATTCCCAATGGGATTGGTTTCAATGCAAAGGCGCAATATTTCAAGTTAAGTTTTATTGATTCGTTCCAATTCATGAGCACCTCTCTGGAAACTTTGACAGGCAATTTACTACCTGTGCAATTAAGTAGCACCAGCTCGATGTTTCCAGGCAACACCCAATTCGGATTGGCAAAAAGGAAGGGAGTTTTTCCTTATGACTTTGTTAAGTCGCCAAACAGTCTTATATGCAAGTCACTCCCACCAAAGGACGCATTTAATAATGTGATGAGAGGTGAAGGTATTAGCAGTGAGGATTACGCTCACGCCCAAGTGACATGGGATGTGTTCAACTGTATAAACTTGCAGTTGTATGCCATTCATTACTTACGTGTGGACACTTGTTTGCAGGTTGATGTTTTCGAGAATTTCAGGACCATATGTTTGGCTCATTACGGTCTTGACCCCACCATGTACGTCACAGTTCCGTCTCTTTCATGGGACGCTTTATTGTCAATGACACGCTGTTGACTGACCCAGACATGTATCTTTCTGTAGAACGCGGGGTTAGGGGCGACATTAGCCAGGTTTCAAAAAGATGTGCAGAAGCCAACAATATTTACATGGGTGAGGACTACGACCCCAGTGTGGCATCGAAATATGTATGCTATTTGGTTGTCAATGGGTTGTACAATCATACAATGTGATACAAGCTTCTGACTGGCAATTTTGAGTGGGTTGAGGCTGACGTGTATTCAACATGGGATTTTTCAAACACTGTGAATGACAGTGACACTTTTTTTTGTGGAAGTGGATCTGATTTTTCCAGACTAGTGTCATGATGCACTATCTGATCTGCTTCTGGCCCCACAAAATGACGTAACCCCGAACGGCTCGCATGAGAAACTACTTTTAACACTCACACCGTGGAAGAGTTGTTATACATGGGTAAACAATGAAGCAGTACTTGATGTATGTAGCCACACTTGACTCTGTTCATCACATTTTGCTCTTTGAGCAGAAGGCTTGTATGGCTCCATACATCGAGTTTAACATTGAAAAACGTGCAAAGGCTGCGAACAAATACGAAAAATCGTTGTTCAAGTTAATGAATAATTCAGTTTATGGAAAAACTTTGCAGAATGTCCGCTGAGAAAGGAACATTAGAGTCGTTTCGATGTATGATATGATCTATGGGGCTGCAGAGCTGATAGGATCTCCAACATTCCAGGCAGGCCAGATTATCGATGAAAACTTGGTCCTTACCGACATGTCAAAGTGTTCTGTTGCGTTCAAGAAACCTTTGTACAATGGTGTTGCCATTCTTGATCTATCAAAATTAATACTCTGCGAATTTCATTATTAGTACATGTGTACAAAATTTCTTCCACCAGCCTTGCACCTCCTCTATTGTGACCCCGATTTCTTGGAATATTCTGTTGCTTGTGATGACATCTATAAAGTAATTACCCCAGATTTAAAGGCGTGGTTTGATACAACCAACTATGTGTTCGATAACCCGCAAAAATTCCCTCACGAGAACAAAGGCCATACTGGGGTGATGAAAGATGAATGTTCTGGTGAAATCATCACACACTTTGTGAGTTTACGTCGTAAGCTTTACGCATACATTGTTTCGAATGCACAATGTATACTTAATGCGAAGGGTGTAAAACCTAACATGTTACAATCATTCAGGTACAAGAATTATCGAGATTGCCTCGAAAATTGCACAAGGGTTTTGGGGACCTAATATCAGTTCCATTTGCGTGCTCATGAAGTCTACACTGAATGTGTAACAAAGGTAGTGTTGTCAGGTATGGATGATAAGCTGTACATTGAGGCAGAAGGAATATAAACCTTACTTTGGGGGCACTACATAATACCTAAGTTTTTTTTATTTTCCTCCCTACATTAGTTATAATACCACAATAATTACAGCCCACCCACGATACCACAACTGCCAGCACCACACTGCCAATGATGTCCATCTGCCACCACCACACGCACCTCCTATTTCACAACCAACTTCACATCTATCTACAATTGTCTACAACATTTACAAATATCTACAACTGTTTGCAACATCTCTTGCAACATCATCAATGCTGCTCCTACCAGTTTGCCTATCTATAAGGTATGTCTAACTACACTATCAAGAATATAACTGTCTTGAATATCTTTTCCCCTTGCCAAATAATTAGAAGAAATTCACAGTGTGTTAAAACATCATCTCGAATCTGCGTGCGTGTGAGTGTGTGTTGTACCCAGTAATTCAGCATATGTGAGTGTTTGGAAATTATACTACCAGATATGACACAAAGAAAGAACACTCCTCAATTAGTGTCCTTATGACCTCTTCAAGAGTCTGTAAATAATATGTACACTATCTACCAAAAAGTAATAATTGGGCACCCGAGAAGATAAGTAATTCAGTATGTCAGTTGACTTGTTTTCACGGCCTTTGGCGTAGGACCGCTGGTGTTTGTCCATGGTGGAATGAACACAGAGGCCTATTGTAACATTCTGGATAATGAAATGCTCCCAATATTGTGGCTTTTTACGGAATGAACCCATGTTACTTCCAGGATGACAATGCCAGATGCCATGTTTCAAGGGCAGTGGGGTAACAACCACCGAGGAAACATTGTAGATGGGTCCCCAATTACTTATTGGTAAATAGTGTGTATATGCATAGTTTTAGGAAAAAATTACGAAATTCAGATTGCTGTATTATATTTGTAAATATTTCGTTACTCATTTTTTTGTATATATATATTTTTGTTCTTGTTATCTATCTAAGAAGATTTTGGATTTACCAGTAGTAATAGTAGTAGTAAACAGATATAGTGTTATGGTGTACAATTGATGTACACAGTTTTATTACAGAAAATGTAGTTATAGGTATTTTGTTGCACACAATAACTTGTTAAAATATCATTGAAAAAATGTTTGGTAAATTAGTTCATAAGATCAATGTTGTATATTTGTTTATCGTGATATGTTTGTTTTAAAGTATGTGAAAAAATGGTTTTTGTATATATTAATTTTATTTGGTGATTGAAAAAATGTTTGATGTAAGGTTATTTTATGAACATTGTGAATGTTTAGTTTTAGGGATGATTTTTTGAAGAAAAAAAAAAGAATTTTGAATAAAAAAATTTCTATGTTAAAATGGAATATTGTGACTTGTTATATTATTTTGAAAATTCCTCATGTCCTTATATATGTTGTGAATGATTGGAGATGGGATGTGTCTGAAGACAAAGTACTTGTATATGACTGGATATTATATGTTTAAATAAAAAAATTATTGATAAACTTGAGACGAGTAGGTAAGTTATTGGTTTTAATTTAAAACAGGTAACTGGAAATTTTTCATGAAAAACAATACACATTGTTTGTTTTCTTCTTGATGAGGGAGAAAAACAAACTTTGAAGAGGTGAGGGGTAAATCACAAAAAAAAAAAAAAAAGTATGGAGAAAATCGAACATGTCTGAATGAATGAATTTGCAACAAAACGAGAGGGAAACACCTAGTATCTTAAGAAATCCTCTGTCGACCCTCTGCTCAAGTTGAAGGTTCCTGGGGGACCTAACGAAACCGAGAGTCAAGTTACAAAAGTACCTCTTAGGAGCCAGGAAGAAAGACCTCTTAGCAACACACCACAGCTCCAAGAACGTTTTCCCGCTACCCTTCAACTCTACAACAAGCAGTGGCAGAATCCAGATAATTTTGAAATAAAAATGTTTTTGTCACATAAAAAGAGATTACTACTATAGCTGCTGAAGATTCAACAAGAAGATGTCTGCTGGTAAAAACATACTCATACTTTATACAAAGTCAGAAAACATAATTGAAAGTTTAAAAAAAAGAAAAATTAAATTCAATCATTTCACAAACATATATTGTTCTTCTGAAAATAGTGAGACTTTCGTTAAGATTTATTGGTTAATTGTCTGCAATTCATTTAGTCAGTCGTATTCAGAGTTTTTGCAGTAATTTCAACTCAGTTACCTATCGGCCATGCTCCATGTATATAACAGCTTATAAGCCAGCGCACGTCATACACTTAATTCACTCATTCACCAGCCTCCCAGGCGGACGGATGTGTTTCGTGGGAGCTCCTGGTGCGAATTCATTTATTTAAAAAACATGATTGCTGATTTCCATAGTTCGTTTAGTGACTGATATGTACTTGTGTTTGGTAGCCGTTTAATTTATTTGGAAAATTAGTTTTCTCTTTTCGTTCATTTCCGAGTTTTTCACCTCAGTCTATAATAAAATGTAGGCCGACGCAGGATATGTTTGCTCTCAACACAGCTTATAAGTTTACGTAAGTAGTATTTCCAAGTCAGTGCTGCGGCGACCTCCCGAGCGACTGGACGTATATTAAACGTTTTCTTTTATACACATGTAAATAAATAAATTTATTTTTTAATAACCGTTGTTCAACATACGGATTCCATTTCAAAAGTACCTCACCAGTCTCACATGCGGACGGACGTGTTTTAAAATCATGTCAGGTACATGCGAGAGGAGTCAAGTAGTGTAATTTTTCAAGTTCTTTGTTATTATGTTTGTTAGCCATTTAATTTATGGGGACATTTTTGCTTCATTGTAGATCTTTAATTTTCTTTAGGACACCTGGAGACTCAAGAATTGTGATCGTTTAGCACTCGTCGACACCAGGTTATTCACATCGTTAAAATTCTCTCTCATGTTATTTATTCATACGTAGAACTCGTTTGTCATATATTTAGTTAAAACACTCCGAAATTTCTCTTGTGTGTTAATGATACGTAACGTTTTCTCTTTCTGTTTGATTACCAAAAAATCGCCTGTTCTTCACCACCGTCTACGAGCAATATCACTAACTAAAT
Organism: Dryococelus australis; assembly: GCA_029891345.1. NCBI lineage: Eukaryota > Metazoa > Arthropoda > Insecta > Phasmatodea > Phasmatidae > Dryococelus > Dryococelus australis. The sequence goes on from CM056996.1 coordinate 149,226,873, forward strand.
TTACACTTATGCCACTCTTGTACAAAACTCACCACACACACACACACGCACACACACACACATACCCTGTCCCCAACACGCCACATCTCAGACGAGTGCCAGAACGCCAAGGGCGAGGACGTACCACAGCTGCTCCCCACAAAAAAAGAATGAAAGAAAACAAAGACCCTTAATACACTGTCGCACCAAACACCAAAATTGGATAAAAAAATTTTATCGGACTAAAATCGGATAAAAAAAATTTTGATCGGAGTTAACCGACCCTTTCAATACATTTAACCCATTAACTCAATTTGGTTAACCCTTTAAATCAATCTAACCCATTGATATCAAGAACAGTCAGAGCCAATACATTCAAGCGCTTCCGGGAACTTCACTGACTAAATTAATAAAAAGTTCGCGCGTTTCATCTCCCTCGGAGGACTCTCAGCAGTCATCGTTCTCGTTTTCCTCCCAGTATTCTGACATAAATGACTATATTTAGATCTTAATATACTTTTTTTACTACATCGAAGGGGGTTTTGAAGGTTTTGCTCTATAATAGTGGATATATTTCAAATGAGAGTGTCATTTGGTTGTGACTAATTTATTACTATGATTATTGCGGTTGCACATAGAATAAAAGTGTTTAATGTCTTTAATTTTACCCTTGTGTTGCAGTTGGTTTACGACTGAACTGTCTGCATATACGTAATTTAATTAATACATGCATAGCCAAAATGTATAGCATTCCCTTCTCTTCAATTTTCTCGTTATTGTATGTTTGATTCTCTACTTTCAGTTGGTTTATTAGTCAGATTCCTTACAAACTAAACTGAATTTAACGATTTTCCTACCAACCCTACAGCGAATTGTCCTTTAGGAATTCCGACAATTGTTAGGTAACATATATACTATCATAATACCGTAATGCGAACTGCTTTCGTTGTCCTACCACAAATCTCTCTACTACCACTTATCGTTTTACGTTTGAAGGTTCATTAGGGGGAGGGGAGGGACTCATTTGTCTCCTTGCCTTGCACGGCACTGAAGTCAGAAGGGAATCGTGGCATGTAAATGCATATTACACTAGTATATCACAGTAATTTCCAACTAAATCATCACCGAAACTTCGACATTTTACGTGGATTGTACAGTATACTAAATTTACTTATGCTCGTGTTAACTTCATATTTTCTTTTAATGCTTCAACGAATGCAGCACATACTTCTGGTAGCCTGCTTTTATATCTGGAAAAGATATTGGAGGCTTGAGTAGGAATCTTCTGTCACCAAAAATCGTACAGTGGCTACTAACATGTAATAGGAACAAATATATATGTACATTATTGTAGGACGCTAGTATCCAATTTGAATATTACTTTAAGGATGCATTTTATGTTAACTCCCTTATTATTACTGAATTGTCTATTGATTATTTATGTTTAATTTATTTATGTTGAGTAATAATGGTTGTTAAAATATGTTATCCTGTGTTATAGTATTGTTTCGTAGCGGTACCAAGGTTTGCTACGTTCAAATGGAAGACTAAACCGTTGTTTCCAAATTATTTGCAAAAGTGGTGGTAAACATATTTATGCATAGTTTATTATACCTAATAAAATATGCACCTAACGTGAACCGAGATATGTTCTCGTAGGTGTGTTTCTTTTTTTCATATTGCAATTTTAATGAGTAGGATCTTGGAAGGTTGTCGGGCGTGATAAGCTATTATTACCATACCGTCACTGCACACACAGAGCTTCGTTTGCCTCGTCGTTCATGCCCGGACAAGGCTGTCGGAATTGAACTGACGTGCTCTTCACATGCGCGCAGCGTTCTGATGGATCGTATCGTGCGCGGTTCGTGTACGACAGCCCCAAGATCGTTCCGCGCTGCGGCTGCAACGCGGCAAAATGTTGCATTATTGTCGCGGCGCGCCAGTGTGTACATGCCTTCACCTCGCTCCACCCTCATCGACTGTCAATACCTCTTTGTTAAGAGCCGCCCAAAGTTCTTCACACTCCACAGTTCTCTGCGTTGAGAGTCACCCGCAAATACATCGGTTGCTGCCCTAGACCCCGGAAGAACGGAATACGCGGCTCGTTTTCTTGCAGGTTTGATTGACTCAAGAGTTTCCCAGGGCACAGTATGACCTACTGTACAGACGCGAAACCACAGGCCGCACTCTTAATTCGCCGCCGAACGTACTAAAACACGGCAGACCGTTTTTCGCCTACATGCGGTTCGCGGTTAATTAAGCACGTTTGAAAGCCCTGCTTAGGAATGATTTTTTTAATCACAATTCGTATCCTTCCGCCGTATCTATACCTGTTTATTTTAATCATACGCCGATGAAACGCATATAACTGAAATTACTTGCAAAGTAAATACGTTGCTAATATTAAGTTACAATCACATTCTTAGACGTGTAACACAGGGATTTAATAAAATTAATTCATAAATTTAAACGTAACGTTTTTTAAAACGACCTTAAAACATGGACCGCGTACTAGCTGCAGTCAGACGTACAGTCATGGACATATAACTCTTCTATCAAAATTTGCAAATGTTATGCGAAAGTAAACTGGTAAAGAGGCGTGACTATAGCAAATATGCTTCATTACGATGTGAGGAATTGACACGTTCAATAACAGGCCTTTTGCTATGAGAATACTACTTAAAAGTAAGGACTGTCCTTAATCAACATGGTTTATGGCCGGTCGAAGGTAGTCATACACCAGTGAACCAACAAGGAAATAGAACATGAAATGACCTTGAACAGTAGTAGTATGAAAAGGCCGGTTCTGGTGCACCAGGCTGCAGGCTGAGGACCGAGGACTGCGATTAGCATATTACCAGGCTGCAGGCTGAGGACTGGTTACTGCCGAATTTCCATTTTTTCCTTTTTTTCCAGTTCAAAATGGTCGATATCAAGTACAAAAACGTCATTTTCCCCCCTTTTTCACTCAAAATTTCCCGTCGCTGGCGGCCATGTTGGCAGCCAGTGCCGGTTGCCATATTTTGCGTCCTAATTAGCATAATCCAGGGTCGATCCCACATTGTAGCGTTTGACTCATTGAGGCTGAGGAGAGATTCAATGACAGCACTCAGGACCGCCATCTTGGATCACGAGCACCACTGACGAACAATATGGCGGATCAATTGTCGACCAAATGAGGATGTCGACCATTTTGGTGGCCAGTATCTCGTCAGAGGCGGTAGTGGGGCATCAAGGCGTTGCGAACGATTAACATTGGATCTCGTGTAACACTGCTGCCTCCTTAAGTCTGTGTTAGTGCAAAACACTTTTAAGCATCGTTGGCTATAATTTCCCAACCGTTTAAGTTATAGTTGTCAAATTCATAACATAGGCATCCACCCACACTAGGAGAAGGGACAAATATGCCCCATGTCAACTTATAAGCATAGGTGGCTGTAATTGCCGAACCATTTAAGTTATAGTTGTCAGTCATATCATAGACATCCACCACGACTAGGAGAGGGGTCGCAGGGATAAATATTCCCTATGTCAGTGTATAAACATAGTTGGATATATAATTTCTGAACCATTTGAGTTATAGATGGAAAATTCAAAACATAGACATCAAGCACGACGATGGGAGGAGTCGCAGGAACAAGCATGCCCTATACAAACTTATAAGCATAGTTGGCTGTAATTTCCGAACCATTTGAGTTATCGTCGCCAAATTCATAACACAGACATCAACCACGACGATGATATATGGCTGTAAGTTACGCACCACCATTCGTCAAAAACGATTTCCTAATACCACAATGACCACATACAATGATGGTGGTAGCTATTTCGGTAGCCAGTCGACAATCATATAGGATTGCGACCGCAATTTTGGAAGCCAGTGGTGGCCATGAGGCGGTTGACGACATCGCAAGCACGCACACATGTATACCGCCTCCACCACCGATGGCTGCCTTCTTGGCTGTCAGTTGGGTGGTCACCCTGACAGTACTTCCAGCTCTTGCATTCTGGTCGGTGTTCTCTGGGTGCTCCCAACCGATATTAGTTTTTTTCCGTTGTACCAAAGGTGTGCATGTCCCGCTCATGCATTCCATGTGAGGGAGGGGACCCTATTCCAAGACACCCTGCCAGTCACTGGTCAAGTATGATCTATGCTTGTGTATAAGCATAGTTGGCTGTAATTTACGAACCGTTTCCGAACCATTTGAAATACAACTATCAAAATCCTAAACATACATATAACCCCCGACGACAACAAGATGAGGTGCATGGATAAATGTCAGCCTGCCTACCTGCCACCCCTTTCGTACTCACCTCTCTCTCTCTCTCTCGCCCTCTCTCATGTTCCCTCGGCGCCATGGCAAGGTTACACACAGTTCCTCGTGCACTCTCTTCCCCTCGGCACCACCACCTACCGCACTTCCTCGCGCTCTCTAACGCTTGTCCTCCCCCCTCCGCCAGTCACCATCGCACGCTCACCAACGCCTGGCCAAGATCCAGCTACGTCACCATGCGCTGACCCATGAGCATATCTGTAACAGAGAGCAGACATCATTTCCGACCCTCGTGCTCAGGGCATAACATAGGCATCCACCACGACAAGGAGAAAAGCAATGGGTTAAGTATGCCCTATGACAACATATAAGCATAGATGGCTGTAATTTCGGAGCTGTTCAAGTTATAGTTGCCAATTTCATAACATAGACTCCAACCATGACTAGGAGAAAGTTCGAGGGGTAAATTATGCTGTAAGTCAACATATAAGCATGTTGACTGTAATTAGCAGTGCAGGGCAAATATTTACAACTCCTGACAATCTATCTGGTTCATGCTCTGCAGCACTCATAGGTCCTTCTTCGCACACATCATGCTCTGCAGCACTCGTAGTTCCTTCTTCACACACATCATGCTCTGCAGCCCTCATAGTTCCTTCTTTACACACACCATGCCCTACAGCACGTGTAGTTCCCCCTTAGCACACTGGTTTGGAACTCCACACAGTATTGCGTAATGTTATGGGTGCTCTAACGAATGTTAGTTTACATAACGAATCAACAGGAAGGCCAGTCTTATCGTGTGGCAATGCATGCCGTCGCGTGGCAGGCAAAGATGTTTTACCCTTACATGTACCAGTGTCTCTCTTGAGGTTATCGCCTCTACCAAATGCAGTACCACACATATCACATGTTAGTATTCTGGAGGTCGGTCTTCGATGAACGTACATCCAATGGTAGCTTTTATGACGTCTTGTATTACTACCCTCTACAGAAATCGAACATCGAGGATGGTTCAGGGTACGTGCATTGTTTCATTTCAATAGTATACTGATAAGCATGTTAACAAGGGAAGGTGGTGGTGGGGATGCAGTACTTGGTCGGTATCTTCCGTGCATGGAGAGGAGGGACTATCGTTGCGGTATCCGCTTACAGCGAGGTCACGTCGACGACGAGATGCACTCGCGGTCTGCAGGTATTCACTGCTACACCAGTTAAGGGAAAAATTAACCTCTCCTCTGCATGATATTAGCAGTTAGTGGGTTGTGCGTGTGTGTTTGATAGGTTTAGTACGTGAGTGCAGGTTGGGAACTGACTGTAATTATTAACACTGTATTAGACAACATGTTGGCTTTTATGTCCACTTGTATTAACACTCTCTACGATAATCGAACCTGCGATACGTCGAGGTTGGTTCAGGGCACATGCATTGTTTCCTTTCAATAGTATACCACTATGTGCGTTGGCAAGGGAAGGTGGTGGTGGAGATGCAGTACTTGGTCGGTATCATGGGATGTGCTCGCGGCCTACGAGGTAAGGTAGAGGATAATTCGTTTCGTTATAAACAGCTTTTCGTTCTAGCATGTGTTGTATGTGCGAGGACTCTGCTGTCTAGCGATGACTGTGTGTATTAATTGTGACATCACAATATATACAACGAAGTCTCGGTACACGACTCACGAGTGAAAGGCCGGTCTTCCCTAGTGGGGTGGTACTAACTGTCTGCCTGGAAGTACGTACGCACATTGAAGGTTCGGGCGTGTGGAGGGCTGTCTGTAATAGGAAGCTTATCGTTCTAGCATGTGTTGTATGTGTGGGTTGACAATTCGGCGTGCAGGTGCGCATGCCTGTGCGTGTGTGCGCATGTGCGCATGTGTCTACAGATTTAAACAGTTACATTTATAATGCTTTCTTTTGAGCTGGTGGATGTATTGTTTCCTTACCAATATGGTTGGGCTATGAACTTGACAACTAAACAGTTCGGACTACCAGACCTTCCTTCTCTGTCAATTCGTTCTACCATCTTGGAAGACATACTGTCTAGAAAAATGGCGGCGGGTGACAAGTGTGCCGACGGTGTCCATTTGCACACATGATGGGCAGTGGTGAGGGGGGGAGTGGTGGCAGGGCGTACACCTATGACGACTGTCATTTATTTTTGTATGGATGATGTCTGAATACCGAGTCTTGGAAGTCGCAGTGTCTAACAAATTGTGGGACTGGTGGAGGGGCGGGCAGTGCGCAGACGATGCCAATTTCGCAATAACGACCACCGGTGGTGGGCGCCCATGATGGCGGCCAGTAGGCTGACGAGTAGGAAGTGCTGCCAGGGTGACCCCCGAGACACCTACAATTGATGCATATGTTATACAGTTCGGAAATTACAGCCACCAATGCTTCTAATTTGACAGAGGGCGTACTTGAACCTGCGCCCCTGCTCCTAGTCATGGTGGATACCTATGTTATGAATTTGTAAACTATAACTCAAACAGTTCGGAAATTACAGCCACCTATGCTTATATGTTGCCTTAGGTCATACTTGACCCACGACCCTTCTCCTCGTCATTGTGGATGCCTATGTTATGCCCTGAGCGCGAGTGTCAGAAAGAATGTCTTCTCTCTGTTACACGTATGCTCGTGGGTCGGCATGTGGTGACGTAGCTGGAGCTTGGCCAGGTTGTGGCGAGCGCACAAGGACGTTTGACCAGGGGGATGTGGCCGGTATGGGGAGAGGGAGGACAAGAGCTAAAGAGCTCGAGGAAGTGTGGCAGGCGGGGGTGCCGAGGAGAGAGGGAGAGAGCGAGAGAGAGAAAGAGAGAGGTAAGTACGAAAGGGGAGGCAGGCAGGCCGAAATTTGTCCATGCGCCCCTTCTCGTTGTTATCTGGGGTTATGCATATGTTACGCTTTTGGTAGTTGTATTTCAAATGGTTCGAAAACGGTTAGGAAATTACAGCTAACTATTCTTATATGCAAGCATAGCTCATACTTGACCTACAGCTAGCAGGGTGTCAGAATGTGGTCTAGTCCCCCCCTCCACATGGGATGCATGAGCGTGACATGCACACTTTCTGTTCGAAATAAAAAACTAATATCGGTTGGGAGCACCCAGAGAACACCGATCGGAATGCAAGCGCTGGAAGTACTGCTAGGGTTACCCCCAACTAACTGCCAAATTGGCCGCCATCGTCAGTGGAGGCGATGTACGTGTGCACATGCATGAGATGTCATCGCCCATCTCATGGCCACTGCTGGCTCTCAAAATGGCCGTCGCAATCCTATGTAATTGTCGACTGACTACCGAAATGGCTGCCGCTATCGTCATATGAGCTCACTGTGGTACTAGGAAATCGCTTTTGATGAACGGTGGTGAATAACTTACAGCCATCTATAATAGTCGTGGTTGATGTCTATGTTACGAATTTGGGGACGATAACTCAAATGGTTCGGAAATTACAGCTAACTATTCTATGAAATAGGGCATACTTGTCACTGCGACCACTCTCCTAGTCGTGGCAGGTGTCTATGATATGAATTTTACAACTATAACTTAAATGGTTTAGAAATTACAGCCACCTATGCCTATAAGTTGACATGGGGTATATTTGACCCCACGAGCCTTCTCCTAGTAGGGGCGAATGCCTATGTTATGAATTTCACAACTATAACTTAAACTATTTGGAAATTATAGCCAACTATGCTTATAAGTGCTATGTACACATACACAGTCTTAAGGAAGAGGCAGTGTTACACGAGATCCAATGTTGATCGTTCGCAATGCCTTGATGCCCCACCGCCGCCGCCGGCGAGGCACTGGCCGCCAAAATGGTCGATAGCCCTAACTGGTCGACAATTGTCCGCCATATTGTTGGTCAGTGGTGCTCGTGATCAAAGATGGTGTGTCTGAATGCTGTCATGGAATCTCTCCTCAGCCTCAATGAGTCAAACGCCACAATGTGGGATCGACCATGGATTATGCTAACTTGGACACAAAAGATGGCGACCGGCACTGGTTGCCAACGTGGCCACTGGCGGCGGGAGGGAAATTCGGAAAATTTTGAGTGAAAAAGGGAAAAAAATGGTGTTTTTGTACTCGAAATCGACCGTTTTGGACGGGAAAAGGGGAAAAAAGGGAAATTCGGTGGTAACAAGTCCTCAGCCTGCAGCCTGGTAATATGCTAATCACAGTCCTCCGTTCCTCAGCCTGCAGCCTGGTGCACAAGAACCACTCTTTTTATACTACTTACAGTGTGTCTTGCCGAATGGTTGTTTACTACCCCTGCTGTGCGTGCTAAGTATCTGGTGCGTTGTTCGCGTACTAAAGACTTCCAAAAGTTAGCACAAAACGTAAAGAAACAACAGCAGAAGAGAGACATATTATATCATTATACCTCAAGAAAAATTAACAGTGCCACATCGCAGACACAGTTGGAAAATGTCGTGTGACTATACAGAGTAATATGAATCGACATAAAGATAACAAGTACTTCATAAACAAGGAAAGAATCGATCGCCCCCATAAACATACTTCCACATAGAAGAGGACACTCTTTAGACTAATGATGAGGAACCCCAAAGTAACCTCAGAATTATCCGCACACATTCAGACACACTTCAGGAAACAGGTTTTCTCATGAACTATCCGTAGGCTTTTTAACCGAGCATAATATAGAGCCACGGCTTATAGAATGAAGCCATGTATGGTAAAGCGAAACAAATGATAAGATTAACATTTGCTCAGGATTTTTAAATAACTGTACCGACTTCTAATTTTCACAGATGAAAGAGGTTTAACATATTCGATAATGATGTTTGAATGTTAGTGTGGAGAAGGCCTAAAACTGAGCTAGTACCTCCGTGGTACTGTGAAACATGGTGGTGGTGATGGTGGTGGTGGATTTGGAGTCTGAGAGTACATGTGATACTCAGGAGTGGGGGAACTAGAGTTTATTCAGGGAACAGTGGACAGATTTGTATATTTGGGCATACTGAAGAGAAATTTTCGAAAGAGCGTTGATTTATTGGGCCTAGGAAATTATTACTTTCAACAGAAGAACGACCTCAAACACAAACAAAGCTCAGGTTGTCCGTCTTTTCCTAATATATCACACCTCTCACACGCTCAAAGCCTCACTTCTTTTCCTCGAGGAGCCGCGTTGGCTGAGCGATTAGCACGCTCGCCTCCGACCAAGGCGAACCGGGCTCAATCCCCGGCCGGGTCACCGGATTTTTGCAAGTGGGAATCGTGCCGGACGATGCCGTTGGTCGGCGGGTTTCCTCGGGGATCTCCCGTTTCCCCCGCCCCTTCTTTACGGTGCCGCTCCCTGCTCGCTTCATCGGCTCTCAAGACCTCGCTGTTAAGAGCCGCCCAAATCTCTTCACTCACTCTTTTCCTCGAACTTAACGGATTCACCTCTTTGGCAGAAATTCTTCGTTTTGGCCACATAGTTTCGTATTCATAGTAATTACCGACAATGTACGATTTAAGAAAATTAACATTTTTACGAGATGAGTTTTTTAATATTTTTGTGCGCAATTGTAATTGTGTTTTATCAGCTTGTTGTAAAAAGTCGAAAACTAATTAATAAAAATCTACAACTTTAATGAAGAAATATTAATCGGTCCCAAACTGATATGTCCTACTGTTTAACAGCAGAATTTGCTATCTCTCTGCCAGCTAGAATGTATGAACATTTATCTCAATGGCTGTAGGCCCCTCCTCGGGAGTTAACCAGTATGGAGACGTAGTTCATTCACGACTCCAAATAGAAGACTATAGAAAATATTGGCGCAACTCAATAAGTTAGCTAAAATTCAACCAATTCCACACTAAATTCAAACAAATTTCTAATCCCCACGTCAAATCTTTCGCAGATATTGGCGCAACTGGAAAATTTAACTAAAATTCAACCAATTTCAAGCTACATTTCAACAAATTTCTAATTCCCCGTCAAATTTTTAAAACGTAACTCAAAATCAAAATCAGTTTTCAACTTGTGTTCCTTCTTTGTGAGTGGTTCTTTAAAGACTAATTTTCGAGCTAAATCATCATATTTTTGACGAAATTACAAAGAATTTTCATACTTTTCTTGTGATATTAATCAAATTTAAAGAAAATATTTACCTTTTTGACCTAATTTTAGCCTCATTCACCCTGAAAATGGACCACTGATCAAAGAGCGAACAAAGTGTGTTTTTAAAAAAAGTGCGCTTTATTAAGACCTCAGATTTGGGTCAAATTATCTTGATTTTAGGGGTGAAAATGAAGAGCTGAATCGTGTTTGAAGAAGAAATGGAGAAATTGATGCTTGAAAGTGAGACATTTGCACGAATTTTAGTTAAATTATTGAGTTGCGCCAATATCTGCAATAGTCTTCTACTACGCCAGCCGTGTGATGAAGTGCGATCCAGTCGCCATGCAGGGCGTAACCTCGGCTGTGCGGAGGACCGCCCTCTAGGAAGGTGTTCAAACCCACTAGTATACTCTCCCCTGTCGTTTACAATCCCTAAAACATGCAACATGCTTTCATTTTCGTTCCGTTTTTTATTGTTTCGTTGTACTAGACGAATATCGGCTGCAGTGTCCTTGAAGGAAACATCGCAGATAAAGGCTGTTCACGATAAAGTGAGCACTTTTGAAATCTACCTTAGAACAATGCCTGTGCTCCTACCTGCATATTTTTAACGGTCGCACTGAGTGATGTGCGCCCAGTGAAGTTGGCAACGATGGAGGGAATGTGGTTCCATATTTTAACGTCGAATAAAAAGTGTTACGTGGCCATTTGTGTTAAGATAAATAATTTATTTCGCTTTGTGTTTTTAATAATGCATCGAAGTCCAAGAATAAACAGATTTTTTAAAATAAATGCTTTTCTAATAATGTCACATTTTCACTTGACCGACGCATGAATAAAGTGACGAGGCCTATGCAAATGTTGATTTTACATAAGGCGGAAGACTACACAACGTGCATACAGGTAGATCTTAGGCAGGGCTTTCAAAAATGCTCATTTTACAGTGAACATCATATACGCGTATGCAAGCCTTAGCAATACTTCCTGTTAAACTAAGGTGTTGGCTTTGAGTCTTTGTAATAAAACCACTCATTATAGGATTTTCACGGTTTACTGAGCGCTTGAAAGCCCTGATTAGGATCTACTTTTTCTTTCATTTTTCTAATCCCTCCGCCTTATGAAACATTATTAAAATTTCCCTAGACCGCCTCACTTAGTCCATGCATCATTCAAGTGGAACCTTGTAAATGTTATAATAGAAAACGTGCTGATATTATTCAAATTCGTGCTCTAATGTACTTACATGAAACAAGAAACGCCGTATTAATTATTTATAAATTTATACATTACACTCTCGGTACAGCGTAAATTCTGGAGAACTAATTATATTCATTCATTGCCAACCTATAACTGGTAGTTTGTTAGCCAGTGTGTACTACAACGTATACTGTGTGCAGCTATGGGAAATGATTCTTTTCAAAAGTTCATTTCAAAAGTGCTTACCTTATCGTGAACAGCTTCCATAGTATATTCATGATTTCCTCACACTTTTTAAATAAAACATTTGGAAAATCATCGCATGTATGACGTGTTTGATCGTTTTCTAAATATGTCCTGTATCACAAGCGTTTTGTAGTTGTGTTAATATGAAAGTACATAATGTTTGGTTAAATTTGACTTTTACATTTATTTCATCCGTTAATTATAATTGTTAAGTTAAAATTAATATGAACAAAACAGGGAGGATACAGCTGTGTTAGTAATGCCTAGTGAGAGATAGTTATTACGATACGTATTATTACACCGAGTGAGCAGGGATCCGGTGCACCGTATCTTTGGTGTAATTCTCTATATAGGCTGTTCATGGTAAAGTGAGCACTTTTTAAGGCCCTCACAACTGTCATTAACCACTAATAAATGTATCTTATTCCAGCCTCAGGTATTAAATTTAGAGGATTGTGAAATGCATACACTGTGTTTATTGGTCACATAAAATGTTTATATTAAAAAGCAGCAGGATGATGGAAATAGGATGAAAGGGAAAATTTAGAATGGCCTTAAAAAGTGCTCACTTTACAGTGAACATCCTATACAGTATTTGCGTGAGGGAGGCCGGCAGTGCAACGTATCACGCACAAGCGGCGCCGCGCAGAGGCAGCCACTGGCCTGGTATAGCAGGCACCATGTGGGTCACGAGCCGGGTCCTTGGGCCGGCCACGGGGTCGACGACCCGCCACGTGGAGCGAGCACGTGTGCGAGCCGCTCAAGGTCACCGCCCGCAGGTGCCGCCGCCGTCGCCGCTAAGGCCGACCTTCGCACGTGTGCCCACTGCCCTGCCGCCCTTACGACCCGCCCTGCGCACATGCACCCCCTTGCTCCGCGGCTGCTCGACCTGTTCTTGCCCATCTTCATTCTCACCTTGTGATGACCTTCCACCACGCATGACCACCAACACTGCTATCGAGCGAGGTAGCGCAGTGGCAACGCTCTGGGGCCGCGGTGATATGGTGGTCAGACTACTCACCTCCCACCTAGGAGAACCTGGTTTCATTCCCGGTGGAGTCGCACCAGGATTTTCGCATGTCGTGATCGTGCCGGACGATGCCGCTGGTCGGCGGGTTTTTTTTGGGATCTCCCGTTTCTCCCGCCCCTGCATTCCGGCGTTGCTGCATACTCACCTTGCTTCACCCTCATCGGCTCTCAAGACCTCATCCGAATCTCTCCACTTCACTCTGGACTCCCTGTGGGAGGGGGGGGGGCTGTGTTTGATTCCCGGTCCGGCCATCCTGATTTCACATGGTTTCCCGGAGACCAGGTGAATGCTGGGATATGAGTCCTTACTACATGCGGTGGCAGACAACTCCACCCCCGTGCCTGTTTTGTCTTAGGCCGGGAACACACGGCAAGCTACACGGGCCCGGCACGGTGTAAGGTTAAAATGGGCCCGGCTGGGCGCCCGACGTTTTCCGGTACCGTGTGTTCCCGGCCTTAGCAACTCGCTCCGTCTCTGATGACCTCCCTCGCTGTCGACGAGGCGCCCTACCTATCTGCCTGTCTATAGGCTGTTAACGGTAATGTGAGCACTTTTGAGGTCCTAGTTATTTTTTCTCCCAGCCATTTTTTATCCTTTGACCACCTTTTTAAATGAATATTGTCATATAAGTAATACGCACAGTGTGTATATTCCACTGGACTCGAGAGATTACGCCAAAGGCTAAAATAAATATATTTATAGACTATTATTCCAAATGTACTCCAAAATGGTTGAAAACTGCTTTTTCAACACTTCGTATTCCAGATTAAAGGTGTCAGATACACACAAAACCACTCAAGTGTCCTGCACTAAACCTTCCTACATAAAAGAATACGTTCACCTCTGAAAGTCACATAGATACACGCAATGCGACACGTCAGTTCAGAGCTTAGCGCTTAGCGGCGATGGCGTACTCTATGCGCTAGGCAGTGTCGCCCTTATCGCCCTTGCGCCTCTCGGCCTCAAACGTGGGTAGCTCCAGATAGGCGGGGGCCTTAAGGTGAATTCCTAGTAAAAAAATTTTAAACGCCTTAACGTCACGTCTGGTTATAATCGAGCATTGCGAGGTCTCTCCCAACACTGTGATATGCATCTCCCGGGAAGCTGAATTTCTCACAAATTTGAGCTGTAACGGTAGGATATTGTTACACGCGATGTAAGTCAATGGATAAAACTACAGATGCCACGCTTTACCTTGACGAAACTGTTCACGAAATCTTTAAATGCCATTTTAAACCATTTTCATTGTTTTGGCTTGAATACTTCTTTAAATTTGCAACTATAGCGGGAGGCAATCCAGATAACCCGATGATAACAAAATAGGGGATACAGTTAGGCATTGCAGCTCCGAATCTATCGTCTAGATTTAAAATTAAATTACACCACTCGACTGCCATAGGATCAAATAATACGTTATGTTGAGTGATCACGAAGCATCGTGTGTGGCAGGGGCCGAGCCCGTGGTGCGGGGGGGGGGGGGGGGGGAGCGCCGAAATTATGAGTTCGTTTCGCCGCGTCTCATAACTTCCGCGTAATATAACTTTTGACTAGGAGAAGCTACGACGCTCATTTGAGTTTCAGTCGACAGCACTCGTCAAGATCAATCGATTGCGTGAATAAAAACATTTCTGTGGCGTGGTTATGGTGAAATTGTATGCGTATAATGTAAAAAATTAAGAACACTTAACACAATCTCGACCTATAATCATCAACAAGCCAAGTCGAAATACAGAAATCATATACGGTTGGAAAGAGCATCTCAAAATCAATCCAGTGATACCCATAAAGCCCCATATGATCAAGTGAAGCGGTGCCGGGAACGTGAAAGAAACATAAATGCGTCCGAGCGCGTCAAAGTAGACGTATTTACGCAAAACAAACGGCCATGTCCCAAACACAGCCAAACCCAATTTTTTTCTCTTTGAATATATTTAATAGGATAAAAGTAATAGTATTAGCTGTGGATAGATATGTTTTACCTTCCCGGAAAAAAAGTCGAATTCGCAGAATATTTACTTATGTAAATGCGCGTAAACGCGCGAACACGTATGTGACATCCTATAATATTTGACTCAGGAGTCCGCTAATAGTCTCGTCGGCAGTGAGTTAATTCGGGACGAAGCGCGCAAGTTGCTCGGTGACGCGAGGAACGGGAGAAGTATAGTCCGCCGCCAGCAGCTTCGCCTGGAGCGATCTCGGGAAACACTTGAAAACAATGGAACATCGAAATCAGGATGGACGGACCGGGAATCGAACCCAACCCGTCCCAAATGCGAGTCCATCTGCTCCCTGCTGATCGAGAGGATATTTAGCGACATATATATATATTACTATTACGCAGTCAATAGAGGTCCGAGAATTTAGCAGCTGTTTTTTTTTTCGACCGCATGTTGTACTTGAAATACGTGCACTTCCGAACTTCCCTCATAAGTACCCACAGTTGTTACAACCCGGCCTGGGAGAGTATTAGCCCGTATAGGCTGTTCACGGTAAAGTGAGCACTGCTTAAGATCTACTTGTATGCACGTTGTGTATTCTTCCGTCTTATGTAAAATTAACATTGTCATGGGCCTCACCACTTCATTCATGCGTAGGTCTATTGAAATAGTGAAATTATTAGAAAAGTGAATATTTTACAGATATGCTAATATTTACTCTTCGGTGCATAAAAAACAGAAAGCGAAGTAAATAATAAAAATGATAAAAAATTATGATTATGATATGGAACTACTTTTACTCCATCTTTACCAACTTTACTGGGCGATGTTACTCAGTGCGCCCGATAAAATATATGCAGGTAGGAGCGGTGATTTTTTCTAAGGTTGATTTCAAAAGTGCTCATTTTATCGTGAACGGCCTTTAACAAACAGAAAGTAATATTGTAGCCCTATCGTATGAATCCTGTCGAAAGAGAAAAAAAAGGGGGAGTGTCACTTGTGTGTATGACAGTAGCCAACGAATAAACGATTATGGATCGAGTATGTAAAGGAGTTTGAAAAGTCAAGGCTGGCGAAACTCACGTAGGCCTACCGTTAAGCAATTCATACTGTCTGTACAACCAAAAATAAAATAATGACCACCTCTTTCAAATGCCCGATTTTAACACTTTGATGTTGGTACACGTTTCCTGACTTTCAAGTCAAGCTAACACTTAGTCGGATAAGCAACCCCCCCCCCCCTCCATCTATCCCCTAAAGATTCACAAGCACTGCTTGGCTCTACTTCTTCTTATCGCTGTCGCAGCAGTTGACAACACATCGGACAGTGTTTCATGTACTATTATGTCCATATAGCCGTGCGTACTTTCCCTTAAAGTGCAGATCAATTTCATAATTAGCGTTGCGGAAGTGTAGCTCGAGCATTACTTCAAAGAGTTCAAAAGACTTATTTTTATTGGCCTCCTAAAGAAGACAGGTAGTATTTGAAATGTCTGTAGGCTACATGATTCTAATGTATGATATAATTTTTGCTGCAAACACGTCCTAGAGGACTGAGTCAATAACCCTGCAAGACAACTAGTACCAAGTCCCGTGCTGGCTGTGTGAAGGTAACCTGCCCGCTCACTAGGCCAGCAGTCAATGAACGAAGTTGATGTTGGATTATGCGGGGGACTGAGACGCTCACTGAGTTTGAGTGTTTTGTCTAGTCCGTGTTTAAAGATCAGGCAAGTGACTAAAGAATTTAACGGGCCTGCCTACCAAGCCGGCAGTCGCGAACTTCAAATGGGGAATCGATGTTAAACGAAATTCCTTCTCATTGCGTCAATTTTAAAGATAACTATTTCAAACAAAAAACGCTTTGACGCGATTTTCTCAGAGAATATTGCCACATATTTTTTTCTGGAAAAAATTATTTTTCCATCTTTTTTTGTTATACGTAAATTTCAATATTTATATTTTATAAAAAACATATTATACAAAATAATTTGCAAAATATTTTAACGCAGCATCATTCCTTAAGAAATTTCACGTAGAATACTTTTCGTTTAAAGTAGTTATTTTTAAAATTGCCGCAATGAGAAGGAATTTCGTTTAACCTTGATACCCCATATCAAGTTCGAGGATGCCACCTTGGTAGGCAGGCCCGTTAAGTTTCGATATTAAGTTTTCACCTGAAAATAGCTTTAGGAACGGAAAATAAATATTCCATTTCAGGTGCAGCAATGAAGTAAATAGTTTCACTGGAGTCGTACTGGTATCGTTATAACGCTACCATGCACTTCGCAGCTGTAAATGGTTCTCTGGGAGTAAGTCGTAGTTGGGTTGACACATATAAGGATTTTTCCTGCCCTCTCCCTCGTACCCTCGTAGCACTAATGTTCCTTAAGTCCTGTCAGTGCGAGCTCTCATTGGCCAGATGCATGTCCGGCACTGCTGTAGCTAGTTAATATTATAAATTCAAAACCTTTCTAAATCTAATATCTATAAAAAAAAATCTACTCGAAATCGTTTTTACAATAGCGTGAACACTTACTGGAGAAATACAGCAGCGATGTTTACGTGGTTAAGGCTAAACCGAGCACTTTCGAAATCAACCTGTGAAATTGTCACTGCTCATAAGAGCACGTATATTAACGGATTACCAGTTAAATTGGCAGCTAGAAATGAAAAGTAGTCCTATACCTTAACTTCGCATTCAAAGCGTAACTTTTACACTTGCGGCTACTGGATTTAATAAAAATAATTTCTGTCTGTTTATAGCAGATTAGAGTAAAGAACTGGCATATTGTTTACACATGTACACTATTAGTGATGACACGGATTTCACAGTGACGCTATCGGTGCATGAATAAAGTGAAAGGATCAGCGGCAATGCTACTTTTAAATATGATGGAAGGATACACCGCTATGGGCAGAGAAGTAGATCTTAGGCAGAGCTTTCTAAATGCCTCAGTTAGCCGAGAACAGCATATAATAGCAAATTAGGAGGAGTAGTTACATATCTTTGTAAAAGCTTCAACGGTAACTCATTATGTTCCTATAATGTTCGTAATGTCAGTTGTTCGAAGCGTGCTTGGACACAGAATTGTCGCTCTGTCATTGGGCGGCTAGGCTAAACTCGAAAATCATGTGCACACCCCAGGTGGTGACATTTGGTTATTGGCTAACGCCTTCATGATGAACATTTGATCCGGTGTACAAGGCTGTACTTTATTGGCTCCGTCTCTTTATAGGCTGTTCACGATAAAATGAGCACGTTTGAAAGCTCTTCTTAAGATCTAATTGTATGTACGTTGTGTATTCTTCCGCCTTATGTAGAATTAATGTTGCCATGTGTCTCATCACTTTAGTCATGCGTCGGTCAGGTGAATCTGTGGAATCATTGGAAAAGTGAACGTGTTACAAATCTGGTCAATATTACACTTAGATGCATTATAAAAACAGCAAGTAAAATAAAAAATTTTAGTTATCACAAATGGTTACCTAACACTTTTTATTCGACATTAAGACGTGGAACTACTTTCCCTCCATCATTACCTAATTTACTGGGCGTATATCACTCAGTGCGCCCGTTAAAAAAACATGTAGACGGGGGCAGCGACGTTTTTCCTAAGATTAATTTCAAAATTGCTCACTTTATCGTGAACAGCCTTTGACAACGTATTATACTGGCCCACAGTCCTGCAGGGCGTGTTAAAAAACGAATGGTTCTATCACAAAACTAACAAGTGTTTGAAGTCTATCCTAGCATCACCTAAACTCGCCAAATTCCTGGGTATCCACACTTGAATAGTAGACATTATGTTCACAGTAATGCTAATTTTTACATGAGAATTGAGGAAGCATAAAAATGAAAACTAAGCAGGGCTTTCACACATGCTGAATTTTTCCGTGTACCAACAATATACAACTACTGTAAGTGGAAGTTGGCATGGCTATATCGGCCTCGTGAATGGTCATACATAGCAAGTGGGTGTTCTGTTCGATACGAAGTCCCTTGTGTGATCTTGAGCTACCATCGAGCCACGAACGTCAGGGCCAGACTTGTTATTACAAACTATGTAAGTCGTGTACCACTCCTGTTGTCAGATTTGCTGCTTAACCGTTTGCAGAAGACTAACAAACACTAAAAAAAATTATTTGAAAAGTTACCACGTTGGTGCATAAGTATTCCAAGAATGCGCGAATGATGAAGTTTTCTCCATACATCTATTGCAGCTTTCCTATACCTATTCAGGAAAGAATCAAATGCGTAAGAAAGTTGTCAACTGTATAGTAACGACGTTCAACATTCCTATACCTGCAGCCTTATATGCCGTGTTATTTACATACCGTATGTATAGGTTAAACATTTCCATTACAGTTTAGAAAGACTACAAGAAAATTTTATGTACAGTGAACGTCCAGCATTAGTGTGGCAGGATTGTAGTTGCCTCAGTCAAATCGAAGCACATCTCCTTACGTAGACTTCAGACATCTGTACTCATTAATTTACATTTATGTCCCTGGCTGACTACCATATTAACCTGTCCAGTATATCGGATGTTGAATAAGAAGTAAATCTAGTGTTGTAAGCTGTACAAAGAAGAAAATTACTTCCAATGAGGGGAGGTCGTCACGTATGGTAGACATAATTTATTGTTGAGACTACAATACGTACAATCCATTCACCGGTTACTTCTAACTTTTCTGAAGCTCTGCTAAAGTTCTACTCCTCCGCCCCATGCAAACAAAGCCTATACGAGTCTAGAAAATTACACCAAAGTGAATACGCACCCCATTCATGCGCAATCAGCATAATGATACTTTGCAGATCTATTTCCTACTAGGCGTTACCAACACACACATATTCTCACTATTTTTGTTCATATAAACTATAAATCAAATAATATAATTTATAGATATAATGTAAATAAAATGTCCACGAAACCTAACATAACGTACTTTAATGTTAACACAAGTATAAAACGCTTGTGATACATGGCATATAAGAAACAACCAAACACGTCACATATTGTAATTTTTCAAAGTTTTGATTCAAATGCGTGAAGAAGCTGCGAATGCACTAGTCTATGCATATAACACGAACACATTTTCACTGGTCTCAATACATGACAGATGATTACACTGCTTCTAATACAGGTACAAGCGAAAGAAAAATTCATTACATCAAAATTGATGTATTTACCTGTAACCGAAAATGTTAATTTAATAGATTATAAATTATTACGTTTTATAGTAAAGAACAGCACTAATGTTTTCTGGGATGGAGGCAGGACAATCACTTTGATAAAATTACACTATAAGAAATTATTTTCAAATTTATCACATCAATGTTTACTGTAAGTACGAAAGCGCGATTGGTAAATTAATTTCCTGTACATCCACTGTTCCTTCCCTACATTTGCTCAGGAAAAAGTCAAATTGGTAGGGAAGTATGTAATTTTGTATACTAGTGAAGTTAAACATTTCTGTATTTGCAGCCTGATGTGTGGTCGCCATACTACGTACGTATAGGTGAGAATTTACCATTATAGTCTAGGAAGTTCATCAGAAATTTTTTACAGTGCATCTTTTTTGTGAAGTCCATCGAGATCGAACCAAGGACTGCTAGACTGTGAACCAAATACGCTTCCGCACGATCCGAGCAAGTCGCTATCCCCGCGGCAAATCACTGTCGCTAAATAGGGCAATGCCATTACACTTTATTCCATGGAGCATGAGCGACATTACTACTACGGCGCGTGACACCCATTAATGGCGTACCTTGTATCTTAAAGCACAATCGTATTAGACGATCGCCTTTCACATTAGTTATTAACGATGGTGTTAGCATCCGTATGCTCGGACCTTTCTGCTCACAATCGTGAAGAAGCAATAAGGGATATATTTCTACGATCAGTGTCAACACGTGGCCTCTCTCTGCATGTTGATATGATACTAAGTATTTCGTTTTATGTAATGTACTAAGGGCGCCGCCTACTAGAAAGATTTTAGTGTGTTTGATGCAGAAAAAAGCGGGAGCGATATGCGTAGCTATAAATAAGGTATTCACACACACACACACACACACAGGCTGCAGGTTGGGGACGAATGTTTGAGCTGGCAGTCATCTCGGACGACGTCACAAATACGCCAAACCAAATTTGCCAATGCAAATTCGTCAATTCCAGTTAGGCAATGCCAATTCGCCTATGCTAATTCCAACTATGCTAATGATGCCAATTGTGAATATGCTAATATCTCACATGTCAATCACCCGCCGCTATGCTAATGCATTCACTGGTGCAGGCTGCAGGCTGGGGACAAAGAGACGATCTGGCATACTCGCATCAGTCTACGCACTCCCCAGATAATAAACTTGTCATCGCGAAAAAGGAGGATGTTTTATGAGTTATACTACTAATACGCATAGGAAAAATCCGCAGGCACCGCACGCGCACATGCGCACACACATTTTCATATGCGCAAAAGCTATATATAAAGAGTATAGTGCAAATGGTGGCCGCTAGGAGCACTGGGAATTACTTTTAGTAGTTGTTTGGGAAGTTAAAAAAGCCGGAGGAGTGCGGGATCGTTCCGACACATCTTGGGTAGTCAGTCCGATGTCTTGACGATATGACCACCATTGCATGAGGAAAGTTAGGAGAAGTAATCGCCTATCACTCGCCCTCACACTTTTCCTTACGCATAATCATGACCACGAGTACAGCTCCCGGACTTGGAACCGGGGCTCTACACCATTGAGTAAAGATATACCTAGAGTGGACTTCCCCAGGTTACATTTTCTGACCACTTCAGCTGTAGTTCGAGGGATGAACACCACGTTGCGCTAGTCCATTTTCGTGGCGTATGCGTGGGAAATGTCGGTGGCGTTGCCACATTGACATCTACCCTCTCTCTCTCTCACTCATACGCCATCTCTGTCACCCCTAGTTCCAACTCCGCAACAGTAGAACGTGTTCTGAATGTCTGTTATACCCACACGCTGGGACAGACAAAATGGTGGACGCCCGAGTTCCTTTCTCAGGTCGTATATATCCGTTTACGAAAAGATTACAAGTTCTATAAAACATATGAATGAACAAAATGGAACATAATGTACGCGTAAGTAACGGGAAACGTTGCATATTACTCATACGGTCATAATAAAAGAATAAACATCACTTTATAAAATACGCGTTAACTGTGGATTTATGTTGTATGTAATATCTTATCACACATATGCACTGTAAGTGGTTTGTGTAACTAAGGGAGTTAGGGCACAGGTCTGCATCACGTAATTGTAGGTTTTGAGTTCAAATCTCCGACGGATATCAAGTTCTTCTTTACACATGATAGCAGTTTATAACTTATTTCATAGTTAGAAAATGTTTACTTCCAGAATATTGTTGTGTTAAAGTAATAATACGCAAGTTCCAGCACAGTGCAGTCGACGAGCAGTGATTGTTTTCTAAAGTAGATAATTTGGTCTGTATAGAGTGAGTAATGTTAACAGGCACATATGAAAGCCTTCAGTTTAGTATTGTAACAGTTCTGTCTTCTTTTGGCTGTATAACCGTAACAGCATGTTTAATTACGGAGAGCACAAAATTGTTTATTATGCTCATTAAAGATACACATTTAAAAACAGGGGTCTAAGCCATAATTGGGGGGGGGGGGGGTGATATGTTGGGACACATCCCCCCTCCCAATAATCTAAATGAAAATAAAATTAGAAAACAAAATGACAAACTTTATTTTATGTTAATTTAAGGAATATGTAATCTTCCTTCAACACGAAGAATGTTTATAGCATTGTGTGGTTCCATATATGTACATGAAGCCATTGATTATAAATATTATGTAACTATACATTTGTAATAATACAGGTTTTGCATTTTGTTCAGAAATATAAATATGAAATCTCCCCCCCCCCCCCCCCCAGAGTCCATTCCTAGCTACGCCCTTGTTTGAATAATATGCCAATCATTTAAGGAGTGGCATAAATGTCCGTCGTTCATACATGTGAATACAGTACCTTGTTTTCCATACATTAGCAGTGCCGTTACTCTTATCATTTTCCATACATTAATAGTACTCGTACGTTAAAATCTAAACCAATGCAGTCTTCAGGGGAAAAAAAATAAATAATCGTCGCACCTTTTGGATGCACCACAGAGCATCTACATATAAAATTTGGTTGCATTTGTATCCCTGCCCCCTGCGAGTTGTTTTGCCTACCATTTATAAGTTTCTATTAGCACTTCAGATAACGTGTGAGTACGAACGGACGCGTTTTTTCTTTCCTTATGCTATAGAAACTTGTGCGCCTTCTGCTGTGCCCATGAGTATAACAGAAAGTAGCAGAAATTGGGTATCGTGTAAGGCTGTCTTAGATGACGCACGCCTCTCGCAGAATTTAGGCACCAGAAACTTCTTAAATCCTTTTTAAACATCGGAAGAAAACGGTTTTGAAAATATGATACACTACATACATCTAGTATTATACTAACATATTACAATTAACATTGTTAAGTGGTAGGGGGATGCTAGTAAAAAGGAGAAAATAACCACAATAAACGAATGGAATCTACACTTGCTGTATGAATTAACACTCCATGTTATGAAGATGATCGTACATGTTGTAAAATATATTTCGTTAGTATAGTATAATCGTGCAAACAAAATGAGTGGTCGTTAACGAAAAAAGTATTTATTTATTCAACACGACATGGGACATACAGTACATAACTACTTTTAGGAAAAGTAAATTATAATTATGTAAACATGCCACAAAGTTAACAGACAAGAATGTCTTATAGTTACAAATCATTCCAATTTTTATATAGTATTCGCAAATTGTTGTCACTATCCATTTGTAGGCTAGGAGAAAACAAACATTCCAGAATACACGGACGACTTGTGACACAGTCACGATATTTAATAATATATTTATTATTCTCTATAACAACTGTACACTATGAACAGAGACATGTATTGATTCGACTGCGTTTATACACACCTGCACACAGTAATGCAGCGTAACCTGCAACGTCTGAAGTAAAGCTGGATTTACAATAGAAATATTTAAGCATTATATTATGCGTTAAGATGTGTTCATAAGAAACGAATGTGTGTTCTTTTATGTTTTGGTTCTCAGTGGAATATTATCAGGTCGTGTGTGTTGGTGGGATTTCCTTAAGCATTGAAACAAAAAGTTGCATTTTATGTCTTTAGAAAAAATGTTAAGGCTACGACCAAACAGTACAGAGCAGTCGGCGTTGTTGGCGGGAACTGTTATTTTCAGTAATGTAAGTATAAAACAATATCACAAAGGCTTGTATGTGCACATGTTGACGATTATATTTGTTCACAAATAATAAGCTTCTCTAATAGCAAATGTCGGCTTTGAAGTATGATCTGCTTCAATATGGTTGTTTCTAACAAGGTGCTGTTAGGAACAAAAGTAAACATGACAGGCTTCTTGCCTGTTTAAATTCACTGGAATTAAGAATTAAAATATTAATGGAAAACTGCAATTACAGAAGACGTATTTCTGTATGACAGAGATGCACCTACTGCATAATTCTAAATGCATTAGGTTTTGTATTGTAAACGAAGGCCGTATCCGAAATGGCAGATTGTGTTGACAAAATGATCACGTGACCAGATATTTTATACAAACATTGTGACGTATTTGGTAAATTGATATTTCATAGCCTATAGCGCATGTTAGCAAAAATAAAAAATGACAAAATCAGCGCCATGTTGGTTTTGACATTCAAAACACATGCACGAATGCGCACTTCAAACGTTTTTTTCAAACAAATAACTGTTCATAAAATACGCTAGACATCTTTTAAAAAGCAATTAAATGCTTTGTTTATATAGTTGACAACACATGTTTTAAGTCGTTATTGGATATTATATTATTGTCTTGTTTATTAACATATTCGCTGCATTCCAGTAATGATCGTAGAAATATTACGTCCATTTTAAGCATTTAATTTATATAAAACATATTTTCACTGTTAATGTAGGAATGTGTGTTGCCGCGAGTGCTAAACAAGTGACTGTCGACAACGTCCGAATTGAAACCTACGAAATGACAAAATAACCAAATAACGAATTTGTCCTTATGGATACGGCCTTATCTTGACTATTAGTGATTGGCACTGAGTCATTGCATTCAACCGATGTTTAGTACAAAAATAGTTATATTTTGGAATGTACGTAGTCTGAAGTATAATATTGCGACTCTCTTTGTTATGTCTAGTTCTCATGCGTTCGTTAGTGTTAACATTACTGATAAACACTTATGTGTCAACGTTTTTCGCATTGTTATGAGTCTGAGGTTTCAGTGTACAATATACAATGGTGTGCTGTGTTACACTCGTGTAAATATAAACACACACAGCTGCCAACTTTTCAGACAGTATCCACTACTGTACATCATTATTGTAAATGTGGATCTTACAGAGACGACAGTTGTATTGTCGCTTTAAAACAAACATATGTTAGAGTTGAGCCTTAAACGTTACCAATAATGTCCTTTTCCCGCAGTGTGCAAAAGGGTTTCTTATTAACGAGATGCACGCTCATACAGCGTTAGCATTCGTCTACGTACGTAAATGTTTTACATGTTTCGGGAAATGACATGGATACGTACACGGGAAAACGAATGTGTGTACGCCTCGCGTCCTTACAGCCCATAATTTACTGTTTTGAAAATCAATTTATATGCAGTTCATAATTGTTATTTCTAATATTCCTTTTTATAAAGAGTGGAATGGAGGCATCACCTTCTGAGAAACGCCGCTGAGCAAAGTTCTTAACTATGAATACTCTTTAACTTTTAGTGATCTAGAAGAGCCGGGATAAACATAGCCATTTTTCGTCGTGATTTGTTATAAACCTGGCGTGACACTGAATGTATAGTTAATATGCAGAGCAATGAGAACACTGGCGATGTTTTTACAGGGCAAGGCATGCATGAGTGGAAACGTAATATCAATATCCGAAATTTAATTTTTATTAATACCAATATAAGTTACCAGTTTTAATGATACATTATTGATAACTGCATTTACTGACTCAAATATATATTAGTCTATGATTGGTAAAAAGAAACACTTTCATTGTCTTGTGCTTTCCAGCTAGCTAAAGCTCCTAATGGATTGATAATTCTAAAGCTATGCATCTACGTTCCAGAACATATTCAGTATGTGTTTTCCGTCAAAATGCTTGCTCAGAATCTTATCCGCTAACTAGTTGCTGCAAAGGATGCAAATAAGTATGTCTATCGGAATGTATCACGTATAGAGCCGAGTGGAGTATGCTTATATACATAAGTGCATTCCTATGTTCGGACACAGCCATAATGACACTCGAATCGACATATTGAACGTAACGATAATTTTTACGAACAGTCACCTATGTTGTAGATCAGAACCACAAACTGTAAACATTGTGTTCAATTGTAGACCGTCTCTATTATTGAACAATTATTTCCTGCCTATTTCCTTTCACATAAAAACGGAACTTAACGTTTCTATGATGTATGACATCATTCATGATCAATATGACGTTTGTAATTGTAAGTGCTAACAGTACTCGTATTTTATCATGAACACTTAAACTATAGTAAAATAGTAGATTATAATTGAAAACAATGACCGTTATTGATTTACGATAGTAAATTTTCGCACAGATAAATAAAACCAAACAGCAGTTGATATCGCTGGATATTTCTGTAAACACAAAATTCTACGACAGAAACGAAACACATGCCATGAGTTGGGTATTCACAGCTGCAGCGAATGCTGGTAACTCGCGTGTGCCGGTATAGCCTTTGGCAGAACTTGAACGAACACGTGGGTGAGGCGAGGCCGGAGTTATAATATACTTTTACCGGCTGCGGAATTGGCAACACCGCTCGGATGACGTCGTCCAGAACATTATCGCTCCGCTGGATGAACAGCGGAACTAACACGTATAACTGGTCAGACTTTTTCCTATCCCATGGCCATTCTAGTGTATATCTTTACTCAATGACTACACTACATCAGCAAACACCACCAGGATTATTCGTTATGCAAACATGTGTGCATGACAGCACAACAAAAAACTCAGTTCCATCTCAAGCATAGTGTACAAGGGGATTACGAGTCGCCAGAAAGAAGTCTTCCCTCCTAAAAAAAAATCGAAGCAGACAAAGGCACGCACAGAATGATGAAAGCCACAGAGGTAGAGTTCAGTGTACGTAGATGAAGAGAAATGCGGCGACAGCGCTGACTGCAGTGCTAGTGTGATACGAATACAATTTCACATTCACTGAGTCCTCCAGGAATTGGCTACAAACCCCAGGTCGGGGACCCAAGATAGATGACAAATCCCATGCACAAGAACATGCACAAGTGATTGTGGAATGTGAAATAGTACACAAATCACGACATATCAGTAATGCACCTGACAAGTTAATTATACCTCTTGGATGGGCTACATTATGCCACCATTCAACCGCACCACCATTCATCAACAGGAACACTCCTGTCAAGACGAATATGGCTCTTGCATGTGCTAAAGAATGCTGCTGAAAAAAACACATAACTGGAACAGTGCACAAGTATTGACATGAGCGATTGCAGAAACAGTACACACAGCAGGACATAATGGTAGCATGCCCGACAAGATAAGATACATCTTGCATGGGCTACAGCACATGCCAACATCCTTCAACAACTACATACTTGGCAAGATGAATATGGATCTTGCATGTGCTATGGTATGCGGCTGGTAAAACACACAAATTGAACAAATCATCACACACACATATCATTTGTTTTGGGAGAGGGGAATGGAAGCACTTCATATTCGACAATCCCTGGGTGAGGAACTACCTCTTACTACACATTCCGACCCCTGTTGCTCTCCTGGGGACAGACACATACATGATGAAACACGCCTGTCCCAGAGGTGCATGTATAGAACATCATCAATGATAACCATAAGGAAAGGTATGGATATCATTGTCCAGGATCTTGTGTTTGTCATCCATCCACAAGAGTGTCAGTTTGTTGGAACATTGAGAATATATATGTTGTGCTGGTGCTACCTAATGTTGTTGACTTGTATTCTCAATACTTGCTGGTTCAATGATATGCATTTATAATTGTCTAAGGTGATGGTATTTTGCATGACACCCTTCTGTATTCCTTTTGCTCTCTTCACTACCTTATCCTTGCATTTATATCCATATATCTTCGCACTCAGTCCAACAAAAACCATCATATTATTACCTCCACACTCATCCTTGAATTTGCCAATCGCCCTTTCCGTTGGTGGATGAGTAGCAGGGATGAGTGGGAGAGTAGGCACTAATGTCGAACTCGGCCATAAGTGCGGGGTCTGAGGCTTGGTCCTTGTAGAAGCCAGGACTGCAGATTTCCATCCCAAAGGCTTGGTTGACTGTGTAGATGAGGTGCATGTTACTGCCATGCCCTGCCTGCATGACATTGTAGTGGAAGTGATACATGAGAGTCTTCAACAGATTAAGTACGATGAAGCAAGCATAGATGGGCTTATCAAATGTAATATGTTCATGATCTAATTCAACCAATGATAGAGATTCATCATATATAGTCTTGCAATAAGTTTCTTCGCATACAGTTCAGTGCATACAAGTTCCATGTGCTAGCTTTTATGCTTATTCTCCATGAGCTTACCATATGTAGTATTGTTCATCAGCTTGTAAAAGTCCTTCTCAAAGGTGTTCATGGCTGCCTTACAACTCTCAGTATTCAGGTCAATATAAGGTTTAAGCCATGCCTTCTTCTTGAACTGCAGTATCAGGTGTATCATCTTGAGCCAAAACCCACGAATCAATGCCTGCTTGAGGTTAGCATAGTGCACCATATAATTATTTTCCCCCTCAAGGGTAGTCATATGCTTGGATTGCTTGGGTCTATGGGACACTTGTTCACAGACAGGAACGGAAGATCTTTATGGTCCTCGAGGAGCTTGACTAGATATTCCACATCGGCCTCCAGTATGTAGCCCACATGGCCATTGCCCGGCATGCACATGACATCAATATCCGTACCAGCTCATTTGAAACTGTCATAAGGCAGCGGTAGGGACATTGCCAATCCATATACATTATTGGCATCTACATAATGGAGGTAGGTGACAGCCTTCTGGCATGTTCTATGGCAGGTACAGCCTTATTATTTGCGACTGCATGTTGCTTGATGCACTGAGCCACCTCTCCCTGGATACCAGCATCGATAAAAAGGCGAATGTCGTAGTCTGCAATGATATACAACTCCACTGGTGTTCTCTGCAACATTTCGTCGAAAGAGAATCAGGGGGCACTCATGTAGTGGACACAATCCATTTTGTACTTTGTCAGACATAGCCCCTGGAAATTCTCATAGACATCACAAAGCAGCAGCACATCAGTCTTGAGGTAAATCTCTGAGTAGGCTTGCAATATAAAGTACCAAATGCTGCCCAGACTGCCTGTGATGGTAATCCTCTTTGGTGATGTCGCATCTGGTGAGGCAGTTCTAAAAGGCTGATATAGGCTGCAGCTGTGGCTCAGCGAGCATCCCCCATGAGTCGACATAGTCGGAGGGAAGCACTCCTTTGTATGTTACCAACTCGAGCTGACCGGTGTTGAAGAGGGCCACTGTGGTCTTAAACTTGCCCAATGGCAGGATCTGTGCCAGTATTTCGAGGGCTGGCAGACATGAATCTAAACATGTCTATAAATTGAACCATGAATTTGTCGGACGAACTTTTACTAAATTTAGTAAGTTTTTCCTCTGTGTGCAGGATAATAAATATTTCTGGGTTATCATAGCCAACCTATTCAATGATAAAATTCGAGTCATACATCGAGTTGTGGAAGAGGATTGACACTCTTGAGGGGGCAGCAGAGCTTGTTCACTTATTACATGCTGCTCTGATAAAGTTGCTGATAAAATGATCAATGACATGGACCTTGTGGTTATATCAGGTAAAGGGACTGGAACAGTGGCAGCAGGTTTTCGCTAGTGCATAGCCAGTCTGTTCGCCAGAAATCAGCACTTACATAGGCTCGGACTGGCTATATATGTTCCTTATGAGATTACCAATAATCACTATTTTCTCGATGAATTTCTTGGATGCATCTTCTCTGGTTTACAGTAACACATCTGTGGGCAGATTTAAGATTTTGGAGGCCGGTATTACTGTGTTATCCACACTGATGTAAAAACCATAACTACTGGGCTCATGTTCTGGTATCTGTAGGTAGGGAGGCATCCAGGTTTGGCTGGAATGACTGTCACTCGAGGTTGATTATCGTACCACTTGAGATAATGGTTGCAGATGTACATCATTCCCATGTGTGATGTCACTTGCGAACATACCAGGCAGAAGAAATCAGAAATATGCCAATAATGGTAGACCTTCTTCTAAGTCTTCAATAGTAATAGGTCAAAGTGCTTGGCCAGTTCTTTGTTCGATACTTGATTTGTGACCAATTTAATATCAAGGTTGGGAGCATAGATGTTCATGCTGACCCCAGCATTGCTCCTCTCGAAGAGCGATATTTGGCACAGAGAGGTGGGGAACTCTTGCCCACTGAAACCGAATTGTGTCTCAAGGACATAGTGATAATGGTTGATGTGTTCAGGATTCGCACCTTCTACATATTGTGCCAGGATCGCCCATTTGAAGCACTGCTGGTCCTCGTTCTGTTGGTTAAAATCACCTTCTTGACTTAAATGTGAGCAGGTCGAGCGATGTAGAAGGTCGCTCTCAATGGATCAAGATTGTTGAATCGAAGCCATTTCACAGAGGTGAGAGTCCAGCCACTTCCCTTTCCCATGTATTCGTTCTCCTCCTGATACATCTTGGCAATGTGGCCATCACAGCATCTTCAATTTCGTTAACATTGTAGAGGGGTACATTTTTGTCTTGAATGTGTGCTGGCCCATCTTGTCTTTGTGTGGCTCCAGTTTGCCATACATGCATTCCATATATATATATTAAATTTAATCGTACCCTTGTCATCGATTTCCTGCTTCAGTTTTCGATGATACTTTCCCTCATATGCTCAAGGTAGCCACAAATATCCATGGCTTGGCTCGACATATTATTTGCGATGTATGTTTTCATACTGCCTGAAAACACACTCTGCCTCCACAAACCCATGTGCATCACATTAGCCAGCACCAGTGATGATGGACCTACAGCGAGATTGGCTCTCCTCAGCAAATGGTATGGGCTGGATGGCTCTTCCTGGGAAGCAAATGTGGATGCCCTCATGCAAGCTCTTTTTGCTGGCATTGGGGTTGTGGTGCCATTACACTCAGCAATATGCACCTGCTGAATGTCAGCGCATGTAAACTGCCTCTCATACTTGCCGCATTCCAAAGATGCATGATCGGGGTTCGTCCAGCAGCTGTGCTCATATCTTTGTGCATCTCCAATATGAATGAAAATCGCATTGCAGATCTTGCAGTGGGTCGATGCGTCCTGTATGATCTGGCCTGTGCATGTTACAAAATGGTTGGCGAGTTTGTCAGTGTTGGCATATATCTCCCCACATATATCACACACATGTGGTTGTGGAGACCGGAATGGGTTAAGCTGACAGTTACACTCATGGCGAAAGCTATTCATCCAATCAGCAAGCACACAATCACAGAATCCACACTGTAGTGAAGGTGGCCACATCATAGGTGCATTAGACAATGGATATGGCTGTGATGTGGAAGAAGAAGAAGAAATGGATGATGACTGCAAATCTGATGTGATAGAAGGGGAAGAGGTAAGGGTAGTATGACTTGTATCCACCTTGTTTGCAAAATGATGTCTCGACTGGATGGTCGGGCAGAACGTGCAAAGGGCTGCTCTGCACCAGAAGACCAGGAGGAAATCTGCAGAAATTAGATAACTGTTAGCTAGCCAGAATGAAAATGCCATTCCCATGCCTCACAACTAGCCTAACCTATATACACCATTTGTGTTCCCACAATACATCCCATAAGAGCGAGCTGTATTGATCGAGTGCCCACATGGTATAGGTAATGTAATAAAATTACCTAACACCCATACTAAATGAACAGTAACATACTACACAGTCACAAAGGGTGAATCATCACATAGGTTGTCTCAGTGTACTCCCATCATCCTACAACATTACATTCCATCATAGCTCTGTCCACACTTCACCTATGTACAGCAGGCAGGGGCGACTTGATGCTAACCACTCACCTATGGTTGTCATACAAAGGTACAGAGTACAATGACGAAGTATTACTACCAGCTACCTATTCACCATTTGACGATACGTGCATGTGAAGCACTGCAAAGAATAGGGGCAAGTGACATGAAGAACATCTGCAGATATTTTATCTTTGTAGAAATACATTAATAATTTATGGCTTATATATGCACACAATAGTGTAATTTTCGAGTGTTAATAGGCAGTTCAAGTAACCATGGTAAACCCTTTTAAGGGGCCTGCCTAGTTGTCATAAGGGTTTCATTGTAAGCAGATGTGCCATTTCTAAGTTGTAAAAAAACTAACTTACAAATTTTTTAAGACTGAAATGAATGAAAATAGTTTTGTTGCCAACTTATAAAGTTGGTATTGGTACATAAATGTGGTCTTTGAACAGGATAAAAGTCAGCAAAAATCTCTGTAAGTAGCACTGTGTTTATAATATTTATTCTTCTGTAAAACAGTGTTTTAAAAACATAGGTTCCCTCTGTGCACTCCCATCTACCAGCCCCATTACCTTCCACCATAGCTCCATCCCCACCTCACCTTGTATGTTTTCTCCAGTACCACAGACAGCATATGTACACCACATTCACGAGGGGACCTTCCTAGTAAACACAATGTCTGTAAAAATCCATCTGGGAATACACCTACTGTTCACAGGAAAGGGGGAACATACACAGGTGTTACTACATGCAGGTATCTGAAGGCAAGCATGTTACAGAGCTAGCCTGTGTTCTTTCTTATTTCACGCCATCCCAGACCAATCCTGTGCATGTTGCATGGATATCGTTGTTATTTTTTGTGGCCATCATTCACCAACCCTCTGCCCAGAATGTGTGAGGGAAACCACCCCAGTTGCCCATTAAGATACAACATCATTGCAGAGTGGCTCCCACCTTTCCATCCCTCGCTGACACAGGCATGCGTCTGCATGTGCTAACTCTCTTTCCCTCCTGTGGAGGTCACACGACACAGTTGCTTTACAGATGCCCAGTATCGAACACTGCATATAACATATTAGCGGTAGATGTGTGCATTTAAATTCACATATGCCATAAAATCATTGTACATGAGTTGAAGACATGCTAGGTAGAGAAATGCACTTACCAAAGGCCTTGACTGGAAGATGAGGCTGCTGAAGGGGTCGACGACGACGAGGAAGATGGTGCAGAATTCTGAATATTATGTGAACTGAACTGTTGCATACACAATACTGTGTAGAGAATTCTGGCCGATGGATGCTTTTATAGCATGTGTGCGAGTTGATGGAGGGGTGCTACCTCCTCCTCTCCCACAGCTCCCCCATCATGACACTGTATAAGTACGGGCCTATGCATGGCATGTTGCTCTCTCTCTTCCTCTTCAGAATGAGTGGTTACAACTGCAGTACATATATACATAGCATATTATTCTTACCTTTAATAGTATAATGGTAACTTTTAATAAAAGCACGCACATGCTGTATGTTTGTGGTACCTTCACTATAGAGGTACTTGCATTTTGGGAATGTATGTTACCTCACTTCGGAGGATAATGTTCAATAAAGAACCCATTGGGTATGGTTACCAATAGCTACATTTATTGATGAACACAAGAAGTAATATAAACAGAGTCTCTCCCCTGCTCCCCACATACTCTACATATTTACTTATGTTCACTTATGATTTTTTAAAAACTCCTTTACAATCATCTCTCTCTCTCTCTCTCTCTCTACATATCTACTTACAATCACAAGTTACAAGTGGCTGGACATGTTGCCTCGCCTGTTGACGTCCTTCAGTCACTATGTACATCACATGTATGAGGCCCATGGACGTTCAGGATACTTCTTTGCTGCAATCAGTGTACAGAACCTAGAAGAGGGTAGATGCTCGCAAGCCAAGAACACGCATCTGTGAGTACGTTTGCATTTATCGGGACAAGGGCGCGTTTGTCAAAAGTTATGAATCCAATTGGATCACTGAGGTTTACAGGAGTGTCAAGATCCGTCATTACGTACTAAGGACACATTATCTTGTAGATATGGATGGGAATTTACTCCAACTATCTTTTTATGATCAGGAGATACTACGTACACGATTTCCCGACATCTATTTGGTTGGAAAAGTCCTTCAACGGCCGATGATCGCATGCTTTTCAAATGGCTGGGCTTCGATTCCCATGACAACATTTGGATACACCACTCTGCAATTACTGGTAGGTGAAAAGAGTGAAGATATTTGGGGGCTCTTAACAGCGAGGTCTTGAGAGCCGATGAGGGTGATCGAAGTGTATATGGAGCAGCACCGGAATGAAGGGGCAGGGAAAATGGGAAATCCCCAAGAAAACCCGTTGACCAGCGGCATCGTCCGGCACGATTCCCACTTGCGAAAATCTGGTGACCCGGCCAGGGACTGAACTCGGCTCTCCTTGGTGGGAGGCGAGCGTGCAAATCACTCAGCCACCACGGCCCCAACCGATAGGTAATTGGACACTGTATTACAAGAGAGAGTTGATTGTCTTAATGTATTTTTATATTTATTGAAAACTAAATAAATTCATTCTTACAATTTGCAATTTATTTCCCAACTCTGTATTCACTCCATTTTACTCATGGTTCACCCATCGTACTTCTGCATTTATTTTCAGGCAGGTGTGCATATGGACGTGGATGGTAATTAATCGTGCTTATTTCTGTCCAGGTGTGTGCTTGCAGGCTAGGTACCTAGTCTGTTGTCACGTGTTAATGGCCTCCCTTCTTGCAGTGGTTCTGTGAGATCAGGCCATTATTTTGACTTACAATACCGCGTGGTGCATGTTGCTTAATATTCATGGGGGGCTTCCCCAACATGCATGGCCTGCCCCCAGCATTAGTTGTTATTAATTGCATGTGGGTTGAACTTGACTAATCCCACCAAGTCATTATATCTGACTTATATTACAATACAGTGCATAATGCTTGGTAATCATTGTGACTCTCACAACACACAGCAACAGTTGTTATTAATTTCCTGTGGGTTGGGTGTCAACCATTCCAGTGATGGGCCACTGATGGCGACTGTCCTTTCTCATGCAGTATCTTAGGTCTCCACTTATTCGTTGCCATCTTCTGACGGCAGTGGCGGTCCTTTCTCATGCCGTTTCTTAGGTCTCTGCTTATTTATTGCCATCTTCACTATGTGTTTTTGGACGAGCCTGTGGGGCTGGAATATTGTCTGTTTTATTGTATGTGCAGCATATGTGTTTGGAGGTTGTTTTACTCTTGTCTGGCGCATCGTGCGAGTTGGGAAAGATTCTGGGTGGCGGCCTAAAACACTATACATACTTCCGCAATCCAGCAGCCGGCAGTCTTGGACGGAAACCATCTGGCCGAGTGCGTGCGAGCAAAGTGAAGTGTGGACGACGACAGGAGATTGCGGGACGACGGCGGGTGAGGTGTTCGAGGCGTGAGTAGACGAGAGGGTGTGAAACAGACGAGAGAAGCCTACTGTGCGTGAGGGCGCTTGGACGATTCTAGAACATTGCGGACTGGCAGGACATGGACTGAACTGAGGGGGGACTGAATGGAAGTGTAATGCAGGTTTTTTGTAAATGTTTGAACTGTAAATATGGATGCATAATTTATAAAATAATTGAATATGTTGATTCACTGTCTATTGGGACTGATCTTTAATTATTTTATTTAATTTACTTCCTTGTGGAAATTATCAATTGTGTAAATTGGAGTAATTGGTGTTGAACAGTAAGTGATATCAATTTATTGTGAGATTTTGTTTCAGAGAATTCTGCTGTAGGTATTGAAAATAAAATAATAAAATAATAATAAATTCATTAATTTAAATAAGACCTCCATTCCTTAACGAACATGGTTTAGCCCACTTAATTTCTAAAGAGAGAAATTTTAACACTGGTGTCAGAAGTGGTATGGAGGCATTTTCTAAAAAATAAGAAATAAAATAATTTTAATTTATATTACAGTAGGTTATTACTTACAGGATGATTTATATTTATTACTGTAATATTAATTGGCCATCGTAATATTAAGACATTTGTGAATACTAACCAGGAAAATGTCGGCAGACATGGAATCACATCATTCCTTGATCGAAGGACTGAGTATGAAAATAAGAAATGTAGAAAACAGGATAAATAGTGTTATAGATAATGTTAATGGAAGCATACATAATAAGATCGCTAGTGTATATGAATTTCTTAGTAGTGTTAGTGAATCTGTAAAAAGCGTAAATCAATATGTAAATAGTAAAATAGATAGAATTAGTGAACTTGTAGACAAGAAAATAGACAGTGTAAACGAAAATGTAGATAGAAAAATAGACAGTGTGAATGAGAATGTGGACAGAAAGATAGAAGATGAAAACGAGTTGGTGAACAATAAAATAGATTTTGTGGACAAGAAGATCGACAGTGTGAATGAAAAGATTGACAGTATTGAACAAGAAATGAAACAGAATGTGAGCACCCTCGATCAGGAATGGCAGGAGTTCTTGCAGCAGTAGGAGAGACGACTTGCAGGGGCGGAAGAGGAGCCAGGTTTGGTCACCACCGAGACGAGTTCGGGCAGCGAGAAGAAGGTGGAAGTTGCCGCCAGTGCAGCCATCGCAGGGGAGGCGCAGCAGTTTTTGCAGTGTGGGTACGCCCCAACCAGAGGTGGGTATAGGCGTCACAGTTAAACCGGCCTCCTACATGGACAGATACCTTGGCGCGAGTACCGGCACCAGTTCGAGATCGTTGCCACCCTGAAAGGCTGGACTGAAGAGCGGTGGGCGTACTACCTGGCAACTGTACTGAGGGGACCAGCGTTGAGCATACTGCAGTCACTGCCGGAACGGCATCGTCTAGAATACTGCACACTGATTTCGGCTTTGGAGCTGCGATTCGGCTACCGATACCTGCGACACGCCCACCATGACCAACTGCGAAGCCGCATCCAACGACCAGGGGAACCACTGCAGGAGCTGTGGCAGGACATAATGAGAATGACACACCTGTCGCTAGAGGGGTGCTCCGAGGAGGCACGAGACGTCATTGCAGTCGACATTATCGTAAATGCTATTACCGATGCGCATGTGCGCCAAGCTGTACGCCTGGCATCGCCACACAGCATGCAGGATGCCCTGGCTCAGGCATTGGAGATAGAATCAGCGAAGCACGAGCCGACGTTCCGACATGCAGTACAAGCAGCTACCTCGTGCAATGACAAAGCTGGAGATAGCCTCCTGGATATCTTGTCAAAGTTGGAGGCCTCAATGAAGGACATTGCTGCCAGAGTCTGTCCTAGGAAACCCAGTTTTTATCCACCTAAGCGTCGGGAATGTTGGTAATGTAGCCAGACAGGACACTTGAGTATCCAATGCCCGCAAAGTAACTGCAGGACCCGGCAGCCAGGCGTGAGTACGACTGATAGCTTGTTGAGAAGACTGGATACGGCGGTAGAGGAACTTTTGAGCTCTGTAGAGGCGGCGACACCTGTCCCTCGTCGACGGAGGTACCAAGAATGCTGGAACTGTGGGAAGGAGGGACACTTACGAGCCTGCTGTCCAGAGGTAATCGAGGAATCGGTTAAGGGACAGCTGCACGAAGAATTGTAACTGACAGCCACAGTAATACTTATCCAAACCATGGGCCCATCGAAACAACTGGCAACATCCTATCTGAGGGAACGAAGAAAGATCGCCATATGGTGGTAAGAAGAACAGGGATATTTCCGTCGGACCATGTAAGACATCATCCAGCAGTTAATGCAGGTGAGGAAACAAGAGAAGTCCAGTTTTCAGATGGAGCTGAACATATGCATCTCCAGAAGAAGGAAGACAGCCAGGGGGCAGGGTACGAACATATCTCAATGTCTGGTGGCATCAAGAGGAATGCTCGATGTTATCCCAGAGTTGCAGATTATGCATTCAAGGATGGACAGCTAGTATGGCTGTATGAAAGAAAACGCCTTCGGAGGAATACATCTCAATGCCAAGGATGTTGGGAAGGCCCTTATCAAATTTTGAAGCAAGTAAGTGACACTTCCTTCCAAATCTATCGCCGGGACTCCTGGAAATAAAACCCTATGGTTGTCCACTTCGACCGACTGGCGCTGTACGATGGTCCTAATGCCGTAGAGTCTGTTCGGGGCGAACAGACTTAAGGAGGTGGCAGTGTTGTGTGCTGCATTTTGCGCCGGCACGGCGATCCGGTGCTGTGGGAGGTGACCCACCTCGACTTCCCCTCTTCCTAGAACGACGCGCCCGTAGCAGGCTGCCCTGGTTCTGGAAACCCCGTGAATACCGACAGCGGCGAGACTTGCTGGCGTCACAGACCTCCTCTCGCCTGATGGAGGTTCCGACGGGTTAGGCGACGACACAAGAATGTTCTGGGGAGATTAGCTGGCGCCACGACATTCCTCAGCGCATCGGGCGAGTTGTGGAAGATTCTGGGTGAAGGCCTAAGACACTATATATACTGCCACAATCCAGCAGCTGGCAGTCTTGGATGGAGGCTACCTAGCCTAGTGCGCGCGAGTGAAGTAAAGTGTGGACGACGGCAGGAGATTGCGGGACAACGGCGGGCGAGGTGTTCGGGGCGTGAGTGGACGAGAGGGTGTGAAACCGACGAGTGAAGCCTACTGTGTGTGATGGCGCTTGGAGGACTCTAAAGTAGAACATTGCGAACTGGCAGGACATGGAGTTAACTGAGGTGGGACTGAATGGAAGAGTAATGCAGATTTTTTTGTAAATATTTGAACTGTCAATATGGACGCATAATTTATAAAATAATTGAATAGATTGATACACTGTATTGGGAATGATCTTTAATTATATAGTTTAATTTATTTATTTGTGGTAATTATAAATTGTATTAAGTTGGAGTCATTGGTTGTGAACAGTAAGTGATATAAATTTATTGTGAGATGTTGAGTTCAGAGAATTTTGCTGCAGGCATTGTAAATAAAATAAGAAAATTATAATCAATTCTACTATTTAAATAATACCTCCATCCCTTAACGAACTTAGTTTAGCCCCTCAAGTGTCTGTCCGCGTATCGTTGATGTTCAGTATCGGAGCAATTTATTCTGATTGGCCCAGTCAAATAAGAACATGTCTTCTGGCGTAGAAATGCTCCCAATAATTAAAGGAAGTTGTGGCTGTGGGCGTAGGATATTGAAGTCTGACATGGCCGTAACTAATTTCGCGAAGTACACCTGTCCTTAATTATAAGTACCTTGTCTGAAGTGCATTTTCTTTTAGTATATTGGTATCATGGAGACATGTTTATTGGTTTGGTAGATAAAACGCGTATTTCAAACTCAGTGCAACGCAGTTCAGGCGCGAGCTTGGCGGCGCCCTTAAGCACAGAAATGTTTCAGATGACGCGTCTTTATGATCTTAGCGGGCTTCGATCCATGAGGTTACCGACTCGGTGACTGTGTCATGCCGGAGAGAGGGCTCGAGCCCATCACTTAGCGTACACGAACACGTGAGAGTTCAGTGACTTTAGAGTAATGCGAGTCAGTGTGATCAACATAAGCGCAACCTTCTGTATGACAATCACACAGCTGCAACTCTCAATACACACGCATGTAGTCGTTTTTCGCTACAGCGAAAAGTCTGACAATAAAGAAACCCGGAGCTGGGTCCATGACACAGTGGTTTGGAGCCCAAAACAACGAATATGTCATTTATATCTTTAGCCTTAATGTTAAGAACTGTGAGACCTTAATCTTACTGTACGAAGTTTTTTAGAGACTCGGAAAGTTTATAGTAAGCTACCCTTTAAATTTCTGCATACATACCAGCGACCAATTTTGTTCTTCTCCTCTATCCTTCGAGCTGGTTATAAATGTTTCGCAATCACTTTAACCCGTTAAGACATAACGCACAGAATGGCTGTTTCTGGACGAGACCGTACACTGCATTGTTCTTCCCTGGGCGTAACCGATTCAAAAACCGTGCTACTTCTTTACATTATGATAGGTCCATATTATAGAAGAACACGAGGCATATAGCTCACTCGCTGTGATGACGAAACAGGTGTTCTGTCGACTTAAGTGCAGCGCACATCAAAATATATGTTTCATTTGCAACACGTGAAACTATAAATTAAAGCAGCTCTGGAAGGATTGAGTAAATGCTGCGGGAGCGTGTACGATTCTTTTCACCGTCCCAGCTCGTCCTGACAATCCGTTCCGTCTTTAATAATTCCTCCGTCAAAGAGGCAGTAAGCCCCAATTCCATTTCCTGCCTTCAAAGGCGAAGCTACAGGTAAAGAATTAATTATAAATGAAAGGTTTTCTTGAAGGATTCCTCTTATAATTTAACAACGGACGGTAATAAATGTTCTTAGGTATTTAAATATATTATATCCACAACCGAAAATAAGCCGATGAACAAAGCAAAGAAACAAAAATTGTAACTTATAAAGACCATTCAAATACTTGTAAAAAACTGACATCATTATCACTAAATTGTAAAGATAACGGATGGCAATATCTTACAGACAATGGTGTTAAGACTATTAACCCTTAAATAAATAACTATTGCAGCGTATCATCTGAATGAATATAAGCAAACTATAATATCTCCACCGTAATATGTTGGGTACTATGAACGCCTCTATGTTGTTTGTCTTGTTAAACTGTATGTACATCGGCACAGACTGCATTTTTGCAATGCAATTTTTTAGTCAATTATTCCTAGTACGGTAACTGTTGTCGTTAAATATTTTAATAATGTACACTGTCCGCATAGCGAAAGGTTTTTTTCATAATCTAGGGCGATCTAAAGTCAAGTGGATGAATATTTTAGTTTAATATTTTCTTAACAACCAACTTTACAAGCACTTATGTTCTCCAGCACACGTACTGGGCTCTGTGGAAATTTTTTAAACCTCACGATAGCGATAGGATGCGCCGCTTAGCATTGATAGAAGTATCCACCATGTTCTTTCCGTCAGTTTTTAAGTAGACATAAGGTAAGATTTTAACAAGACGACACAAGTGTAAAGGCAAATAAATCGCGGCTTCTAGGCCTACATAAATTCACATCGTTTCTTATTTACGTCCCACTACACACAACAATTTTTGACGTGAATACTTCTTTTAAAGTATTAGACCGACACATGGGGCGCCAGGATGGAAAAGGCGATGGATGTAACGTTTGCAGGGTGACCAATCTCGAATCCATAAATTCGTGACTAACGATACAATTGAACAAATGTAGTCTCGTTAGATCGGATGCAAGACTACAATGCGAGCATAGCCTTGATCTGGCACCGAGCATGCGTGAGGGTTATGGGGGGGGGGGGGGGGGAAGTCCATGGCTACTGGCGGGGGTTTTTTTTTGGTGAGGGGCGAGAACTTCCGGACATTACATATAGCTACTGCGATGTGCTACTAGAGCGCTGGTTTTGCTGTCAAACTAAAGATATTGTCCATATCTGTCGATTTAATGAGTAAGCCGTTACTTTCATTTCGTTCCCGTGTTCCACAAAGGAAATATTGCCTATTAATGGAGACTTATTCACGGAAAACACACGGCCGTGTCCCCGACAAAT
Organism: Dryococelus australis; assembly: GCA_029891345.1. Lineage (NCBI taxonomy): Eukaryota > Metazoa > Arthropoda > Insecta > Phasmatodea > Phasmatidae > Dryococelus > Dryococelus australis. Next base: position 149,268,411 of record CM056996.1, read on the forward strand.
GAACATCTCGATTTTTTTATGTGTAAGGAAGACTTTTAACATTCCCAGTCTCATACACAAAATATTACAGACTTTACGATAAATGTACCCTAGCTATCTATTTTAATGACGACAGAAAATTTTGCGAATTCAATTTAAAAAGACATTTATTAGGATATTAACTATGTGATATAACAACACTGCTGTAGAAATTCTCTGAATGATCGAAATCCAGTGAAGCACATGAAGCAATAGCGCGACCAAATCATCTGCAACTTAGGCTACCTTGAAAACTGCCCATGTACAGTAGTGGGTGAACAACCACTGTTTATTCGCGTGTGCGTACAGGCAACTGTGTAATCTAGTATCTCGCCAAATTAATTAGCGAAATTTTCGAGTCTCTAATAAGATATAAGGAAATAAATCACTAAATCATGACTAACATACATTTTTCTATAACAGAGCAGTTTCATAGAATAGGATACTCATTCTTCATACTTCCTCGGTATTACTTTGGGCGGAAATGATTTGTCTACTGTAGCCCTATACAGATATTGGTCGAGGTGCGAGGAGCTAGCTAGGAAGGGAGGAAGCTTTTACAAATATAGTTATTATTAAATGCTGTTCACGATAAAGTAGCACTTTTGAAGAAAAAAAAAAAAAAAAAAAAAAAAAAAAAACACTTAGAAACAAGTCACTGTCCCTGCCTGCATTTATTTTAACGGACGTATTGAGTAACATGCGTCCAGTACAGTTGGTAACACAGGATATAAAGTAGTTCCATATCATAGTGTCGAATAAAAAGTGTTAGGTAACCATTTGTGATAACTTAAAATATTTCTTTCTGTTTCTGCTTATTTTTTTTAATGCATCGACCAGTAAAAATGAGAATATTTGTGAAATATTTGCTTTTCTAATAATTTCACAGTTTCACTTGACCGACGCATGAATAAAGAGATGAGGCCCATTGCTGAGTTAAGTTTACATAAGGTGGTTGAATACGCAACGTGCATACAAGCAGATATTTAGCAGGGTTTTCAAAAGTGCTCAATTTACCGTGAATAGTCTACACTAACTGTGTTTTCTAGCGAGTGTGACTGCTCTCGAGTGAAATCAGCGGTAACTGTGCTAAGTTGCCTGTAAAACCTCTGTTAATTTGTCAACGAAAAAGTGGTGTAGGCACCATATAGCATTCATTTTGTGCACAGAGTTATAAGTGTGCAGAGAGCAGTTCGACATTTGTCATTAATTACTATGCCTGGTTCGCAGTTAACATACCACTTATGAAATATGAACTAGGAGAAAAAAACTCTTGTCTTAATTAAAAAAAAAATATTTAACGGCCAAACTGACTAGCGTATCCAGAGTGATTTAGGAAATGTAGTTTAAGGCCTTGTCATCGCACTGAAATCTAATTTGTAATATTTTGAAACGGAACTTATTTAATATATGCATACATTTTAATTTAGGTTATGCTTGGTTTATGCACGTGAAAGTAAGTATAAGTATACTAGTAACATATTTCCGTTCCCCAAAAAAAAAAACCACAGTTTCACTTCATCAATGCATGAATATAGTGATTATGTTCAGACTTTAACATTAATGTTACACGTATTGGAAGGGTACAAAACAAGCACAACAGGAGAGCTTAAGGTTTCCAAAAGAGCTCAATATACTGGGTATAGATTTAGAAATAATTTACACACATTGTTTTGTTTTCTGGTGTGCAATACACGTCCTCGACTCTTCACTTTAGCCTTCCTACTGCGAATTCCTGGAAGATATAAAATGGCGATTTTCGAGCCTAACTTAATCTGTCCTGGTTTTTAAATCCTAATGTGCATCCTTGCCTGAGCTGAAACTCGGAGCACAGAGCTTCTCAGTTGGCAGCAGGTTGCACAGGTGTGTGGAACTTGTTATGTTAGTCAACTTCCGAACCGAGGTGGCTATTTCCCGCTTTTAAAAATGTCCACAACCGCTGCCAACACACTAAGTTGCAGATCTGAGCACGTGTTTCTTGTATATTCCACTGTAGGTATAGAAACATGCTAGAAGCTTTGAAAAAATCATATCATTCCAGCCAGTGAAAACAATAAAATTGTCAACTGTTCAGCGAGATACTTTTTAGCAGATCAATTTATATTTTATTATGCTTGGCTATATTTTTTACAAGATTCTTTCGAACATTGAACATAGGTGTAGTATATAATTTCTTATTGCCATTCAGTAAATTTCGAATAAACTACATCAAGTTACCTAGGACGTTACTAAATTGATATTGCAAACGCTAATCGACGAAGAGGCGAAATTCTTCATAGCAAACACTCCCATGATCAATCACTGAGCTCGGCGATGTAAGGGAACGGAGTAGAATAAACCAGTAATTTGAGCGCACGCCATAGCAAATACTTGTATAATCCATTCACGGTTACTTTACACTTCTCTGACGCCGTGCAAAGTTCTGCTTCCAGGATATTCCTCCACCTTGTGCAAACTAAGTTTAACTAAGTCTAAAAAGTTACACCAGAGGACAACGTACCGCTTTCCTGTGCACTCGGTTTAATATTATTTTGCAACAGAACTATTTATTACTAGGCGCCACCAATACATATTTTATCTCATTGTTTTTATTCGTGTTTACTACAAAAAAAATGTAATAATGTTTAAATAAAATATACGTAAAACTTCAATTTAACGAGAAGCAGATACGTCTGTGTTTACAAAGGTATAAAACGTTTGATACATGGCATGTTTAGGAAATAACTAAATACGTTATACATGGGGTGATTTTTCAAAGGTTTGTGTTAAAACGTCCGAAGTAACCTGAATGAACTATAACAGCGTATGTGGGGGTTCCTGTGGTGTGGGCGTACCCATTCTGTGATTCGTTGCGTGAGGCTCTGGGAACGGCCTTTGTGTCTTATTGGATACTGCATACTGTGAAATGTTCCCTATCGTCTGGGCTGCCGGCAGGCGGGTATGTTACCAGCGCTGATTGGCGAACGGCGTTCTAACATATATCTGGTCAATGACTCTTTTTTTTTTGCCACGAAGACAAATTGACTGTAAACTCGAATTATAGGCTGTTTACGTTAAAATGAACACTTTTGAAAGCACTCTCATTTGGAATAATAGCAAAAAAAGATATATTCAATTTTAGCCTTAGACGTTAACTCCAGAGTTCGGTGGAATATACATACTGTGTTTATTACTCACGTGACAATATTTAAAAAAAGTTTTTTAAAGATAAAAAATGGCTAAAATGAATAAGTAACTAGGAGCTCAAAAATGCTCATTTTACCTTGAACAGCCTATACTTCGGATGCGAAATTAAAACATCCATTGGAAGTGAGCCTGCCCGATTGACGCGTCCTCTCACCGCCATGATGCTTCGCGAACAACTGACTGCCTCCTCTCGGTGGCCCAGGGTTTCCAAATCTGTGATCCAGCGCTGGATGCAGTTCTTCCAACTGCAAAACCCCCGAGAGGTGGCAGCGCGGTAAATTCAAAACATCGAATGTGTCCAGCACGTGGGAGGAAATCTGTAGACACATCAAATTTGTCCAGCACTCTCGCAGACAGTCACCAACAAGTGAAAATGGAGTATTCACGTATTTACAGGTCCAAACAGATGCCATTTTGCTGGCGTGTGCGGTTGTAGTTCTCGGTATAAGTGACTGATTAATCTCTGAATTCTAAAATATCCTGTGTCTCAGCGATGACCCACGTGCGAAACTATAGTTCTTCTACCTCTGGACCAGTCTAAGGTCCTATCGGGAAAGGGGGCCGTGAGTTCTGAGGCAGTGAATACCGATGGTGATTTCCAGAACCGCCTAACGCATGACCCACACTTCCAGCACCGATCTGGTAATCAGACTGGTTCGGGGTTCACTGCAATCACGAGGTCGAATCGCTTTTGACCCTTATCTGCGCGGCGCACCGCCCGGTACCTATACCACAGTAATTTGAACTGGTTCCTCCTCTCTCGAGCTCTCTCTTCCTTCGACCCGTCATTTCGTCAGTACCCGCACAAGTAAGCTGTTCGCCGTCCGCTGAACTTACGACCTACTCGCGATGATTTCCTTCGCCATGGCGCCAGTGTGTGATCCACTTTGCGACGGCTCATGTGTCGAACTGTTCCAGACGCACGTTGGTAACAACTACTAAGAAATAGTCCTCGTGCAAAATAATGTTAAACTGAGTACCCACAAATACAATACGTTGTTCCTTTGGTGTAATTTTTCAGACTTAAGTGAGCTTTGTTTGCATGAAGCGGACGAATAGCAGGGCTTCAAAACAATTGGAAGTAGTCGTTAACTGACCACAGCTTCATTATGTATTTATTGCCGAAAATTTAACTCTGACAGGTGATAAGGTATAGCTCAGTGAATTGTTTGATATTAATAGTGATATAAATATATAAATATGCCTAACATCTTACCAATGCCAACCCAGCCGAATAAATCTGACCTGGAAACAATATACATGCAGAGATAAAAAGGAAATGCAATTACCTGACACGTTTAATTGTTATTATAAGCTAGCCAGTATAATGATAGATTTCCAAGAAGTAAATAACAAAGAAACCATAATTTTAAGCATGAAGATAATCATGATGCAGATAAGTGCGCTGCTGCAGTTTATGATCAAGATTTTTAGAAATAATGCTCTTCAGTTACAAGTGTTTCGAACATTTACAGTGATTATGAATCCATTATACACTGCCGAATTTTCATATCATACAAATAACTTCAATGAATTCATGAGTGGAGAAATGACCAACTTTTAGATTTTAACCGGAATAAAATGCGTTGCAAATTATGTCTCTTACATGGTGTGGTGCACTTCCAGCCGAGGCTGCATGTAGTGTGAGGCTGCCGCACGATAGTTTAGGTCTTCTGGCCTGCAGGATGCGGTGCCGGCTAATCAGCCTCTCACACAGTAAACTTTATCTTCTAGAAAAAAAAGAAAAGCAGTCAGTCAGATGGAGCTGTGCTTACAAAATACACCGCTGGACGTGAAACTTAATTAAACCAACACAGGCTGATAAATGATAGTGCAAATGAGTAGTGATTAGTCTTCCATGCATACAGGGCGCGTTTTTAGCATCCGCAAAGCACGCGTCCGATACGGAGTCTAGCCTCCTCTTGCTGCTACAAAGGCAGCGATACGACGAAGCATTCCACCATACACGTGGCGGATAGTGTCCTGAGTCACATACCATCATGCTTCCCGCACATAGATCAGCCGGTGTTTAGGCAGGTTGTTGATGGTGCATCGCCCCATCATGTCTTACACTTGTACGATAGGAGACAAGTCTGGAAACCTGGCCGGCCAAGGAATGGCATCCACATGTTGTAGAGCCTGCTCGGTGATACGAACATTAACCTCATTGACACATAGTTGTACTGTCTCTATGTATTCAACAACCACGAGACCTGGCCATAGCTGATGGCACCGTAGACTAAAGATGAGGTAGACCGCTTATTCGTCTTTTGTGCAAGTATCCAACATTGACCTACCCCAATCCTACACAACTGTCAAAGTCACATGGTCAACAGTGATTAACGTATTTGTTTGTATCTTATTTTTTTAAAATTACAAGCACTATTATATTAATAAAATACTTTTACCAGTTTTAATTTAATCAAACCGCGGTACAAATCGGTTAGGGGAAGTATACATTCATCTCAAAGAATTTGTTCACAAATCAGTTGTCTAACATAAAATCCAAACCACGCCATTTTCACTGGACGTGTTGGCAGAAAAGAAGTTCAATGTTGGGGACTAAGATTGGTTGTGCGCAGCCAGCGAGATCGGTCTACCTCATCTTTAGTCTACGTATGGCACCCCATACCATAACATATGATGTTCGAGACGTACGAAGTTCTGTTGCCCAGTGCAGCGTCAGGCCCTGCTGCGGCCATCATCTCACTGAAGAACACAATGCGTCGCCATTCCTCTGTGCAATGATGACGTTACTGGTGCCATTTAAACTGTGCCGCACAGTGGACGTCTTGACTGTAAGCCTACTTCACTCAGACGGTGAGCAATGGCCAGGGGTAGTGATATTTCCGAAAAGATTTAGAAACAAGATACTGTCGAAAGCACTGCAAGGTCGTACAGCTAACCGCCGAGGTGTACATATGGCATTGAAGTCTACTGTGTGATCCGATTTTTTCACAAAAAATCAGTGGCCCTACCAATGTTTCTTACTGAGACCGGAAAATGCAATGCAGACCACACAGACTTCGGTATCTCTCTGAATGTGGCGACACGCTGTGCTACTGCACGTCGCCGGCAGATACGACCATCTTCTCTATCTGTAGTGCATCTGGCAGGACCAGTATAGGCTATTCACGGTAAAGTGAGAACTTTCTAAAGGCCTCTAATTTGGATTACTATTCAAAAAGTGTATTTTATTTTAGCCTAGACGTTAACTTCAGAGTGGGGAGTAATATACACACTGTGTTTATTACGTACACGGCAAGGTTTATTTATAAAAGGATGTTTAAAGGATAAAAACATGGCTGAAAGGAAAAAGTAACTAGCGCTTCAAATGTGCTCACTTTACCGTGAACAACGTATACCTTCTCTACATGACGTATAACGTGTATGTATCCACGTCTGCACACATCGTGTCACAGTGGCGACCGCAAGGCCAAGATGAATGGCTAGACGACGAGCCGACCATCTGGCTTCGTGCAGTCCGACGACACGAACACCTTTCAAAGGGTCTAGGTGGTGACATTCTTCGTGAGCACGCCGCCATGACATACTGATCTGACCCTTAACACGCAGATTTATGCCTTCCCAACATGCTGCGTGGCACATTCATGCTCCAGTACTTTCCACAAGCCCGCCCCGTGCTTGCTCCGTTTGAAAGATACCTCACCCATACATAGATTCAATATATATGATTCCAGAAAATAACTACTCTCTGAGTTGAAGTGCTTAGTACTTGGCGCGTGTGCCACTGGTTATTTTGGCGGTATTCACATGCCCAAGTCAAAGCCCGCAGAACGCTTTTGTTATGTCCTAACCAGTATTACAACTAGCACGGTAACATTTTTCCTGCAACTACAAACACATAATTGCCTTATTGATACCCACAAAAGTTATTTCTCGGTTGTCATCGAACATTGCTGTAATAAAATAAATTTTTGGGGCCACAAAATCTTTTGGTATGTCCATATTGACAAAAGAATTTTGTGATCGGCAATAACAATTTTTTAGTCAATTTAAACTGTTTTCTCAGTGTGCTCAATAATATAAGGGGACCTCTAGAAGGGCTAATATTATCAGCCCTAATTCCCCTTACTTTTCACGAAACATGTCCCATTAAATACAATTACATTCGCCTTGAATTCCTGCACTTTGAAGCTTTGGATATTTGGCCCCAATTCCATAAAGATGTAAGATAGTTCAATACCCCACACACCAGACTTAATAATAATTTTTCATGTCAATAGACAGTCGACCTGGAACAAGAGGCATACGATATGGAAAACGCATGACACACGTTCCTTATTAAATCGTAATTTTGCCACGAATAGGTAAGTGTTCTTGTCCTGCAGATTATAAACACGATGCACGTAAATATCACAGAGAGCGCGACTTCAGGTTCGCCATAAAAATTATTCGGGAACATGTATAAGATTTACAGTATAATGATATTCCTAAAATCGATAAACGCCCTAGAAGTTGGAGATGAAATACTATATTTCGTTGCAACCAAGGAAGTTATATGCAGTGTATATAACCTCCATTGCAACTTCTGCAAAATATTGCAAGACAGAGCCCTTAGAGTCCGCTAGTGCGCATATGGATGAATATTTGCCTCCCACATCACAATCTTTTGGTGTTATCAAGATAATTTTGGAACTTGGGTTAACAGACACACTTTGTGTAGTATCTTTATTTCACTTATTATAAGTATACATTTCGCTACATCACTTGCTTGCTGTGTAATATACTACATTACCGTTCCGCGCATAGCTGCCAACCGTACTAATCAGCTATTCCTTTCATATACTACAATCCTTCCCTTTATAAATCTAGTATTTTTGTCTGTTGATAATGCTGTCTGTTGGAAAACATTCGAAAGAAATCAGGCGAAGGAGCTCTCCCTTCTTCATCTGCGGTGTGTTTTTCTTTTGCCTAGACTAGGCTATCACCCTGAACCTCCCTGACTTGAGACTGTGTTTCATTTGGCACACTTGAGTGTTGAGCTAGCAGCGGTGCCATAAATACAGTTTTATCTCTCATTTGTCTCAACATCTTCTCAACGTCCTACTTCCTCACAATGATGCTCTCGCTCTTGTATCTGCATTTTCACATCGCCTCTCCCTAACTGATCTATGTGCCGTCGCGTCACCTCTCCAGACCATCGCAAGTTTCAGCAACAGGGACCTGCTTGTTCCCTGATGCTAGCTGGAATCCACTTATTTTTGTTCAGTCTGTAATCCCTAGCCATGACACTGCTGCTCAACATGCTTTCAGATAATTATTCAGAAATATCGGTAAAACTACGGACACCTCGTTGTTTTAAATAACGGGCATTCCGTACATTTCACAAATATTCCATGGATTCCCGAAACTTCTCCGTACACTAATTTTTTGTATAATCTATTTCCAGTTTATAAAGAAAGATTACGAGAAAAAATGTTCAGTTTTCGTTATGAGATTATTTACTAGTGCAAAAAATTTAAAAATTCAAAATTTTGGTCTTGGAGCGGGATTTGAGTAATCGTCAAAAACTTCACATATCGCGCTACTGACGAATTTGCTGTCACTACTCTGCGTAAAACAAGGGTAAGTTCAGGTTTTTACAGTGATAACTCAAAACACTTAGCGTGTCATTCTTTTACAGTTCTGTAAGTTTATTCCTCTTTAATTAATATATACGAGTCCATATATTTTGTTTCTCAAGATAGTTTCAGGGTAAGATCGCCAGTGACATTCTATTTGTCGTTGGTTGTCTGGCAAAGCATGTGCATAAAATATAAAACAGTGCAATTTGCAACCAAGTTGAGGAGAGAAACTGGGTCATCCCTGCGGCAGAAATCAACAAACGCACGGCGTTGATTCGAGTAAACGCAAGACCGTGAAGTCTAAAGCTGAAGTTACAATACTGCGACAAACACAATACCACGATTTATAAGTAGCAGCCAATGGAAAGCAAGGTCTTTGTGACGCAAGTCCGACAAAATAATGCAAATACAGCATTACAAAACAAAATCTCGTGTACGTTTTCCTACTGTGGTATATAATAAAATACTTGGGGTCAAATCACATTTCAGTTTGTTTTTAAATATGTTTGTTCTTCTATAAGAATAGCTCGATCACCCTTGCTTTACGCCATCTGTACGAGTCTAAATTTCTACCAATATAAATATTCAAGATATAAATTTTTTTTCGGTGAACTTACTTTAACCGAATACGATTGGTTTAAAACAGTTAAATATTCCCCGAAATAGGGCGTGAAAAAAAAAAAAAAAAAAAAAAAAAAAAAAAAAAAAAAAAAAAAACTGTTTTGAAAACTGATCTAGCCAACAAAATAGGTCTACTAGTTCTTATAACGCCAAAAATTAATTTATTGCCCCTATAAAATACTTTTTTAAGAAACCACCCATCATTACCAACTTTATTTGGAGCATGTCACATAGTGTGCCCGTTAACATATATGCAGGTAGGGGCAGTGACTTTTTTCTAAGGTTGGTTTCAAAAGTGCTCACCTTATTGTGAACAGCATTTGTTGTTCTTGGAAATTAGGATAGCAAAGGCTGTTCAAGGTAAAGTGAGCACTTTAGGAATGAACCTTAGGAAAAAGTCACTGCCTCTGCATGCATATATTTTAATGGGCGCACTGAGTAACATTCGCCTAGTAAAGTTGGTAACGATAGATATAAAATATTTCCATATCTTAACATGGAATAAAAAGTATTAGGTAACCATTTGTGATCACTTAAAGTTATTTCTTTCGCTTTCTGGTTTTTAATGCATCGAAGTGTAAAAATGAGCAGCTTTATAAAGAATTTCCTTTCTTAATAATTTCACAGTTTCATATAACTGACACATGAATAAAGTGATGAGACCTATAGCAATGTTACTTTTATATAAGACAGAAGAATAGACAAAGTGTATACAAGTATGAGAAAGGAACCTGTAATCTTATTTTTTGTATGTGTTTACTGTACTCCTAGGTTGGCGGCAATGAAAACGAATAACACATTCTATGTTACTGTCTTCAACGATATTATGGTGTTAATAACAACTTGTTATTGTAAATGGAAAGTGAAATGAAATACACTATATTTTGATGGGCATAGTTCTTATCGGAAACTGTCGGCTGCGGTTTTGATGAGAGTGTTAAAGTTCTGAATAAGACTAAGCAAGTAACAATAGGCTAAAATTGTCGCAAATAAATCAGTTGTCATTTTAACCAAGGGATTTATTATGGCTCGGCGGACGAAGGGATACTAAGCGAAAATATTATTATAAATAAATAATTTTTTTTCGCTCAATTTCAAGTGACTATTTAATATTAAATTGATTTCAATACGTTCTTTTTAATGACATTTTTAGGCCGTTAGTTTAAACAAACATGCATGTTGAGGCTATGTATTGTATTTCTTTGATCTAAAATACAAGTCCGCATCAGATTGCCTGAAGTTTTGAAGGCTGTCTTTATTGAACTCAGTTTTTAATGAATGCTGTATTTTCTGGTAATAGTTTTCCCTTTACTCTTAAGTCACTAATTTGCCCAGTTCAATTGTCTATCTTATCGTTTATTTTTTAAGTTAGTGTCGTATTTCATTTATATACTGTAGACACCTAATAAAATATGTTTAAAATGTTCACAAAACTGAATACTTAAATTTAAGTAATAAAAAAATATTTCCAAATATTGGGAATTGGAAATTATGATTGTGCACATCAAAACTATCAAAACTCGTATCGGCATCGCTGTAATCGACGGCTTCGGCAGCTGAGAATCGGTTCGTTGTTATCGGCAAAATGTGGCATCGGCCCATCCCTAACCATACAAAACAGTGGCAAAAGTACTATATAAAAGTCTGGTGTGCTTACTAATTATTAGAAGCGCATCAAGTTTAGTAAATTTGGTGTTCGGGTACAGACCTTCTTAGGCTTAGGCACACACTCATATATACACATGCACATACACTCAATCTCAGCGAATTTGACCGTGGCCAGATCGTTGGGTCCAATAGTATTGGCATTCCATTTCCTACATCGTGCAGGCACAGGTATTCACACGTGCCACCATGTCAAGCATGCACCGTGAGTTAATTGGTTTGTATAAAGCCACCACCGCTAGAGACAACTGCCGTGGGGTATAACGTATCCATGCCAGGGGTCACTGTCAGTCAGCTCGGTTGGAATAGGCTATTCACGGTAAACCGAGCACTTTTGACAGCCCTGTTTAAGATCTACTTGTATGCGCACTGTGTATTCTTTCACCTTACGTAAAATTAACATTGCCATGGGCCTCATCAATTTATTCATGCGTCGGTAGAGTGAAAATGTGAAGTTATTAGAAAAATACGTATTTTACAAATATGCTCGTTCTATACTTCAATGCATTAGAAAAAAAAAAAAACAAAAAGCTAAATAAATAATTTACACTAACTTAATGGGCGCGTGTCACTCAATACGAATGATAAAATATATGCAGGTAGGAGGTTGATATCAAACGTGCTCATTTATCGTGAATAGCTTTAACAGCGGATGGACAGGCCCAAGTGCAGCAGACCACTGGCCAATTCAGTGCAGGACCACAACCACCTGTGAGCAGCCATACCATTTACAACCATCTTCTCGTCAAGGGGTGCCACCCTACTAGGGAGCCTCTCCTCCCCGCATGTCACAAGTCTCAACGATTAGAGTGGGTGCTGGAACACCGCCACTGAATCTCAGAAGCATGGGAACGGTCGCTGGATGGGTAAGTCGAAATACACACTTCGGTATTACACGCCGATGACAGGGTAAGAGGTTGTCACTATACACATGAAGCGATGGATTCCTCGAGTCAGCAGGGTCTAGCTCAGGCCGGTGTGGTATCCTCGTATGGGGACTGTTTACCTAGGATGAAATGGGTCTCCTGGTACATATACCATCGTTCCGCACCGCAGAATAATACAGCGATCGTGTGCACTAATCTCTGTGCCTATAGCACCCGGCAGGAGATCTGTACCCACAGCAAGACATCGCACCAGCCTATCGAATTGTGACCGAGTAGTTTGGATGAAGACTCCATGGACTTGAGGTTGCTTGCCTTGTCCCTGAGGTCAATCCTAACGAATATATCTGGGATGCTGTCAGGAGGATATCGCCCGATATCCGTGTATTGTGGGGAGGTTGTGTAGCAGTCATCGGTCAGTATGCCACACTACTGCTTATGGTTCTTTGCAAAGTCCATAGAACGCCGCATTACCGCCGTCATCAGGCCGAAAAGGTGCCCTACATGCTAATAGGCAGGTATCTCTCATTCAACTGCTCATGAGAGAGTGTGTGTGTTTTGTGTCTATATGTACAGAATGTTTCAAAAGTGGTCAAAGTTGTAGGAATGAGACGTACAAATTAAGAGAAGCAAAAAAGATCCAGTAAAATGGGTCCTGAAATTAACCGTTTACTAGGTAATGTCTGTTGTGTCTGGTTGGGGCCCGCTGAATACGAATTACGAATACCAAGAAAAACAGTGACACTTTGATTTAATATATCAATCACGAGACAGTACAAGTCATAATTGTGGCTTCAGGACTACAGAAATGTAATTGAACATACGCAAAAGCAACGGTATGTGTTGAACAACAGTGACACCTATGAAGACATAAGATTGAAAATACAGTATGAACATATCAGACGACGTTTACAGAAGGTGTTCAAATTTATAATCATGCACTGGAATGCATCTGCATAGTCGTCTTCGCAAAGACTTGCGAATGCGCTCGAGCGATCCGCGGTCATTCTTCATTTGCTGGAAAGCCTGTACAATCCGTTACTGAAATTCTTCAGATGTGGCAATGTCGACTGTATTGTAAACTAATATGTTGACATAACCCTATACTCCGGTGATCAAGGACGCCCAACGGTTAATTTCCGGACCCATGTGTACTGCACCTGTTATCTTCTCTTCATTTCTTCGTTTCATCCCCACGTTTATGACTATCACTTCTGAAACAACCTGTATGTGTGCCCCGGCCACATAGGATTACTGGTTTTTAGGCCTCTGAGAGTACACACATGTAAGTAAAAAGGATTGAAGAAGGAAGACATTTCCTTTTTTCGCTCTCGCTGGAAAAAACACAGTTTTGTAAACCTTTGCATGCATGCCAATTTTCGTACCTTAATAGAAAGTAGTTTCCAATTTATCGTTGCATAACACAGTTCCAATCGCAATTTTTACTGGCCCCTACCAACCTCAGAAATAAATTTTTAGGCCCTATGTCGTGTGTGTGTCTATATATATATATATATATATATATATATATATATATATATATATATATATATATATATATATATATATATATATATATATATATATATATATATATATATATATATATGTGTGTGTGTGTGTGTGTGTGTGCGCGCGCGCGCGCGCGTGTGTGTTTGCCTATTTATTTATTTGTCCGAAGAATTCCGCTCATACCCGATTACCATACATTAGCAGCTCATCGTGTATATCGAAATTCCTACTAAAGTAGTCATAAATATAATGATAATAAACCAACTTGTTAAAAATCACTATGTGAGTCCTTGCAAAACTACGTGAGGGTGTATGCCACAATCTGATTTTAGAGGCAAAAAAATTAACTTTCGGAAGAATTAACAAAAAAAGCTATTGCAATCACTTTTTATCTATTTCCGAACGAAAGCGAGGCTTATAAGATCACTTTTCTGTCTGTGTCTGCCTGTGCGTATATGTGTGTGTCTCCCCTTTTCAATTTTTGATAGCTTCAACTGAATTTAACCAAAATTCGTACACTATAACACTTAGTAAGGGCACCTAACTTTTATAATTTTCGACGGCGCTAGGCACTTACTTTCAAAATGGCGGCCATGCTAAATTTGGGGGGAAATATCATATCTCGGGAACCATTCGAACGATTTAAACCGAATTTTGTATGCTGGCAGAGCACTAAGTAAGCATTAAATTTTGAGGCACATAATGTTGTTAGTCAGCCATTTTTAAAATAGCTCCAAATGAAGAAATAAATATATTACACTATATCTCGGGAACTATTAAACCAATTCTCACCCAATTTGGCAGGTAAATAATAATAAGATAGGCCAAATAAACTTAAGTGATTGAACTTGATTATGCACTTATTTTCAAAATGGTGGCAATATAAATATTTTAGATTTATTTGGTATATCTACCATACCATGTGACCAATTTCGACCAATTGTGCATACTGAAAGTATATATCACAAGCATCGTATATACCAACACATAGCCATTTTTTCAGACCATTTTGGGAGATAGCAACATACGAATAATTCAAATTATTATATAATATCTAAGTAAAAGTTAACCGATTCCTACCAAATTTGGAAACAAGTAGTAGTGGTGGTGCAGATGATGCTAAGTGATATGTTTTAAGCAATTCAGACACGTATTAAAAAGGTGGCCATATAGTTATTTTAGCTTAGAATGCTATACCGTCGAAACTATTTAATCAATTCCAACATAACTTTGTATGCTGGCAGTAGATATTACAACTATCAACTGTATTTACACAGAGTATCGTTTTCCCACCATTTTGCACGATAGCTCTATGCGAATAAATAAAGTTTTTGTGTCATATCTTGGGAAAAGAATTGACAGATTCCTACCAAATTTGGCAAACAAATAGTATCGCGGCAGGTGGTTTAAACTGGTGGCTATACAAATATTTTAGCCAAGTATATTTGATTAACGATACGAGTTCCAACTTAATTTTGTATGCTGGCAGTACCTGTTACAAATGTCAATTTTGCCTGTGCAGAGCCTCATTTCTGTGTCATTTTGTAAGATAGCTCCACAAATAACAATAAAATTTTTATCTCATATCTCGGGAAACAATCAACCCATTCGTACAACATTTGGCGGAGATGTACTGTGGGAGACCTTATTAATCTAATATGTGTATTTTTTTAAGTATCACACACTTATTTTCAGAATGGCTGTTGTAAAATCATTTTAGTTTTGTGTGTTATAAGTACGAAGTTACGTAATATATTTTAACTTAACTTTGTATTTTTAGTAGTGTACAACCATCGAATGTTTTACTACATTATTTTTTTGTCCTCCATTTATGAAGATCGCCATATGAAAACTATGGAGGTTTTATGCCGTATCTCGACGACCAATCAGCCGATTCATATCAAATGTTACACTAGAACATTAAAAATTATTTGTACGAAATTGTGCAAACCATAAATGCTACAGAAGGCCATGTAAACTTTCATGCATTAAGTGGATCAGACAATAATGTTCCAAATGGCGGCTTCATAAATAATTTAGGGAAATTTTGCACATGTATTTAACAATTTAACCAAGTTCAACTAACATTAGTAAGCACACAGCATACATTATAAGCATCGTATTTAGGGCTTCTTTTTTGGCGATTGTGTACGACAGCATCAAATAAGAAAATAAGTTTTTTATGCCATACCTCAGGGACCGAACAACCGATTTCCGTCGAATTCTTCACACAAGTAGCGCTACTTTAGGTCATGTAAACTTACATGTTTTAATTGGTTCAGTCACTTATTTTCAAAATGACAGCCATGTACATATTTAAGGTTAGTAAAACCGATTATTCGAAACATTAGACTTATTAAATTGGAAGTTGGTGCTCAGAATCCGACCTCCGTAATGCAGTGGCTTGCACGCTATCTTATATTTCAAGGTTTTCTGGATTCAAGTCCCAGTTAAGACACGTGTGTATTTGTAACTATTTCACTACTGTTGTATAAGTTTGTGGTTTCATTTCTAAAGTATTGCTTTCAAAGAGAAGTCAAGTGCTACCTACCAACTCAGCTCTTAAAAACTTATTTAAAAATTAATTGCACCCATGTTGAGGGGAAGTAGGCACATTAGTTACATCAGTAACTTCTTATTTTTTAAAACGATCACCTTACTAAAAATTTGTGACAAAACTGTAAAAATAAGAAGATTCGTTTCTTCCGTATTATGTATTACCTTGTCCGTTTGTCCGTATCTTAGAAAATAGGCAATGCACACGTTTTCTTCTGATTTCTGTTTGGAAACCAAACCGTTATGGTACTAAGATCGTGCTTACAGAATATTTAGGAAATAAGTTCCAAAAATGTTACGATGAAATAAAACTATTACGATTCAAACTCCCGCCGAAATACGTCGTAATGTCATGAGTCGTAAACAAGATCGTCGTCTTTTGTTAGCCATGAAGCACGGTTATCTACGGAGAGGTTTTCTAACGTCGTGTGAACCGAAAGAAACAAACTACGTGTGTTGTGATAATTATACCCAGCCAGCGGAAACGGAGTCACTGATAACGGCGAAAGCCTGCGGATTTCTTCACTGACCCACTTGCACAGGTTTACCAGCAGTCTTTTATGCCGACTTGCGGTGGATTCGACTGCTCCAAGTCGCAAAGTCGCTAGTGCTAGAACATTTTTTGCAAGCTCCGATTATTAAGCGCATACGACTTTCTTATTTGAGTACATTGGCATGTGAAACGTTCATGAAAAAGTCATTAGTGTACATCAAGCAATGGAGAGGAGTGAAGTGGGGAGATTTGGGCGGTTCTTAACATCGCGGTCTTGAGAGCCGATGAGGGTGAAGCGATGTGAATATGGAGCAGCGCCAGAATGCAAGCAGCAAGGGTGGGGAAACGGGAAACCCCCGAGAAAACCCGTCACCAGCGGCATCGTTTAGCACAATTTTCACATGCAAAAATCAGGGAGAGACCCCACTGGGAATCGAACCCGGTTTTTTCTAGGTAGAAGGCGAGCAGGCTGACCACTACATTAACGCGGCCCCACAATCAATGGAAATCACGCTGGAATTGTGTGATTATTTTGATTTACGTTTGCTTGAGAGCAGTTGGTGTTGGTTAGTGATTAAATAGCTACCATATACAAATAAATAAGTAATCGTTATTGTCGATTGTCTTTCATTTGCTACAGATTCTATGACCAAAATATATGACATTTCATACATATACACGATGTTTTCTAAAAGTTGTCATTGCTGTGTCGAAATTAATAAAGTTTAATTGGCACTTTGGTTTTAATAAATGCAACATTGTTTGGGGATATAGAGATAAATCGTCACGTAGAATCAAATAAATGTGAACCATAGCCCTTTATTTATCTATTTCTGTCTTGTAACTTAAATCTATTATTATCTTCCCATGGAAATAATTATAAATAATTTGCTCGCAGTTTTGCTTTTCTTGCTTTTGCATTGCGGTAATTGTGTTCTTTTTTTCAGCCAGTTCTTTGCTCAATGAAGTTGTTGCAACATGTGCTTACAGTTCTTATGCAGGCCTGGAAGCTGATTAACAAGGACGAAATAAATAAACATATTAATATTAACAAGTAGTAGGAAATTTTGTAATTTCCCACGCGATTAAACTTTATTACATGCTTTTATTTAACTTCACTTGTTTGTATGTACGGTAGGAGTCTGTGAGGTGGCTGTCCGGTCCCCACCGAAACACTAGCAATCACGATATATTTGGTGGACAAGTTGTCGATTACTGGTGGCGTGTAGAGTTTCAGTGTCGGGGAAGTCCTCATTTACACATGGTTCTGTGGGTAAAAGACCATATAAACTTTGAAACACAAGAAGTAATTAAAATGATCGACCACGTGTGTGTATGTGAAATACCATTTGAAGATTCCGATCTGCGTGAGCTCGTATTGAGATGTCAAATACATCGACATACACACGCGTGTAAGATGAATAATGGATATTCAGCATGCCGGTTTAACTTTCCGCGAAAAGAGTGCACTAAAACTCGCCTGATCGCAAGCAATACCGATGACGGACGAGTCTGTGAATGTATAAAAAGTCCACCTACATTATAAATAAAAATTGAAAATAAACCAACTGAAAAAAAACCTTTTAAAACCAAGCTTTTATTTATAAATTAACTAAAAAGATAGAAATAATTATAGGAGTAGTTACAGAATTTGTAGAACTTGTGAGACTTTGTCGAACAGCCATAATAAACTTTACTACAAATTAATATTTGTGTATAAATTTATATTTAGTATGTAAAACTTTGGCGCGAATAGTTAAGAGCCTTACACAAGATATGTGCTTACTACGCTTACGCAAATGAGGTATACGTTATACATTGAGACAAGCTTTTATATAATAAATATAAATTGATACAAAGTATATTAACTTGTAGTAAAGTTTATTACGGCTGTTCAACCACGTCTTACAAATTCTACAAATTCTGTAACTACTCCTATACTTATTTTTATATTTTTAGTTCATTTATAAATAAAAGCTTTGTTTTAAAAGGTTTCTTACAGATAACATTTTTCCTGTAAAGTAATACCTTATATTAACAAACAATAGCGTGATCTTGATCTCTCGAGAAAATTAGTCAGAAAGCACACATTCGGCCATTATTAAATAAAAATTATTTTACTTATTAGAGGCGTAGTTTTATTTTTAATTCATACATTTGATGGTATATTTTATTTTTAGTAATTTATAAGCCAACTATAAATAAGACGTATTCTGTATACAATCTTTAATCACAATAAACAATTTGAAAATAGAATTAAATTTACTTTCATTTCATGCAAAAGGCTACGTAAATAAGGCAATCTTGCAGGCTCTAAGATGGCACACGTCTACGACTAGATCTGTCGTGTTGTGCCTATCCGAGAGTGTTCCTACTTATGCGGTCTAAACGTGCAAGGAGTCTCTCGCAGGCTTCAAGCTTGCGATTTTCGAAAATCACACAATTAGGGTCACGTGATCGAACAATTAGTATACGGGAGTAGATTTCCTGGAGAACTTTGAATCATAACAAGATTACAGGAGAGCTGGGAGCAAATTTTGTTCTACCTGGCTCACGGAAGAAACTTATTTCTCACTCGAGCAGCTGCCAATAGATACAGGATTGTGAAATCTATCCTGCAAATTACTGAACTTATAATTTTTCCCAGCCCCTGCAGACATTTGAAGGAAGACGTGACAAGTTCACTTCCCATAAAACAAATTAAACGGGACAGGAAATAGCGAACATTAAACAGCGCCTGAAAATTATACAAAATTAACAACTCAGAACAAACCAAGTTTGCGTAAATACCTATGGGTTAATCAAAGACAGTCGTACTAAACCGAGATTTTTAAATCAGTGAGAATTTAAACATTTTCACTGACTATCGATTTTTTAAATGCTTGAGTCAATTTTAACATCTCAGGGTTATTCATATTACGGCTGAAACGATGGAACCTATTATAGTGGGCTCCGTACATTTTAACATACATTCGGCTCTCAAATGGTTGGATGGGCATCGAAATATTTTAACTCGAGCGAGATGCCTCATGACGATATTATATAAAAGTGTGTATTTTTCAAATATTATTTCGTACACAGTCTGTCATAACATAGTCTATGTGGTGCACCGGTTAATAGTCTATGCAAGCTACTATGATATTTATTGCCTGGCGTGATATATTTTGTATCAGGTTTACATTGACTGTCATTCCCTGTCACATGACAAGGGTGTCTAATACAAGCATATCGCAGTTCGACAACTTAGGGCAAACCTTGTGGCTAGAAACGAAAAGAAGAATACATAAATGCTTCATATTTATGGTACGTGATATATCCGTAAATTTGAAGTAAATATAAATACCTCCAATAAACGACAACGTCGAAAAATATTGACCAAGAAAGCGTAAAGGAAAAAAATGAAGTTTTTTCTGTGTCCTCGTGTAAAAAAAGTTTTTATTTGTTAGCACTACGAACAAAATTTTGGTAAATGTATGTTACACATAACGGAAACAGTTTTGACCAGAGAACAGGGAATTTCGCCATTTCAAGTGGTACTATAGAGAAGTAGTCCTTATACAAAATACTGTTACACTTAGTGCGCACGAATGTGGTGCGTTGCCTTTTGGTGTAATTTTCCAGACATAGTTAAGTTTAGTTTGCTCGAGGCGGAGGAATATCCTGGAAGGAGAACTTTAGCAGGGCTTCAGAAGAGGCTGAAGTAACAGTGACTGGATTATAACAGGGCAAAGTGCTTGTCATGAATGCACCAGCCGATGAACATATGACAACGCCTGGTACGCACAAAGCACTGTCAAGATTGGTTTAGCCATCAAGTGAACATACGAATTTCCGGGTTTCTATTTATACCTGCGCGTGATGTCTTGTAAACGCACAACTTAGTGCTATAGCAGTGTTGATGAATACAGTATGACCAATTTGCCGAGTGCAGTCATAAAAATATGGATGACTTGGAAATTTGGCGCACAGATAGGCTAACGCAGTCCTTTCAAACCACATCATAATGCACCTAACCCTTTTGTCGTAGGTCATAAAAAAAACCCTCCGTATAACAGAAATTCTCATTAGTGAGTCTCAGCTACCCATCAATATAAACTTTGCCTGGATTTCTGTAAAGCTAAAAGCGTATTACTAAATTTCGGTATTAATGTCAGCATTTCCCTCACCCCCTCCCGGTAGAATTACAGTTGCTTATCTTGTAAAATAAAGTATAAACTTGATAGATTATGTTTAAAAATATACTTTGCTGGATTTGCAAAACTACCTGTGTACTATTACAGCAACTTTTTCAGCTACAATTTTCAAAATTCTTATTGTGTATTATTTGGAGCCATACTTGAAACTTAAAACACTAGTTACATAATGAAAAAGGCTGATATATTTACACTAGGGTAATACATTTAAGAACATCCTGTAAGATTACACGCATCTACCCCAAAGTTGGTACACAAGAAGAAGGAAATGGTATGTAGCACTGATCAAATCATCAAGTCCGTGGGACAATGCAGCAATTCTGTCGTGTAACCTTTTGTACAAATGCCGAATGTATCTCCTGGGTATAGTATCCCAAGTTTGCTGTCCTTCTTGCGTTGCTGGACGATAGTCGTTGCTAGGGCTGGGCTGAATGCGAGCCGCCGTCCCATAATGTCCCACATATGCTCGATGGGGATTGTGTCTGCAGATCTAGCGGGCAAGGGTAGCATGTGTGCACCGTGTATAGCACATTGCATCGCCCTAGCGAAATAAGGACGCGCATTATCATGCTGGAAGTTTGGTTCCTGCAGTCTGTCGAGATATGGTCAGAGGACAGGAATGACTACGTCACGGATGTAAGACGTACTCGTCATGCTTCCCTGAATGAATACCAGAGGCGATCGGGATTTGTAGCTTATACCCCTCCCCCCTAAATGCTATAATCTCAGGTGTGGGTCTGGAATGGCGAGTACGAATACGCGATGGATTGTTCCACTGACATGCCCGTCTACGAACGTGAACACGGCCGTAACTTTGCTCAAGGCAGGAACGACTTTCATCACTTAACACCTGTATTTGCCTCTCCAACACGCTCTCTCCTGGCACCACCAGTGACGTTCACAACGATGAGCATGTGTCGGGGGCAAACGTACCAGAGGAACACAAGAGCGTAAACCTACCTCCAACACTCGATTGTTTATCGTTCGTGTACACACACTTGGGGAGGAGGTAGCAGTGACTCTGATTGCACTTGCGGTTGCTGCTCTGTCAGCCAGGGCGGTCAAACGACGCTTTTGTCCAGATGCTCAGCAATGCAACGAGGTGGCATTGGTGGGACTAGGTGGCTGTGAGAACTCTTTGTCACCCATCTTCTCCACCATCAATGGACTAGTGATACGTCGTGCCCCAAGTGAGTGGAAATTCTATGGGACATCCAGCCACAGCCTCGGAGTCCCACTATACGGCCACGCTCAAAATCACGTCACTGATTAATTGATGCCCACCGTCGTCTTCCAAGCATTACAGAGACACTGTGTGATATACACACGTTGAAGTCGCACAGCTAAGTTCACTCGTATTGTCAGATGACCTGCGATACGACACAATGGCTGCAGGCCGGTACAGGAGAGTGGTGCTCTTCCAATTACGACGTGTCCTATACACACGAAGATTGAGAGAAGATATTTGGACGGCTCTTAACAGCGAGATCTTGAGAGCCGATGAGGGTGATAGAGATGAGAATGGAGCAGCGCCATAATGAAGGGGTGGCGGAAACGGAAGATCCTTGAGAAAACCCGCCGAACAACGGCATCGCCTGGCACGATTCCCACATGCGAAAATCCAGAGTGACCCAGTCGGGGATATAGACTGTTCGCAGAAAAGTGAGCTCTTCTTAATGCTCTCCAAAAAGGCATTAACCCCTAATAAATATATTTTATCGCACTCTCAAACATTAGCTCCTCAGAGTGATGCAATTTATACACTGTTTTTTTTTTTTTAATATTGCAGTATTTTCATTAAACAGTGGCGGAAAGGAAAAATAATGCAGGGCCTTAAAAAGTGCTCACTTTACCGTGAATAGCTTATCCACACGAAACGTTTGTGTTGTAAAACCCGTCCAGATTGGACGAATTTTACAAGGTGCTACTCAATACATTTCCTCTATTGTATCATCTGCACAAACATTTAAAGCTAAAAGTCCCAAGTTGCTGTAGTGAACGAGTAGAGTCACTGTAGTAGCACGCCTGTTTTGAAGCACAGACAAACATCTCGAGTTCGAGTACCACAAGGATCCCAAACACATATTTCACAAAATATTACAAAATAAACGGAACATAAAAAATACAGGGGAAAAAAATCAATTTACTCAAAGTGAATGTTTGGTTCTTTGATGATGCTACAAACTTTCCACCGAGCCAAATATGATCGAGAGATAGAGAGAGAAAGAGACACACGAATACTTGGAAAAAAACAATACTTTCGGTTGTCGAATGTAATTTCATCGCAAGAAATTTTTTCAGTACGTCATACCTTATTAATCAATAACTCAACCAGCGTCTGCGAAAAAAAGAAAACTTATGTAATGCCGTAGTATCATGAAGACAGGCTTAAATTGCACTAGTACGAGTTTATTTTCCCCAATATTTTCTTAAAATCATAATGATGTGTATTAACGTAATTTTAAAACTTTCGTAAGAATTACGAATGGTTCATATTTTTGGCCTACCATCTACTCGCACACCAACTCTGTCTAGCGCTACAAAAAAAAATAATTTTGTTGTTACCAAAATAATTTGTTGGAAGCCACGAAATTCTTATGTCTGTACAGACATTACAAAATATTTTGACACCAATGATATCATTTTGGCGTTTCACTGTTTAGTGATAACCACAAGATGGCTTTTGTGGGGGAACCAACAGATTTAGTGTGCTGTAAGGCAATAATGTGTTCGTTGATCCCTGCAAAAATGCTACGACGCTAGCAGCAATAGTGCTTAGTGGACTCACAAAGGTGTTTTGTGGGTTGCGGGCTTTGGTAGGTAGCTACGGTTCAACGACTCGTTGATAAAAGTACCGTGGAAGGAATCAGCTGAACCCTTTATTGAGGAACCATCCCAGCATCGCTTGGAGTGTTTTCGGAAAACCACTAAAAGCCGATATCTGGATGGTCGGATAAGGACTCGAAACCGGGTTCTCTCGGATGTAAGTCCAGTTTGTTACTACTGCGCCATATCGCTCTTTGACTTAAGCACGAGTATACCACAAATCCAAAACGTGGCGCGCGCGCACACACACACACACACCAAGGCCTGAACGCTTCCCTTCGCGTAAATTGTAATTTCGGGAATCATTAAGTGTAACATTTAATTTCTTGGAATAAAGGGATCATATAATCCAACGCCACCTTGTTAAAAATATCCCTTCCTAATTCGTTCATAACTTGATGCAAGGAGACGAACACTGACAGATATGGCTCCCCAAAATCAGTTCACGATAAAGTGAACACTTTTGAAATCAACTTTCGAAAAACGTCACTACCCCTGCCTGCATATATTTTAACGGGCGCACGGAGTGACGCACGCCCGGAAAAGTTGGTAAAGATGGATGGAAAGTAGTCCCATATCTTAACGTCGAATAAAAAGTTTTTAGGTAACTATTTGGGATAATTTAAATTATATCTTACGCTTTCAATGTTTTTTAACGCCTCAGTGTGTAAAAATTAGCAGGTTTATAACATGTTTACTTTTCTAATAATTTCACAGTTTCACTTGACCGACGCATGAATAAAGTGATGAGGCCCATGGTCATGATAATTTTACATAAGGCGGAAGAATATACTACGTGCATACAAGTAAATCTTAAGCAGGGCTTTCAAAAGTGCTCATTTTTACTGTCAACAGCCAATAGTTGCCTTATGGCTCTCATTGTAATCGGTCGTTTATATTATAATTTAAAAATCTACGGAATATTTCAACGTAAATCATTTTTCAGGACGGAAGTGAAAGTCGATATATTGTTGCCAATTCATAATTTTGGTTACTGAAACGTAAATGAGTTCGTCGAAAAGTGACAAATTCAGAAAAAAGCACAGGAAGTTGCCCTCTGTTTACGATGTATACTTTTCTGTAAAACAGTGCATATTTTAAACTGTAGCGACAATGCTGTATCTTTTCAGAACAGATTGCTGTAACATTAAAACCTGGTAAACCTCGTAGTCACAGCTGAAAAAGTCCGAGGAAACAAAACCATTTAACCGCCGCGAAATATTTTGTGGTTTACGACAAGTCTGCTCTTGCTGTCAGCGAAATATTCATTTTCAAAGGGAAAATAATTTGTTATTCGTACAAATTTACCCAGGAATATCTCTTGAACAAACAAATATATTCTCGGGTACTGACTTTAGTAGTTGTCAAGGCTACGTGTTATTTTGCACCACGCTGTTTTTTTACTAGCAACAAAATGTTATTTTAGAACGCGTCCACCAAACAGGTTTCGTAACTACATACTAAAATTCAATGCAGAATACAGGTTATAGTGGAGTTACAGGAATTTTCCTTGTCGTCTCTCGTACCAGGCCTTGTAGAAGTCAGTGCCGGCCGGGTCTAAACGGGGGCCGACGGCCCGCAAGGACGCATGTGCGTGCTGTTTTGCTTCAGTATCGCTGATAATTTTAGCCTCGCGCGGGGAGCCGACGTGCCTGACAAACGACCGGAGGAGAGGGAGCCAGCCGGGACGGCATCCCTCAACTGCTGCAGTAGTATCGGCTGTATCAGTGTTACTCGTGCCCAGGAATCGCTCGTAAACAGATCATTGTAATCTCGCTAAGTGGCCTATATTAGCGATACTGCAGTCCCTTTTAGTTCAGTTCTCTTGTTTCGCCAAAACTCCGAGGAAGAGATGTGGGGCAGAAAGCGTATGTAGCTGCACAAAAGTAATTTCTGATCGGTATTTCAGCAACTATAGAGCTTTCAAAATAAAGTAGTTTAAATAAAGTTAGTGCTGTAATTTAAAATTTTTAGCACGCTTCCTCCAACCACATTCGAATAAAGCTGTAACATATTAAAGTTACACAATACTGTTATTAAAAAAAATACTGATCTGTTGGGTTATTTCACTGTTTTAATCACGTGATTTTGACAGATCTACTGGAGATATGAGAGCTAAAGTCAGGAACACCCGCAGAATGCGAAATTCGGTCTGCCTTAACATCAGCCTATGCTACTGACTGGTGACTTAGTAAAATGTAAGAACGACCAGTGAATAGGAGAAGTAGAAATCACCGTGACTAAGTAAGCATCAATGACCAGCCCGTGCAACTGGGTCACTGAAGTAATCCGCAGGCTTTCACTGTCTCTCCAGTGGATCTGTTTTCACCGGTCGGGTTGCACGTTGAGCCTTCACGGGGTTTCAACTTCTAGTCCCGAAACAAACACTGTACACAGTTTTCTATGTAATCGTGCGAATAAACTTGTACAAGTGACACTTGCGACACTATGATAGCAACTACCTTGGTAGCACCAACAAGTACACATAACTACAGGTGAGTCCTTTAAAATAGGCCCCGTGGTCTGTATTTCGTCATTCCCTCGCTCCATTACAAACGTGTCTCACGGGGCTTCCTTTAAAGGACTCGTCCTGTACTTGGTTGCCAGGTTTAAGCAGTCCTACATTGTTAAAAATTTCCGTATACTTACGGAATGTTTTACGGAAAGGCAATCCGTAATGACGGAAAACGGAGTTAAGTCCGTAAATACAGAATACGGAAAGTCTCCGTATTCCCTTTGGCTTCGAGTTACAGGGACGAACAATGCCGATTCTACACGAAGCTTTCTTCGCCACTGTAACAAGGGAATTATTGTTTCTGCGGCAGTTAAGGTTATCCACGCAACTATGACCTATTATTTAAAACAAAAAATGGCATCAGGCATCTGTAACATTTGGCAACAATAAAAATACACTAAATTTAATAGATACTGAAATTTAGCCATTCCCTTTTGAATACAAATATAAAAGTTATACCACAATTCTCAAATGGGAGTTATAGTTAGAGTTCAAACCTCACTTAAGTATAAATTATGTCAACTTTTTTAATATCATTTTTCATACGTGGTAGAACACTCACATAACGAAAATTTAAGACATTTTTATTATCACTTTTTATTTTAAACAGAAAGTACAGAAAACTAACTTGGAAATAAATAGAAGAGGTTACGTGAAATTTACGGAAAGCCCGTTTCTGAAAATCAATGTGTTCGGAATTTTACGTAGAGTTTACGGACACTTCTGGAAAAATTTTTACCAGCACTTTTCCGTAAAATGAAGGGATTTTTTTTTAAACGGTGTAGTTTTAACCGCAGCTTCTGCACTTGCGTAATCAGCGCTGTCACTACTGTCCTGAAAGGTAAATAGATCATTTTTGTTGCGCTATCTTCCTAAACAAAAGGCATGGCTGACGACGGAAGTACAGTACACAAAACTACAATAGTATTTTATCTCTATGCATGGAAACATACGAACAAATAGTGTTCGTGTGTGGCCTACTTGCGTTTGTGGTTTCGCCAATTAATTCCTTTATTAAAATGTCATCGTAGCTCAAGCACGTAACTAAGCATGGAGTTAAGAATTGTTGATAGTGTGCACCGGGGAGTGAAGGAATGTAATATTTGTTAAGAGTCTAGGAAGTGTGGCGAGTTCATTTAGCAACCGGCTAGACAGACTTGGCAGTTTTTTCCATTCTTGAGCCACAGGCGGTTGTTGATTGGCCGCTGGAACGGCTAGACGTACATTTTTTTACGTGTAACGCAGGTTCCGCACGATTCGGTCTCGCCTTTTTACTTCCTGTTCATTACTGGCCCAGAGGCGAGACTCAAAGAACGTCCCAAAAGAGAAAAATATTACAACTCGAAAGTGAATTAAATGTACCTACTTAACTAATTTTCCACTTACTTTTGTAGACATTGTAGAACTCAAAACATTCTTAATATAGATCCTATCATATTTCGCGTTATAAAACGGCACCATGCATGCTAGCCATACCTATGCTTACGCAAGCAGATCTCGTTTTCTCATCGGCCGCTCTCACAGTCTCCTGTTCAACTCGACCAAACGGAATGAAGCTACCTAATGCTACATGTTTACTATTGGCGCAGAGTCCTACAAGGCGCGTGTTGGATGAACGCAAGTCCAGTAACACACATCAAGCTAACATACACTTTGACGACACCTAGTCTGTCACAATAGGCCTATCTAAACGCGAATTGATGGTGTCTCTAATTCTTAACTTCGTCAGTCACAGATAATGCTAGTTAGCATTTCTGGTGCTGTAAATAATTAATTCCATAACTGTAACTTTACGTGTGGCGTCGTGACGTCATTTCACGCCTCGGAATTAAACAACGTATCTCATGTTTGATATTACCAACAGTATTCAACTATGAACATATGTAACCGCCGCAGAAAAAAATAAATGGCTCCTACATATAAAAATGAATTCCATTATTTGACCCTGTTTCCCAGACGAGTACAATTCAAACCATAAATCCACATCGTGTGCAATATGTCTTCTGTAATCAAAATTGCTAGTGAAAGAGTTTATCCGTAACAAATGAACACCGCCTATTCCTGTGCTTCTTTCAAGCCGCACCAGCATAACACAATTGCTGGTGTTTGTGACGGGATGTGTAACTGAAGTTCGATAAGTAGGGACGGTATGGTTAAGAATTACATTTTAGCAGCAAACTTAACTTCAGTCAGTTGAACGTCTTTTCAACATTTATGACTGACTGTCGTTGTCGTGGCTCATTATGGAGGACAACGAGCGCTTAAGAGCCACTCGAGCCCGAATCACGTGCAGTCAAATAAAAAACGAAAAGGTTTTTGACAGAAACTATAACCAAAGAACAACTGGCCCGTTCTGAATGACGGACTGTTCTTGAAATCCAGCCTATAGTCTATCCACGGTTTCTTCACAATTTTTGAATCAAACCAAAAAAAAAAAAAAACCACACACACACACTCCATGTACGGCGTGTTCGGTTGATTTCTAAATACGTCATGTATCATAAGAGTTTTGTATTTTTGCTAACGTGGTTAAATTGGTTAAATTTAACTTTGACTTCTTTTTGTCTATAAAGTACAATATTTAATTGATAACTGATCTAAGTAAAAACTCAGGGAAAATAGGCGCGTTGGCAATGCCTTGTAAGAAATAGTTCTTCTGCAAAAAATCGTTACACTGAATGCACATGAATGCGGTGTGTTGGCCCTCTAGTGTAATTTTCTGAACTTTGTATGAGGTGCAGGAATATCCTGGAAGTAGAACTTTAGCAGGGCTTCAGAAAAGTTGGAAGTAATCATAAATCGACAATAGAAGTAAACTACTGGAGAAAAAAGTATTGCAAGCCTATCTTTATGTCAGTGGGTGAATGCTCGCAAGGCAACGAATATTGTGGGTTAAACATCCACTATTCAATAATTACCCAAGCCAATGAATGAGTGCCAAGAAATACTCAAATACCCGTAAATAAATGACTATCAGAGCAAATAAACAACGTCTACTCAGAGAGCAAGAGATAGTCCACAAGTGAATAGGCAAGAGTCACAAAATCTCTCGTTATTTTTGGATTTACATCCCAGGTAAGGGATGATATATTTTGATTTGTCTGGTAACCGACGCCCTCATTCAATGCCGCTCCAGCAGACAAATCAGGTGAAGCAGAAGCTTGTAAGTTAAATCAACTCCATTGAATATTATAGGGATTCGGACCCCGAACTAAAAATGCAATTGAAATGCAACGCCATAGTAATGTCGCCCGTGGAGGTGGTCTTAAACCATTGCAAATGAGGCGTTATTTATCGTCAAAAGATCTCCATGTAGGCTGAAATATATACATTATTGTGGCATATTAAACCTTCCAGACTCGCGAATAGTTATAATTTCAGGAATGGAAACCAAACGACGTTACAATTGTAGTTGCACTAGTATCGATATAATGCTTGTTCACTCTTCGAAACAAAGCTGTTCACGGTAAAATAAGCACTTTTGAAAGCCCTGCTTAAAATCTACTTGTATGCACGCTGTGTATTCTTCCGCCTTATGTAAGATTAACATTGTCATCGACCACATCACTTTATTCATGCGTGAGTCAAGCGAAACTATGAAATTAAAAAGTAAATATTTTACAAATCTGATCATTTTTACACTTCGAAAAAAAAAAAAAAAAAAAAAAAAAAAAAAAAAAAAAAAAAAAAAAAAAAAAAAAAAGCGAAATAAATAATTTCAATGATCATAAATGGTTTCTTAACACTTTTTGTTCGATGTTAAGATACGGAATTACTTCTCATTCACCGTTACCAACTTAACTGGACGCATTTCACTCACGGTGCCCGTTAAAATATACGCAAGTTGGGGCAGTGACTTTTTTCTAAGGTTGATTTCAAAAGTGCTCACTTTATCGCGAACAGCCTTTATGTGTTCTGCTTGATATTATTTGGAAT
This sequence comes from Dryococelus australis, assembly GCA_029891345.1. NCBI lineage: Eukaryota > Metazoa > Arthropoda > Insecta > Phasmatodea > Phasmatidae > Dryococelus > Dryococelus australis. The sequence goes on from CM056996.1 coordinate 149,298,404, forward strand.
AACGGCGTTAGCCACATGGAAGGGGCTTCAACATTACCGGAGTCATAGAGACGAAATGGCGTGGCAGTTGTTTTAATGCGAGCGTTACCCATTATCTGATTGGCTACGCGGGGCTCTGGAACGGGGAATTGCATCTGATAGGCTACCGCATGCTGAGAAAGGTTCTGTGTCGACAAGGCTGTTTTGACGAGAAGCGTTCTGACGTGTGGCTGGTCAGTGATGGATGCCATGTTGCCGGCGTGTGCGGCTGTTGCGCCTCTGTATTCTCGAGTGTTCTGTGGGTGTATGGTGTAATGTAGCCGATGAGCGCGGCCTGTGTTGGGGGGGGGGGGGGGGAGAAGGCGGCCACGGGGCGGAAGGATACGGCAGGTCGGTGCGGCGGCACGGCGCGGCCAAGCAGGGACGCCTGGTGCGGGCCGCAGTTTCCACACCCGTAACCTCATTTCCGGCCGTCGACACCGGCGCGGCGTGCGTCCTTCACGGCGCCTCTCGCCAGCGACGCCAGCACACCTACAGGCGGCGCTGTGAGCTCAGCACTTCTACAAGCCCTGCTTAAGGCTCCTGTGTACTGAAATGTTTTCTGTGAAATCTTTTTGTTGCGCCTAAACGCGAGTCTCGGTAAATAAATGTTCTGGAAATACGAAGTTTTGCCAGAAAGGATAACGAACTATTGTCTATAATCTTGAAAGTGGCCAAATATAGCATTTTTAAGGCTTGTCTATTTAGTTTCTTTAATCGGCAAGAGAAAAGTACGATTATACGCAGGTAGTTTGATCTGTGTACTTTCATCGCGTGTAATAAAACCCCCACAGTTACAGGTTTAGTTAACACAGTAAAGCGTTAGAAGGGAAACACTGCACGCCTTGCACGTAGGAGTGATGAGGCGCTAGGCTTGCGTGTTAGTGTCGCCCGTATTGCTCCTTCGTTTCTTGACCTTGGACGCGCAGGTACGTTCACGGTCAACTGAGCACTTTGGAAAGCCCATCTTAAGATCTACTTGTATGCACGTTGTGTATTCTCACACCACATGTAAGATTAACATTGTCACGGGCTTCATCACTTTATTCATGCGTCGGTCAAGTGAAACTGTTAAATTATTAGAACAGTAAATACTTTACAAATCTGTAAGTTTTACACTTAGACGCATAAAAAACAGAAAGCGAGAGAAATAATTTAAGTTATCACAAACGGTAACCTAACTCTTTTGTTCGACGTTAATATAAGGAACTACTTTCCCCTCCATCGTTACCAACTTTACTTGACACATGCCACTCATTGCGCTCGTTAATATATATATATATATATATATATATATATATATGTAGGGGCAGAGCGTTTTTTCTAAGGTTAATTTCAAAAGTGCTCACATTATCGTGAACAGCCTTTACCTGCGTGCACTGTGTATTCTTACACCACGTGTAAAATTAACATAGCCACGCGCCTGGGCGCTACTCCATGCGCCGCTCAACTGGAACTGTTAAATACTAAATATTTTACAAAGTTGCTGGTTCTTACACTTATTTGCAAGAAAAAGAATAGTCAAAATAAATCGTTTCGGAAATAATAAATGTGTACCTAACACGTTTAATTAAACTTTAAGACATGCGACTACTTTCCCTCCATACTTACCAACTTTACTGGGCGCATGCCAGACAGTTTTTCCTGCTAAAATACGCGCAGGTAGTGGCAGTGACATTTTTCAAAGGTTGATTTCAAAAATGCTCAGTTAACCTTGGATTGCCTTCATAGCCTATTCGCAGTACCTCCAAACTTTTTTACTTTAGAAATTGAATGATCTTTTTTCCAATTAAATTGATCATTAATTTATATTTTATTTATAAATTTATATATAGAATGTTTATAGATTTATTGGCAAATTATAATATTTTATTTATAATTAATGGGAATCAAAATGGAAAATAGGCGTGTTAAATAATGCCTAGTAACAAATAGTTTTAATGCAAAATATTATCAAACTGATGAGTGCGTACAAAGGCTGCGTGTTGTCCCTTTGGTGTAATTTAAGCTTTGTGTGCATGAGACGTAGGAATAGTCGGAAAAGTAGAAATTTAAGGCTTCAGAAAAGTTGGAAGTAACCATGAATTAACTATAATTTTGTTAATGATGTTCACGGTAAAGTGATCATTTACGAAATCAACTGTTGAAAACTAAAGTCACTGCCCGCAACTACATAAACACCTCACTATAAGCCGTTCACGGTAAAATGAGCACTTTCGAAAGCCTCCTTAAGATCTACTTGAATAAACGCTGTGTATTCCCCTCGCCTTAAGTAAAATTAACATTGTCATGGGCCTCGTCACTTTATTCATGCGTCGGCCAAATGAAACTCTGAAATTATTAAGAAAGTAAATACTTTACAAATATGCTGGTTTTTACACTTCGATGCATTAAAAAACAGAAAGCGAAAGAAACAATCTTAAGTTATCAGAAACGGTTACTTAACACTTTTTATTCGACGTTAGGATATGGAAATACTTTTCATACTTTATTGGTCGGATATCACTCAGTGCGCCCTTTAAAATATATTCATACAGGGGCAGGGACTTTTTTCTAAGGTTCATTTTTAAAGTGCTCACTTTATCGTGAACAGCCTTTACATACACTGGCGTGCAGTCTCATAGTAAGTTGGCAGGTAATTAAAAATACGGCTTTTACATGAGAAGAAACGTAGATATTAAGCCGACCTTTCAGAAGTACTCGCTTAACCATGAACAATCGGTACCGTCACACTTACACCTGATTAGCCGTTCACTGAACCCGGCCCGTAACCGTGTATTTAATCTGCTGCCACTTATACCGTTCCTAGCTACAAACTATGATTACAGGGAGTGTTTTGGAACACTGAAAATGTGTTCTAGCGTGTCTACTGGTCACGTGGCAACGTTAGCAAAGGAGTAGACAGCACAAAAGTTAATCCTTTAATATATTTACATACGTTACCAGAGTTATAGTTAGTGTTAAACATTTATTTATGCAGTGTAGAGTATAATGCTTATGGTAGATGCATTTTTTAATTAGTAATTTCCATAATTTAATCATTTCTTTTCTTAGCTACAACATTGGCCAAGAGTAGAACAATGCATAGTTTCTAACTTAAAACAACTTTTTATAGGTATAAAATGTAAAAGCGCTCCTAGGTTTCCGTGTTTTTTCTTACATATTCATGAAAACAAGACTAGAAATTATCATTTATGTCTGTGATTTCTAAATAACTGAGAGTTAAACGCTAAACATATAAAAATATACAAATGTAGGCCGTGATACGACAAACTGAAAAGAGCTTGCAGAGAAACTGAATTTAATTTACTTCTATAATACTACCTATTTGACTGTCACCATTCGCAGCTATCTTGCTGTGCTGTTGGCTCACAGCACTTTTGGGTACAGCTTCCAAATCTCTCGGCAAACACCGCTTGTAAACTTGGTGACTCTTGTATGCTTTCGTAATAAATAATTACGGAGGAGCGAAATGTCAAGGTGGTTCTTTCGATGCAAACAACTCCAGTTGCTAACTGGCTAAGTTCTTTTCTGGAAATGTACTTACAGTCTGTCGAGCTACATCATGAGGTAGAAGATTCCTTCAATGTTCCCGGTTGTATCTCCGAGGTTCGTACCAGGAAGCTGATTGACAGGAAACTTCCCGTCATACAGGTAGGTCGTCGGGCCATTTTTCTGGGCTCGTATAAGTTCGTTCACTTACACGGCAGTTCCGCTCCTGTGTTGTTAAGCGTTCTGTGACCTTGCTGTGCAGGAACATTTGTATGGAAGAGGGAAAAAGGCCTCCAATGCTAGGACTCCGTGGTAGAATTCACGAGGCAAGTAGCCGGGCTGCTGATGGTTCTAGTCGAGTTCAACTTCGGGTGTATCTCAGAATATTTAAGCACTTATCAGCAACCACGTAGCTCGGGATACATCGGAATGAAGAGCTGCTGTTATATGTATCCTTTGTGTACATTACCATGCAATAAACCCAAACAATTTAAAATTATGCATGGAACGCGTTCACCCGTAGATAAGCACACAGAAACAGGAACTTAAAAAAAAAATTAAACGAAGATGAGGTACATTGCAAAAGATTGTTTTATGCAAAAACATACGGTTTTGCGTGTTGTACATTTGTCATAAACACCAAAGATATATATATATATATATATATATATATATATATATATATATATATATATATATATATATATATTCAGAGCAAAATTTTAAGTGACGCCAAAACTTTTTCATTCCGTATAAAAATTCAAGATTGTTGCTAAGCTAAGTTTACACAGCTTGTACCGATGTGCGGTAAGATACATATAAAGGCTGTTTACGATAAAGTGAGCACTTTTGAAATCAACCTTAGAAAAAAGTAACTGCCTCTGCCTGAATATATTTAACGGGCGCCCTGAGTGACGTGCGTCCAGTCAAGATGGTGATGATAGATGGGAAGTAGTTCCTTTTCTTAACGTCGAATGAAAATTGTCAGGTAACTATTTGTGAAAAATTAAAGTATTTATTTCGCTTTATGTTTTTTTTTATCGATGTGTAACAATTAATAGATTTATTAAATATTTACTTTTCTAATAATTTCACAGTTACATTTGACTGATGCATAAATAAAGTTATGATGACCATGACAATGTTAATCTTACATGAGGCGTAAGAATACCCAAGATGCGTACAAGTAGATCTTAAGCAGGGCTTTCAAAAGTGCTCATTTTACCGTGAATAGCCTATAGTCGCCTAGACTAGTACAGTCAGCGCATGTATGTGGGTAGCTAATATCATTGGTTGCTGCTGGCGCAGTTGCTTCTTGTACAATATACAGCACTAACTATATTTTCTGAGTAAGTTTTTAGACTTAAGATCATTTCCGTTAGAACTAAAAGATTGAAAATTTGAGGTTTTGGTAAATTATTAGCAACAGCCCAAACATAGTCATCATCAGTGGTGTAACAACCACTCTTTCATTTCGCAATTGCAATGATACAAAAGAAAAGAATTGTCCGCACCATCTTTCGAGGAAGAAATATCGTAATAAATCTCGCTACTACCGAAAAGGAAATTCTGGAACGCTCCCTGCCTTTCACTTTTGAAATGCGGAAGAGGATGAGTTGGCTAGCTGCTAACAAACACACTACATCTGAACTTGTGGTTTGGACCATGCACTCTATGCTGCTTGGAGAATTAGTGCAGTGCGTTGGAAATCAGCAACTCGGGCAGTCGAGTTGACTGTGTCAGTAAGAACAAATGAATCGCTGAAGTAATCGGCGGGTTTCATTCTCCGAAGGGTCACTTTTCTCTGATCCGGTTTAAATTGCACAGATTCATTCACGTTTAATAAACAGGACTTATTGAATGAGACATACATCAAATACAGTAAGAAAGAGTTCAAATTTCCGCTTCAGATCCAGGGCGAGCAGGCGCTTGCAATGAGCGTTAACTATCTACGCGTTATTTATCAAAGATAAAAAATAAATAATGGCAATACTTCTGGACGATTATTGTTTATATATATATATATATATACACGTGCGTGTCCTACACACACACACACATATATATATATATATATATATATATATATATATATATATATATACACACGTGCGTGTCCTACACACACACACACATATACATATACATATATACACACACACACACACACACACACACACACACATATATATATATATATATATATATATATATATATATATATATATATATATATATATATATATGTCCTGCTGTATTTTTGAACCGGAGTAAATTTAACTAAACATTTTGCAATAAGTGTTGGGTTTTTTGTTGTTCGTGCTGGAATTAGCCAGGAATAAGAAATGACAGCGCTTAGACCATTGTTAAAAACACGAAAGATTTTGACAACTTTGGTCGTTTTTTGCGTGACCAATAACTGCGCCACAGGCAGAAGTGGCCAGAATAGTTGCTAATGTATAATCACCAAAACCCCATGCGAGCTTTTATAATTAGTGTTTGTATACCTAAGCACCTTTAAGATCATTCTGTATACTCTAACCATCGCATGTACTGTTTTCGTATTATTAATATAGTACAAATAAGTATACTTTGTACCAAAGTCATACTTTTATAATATGTTGTGTGCCGTAAAGTCTGAGATATGTGGCTTTGTAATTTAGTGTGGCAGACTGATATGGTATAACTAGTTTATGAGAACATTTCTGATATTTTTTTCACTCTCAAAATAAATTAAACCAAAGGAACTATATGCATTATGTACTATATTGTTATTGTGGAATTTTAGGCACATTGAGAAAAAATCTTGTAAGAATAAAATATTTTAAAAAATTGAGCCCATAAAACATAACAAAAAACACCATGTCATTATTTTGTTGGCATGGAGACCCCGCGCAAAAGGTAACTAAATTGCTTTTGGAGTTTTACCTGCGTGCCTTGCTGGTTGTTACTGGCTGGTCAAGGAATTTGGTACGAACAACTAACCAACACGGAAAAAACATCAGATGCCAGCATGGGTGAAAGTGGTCTTGTTACACTTTCGGGAAGCTGAATGTTGTTGCTTTCTAGGACACTTAACTGCCGCTCTATGTGACTTTTCTTGTGCTTTTAGTAGGTTATACCACAGCCTTCTCACCGAATCATTGGCTTTCCCCACTCCGTATAGCAGAAGCGAAGTCAATTGTTCTGGACAAAGCTCTGTGTTATTCTTGTTTTCCAAGAAATCATATATGCTTAGCCATAATAACTTTACGAACGCCGTATTGACAAAATCGTTTTACGGCTGAAAATGTATTGGTAGAAATTTTCCGTTCCGAAAAATTATTGCGGCCTTGGGAAATGGAACATCTTTTATGAAGTCCGCGAATCTCAATAGATTTTCGTACTAAGTTGATAGGCAGTTATATTGCTTGTGAAGTGCTAGCTAACGTGTATTCAAACTAGAAAGCTCTGAATACAGCTAGTTGAAAAAATTGTAGTTGCGTAGTTAAATTCATTAGATACCGTAATGCGTAAATATAAGCTGCATTAAATGCCGTAATGCGTAAACATAAGTCGCTTAAATTTATCAATAGGCTTCCGCCTATTTCAGAGAAGTAGCTGTCAGAAACCTGAGAGATATAAATAATTCATCTTCTCTTATAACTTAAGAGTAAAATATTAAATTATTAATACTAGCGTCTCTCTGCTGTCCTGCAAAAACAAGTACTTGAAAATAAACCATGGAAATTGTTCAGAACGAGAAGTATAATGCCAGTTGCCTACGTGAGATTCAGAAGTTTTTCATTTATTTTCCTGCCTCTGTGATGTAATGGACAGCTTTGCTTCCTCCCGCTCGCAAGTGTTGGGTTCGATTGACGCCGCCAACTGTGGGCTCTTCCCGCGAGGTGTTGTGGGTGGGACGAAGTCGACTCAGCCTCGTGAAGTCGACTGGTGGTCCAGGTCGATTCTTAAGGTCATCGCACCAACCCTGCGTCCCCCAGACCTTCGTCCGAAAGCTGATCTGCGGCGGTCGTTTGGGCGAGTAAGCCCCATAGTAGGCAGGATGCCTCTAACTATTACAGTTTGACTGTTACTATACAACGTGGCCCTGAATGTATGTTACAGACTTTGTGAGGTGACTCATTATGAAAAATAACACAAACACATAACATAATTCATAGCTTAAAGTGATTAATACAGGGGGTATGCGCCCCTAAAGCAAGAAGTTTTAAATTTTTTTTATGTGACAAACCCCTAGTTTTCTCCGGTTTTGATACTTGAAGTCAAATGTGCAAGTTAACAAATAGAATATATTTAGTGAAACACACTCAGACAATTTGTACTTAAAACATGAGTGCACTGATTTTCAAAGGGTGCAGCGGTACGCCTGCATGGGTAGACAACACCTTGTCACTTATTACGTTAAATATCAATAAATGTTATTCAGTCTAACCAAAACGTCTTACCAGTGAAAATGTGTATGATTTATAATTTACATCGTTATTTGCAGCAAACATTTCGAATCGTAATAACCAAGTGATATGCTGCATTAACATTCTGCAAGAACCTGTCTCTTTGATCAGAAGCAGCATGACGTGGTGACTAGCACGCTCCCTGCGTATGCAACTGGGCAGCTGGATGTCCTTGGGCATGACGATGTCTCACATGTTGGTGTCCTAACGCAGCCCCACCAAGTATGCCCCACTCACCTCCTGCAGCGCCATCACTTCCGATCTCTGGAAAGGCAGGTCCGTATTGGTAGCCCTGGGTGATCTCCCACGCTAGGCGCTGGAAGGGTAGCTTGCAGATGAACAGTCCGATGTTTTTTTTAATATTGTCTGGTCTCCCACAGAGCGACTGTGCCAGGCCGGTAGTGATGCTGCTTCTTTACTCTTGCGGGCAGCTTCCGCGGAGCTTTGCCTCTCGACTTGTGAACCGTCTGCTGTTTACGTGCCATTGTGATGTCGGTTGCCTATCACGCAGGCGTGCCGCCCGCTGCACCTTTAAAATTTGACTGCACTCATTTCTTGAATACAGTTGGCCTAAGTGTGTTTCATTAAAGCTACTATATTTGTTACTGTGTACTTGTTGACTTCAAACATCAAAATCGGAAGAAATCAACGAGTTAGAATGTTTATCACGTAGTCCTAATCTGCCGACCCCAATTTAATTGATTAGGGAAATGAATTTCCGAAACAAATTTTATGAAACTGAAGATATTTAGTTTAACTAAACATCTTCCACTAATTTGTTGTTAAATCTGACGTAGTTTTTGATATGTTTTAATTAATTACTTACCGAACCTCTCGCTTTAGGCGCGCATACCCTCTTTAGTAGGCCTAATCAATTTGAGCAGTGCATCATATTCTGTTTTTTTTTGTGTCATTTTGCATCAGGAAGCACCTCAAAGAAAATGTAACAAAGAGAATGTAACATGCGTTCAGAAATACGTTGCATAGCACGCACAATATTACGATTTCAATTAACGCAAACTACATAAAATAATTGTCGTTGGTATTGAAAATTCTTAGTTAAGCCAATACGGACTGTATTTGTTATCGAATAAATCATGCTTACAGTGAAAATACTCCACATTTTAGGAGGAATGTTATTTAAAATCCGTGTTACTGAAACATTTTATGGCATTCTGCTGTATTATTTTGTAGTTGTCTCAGGAAATATACTTATAGATTATTCCCAAGGAAAAGAATTAATTTGTAGAAGTAACTACAAGTGCAAAAATAGATTTATAAGTTAAAAAACAGTAAGTTCCTAAATTTAACACCCATGCACTAAAATATGTAGAGTATAACTTACTAGGAATGTAGGCAGCCAGTGGTGATATAGGAATATGGGCCACACCTGCTATCTTAGTTGTTACCTTGACTAGTAGGGACGTTTCCTCTGCTATGTCACCATAGTTGCTATTCCCCTACTTCAACAGCCGGAACGACGTTACAAGTAGTGCTCTGTATAATGCCACGTCAGAGAGCTAAATATAAAATGGTAAAACACAATTGGTCTTAGATAAATAATAAGAAATGCTCAGCAACAACCACTAAATATTTTTTTAGCCAATGCGTACAGAAATAGGCCTACATTTTATATGAGCCTATATATTTATTTCCACTTTTGAGGTGTCAAATTATCGAGGAAATTCGTCTGAAGATGTTTAAGATACAGTTAGTTAATTATTTGGAAACATGCACTTTTTTTCTTTAAAAAAATCGTAGAAGCACTGTACTTTCCTATGTTACCTCCCACAGAAATGACTAAATCCCCACATCTTTCTACAATAGCGTGTGTAAACGCGAAAGCAGCACACAACCGTTATTTTTGTCACGGGGTAGTGTACCGCCCGCACTCCTATATTATTGCTACGCACTGACTCCTGCACTGGACTCGGACTCCCTGTTACCGGGTCGTCGTGGGCCGACATTGTGAGGGGTGACCCACCACGACCCTTCCACCCCGGGCAGACGATTCACTGCTGCGTCGCCGGGTGGCCGGTGACTGGCGCCACAGCTCCTCCTCTCCCCTGCCGGAGGAGTTGACGACTTGAGGGATGAACAAGAATTGTTTTGGTAAAGGTTGTTCACGATAAAGTGAGCACTTTTGAAATAAATTTTAGAAAAAAGTCACTATCCCTCCCTGCATATATTTTCCCAGCAGAGTTGGTAACGATGGAGGGAAAGTAGTTCCATATCTTAACATCGAATAAAAAGCGCTAGGTAACCATTTTTTATAACTGAAATTATTTTTTTCTGTTTCCGTTGTTTTTTATCCATCGAAGTGTAAAAATGAGTAGATTTGCAACACATTTCTTTTTTTTTATTTCACAGTTGCGCTTTACCAACGCATGAATAAAGCGACGAGGCCCATGGCAATGTTAATTTTGCATAAGGCGGAAGAATATACAATGTGCATACAAGTAGATCTTAAGCAGAGCTTTCAAAAGTGCTCATTTTACCGTGAAGAGTCTATAACACTTTGGTCGGCGCAGCGCGGCATTTGGAGAACATTTTTTTATCGGAGCCGACGATACTATAAATAACCCTCCCAGCCGGAGAGGCGTCAGTCTTTGTGGTATTCATCTGGCTGAAGTGCAGTAACCAAGAAAAGTCTGGTGCAACGAGGGACATCAGCGGAGAGGATGTATGACGACGGATAAGGTGTTTGTAGTGTGAATGGACGAGAGGGCGTGATATTCGAAGAGTAAAGGACTGCTGCTCGGAGATATTTTGGAAATTTCGGACTGGTGGAATCTGGACTGAATTAAGGAGGGTGTGTATGAATATGTGTAACTGACTTGATTGTAAATATTGGAGCTGAACATGCCTCTAAAACTTTTACCGATGTCTTTGCTGAGGTACAAGCCGACGTCCAGGCCTCTCTGCCTGGCGCCCTCGTACCATTGTCACTAGTTGCGAACTCACTCTCCTCAATGCAACACACTTGCTTTCCAACTTGCTGGTTCAGTCACTCGCCCACTGGCCACTGCTTGACTTGCTGAGTGCGCTAAGCCTCTGGCTACACTCGCCCTGATGCTCACCTGAGCTCTCTTCGCTGCTCTTTAACACCGAGCTAACAGGAGGGGCCCAGCTAAGCTACGCCAAGTGTGCACTAGTCCTCCAGTCTTCTGCTGCTCCCCAGTCCAGACTCCTGGCTGTCAGATGACATGGTGGATACATAGGTAGATATGGCTTAACTGCTTGCGTATAGCGAGTTGCTCAGTGAAGCAAGAACGGGAAGTGCCATCCCATAATTCACCTGGTGTGATTTTTCAAATCATGTAGAACCAAAATAAGGATGGCTGGACCAGGATTCGAATACGAGTTACGAGTCTGAAAGTTAACCCCTGCGCCGCCTCGTTCATTCGTCAGGGCAGGGGTGCCATAAACAGTGAAGGTAGGTCCCAAATAACACTTAACAGTATCAATTACTCTCCATTTATACTAACAATTACTATATTACTTGTTCACTACACTGCTATCAATACCCTAGGACCCCCATTTCATGTAAGACAGGCGTAAATTTGATATTTCTTTTACAAGGAGAACATAAAATGCTTCCGCAGTTAATTAAATAAGGGTCTGTAGTTCGTTATTTAAGTGTGCATTCTTTAAAGTCTACCGAAATTGGAAAATACGAAAATGTTTTTTCTTGACTCTCACTTTAATGTTAGTGACTTGTGATACCATGTATTTTAGCGTAACCTGATGTTACAATTACCTGGGGGAACTGAAGTTAAGGGTAGAATGAAAATAATAATTTAAGTAAATAAAAATCTAAATTAAATTATTTACTTTATTTTACAATTCCAAACATAGACAAGTACACACAAATTATATTTCCTTAATGCTATAACAACCACATACTTTCTAAACAAGTGAACGTAATTTATACCAATATTACTGTAATAAAACACTTTAGAACAGTAATAATTTACCAAACTTAGCGAGACTTATTAGAAAAAATTCAGAGTAATAGTAAAATATCTAATAGAGTACGTAATTTAAATTCACAATAATGAAGAAATATGTTTCACCGGACCAGACCCTCCTCCTCGCTGCCGATGGAATACTCGGAATCTCGGCTCTCCAACAGTATCGTGGGACAACACGGAGAATTCCCTGCAATCGCACTACGTTCGCCGATATAGGCTGTTCACGGTAAACTGAGCACTTCCGAAAGCTCTGATAAAGATCTACTTGTATGGAGATTGTGTATTATTCCACTATATATAAAATTAAAATTGCCGTGGGCCGAGCAGTTTATTCATGCGATAGTTAAAGAAAACTGTGGAATTATTAGAAAATGAGAAAATTCTAAAATTTTTCTCATTCTTACACTTTATATATATTAATAAAAAAACGTCAATGTAATAATCTCAGTATTCACAAATGTTTACCTAACACTTTCTATTCAATGTTAAGACATAGAACTACTTTCTCTTCGTCGTTGCCAACTTTACTGGGCGTATTTTAGTCAGTGTCCAAGTTAAAATACACTAACATTTGTGAAAATTACAACACCAAGAAGGATAGATGTAATTGAAACACAGATTAGGTACATAACAATACACAACTGATTAGGATTACAGAACTACTCATGATCTCTGTCCTTGAGAATTCAGTATGGTATAAAGCCCCTACGTGCTGCAATCACAGCCCCTAAACGTCGTGGTATGGAATCAAAGAGGACCTGGATATGTTTCCGGGGAATCTCACTCCACGTGGTTTGTATGCGAGTCCACAAATCATTAACAGTGGTTGGTGGAGGACAGTGACGAACAAGCCGCCGACCAACAATATCCTAGATATGTTCGATGGGCGACATGTCAGGCGAACGTGCAGGACAGGGAAGCTGTGCTACCAGTCTTTCATTGAAGAAGGCTTGCACATTCCTCGCCACATGTGGCCGGCATTATCCTGCTGACATATGGCATGTGAAGTCGCCTGAAGGAGGGGCAGTACCTCGAACTCGAAAACCTCCCTGATGTAGCGGTTGCTGTTCAGATTGCCCTCAATATGTAGGAGTCGAGATCGCATGATGTATCCAATGGCGCCCCACGCTATCACATTTGGCATTTGTCCGCTATGCCGCTCCACAATACAGGCTGCCAGATTGCTGTCACCACGGTAGCGTCTAACATGTGTGCGGCCATCACTACAGGACAGGTTAAAGCGGGATTCGTCAGAAAACACTACATTTTGCCACTCGGCACGCCAGCGACGGCTTTAACGTACCCATTGCAGTCTCAGGCGTTTGTAGTTTCTGGAAAATTGAAACCGAGGAAATGGCATGCGTGCCACCAGTCCAGCCCAAAGCAGATGGCGTCGATCCGTCGACACAGACAGGTCCACACCCATTGCAGTGCTCCAGTGTCGAGCCAACATTGTGGGCGAGGCTGTACGGTGCGTTATGGCCACGTGGACAAGATGGTGGTCATCCCGTGCTGGGGTCTTCGTGGTCCAGTGCCCGCTCGTCGCTGCGTACGACCCTCTCCTATCCACTGGTTCCACACACGCATCACTGTCGTAGTAGCATGCCCTGTACGAGCCAAAATGTCATACCGTGGTATTTCAAACCCTTTTCCCGGAGACCGATCATTCTGCCTCGTTCGAACTCACTCACATGCTGATATGGCACCCTTTGACGTCGACGAGGCGTACTGGGACTTTCTTCCACTTCGATTGACGGCTCTTCACTGACTGAGCTTAGCGTAACACTGACATTTCTGGTCACACAAGAGAGGGCGCCGCTGGGCTTACGTGTATGCCATCTCTCTGCCATCGTAATCACTTATTGCTGGTACAATGCTCTACACATCCTCCGAGTTTGGATTCTTTCCGGACATTCTTTCTGGGTGTTACAATTTTCACAAACAATAGTGCCGACCTCCTGTGGCGCAGTCGTTGGTGCGCCACCGATCTGGGGTGCGGGAGGCTCTGGGTTCGAATCCCAGGTAAGGCATGGGTGTTTTAAGTTAGATTATAAGTTAGTTTGTAAGCCGTCCCCTGCTAAGCTTTGAAGCATAAAACCGGGGGACGTTAAAAAGCCCTTTACAATACAATACAAATAATAGTGTATATGCTGGTAGAAGCAGTGACACTTTTCAAAGGTTGATTTCAAAAGCGCTCACTTTACAGTGAACAATCTTTATCTTGAAGTACGCTGCGACTCGTGTCGTACACCACGGTTGCAACACTCGCTCTGGTCGTGAGGTAACTTGCTCGTCGCTTCGACGTGCGTTGTCCTCGCCTGCTCCGCTCACACTCTGCACAGGAGGCCTCACAGTTCGTAAATTATTTATACTGGAGAACCATACATGTCATTATTTAGCACGCAGTTTAATCTTAATAATGCCTAAAGAAATAGTTTATCAAGTCATTAGTATTTCGAGGTAACTATTTCCGAAAGTTTAATTAATATACTAGAATATTATTTCCATCATCAGATAACATAAAATATAAAGGTTAAGTGTCAGGAAAATAAACCTATACATAAATGTATATGTTTTACACAAGAAAACATCTTAATACATACACTGCAATATGAAAAATAAGTTTACTCCAGCAATTGCAAAACAATCGTAAATTTAAGTATCAAATAACATGCAGGCACCACATAATTGTTGACAACATAGATATAACAAATTGTGTTTCACAAAAACTTATAATATCGAAATATTTATCAGGTCAAAAATCCGGACATATTTTTATCACTACGAAAAATCCTGCTAGACGCAAAAAAAAATAGTTAAAAAGGAGGACATGTTTTCTTTTCCCGGGCGTCTAATTGCGGCTTGGCAGAGGAAGAATACTCTTCTTCCTTAAGAGTATTCACTGGCACACAGGAAATTCCTACTTGTGCTCGGTGGCTGGCAGCGTCTAGCTTGTTTGTGTCCCTTCTGCGGGGATCACGTTCAAGGATGTCAACACACTGTCGGCTTGCCTCTGGCACGCATCATTGCATTACATCACTCTTCCAGTATGGTGTGCAGTGCCTTTGCGATAATCGGTTTATTAAAAAATTCCTGTGTCAACATTAAGTAATACGGCAGGAAGAATTTATTTTCTCTTCAATTTCCAACCTTGCTGCCAAAGAACCAATCTCAAGAAAATTCTAAACCAAACTTGTACGAACAATGCCAAAAAGACCACTCATAAAAATGTTATTCCGTTACGAACAAAAATATCATATGGATATTATGCAGTTATTTTCTCTGCAATAGTTTGTCAAAACTTTTCTATGTATTGATTTCTACAAAAGTTTTAATTGCATAAAACGTCATTCATTACGCAATTTATGATAGTCTACAACAGAGATAGTGTGGAGAGTTTTCAAGGTCGGTCGAGCAAGTGCTAAAGGAGAAAGTGGTGTCATCAGCGGAGACCTCTTAAGTTGGTGTTACTGTACGGCGACAGGTTACACTAGAAGCATATTTATGTTTTAATTATTTTGGCTGTCGAATATTATAATTATATTTATACATGTCAACTAAATATGTGCTATCTAGTAAGAAAAGTGATGGCGTTTCATTGTGGCAGCAGCAATGAGGCAATAACACTTGTTCGAAATATATATCCAGGTTGATTCACAGCACCCGTATCACCCCTTTTTCTCGAAAACAACACGACACCCGCGATTCGCGAAAAAATTTGTGATAACTTTACCCTATGAATCATCGATTGGTAGTAATTCCATTCCCCGAACATACCGGAGGTAGAGGCACGGGGAGTTAGCTTTGAAATTGCAACTGGGAACAGGTGCCGTACAAGGTATCGTTGGATAGATCTTCTAAAAGGAAACGATGTCAGTAGACGATGTCTTTAATCTTAGCCCACAAAAATAAACCATTCGGGGACATGTCTGGAGAATGTGGTGGCCCAGTTACAGGACCCATTCGTCCAATACACCTTCTGGGAAATAACATGTCAGCAATTAGTCGAGAGCTCTGTGTGAAAAGTGAGCAGGTCAGCATGTCACGGTGTTAATCTCAGAGCGAGAAGGACATCTTCGATCCGCTGATACAAAATATTCTCTGTGAAGTCTGCTTATGCTGCGCCATTCAATTGCCCTTCAAAAAAATTATGGTCCTGTGACACGATATACGAGAAGGCCACGCCAAGTATTAAGGCTCCACACATGCTGGTTATCCACTTGATGGAGCCAATGTGGGTTGACTGCAGGCCAGTAATGGAGATTATATATGTTAACGCTACTATTACTTTTGAATGTAGCCTCATCAGTCTACAAAATGCTGCGATGGAAAGCACGGTCCTTGCTCAGGTACCAGTTGCAGAAATCAATGCTCTTAGGAAAGTCATTATTTCAAAATTCTCGGTGCAGTTGTACATGGTATGGATGTAAACGATTATCAGCGAGGATTCTCCGCACTATACTTTGAAAAATCCTGAGTCGTGGGCAATCCTCCGCGTAGAACCATGAGGAATAATTACCATGGCAGCAAGTACAACAACAGCCATTTCTCTCTCACAGGTCGTCTGATGCGACTACGTTTGTTGCATGTCGGTTGCACTAGGCCGGTTGTGCGCACGCGACATGCAAGACGCTGGAAGACATTGTACGAGTGATGGACACGCTGTGGGTATCTCTCTGCGTACAAACGGGCAACAGCTCTACGGTTCCGACGACATTCTCCTAGTATCATCAGCATGTCACATGCTTCTTCGTTTGTAAACGGCATTCCATTCAGCAAGCAACATCACAGACAGACAGTGTCTGATAGTGAAACAACGCACACGATTAATAGTTGCAATGTAAAACGAATTACTGTCTGAATGAACAACCTTTCGACTGTCAATCTCTAGGTGCTAATAGAAACTGAAATAATTCTGTTCTTAAGCATAGCCCATAATTTTTTTAAATAACAACTTCAATTTTGAAATTTTCTCATCCTTTTGCCATCTAAATAAGCGAATCTGGTACGAAGTCTTTGAGCTTCGTGACTTTTTTAATTTTCCTGCTGAAATTTTTGGAGTGAAAGTTTTATAGCTATTTTTTAAAGTCTATTATGAATTTTAGAGCTGCATTTAACTTTAAAAAAAAAGGCTTAAAAATATAGTATGTTCTAATATTCCCCATAGTCTGCAGGACTGCGGTAAAGTGAGCAATTTAAAGCCTTTCCAGCAGGCACAATAACAAGAAAGTTATATTTTATTGTGACCTCAGACTTTAACTTTTGAGAGCTATAAAATGTATAGGCCTATACCGAGTTTATTAGTCACATGAAAATTTTATATTAGCAATTGTTGAAAGGATACAAATAAGTTTAAAGGAATTTTTAAGCACGGCTCTAGGGAGTGCCCACTTTATCGTGAACAACCTATGAAACACTGTACTCAAATGCCATGTGAGTGCGTTGGCGTTTCCTAGTTGTTCCATACTTCGTACAGTGAACTGCTTGTACAACGGCCAGAGTATAGTCACCCCACAGTGAACAAAAGCGAGATTGATTCATGCTTGCTGAACTTCAGAACACGATCCCCCTTTTTTCTATACACAAAAGTTGTTACCGCCCTATAAATAAGGTACACATTCATCATTCAGCGAGTGTTACGTATGTGAATGGCGACATCGTGATGTTAAATATTCCCTCCATCTTGAGCAAGCGTTTTATAATTTTGCGTCTAGAACTTTATTTGTGGACTAATGAGACTAATTTGCGTCGCACTGGTGTATTTATGAAAACCTAAAACTGATGCGACCACCGAACCATGTGTCAAAGACGATGCTGAATGACGTTAGGGCCATGTCTTGTAATGACTCTCATTGTTCCTCGTCGCCACGCAAGCATTTTACACCTAAGTAGTGTTCACACGAGGCAAGAACCACGCTCCAACCAAAGAAGATGCTGAAATTGATCTTTTCTCTTCATATGTGGGTAGAAGCAAGTACAGGAGACAAGGCTGGTTTTATTTCCTCGAGCAAGTCACTATATATATATATATATATATATATATATATATATATATATATATATATATATATATATATATGACAGGGGAATATGACACTTCACCAGTGCAAGTAATGCTTCTCCGTAAAAAGACACTTGATAAGTTCTAATAGACTGGAAAAATACTATATATCTAGGAATCAGTTCCCAGGGTAATGAAATTCTCTGTAAGTATAGTTAGAATTTGCCAGCTTCAATAAAATTATCTGGATTTCGGTGATTCCGGTGGAACAGTTCTCACTAGTTAGTGGCAGTCATATTACATAGTAGATATAATTTTTCAACGTTTTAATATGAGAGTGTATTGATTATTCGTTGGTCATGTGAACGTCAGGAACCACCAGATGAAATCATATATCATAACCATAACGCACAGCATTTTTCTACTGAATATAACCGAACACTGATTATTATTTGCATTATACATAAACGTGTGGAAACATTACATTAGAAAAATTATTCTGCAGAAGAATATTTACAAACATTTTTTGAAATTGTTTTCACGGTAACAACAACCAGAATTCAGCATTAGCATCGGAGTCTTATGTCGATAATTATTTAGTCATCGTTACAGGAACACACTAGCCATTTCTGACGTTGTTTTGTTGAAGTCCTTAACTGCCAGAAAGTATCCAGGATGCTCTGATGTAGAAATTGTATTCACAGAGTCAAATAGGCTCTTAGAATTGCCTGAGATAATTTTGTTGATATTGCTAATAACGTCAATAGTATGTAGATCATACCCGCAATCCATCTGATCGTAAGCTCTATGCTGATAGTCTTGAAAGTTTCTGTGTAAAAGGATATAATTCCTACAGCCAGGTATCTTTTCCCAGTGTACACCTGTTGTTTATTGTGGAATCTCACTTAATAATAACGAGAAATGGATAGGATGAAAATGATTTGTTTTACTGCAGAAAATCTTCACAAATTACAGATATCATGAACTTGGACCAGTGTTGTCTCAAAGAATTTTCGCTAGCTTCCCATTTCTGGAATCCATCATTCAAAACAAAGTCACTACTGTAGTGTTGGGGTTTTCTTGGGGTCCTCCTGTTTATTTCTCGGATTCATTCCACCACTGGTCTCTTATCATGCCCCTCACGCACGATACCACTACATAGTACCACCATTACACCGCCGCCTCTTCCCCTCCACATCTCACCAAGCCCATTCTCCAGGCTGGCAGAAACCGCGGTGGCGTAGTGGTTAGACTGCTCGCCTCTCATCAAGGTGAACCGGGTTCGATTTCCGGTGGGGTCACCCCGGATGTTCGCATCTGGGAATCGTGCCGGACGATACCGTTGGCCGGCAGGTTTACTCGGGGATCTCCCGTTTCCCCCGCCCTTGCATTCCGCCCTTTACTCCAGCTTCATCTCGCTCCACCCTCATCGGCTCTCAAGCCTCGATGTTAAGAGCTGCCCAAATATCTTCACTCACTCCAGGCTGTCAGGGAGCTACAGTATGTTAATCAGGTCAAGGCATTCGTGCCGACCCTGTATCAGACGGGAACAGGTTGTATATCATATTACATGCCCGTGAGTATTCCTTTTCTCTAAAAAGCTGCCCATATAAAATTCGCGAGAATTCTGTCGCGTGGAACTCAACTGACATTTTGGTATAATATTTGTCTTTTCAGGTGAGAAGAACTTTGAAGTTGCATGGCGGCCGCAGTGACGGCAGCCATGGAGGGTGCCTCGCGGAGTTGCCGAGATGTGCGGCTGGAGCAGGGCAGCAGTTGTCTACTGCGGTAAGTCTGTCTGCTGCGTGCCCTCACGGAAGGAAGAGGTCGATGTCATGCACCACTGCACACGTGAATTACGGTTTCGTTAAGAAACCAAAGTGAATTAGGACTTCGCGTTGCTCTCTGGAGTGAGTGAAGAGATTTGGGCGGCTCTTAACATCAAGGTTATGAGAACCGACGAGGGAGAGGTTAGTACGGAGCAGCGCCGGAATCGCAGGGCGGTGAAACGGATATCCCCGAGAAATCCCTCAGACCAGCAGCATTGTCCGGCAGAATTTCCACATACGAAAATCCGGAGGCGAACCAGCCGGGAATCGAACCCGGTAGTGGTATGATTATCTTCGTTTTGGCGCAAGGGAGTAGGGCAGTGGAGCAGTGTTTCTGTTCATGCTCTGTCATTCCGGTCGCCATGTGGCCATTTTACCTCGATTTCCTTTTTTTATTTTTTCAAAATCGATCATTTTACTCCGAAAATCGACTAAATTACCCTGAAAACTTCCCTATTTCACTCAAAAGTTCCCTTATTTCCCGCGAAGTTTCCTTTTTTTTCCCCTCGAAAAGGTAGAAGCCGTCCACTTGCAAAAAGAAGCCCCCCAAAAGCTCAAAAACTAATTTCATCTAATTCGTTAAAAGGGGGGGGGGGCTCTTCTTATCAAGGGCAGAGCAATGGCGGCCATATTGGTTTAATAGGCATACGATATGCCAAATCGATACATGGGATCCGGAGCCAGAGCCTACCAACTGGCATGTTGTGATGTCACCCGACCGCCATATTTGATCCAGGTGACCTTGAAATGTGACCTTGACCCCAGTACAATGACGTTGAACCCAAAAAATCGCAAAATTCTCCAAAAAAAATCCTAAAAAATATTATTTAAGATATTTATTAGAAAATTGATTTCAAAATTTATGTAAAACATATGCAATTAAACTTTTGAATGTTTGGGCTTAGAGGGGACGGGAGACCAGAGCCGAACAGCTATCATGTTATGCCGTCATTAGGCAACCATATTGGATCCCAGTGGCCCTGATCTCGACACAAGACCTTAAACAGGAAATATCGCAAAATTATCCAAAAAATTAAAAAGTGTTAAAAAATGCTCTAAAATTTATTTTTTAAGAATTTACTTCAAATTATATAAAAATTATAAAAAAATAATTTTAATCAACTTTATTACAAATTATTTTCAAAAACTATTTTTAAAAACTTACATTTCTGGAGGTTCGCCACAGCACCACGTCCAGCAGACGACTTCCCCTCCCCCTCCTCCTTTTCCAATCAGTCACATTATATTAATATTACCCTCTCCAGCCTACTCACCGATGCTCTTACTATCGAATGCACTCTAATGCCATATTTGTTTTTTCGTTTGTCTTTTGTTTACATTTTCAAAACCTCTCATATCTGTGAACTTCACCCCATGCCCATAACGTTGGATAACCTTGAACCCAAAAATAAATTCTAAATTTTTCTAGAAAACCCGAAAAAAAATATAAAAAAATATTTACAAATTTAAAAAATAATTAAATACTTGTTTTCCATTAATCTTTCGTTCAATATCGCAATATTTCCATCAATTAGCATCACAATCAGCAATCCACACCAATCCCCTCCTATCCACACATGAATCCACACTAATACACACACCAATCCATACCAATCCACACACCAAACCACACCAATCCTTTTCAATCCTTCTCCACAATTCACAATAACCCACGTCAATACTTCGATCAATTTCAATCCTTCGATAAATCCTAATCCTTCGAACAATCCAAATCCTTCTCATTACTCCACAATCCACAGCAACCCATGGCAATATTTCGATCAGTGCCACTCCTTCAATCAATCCCAATCCATCGATCGTTCCTTCGATCAATATTTCGGTTTGTCCCCCACCCATATGTATAGAAATTACGTTTGTTCGGCAACTGTCTCCAAATTCATACATGTCGACTGAATTAATGTTTTTTATGCAGCCCACTATCCCTGTATTTTTATACTAAAATATTTCTTTTCATTCTATATGTAGATCTTTACAGTAGTAATCGAGTGCTCATAGCACCACTTTAAAGTTGTGAGGGAGAAAGGATAGAAACACAAAAAAAAAAGATTATTATTTTATTATAATAATTTATTATTATTTTGTAGTTACAATTTCATAGGAAATCAGTTTATCACATCATGCTATATATCCCCAATCCTTCAGTTTACTAATGATGGACAATATCTTGTTAATGTGCTAGAAATACCCTCATTTTGAAGGTCAATAAAATATCTGAGTATATCAAACAAATTAATTCGGGTCTTCGGGAAATAGGTAGCCAGTATTCTCGGCATCTTCTGCCTTCTTCATATCGCGTGTTGCAGCAAATGTGTTGGAGGGTGTGTCAGTGCATCGAGAAAATCGTCATTATCGTCTTCAGCACTATTACTGTCTTCATGTTCATGTTCATCAATACTCTCTTCATAGTCATCTTCACCTCCTGTTTTATATTCTATATTAAATTTGGTTTCATTTGTAGCAGGAGTTGTTTACTCATCAGTATTTAGAGCCGACGACCTTTTATTTTGAAGTTCGTCGACTTCACGCGAAAGTTTTGCAAGTGTACATTCCACACAAACCGACTCTATTGCACTTATTCCGTCTTTATAATTAACTGTCTCATCATAATCGCCTGTAGAATCGGTACCCATCGATGCAGCAAAAGGTATTGCCGGCAACACTTGCTGACTCCGAGTAGACGAATCCTTGCAGATCTTGGTACAAACTGCATGGGACCAATCTCGTAATACTTCATCGCGCGAAAAGAACTCTTCGTACAGGACGTTCTCTCATGCCTACGACTATATTGACCACAGGTGAAAACTCGATCGTAGAATCGGCACTGACGACAATCAGTTAGCCATGATGCAGGTCGCGGCTCCATTGTCGTTGAGGTCAAAGGCAAGCCTTCGTATTCGCAATTTATCTACGTGGAATGACGAGAGTGTGCTTCCAAATCGATGTTCATCTCACGGTTTCAGAACATCATAATTAACACTCAAATACTCTTGAACATATGTAATATCTATTTACGAACAAATAAACCAACACACAAACTCACACACACGTAAATATATATTTCAACTAAAATATTTAAGTGCTTGCAGAAATTGACCTTGCATATTAGAGAACCATACGAAAAATCATAAACGCATTTCGAAATACGTTACTGAAAACATAGCAACAAAGTATTCCTATAAAATAACACATTCTATCTTATCACTCTAGCTAGTAACATTGCATTTACAGAGCTTATGAAATCTATTTAAATTATCCTCCCTAATGAAATGCTCCAAGTCGCATTCCTGGAGTAGTGTTAGCTCGATATCAAAACTAGAAAACAATTACATTATCAATCTGCTTAATAGATATAAATTCAAAATTAACACTCCAAATATATGCCACTTAGATTTAAAAAATTTCAGTTTTTTAAATCCAATGGATCCTTATTTTACTTAATCACATAATATATCATCTATAAATTATTATGAAAACTATATATGTCGTCAATGCTTTTCGGGGAGTGAGTGCTTAGAACCATTGCTGGAAATGTGAGAATATCCCTTGAAACAAACACTCTGAGTAAACTAAGAATGACAAGGCTATGCATCAATATATAAATTCGTATTAATATCATAACTGTATCTCATTACAAAAATTATTATCAATTTTTAAATTATGTATTGATTTGTTCTTCTAATTCCTGTTCAAACAAGGTTTTATTTGCTAGAAACAGATATCCCATCCCTATCACCATATTATGAATTAAATATGTCGATCAACATTTCCTACCACCTAATCATACTTAATAACATATCATCCAATTATATACCCGGACCTCCAACTACCCATCGAAAAAAATGTTCAAGCTAACTCATAATATTTGATATCATATCACACTCGCTGCTAAAAACATGTCAAACATATATTTCTAAGCATTCTTCCAGCCAAAATATTCTAACTTTTATTACCCCAAAATACCTTAACTCTACCTACAATCCATTCCATTAGATCATATCGGATATACCAAACACTTCATACCATCCATGACAACAAAGCAATAATATGAGTATTCCTATGAAATATCCCGGCGAATTACGCTGACAATCCATCACATCATGCATTAGCAAATACACAGTCAAATAATGCCATCACGCACACACTATACCTTCGACCGCAATCCAACCTTAAAATCTCATCTCAATAGGCCATAACACCAAACCAGCAAAACAAATGTTCCAGCAGAAAACATTATATACATCAATACACCCAGACCATATTGCATCACACAATTCATTTGCACAAAACGTAGCATCCATTTGCAAAACCCTTACCAGTGAGGGGTCAACAATGAGGGGTCAGAAGGGTTAGCAGTGAGATTTAGCAGCGAGGAGTGAGTGTTTTTTCAATCTAATGATAGGATATTCGAAATAGTTGTGCTTATATAAATATGCCCAATACTCGATTTCACATCAAGAGAGATACATTTCATTTCATGCAGATACGATCTCAAACACGCAATCTAGTGTCAAAGTGATTGCTTCTGAGGGTGGATAACATACCCCATTTCACATTAATTAATAGAGATATTTGAAAAAATTCTCCTAGATACTATCCTTTATTTATTCATATATTTTTCTTTACTTGAAAAAAAACACTTCATGAAAATTCTTGTATTTCTTTTCTAATTGCTATTTATATTTTCAGAGAAGTCCATGTCGATAGCTATACTAAACATAAATAAATAAATATATATATATATATTTAATGTTCTTATACCATTACAGGTTACAAATATTTATATGTACGAAGACATTGTGTATGACCATCAGGAAAAAAAAATATATATATTTCATGATAAAATGAATAACATCTTGAACATACATTTAACTTAGATTACACCTATTCGTTTCTCCTGATCGGCTCAATGTATAAGGAGGGGATCAAATAAAAACAGAAGTCTTTCATACAATTTAACTTTATTTCACACACTTATCAAAAATGCAAATTATTACATACACTCAAACATATTTTCATTCAACAAAAATAATGATTATTTAGTCTAATTTTATAGAATAAATCCTTTTGTGTGCAGTCACACAACAATTAACACATGGATACATCTTGCATGGGGTGCTGAATACACAGTTACTAGCTTCATGTCATCTGGTGTGAGAGATATTCTTGAATGACTTGCCACAACATTTGCAGATCCTCGATATTCTTGTGTAACTTTGACTCCCATAGTCCGAAGTCTTTCGTGTTACCAGTGACGATGTTGACATATTCTCATCAACAGTTTCCTTATTCATATTATAAAAGCTTACACTATCACTAGATGATTCTATTCATGACGGTCTGCCTTCCATCACAACCGTCGAAGAAGTGAAAACATTCTTACAGGATGCATGCTTATATACTGTTTTCATAACAGACCAATCAGTTTATGTTATCCATTTCGACTGTTTCAGTTTACGTCAGCTGAATACGAATATGTAAAAGCAATATGCTTGATGCAGTGTTAAACGAAACTTAGTCATCCCATTCACTATCTAATTTGCGAAGTAGTCCACCAAACAACCATTCTTCTTTACACTTCTACATATTTCAGTGTTGGAGGTGACTTGTTTATTAATTTTGCTATAACAATCTCCCATTATATCTTACACCAAATCCTAGAACGTGTTCGTAATTACAACACTTCCTTGAAAACCCTCTGAACATGGGAAATGTGAAAAACTACTTACATGATACATGCTTATATACTGTCAACACTACAGAACGATCTGTTTATGTCAACTGTCTCGAATGTATATATATACTTTACAAGGTGTGGGATTCGAACCTATGCTTCCTTACAGAGAACAGCAATTTAAATCCAGCATCTTAGACTGCTCGACCAACATGACACTTTGTATTAGTGAGGAAATTTCAGAAAAAGTTTTATAATGAAAATTGTTAACCTTATCCTTGGATAACACAATATTATCTTCCTGATCCTTAACCTTGGATAACATCATACGAGCTTAACCTCAAGCTTTCTTACAGTCTCATTCAAAATCTGCTGCTTAAAACCAAAAGAATCATAATTTTTAAAAACCTTTTACAGAAATCCGAGAAAAATAAATACAATGTGTTAGAAAATTTAAAAATCGGCAGTTTGGATGACATCATACACTCCTCAAAAGAAAATTTTAAACAATAAAAAAAAAAAGCAGATTTTTAGAAAATTCTAAAAAATCACAGAAAAAAACATAATTTTTAGAAAAGTTTCAATAATCAGAGAAAAAAATTATAAGACCTTATTGGCTGAAGACGGACACCATCTTCAGCTTCGTCGAAATCGAAACTAAGGTCGACCTTAACGGTTGATCTTTTAAGGGCTTATAATTTTTTGTCGGTTTTTTGCTACCACTGTAAATCACGTGAGAAGGAATTTTCTTTACTTCACAAATTGGGAAGACACCAAAAAAAAATATTTGTTTGGGAAACATAGTTAGAAAGAAATATTATTGTAATAAATTTCAGTATGTGTTTACTACTCATATACAACTTGAAAAACATTGTTGATTTGCGAAGAAAGTTTTTGGGGGGATATCTCAATAGTTTCAGGATATCAGTGCTATTTTTGTTCGAAGTTATTCACTTTACGTAGTAATGTGTATCGTCACATGATTAGCAATTGTTTAAAGAATTCTGAGTGTGGTGTACATCAGGGTATGATGTGTAGATGGTTATTTACCAGAATGTGTATTTTATTAAAACGTATAGTCAAATGTAAACATAATGTAATGCAGTAGTGTTTGATTTTTTATTTGAAAATTATTTAAGAGGCGAGACTTTTATTAAAATATTTATTTAAATTATTAATATAATTTGTAGAAAGTCTGACACAACAGGAGCCGTAGCTTATAATTCTGAAGTTTGAGAAAAGAGATTCTGTCAGTTACACATATGTGTGGGTAGGTTTTACCACACCTGTTTTAATAAAATAATTTTTAAAATATATCATATGAGGTGACATAAAATTATCCAATATGGCAGATATTTCTGTTGTATTTTCTCTATAATAGCCAGTTCGCAAATCCTACCACCCTCCCGAAATAAAGTCCTATGTTGAAATAATTACTGACAAACACTCTAAAGCATGTGAAACACTTAATTTAATATAATATTTTTCAAATAATAATATATTACGAGGAAACGTCAAACTAACTTACACAGAGTTTTGGGGGTAAGGTTTAACACTACATAATACTTTACTGAAACAGTAATAAGAGTGAGGCATCAGACACTTCAGTAGTCGGTGCGCCAGACAGTGGCGGAAGTAGAACATGCAGGAGTGAATGGCTGGTCAGGGTATATATTGAATGACAGACAGTATAATACATAATTAATACAATATACATTTTTTTAAATTTTTTGTAAAATTGTAACTTCAAATGAGTTGTAAAGTGTGATTAGTTTGCTTGGGCAACAGGCGACCGGTGATGGCTGTTCACAAGGTGTTCAGATTCCAAGATGCCGATGGCGTGCGGTGGAGCACTTGGCTGGGAGGTATAAGCTATTAATACTGTTGATGAGAGGTAAGTCTGCAGTGGGGAGTGCTAGGAAGCAGATGCGCAATTAGGATCTCTGTACTTGTACTTAGCAATTATGTAATTGGTAATTATTTTCATTACTTGTTCTTACTGTGTAATTAGTACTGGTAATTGTGCAATTGTTTAGTTGGTAATTACTCTTGTTACATTTGCTTGGTGTTTGATAAGTATCAGTAATAGTGTAGTTAGTAATTCGTATTGGTACTTCTTGCATATACTTACTGT
The DNA here is from genome assembly GCA_029891345.1 of Dryococelus australis. NCBI lineage: Eukaryota > Metazoa > Arthropoda > Insecta > Phasmatodea > Phasmatidae > Dryococelus > Dryococelus australis. The sequence continues at coordinate 149,325,998 of CM056996.1, forward strand.
GTAATTGCTAGTAACTTTTATTCAATTATTCATTAGGTGATAAAAAAATTTTATTACGCCCAACAGGTATCGAACCACAGATCGACTCCTCAATGCTCCTGCTCCAACCGAACACTTTCCCTAACCTCTCGCCTTAACAAAAATATTTTAATTACCTTGAATGGGTCTCGAACCAAGGATCTTATCCTCATCCCTACACCCCCCCCCCCCCGAGCCCAGCCTATAACATACACACCCCCTCCCAACCTAAAATGCTCCACACCTCAGTTGCTCATCGATCATCGAAGGGACAACACTTCTGCAGCAGCCGACCATCCTCCCCTTTTCCCTCCTCACCCATTCGATCGTCAGAGCTCAGTCGTGCGTCGACCATCGAAGAGTCAACACCTATACTCCCAAAATGTCACTTGTGCTGGTTTTGTTGCCACTATCAACTGCCAATTACAGCACACCTCGCGGCGGGAGGGGAAAGGAGGGGTAGCCCCTCCCTCACCCGACAGCCAATCACAGCCCACCTCGCAGGGGAATGAGGGTGGAGGGTGAAAGAGTGTTAAGGAGGGGGAAAGTATGGTGAAGGGAGTTTCCAATCACAGCTCAGGAGAGGGGTAGGAGTGAGGAGGAGTGGGGGATACACACTGACAGAAGGCGTGCCTGCACTTTGTCATCCCCCTCCGAGACCCCCTCTCAGGTTAATCAAATGGGCACTTGTGCCACTCTTGCTCCTTGTTTGTCAGACACTTACGCTCCTACTATTCGTGTAATTTCTGACTTCCGAATACCAAATATACACCCCCCTCCCCACAAAAAAGACAATGATATTAAGAAATTTTTAATTTCACTTTGAAGAAATGAAAAGGGGTAACATATATTTTTAGAAATACTCAATATCCTTTGCACCGAAAGCGATATTAGTATAAATTTTGTTTCAAATTACTCTATATGCGATGCTTAAAGCATAGTTTCATTGTTTTTCGATATTGAACCCCTAAGAATGCGAAAGGAGTAAAATATATATCTATTTTTTTTTCACAGAATCTTGAATACCTCTAATCTCGATGTGATGCCCGAAGAGAGGCGGCTTTGTTTTTTTGCTTCAGAAGACTAACTATTGAAATACTCATAATAAAATGCAATGTTCCAAATAAAAACTTTAGATTCTAGTGAGTGAGGGGCGGAAGGGATCGTAGCATGGGCAAAATTTTTGTTTAATTTCAATATGCCACAAACTGAATGTATTATAAATTTAAACTACTGGCGGGCGAAGCAGTGGGGTGCAGCTATGGCATAGGCTATTCCTTTCAGTCTAAGGTGGTGGATATTACTCTAGAATGAATAATTAAGAAGAATTTTGATTACAAATCCTTAGAAATTCTAGAACAAAAAAAAACTGAAACCTCTTTTGGAATTTTGTAGGGTCCGAGGGGACTCAGGTGCTTGATAATTACTTTTCTCAAGAAAAGCCACTCAAGCAACAATAACAACTACAGTATCCCAAATATGACCTAAGACAAACAAATTACGACTAATACAAATGGACTAGCGTCGTGCGTCGTAGGTGTTCTACAACAAACGCTTGCCAACTTGATCTTTGCCTTCGTCCTGGCTGTGTTCCAAACTGACGGAAGAAAGTTTTTTTTTCGTATATCCACATTTTCGCGCGCATTAATGAAAATATTGGAAAGGTTAACATTTTAAAAAGTCTCAAAAAATGACGATAAAATTATTTTATTCTCATACAACTTTGCACTGTGATAAATTTAATAAATTGTGCAATACATTTTATTTGTTGGAATCTAAATACAAATTAGGCGAAGCTGAGCAGGCAGAAAACATGTACATTACTTATAAAATAGTGGTGCATTGTTATTGCCAAACAACCATAATTACATCATAAATACAAAATAAAATCAGTAGCATCTGGTTTTAAAAACTGAGTTTAACAGAACATTTTTAACGAAAGATGATTGTGTAAAATGTCGGTTTCGAACATAACGATCGTAGACACAAACACAACTACGCCAATGTGACGTTCTCGATGTTCGGATTGAGACACGGCCTCGTGCACAGATACTGCCACATATGCCACACATACTTAGTCGCAGACTTGCCTGGAAAACGCATATAAAAATCAACGTTAGAGGGTTGGCTTTGATAATTCCCAGCACCGCATTATCTTCGGCTTTGAGACTGCACATGGAGAAGGGGTATCCAAGCGGTGCATGTGTGCGGCCCTTAGAGAAACAGAAGAGAAACGACGGCAGCAATAAGAGAGAGATAACGAAAGCTGAAGAAGGGAAGGTAGATCGAGGGGAAAGAAGGGAAGAGACGAAATGATGTGGGAGAAGACGCCTTGGGGCACATCGACCCTGGCAGAAGGACAAGGAACGCCTGAAGACTGGACCAGCGCGAGGCAGCCTGCCACAGAACATTCTGTAAACCCACACGCCGCCGCGGGCTCACATACCCGTCTTGAATGAGGGAGGGGGGGAATCAAGGGCCAATCCTGCCCCTACAAACTGGAGAAACGGTAGTAAAAGGATATCCAGTACATATTACTAAGAATCTGTTTTGCCGACGAAGTTTAAGCGATTTAATTTCGATTAGTCGCTATATAATCTCAATTAACCATCGCGTGCCTTCCAATATGTACTTAAACCCTATTTTTTTTCGGGTTAACCGAGATTGAAACGGTATTTTGTAAGTAATCTCACTAAACAATAAAACCGCCATGAAAGAGTGCTAGGCAACAATTCAATAGGAAACTGTCGTCCATTAGTTCAGAAAATTGATGGTCCAACTGTTCGAAAACACGAAATATATTTCTGAAAACTTGCACTTGAAAATAGTTCCTTCGCTTTCTAATTCTGTGCGGCCAGGGCAAAGGGACAAATTTATTATAGTAACTAACTACAGAAATAAACACAATTGTTTACCCCGAAAACTTCAAGAACACAACAGCCCAAATATTTTCCTCCAATACGTTTTAAACTGAATAAAAGTATCCATTGTCTCATATATATAGATCGCCCAGGCTAAATAAGGCAGTTACACTCAAATTGCCAGGTTAATCAGCTAACCTAACCTAAAAAGCCGCACTTAAAATTAGTTTTATAAATATTAATCGAACCTAACAGGCTGTGCTGGAATTGCAAGTGTAAATAATCTAAAGCAACATAATCTACGAAAAATAATTTAAATTAACTTACGTCACCTTAAATCGCCAAGTGTATCTGCTACTCTAATTTACCATTAATTTGATTTTGATAATATGTTTCTTGTAACAAGAGAAAAGGGATGCATTACCGAAAGCAGTTTAGTTTCTGTCATTTAACTGCTTGCTCGTAGTGAGGATATTGCTGATATTGCCATTACGAAGACAATATTCTCACTACGAGCAAGCAGTTAAACGACAGAAACTAAACTGCTTTCTGTGAAAAGTCACACTTTATATCCACTATTTTCGTCAATGCATACTATTTCTCTTGTTACAAGAATCATATCATCAAATTACTGAACGGTCATTTTCGCAACATTAAGGCTATGCGTAGAAACGAAACGCAGCAGAGCCACATCTTATTAGTCTCGATTAACTTCCTAAAATCAAGGGAACAGTGGTGGATCACAACACGACTTTAAAATCAAATTTAAAACTAATCGAGATCTGTCAGTCTCGCTTGGAAGCAAACTTAACATTTTTTGGTGAAATCGGTCCAATGGGTGCTTCGAGAAAATCTCCGTCGGGAAAATTTAAAAAATTGCATGAAACGGCGAAAAGTTGTATTAATGTGTGTGTGTGGGTCTTTTATTAGGAACGACAAGTGCAATGATTTTTTTTACATTAAAGTACGCCACAGTCCTAAATAAATACATTTATCAAACACAAACTTACATATCGATTGAGTCTGTTTTCGTTATTACGTACACTATTTTTAAAGGAACAGCGCATGTTTGTTACCCAGCGTCCTTGAGTTCAATAAATAGTTTAACGCGATTTTTGTGCTGTAAAATGGGTGCACCGGCTCGGCAGTCAGCAGCAACAGCTTGGTGACTACATTTGCAGTCAGCAGCGGCTCTTTGTCGAAGCCACCCAGTCAGCAGAAGCGTGGAGATGAAAAGCCACGCCCCGGTAGGGCGGTTGCCTGCTGCGCCTACCAATATGAAAGCCGCAACCCGCCAACCTGCGGTGGAGGGCGTGGTCTCCTGTCTGGGCGCTTGCCATTGGCGGGCTTGGAAGTTGCATTGCTCGGGTACTGTGCCTCTGCGAGTGGTTCAACTGGCACCTCGGCCATCTGGTTGTACATAGCCGTCACGTTGCCCTGTTCCCCGAGGTCGCCGAGGACTGCCCCCTGTCCTCTACGTTTCCGGTTAAAACCATTTCACACATTACAAATAACACATTTCTTGATTCGATCCATTCTTCAAGACAACGTAGCTATTGTTTCGTTATCACAGCCAATTATGTGTATGTTTTGTGACAGGCTACAGAAATAAGAACCACTCACGACCTAGAGCAGTAAAGACTGTTCACGATAAAGTGAGCACTATTGAAGTCAACCTTAGAAAAAAGTCACTGTCCCTACCGGCAGATATTTTAACGGGCGGACTGAGTGACATGGGCCCAGTAAAGTTGGTAACGATGAACGGAAAGTAGTTCCATATCTCAACGTCAAATAAAATGTGTCAGGTAACCACTTGTGATAAGTTAAATTATTTCTTTCACTTTCTCTGTTTTTTTTTTAATGCATTGAAGCGTGAAAATGGGCATATTTGCAAGACATTTTATTTTGTAATTTCACAGTTGCACTAGATCGACGCATGAATACAGTGACTAGGCCCATGGCAATGCTAATTTTGCACAAGGCGGAAGAATACACAATGTGCATAAAAGTAGATATTAAGCAGGGCTTTCAAAGGTGTTCATTTTACTGTGAACAGCCTTTAACAAGGTTTACAAATCAAATAAGTAACTCACAGCGAAGACTATTGGCCACAAAGCCCCGCAATGTAGACGACTGGCCAAAAATAACTCCCGTGTCCATGTACGCTCGTATCTACTGAGTCTGAGTGGGTTCAATCCCAAGATGAACATAAACGTGTGTCATTTTACACTGAAGTCAACATCAGTTTAAAGTGTAGGGCACCTCCGCCCAGGGACGGATATTGACAATATTTTTTGCTATATGCGAAGATATGTTTTTGCCTCTCCACTCCCGTATGTACTAATACTCATCGCCTAAATCTATTTCACTCTTACAATGATTATGTGATAGCAATTTGCAATCATTTTATGCTATATTTAATAATTTTTACTACTCAGGTTTAATTTTATCTTAGGCAGTATACTAATATAATAATAATAATCCACAGTTCGCTTTCGTTAAATTTTTTTAATTGACTGGAAATACGTTGTTTATGCCCAGACAAACTGTAGGGTATTCATATTTTAGAAATAAAATTGTACTTAAAGATTAATAACATTTTGGGATAAAATGTAATGGTCATGTAACTTTATTTCAGTTTAGTCAGATAGGTAAAAGTTATATGATGGTAATGACATTTATTTATTTCAGATTAATAAGGACTTATATTTTATTACAATTATTTCATTGTGTTTTGCAAGATAAAAGAGTAAATATGCCACACACGTGGCACCCCAAGAATTGGGCTCCCCCTGCGACCGCATGTTTGGCATGGACCTTATTACCTCCCTGACACCGCCCCAATTAGCCTCTCTGCAGGAGCGTCAATAACTCTGTTGGCAAGGAGCATTGTAAAGACAAAAGTCCCGTGGTTTCATGCGTGTTACCATTCGCTCGTATACTCGGTGGTGGAGCTTATTTGCACATTATCCAATCATCCCGTTAGAAAACCTATCGCATTTTGTTCAGTAAAACGTAGGAAGTCAAATTGCTGTGACTTCCAGTTAGCATACGAAAACACCATTATAGAGTGATTAGCACTTTGTAATACGGCATGAAGTAGTCGCTGTTGGCAATACAACTGACCCCCTCCCCCTTTTTTTTTCATCATTACTCCGGGGTAAGGTACCTAAGTACTAATATTGCAAATCTGTTGTTTCACACTGTGTTGATATTTTAAACTGTTCGTAGATAACACGTACTTTTTAATTTCCTATCTTTCATTATTGTAAACAATTAACCCTTCTACAGTAAGTGAGGAATATTCCCTTATATGGCTATAAATTTTCCCGTATATTTGTGTGAAAGATTTTACTTTAAGAGCCTTTTACTTGTCATGTAAACCTACAGCACATTTATGCGATATTTTTCCCTAACGTGTAAATAATTTACCCTCGATTTCTTGCAGTCAATACAACTGTGCAAGTATATGAAGAGGAAAAACGCAGACATTGTTCACTGTCTTCCGATAATGAGAGCTAATAATGATGGAAATTTTTCTGCTACTCGAGAGGGGAGGTTCGCGTAGCAAAAATCGGGCGATACTTTTCTTAAGGACACCTGTACTAAGGGCCGGTTGCACCATCGTGGCTCGAAACTCGATCTGAGATCGTATCTAAGATCAAAACTGAAAACTGTTGCATCATTCGAGTTCAGAGCTGGACTGGAGATCGAAATTACTGTAAGTTCATTTAAAACCCCCAAAATTGGCAGTTCGGAATCTCGATCCGAGATCAGCAACCATCGTCGACAAATGTAGTTTGAGAATACGCCAACAGATAGAACTACGTTCGATTGTTTTTCTTGGGAAATAAAAACAACATATACGTACTTGAATATTATTCAGTAAAATTCGTACAACAATAATTCACTTAAAACAGATAAAAGATCGCACTTCTAGTTCTATCTATTATGAAAAATACGCCTACTTCCACGACGTCATATATATATATATATATATATATATATATATATATATATATATATATATATATATATATATATATATATATATATATATATATGTATGATATATATATATGTATATATTAAGTATGAGACTAATTTTGCTGTTGGTTAGTTATATATATATATATATATATATATATATATATATATATATATATATATATATATATATATATATATAACTAACCAACAGCAAAATTAGTCTCATACTTAATATCGATCTCTCCAAGATCGACGAATCGGAGATTCAGAATCATGAACTTGCGTTGGTGCAACACTTTTACATTGGAACAAAGATCAAACTGGATTCTGGTTCGGAACTGGGATCATTCGATCTCAGATCGGGTGCGATGTTGATGCAACTGGCCCTCAGGTGGTGAACCAGATACTTTGTGTCTGTGGCTTTGGGTGAGGGTTGTCGAATCGCTGCAACCTTTGTAAATCGGCGTGATCTGAATAACTTCCCGGAGTTTAAATTTGATTGATTCCTGTCAATGACATATATAAGATCTCCGGACTTATTTGGACGAGAATCGATAATAAAAGCAGCTCTTTAAAGTTTGTAGTTATGGTAATTGGTTTCGGGCGAGATATTGGTATAGAAATGCAATGGTACAGCGAAACACCGAAACGCAGAGATATTGAGCGAGACACAAAACCAGGGCCATCTTCGAACAGTTTGAAATTAAAATTATAGCTTCCGTTTTCTAAGGGACGTAAAAATAGATTTCTATCGTTTTATTAAACCTATTTGTAAATGAACATTACCATAATTTTTTATACATTGAAATAAAGAGTGGGGAATTCAATTTACTAAGAGCTACGAACCCACTATAGGCTGTTTAAAAAAACTGAGCACGTTGTGAATCCCTGCTTAAGATATATTTATATGCACATCGCCTATTCTTCCACTCAATGTAAAATTACACGATGCCATAGGTCTGATAACTTTATTCATGCGTCAGTCAAGTGAAAGTGTAAAATTATTATAAGAAGAAATATTTTACAAATTTGCTCATTCTTACATTTACATGGATTATAAAAAAAAAAAAAACGGAAAGGACAATATATAATTTCAGTGTTCAGAAATATTTACCTAGCATTTTTCATTCAACGTTAAGACGTGGAACTATATTCTTTCCGTCGTCACCATTTTAACTGGGCGCATGTCAATTTGGGTGCTGATTAAAATATATGCAGTTAAGAGCAGAGGCATTTTTCAAAAGTTCTCATTTAACAGAGAATATCTTATACCTACGTGCAGAAGGTACTTATTGTCGTTAAAAATATTTATCACCAGAACGGAAAGCATTTCATGAAGACTGCTGTGCCAAACAAATAAGGTAGAGCTTCAAATGTTAATTTACTTTTGATTGAAATAATCCATGGTGATTGGAGCACATAGCTGGGCAGATGTCGCCCCTGGTAGAACGATGCGTGAAGTGCTTGTCCTGGAAGGTAAGCTTGCACACTTGGATTTTTTTACTAGGGCCTATTAAAGTGATTTTTTTTTCCTTGAGATAGATCCATCTGGTTTTGACACGAAAAGTATGCCATGACAGTTTCTGTAGCTCCAAAGCAGTAGGAAAATAATTACAGAGACAGGCAATGTAATGTGGAATGTCCTAACTACAGTTTTTGCACGATACGATGCCGATAGATGGATCACAATCTCTACGAAATTTGAAAAGATATGAAACTTTGCACTTTTCCTTGGGGAAACTGAAGGAAAAGTGGCTTGGAGAGATTTAAGTGGCTCTGAACATCGAGGTCTTGTGAACCAATGGGGATGAAGCGAGGTGAATATGGAGCAGCGCCGGAATGCAAGGGTGGGGTAAACTGGAGATCCCCGAGGAAACCGCTGACCAGCGGAATCGTCCGGCACGATTCCTACCTTTAAAAAAACATGTTGCTTTTATGCAGAATATGAATACATATTTGACACATTTGTTACAGACAACTGTAGCATTCCTGGTATCAGATTGACGATCTGCTTGTCATCGACAGTATTTAAATTAAATATGATTATCAGCAAACAGAGTGTAAATGCTTCCTCTATTTGTATTTCTCTTTCATTGCTCCGCGCTACTAAAAAAAAAAAAAAAAAAAAAAAAACATTGGAAGTGATGTGCAATAACAAATGCCAAAACATAAAGTAAAACTAAGCTTGTTGCTGCTGCTTGAGACATGAATTGAGCATATCATTTTTCTCTGCTCAAGACAACTTACTGTTTCCCAACAGCCTGAGAAACTGATAACGTAAAATGAGGAGGAAAAGTGGGCAGAAAATGGAAGTACGTAGATAAAACCACCTCACCATGGCAGTTCCACTAGACTAATCACACTAGTATGCTTCCCTTGAGACATGCTTGGTGGATAAATACTAAGCCAATTGTGAGTCCTAAGTGCATTTTGTATGTCACTGTACCACTCGCACATTGCGTGGTTCTAAACTACCCACACGCTGACAAATATAAAGGCATTTGTAGCATTTAGTGATATGGATATAGAGGAGATGCCGCTGATATCAAGGAATAATAGTTGATTTATGTGATTTATAAAATAATGAAGTCAACTCCAACTTCAAAAAAAATATTTTGTTCGATGGCCACTTCTTGATGTAGGTGATATGTTATCTATATGAATGAATTTGCAACAAGTAAACACATTAACAAATTTACATCTGCCTTGTCTTTTAGTGTAGCGATAGTATATTATAAATAAAGAAAATGTACCAGTAAAATGATTGGTTCTTTTATCTTAATATAAAAATTAAAAAATTAAGTTCCTAAAACTTTTTATTAGGCTTTTACTGTCTGCCCCCCCCCCCCGCCAAAGTGTAAACTACTTAGCGTTGTGATAATTCAAGGATGCTTATTTTTGCCTTTTTCACAATTTTCGTGTCAAACCTGTTAAAATTGTATGCCATTCTCAATAACTACTTGCAAACATGACCTTAACAAGATTATATTCTGTGACTAATGTGTTTTTCTTATGTTCAATTGAAATATAACTCATAAAGGCATATACACAGTATTTCTTGAATGCACTACGCACGAAGTTGTAAAGTACCAGACATATGGTCCATTCACCGTTACTTCCAACTTTTCTGAAGTCCTGCTGAATTTCTGCTTCCAGGATGTTTCTCCGTTTCGTGCAAACGAAGTTTATAAGAGTTGGTGATTGGTGGAGCGAAGATCCGAATGTTCTTACATGTGGACTAGGTGAAATATGATTCGGATTCCAATACCTGAATAATGTTCCTTGTCCCTTATCTAGGACATCAAGTTAAGAATGGTCGCATAAGAGCTGAAAAGTTGTGCGAGCATGTGAACAAATTTGAGAAATAATATTATAACGGATATGAATAATTTTTCTTCTACTATAAATTAAACTATATATATGTGTATACATATATTATATATATATATATATATATATATATATATATATATATATATATATAGTGCTTTTAGTGAAAGTAGACACGATTGTGGTGTACTCTCATCAACAGTAGTGGATATATTTGAAAATCTCAAGGGGTATCAGGGAAAGAGGTAATCAGGGGCATTTATTTATGTTTTTCTTCACATAATATTTCCAGGCTCTAATCCTCTCGGTTACCGCTCCTCCCCCCCTTTTTTTCCCCCGTTCCGTCAAATGGATTCCAGAAATTGCCAGTGCCGTCCCTCTTCCTTGTAACGTTGTATATTCCTTATGCCTGTCTCAATCCCGAGCAATTACGGTTGCAAGGTGCATTGTTTTACAGGAACAATTCCACTTTTTTTGCGCAGATTGCTCCGCGGGCTGTTCATGTCTGTTACAGTACGCAAAATATTGAGTTTTTAAAAATATTCATTATTGCTTGACCTACAAAAACACAGGCTGTTCGGGGAAACTCGCTCATTTCGGGAGGTGACTCCTTGTGGAAAACATTAGCAAAACAACTTATAGGCCTATAGCCTAGCTCAATTCTTAAGGTATATAAATGCCCTTGAAAATCGAGTTTACAAATGAAATTTTGCAAAATACCAGAAACGGCTTGGAATTAATCCACGGTTCTCTGGATAATGTAAAGTGTCATCGAAATCTTTACACCCGCAGTTTAGACCTTCCGCCTTCATAAAAATAACAAGGGTTCCCAACCCCTTACTGCGTACAATTTTGTTGCCTTCGCGTTTTATGGAATTTCGATAATGTTTTATTGAGCAGTACAGGCTATTTAACAAACGTATTCGTGTTGCAAATGCCTAGGACCTACCATTCTCTTTTAAAACGTGCACAGAGAAATACAACGCCTGTCACGTATGCAATACTCCTCCCGCAGAGATAAACGCATCGGAAACAGCCAATACTGGCCCAACTATTCCCTAAATTATCTCAAGTGAAACGAGACAGACAGTGCGTGCTGGGTTTACACGTGTGTAGGACTGCGCTGTAGACAGCATACCGAGGTTTACGTGGGAGTAATTGGCCGACATGCTTTTGATGTATGGTGTGGCAGGCTACAGTGGTCTGAGAGCACGTAATTCGTAACAGTAGATATACCCAATCCACATGGCCCCTCAATCATTGGACATTTTTCGCAGTCCACCAACCCCATAAGGGGAACATGTATATTAACCATTATAATAATTATAATATTATGGAGTTTTTTGGTACTTGCTTAATCATTTGAACATTTATGCGTGTCTGAGCGAGATCACAGCAACAAGGATTGTTAGTACGTATGCTCAACATATTATTGTGTTACTTAAGTACATTTCCCACCTGAGTACACCTAATAATAGTCGACACAATATCGGTTGCTTACGATGTGTTTACCTTCGCGTGTACGAAGTATTACCTTCGTGTCAGGCATTGAATCGTCGTCGTTAAAATAATTGTGTGCGTTTTTAAAGAAAAGGGTCAGTGAGAAGATGGAGATTTTTGGAAATTCGCCATTGCGTTGCAGATGCCCGTCATGGAAAAAACAGGACTGAGCACGAAGAAATAATAAAATATGACAAGCAACTTATGAACAAGAAAATAAATATATGTATACAACTCTGGAAAATTCCAAGAGGAAATAGAGTCAAAAACAGAACAACAACTAATTACGAAAAATATATGTACATGTATATAAACATGACCAACAGATATCACATAGAAACCAACACAGGCAAGAAACCTGCTGACAAAGTTAGGACAACATTGACAAAATAAGTAAGAACAAAATAAGACAACACAAAAAAGAAACGAAAAACACAGCAGTTTAACCAGACATAACAGAATACAAGCTAGGAATGCTGTAGTCAATATAGGCACAAAGTCAGAAATTTCCATGAAGGAATTGAGTCAAATAAAACAGGACAGCAAGCGAAATGCGAAAACTTTATATATATATATGTTTATATATACATATATATATAAACATATATATATATATAAACATAAGTAAAGAAACTACTGTGTATACGGCCAACAGACAACACAACAAAGATGACACAGGCTAGTTATCTACTTTCACAAATAAAGTAAACACAACGAGGAAACTCGCACAAGAACAAATAGTAGTTTTCCCACGACTGACAGAATGCGACGTTTCGGGAAATGCAATCTGTTCCCGTCTTCAGGTAGACACACACAGGGTCCCAGAGAACAAGTGCGGTCTAAGGCAGTTAAAACAAGAGGAAATATATTGTTAAGTAGGACATAGTGCTCAATAAGAAAACATCAAAATGATATAATACCTGTAGGCAAAACATGAATGTAATTAGAGTGTGGCCATCCCTATTAGTTTTATGAAGGCGGAAGATCTAGAAAGTGGGGTTTTTCATGGGCAAAAATCTCGATAATACTAAACATTATACATAGAATGTTATTTTAACTTCACGCTGTTTCCAATATTTTGTGAAAATACAATTTATAAACTCGATTTTCAAGGGCGAATATCTGCCTGAGGAGTTGGGTTCTGCTCTAAGTTACATTACATAGTATATCTCATTTTCCACAAGGAATCACCTCCCTCATTTATTGTGGTTGTAGCCTTTGGTTGTGCGATTTAGTAATTGTGTTACAGGGCCACGTACATTTTATCACAGAATAATACGCCGACACGGTTGTTGAAGCTCAACAGTAAAGGGGCCGCGGTGGCCGAGCGGTTAGCCCGCTCGCCTCCCACCAAGGCGAACCGGATTCAATCCCCGGCCCGGCCACCGGACTTTCGCATGTGGGAATCGTGCCAGACGATGCCGTTGGTCAGCGGGTTTTCTCGGGGATATCCCGTTTCCCCCGCCCTTTCATTCCGGCGCTGCTCCATATTCACCTCAGTAACCCTCATCGGCTCACAAGACCGCACTGTTAATAGCCGCCCAAATCTCTTTACTCACTCAACAGTAAACAATATTGTCGGATATTATTATTATTATTATTAATAATAATATTATTTTACTTCTGAAATAGCTATTCTTTTTTTCTTTACCTTTCAAATTTACCCTTTAAATACTGAGAGTAGGATACATATTGATATAAAATATAATTTCTCCAAATGACTTAACGAATAAGCCTCGTGTGTGGCGATAACTCTTCGCGAATCAGCCAGTATATGAAATGATTTTTCAAACTACATTTCGGTACATGGATTCAATATTAAGTAATCATCAGTAGGACGTCAATTACAACATTCTTGCTTCTTTACTGTCTATACATTTAAAAGATAGCTTGCATCATAATTTTTTTAAATCTATTCTACTCTGTGTGGCACTAAGGTCCTCATGGTTAGCTAACCTGGGACAAACCCAAATAATTCCTACTTGACCATCCCTAGATTAACTTAAATTGTAGTTTTGGCCCATAAATTGGATTTTTAAGGTCAACGTCCTGCACTACCCTCACACTGTGAGCAATATTTTATTTGCCAAGCTGGAAAAAATTGTGTGAATTTTCTTCAGCGATTTTTCTAGTTTTTAACATTAATAAACCAGAAGTAAAATTTGCAGGTTATTCCCGATTTGAATATTCTATCTGAAACAGAATACGAGACATAAATACATGGTAGTTGGAGAGCACCAAACCATACTGGCCTATATAACTCGAGTGGATTAGATAAGGGTTATTAACGTCCCTCGGTTTTATGACTGAAAGCTTACCAGGGGTCGGCATACAAACTAACTTATGACCTAACTTAAACTAACACCCATACCTTGCCTTGGATTCGAACCCAGAACCTGCCGCACCCCAGACTGTCCACGCACCACGGAAGGTCAGCTAAATAACTACACATATAGGTATTTAAATGGAGTGAATGAAAAAATCTCGCTAACGAACTGCCCATTGTTTGCATTGCAACATTGACTGGCAGAAGCAATTTTTGCAATAAAGACTTTAATAACATTACTTTTTTTTTCAGGCGAAATTTTACAAAAAGTTATGTGCCGGCTAAGCCTGAATCGGTAGCTACTAAAACAAAGTGATAAACAGGCCAGAATGATCGTCCAGATACCGTCTGTGATTTGTACCAAATACTTAATTACCTGGCGATGGTAAGGCGAGAAATAGTAACAAAAATTTTAAATGTTTTATAGTATTATAGATAAACGGCTAAAGCATGTTTTCGTAAGGGTGGCACAAATGTTGGAAGGTGATTCAATATGAAAAATAAGGTTGAAAGTATATGTACGACCTAAAGTAATTATTAAGGGTGTTATTCACAATGGATAGTAGGAAAATAATAAACATTTAGTTATATCGGGTACTATTGGAGATGAAAGGAAACAAATTCTCACACTATCAGTAAATGAAGATCATCAACATCTGAAAACGTAATATTAGAAAACATCCCCAGTCAGAAATATAATTGTTGCTGCTCTCGTATTGCGCTAAATATTGTAGCCCTGAGTTTTCGGTAAATTACAAGATGTCGAGATTTGTAATAACGTTCATCTCTTTGTAACACTCTAGTTCGCTTCGTTTGTGGGTAAATGGTCCCTACAATAAGAGTGGCCGTCAATACCTTAGAGATATTTGTATATATGCACTTTAACCCCTACCCCAGCTCTAACCCGTTTTCCCTCGGCCTCCCCTTACACACTACCACAAACATCCCTAAACTTTCCCAGTTACCATGTCACTACAGTATTTAACCCATTCCGACCTAACGTACACATACAGTTGTCTACATAACGCACAAGAAATTTATTTTCGACCAGTACTATACAGTGCGAGATTCAATGCTCAATTGTCTTACCTGTAGCTATCTGATTTGTCAAACATGTCACTGTTCTAAATTATGAATGGTTCTTGCTCCTACAGGCAGACACAATACCTACAGCTCACTGGTTGTGATAATGAAACAAGTGGCGAGTCGGCTTAAAAGTACAACACGCATCGAAACATAACATTTCTTCAACATCTGTAAACATAAATAAAATTTGTTCTGAAAGGGTAGGATTCATCATTTGAAATTCCTAAATATTTCCACCTACTGCTTTCATGTTTTGTACTGCGCCCTCTTTGTCCACTTATCTTCCACACGCCCCCTTCTAGCACGGACTCAAACCCTTTTACGTGCTCCTTTCTTAGCCGCTTTCATTTCATGACCTCTCTACGCTACCGCTCCCTCCTTCCATCAGCCTCTTCGTAGTTGCGTTTTGCACCAAGTTTAATGGCCCTTCCTCAACCAGTTTACGACCTTTTAGAAAGGTGTCTACCAAATACCGCAAATATTTTTAATTGACACTAGGGCTCTTTATCCAATAAAAACACAAAGCAGATAATAATTTCTAGATATCTTGGTAGTCTGATGAGGGCATAAATATAAGATGTACACACAGTAAGTGAAAACCAGTATTGCAGTGGCCACAAAAGCATACACCAAGGAAAATTAGTCTTCTCTGTAGTAGCAGAATAAAAATTGCATGGTGAATAAGACTAATAAGGGGAGTATAAACTTACATGGTATGATTCTTGATCGGCAAGTAGACCGCTGCAGACAAAACACTATAAGACAGCGTGTCCCATACTGTCAGCTCAGATTAAACTCATGAGCGGTTGAATTAGACACCTATCGCATATGAAATGACGCTGTATTCGCCCCGTCGAATGGAATATTGCCCACCTTATACTGATCGTCTGAGTAACAGTCGAACACAGAATAAGGAAGAAACAAGATCCAGAGCGTTATGGCGAGATGTATGGGCCACTTCATCTCCGAAGTCGTACATGCACTAGGATTCCCACGGGCCAGCTTGTCGAGAGTGTACCGTGAGTTCATAGGTTTGGATAAAGCCACCGCCTCGAGGGACAACTGCCGTGGCGTATCGATGTCAAGGGTCGTTGTCAGTCAACTCAGATGGGAACAGCGGATAGACAGGCCACAGTGCAGCAGATCATTTGACAATTCAACAACGATCTGGGAACAGCTATAGCATCCAGAAGCAACTCTTAGCTATGGGGTACATTGTATTGTAAACGGCTTTATAACATCCCCCGGTTTTATGCATGAAAGCTTAGCAGGGGACGACTTACAGATTAACCTATAACCTAAATTAAATTAACACCCATGCCTTACCCGGAATTTTAACCCAGAGCCTTCTGTACCCCAGATCGGTGACGCAACCACCGACTGCGCCACGGGAGGTTGGCCTATGGGGTACAGAAATCGTCGCCACACTAAGTTATCTCTGATCACCGCTCGTGACAAGGTTCTACGATTATCGTGGGCGTGGGGACAGGGCATGGAAAAAAGGTCAATTGAAGGATTAATTGAAGTACACGTTGGTAAAAGCTGTTCACCATAAAGTGAGCACTTTTCAAATGAAGCTTAGAAAAAAAGTCGCTGCCCCTGAATGCATTTATTTTAATGAACGCATTGAGCGACATTTGCACAGCAAAGTTGGTAACTATGAATGGAAAATAGTTTCATGACTAAACGTTGAATAAAAAGTTTTAGGTAAACATTTGTGATAACTCAAAATATTTATTTGCTTTGTGTTTTTTTAATGCACCGAAGTGTGAAAATGAGCTAATTTGTCTAATATTTACTTTCCTAAAAATATCACCGTTTAACTTGATCGACGAAAGAATAAATAGATAAACCCATGGCAATGATAATTTTACATAAGGTGGAAGAATATATAACTTCCATACAAGTAGATCTTATGAAGGACTTTCAAAAGTACTCATTTTACCGTGAACAGCCTGTACACGCCGATGTCAGAGTACGAGTGTGTCGTCTAGCACATGAAGCGATGGATTCTTCGTTCCAGCAGAGTACATTTCAGGTTGGTGTGGTGAGGGTATCCTCGTATGGGGACTGTTAACGTGCGATGAAATGGGTCCCCTGGTAGACATGCCGTCGTTCCTCACCGGCAAACGACAATACAGATCCCTGCTGACGGATCATGTGAACCCATTTCTGCACCCACAGCACCCTGCAGGAGACCTGTAGCTACTACAGACTAAAGATGAGGTAGACCGCTTATTCGTCTTCTGCACATGTACCCAACATTGACCTACACCAATCCTACACAACTGTCAAAGTCAATATGGTGGAGACAGTGCAGTGGCCATGGATCAGTATGTCTCACAACCGACTCCGGTGCCTCGTGGAGTCCATGACACGCCGCCGCATCACCGCCCTCATCAAGGCGAAAGCAAATAAAACACGCTACTATAGGCTGTTCACGGTAAAGTGAGCACTTTTGAGGCTCTCGTTACTTTTTCATTTTAGCCATTTTTTAAATCTTATAAGCACATTTTAAAATAAATATTGCCATGTAAGTATTAAACATAGCGTGTACATTCCACCGAACTCTGAAATTAAAGTCTAAGGCTACAATAAAATGTATTCATTGACCAGTCTTCCAAATGAGAGGGCTTTCAAAAGTGCTCACTTTACCGTGAATAGCCTGTAGGCAGGTATCACTAATTTAACTGCTCGTGAGTGTATATTTTACATTTCATTTTTAACCTGCTCCACTTGGAGCCTGTATTGTATATATATGGTTACCGCCCCCACCTCTTTTTTCGCTATGTTACCCGCCGTAATCACTTGTTAACCACAGAGCAGATTGAAATAAAATTTTGTGGTACTACGTATCAAACAACAGTGTTTAAAAATAATCTTTCATTTAAAGCTGTTTTACTAAAACTAAAAATTTGCACACTTTTTAGTGCATGGACGTGACATCACTCTAAAAATGACTTATCTGTCCGCGTGTTTTATACTTATAGCATTGCAACACGTGGCAATTCCTTACATCTGATTATAATTTTTACAATACTCTTTCTGTTGTAATTCTGAGTTCATACTGTTAGCGTTGTTGTATACATTCACATGCATAATTGCAGCAAACATTTACCAGTTACTGTTTTCAAAAATAATAGATTAACTTTAATACTACCATCCAGCAAAAAACACTAGATAGCTGCAAAAATATTGTGCTCTAGTTCTAATTGTGTTCCTTGCAAAGCCGTCATTTTTTTCGTAATCATATTTACAAAGGATTCCTTTCATCACAATTATCTTGTAAATAATCATACATAACAAAAAAAAGTAATCTAAAGCACTCTTCTCGACATTGTCCAATACTCAAAAAAGTAAGCTGAAAAATATATTTAATTTTTCACCTATCTCATTATCCGGTTTTCTCGAACAGAAGTTAATGCGATTTTGTGTGTATGTATACCATACAGCTTTCAAATCGACAGAATGTGTAAATTCAGTATTAGCGATATGGATAAAGAATTTGTGATGTGCAGTAGCTACTCTGTTGGTATCTTCACCGGAAGTTCACGTGTTTGAATCCGGATGAGATATTTTTCCCTCCTTACTTTTTTAATTCAGTTTTGAAAATAATATAATTTTTTTAGAAACACTGTTTGTTTATACGGCGGTAGTAAAAACTAATGTTAAAACAATGAGCAGTTTATTCAGCTGAAGTTTCTTATCCGGCATCAAACATCAACGTATATTATTTCAAATCTACTTTCCTTTGTGTTGCTATAATTGATAAGGTAAGCACCACAGTTTCGATAAACCTCGTTCCTACTAAAGTGGTGAATTTAAAATTGTTCGCTACTTTTAGCAATAACTCCTTATGGTCCAATTCAGGATTTTAAACTTTCTTTCTTAAGTAATCAAATATCTAATAATGTACAATATTTATATGAAACTTTATACATATGTTATATACAAGTGTTTAAAATCGAAGGATTTCAACTACTTGTCTTAAACCACACGTAAACGTCACAACGTCCATTCAACATGAAATATACCAAAAAATGGCCCATATAAAATGAGAGAAATATACTTCAATAACTTTCAATTAATATAAATCCAGCTTATTAAGTATCACATAAAATAAAAACAATTAAAAAGCAAATATCATTACAGCAGCTAAGCCACCAACGAGACGAAAGAACTTGAAGTCTCAGTTAAGTAAGTAAAGAGCTGCAAAAAAATTTTTTCGGTTTTACATGTATTCACGGACAACGCAGTTAACCAGCTAGGAGTGGTGAAAATGAAATGAAAATGCATGTGTTGGAAGACCATGTGACTATTGCGATTGTCTGAGTATCAGATCATATGGCCAGCACAGTTTGCAATATGGGCATGCTGTTGATATCATGTCAGTAGAACAACACCACCTCATGCCCTAGATGTATGCGCTAATTCGGTTCGAAGGGAGTCTTGTAGATGTTGTAACTGGTTGTCTATATCCTGTAGATCGGCACCGAATTAAACTGAACCCTCACGATGACCTTGGCATGATTTGTAGGTATTCAATAGACACATGTGCCGTGTGTAGACGAGCGTTGTCTTGTTGGAATACTGTACCAGGGTGGTGTTTCATGAGTGGTAACACATGAGAGTGCAGTATTCCATTGACCTTTTCTGACACCTCTTGCTGAAAACTGATCAAGCTCAAAGGATCGATAGGCCGTGCTTTCACAGTTTCTACACATGCTGAGTGTCGAGATCAAGCTAGCTTTTGCCCCTTTGCTCCAAGCAAGTTTTCTGTTCTCACTGTTCTGACCTTAGGCTTTGCTGTCAATGTCC
Source organism: Dryococelus australis (assembly GCA_029891345.1). Lineage (NCBI taxonomy): Eukaryota > Metazoa > Arthropoda > Insecta > Phasmatodea > Phasmatidae > Dryococelus > Dryococelus australis. Next base: position 149,345,927 of record CM056996.1, read on the forward strand.
CTCGAATCAGTACCAGAGGTGACCTTAAACAACATCCCATGTCACCGCGATGCCAGGAGTAATTCCAGCGAGGTCCCTAATAAAATTGACAGAATGAAATCTTTCCCCTCGGCGTGGCGTTGCTATACTAGCACATGACGGTCATCCGTTGGCAATGTCGAACCGAGATTCATCGCTGAACATGATACAACGACACTAGTCATCACTTAATGCTTCCTGGTTACAGCACCACTCGAAACGCCGCCGTCTTTGCTCTGCCGTCAACAGCAGCCTGCAGTAGTTTGGCTGAGGTCAGTCTCCTAGATGTTGTGCGTGATGACTCGGCGCGTTGTTGAGTGCCATGTAACAACTGAGTCTGGATTACAGGCGCTGATATTATAGGGTTGTGCAAAGTGTGGCACGCAACACGGCGATCCTCCCCTCGTGTCATCTCTCTTAGTCGATCGAAAATTTTGCGACATGTGTGGGAGCTCTCATGTACCCATTGGTCCCAGCATCGGGCCGCTGTGACACTGGCGTATTCCACATGCCTTGCAACATGTCCTCCCTGCTTCACGCAGGCCCATAGTGCAGACTCTAGCAAACTACGTTAAGTGCTATAGTAATGTTGTTTAATGCGTCTACGAGACATACTCTGTGTACCTTGACTTTTCCTTACTGAGTTTACTGTCTGACGATTCACACATACGCCTCATAACACTATCACTACAATCGTGGTGTATTCACTAATGCCTTCTGATTGTCGTTCTAGACGTTACAGCTCATTACAACTTTAGTCATTTATATGTAGAAACAGCGATGTTATGCACTTGTACCAAATTACTTCCAATTCGTATAATTGCTTCTGGGAGCTTCACTTTTTTTTTGTCAGTCCCTCTATATTGCAAACCTTTAAGAGATCTTCGGTTGTGAGTCTTCTAAGAATCTCATATTAAAAAAATCGCCTTCATGACACCGGTACTTGAGCCATTTCTGATAACTCACGATTAAAATGCTTTTACTTTCAACAAGATAGAAAGTCATAAAACAGTTCATTCAGCAAGCCTGAGGTGGAGGGGGCTATAGATACTATACGTACCCATTGATACCAATGCATGTTCCTAGCCTATTTGTTTCTCAGCAGTAGGGCCTAGATACTAAATCCGTTGATGTTTCTCATTATTATATGGGCGGATGCTTTAACCGTTGAGTTACTGATACGGAATATGTTCGAAAGGATAATGCGCGCGGACAAAGTAAAGAATGAAGTTCTACAAAACGTTTGGGTAAAGATAAAAACGCAACAAATTAAAAGGAGACATTAAGAGGTGGTGATGGGCCACTGTCTGTCTAAAATACAGGGTCATCGAAAAAGAATGGCACAATTTCATTACTTTATAGCGACAAAACTATTTAATTGCGTTATCTGATTCTTGCACCAAATAGTAGGGGAAGGACAAAAGATTTGGGGGGGGGGGGGGGGGTTGGTTCGACAGTTGGATACCGACCTTGACATTGTGACAGGGGTGAGAGCACCATCTGGCATCTGCGCCGACCTCTTCAGTGAGATGTCGACCGTGCTGCAGAAAGCACAGAGTGTTCTGTGGTTCGCGGAGTTCAAGTCTGTAGTGACTGTGCAACATATTCTAGTCGGCAGTATCCTGGACGACGTGTACCAGAATAGAGAGCTATTTGTCATTGGGTTAAAAGTTACAGCAAAACCGCTACCGTACAGAACAAAAAAAAAAAAAAAAAAAAAAAAAAACACCAGGATGGTCATGCAGGTCCAAAGAAAAGGTGGAACAGTTTAGGCTATCTTGTGTGCGGAGCCCTAAAAAGTCAATTGCCCACCGCAGTTTAGAGTATGGCATTCCGAAGACTACCATGCATAATGATCTTCATAAACGTTTGAGATTGCATGCCTACAAGATTCAATTGAGGCGTGAAAGTAAGCCGGAAAATCGGTCCAAAAGTTTTGCATTTGCTGCTTTCATGTTAAAGAAAAGGACAAGGAAAGAAGCCCCGATCTTACCCCTCTAGACTTTTTCTTTTGGGGATATGTCGAGAAAATTGTCTACGCTGTGGAGATTCAAGATTTGGAGCATTTCAATCAGAGAATCACTGCTGTCATTGAGACAATTACGCCGACAATGCTCCGGAATACGTGGATGGAGGTCGAATATCGCCTGGACATATGTAGAGCTACAAATGGAGCGCACATAAAACATTTTTAAGGTAAGCAAAACTATGATTCTTCCTGTTCTTTGGTAGAAGAACCAACCACATCTGTCAAATAATTTCGTGGCTGCGATTTTTTTTTTAAATTTTACCATTATTTTTCGATGGACCTGTATAACGGGACGTAATATAAGAAAAGTACCGGTCGCAATAGCTTTCATAACTAAGGCATCGCGCTCACATGGCAAACAGTTCGGGATGTCTATGTTTCGAGCCCAACCCTCCGTATGTCTCATAATTCTAGAAAAATTCGTTGTTCCATAGACTTTTCAAATTCGTGTACTTTTTCACTTATTTCGAGGATGGAAGACAGTTTATTTGGAAATTCGGCATAAGCTTTAACCGAAGAAATGAAAACTTGGGCCAAAGGTACACTGGCTGATCACTGGAACAGTAGCCAAATAACGAACAGATGAGGATGAGGCTGTAGTACTCAAAGAACCATGGCGCAACCAGTGTTATAGAGAGTATGGTAAATGCTGTTCACGGTAAACTGAGCACTTTTGAAAACCCTGCTTAAGATCTAACTGTATGTACGATGTGTATTCTTCCGTCTTATGTAAAATTAACATTGCCATGGGCCTCATAACTTTATTCATGCGTCGGTAAAGTTAATATGTGAAATTATTAGAAAAACGCATATCTTACAAAGCTGCTCATTTTCACCCTGCGACACATAAAAAATAAACAGGATGCGAAAGAAATCATTCAAGTTATCATAAAGCTTTACTTAACACTTTTTATTCGACGTTAAGATATGGAACTTCTTTCCCTCCATCGTTGCCTACTTCATTGGGCGCATGTCATTCATTGCGCCCGTTAAAATATAATGCAGGTAGGAACAGTGAATTTTTTTTCTAAGGTTGATTTCAAAAGTGCTCACTTTATGGTGAACAGCCTTTAATTATAATATTCCATTTTCTTTAGCCTCTAATCATCTCCATGACACAAAAAAAAAGTTTAATTTGGTTACCTTATTAGTAAAATTATTATGTTTCCAGTTAGTGCGCGGTGACGCTGAAAAATAACACTATAGATGGTATGTATATTTGTGTAGGCTTACTCAGAGTCCTCTTAAGGTTCCCTCCTACCCTCCACTTGAACTGCCTTGCAGTGTGTTTGAAATACAGGTTTATCAATGAAACTATTAAACGTGTGTCCAACGTTCTGATCTACGAAAAGAATAGCACTTCAAACGAGAGCTGCCGAGTACTTTCAAGTTGTCACGCACATTAGAAACACCATTTCAGAGAACTTCAAAAATAGGCTCATAACGGCTTTTTCAAAGCGCTGTATCTCAGTATATAGGCACGCGTCAGATGCATACAAAACCACTCAAGGGCCCTGCAATGAACCTTCCTGCAGACTTTCCATCAATGAAATAATGGGGTCACCGCTGAAAATTCCATAGGTACACGCAGTGCGACTAGAACAATGAACGCTAGTTCAGAGCCTTGCCCTTAGTGGCGATGGGGCACTTGACACGCGTAGCAGTACCGGCCTTATAGCTCCCTCGCTTCGCGGCCTGGAAAGAAGCCCTCGGTAGGCGGGAGCCTTATATTATTTTGTTCAGGAACAGCAATCGGATTGGTTCTTGGTGCCACCAAAATTTCTCTAAACGTAGTAAAAAAAAAAAAAAAAAAAAAAATGGGGTGTGGCCGTGTTGGGGACACGGCCGTTTGTTTTGCGGGAATACGTCTACGTTGACGCGCTCGGATGCCTTGATGTTTCTTTTACGTTCCCAGCACCACTTCGCACGATAAAATGGGATTTTATGGGTACCACTGGATTGTATATGAGATGCCTTTCTAACCGTATACGATTTCTGTATTTCGACTTGGCTTTTTGACGACTACAGGCCGACATTGTGCTGAGTTTTCTTAATGCTTTATATTAAACTCATACAATTTCACCATAGGCACGCCACACAAATGTTTTTATACGCGCAATTGATTGAGCTTGACGAGAGCTGTGGATTGAAACTTAAATGAGCGTCGTAGCTTCTCCTAGTCAAAATTTATACTACGCGGATGTTATGAGATGCGGCAAAACGAACTCAAAATTGCCCCCCCCCCCCCCCCGCCCCCCATCCCACGCTTAACCATCGCTAGCGATGCTTCGCAGTCCTCACTCAACGTAAAATATTTTTTTATCCTTTGGAAATCGAGTGATGTAATTGAATTTTGAATTTTGACGATAGATTCGTAGCTGCAATGCCAAACTGTATCCCCCGATTTTGTTATCATCGGGTTTTCTGGATTGCCTCCCACTATGGTAGCACATTTAAAGACGCATTCACGTCAAAACTGCCGGTCTTAAGGGGTTTCTCTAGCAAAAAGGAACTACCTGCCAGAGTGTGACGGTGGTGTTCAAAAACACGCTGTAGAGTATTTGCGTTGCAGCGTTGTCAAACTTACTGTACTAGCATGTCAAAGCACTTAGTTTGGTAAACTGTGAGTAATCGTTGATAAAAACAACCACGCCGTTTTGACAGATCCTTAAGAAGAAAAGCAATTCAATGTCGGGGCATGGAGACTGGTTATTGCGCAGCTAGCACACTCTAAGCCCGTAACAACCACACTGTAATAAATTACACAATATTCTGATGCTGATACAGTTCCGTTGCATTACCGTTGAACGGCCATGACAGAACCGCTTTAAATGTTCCTCTGCAAATTTTTCCCGCAGTGTAATTGCCAGTATTGTTCAAATATAACTACTACACAAGCGCAATAAAATAAGTTTAACAAAACAGACTACGCTGTGTAGGAACGTGCAGTTTAGACCGTCATCCGAATGTTCATCGACACAGACTCGTAAGCTTGAAGTGATTCCCGTTTTTGACGCCAGAGCGAGGGGAATGCAAATGTCGGGTGACCTGCTTCCGAAACAGTTGGGAGCACTGCTGTTCTCACGCAGACCCGCGGAGGTCGCTCCGAACACGACGTGCGGTGTCTGTGGAGCGTTCCGGCATGCTTTCAACACTTCACCGCAGAGCTATGGGGCGTTGCACGAGTTTCGAAAATGGCGCGGCTGTCTTGCAGGAAAGCGAGGCAGCGGAACTGATATTTCATTACTTTTTGTGACGGTGTGATAATTAATGCCGTTGTCGCCTTTGAATACGTCGTAACTAACCTAGTTTTCACAGCAGGGGCATAAAATATCGTTCTGTTCAGAGTACATGCAAAACGAATACATTATTTCTGTATTTTTTAAAACCACGCCATGAATTGTTTCACATGAATTAATTTAGATATTGTAAATAATTACAGTATTAATACTTAACTAAAAGTTGCTTTCAGAGTCGAAGAACCAAATGAGTTGGCTATATGCCGTATTTTTTGAGTTAATTTTATAACCACCGATGATTGATAATCGACTAAAGACAAACTTCTTCAACGCCACTTTCCATATGTTGCAAATTGGGGATAATATTATTTTCTTACTGGAGTTGATACCGCAGGAAATCTGCGTGTATATGGTGTTTGGTGTGCATACGACTTCCCAGGTGAAGCTGGAAAGTTGTAGTTAGGAACTACCGATTATAAAGAGCTTCGAACCACCGACACCTAGGGCTCCGGGGTCTCAGCGTAAACAATCACATATCCGCTTTCTCGTCACATGTACGTGATCACTTTAGTGTTCACGGCCACCTTAGACCCTGCCTCTTGCATTTCATAAACGAACACCAACCTCCTAACAGACACCATCACAAAGCCTGTGTTCTTAAGTACCTTTTGCCAATAACATTGAGCAAAACCGGTTTTGCCAATTTATTCCGAGAGGTAAGTGAACGTTATGTGATGCAGAACCCCGACTATTTCACGGATTGATTTGGCAGCAGGCTAAATTTCACAGTACTTTATGAACTCGGTACACTATCGTTTGCTGATTGATTGCTGCGATTAAGTGACGAGACTACAGGAATGTTTAACGCTCTCTCGTGGTAATTACTGGTTTACAGCTAAACAGGCCGGGTTTGAATAACTTCCACCCAATCACAATAGCACGGGAAAAGAACAAGTGTTTGAAGCCTACCTTGCCCTAAATGAATTCGCGGAATATTCGGGGCTGTAGCGATAGTTAAAATAACAGTTCAAAATATAATGTAATTTAGTTACAGCGTCTTGTAAATTAACTTGTGCCTAAAAGGGTTAAGGTCGTGGGATGCTTGACTGAACAAGCTGCTCTGCTAAAGACGGCAGGTTTCTTTGGGTAGCTGTGCGTGTTCTATACATCCATATATATATATATATATATATATATATATATATATATATATATATATATATATATATATATATATGTTTCGGATGCAAAGGGCACTATGTATATTTTACAAAACCGAGGTTCTGATATTGTCATTGTATTTTCACGCTTTTTTTTTTTTCGATATGTAAAGCACTGTCTCTTGCACGGAATAATAAGTGATTTAGCCAGTAGGAACGGGCACTGTGTGCCATCAGGGCATCAATGCAAAGCGCACTCTTTAAAGTATCATATATTTGTTTACCTCCGATGCACAAATTATTATATTAACACGTGTGTGTGTGTAATAAGTAGCATAATAACAGCCCAGTTGGAGGGTCGGAAACAAGACTGACTCGTACTCACTTATTCGTTCTCGTCACCTCATTTGTAGAGCCCCGTGTATTTGGCGGATTGAGTTGGCAGCAAGCTAGGCTGGACAGCCCTCTATACACTCGTGACATTATAGTTTGCTTATTGGTTGCTGTGATCAAGTGAGGCCTCTGTACAGTACTGTTAAACACTCACACTACTGATTCCTGTTTATTGCTGGCTCACTGTTAAACGGGGCGTGGTTAAACAACTGTTGTCCAATCACAACAGTAGGAGAAAAGAACAAGTGTTTGGAGTCTACCTTGTCTCCGAACGAAATCGCGAAATACTCGTGGCTCTACTCATTTGCTATGGAGAAGGCAAAGGAAAACTATTCTGCAATCATTCTGACTGCATGAGTGACCTAGGCCGCTGGTCTCCCAAGCCAAAGTCGCGAGTGCAGACTCGCGGGCGGACAAGCTGGCTACTGCGAGCGAGATTCGGGTAGTCGCGCTCCGTTCGGCCCATTATGTGCACAACGCCGCACGAGTCATGTGCACAATGCCGCACGAGTGTTGCTCCAGTGCACAGACGCACTTCTGGTGTATTCATATTTTCGGCCACTTGACATATTTTATCGTTAGGATTATTAACTAACCGGTTTAAATCTTATATGGCGAAGGGAAAAAGTAACGAAGTATGCATTCAGGCGATGCCTGACACAAAAACGTATTTCACTGAACAAATTTCGTAGTACACAAGTGTGTGCGTGACTGTGTTTCGTTATCGAAATTCCAAAGTGAATCTCTAGTTAAAAATAAAAGGGCCATTATTATTATTTGCTTGAATTTAATTATGTTGTGTAATTATACGGGAGGTACAGTAGAATTTTAGACCGCTGATACAAGGTAGCGTCTCTACTTACTGTTTACAATTGTTATAAGATAAAGGAGCACCGCCCAATTTCAAACATAAACCCCACACTTTTATCGCTGAAATATTGTTTACATGATCAGCTAAGCTTTCTTTTTCTTGTACCGAAATAGCGATACTCTCTTGAAATTACATGGTGCTTAATGAGAAGCGAAATGATTACTGGTTAGTAGGCCTAAATGATTTATTCAGTATTTTGCAAAATGTTTCTAGATTTTTAAATACAGTCCTTTTCTTAGTAAACATTAATTGCAAAGAAAGAATCCGTTGCAGTAAGTGAAAACGTACAGACACAAACTGACAAAAAGAACAATCCCGTTCAAACAAAAGTGCGAAATGGCACGTGTTACTAAATTGTCGACTATCTGGAAACGACATTGCTTTTAACCGGTTTCACAACGTTGTGGAAGATTTTGTTGACACGTGTAGGTGAAGTTCGGAATGCATGCGTCCATTGCGCGTTTGTAAGCTTAGCTATTCTGTGCCGTCCTCCCATCCTTTGACGTTGGCCGGGCGTTGCAATAGTAGTTATAAAATGATTATAAATACGGCAACATAAAGGACTACGATAATTTAAATTACAAAGTATGTAAACACAATTAAAATATTTTGAACTAAGACAGCATACGATGTGGCTTACACAGGGGACAATGAGTTGTGTTTTTCGTGCGCGCTCGCAAGACGCGGAACAACGCGTCGTGCAGCTCGTGCGCTCTGCGTAAGGAACGGATCGCTCAGTCGACAAGATGGCGGTCGGGAGGCGCGCCATCACTGCGCCGCCGGTTATCCCAAGACGGGCGCGACGACCCGCGTATCGATTTGCGCGCCTTGCGGGAAGGGAAGGGAAGCAGGAGGTCGTCGACCCTGCGAGGAGTCGATAGTGGGGGAAGCCCTTCCCCTCTCGGCGGGCGACACGTGGAGCCGCAGCCCGGTGGCGGAGGGCAGTGACTCCGCGGACGGCCGCACGTGTGCCGGGCTGTGGCGGGTTCAAGCCCCTCACCGACCGTGTCGCTCCGCGTCTTTACAACCCTCTTCCCGCTTACTTAATGCGCCCTGCCACTCCCAACCTAGACGCTTCAGCTCCACTCCCCGGCATTCTTCTCTCATGTTAAATGTTGAGCTCTCCTTTCTGTTATTCCATTTTCTTGTAATTCTAATTGTATCATTTTTACACGTTAAATGAGCGCTTAGATCAACGTTTGAAAAATATGACTGCCCCATACCTGCATGAATTTTAACGGTCATACTGACAAGCGTGCGCCCAGTTATGTTGATATAGGCTGTTCACAGTAAAATGAGCACTTTTGAAAGCCCTGCTTAAGATCTACTTGTATGCACGGTGTGTATTCCTCCGCCTTATGTAAAATTATAATTGTTATGGGCCTATTCACTTTATTTATGCGTAGATTAGGTGAAAACCCGTAATTATTAGAAAAGTAAATATGTTACAAATCTTCTAATTTTTACACTTCGATGCGTTAGTAAAAACAGAAAGCGAAATAAGTAAATTAATTTATCACAAATGGTTACCTAAAAACTGATATTCGAAGTTAAGATATGGTACTACATTCCATCCATCATTACCAACTTTACTAGGAGCATGTCACCCGGTGCGCCCGTTAAAATATGTGCTGGCAGGGGCAGCGACTTTTTTCTAAGGTTGATTTCAAAAGTGCTCACTTTAACGAGAACAGCCTTTAACAAAGGAGGGAAAGTAGTTCCATGCATTAACGTTGAATTAAATAGTATTAGGTAAACATTTAAGAATACCAAAATTGTTTCTTTAGATTTATGTTTTTAATGCACAAAATTTTAAGAGTCAGCAATTTTTTTTACATATTCAGGCCACTTTTCTAATGATTTTTCAGTTTCACGTAATAGACGCATAAATGAAGGGATCATGTCCATGACAATGTTCATGACAATTACATTTGGTGAAACAATATACTATGTTTATATAGGCTGTTCACGGTAAAATGGGCACTTTTGAAAGCCCTACTTAGGAGTCACTTGCATGCACATTGTGTATTATTGCGCCACATGTCAAATAAACATTGTCATGGACCTGTTCACTTGATGCAAATCACCCAGGACGTGTCGAACTGCGGCCCAAGTGGCAATACCAACGCAAACGTACAAGAGTTAAAAAGCTAAGCCTAGCATCAAATAAATTTGCACAATATAAACTGGTTTGTGGTAATAAATCACAAATTTTATGGCTTACATCCTTAAAAGTGCCATAACTACAAGTGTTTCGTTGCATGATAGCATAACTGAATCTATGTTGATTTTCTAAGCATTTATTTGCACCAAACTGAATACAAAATAATACAAAAACTCAATTAATTGTATTACTGCCCCTTAAGATGGGGTAAACAACATGTGACTTTTTTACTTCTTATCAGTACTATCGTATCCAGTGATCATTCAGGATGGGTTCTTACAGCTGATTTTCGACATTTATGGTTACATGTAAATGTATCGCTTTTTCAGTAAAACTGAGTGCATTGTAGGTTTCTTTTGTTTTTTGTTTATCGATACAGATCTACTTCTGTTACTATCTAATAACTACTGTTTGTGAAACGAAGAATTCGCACATAAGTATGAAAAGCTGCTTTTTGCGAAAATATTCTGTGGCAAGACAGATTTTATCACACTTCACGTTCGTATTTTTATTTTTGATCTGTCGAAATTAATTTTAAATGCCTTAGTTGCCTGTGCGAATCAAAGATCTTCATTGCTAAATTAGCCGAATTCTTAGTAACTGAGGATCGGATATGAGTTTAGATAACACTTGTTACCATTAAAAATTATTTAACAATCTGATACTATTGAATAGTTTTTTTTTTCCTGTTACTGATGATAATAGCATTAAAAAATCTGTCCACTAAAGCAAACGTGTTTAAAGGCTGTTCACGTTAAAGTGAGAACTTTTGAAATCAACCTTAGAAAAAAGTCACTGCTCCTACCTACATATATTTTAACGGGCGCACTGAGTGACATGTGCTCAGTAAAGTTGGTAACGATGGAGGGAAAGTAGTTCCATGTCTTAACGTAGAATAAAAAGTGTTAGGTGAACATTTGTAATAACTTAAATTATTTCTTCCACTTACTGTTTTTGTAATGCATCGACGTGTAAAAATGACCAGATTTGTAACATATTCACTTTTACAATGATTCCACAGATTCGCCTGACCGACGTAGGAATAAATTGATGATGAGGCACATAGCGACGTTAGTTTTACATAAAGCGGAAGAATACACAACGTACAAACAATTAGATCTTAAGCAGGGCTTTCAAAAGTGCTCATTTTACCGTGCACAGCCTATAACTTAATTCTGGACTAAAGTTTCACAACAAACTGAAATTAGTATAATTACGTAAACTGTTATCAGTATGCGTAGGCATTAAATGATGTTCACAGTTCAACTCTACACAATTTCAGGACTATGCACGCCAGAGTAAAGGAAATGGCCTAGCATGAAGAGGTGTATTTTAAAGGAAGGAGATGGCTCTTCAAGGAAGTGCTACCGTCAACCAGGAATCAAGCGACCTTCTAGGCTTTAACAGTATTTCATGTTTTATACTTATACGGTTTGTTTCGTAAAACTTTTTTCGTTTTAAACAGTTCTACGTTCCGTGACATCAGCATAGCGTTTTCACCTGCTCTTGAATTTTCATGTTTCGTGGGAGAGGTAAATTATGCTCTTTTTTATATATATTAATTGCAATTAATTCTCAGATATGCAAAATATGATAGGTATTTCCAAGAAAATGCCAAAGCTAATAATGCTGTATGGATATTTTTCTCACAACTACTTTCAGAAGACATACAGTACATGGCGTTGAATGGATCCGATGTACAATATGTTTCCAGTTATGTATGATCTGTGAAGGCACATATAGGCTGCTCACGATAAAGTGAGCACTTTTGAAAGCCCTGCTTAAGATCTACTATGCAAGCTGTGTGTTCTTCCGCTTCCGCCTTATGTAAAATTAACATTGCCATGGGCCTCATCGCTTTCTTCATGAATCGGTCAAGTGAAACTGTAAAATTATTATAGAAGTAAATATTTTAGAAGTCTGCTAATTTTTACACTTCGGCGCATTAAAAAAACAGAAAGCGATAGAAATAAGTTAAGTTGTTGCAAAAGGGCAGTGACTTTTTTCTGAAGTTGATTTCAAAAGCGCCCACTTTATCGTGAACGGCCTTTTAAGAAATGTAGGCTATAAGAGGTATTTGTAAAGCATATTCATGCAAAATGCTGTATCTTCCAAATATTGCAAAACCGGTGTTACGAACAGTTGCCTTGCCTTAATGACAATTATCCCGAATTAAGAAAGGTAGTTACACAGAATGTAGTTAATTATTTGAACTCATTGAGTAAATCTTCACCAGTTTCCGCCAACAGTCGACAGCTGTAACAGATTTTTTTTTTCAATACTTAAAATCTCAAGTTTTATCAGCATTTAAATACAGCCATCCTTATGTGTGTCATAGTTCCTGTATTGCCTTGCTCACAGAGATGATAAGACTTTTGAACCACGTGACTGTTTTTTTCTATTAGCGCTCGCGTGCCGTGATAACGTCGGTTCAGTTAGGCGGGCCCATTCGCCCTACTAGCACCGTCCAACAGAGAATAGTCCACATGCTGCACAGGAAGTGGTAACTGCACACGACAGAAAAACAGCTTGTAATCAAGGAAGTCTTATTTACGCATGTGGTGGACGCAGTTATAGTTTATAGTTCATAAACACCAGCTGGTAACAGTAGGTATCAAACACAACTTACATTTGTGATTGGTTCCAAGGGGTAAACGAGCAGGACGTCGTCACCACTATCGTTATATTTAAAACGAATTTCTTTTTGCAGTTCCCAACAGCATCGGATGAAAAGTCTTATACATGTGACGGACACAATAATTGTGTCTGCCAACTGTTCATAGTATCGAACACGTCATACGTTGTTGAAGGTTCTAAGGTGTAAATGACAAGAATATCGTTACAACTATGAAGAGTCGCAACTAAGGAAGAGGCAATATTCCCCTTACCCCCCTCTAGCATACACACATTTATTGTCTAGGCACCACCACAAGTATGAAAACATTCTCTTCAAACAACTGTTTCAAATAATACGATTTTTCTGTAAATATATTGTTTACTGTTCATAGATCTCACAGAGTCCGAGAGTGTCAGTGGTGACGTGTGACATTTTGCAGTTAAAAGTGTTTGTGTAATGGTAAATTGCTTCATGATTATTTGACGCTGAATATTAACTTCAATTTTTAAAATATTTCTCACATGTACAAAAATAATTTTAACAAGGTGGGCAAAATATTTCAAAGCGGTTGTGATATTTAACCTGACGGCATATGTCCATCTTTGGGTATTATGAAAATAAATAACAAAATCAAATAAAAATGGTGAACTGAGGTGAGAATGGAGTAGCGCTGGAATTCAAGGGTGGGGAAACGTGAGATACCCAAGAAGGCCCACCGACCAGCGGCATCGTAGGGCACGATTCCCCCTTGCGAAAGTCCGGGAGTGATCCGGCCGGGGATTGAGCACGGTTCGCCTAGGTGAGGAGGAGCAGTCTAACTGTTGAGCCACTGCGGTCCCTTGTTTGTAGGAAATAACTTTCTGCATCGAGAACCCTCCAAGGTTTATCAGCCACATACTGTTAAACTGTGCTGGACCTTCGAGCACTCTGAGGAGCACTCTAAGAGAACCACAGGGAAAACCTTAACACATCTATAAACACTTAAAATATTCTGTTACCTTTGAATAAGTACCTAGTTGAACAACACAAAATTGCAGTAGCAGAATTCAGCAATTTGTGTTACACATCAAGGTGCAATGCATGTTTGCACATGGTCGTAGAGGACGATGAGGCCCGGGACCCACTCAAGGGCGGATCCAGAGAAAGGAAAAAGGAAGGGGAAGGAGGGAGTGTAACATGGGGACATGACTCCTCGCCTGTAAAACCCTCACTTTTACATTAAAGTGACCCGTGTACGTTTTAAAACTGAACTGGAATAATATCAAAATTGTTTAAAATACTGATTTTAATGTAATTCATTTAATACTTTTTCCTAAATTTATGATGAGATAGTGTCCTTCTTCCATGCCGCAACTTGAAAGTTTACACCTGCACCTGCACAGTAGGGAAGTGGCCCCGCCCTATCAAACCGTAAGTCTAGATATATGTTGTAAGGATCCGCAGTTCAGTTATGATGATCCCCGTGGAACACCCAATCATACTTAGGTATACCGAAAGTCCGCCTTTACTGTAATTATCATATCATCTATTAAAGTAGCACGTGAATTCAGTTTATATTTTTTACTTCTAAGTCAAAACTGAACATATTTTAAGGCTTACATTTGGGATGATGCAAGCGTCGCAAGATAGTGCAGACTATGAGAAGAATGCTACTATGTGAAGCTAAAACATTTTCCCGCCCATCAACATGACCAAAAGAATATCTGGTAGCCATACGATGAATGGATTATTATTTTTAATTAACGGTAATATCCTTTATACTTTATTTCGCAAGAATGTTATTATATTTATTAAATTTCTACGTTCTTTTGAAAACTATTAGCTTCTAAATTCGACTACAAAATTTTCAATGATAGTTTATAAAATTTAACTCATTCATAATAGGGTAATTTTAACAGTGTATTATGTACGAACAGTGGAAATAAAATATATATTACTTGCTAAGGCTGACTGTGATACAAGTAGGCATCTCACCAGTCTGATCCATTAATCGTCTTTGGTAATTATTAAAATGACATAGGTGCTTACAAAAAAAAACTGAAATGAAATCTCGGCCACCAAAGCCACCTTAGTACTGCAAAAGACGTGGGCGTAGAAGCCGAGGTGGCCCAATAAAAATTAAGCTTCTTAAAGCTGGATCTCCGCTGGAAAACCATGCTTTCTTCGCCGTTATGTTTGCAGTTCACAAGAATGAATAAAATTATATGAATCGTCCAAAATTCTTGTTATTTGTATTTGGTATGAAATAAAGACTTAAAAAAAAGCTAATTCTTTTCTGATTTAAATTTTGCTAAAATGCTAAGCAAGCTTTGAGTTGGGATCACAAAATTGTGAATGACTGACTATCCACCACTCAAATAGAATAATGGATGAAGGATGAGAATATCAGTTTAATTTGTGCAAATATTCGACGACGGAACATTTATAATTTTTCATCCTACACTCCCCTGGTATTTGAATTTACAGAATACACAATACAGTGTTAATAAAAACTGATTTGCATATTTTTACTTGAAATTACTACAGCACGCGTGCTTTAAATGGTTTGAATGAAATTTGGACTACTGCCCTTTTTATTCGCGTGTAGTAATTTTTCAGATACAATGAGAGAAAAACTATACAGTTTTCTGTATTATTACCATACAAAGGGGAACGGTTAACAGCCGAAATATTCAGTCTGTACACATAAGAAATGTCACAAAAGAAAAGGGCTGCAACCCGGGGTTCAGGGAACGCATTCTCATCCTGACTGCTGGAGCGCGTTCACAAATGAATGAGAGTTTTGTTACACAACTTACACATGTGCTCCCTCTACAAATCTAATAATATTTAATCCATAATCGATTCCTACCCAGGTGCTCTCTAGTGTATAAGGTGTGATTGCGGCAAGGACATTTCGGATTCTGTGCCGCAGCTCTAGAGTATTTGTTACAGAAGTGACGTAAACAATGCTTCACATAGCCCCACATGATGAAGTCAAGTGCGGCGAATGAAGAAGTCAAGTGCGGCGAATGAAGAGGACAAGCGACTTGCCCACCCCGACCAATCCAACGGCAGGGGAATACACTGCCGGACAATAAAAATAGCGCACACAGACGGATGCATCGGATGGTACTGAGACGTAATGCACCTTATCGCACGGCGATACACGCTCCAACACGGTCTGTCTTGGAATGCAGCTGACACCTAATGTCATGTTTAGGCAGATGGGCCCAGAATTGCTGGACGGCGTGTTCCAAGTCCTGAATACTGTGTCACGCCGGCAGTTGGCGTTTCAACTAGTTCCAAACATGCTCGACTGGAGACATATCAGGGGAGTGGACAGGCCATGGTGGTGTTAGGACATGACGGAGGCCGTCCTGGGCAACATGTGTATTGTGCGGTCAGGCGTTACCCTGCTGGAATATCCCACCTGGAATCCCAGCCAGAAATGGAAACATATGACGGCGTAGGATCTCGTCCACATATCGCTGTGGTATCAATGTTCCACGTAACACAAGGACAGTGGATAAGATCGTAGGCTATGGCTCCCCACAACATAATGCCTGCCATGGGGGAAGAGTGCCACTCGACAACTAGATTGGGATTTTGGCATTCACCAGAAACGCTCCACATCCGGGAGCAATGATTATCAGTCCCCTTAACGAAGCGGCACTCATCATTAAACACCACACATCGTTAATCGATAGCATTTTACATTGCTGTGAATGGGCACCACTGCAAGCGGAGCCACCGCTGTCGCAGAGTTAATTGCAGAACACATAAAACGCGCTGGGATCGTACTGTATGTTCACCTCTGCAAGGCTCTGGTAGATGGTTCATGGGCACACAGGAGCCCAGCTCACCCTCCGCGCCTGGGGCACTAGCCATTATTCCTGTCGACTGATAGTCGACCTCGTCCATCCTGTGCCGGTTCTCTGTGTGTGGGTGGCTTTACATTTACACTGCTCCCAACAGCATAGGGTAAGTATACTTATTCTCTAATTATTAACATGAATTGCTGAAGACGATTCCCTGCTCTCCCAAGTCATAAAAGTTTCTATATCTATTGGCCACTTTCCTTGATCCTCCACCCTCTCCCTTCCCCGCCCGATGTCGTTGGTTATTTATTGTACAATCACATTTAAGGAGGATGAAATCCATATTTAGATTCACTAACCATTTTCGGTCTTGAAGTGACGCAGCAGTGAACCCTCAGAGCCGCGAGGCTCAGTGGCTGATGTCATGATGACATCCAAGAGCACAAACACCAAGAGCGACAATACTTCGCCCACCAAAGTGCCAGTTTTAAGCCACCTGTTGAAGAATGCGCTATCCCTAATTGCAGCACTGGTGCTAAGCAGTTGACCGGCGATCCAACTGCATTGAAAGCACACCACTTGTCCTCCGTAGGCGTTATATGGCGATAATATGTTAACTGGCATTCATTTTGCGATGCTGCGATGGTAAACTCCATCACAAAATTGCAGTAAGTAGTATACCAACATAACTATTTATCCTGAACCTGCGAATTGTGCACTTTGTTTCTACTACAGACATTGGAATTCCTTCAATGGAAAAATACTTGACATTATTTAAATTATATTTGAAGTTATTACTTTTATAACAAACTTACAATCATTTTGAGGTTAATGTTGAAGTTAGTGGTTCCTATTCTGAAATACGATTACAGTTTTATTCTGAAATTATCTTTTTCCTCTGCAGATTTTGCTCACTGTAGATGGGTAGGTAATATAAATTCACCTACCTCTTAATTCAGCCTCTTTGTTCTTGGCGAACAGTTTTTAGATCCAATGTAAAGAGGGTTCACCAAAACTGCAAGTGAAGTTGGTGTAGCTGGCATTCAAAATTTTAAACAGCGCAAATGTTTACAGATCAGTAAAATGTGCTGCGTTGGAAATCAGCTGAATTTCACTCTTTTAATTCTGCTTTCTAATGAATAAGAGCGGATTCTTCTATTCAGAGACTTAGGATTTGGCTCCCGGTTCATTCGGCTGGTTTACCAGCTGACAGCAACTAATTAATTTACATTTGGTGACTAGTATTTCACTTAATGGTATCCTGGTTGTTTATGTTTAGTGTCTGAAAAGTTAATGCTCACTGATGTCATTTCTCCCTTAGCTTGTATTACTCTTCTATGGATTGCTATGGACCTTAAAATACACGATATGAACATTTATTACTCTACACTCCTAGTATTGATGAAATACTGTCCGCCTTCCACAACAATCACAAACTCTAGCTTTCTACCAGACTTTTGAGGAATTTGCAGTAAGTTTCTGTGAAAATGTGATTCTATTCCTCCTTCAATATTACTAATTTATTCAGTGATATTTCGTGGGTGAATTTGTCTGGTCTCCAACCAGCGCACTCATTCATCTCAAATGTGTTCATTGGGGCAGGAGTCATGTTTTTGGGCCAGCCATTCGTGTTCATCGCCTGCCTTGTCCTCAGACTACTCAGTTATACATTGTACTTTATGGACAGATGCGTAGTAATGCTGCTGACTGAAATGGGCCAATTCCAAATTGTTTTCATAGTGTAAGTAGTGATGAGTTTTCCAAATTTGCTCCCTACTACTTGGCATTCAATTCACCCACTAAATCCATTGCATCAAAACTATTCCACGAAAAACAGGTCACTAAAATGATATGGTTTATTCCGGAATGAACTTCAACACAGATCTGTAAGTAACACTTATCTGGCATTTACCATATCAACACCTGACCACCAGATCACCATAACAAATGGTATGAATTTACACTCCACAGAATTCTTGTCAAATACTGTAGAATCCAATGACTAAATGCTTTGCACCACTTTAAATGACGGGTTCTAATATTTGCAGTGATTTTAAGTTAAAGAACCTGTGTCATCCTAGTAACACAACCTCCTGGCAAATTGTATGATCACTTATAGCATTCCCGGTGTTGATCGAAATGCTTTGGTTGCCATTTGTAACGAATACATGCTGTTTTCCATCACCAGACATTGTCCTGGATTGTCTTGGATCAAAACAACTTGTCTAGAATTCGACTGCCTTACTAGCCCCAGATGGCCCCAAAATTCGTGTTGTGGTAGTACTAAAAATTCGTCTTTCTAAAAGACTGCACGACAAAAATACTGAACTTTCCTTGTCGGTTAACAATTTCCATAAATACCATTTATAACCTCATGTGGGGTTGTACCACTCGCTATTTCTTTCCAAATCTGACCACACATCATCATCATTTTTATGATCCTGGAGAGCTATATATGATTGAGGTAAACTCTGCAAAACCCAAGCCACTTCTGATGATTGCCTATTCGGAGCTTGAACAACCACTTCAACTTCTGTAACACCTCCCCAATTTGCACCTGCCCAGCCAGCTGTATACCTCATGGAATTATGACTCAAGCATACAGTACAAGCAATATGCTAAATTATTATCCACCCTTTTTATATGCTATACTACAAACTTGAACCTGGTGAGCCTAACCAACACACTAGCCAATCTATCAGTAGGTTTCTTACTAGTAATAATCCATTAGAGGGCTTGATTAACAGTATGAAGTTGAGTTGATAGTTTTCGGTGGCTCTAAAAGCGATGTCTTAAGAGACGAATCAGTATGAAGAGTTTAATAATTATATTATAGATAATCAGCATATTTCTCCGTGCCAAAAGACCAATAAAACTTCCTTCTCATAAGCTGAGTATTTTGCTTAACTGGCTTTAGCAACTTACTAGTATAAGCGATCAGGGCAAACAATCCTTGAATCTCTTTACTTTGCACAGTTCTAATAGCTGAAGAATTCGCATATATTTGCAATATAAAGGTCTTGTTAAAATCCGGGAGAATTAGAAACTGTGGAGACTAGAAATTTTTTAAGAGTCTCGAATTCCTTTTCTTGAGCTTCGCCCCAATCAAACTCCACGCCCTTCCTTTTGAGCGCATTTAGCAGCTCAGCTATTTCTGAAAGATCTGGTGTAATTTTGGAATTAATCTCTACCGTTCCTAGGAATCTCCTGACCACTCGCACATTTCTAGGAGCGGGGAAATTAACGCTAGACTGCACCTTCTCAAGGGCAGTTAGCAGTTTCCTGTCAGAAATACGAAACCTAAACATTTTACATGGCTCTTTGCCATTGTAATTTCGTCCATGCTACCAGTCAATACTGCCTCTCTCAAAAATAACTACAAATACCTAATATGCTATTCAAAGTATAAACTGTACACACACATATCTCCAAGGTATGTAAACAGGGAATCATATTGATATATCCCCAGGATTTTGTACAATATCAACGACATCGCCTGTGTTCTTCAGGTTACTCTCATTGGTAACCTCTTCACTAAAAATTTACCCTATGAGTAGAGATGATGCTTTATCGGGGGAAAAGTTGACTGCTAGGATTTAACATACTTTACACATACGCAACAGTTTTCTTTCCTTGTTGGCTGACATGCATCTATGAAGCTACTACCCCATTTCACTGGGCCAATAAGGATTCTGGTACGATAAGGCAGTACGTTCGTGAATGGTTTGCAAACAACACTTATCCGAGTCAAAACCTTTTTCATTCAATCATGAAAAAATAAACTAGTTAGAGTGTTATAGAAAATATGTTGGCTCAAAAAATTTTCACGATTTGCCATAATCTCTACCTATGAGGTTACAAAAGTCAAATACCCCGTTATTCTGGATGTAGTCACATTGCAGGAAAGCCGAGCTCAATTTCGACATAGAGAAATACTTCGCCTTACCAAAATGTTTAAAAACTGTTTTAATGTGAGGCAATCCATATTGGTCAACAATGTTTTTTTATCGATTCTCCTATAATTATGAATTATGCAATATGTGCCTAGTTGTTACTTAGGGAGTAAAGACATAGGACTGAAGTATACTAGTGGAATCCTCCAATATCTTATTTTTCTTCAAATCTGAAATTATTTCCTTAAATATATTCAGTTTGGGAAGGGAGACCCTCCAGGGAACACTTAAACAAACTACACTATCCTTTAACCTTAATTTTAGAGCCCCTTCCTCCCCCCTCATATTTTTGTTGATCACATCAGCGAACATCTTTTCCATGCAACTCATCTGATTTCAATAACTTTTGGCGAATACTCTTGGATACTAAATATAATGATTGTCTCGGAGAAAATCTGAACACAAATTTCTGACCATGGGCATTTAGCAGCGCATGGGTCTTTCCTAAACAATCAGTACCAAGAATTATTTTATGGCTCAAACACTGCAAAATCTTAAAATATAATTGTCATGAAAATTCTCAAATTTTTATTTCAAAGTTTATAAGTGATTTTTCGCGAAAATATTTCGAGACACGATACAGTCCAAAGCGCTGTAGGGTCGTCCAGTTTTTTATTGGCTGAAACTTGTTCTGGTCCGTGTTAACTGTCTGCGCAGGAATCACGAATGTTCAGTGTCGGAGTTACGGAATTCTGAGTGGCGGGTCAAACGTGGAAACGACACCAGCAGCCAATAGAGGTATGGCAACAGCCACGGTGTATGCATAGTATTGAAGTCTACTATGTGCTCCGATTTTTTTCGCAAAAAATTGCTGGCCCTATTTATAAAACACTTGGAACGCACTATTTCCCCACCGGCAAAAGAAAACCCTAATTACAAAGTATTTCTTAATGTTATCACTCCCTAACACAATGCCTTCAATAATATTTCACAGAATTATTGGCTAATTAGCGAACAAGAAGCTCTCAAATCTGTAATCACTGCCAAAACAATAACCCTTACATGTCCTCAAATGCTAAATTAGTAACAATATTCATCCCTTGCAAATCACATGCAATTCTTTTCCACAAAAATAACACTTTAAATTTGCCAATGATTTTTTCACTATTCTAGTAGCTAGGTCTGATGCAGTGCTACTGGAATCACTTCTCACCTTGGAACTCTCAGCCTGTCACAGATCAATCTTAACATCACTATTACATACCTGAGCAGCCCCGACAATGGTATCCACAGTCAACTTGGTTTTATTCCTTATTCGACACTAACTTATAGAACGATTCAACATATGGCATATCTCACAGCATATCTTTCCCTTTTCTACACTACAATCTTGAACAGTTATCTCAACACGTATTCCCAATTCAAGCATCTGGGCTAACGTATAGGATTGGGACGCGAAAATAACAATGGTTTCTAGGTAGAAGATTGTGAAACATAATCCGCGTAAAATAACTTTCATTGCATGGTAGTCCTAAGACCTCAAATAATCATATTATTTATAGCACAAACTCTCGCGTAGATTGTGAGGGCAACTGCAATCGCTGCATTGACTTCAGTTTGAACTTCAAAATGGCATGCCCAAACGAAACTATTTCTAGAAAGTATCTAGTAAATTTAGACACAGCCCAGTTCTCCGTCATTAGCTTTGTAAATACTTAATGAAAAACATACAGCACCTTAGAAATAGAGACTGCATATCACATCTACCGACCACATAAACACAAGACTAGGATCTTGTTCAGTGATACAATGTACAATAGTGTTTCCGTCGCTGAAGTTGAGTTAAACAAGGGCGTGCTATCAGTGAATCACTTTGGCAAATGCATGGCTTGTTTGGAAATCACTGAGGACTCACCCAGGTTGGCTTTATTTCCTTCAGATGTGACACTGTCTGCCGCATCTTTTCTCACCAACGCCCTAGGCTTAACCCGTAAACTTCCAATAGTCTCAGTGTCTGCTACAGTTTACCCTTCTTCAGTCAACAGGTCCACCAAGGAGAACTTACTCAGATACTGCAACCACCCTGTTGACATTTTTAATATTGTGATTAATACTACAACGGTCACACAAACTCGAGACACAGCAATCTATAATTTCACCCCAATTTACTCCGTTCCAGTGTTACCTATTAAAACATAACAGGAACCAAAGTTCAGATAGTTGTGTGGTGCCCTCTCGCGGTGCTATACACTACATTATCACCAGCAGAAACTTCGTAAGAGCCATATCACTGCCAACTCCCAACCTTTGACACAATTGGAAAAGTTGGAAAACATACAAAGTAATGCATGGATTTACCTGCTCAGTGCATTTTATGATATGAAATAGTGCTAGTTATGATGATTCTTATCGGCCAAGAAAAAACAATGTAATTACTCTAGTCCAACGGGCATATGTTGCCTGGTGTCCCAGTCTGGGACAGAGGTGGGATGGAGTACGTGGTGGATGTGACCTCACTTCCTGTCTATTCATGTGTTGACCACTTAGTTGACCTACCTAGGTTTGTATGTGCGCTTTCGGCTATGTGGCGTTCCTTGAACTGTCACCCATCCAAGTACTTATCATACTCTCGCCTGTTAAACTACGGCAATCAAGGAGAATACCAGGTTACCAGGGCGGCATGGCCGTCGGCACAACTTGAGTTAATTAACCACTTCACTTTAAATAACAGTTTCTCAACTTACACGTTAAGTTGCAGGTATTCAATTTGCTATCTAGCAATTTCTTTCAAAATTGCAGCACATTAAAAATATACTTATAATGTTTCAAGGATTTTGATCTGTAATATTCCCTCAAAATATAATATGATATTCTTAAGATAGACACGAATAAAATAGGAAATATTCATCAGTAAATACACAATAATAAAAGTGACAAGTTTGAAGTGACTGCTGTGATACTAGAAAATATTTAAGTTCACTTTAAAACAAAAGAAAAAAACTGGTCACTGGTAACCCAGCGTGCCTATGACAAATTAATGTGACTATCTGCATTAGTCTACCGAATCGTCACTCGGTTACAACTTACATTACGTTATAGTTTACTTCGGCTTTGAATTATAATTACTATAATTCAGGATTTCAACCTACACCGGGTAAATCCTCAGTGTTCTACATTTAAAGCACTCAAATCGCAAGCAAGTATACATTATGACATTTATTTATATTTTAAACAAACAAATTCCTCGAGCAAAGTGCTCGCGAAAAGACCAGAATAATTATATTGATGGTAATGATACTTATATTCGACAACCGCCCCTGTAGGTGACCATTCCTGCACTGAGGAAAAGGATTTATTGAATCAAACATGATTTGTTTGGTGCAACCAAATTATTTATTTATATAGGGCCAATAATTTTTTTTTTTTTTTTTTAGTGAAACCAAATAATTTTGTTGTTCTCATTTGGTTGCCCCAAACTGTAAGATTTGGTTGGTGCAACTAAAGATTACTTTGGCTACACCTACATTAAAAATTTGGGCCAATATAAAATATTAATACATGTTCAACCGAGTTACGAACCTAAATCGTCTGCCTGTGTCAGAGCGCTACGCCTTAGTAAACTCAGCTAATGTGATAACTGTTGGTGTACAAAACCTTTTAAATAGATATAGGCCTCCTGCAAATATTTGGCATCGTGCAAACAAATATTTCAAGTTTTATAGCTTTACTTGTCAGTTTCTTGTTGCATTGTTTTATTAATGTGTTTATACCATTGTCAAGCACCAATAGATGCACTAACAAACACGGTTACTATCCTAATTATATATAAAAAAAATTCAAACAAACTCTCGAGCTGTATTTTCGAATGAAGGCAGTCAAATTAGTGGGAAAATAAATATATACAGTTGATTAAACAAACTATTTAATTGACAGTCAATTTTTTTTTGGCCCAACACAGAGCTTTTATTTATTCAAACATGTATTTTGTTAGACGAACAAAAGTAATTTTGTTGCTTTTCAAATTTCGTTTACTCAACAATGTATTTTGTTCGAGCAACTAAATATATATTTGGCCCCATTCAAACAAATATTTTGTTCGATTTTCTCTCAGAGTGGGGATGTATGCAGCTCTCAACGATCCAGATTAAAATACGTAAACTATAATACCAAAAATAATAATTTTTGACATTCGCTCATGCGCAAATATTGACGGCAGGATATCCTAGAGGCATAAAGCAAGCATACCAAAACCTACAACACTAAGTCTGGCTACATTAACGTGTTAGTGTCTAAAAGTTAAAAGTTAACAATTACAACATCTTATAGGTTTCTGTGGAAGGTGCGTTTAAATCATGTTATGTATTTATTTTATGTTCGTTATGTTTTGGAGTGCCTCTTGTAACCTATGTGACTTTTATAAAGAAGCTATGTGACGTAAACGTTATACTAATTTTGAATAAAGTTTTGATTAATTAGTGATTTAAAAAGGAGATTGATGAATTGTAATACTATAGTACCTATGATTATGCATGATCTGTGTGTGTAATTTGTCTGTTACTTTTCTGTTAATGTTGGAAAAGACGTCAAGGTTCGGCCGGGTGTCAGGCACTCAGCATTTATTGTAATTTATGTTTGCGATTAACTGTGTGAGCGACATTTGTTTTAAAGTTATTTGTTTTAAAATCCATTAAACCAGGAACGCGTCCTTGCGTGCTTTATCGTGTACATTGTCACGTGACGTTTTAAAAGACGTAGCGGCCGAGTACAGCCGGCTTTTCAAATCCACTGGCAGAGTGTTCTTCTGTTCCATACAGAGCGAACATGACGTGCATCGCTCCAGCTAAGAAACCTCAGCTTTGGGAGAAAAAGAAGAAGGAATTTTCAAAGGATGTGCGGAAGTTGTGCCACACACATTTGTGTACAGAATTATGCACAGTAACAGCATAATTTTCGATTTATGTGTACAAAATACATAAGTCTTCCTTCTTAGCAGTCACGGTATGGAGCAAAGCTTTTGTACGACATGCTATCCCGCCTGCGCAAACTGTGTAAAGAGTGTACAAAATATAACTTATAAATATTCTAGAGTATGAAACATGATGTTATGCCAACGGAAAGCCCTGATGATAATTTTTTCATGATATATTACTGAACACCGGCGAACACTAAAAATATTTTTAAAATTTAAATGTGTGAATTTTTTGAACAGTCTGTAATATAAACTTACAGTAACTTTTAAGCAAATTACAATCAAAAACACATTTTTAACTATTTTTAATTTGATTTTAATAATTTTTTTTAAAACAGAGCAATTTCTATTTTTAATATCAATGACTTTAACACTATATATAATTTATTTTATTCTCTGAGAGCATATCCAAATATACAATCCTACACCAGCACTATTGAGAGTTAACATATTTGCACACTATTGTACTTGACATGATCTACATTATGTGTTTTATTGCTTTGATTTTCTATGTTTTGTGAGCGTGTTATTGTGTGACATGTGTTCTGTTTTGTGTCACCGCCTGGGATGTTTTCTGGTTGAACTGCTTACTCTTTCACTTAAATTTGAGACCACGTGTCACACACGCACATGCGTAAAATAAAGCATACCCATGTAGCAAACCACATATGGTCCATTGATGGTTTACAGTTGGATGCCAAGCCGGCAAACAGTTGGCCAACAACTGTCATGCACCCGGCAACATTGCTGGTCCTGAAGTACCACCACTAACTATAGCCATACTCTGCCCATAACTCGCCCCGGTATGGTGAACACAAATAGCCCAAGAATGGCCCATATGATTACAAGAGCAATGGCCCAACGCTGTACCATTTCACAGCTATCAGATGGCCTACTGATGGCTAGCCGTGCTTTCCCCATATGTGTAACTGTATCTCGTAAAAATAATTATTTTGACCATCAATATCAACATTTCTTTGTCATTAAGTTCCTTTACATTACTTTAAAACATTATACGACATGAAAATATTAGATTTGCCATTTCAGAAGAGTGGGCGCGAACCTACACCCCTTACATTTGCAGCCCAAGCATGCTAACCATTACTCCACTGCGTTTTCTTACATTTAAATGAACTAATTTATAATATATTCTGACTTGCATAATTAATAAACACTAATATAATATAAATTGCACCAGTTATTCCATAGCCTCAAAATTTACCATGCCAACAAATCAGTTTTTAAAAAGATGCAGATAAAAAAAACTGTCTTTGAGAGTAATATTCCTACATGAATCGCGATATTAACCCAAAAACTTGTCTTTAATGTAATCTTTCGCAGTATGTATGTCACTTGGATACTATTAATCTGTTTTGAAATGCAGTCGCCAGTAATGTATATTTTAGTGATGTGAAACAACAACAGCTCTTCAATATTAATTTTCTAAAGGTGGTTATATATGTATACATATTATTTTAACTTCTCATTTTTATTATATGCAATCATGAATGGGAAAAATTACGTATGTATAATTATTCAATACCAGTCACTGCATTTACAGCATTTTGCCGTACATATTTCCATCACCATATATTTACAAATAGTTCATAATTATATTAGATACAAGCACTAATACATATACATGTGTGTAGGTTAAAGAAGCTATCTGCGAAAAGTGAGAGCCATAAAAATTCCAATAATAAGTCAAGTTTCAGTAGCAATGGTCCATCGATGTAACACCTCACAGCCACAAATGGCCTATAGATGGCTAGCCATACTTTTACCAGCAATGAGTATAGGATATCTGTGGCCATTACTGGAATACAGTTGGTAAGCGATTTGTGGGTCATTAATAGATAGATCACTTATCCTTAGCCATCAGTTTAATTTCCATAAACATTCCATCAGTAAGCCATAAATGGCATGCCAAGTGTATTAGTGTCAGCAGTTAACCATAGCAGGACCAGTTGTGTAGACCCATAATTTTTCTGGGCCAGCAGTAATCCAGCAATGCCATCAGTAAAACCATATTCGGCCGGCTGACACTTAAGTGAGCGAAAAACTATAGTGAAGTGCCATCAATGGCCCAAAAATGGATAAGTTAAGTGATGCCAGGGCTGGAATACAGTTGGCAAGCCATTTATGGACCATCAGTTTCAGTTTCATCAACTTTCCATCAGTGTGCCATAAAAAGTATACCAAGCGTCCTGTTGCCAGCAGTCAGCCATAACCGGCCCATTTGTGTAAACCCATAAGTAGTCAGTACCAGCAGTCATCCAGCAGTGCCAGCAGTAAAACCACAGTTGGCCAACTGTGGCTTGCTACATGAGTAGTAACGAGTTTGGAGTTTACATTGACAGTGCATTAGACTGGCGCCCAACATGAGGTAAGAACCTATAAATAAAATTACAAAATATGTCAAACGAATTATTTTTGAACAAATAAGTTAAGCTTGCGGCAGTGTACTGAGCAGACACACTTTGAAAACCGATGAATTAGAGAAAATCAATAGTAATCAGTGCAGTTTACTTACGTATTCTCTATCTTATCACGCGCGTAGAAGTAATTATATTACTATATTTTACTCAATAAATTATCTTTCTTCCCGAATTATTATGTTTGTTTGATTCAAACCATACTTAACTATTTAATTTGAAGGTAATCTCTTTATAATAGCTATTTAAATTTTAAAAATTGATTTCCAAGTATGCTATATCTTGTGTTGTGAGTGAGTGAAGGGATTTGGACGGCTCTTAACATTGACGTCTTGAGAGCCGATGAGGTTGAGGCGAAGTGAGTATGGAGCGGCGCCGGAATGGAGGGGTGGGGGAAATGGGAGATCCCCGAGAAGGCCCGCCGACCAGTACGATTCCCACGTACGAAAATTTGGAGTGACCCCACCAGGAATCGAGCCCCGTTCGCCTAGGTGTGAGGCGAGTAGTCTGACCTCTACTCCACCGCGGCCCCCTCGTTTTGCAAGTTACACAAGGAGAACTTCACGAGATTTTCTCAAAAATAATTTTAATTCCATATCACTTTTTAAAGTGAAGTAATTTCCTTCAATGGTTATTGAACAGAGCACAGTTATGCTTCTGCATGCCGAAAGTAAATCGTCATAGAGTATAGTTATGCACGTAGGCCTATTGCGTGCATTACGCTTTTTGCCAGACGTCACTTTTATGGCTACATATTTTTGTCCCAGGTTAAATTTAATAACTCTTTCACTTATGTTTGGTAATAGTTTTTGAAAATTCAACAAAAAATTTTGAATGCAAAATCTAGAGACATGAATACATTTATGCCTTTTTTATTTGCTTATTAGATTCCATATACCCTGCTTTCAAGCTCAGTAAGCTCCAGCAGGATGAAGATTACGTGTCAAGGAATTACAAAAACAATAAGAAATACATAAAAATCATGACATACAAATACCAAACAGTAACAAGGATATGTCATGTCACTAATATGACAATACAAAACAATAATTTTGGTTACATACATAACTGTGACATACACTGCAAAACAAAAACAAATTTCACATGAAAAATATTACATGCAGTACACAGACCAATAAACATTGAAATGTGACTGCTACTTTTATACCTGTCAAATGTGTTGTTTACTGTTTACAGCTTTTCAAAGAATTCTGTAATATTCCAAAAACCATTTCGTACAAATATTCACAGTTTATGCCTCTAACATTATTTAGGTAAGCTTTATCCCTTTTTAAAAATGCCTGAGTTGACGACAATTCTTACGGTTATTTTACATTAACATATTTGTTTTCCACAACATAGCTCAATAAATGTAATGCACGTTAGTATTTTGCCACGACTGTGTTTAACACTGTTACAAATGTGAGGTAAAGGGCTGTACAAATTGTAATTATCCTTTTGTTATTGATATGTGTTGGGTCATTTCTCTAAAAGGACGGCCTCAGTTGCAATAGATATTAAAACGAAGTAACAACCACTGAAAAAGGCACATTGAATTCAAGCACGCAACTAGTGTTGCTCATTTTTGTCATACAAACTTAAAAAGATAGCGGTGAACATGCACACATATAAGCCTATGATAACTTTCATTCCGCTCATATTTCTATGTATTGCTACTGACTGTTTATTAGGTTTATTGAAATTTATCGAGCTGAACTTAGTATTTTTCTTCTGGGATTGTGGCAAATTACGTTGCACGATTGTGTTGAAAACCCCTTAGGGCAAAGATACAACGTTGTGATAAGTAAACAGACGTGGGTGTAAATAAATAACTTGTCATAAAAACAGTTCACAGCTAAAACGTATAACTAGTGCTAATAAAATATTTTAAATCACGCACACACAGGGCCAGCGTATCGACCACGATGCACAAAGGCACGCCATTTCACAGACGCAATGATTAACGAAACACACGTCACAGTATATTTATTACTGCAGTGGAAACGCAGATTTATCACAACATCGTAACTTGCCTACATAGGTTTAAAAAACACAACGTCTACAAACGTGATGTGGTAATTTGAAATATATTTGTCGGAGTAAGAATAATTTACGTTTCATTTGGGAAAAAGCAATACACCATGTAATGGCTCGTCACATCTGCCAACTTCACTTGGTAACTGCCCCGCCATCATATCTAAATATATTAAATTAAGTAATCAAACATTAAAATCTCTTTTCAGTTGTAAATTACAAATTAAAAAATCATTACTTTTCTGTAATAAGTATGAAATATGTTACAATTGAAAATATGTACAATTTCCTTCCTTACTAGCGAAGTGAAATTTCCCGAGTTTGAAAGCGACTAGCCTCGCCCAGCAGACAGTTTTTCAGATGCTTTCTCGCTCGATAAAACAACACCGTACCATTGCGGCCTACCCACGATATTTTCCGCTGTTACTTTAAACTATAAAAATGATATATTTTGCCATCGGCTCTGCCTAAATATTTAAATATTTCAATAGGCACCGGTTAATTTACAAATAGTATCCTAAAAACTAGGTTAAAATAACATTTTTACTGTGAACTATTTCTCACCGGTCGTTGCCAACACGTCGCTGCTCTCGCTGTTGTTAATTCATATTTAAAAATAAATAAATATTACAAGTTATAGAAGATATTAAGTCAAAGTTTCATTTATTCAATAATACAGTACTTTAAAGTTAACCACAGTATTATATATTTGTGGAATACAGGTTACTGAAAAAACAAGTTTACATGTTATGCCTAGAGAGTTTTTTCAAAGGTTGATTTTCATAAGTCGCTTCCAATCGGGAATATACTATATAACTGCATTAACTTTATAACCGCTTATGCGATAAAGTTATCTTTAAGATGCATTTCATTGGAATATTTATTTTCCACAACAATATAAAATCTGCTGCAAATAACTTCCTGTTTTAAAGATGACATTTGTGAAAGAAATAAAATCTAACTACAGGTGTAGGTGGGTTTTGATATTATATTTCCGTTGAAAATGTTTGCTTCCCGAAACTGAAATTTTTATATTCAATTTTACACTGAGCTGTCCACCCATTAGGTGTTCCAAGGGCAATGCAATTTGTTTGGAATACAATTATTAACGTAGGAAATGTCACGCTAAAAAATGTCAAAAGCAAGAATACTCCAAAAAAAGGTTTACTATTAAATAACAAATACGAAAAGAATAAAAAATGTAATAACATACAGTGTTTCTTTTATTGTTTTGTGTTCTGGGACATAACGTCAGAATGTTATGTTTTGTTAAGAAAACAAGCGTGTAAGGACAACGTAAAATTATCATTAAAATATAAATGAAATTTAAACATCTCGTGTTAGTCAACTAGCTCCTTCAGTGGCACTGAACAACTTACGTGCGAATGTCCTGAATTATTTCCACAAGTCTGTGACATGTCTTGTACACAGCTGTTGTTTTACTAGTCTCGCCACCTGGCTTCAGTTAGTTGCACTGCTTACATCTGATAAAGTCGAATATCAGAGATGTAATTATCATATATGTGGTCATATACGGTACATTCATTACAAGCTCAAAATTTTACTTGTACAAAAATAGGTATGTCCCAAAATCATGGAAAAGAACACTAGAATGTATTTAAATAGAAAATCCTATGTAGCAATGCTTGAAATGTGAGCTCCAATTTCGTCAAATTTTGCTATGTTCATCCGTCCATGTGTTTTGATCTTGGGTTTGTAACACGCCAGTTGTACAGAGAAGTTATCCTACAACTGTTTAGAGTATTTCCAGGAGTTCATTCAGTGAAAATTTCGTTTTTTATGGATTACAAGTCCGTCCACATCGGACTGCCCTGGCGGATGTCTTCCTGAGAACAGAATACACAGCCTGTTTGGATTGACTGGCCAGCCCTACCGATCTCTAAATTAATGTTACAATAATTAATAACAATTATATTGATACCATAATAACACAGACAAATATGTCTATGGTGCAGATCACTAATACTAAAGAGAGCAGTTTCACCTTTCCACTTTCAAATACTAAAAATAAGAGACGGATTAAATTTAAATAAATGTTTGATTTTAACTGTACAAAAATTAAGCTTTGAATAATATCAAACATTTTAAAAATAATCTTATTAGAATCGTAGCAATAATGTTATGAATCATTAGCATTTGGGTGTCGCATTGTGGAGCGTCCAGAAGCTTCAGGTGACTTTGGTTCAGGGATGGAATTCCATACACAAAGAGAATTCTTGACGAACTTGCTCTGAGCATGGCTTGTGATGCTGTCGGGAATTAACACGCGTCATCCTAACATTTTACTACTTTGCCCCCCCCCCCCCCGTCGGTTCGGTGGTGTTGTATGGGTCATACCGGATATTAAGTGGTCTGTTATTTCCAGATGAACTTTCTAGTGCAAGTTGGGTGAGAACTACGTTATGAATGTCTACGAGTGTGCTGCTGAATCAAACTAATAACAGTTTTTTACTCCTCATGTTAATGGGACTGCAGTTACTGGTATTACCGTTAAGACTGGTATAAGAGTGTTCATTAAAAACATCAATAACGTTAAAAATTGTGACATATGCATTTATTCCGCCCAGCATTAATTATGCTACAGATGTCTCCCAAAACCACAAAAAAAAAATTCATTCCCTGTTATTCTTGCGTCATATTGATAAATATTCTGCTACATGCTGTCAATACCATGTATAATAACAATACACTTAAACTTAACGTATAACGTATTATTAAAACAACGCCTTTTATCGTGTGGAAGAGTACTTTCACAATACTACTAATTGTATAAATTATTTATTATTTGTTTTACTGTGTATTGTTTTCATTCGCCTAATCTTAAATGTTCGAAAAGTGAGATTATTTCCTTATTTTTATTTATACCTTGACCAATCCTCCACAGCTGCATCTGATGTAGGAGTGAATAATGACAAATAATTGAAAAATAAAAAATAATTCAGTGTAGACATCTCCTATCTGTTAATTTCACTGTTATGTTTTAAGAAAATGGGCGAACTCTGTGTCAAGAATCGTACAAGTGTCTTAAACACCAGATAAATTTATTATATGAGTCAGGAGTCGTGTAATGTTACTTTGGAACGCCGCTTACGTATTGTTTTGCTGGGTTAAATACTGTCCATACTATATCGTCGATGAAGTTCGTGATGAATAATGGACATTACATGGTATTGATTGTGCATATGACTGTACGGCTCACCAAAGTCACGGGAGTGTCAATAAGCAACAAGATCGGAGAATAAATGAAGTTTGCTTATGCTTGTAAACACACATCAGGAAATAGTCACTATGAATTTGTGGAAAATAACCACTTAAGTGTTCACCAGGATCAGAATCCATAGAACCAGTTTATCTTATGCTTCACACGCTCTATGAAATTGAATCTGATTGTTTCTTGCAGTTGTGCTACACTGAAGAAATGTCAAAGAGTCTGCAGGACTTTGTAATATCCGATAATCTAAGTACTAAACTACAATTGCGGGAATAGTGTCATCATACAATACGTTCTATCACTGATAATAGTGCCTTAAAATTAGTAAAATATTCAAAACAAATTAATAAATTACGCGTACTACTTGAGTGTTGACAAAGGCCGGACAGTGAAGTCAATTTTTCATTTCCCACATTACACTGCTGTAAATGACGTACATGGTTGGATAATTCTGTAAGACAACAAGTAGTAGCCTCACGAAACTCTCAAAAAGCTTGAAATTTGTTTTACTATACTAACAACAGCAGCATAATTCAAAAGTGCTCATTTAACAGTTGTCACGACTCTTGAACAAAATGCTTTTCGCACTTGTCAAGTAATGCGTTACTAAACCACATTACGAGACTATTACAATTTTCAAGACCACTTCAGACTTTGGTTGTAACTGTGGCTAAAATACGAGCACAGCTACACCACATTTGTTGTTTAATGCCACAGTGTTAGGAGCACTTTGATGGAGACACGCGAAGCGACAAACCCAGTGTGAGTGTGACTCTGTCATGGAAACGCTATCGCAGTTCGAGATTGGTCGCGGTTAATTGAGTTCTTTTAAAAACAGCATTTTAAATATTCAATATGTGTTAACTGCACGGAATTATCATAAATATTGCCTGGCTTACGTCTAGCTGAGTTGGTAGTGAATTAGGGAAATTAATTCTAGTCATTAGTATCTATAACTGCATGTTTGAAATATAACTGAAATCTGTCAATATTTGTTGACTCTACATTAGACTGAGAATCGGTATAGGAGCAACCAATTTACATTTCTGATGGGTTTTTATGTGTCATCTGACCAATACATTGGCATCAAACCTAAGGTACATATATTAAAACAATCTGTTTCAATAAATGTGGTGTCTGAGAATAATGTTTTTAGGTGCCAACCTGGAAATCGGTAATATCAACTAACGGAATAATTAAAATATCGCAATAGTGATCCTCAGTGAACAGAAATGTCTTTAAATTTCTTTTATTTGCTATCCATTTTAGCATCTGCCTGGCCACGAGGTTACAACCTTGTATTACAGCCACTTTTAGCCACGGAACTGCGCCTACTGCAAAGGAGAAGGGAGGATCTTAACTTTCACTTCCCAAACGTCACAAATTTAATTTTACTTTATATTTTTGACACGGCTAGCTTCGGAACCTTTCACTAGTGAGAAAATCAATTACTCATTCAAGTGAAGGTAACATTATCTCATGTAAACTAGATATAGAGATCGTCAATAGGACAAAATATACTAATATACAACTAACATGCAAAAATAATGACATAGTTAATTACACTCTTAAAATTGCCCACGATAAGGACTAGAATGAGGCGAATCTGTCAGAAATGTTTAAATAATATCAAAAAGAATAAATTAGTGCGTTCTCTTGATCAAATATTAATATGAACAAAGTAGCACATGTTCACAATCCTAGCCACATTCAAAAGCAACATTATTACTAAAATAAGAATTAAGAGACGACACTACTTGTTGAAGATTAGATTAAAAATAATAATTTACCTAACATTGTGATAGGAAAGGAAAATTATTCATTTTCAGAAAATTATAAAATTAACTTTCGATTGACCTTTAATTAGATATACTGCCATATAGAACCTTGTATGGAATACCGCCTAGGGATGACGATGATCCTCCTTCAGTGTCCGTTAATCACTCTAGCTCTCTGATCAAACACTTCCGCAGTGGCCCGAAGTGTTGTTAGGCTGTTACACTCCAGATGCAGCGATGGATCGCTAGCAGTGGCATACGATCGTGCTTCCTCGGGTTATCATCAGTTCCTGGATTGAGGTTGTTTCTTCACAGTCCTTCATTAAATATTATACTGTCCAATTGAAATATTGACAATTGATATCATAACCATCACTTCTATAAATCAAGGCTGAAAAGCAGAACAAAAAAAAAAAAAACAATTATTTTATCAAGTTTTCAATATCACTTTGGCCGACTCCTCAATATTCTTTTGCCCTTCTGAAGACGATAAAAAATGTTCCTAACAAAACAAAAAACAAAAGCTGATCACAACGAGATTTGTCATTAGACGTGTTGCCTCTTTATATTTGCAATACATTTCCAAGTCCATAGAGATGAACGCAAACGTTCCTGCATCAACAACAAATATTATGGGAAGCATAACAGTTTCGCTAGCATATAGAGTCCTTCCTGATTATCATCTTTACACACCTCGCTATAATAACTTGAAAAGCATAAAGAATTTCAATAAATTACTTCTGTGAGCGCGTCACGTCTTGGCAGCTTAATGAGCGGGGAAGTGGGGAACGTGGAGCCAGGGAGGGAGTAGCTGCTCGTGCACCGTAAGATAATGTGCCGTTCATCCTAATAATTTTCGGCACCGTACTTCGTCACAGAGCGGACAGTACATTTCGAGCAATGGCGGCCAGCAAAGTACCTTCTAGATTCAAAAAAGTTATACATAGTCGATAGAGGGAGATTATAAAGAGTGTAATCGAGTGATGTGATGCGGAAGCTACAAATAAATGTCTGCTTGTACCTCTTGTAAAATCAACGGAAAGGGCTGCACGATACATAGGTGTAAGCCAAAGTTCTGTTCTGCGGATTCGGAAACACAGCAAAGAGAATCCAAACGAAACATAGTCAACTCCAGGCAAAAAAGAAGGTAATTTGTGACTTATTATAACAAAAGTAACCGTATTAGGTCGCTGTCGTAAATAGACCAATGCAAATTAAGGGGAGAAAAAACATTATGAGAAATTCAAGTTCAAAGATATGATCGAATAAGAAATTCCACAACGCATACATGGGAATAATAATTACAGAATTATCTATATATTGTTGCCATGGTTGCCATGAATGTGTCCTGGAATATATTATTCGATCATATTTTTAAAATTGATTTTCTCCCATTTAACATAAGATAAACGGACAGACATGCAAGTTGGCTTACAACATAGTAAATATGAAGAACAATCCCAGAGTTTCTACGTAATTGTAAAAGTAGTTTTCTGTTTTATATTTACTGTGTGAGTTATATTTGGAGTGCCACGCATTCCTTGCAGACCTATTTACATTACGTATAATATTGTATAAAAACATTTTTGCAGACATCATAATCTTTTCAAAAACGAACATATATGGTTTGAAGTTGTTACTGGGATGTCCGTCATATTGTCCGTATCAGCTCCGTGGGATAGCAGTAATTAAGAACACGTTCATGGTTACAAAAACTGTTCTACCCGGAGTCATACGCCTCTAGAGGGGGCTAGATTGTAACCTATACAGAAGCAGAAACATTACGAGTATGTGCATCGTGTAGGACCGGCATAAGTGCACTCCCGTGAATCGTACTTAGTATGAAAATCTGTTGAAAAAATCACATTATTCATCCTTAAAACTCAGTTTTAAATTCAGATTAAATTGAAAAGATGTATAAGTTTTGAAATGTTGGCCCGACTCATGTTTTATCATGTAATATAAAGGTCCCACAATTGCAAACGTATGAGATTTTAAAGCAGGAAACACATTTAATCAAGCTATATCAATGAATTAAAAGTATTGTCAATAATAGACTAAGTTAAATAAAATAATATTGCTAGAACCTACTTGCATTCTGTCACAAGAAGTGTAGTAGAGAGTAAGGGGTGATGAAATAAAAAATTATTGTGATGTAA
Organism: Dryococelus australis; assembly: GCA_029891345.1. Lineage (NCBI taxonomy): Eukaryota > Metazoa > Arthropoda > Insecta > Phasmatodea > Phasmatidae > Dryococelus > Dryococelus australis. The sequence goes on from CM056996.1 coordinate 149,382,718, forward strand.
AATGATGATAGTGTGAAAACATAACACAAAGGTGAATGTACAACAAAATTAAATCATAGCAATTTAAACATGCTATGGGCGCCTTTACAGATGAATAGATGGAGAATATTAAATTCAGTAACGTTTTCAAGCAAAAATAAGTAATGATAAGGACTCATGTTAAACAACCTCTTTAAAACTAGCGGTGATTCAATTGTATTATACTGAAGAATTAGTGGATCTCAACTAAGCACTCTACATACAAATAACATCAGACAATTAAAATATTATACCATTTTTAAAAAGACGAAACAAATTATTTATATTGAAAAATGACAGATTTCACATTAAAAAATATTCAATGATAAACGAGCAAAGCGATGATTATAACTGCTGCCAGTTGTGTAAAATGAATGAAATAAGTTTAGTTTTAATGGCTTTAAACACAATTACTATTTTCCCCAAACATTTTCTTCGGTGTACGTGATTGTGAAATCATATCCAATCGTCATTTTAAGAATCTTGTACTGTTTCTTGGAAATTGCTGATACATTAGATGTGTAAGTGTCCGACCAGTTATAGCTCAGTCCTTTTTAGATTCACGACATCTTGTCCCAAGTTTCTAGCCTCTGGGTATCTGATTAGCTTACTACTGTACTTTGGAACACATTCTTGGCTTTAAGTTGATACATTATGCAAAATATGATATTGCAATCTTACATTAATTTGCGTAAACTAGTAGACTAGAAGCTCTCGATGCCTTCGAAACGCAGGGAACCAGAGCAGTTTTGAATAGGATTCAGGTGGACTCCCCGGTCCATCTCGTCGCCATCTAAGTAGAAGCCGTTCTCAACAGTTGAACGGAACTCCAGGCCGATGAGACATGATCCTTATAATCAGTTTCTTGCTCTCCTTCTCCGTTGTGGAAACTACCTCGTCCAGTCGTGCATCCATTATCTCCAGAACGTAATAACTTTTTTTTCTCCAGCAAAAACTTTCTACTAAAAAAAAAAAAAGTTCCAAAACAACTCAAAGACAAAAGCTTCGCTTAGCAACCATTCGTGAGATCGGCATTTTATATGATCATAAAATTGTTCCCTATATCGACACGTAGTGTATGAGAAATTTAATTCATCAAATTGTATGTGCGTTGAAAACAAATCAAACATTTATTTAAAAACACACGGTAGAGTGTGGATAAATTCTGAAGTTTCACATAAACATCTTACAACGAAGTTCCATTCGTGACATAACCTTAATAAAATCATGTTTTAAATTGAAAACATACATGGATGGACATTTTAAGGATACGTTAATTTATGATGAAACAAGTAAGATAAATGACTAATGGGTGAGATGATAAGTGAGGAACAACTGTAAGGGAACTCCTTACTGAAGTTGAAATGTAGGAATATATCTTTTAACAAATTATACTTCTAGGAACTACGTTAAGGTTTCATTTCCTTGTCACAAAGGTTGGAGAAATGTATCAAACCATACCTTGTAGCTTCACATGATGTTTAAGGCCATTCAAGGTAAAGTGAGACATTTCCAAAAAATAAAATAATCTAAACATATATTTAATTGGAGCTATATACGGTAACATATGAGAGCGGTGAATTGTATACACTGGTTTTTAGTTATACAGAATTTGTTTTTATCAAAATTAGTAATGGAAGGATACGAATTGGTTGAAATAAGATCTTATGTAGTGCTCACTATATCGTGAATAGCAAGTACCCAGTTGTAATCGCATACTTGAACCAACTTGACATAAATGTAAACAGTCGACTTGGTAGTTCATATAATCATGAATGCAAGTCTCGTTACTCAACTTTCCATGCCCTCTTCTTTATCGTGAAACAGTACTGTGATATTTCATTCTTTATTTTCAGGCCAAAAAGATCCGTCAATAGGACAAAAGATACTAATATACAACTAACATGCAAAAATAATGGCATAGTTAATTACACTCTTAAAATTACCAACGTTAAGAACTAGAATGAGGTGAATTTGTCAGAAATGTTTAAATAATATCGAAAAGAATAAATTAGTTTGTTCTCTTTATCAAATATTCATATGAACAAAGCATTATATGTTCACAATCCAAGCCACATTCAGAAGTAACATTCTTACTAAAATAAGAATTAAGAGACGACACTACTTGTTGATGATTAAATTAAAAATAATAATTTACCTAACATAGTGAGAGGAAAGGAAAAGGATTCATTTCCTGGACCTATATACTGCCATATAGAACCTTGTATGGAATACCGCCTAGGGATGACGATAATCCTCCTTCAGTGTCCGTTAATCACTCTAGCTCTCTGATCAAACACTTCCGCAGTGGCCCGAAGTGTTGTTAGGCTGTTACACTCCAGACGCAGCGATGGGTTTTGTTTGGGAGAGAAGCCAGGATAAGTGGATGTTACTTCTCGAAAGAACTGGCATTGTTGCTTGGATATCAAAATACCTTACCCAAATTGGACAATGTAGAAAAGCCGGAAAAGAAATATTTTACATGGACGAACGTGGGTTGACACCAATCTGATATTCCAGAAATGCTGGCAGAAAAAGGGTGACGTTGAAGGTTTAATGGCTACCGGAAATTCAGTTCACCGGTTGATTATTGTAAGTGTTGGCTCAAATAAAGGCTTCCTTCCAGGTGCTTCACTTATTTACAAAGCGTGTACAACAGGAGACTATCCTGGGCAGATGAAATCTGTAAATTTTGAGAAATGGATGACTGAAAAGGTAATTCCTAATTTACCGTCTGCTTTAGTTTTAGTGATGGACAATGCTCCGTATCATTGTACACAGATAGATAAGCTGCCATCAAAGTACGATTCCAAACTAGCAATGATAGTTTGGCTACAGAGAAAGGGAATAGAGTGTGACAGTACAATGAGAAACTGTTTGATCTTGTCGAAAAATACCGTCCTAAACAAAAAACGTTCAGAGTAGACAAGCTGCTTGAGGTACATGGTTACCGTGTCATTCGTCTGTCCCCTTACATGTGTGAACTAAATGCGGTTGAACTAGAAATGGGCTAAAATGAAACGTTTAATTCGTGAGAACAATACTTCTTGGGAATTGTCTGTACAAGCAGTGCAGTTGCAAACAACCGAGGCTTTGGTTTCAATTACAAGTGCCGAATGGGAGGGTTATCGTAATGATATAGTTAGGATAGAAGAAGAATACTGGAAGAGGGATTGGATCATGGAGGATATTTTAGAAGAGTTCGTAATCCACATGAGTGATGAAAGCGATGATAGTATCTCTGAAAAAAGTGACATTAGATCTGACAGTAGTGACGACTCTGTTCTTGCATTTCTATTGTGACAGCTGATCTAAAAGGTTGGCCTACCGTGCAATGTATTCTTAAAGAGTGTGTCGTTCCGCCCACAAGATAGTAATGATTGGTCTCATCGTCAGTAACGTACAGTGTTCGTTGTTCTCTAAGATAATATTGTAATCCGTTTATGGTCTTAACATATAATTTGTTCATCGAATATCTAAGGCCAATTGCCTCCCCTCTTTTTTCTTTTCTCAATAAAATATATTTTGGGACGTTAATAGTAGCAAATATGTATGTTATTTGTATGATAACGGAGATTTACATTATGATAATTTAGGGTATGTGCATGCATGTTAGTTTTTACATTTGAATGTTGTCTACAGGCTATAAAGTTTAATGATTAATTGGTTTCTCTAAGCAGCAAAAAATAACGTTTTGTTACTGATATCTACCATCTATGCCCATGTACATTTGTTTATAACTTACATATTATAATTTGGTGTCCTGTTTTTTTTAAGTGCCGTACATAAACTATATAAGATTTATTTTGTGATTATGTTTAGCGTGAATTTATCACCACACTAATTCCCTCTTGCTATAATATTTCTAGTATTGTGGCCATTTAAATATTTTTTGGGTTACTTGGCACGCTAAAAATTCTTTATTTCAGGCATGCTGACAAAGTGTAATATTTACATAATGCTTTTAACATATCTGAGTTGAGCGCTCGTGTTACGGTTTCATGTACTTTACTCATTGCGTCCTCTTCCCTTTTTTCTTCTTTTTGTACAAAATAGTCTAGACCAGAATGGAATGCAATATATAATGGGGTTAAAGAGTTAAAAATACTTCAGTGTTTGAAACATAGTTATTTTCATTGGTAACGATATACTCCAAAATACATTAAGTTATAATAACAGTCGTGCGTACAAGATTCCTGCGCGCCAAATCAGTCACAACAAATATTTCTTAACGGCATGTACATTGCCGGGCCGCTGCTAACTACAGAACCGGTTTGTATATTCCGTGCCGATTACTGTGCCTCGTAGCACTAGGGAGTCCACCTGCCCAGACGTGGCGCGCTTACAGTAGCTTATCCTATCTAAAATTAACAAAACAAGTACACAAAAATATTTAAAAATTACCAGATGTTTCACTACATACATATAAATACAGAGATATTATGTAAAAACCTGAAATGAACGCCGAGAAACAGTGGCCAGGTATTTTGTGTTACAGCTATGGTATCGTGCTGTAGTTTTGTCACGTTAGGTACACACGTTTCTTATTTATATTTATCAAACCAGAGGCTTGTTTACCACAAGTTACGAACGCTGTGTGTCACTCGTTATGGACAATAATGCAATTTTACTGTTTGACACTTAAATTGAAACATTTTACATTTTTTTAAAGTTATCGACCATAGCAAAATTCTTTCTGTTAATTTTATACTGTACTAGCTGACCCTTGCGACTTCGTTCGCATTAAATTTTTGTTAAGTTATTAAAATAAAGTCCACCATAGTTTCATTAAGGTTCTATGTTTAAAATAGTAATATTTCTTCTTTCAGGTTTAATGGAGTTATTAAATTACGCCATGTCATCGCTTTGTACATTTTTATGTTAGCATGATATATAGGAATTTGAATTGCTCTAGCTATTTTTTTATTGGGTTCTCTAGCCACTGAGCTACTGCGGCCCCCTTTTTTGTGCTCTAGCTACTGAGATACTGCGGCACCACTATTGGGCGCTCTAGCCCCTGACTAGCTGCGGCCCCAGTATTGGGTTCTCTAGCCACTAAGCAACTTTGGCCCCACTATTGGGTGCTCTAGCCCCTGACCAGCTGCGGCCCCACTATTGGGTTCTCTAGACACTGAGTTACTGCGGCCCCCTTATTGGATGCTCTAGCCACTGAGGTACTGCGGCCCCACTATTGGGGACTCTAACCACTGAGCTTCTGTGGCACCCGTATTGTGTTCTCTAGCCACTGAGCTACTGCGGCCCCACTTGATATATATCTATCCACTGGGTCACTACGGCTCCACTTTGAATAACTCTAGCCACTGGGACACTACGGCTTTTCTGAAGGAAAGGTTTACAGCCCATAGACAAAAAAGAAAAGAGATATGACTGAAATTTTTTTCAACCATGCTTTTTTTATGCAGTAACACTAAGAAAAGCTTAATCCAGTACCTACTTACATCCCTGATCATCATTTTTTCCGGAACGGTTTGATATATCTCGATGAAACAAAGACTAAGTTGGTCCTGAGGTTATTATCTATAAACTGTGTAAATTTGATGTTAATATGTTAAGTGGATTTGAGTTTAATTCGTTTGGACAGACAGACACGAGATAAAAAATCAACATTAGATATGACTTAGTTATCAATTATACAAAATGAAAAAATAATTAGAAGTGAAAAATTCGGAAATCACAGACAAATAATTCTATTTTATTTAGTAGTTTAGATGAGGTGAAGTATTTTTACAGGCTTGATTAACCTAGTTGCTGGAACACTTGCCCGTAAATTCGGGAAGGGAATAAATAGGAGGAGGGTGGGGGAAGAAATCGAGTTTTAGATTACATGTGAGACTTAAATTTCTTGTAATACTTCGCCACCAGTAAAGGTTTGAATTGTTAGTATTTTGATGAAATTACGACCTTGCCGATGCAGACTTACAAAATTTAGAAATTTTATCTTAGGATAACATTTGCAGAAATGTTACGTTGTTCCCACATTAGCAACGTAACTGAAATATTACCCAGTCACGTGTATTAAATCGAACTAGTATTAATTTGGTATATATATATATATATTTATATTTATACGCACATTGTTCTGATTATTATGAATATCGTGAACAAGCTGAGTTCTGCAGCAGTCTGCCGAAATAAAAAAAATTGCAAATATTGTATACCCCAAACGTTTGTCTTCTACTCGTAAATGCCATTTAAAGTATTCTATATTTTTGACAGTAGTTACTACACGTTTAACTGCTGTATGACGGAATAAAAACTCCGAAATATCTGCCAGCACACTCTTCCTACAATATGCTGTGATGGGCGAAAGACGATCCATAGCCGATTTATAAGACGCAGCTTTTTCCCTTCGAAATGATGTGCTTGTGACGAGAACAAATAAGAACCATTCTAGGTCAGGAATCAGGGCTATCCAAATACGATCAATCCCAGTATCGTGAATTACTTTATCTGTGAGGTGATCGAAGCACCAGAAAAAAAAGCGCATTTTTCTCAGTTGACTGTAAATGACACTAACATGGTGATAATAATCACCGTTAGGTATGTTTAAAAAAAAAAGATACTTGACTTTGTTTTTGACCCACTGACCGCAGAATTACTACTCTGGGGCAGCACGTGGCCCACAGGCAGCCTATTCGATAACATGGCTGTAGAATATAATGTTGAGAACAGCGTAACTTCAACACTGTTAGATAAGAAAACTACCGTACGTGGCAATATTTATACTCAGGTGTAGCATAATAGTGCAAAATGAGAAAAAAGTAAAATTCAAGCAGCAGGACTTTCCAAAGTATCCAGTGCACCTTGAACCAACTGCAAGCGTGCTAATGCACGGCCAAGATGTGATGTCACGGAAATATGGCCAGGATGAGGAGACCTTACAATTTCCGATTAGTAGCTACACTTGACAGTATTCCTCAATCTATCGGGGCAACAATTCTGTACTGGTTCCTACTGTCATTACAGCCCATTATTCGGTTTGGCGTGACACATTTGCTCAGGATTTCCCAAAGCGTGTCAAGTCAACGACAACCTTGTTTGACCTTGAAGATGTTGCCAAGCTATAAATATGTGTTCCTAGGAAGTTAAGGATATGTAATTTCGTTGAGGAGAATACTGAGTGGATTTACAAGCGGCATATTAAGTTCACCAGACGAAATTCTTTAACTTCCTGACGCGATCAGTTGAAACGGAGCGAGCAGAAAGTAAACTACGTTAGAGAGGAATAACAAAGTATTGTTTACAGCGCATCATGTACAACGACTTCAGTTGGTTTTCCACTCAGGCATCTGCGCCTGAGCCTTAGATCTGTCGCGGCGTCCAGGTGCTGGCAACACTGTATTAAATGAATTATATTTATTTCCGAAGTGGACAACATAATTCCACAAATCCACTGAGTGAACTGTAGGAAAAACTTTGATCTTCAGCACACCGTCAAAAGTAGTGTGATGGTGTGTACGATCTCCACGTCGTCTATAGATGCATGTGAAACTGCGAATGTTGTTTGGGTTAAGTTCGTATGGCATCTGTCACGCTCAAAGCACGGAATGATCACGGAATGATGGTGTTAAAAAATCAGATTCTGTTCAATAAAACATAGAAACACGTCTCAGAAAAATGTTCTATACAAATTAACAGTAGTTATACTGTAAAAAAAAGTTATGTTATTTTACACTGAACGTACGTTGCAGCAGTGTTTCCACTAACATCCGTGTAATTTTACATCAACCATGTTCACGTGTCTTTACTTTCGTGTCACAGTAAAATTGCCCTTAAAACAAGTAAAATATTCAAGCCACTGTGCTTGTATTAATACAAGCTGTTGTGTCAAATAACATTTACTACTAGAGAGAAAATACATTTTAAATTTTTGTGTAAATTTTCAGTTTTTCCCGAAAGTTTCACATACAAATTACATTATATACGCACCTTTTACACCTATAAATTATATATTGCTGATTTAAACCACCAACTCTCATGAATTTCACCACATCATGTTTCGAATCCGTGACCCTCGGAGTAGTAACTTAGCATCGTAACCACTAGACTAATAGCAACTTACGATTGTAGTGAATAGTTACCTGGAATAATAAGTTGTGGATGGTGTTGTGTTATAAGGTCTAAGCGATAGTTCCAAGACTTTGTTGTGTTTGACATAATCTGATGATGTCTTCGAATACTGTTTGTTTTTTGCAAAACACGTTTTCATTCCCCGCCATTCTCATTTTTACTTAATTATGCAAGTGATATAGAATAAGTCCTTGTGACCGTGGGACGACTGAACTGTTCAAACCAATCAACTTATGCGGTCATTAAATAAAACGAAATTTTTTGGGCTGCCTACTCAAGCAAATGGTGCTTGAGTTTATGTATGTAAATTCATTCTATGTTTTTTGTTAATAGCAATGGTATTTTCACTCAAGTTGTTAATATACATTTACAAACACTATTCTTTGCGAAACTTGCAAAACTAAAAAAGAATGGCCCGAATGAATCCAAACTCGGAGGATGTGTAAAATAGTGTACCAGCAATAAAAGATTACGATTGGAGAAAGATGGCCTACATGTAGGCCCAGCAGCGCCCTCTCTTCTGGGACCAGAAAGGTCAGTGTTACGCGGAGCTTAGTCAGTGAAGAGCCGTCGAACGAAGTGAAAGCAAGTGCCAGTATGCCTCGTCGACGTCAAAGGGTACCATACCAGCATGTGAGTGAGTTCGAATGGAGCAGAATGATCGGTCTCTGGGAAACGGGTTTGTCATACCATGACATTTCGGCTTGTACAGAGTATGCTTCTACGACGGTGATGCGTGTGTGGAACCAGTGGATAGAAGAGGGTCGTATGCAGTGACGAGTGGGTACTGGACCACACAATGTGACCACATCACGGGATGACCGCCATCTTGTTCGAATTTCCGTAACGGACTGCACAGCGTGGTCCACAGTGTGGATCGACACTGGAGCACTGCAACGGGCGTGCACCTGTCTGCGTCGACGGTTCGACGCTGTCTGCTGCGGGCTGGACTTGTGGCATGCATGCCATTGCGTCGGCTTCCATTGTTCAGATACAACAAACGCCTCAGATTACAATGTGCACGTGAACGGCGTCGCTGGCGTGCTGAGTGACAACCTGTAGTGTTTTCAGATGAGTCCCGCTTCAACCTGTCCTACAGTGATGGCCGCATACACGTTAAGACTCCCAGAGGTGCGTGTACAGAACATTATCCTTGATAACCATAAGGTCCTGTATGTGCCCCATCATCACATATCTGTCGTTTGTCGTCCATCCACGAAAGATACAGTTTGTTGGTAAATTGTGTATACATCTCGTGATGGTTTGACCTAATGCATTTGGCTTATACTCTCATTACTTGCTGGTTCAATAATATGCGTTTATAATCGTATAAAGTGATGGCATTTTTAAAGACACTCTTCTATATTCATTTCGCGCACTTCAATACCTTATCCTTGCATCTATATCCACATAGCTTCGCCCTTAGTTTGACTAACTCCAACTTATCATTACCTCCACATTCATCCTTGAATTTGATAATCATTCTTGCATTGGCAGGCGAGTAGCAGGTATGAGTGGGAGGGTAGGCACTACTGTCGAATTCGCCCATAAGTGCCGGGTCTTAGGTGAGGTCCCTGTAGAAGTCAGGGCCACTGGTTTCTGCCACAAAGGAGTCGGTGTCCATGTAGATGAGGCTCACGTTACTGCCATACCTTGCCTGCATGAGATCGTAGTGGAAGCGATACATGAGAGTCTTCGACAGGTCAAGTACGATGAAGCCAGTATAGAAGGGCTTATCAAATGTAATATGGTCATGATCTAATTTAACCAATGATAGAGATTCATCATATATAGTTCTGCATTTGAAAGCTGATTTTGCAATAAGTTCCTCCGCACGCAGTTCGGTGCATACAAGTTCCATGCACTGGTATTTACACTTATTCTCAATGAGCTTACCATATGTAGCATTGTTCATCAGTTTTTAAAAGTCTTTCTCGAAGGTGTTCGTGGCTGCCTTGTGTTTCTCAGTATTCATGTCAATATATAGTTTCAGCCACACCTTCTGGTTGAAATGCAGTACTCGAAGTATCGCTTATAGACGTAACATATGACTCAATACCTGCTTGAGGTTAACATAATTTACAATATCATTATTTTTCCCCTCAAGCATAGTCATGAGGTTGGGAGGCAAGAGAGACAATAAGGGAGACCAAAAGGAATATGAGAAAACCAAGGGATAGAATGCAAGAGAGAGAAAGGAAGGAATGAGAGAACACGAGAAAAAATTGGAATGCAGGAGAACGAGATAAAAAATCGTCATGCAGGAGAATGAAGAGGATGGGTGGAATGATAGAGCAGGAAGTCGGGAATAGGGAGAAAAGGGGAGTTCCAAAGGAAAAAAGGGGGAAAATAATATGGATGCTGCTGACATGAAATGATAGAGCAGAATGTTTCGGCGTGACATCATCCAAGATGGCCGCCATGGCTCCCAGCTCCCCCGCCCCATGCCCCGATTGCGTGAATCCCCAATTTCCTACTACTGCTATCCTATTGGGAAATACTCTATTTTTCCCTCGGTAATTTCACCAGCATTCTTATCGTGATGCGCTATGTCTGGTTAATACTGCGCTAAGCTATTCAAATAATGTTGTTGTACTTGTTAGCTCACTCTTTGTTTTCTATGTGCCGAGTTTTTGCGTATAACAAGATGGTCACATATTTACGTTTTCTGTCTGATGGTTCTCGAAGAGCTCATTTTCATAAATCGTCTTACAAATAGCCATGTCTGGCGCATGATTTTAGCTCGAATTATAATGGTTGCAACTCTTGGTGTAGTGTGGAGCACAGTCGTTATCTTGAAACGTTGGTTGAGACCATATACAAGTTAATTTGGCAGGTGAAGCAGCTGTCATGGGCCTGTGCTAGCTATCGTATTCAGTGAAAAACTCACCACAATTTCTGCACTTTGGTATCTCGCGGTCTGTTTTCTTTCCTTACTATACTTTTGTGTCTATGCACACCTTGGCTGATTGCAAACGACAAACTACACAAACGACACTTTCATTGGTGCTGCATGTTATGACGATACAGTTTAAGATAGAATCAATGGTGCAGTTAGCAATGTAATTGAAAATGGAATTGCAATCATTGGCACATTCAGTGGTGCTGTTAATGTTGTAACTGAAGATTCACAGATCTCAGCCGAAGTTGAATAATGCATGTTGGGAGGGTACCACAAACGATAATGACAAAACATCAGTCGTAGGCACACCATGTAATGAACACTTCAGCTTGACCTCTGTCGGATAAAAATATGGATTTGGCCGAACACCTCGAGGTCGCTAGCTACACATACCTACTTCCACCACGCTACTTACCAAACCAGCAGCCTCGGGGTTCAAATGGGGAGTCGATAAACAATACCTTTTCAATGTATCGATTTTAGTGATAACCGTGTCAAAAAAAAAAGTATTCTATACGACATTTCTTAAGGAATGCTCCCAATTTAACCCTTCAATACTCACAGGTCATCATTAAGAGTTACGAATATCGACCATATTGGCAAGAAAACCCGTAACGCGATCAAACACATTTGAGTTTGTTTTGTTGTCCGATCTCGTAGTAATGATTTCGTAATAGTTTGGGCAAACTCGAAACCGTCCATCGTATGAGTATTGGATGGCTTGTTAATCAATCGGTTTGCCATTCCGATAGATCGTCGTCGAATTTTATCCCGAACGACGAAGTGCGATCAAGCAATCCGAAGCATGTACACTATAATTTTTTTTAAATTCAAGTGTATACGCAAGGAATAGAACTCATGACCTTCGGATCGCGAGACTATTGTTACCACTATGCTACTCGACCGTTGTGGAAATGAGGTTTTTCTTTGTATAGGCCTACATATTATTGTTTGTGTATATATTATATGTTGCTAATTAATTATCATTAATTATCATCATTGATGTTCCCGATGTTTTCTCTCTTTCTCGCCACTTACCTAATAATCAACCAAGAAGAGCTACTTAAGAGGTGCCTGGGCGGAAATGCCAGAATGATGTTCGTATTGGGCAAATCTGCATAATCAACCTTAAAGAAAAGTTCCAAGCTATGAGTACAAAGGTTATAGATGAAATTGATGTCGACAGTTCGAATACACATCCTGAACGTTTTTGCTAGTGTTTGTATGTGAATTTTTGACTGTGCATGTGCTTATATCTAGCTGTAAGAAAGCTTCAAACAGTAATGAGTGGAGAAACTTGGTAGCACGGCTGTAGAGATTGTCAACAATCTAAAACACTTATGTCAAATATTTATAATATTTTCTCCTACACAAAAAAAATCCAGTGGTTACCTTAACCTTAAGGGGTGGGAGAATGTTTAGACATATTCTTAAGGTTAGGTAGATACAAAGAAAATTGTATAAAAATGAACAAAAGTAGAAGTGGAATCGTTATTTTGGAGACATAACAGGGAAACTTGCAAAGCGAAACTTAAAAGTTTAAAATAGCGCTGAATCGAGCAATAAATTAAATAATTTGGAATGTCGATGTCTTCTTCACAGAACGTCTAGTGCCTTCAGACCTAACATACGTACTGGTTCTCCCTGGTAGATAATGGACTATGCCTAAATATTGAGACTGCCACTTGTGAAAAACGCTTGAAATCCCTCCCCCTTACCAACATATTTAACTACCAGCCATATGTCGAAACGCCGAGTCGAACCAAAGCAGGAGACTCACCAACCACATGGTCTCATATAAAATACATTGTCCCAGAAATGATCCATTTTTGGGCCATTGATGGCACTTCAGTATAGTGTTTCGCGCAATTAAGAGATAGACTTCCGACTGTGGTTTTACCGATGGCATTGCTGGATTACTGCTGGCCCAGAAAACTTATGGCCAGAAAACCTGGCCCTGCTATGGGTAACTGCTAGCACCAAGACACTTAGAATTCCATTTATTGCCCACTGATGGAATCTTAATGGAAATGAAACTGATGGTTGAGAGTTGGTGACTTATTAATGGCCCATAAATGGCTTACCAACTGTATTCCAGAAATTGCCTCACATAACCTATACTTATTGCTGGTAAAAGTATGGCTGTGAAGTGGTACATCGATGGACCATTGTTGGTGCAATTTGGCTTATTATGGGAATTCTTATTGCTCCCACTCTTCACAGATAGCTTCTTTAAACTACACACACTTATATGGATATATGTGTGTGTCTAATATAATTATGGAACATGTGATACAATGAGTAGATTATTTGTAAATATATAGCGATGTAAATATCTATGACAAAATGCTGTAAATAGAGTATTAGGCATGACTTCGTGACTGGTATTGAATAACTTGACATAGGCCTATGTAATATTTTACATGTACGACTGCATATAGTTAAATTGAGAAGTTAAAAAAAACAGTATATAACCACCTTTAGAAAATTAACATTGAAAGGCTTTTGTTTTTTCACATTACTAAAATATACATTACTGGCGACTGCATTTCAAAACAGATGAATAGTATCCAGGTGACATACATACTGCGAAAGATTACATTAAAGACAACTTTTTGGGTTAATATCGCGATTCATGTGGGAAGAGTTCTCGCATCTTTTTAAAACTGATTTGTCCGCATGGTAAATTTTAAGGCTATGGAATAACTGGGGTAATTTATATTATATTAGTGCTTGTTAATAATACAAGCCCGAGTATATTCTAAATTAGTTAATATAAATACTGGAGTACCCCATGCAGTAATGGTTAGCATGCAGGGCTGTCAATGCAAGGGGTGTAAGTTTGCGCCCTCTTTACACCTCCGGTAAGAATAAGATTTTTCATGTCGTACCATGTGTTAAGTAGTGAAGTAAAGGAAATTAAAAACAAAGAAAAGTTGGTACTGATGGTAAAAATGATTATTTTTAAGAAATAGTGTTAGACATACGGCGAAAGCATGGCTAGCCATCAGTAGGTCATCCGATGACTGTGAAATGGTACATCGATGGGCCATTGCTGTTGTAAGAACATAGGCCATGCTTGGGCCATTTGTGTTCACCACACCTGGGCAAGTTACGGGCAGAGTATGGCTAGTTAGTGGTGCTTCAGGAACAGCAATGGTGCCGGCTTGGCATCTGACTGTAAACCATCAGTGGGCCATATGTGGTTTGCTACATGGGATGTTGAGACCACAGACAACATAACAATTTGGAAATACTAACTGCTGAACATGTTCACATATTATGTTCACGTACTCCCAGAATTTCGCGAACATTCTCAGCGCTCACAGGAATTTCTGCGAACAGTCTCTTATTCAGGTCAAAAGAAGAGTTTAGCATGCGAAGTTCTTCAGGTTTCCCCCAGAAGTATAAATCAAAGTACTCTCAGTGGCCAGGTGACTGATCCACACTGACCCAGCCATCGGTCCACAAAGTGTAAAACGGCTGTTGGCAAAGTACTGTTGACTATACAGTTTCAAATTTATTCGATTTCTGTCGACAACCCCGTATGTCAGGTTCTTTTAAACCATTTTGGAAGTCATGAAATGCTCCTGCAAGCTGTCCGATTTTTCTACCGACGCCCTTAATCCTTCTGCAGTTGTTTCACACTGACAATACTTCATTCGTACGACTTCATCAACAAACACTTGACTTCAGTCGGTAACATCCATTACACCTGTTTGCTTGTTTAGTAAGCTGAAAATACATCAACATTTCTGTACACTCCCTGTGCCATCAAATCGTGATGTCTGTATCGTTTGTGTAATAAAACACAGTATCCAGCAATTCACTTAACCTTTATTCATAACACATTATCTTTACAGCCTCTCACGCCACCAACATTGCACTCTACACGATCCCATGCTGCCAACCTCCCCCACTCACATTTAACTACACTACATCTTCCCCTTATCAAAGAAAGAAGTCTTTTAGCAAATGTAATCTTTAAGATACCCTGACATTTTAATGTGACGTCTAGGGCTATCCAGTGTCCTGCTATAACTCTTATCATTTGGCGCTGGTACAAACTTAATATAGCTCCCACACTTCTGTAGGTCTGAGTTACTTATCTAATGCTCACTGTCCTCCCTCTCACAGTACTTAACAACAGAAGGTTTGACATAATTGGTATTCCTCCTAAATACCTTTCATTCCTGGTCTTTAACAATAACAGAACGTGGACACTCATGATAATCCATTATCACACTGGGATATATACATCATTATTGGTCTTCAGGAAGACCACCTGCTGACCCTTGTAAAAATTCTGATGTGACTCTCTTGCAGTTTTATCGAAATTTGTTTTGTTTACCTTATTTATTTGGGACTGGTAATCAGAAAAACCACTGACCTACCTAAGTGTCAGTAAACTGTCATGTACTGGTAATGTTGAACATGTAAATCGGCTAAACAACAACTGAGCAGGGGAATATGGGGGCCCTATCATTAGAGTATTCCTGTATTCTAATAAAGCATACTCCACATCAATTTTCTCTTCATTACATTTGCACAGATTTTGTTTTGCAATTCCTACAGATCTTTTAACGAACCAATTTGACCTAGGGTAATTGGGGCTGGAGGTAATAACTAGAAATTCCATTCTCTAGCAAAACATAGAAATTCATGAGAATTGAATGGCATGTTATCTGACCTCACAATGTTGAGTACAACATGAGTTGCAAATATGGTTTTCAACTGTTTACTGACAGTTGCTGTAGTCTTCGAAGACACCTGTTTCAATTCAAACCATTTCGAGTAATAGTCAGCAACAATTAAGTAGCACTCGCCACCATAGTCAAGAAAGTCACATCCAATTTTTTCAAAGGTTGGTCTTCCCCATACCAGAATGAGATGAATGCACTTTCTGCAAGATCATATCTCTTATGACAAATGGAACTATGAGTCTGTATTCTAACAACACCAAACCATTAGCAACACTAATCTCATTACGAAGTTTGTAGTAAGACTTTACATGATCAGGAATTTTACTTTTACATGTAGGCCAACCATTTTGATACAGTATAATGAGTTGTGTAACGTTGGATCCTTTTGTGTTTCTTCCACAATTTGTGTTAGCACATCACTAACATTTATGGTATGTACAACCTCATTTAACGAGCCATCCAGATCACTTGTAACTTCAATAAAGATGGCTCTACTAATAGCATCTGTTATGTACATTTGCGATCCTCTGACATACAGTACATTAATATCATACATGCCTAACTTCAGCCTAATTTTCCGAAGCCTCTGTGAATCAACAGAAGTTATTTCTTTTTTTCATCAAGGCCACTAGTGGTAGATTATCTGTATGTACTTTAACTTGTCTACCATAAATGTAATAATGAAACTTGGTGCATGCAAATAATATGGCCAAAAATTCTTTTATCAATTTGACCATTTTCACACTCAGGCTTGGACAAGCTCTTGGATGCAAACATGACAGGACATCCCCCTGCAATAACACACTACCAATAGCACAGTTTGAGCTATCTGTCTGTATGACACTTGGTATTCTTCGGTCAAAGTTCTGAAGGATTGGTGGACAGGTCAGAACATGCTTAACATTTTCCACACATTTACCATGAATCCTTGCTTCTCATTTGAACTCAACATTTTTTTTTTTTTTTTAGAATAATTCCCTTAAAGGACTTGCCAAGTCAGACAAGTTCAGTACAAAATCTCTAAGATGATTAACAACTCCTAGAAATCTTTGCAAACTCTGTCTATCATGTAGAATTTTATAGTCCCTGATAGCAGCTATTTTGTCCCTATCAGGATTTAATAAAACATCAATGATTTCATGATCAAAATATTTAATAATCTCAGGAAAGTACTGAAATTTCTTAATATTGCATTTTATGTTCAATTCTCTAGCTCTGAGGAATACCTTGTCAAGAATCCTGTCATGCTTCTGTCTGAATTCAGCAAATATTAAAAAATCATCAATATAAATGAACAGACCTTGAATGTCACCAAAATGCTCCTCGCAGACTCCTTAAAATGCTTCTGCAGAAATGTTCAACCCAAAAGGTAAAACATTGAAACAGAAACAACCATAAACAGTTGAGAAAGTGCAATATTTCCTGCTGTCTTCCGTCAATCGCCAAAATGATTATTTCAAGTCAAGAACAGAGAAAAATTTAGCCCTACCTATTTTTGCCTTTAAATCATTCATGGTTGATATTTCATAATATTTCTTGTTGCTCGCCTTATTGAGAGCATGTGGATCCAAACAGAGGACCAAAGAGCCATAAGCTTTTTCAACTATCACCATACAATTGACCCATTCAGTTGGTTCATCCACTTTTCGAATTATATCTAAAGTACACAAACAATAAAATTTATACTTCAATTTTTCTTTGGCCACCAGGGGGGGGGGGGGGGGGCTGTTTGGTGGTTTTGATACCGGAACAGAACCTTGCTTTAAAGTTAATTTGTATGGACTTGGAAAACATCTAGAACCTTGAAAAACATCACTAAATTTTGACAAAATTTCACTTTTACGTGCACTATTGTGGACTCCAGTCACCTCGTCTAAGACCTTGTCCACATGTTTCTCTTGAATCAAGTCAAGCTGCAAATATGTAGCGATACCTAAAATTGGCTGAAAACCATTTGCAGTAACAATAAATTCTGCGAACATTTGTTTAGACCTGAGCCGAATTTCCAACAATACAGAAATAGATACTCTTATTTGAGAGCCATTATATGCCTGGAGCACCACATTAGTGCGAAAGAGTTGTAGATTACGGCATTTACACTGCACATTTTAAAAAACACTCAGTGGGCTCAAATTAACATCAGATCCTGTATTTAACTTAAAGTTACATTTCATGCGGTTTTCCAAAACCAGCGCCTGATGCCAACTCAACACACTATTAACACGGGATGTAACTGGATGACAATAAAGGTCTTTATTGGTATCACATCCCTCACTTATTACATTCGCAACCTCATCAATGATACAGCCTATTACAATGCGAGCACTTTTTTCCTCGTGCACGACACAACTCAATCTTGCGAGGAAGTAGTCGACCACACCAGAAACACTCGATGTCGTGAAAATTCTCCACTGCGCTCCCCATATCTCGTTGCGACGACGGTGCGAAGACCAGTGAGCCCTGTTCACGAGATTTTGTTGCAGTTGATCTGTCGATCCCATCCACTTCAGCTTGACTGAAACTTTGCAGTTACGCAGCTTGAATTCTTGTTATCTCCGCCAGCCTCAATTTCTCAATGCCACATTCTAGCGTCACATCCCCTTCCACGAGTAATCTTCGTTGCGTATCTCTGTCACTACAACCCAGCACTATTTTGTCTCTCAAAAGCTCATATTCAGCTTGAAACGAACAACTCTTACTGAGATTCTTAACATCTGTCAAGAAATGCTCAAAAGTTTCGCCTGGATCTTGTTCCTAGAAAAGAATACATACCGAGCATGTAGAATATTTTTCTTAGGTTCACAATAGTCTTCAAATTTAAGAAGAAAATCTTAAAAAGTGTGCTTTTCTTTTGGAAACACGAAAGTATCATACACTGCAACCGCATCTTCACCAATAATATTCAACAAGATTGCTATCGTCACCATGTTCGGAAAAACCAGATGCTAAAATATATATCTGTAACGACTGCTTAAAAGTTCGCCAATTCACAGCAATATTGCCACGCATATTCAGTTTCTCCGGCACATTAAAACATATTGCCATCTCTCGGAATGGTTAAGTTACACTCCTCTTGAATGTGCATATAGCAATCATCTCAACCAGGTTTAAATACCGACTGCGTCATGTATCGTTCGAGTAATAAAACACCGTATCCAGCAATTCACTTAACCTTTATTCATGACACATTTTATAGCCTCTCACACCACCAACACTGCACTCTTCACCATCTCATGCTGCCAACCTCCCACACTCACATATACCTACACTACAATGTCAGCGAACATACACTCATTAAGAAAAGAAATGTTTCATTTGCTGATCTCTATCTCTCATAATAATTTCTACCGAACTTTTTGGAACACAACTATTACACCTGAACTGTAGTTCGAGCCACTTTAATTCTCCTATTATTTAAATATTAAATTATGAAATCGCACTTTTGTCAGTGGTTTTGCATATTTTTATTATTTTCCTTTTATTTAACTGAGTCTGCAGCGTCAAAGAGTAAAAATTAGCAATTTCATTTGCAATCCTGTATGCGTTCTTGTCTAATACGCATTTAAATGGACTCCAAGCAGAACTTATTCAAAGTATTCAATATACTTAAAATAAAAGTGTGCCTATTGACCTAATCATATTTTACACTATTTGTATATCTGGCGTGTGTACATTAATTTGTTTCCACGCATGCCAAATGTGTAATTGCATGATCATAAATCAAGCACATAATTGGTATGATCATATTGTGTATTTTGTTTCTTCTATTGAACTGAATGAAGATAAGGTCTTAAGTATGGCGATCAACTAACATTAAAGACAACTGCTTTCGGGCAAACGCTTTTAGGTAAAGAAAACGTACGACGTGGAGACGCCAAGATTGAAGAATAATGTGGAGTACAATCGGAAAATAAAGTGGAAACTCATTAGGCCTAGT
The DNA here is from genome assembly GCA_029891345.1 of Dryococelus australis. NCBI lineage: Eukaryota > Metazoa > Arthropoda > Insecta > Phasmatodea > Phasmatidae > Dryococelus > Dryococelus australis. The sequence continues at coordinate 149,402,369 of CM056996.1, forward strand.
GCTTTAAATCGAGGTTCAAGATGCAATGTCTTTGTTGTGAATCAGCTGACTTGGAGTTGAGTGTACGTAGTTATGGGAAGCAGCAGAGGCTAATGAAGGGACGAAGCGACAGCGTTCTGCAACATGAGAGATTGCAGATGAATGAAAACTGCCGCTTATAAAGCTCCGGCCGGGGAGATTGGGGTCACGATATGAGACGGGTCGTGGGTGATGCAGGATGCGAGGCCTGCAGTGGAATGAAGACAAAACTGACAGTAAAAAGCTAGCTTTCAGAGGACAGCCTTGGGAAGCACGCCAACTCTCAGTTATCCATGCGTGTATGATTCTGCATCGAATTAAGCACTAAAAAACAAAAAAAAAACTTATAAGTTAGTTAAGACTGGAAATAGTCCACTACACTAGTAAAAATATATAATAGAACAGGAATTCAAATACTCACAGTCTAGTACTTTTCGACAAGTACTAAACTGTGAGTACTAGAATTCCTGTCCTTATATATATATATATATATATATATATATATATATATATATATATATATATAAACTTATGTTAGTGATATGCACAGTTTCCCCGTAGGTTAAATTTGGTTAATATTTTCCTCGATCTCACTTTACGGAAATAACGTCAAATTTTCCCTTCCATGTTTCTGTAACTGTTTGTTGATGTTTTATTTGCAAATGAGCCCACGCTCATGTAATCGTGGTACCACTTTGGCAAAAAGTCTTGTTTTATTTTTATCAGATGCGACTGTTAGTCACGCCTAATCTTATATTATATGCTGGTGTCAGGTGCTGACTGAGAAAAGGTTCGAACCACGAACCATGGACGTGCCGGGAATGGCCAAGCTCAGAAACAGTTGAGAAGTAGCACACTGCAGCTATCTGACAGTGATTGGCTAGCGTAGTGTTTCAATCTATAATCCGCTTGTGAATGCAACTGCTACGACATTACCCATATGGCCAGATCAGTTGAACTGCAGGGTTGGAGACGGTATTACTATTTAATGTTACTAGCCGAATTTAACCAAAGACGTGAGCTCTGACATGTTTCCACCCGTATCACAATGGTGAACTTACCACTAATTGCAACCACTTTTGTAATTATCGTACGGGCTGAAAGACCGCCCTTCAAATATGATTCTTTATTCAGTGACCATGATTAACTACTAGATACTCGTCTGGTGTTCCTCATGCACATCTCACAGCGTCGCTAAGTCTTAAACTGCTTGTTGACGCCACCAAGCGAGGTGGCGTAGTAGGTAAACTTTGGACTCGCATTCGGGAGGACCTGGATTCGAATCCTGGTGCAGCCATCCTTATATCGGCATTTTCATGGTTACCCGAAAACGCTCTGAATGCTAGGATTGTTCCTTACTACAGGTCATGAGAGATTCCTTTACAGCTCCTGCTTCTCTGAGCAAATTGTTCCATCTCTAATGACCCCTCAGTAGACGAGACTTAAGTCCCACCTTTTCCATCGCCATTGTTTTATGTAAGCAGGATATTTGGGGAGCGGCATGTGCACTAAATTAGCCGAATAAGAACGGCACACAACATATTCATGACATAACCCGGTACCCCGTGGAGCGAAGGTAGCGCCTTACAATAGCGTCGACTTGGACCATGGATGCTGCAGTGTCGTGCTGCTGGTGGCTCTGGCATGTCGAGTTTGGAAACCACGCCGTTCGCTGGAGCCTGTCGCGATCTGTCAGGCTGAACCGCGGTCCAGGCAGCCTGTCGCTGCTGTTTGGACACGAACCTGCACCGTCCACACATACAGTCAACTTAGCAAGCGGCACGCCTTCCCATACACTTAACAACCTCAACTTCCTCACAACCTTTGTCCTGACGTACAGATCCTCTAGCTAGACGCCACATACACTCTACCTCGTGCCGATAGTCAGTAAGCATGTCTGCGGGAAGCCTCTGGGTAAGCCTTTACTTTCCATAACAGAGTTCAAGTGACGGCAGCGCCTCACTGCATTTGAATAAGTTTGCGTGAGTATTGGCCTCGCCAGTAGAGGTGCGTGAATTCCGCCTATTCTAAATGAGTTAAGATGAGAGATTTGCCGTATTGAGAGCCGATGAAGGTGAATTAAGGTGAGAATGGAGCGGCGCTGGGATGCAAGGGCGGGGAAACGGGAGATACCCGAGAAAAATTGCCGACCAGTGGCATCGTCCAGCACGATTCCCGCTTGAGAAAATCCGGGAGTGGCCCACCCGGGGATTGGACCCGGATCAGCATGGTGGAAGGCGAGCAGTCTAACCGCTCAGCCACCTCCACCCCTACGTGTTTTCGAGTCTCGGTCGTTCGTATATTGGTTGTTGTCCAAGTGGGTAGCTATTCTTACCTCGGGTCAGGCGCTACGGGATTTTGGACTTGTTTCTTTGCAGATATTTTATTGGCTTAGTTTTCATCCTGTTCGTGTCTGGAAAACTATGGCGCAGTTGTAAACATAACGGAAATATACACGTGTTCTTAGGCGAGCGCTTGTCCTAAAATGAATTCGCGATGTTATCCAGTCCGTATTCATTAGTTTATATGACTGTGTGGCAATTAATGTTGAACAAGCATATAACATAGGTTCACTGAATCTTCTGAATTAAACAATATAACCGCTGAGCCACCATGGCCCCCTCGCATATTCTAGTGGCACGTTAGAGTTCAAGAACGTACACTTGTGTGCTCCTTCCGTGGTTGGGCCACAGTTGTTTGGACACGGCCTGGATGAATCTTCAGCCAGTAATATATGGGAAGAAATGTCATGACCGAATCACGTGCAACCAAGTCGATTAAATGGAAACCTCTCACCATTACAGCAACCAATTATTAAACTGTATTGGTAGTTTCTTCACACTCCTTGAAACTAACCATTGAAAGATCACCCCATGAATGAAGTGTTTGATTGTTTCATAAATATAATATGTAAAGGCAGTTCATGATAAAGTGAGCACTTTTGAAATCAACCTTATAAAGATGTTACTGCTACTATCGTTATATATATTAAAGGGCACACTAAGTGACACGCGCTCATTAAAGTTGGTAACGATGGATGGAAAGTAATTCCATATCTTAACGTCGAATAAAAAGTGTTAGGTAGCCATTTGTGATAACTTAAATTATTTCTTGTGTTTTCTGTTTTTTTTTTTTTAATTCATCGAAGTGTAAAAATAAGCAGATTATTAAAATATTTACTTTTCTTATAATTTCGAGCGGCACGTGACTAAAGCGATGCGGCCCATGGCAATGTTAATTTTACATATGGAGGAAGAATACTCAACGTGCATACAAGTATATCTTAAGCAGGGCTTTCAAAAGCTCTCAATTTACCGTGAACAGCCTATACCACAATTCACAAGCATTTTATACTTGTGTTAGCATCAAAGCACCTTACTTTTGGTTAAATTGAAATTTTACTTTATATTTTGTCCGTAAATTATAATATTTCATTTACAATTATTATGAACAAAAACAAGGAGAAGATAGGTGTGTTGGTAACGCCTAGTAAGAAATATTTCTTATGCAAAATAGTGTTACACTTAGTGCTCAAGAATGCGGTGCGCTGTCGCTTTGATGTAATTTTATAGACTTTGCTAAGCTTTGTTTGCACGAGGCGGAGGAGTATCCTGAAAGCAGAATTTTAGTAAAGCTTCAGAAAAGTTGGAAGCATCCATGGATGGTCTATACCTAACACAGTTTTGGCTCGAGCACTGATAAGTGTACACTACTGCCAAAATAATTCGCAAAATCCAAATACCTCTACGAGCAATACTTTACCATTCTTCGCGGAGATTGAGCCAAAACGATATTTTTATCAATATATTTTTTCTCTTAAATTATCATATACGTTTTATCATATTATAAACTGGCAATTAATTAATATTTTAGCGTGTGGAACAACATACCAAGGTCTGTTTTAAAGTATACTGCATGTACTTTATTATGTTACTACGTAAGTCTTAATGTCTAAATTGCAATAGGATTGAAGTGAGCTTATCTAAATTTTAAGCAATGTGCTCTAACATTTACTGTACCTACTTTTACTGAAAATTAAAAATCGTTTGAAAATGTTTCTTAGAATACTTACTCTACATGACTGCTCCAAGCAGTAAATTTTCAAGATGAAAATATAATCAGGAAAGGGGATTAAAGTTTGTAAGTTTACGGTGTCAGTGAATGAAGATAACACTGTGGAGAACACGTACCGTTAACGTTAATTCCAATCTGACAAGTATACATAACTATGCTTATCTGATTAAAATAGCATGTGTCCAATGACGGGTACTCAACTGAACCGAAAAATAGTATAATTTTTTGTAAACAAACAAAAGAATTGATGAATTTGGGTTCTTTGTCTGTAAGTGATAGAAAATTATTCTATTGAGGAATACTATTGGTTAGTTTTCCTTACATGTTTAATACTGTATTCTGATTGATGTTATTTCGATGTATTAATGTGGAATAGTTACCGTTTACAGAAGTGATCCTCGAACGTGAACGTGTAAAATCCTGCATTTCAAAGAGTTTTACATCTGTTGCTGCTTTATTTGAGGATAAGCGGTTTTTACACGAATGGATATGCGATAGTGGCTATTACATACGCTTTTTATCGTTTTATGGTCGGGGTTTAGTTATGTGGTCCCCCGTTAAAACCTGATGCTGCCCCCGATTTCTTTTAGAACTATTTGCATATTTGGTGGTAATAGCGATGTTGACATTTCTCTTCATGTCCAAGTTGCATTAAAATACTACGTCAATAGATCACGTTATTTATTTGACCTTGACGTCCTTTGTAACTGTGCCCTAGGTTATAGGTTTTTGATGCCAAGTTTACAGTTATATAATAAGGTCTACACACAGGGTATAAGCAGCTGAGTAATCATCTCTGTGCTACAGAGCTATGTTAACAGCTGCTAGGTACACTGAAGATGTACAATCCTGTATGTCATTTTTTGTCGTTGTGTTATTCACACAAAATCTTAACAAAAATTCTGCACCTTATTTTATGAAAACAAATTACCTCGTTTTTTTTTTTACTAAACTATTTTAAGATTATTAGACGTTGCTTCGTAACTTTTTTTTTGGCCGTTTATAATCACCTTTGATATAGATTTAGTTCTCTTTAAAACCTTTATTTTTTGACATGCGATCTAGTGCATCGCCACCAACGTAAAGCTGTAATTGCGCCCCCCTCCCCCTCCTTCGGGGCCAAACAAGCGCATGGTGCCAGTAGTAAAGAGCGGGCCACAACGCCCGGGAAGGGTAGAGCCTGACCACAGCGCAGCCGAGGGCGGAACCAGATGCACACATCCTGGGCGCGACCTTGCTCGGGGGTGGCCTGCTGGCTGCGGTAAGGGTTGGAGAGCCTCCCCCCTCCCCCGGCCAAACTGCTGCCACGTGGAGCAGAACCTGGGAGAAGCCTTCCACGTGTCGCTGGGTCGTCGAACCCCTCCGCTCGGCGCCGCACTCACTCAAACCCGCGTGCGTTGCGTCGGAGTGAATGAGCGCCATCTTGGTGTGGGCCAAGGTCAGGCGGAGGGGAAGCGCGGGTGGTGGCGATGGTGGGGGCGGCGGCGGAGGGGAAGTGCGCGCTGAGCCCGCACGTGGGAGAGGACAAGGACCCCTTGTTGCCACACCGCGGAACAAAAATGCCATGAGACATGCGGGGAAGGGGGGCCCTCCACGTGTTGAGGTCACCAAGTCAACGAACTGCGCTCACTAAATTCGGCGACTCCCCAGCGACACACGTGTGCGCAACCGGGCGTCCTGAGCGTGGTCGCCACACTCTGCGAGCACGACGCCGCGCCGAGCTGACCAACCAGCGACCTGCAGTCACCGCTCATAGTATATCTACTTGGGCGGCACACATGAGTTGTTAGCAGGGGGTGGTAATCGTTTTAAAACTCCTTTATTGTGTGTTTTTAACTTTATGCCTGAAGGTCAATTAGTATGGTGTATATAAACTTCCACCAAAGAGCCAGATATGTCGATGTTCTATCCGGTATTCGAACTCAGACGTTATTAGCATCTAAGACACGGAGTCTTATAAATGGGCTAAACAGCCCAAGAGTCCGCAATCAGTTTCGATGGAGGAAACCACAAGTCCACGCATTACACACAAAGTACTTTAAAATGTCCAGTATTTTCGTAAACCCTAATCTGCTTTCCTCTCTGGCGGAACTAAAATCCCTAAACATCGACTCGGGTTCCGACATACTTGTCGGCACCTCCAGAATGCTTGTTATGGGAAACTGATTCTCGTCACTTTTGGTTATGTTTTAAGCATCGACAGATCATAAAACATACTTAATACATCTCCTGGAGAAGAATTTATCACACACGTCGTCTGCACAAGACAAACTTTTTTTCTTTTTAGGGTGAAAATTTAGAACATGGTAAATGCTTAGAAGCTGTACAAAAATGTTCAAGAAGTTGTAATTAAGGGTTTGTCGTGTAAAAATTTCGGTACGCCTATTGTAGTAGAGCTAGCTGTGAAGAATGGATAAATACATGAAGTCGGCCATCAGTTCCGTTAACACGTTTTGTAGGATAGTTGGGTACTTTTGGTACTCCGGTAGAAGAGATGGATATGTCTCAGGAGTAAGTTCGACATGTCTTATGCTGTGTCTGTTAAAGTAAAAATAGGCGTATGCATCGCAGTTGTAGCAGAGCTGTCTAGCATGGCTGCAGCTGTGGCCATGGGTACACCCCTAATTATTTACTTGAGAATAACTATTTGATGAAGAATAACGATTTAATAATAATATATTTTATGACTGCATGAAATTTCGTTTACTTTACTATTAAACCCATTACATGACATGAAAATCTCATACTTACCAGTGGAGGGGAGGGGGCGCGAACAAATAACCCTTGCAATGACAGGCCGACATGCTAACCATTACACACGGTGTATTCTTATGTTTAGATGAACTAATTTAGAATATACTTGAACTTTAATTATTAATAATCACTAATATAATATAAATTACACATTACTTCATAGCCTTAAAATTCACCATGCGAACAAATCTGTTTTTAAAAAAGATGCAGACAAACAAAAAAATACTGTCGTTGAGAGAAAACTTCCTACCTGAATCGCGATATTAAAACCAAACATTGCCTTTAATGTAATTTTTCGCAATATGTAATTCACCTGGATTTTATTCATCTGTTTTGAAATGCAGTCGGCATATATCAATATTCTAGTGATGTGAAACAACATAAACCCTTCAATGATAATTTTATAAAGGTGGTTCGATATTATTTTTAAATTTCTCATTTTAATTATACTCAGTCGTACATTTAAATTATTGCATAATGCCAAATTATTCAATACCAGTCACCAAGTTACGCCTAATACTCTATTTACAGCATTGTACAATAGTTATATCCCACAAAAATATACATATTTGTGTGTGCGTAGTTTGGAAAAGATATTTGCGAAGAGTGGGAGCCATAAAAATTCCCATAATAAGCCAAATTGAACCAGAAATGGCCCATTGATGTATCATTTCACAGATATCAAATGACCCACAGATGGTTACCCATACTTTCACCAGCAATACGTATAGGTTATGTGTGGTCATTGCTATAATACAATTGCTAAGCCATTTATGGGCCATTAGTAGTTCACTTACTCTCAACTATCATTTTCATTTCTATCATCCCATAAGTGTGCCATAGATGTAATGCCAAATGATCTGGTGCCAGCAGTTAACCATAGCAGGGCCAGTTGTGTGGACCCATCAATGGCCCAAAAATGGATAAGTTAAGTGCTGCCAGTGCTGGAATACAGTTGGTAAACCATTTGTGTATCATTAGTAGTATATCACTCTCAGACATCAGTTTCATTTCCGTCAACATCCCATTAACGCGCCATTGATGGCATGCCAAGCGTCCTGTTGCCAGCAGTCAGCCATAACCGGCTCATTAGTGTAAACCCATAAGTATTCAGTGCCAGCAGTCATCCAGCAGTGCCAGTAGCAAAACCACAGTTGGCCAACTGTGGCTTGCTACATGGGCTGCAAACTTTGAATTGTGGCTTTGGCTACTTATATACCTTTTAATACATAATCTTTTACATTCTTGTCACGCAAAAACTCTTGAATACCGAGTTTAGACTACAGGCATTTGATGTTAACAAATTTTATGACTCCGTGGAGTAATAATACTCACTATAACATTATTTATTAATACTTACTTTACAAATTTCTATATGACTAACTATAACACAAGTATGTATAGGCTATTCGCGGTAAAGTGAGCACTTCTGGTCCTCCAAACGGGTGTTAGCCCCTAATAAATGTATTCTATTGCAGTCTCAGGCATAACATTTTTAGAGTGACGAAACGTATATGTTCTGTTTATTAGTCTTATTGCAAACATTTATTTCAAGAAGTGGCGGAAAGATAGAAACTGGCTAAAAAGAAAAATTTAGCAGGGCCTTAAAAAGTGCTCACTTTACCGTGAATGGCCTATATCACAGAACGCAATATAACAAATGAAAGATAATACATCTCTAAGCCTGCTTTAGAAGCTCTCAGTGACGACATATATAGTATATGTTCCACACGTTCTGGCTCTAAATTCTTCCCTGTTCAAATCTTCTTAAAAGACAACAATTTTTAAACAGCAAACTATAATTTTAATACTAATTTTCGTTCGCTACACTCATTCAGATTTCTGTCAAAATGGTTGGTTTTTGTACTTATTATTGAAAAATCTTAATTGTTCAAAAAGATTGAAATTAAAAAATTTAGAACCTGTCTTTTTTGTTAAATAGATAATATAATCATATATAAGATGATAGATACATGAATGGGTATGTGAGGTGGAACAATTGGAGGTTTAGTTTGTCTTCTGCTGGCATTCCGTTCGATATAAATACACATTGAAATTATTTTATAACTCGGTGGAGTAATTTGACTTAATATGCAGACGTTCTATTACATATAAAATAACATTTCTGAAAATATAAATAAATTTTATTTAATAGAAGTAAAATTACATTACTGACTTTAAAAACTCATACACAGTTTAATTTTATATACAAAAATACATGGAATGGAGAACTAAAATAAAAAGTAAAGTTATATATTTAATTTTTTGTTTTTCGTGGCACACACAAAAATAGGAAAAACGCAAAGTACACGTAAAATTATTAATTATAGTGAAAATGTGCGAAGTTGTATCAATTATATTTATCCTAAATTGAAGAATTTCGAATTAAAATGAAGAATATCATATAAAATAAAACATTTCTTGAAAATAGCTTCTTTTGTCAATATGGATACATATTTCGAAAAAAGTATTTACAAGCATTTCAAAAGGAACATAAATTAAAATTGGCATTTATTCAAGAAAGTATTTAAGGATAAAAAAAACTGTAAAGGAACTAATTATAAAAATTGTATTTAAAAGTATCTCTATAGAGGAGATAAACGTTTACATACACGTAGAATTGAATATATTAATAAAAAAATACAAAAATAAGGCGTGAAGGTGGTAAATATACTACATAAATAACTTCACAATAGAACTAAGAAAGGAGTCTAAGATTTTTTTTTAAAATTCAAACATTTTAAAAGCAATTGAAAACTGAGCTTTTTGAAATATTTCTATTGGTGAATGTTTTAATAACATTAAGGTACGAAAACTGTTCCAAATGAAAGAAAAATAACTGAAAAAAATAGCATGATTATTAACTTTAAAAATTATTCAACACTAAACCAAGATACTTTAATTTAATATATTATAATGAAAAACAAAAAGGATATGAAACAAAAGAAGAAACACGCTAGGCGCTGTTCCCCAGTGAGTCCTGGTTTCCGTGGGTATTCGTTATAATGTTTAAAACCCATGTGAGGTAATCTGCGATTAACCAGTCTTGAAAACATCGATATGTTCAGGTTTCTCGTTCTTACTCACGTGTTGGCACCACTTTTCCCCTGGCATTCAGAGAGCACAATTTCAGACTCGCCAGGGTTGTTGTTCTCAGAGACACTTATTTTCTGTAGAGGAGTCGGAAAATCTAGTCCGTTAAAATCAAACTTTTCTTCCATCTCAGCATACCTCTTGTATACATGCTGCTGATGCGATGACTTTAAAAATCCGGCCAACACACTGACCACTTGAAAAATTGGTTGTTAATAGTTGTGGTGTTTGATTACGCCACATTTGTGTTTGATAAAGTAGGGAATGTCAACACCGATAACTGTGACGGTTTATTCTCTATGTTACATGGGGGAAGCCCCTTGCATGATTGTGGGTACCAGAAGTATTGGACCTTCAATTTAAGAAGTTGTGGAGACTTTCAATATTTCTCGATCCATGGTGTCACGCGTGTACAGGAAATATCAAAATCAAAGCATTGCCATCCGTCGTGGACAACGCAGTGGCCGTCCAAAGGTACTTGATGATCGTGACCGGCGGAGGTTGGGTAGAATTGTTAGTGTTAACAGAGCAGGAACACTTGCTCAACTCACAGCCACAGTCAATGCAGGAGGTGTCAGACGTGTATCTAGCAGATCTGTACAACATTTATTAGCTTCCATGGGATATGGAAGCAGAAGACCCACTAGAGTGCCCCTGTTAATTGCAGGACACTGAGCACAACAACTCCCTTGGGCTCGTGAGAGTGCTAATTGGACCCCGGAGGACTGGAAACATGTGGCCTAGTCCGATGAGACACGCTACAGGTTGTTTCGGGCTGATGTCAGTGTTCGGGTATGGTGCAAACCCATTGAGGCCATGGATCCCAGATGTCAACAAGGCACCGTGCAGGCTGGTGGTGGTTCTGTAATGGTGTAGGGTGTGTTCACGGGACATGGGTTGGGATCCACTTGTACATGCACCCGCAAAACTCAATGGTAACCGCTAGAAAACTACCCTTCGTGATCATTTGCAGCCGTTCATGAACTTCAGTTTTCCTGACAATAATGGAATGTTAAAGCAGGATAATTGTCTGTCTCATTGGGCTGAGGATATCCAGAACTGGTTCGAAGAGCATTCTGGAGAGGTCCAGCGAATGGAATGGTCAGCATGTTCCCTCGATGTGAACCCAATCGAGCATTTATGGGACGTGGTGGAGAGAGAGCCATTCGCACCCAAGATCCTGCACCTAGAAATACCAGGGGACTTTGAGCAGCTATTCAGACAGCATGGCTTAACATAGCTCCAGAGGTCTTTCGTCAACTTGTGGAGTCCAAGCCATGTCGAGTTATTGCACTTCTTAGGACTAGAGAGGCCCTACACATTATTAAATAGGTATCTCATGACTTTTGTCATGTCAGTGTATTTTGGTCGGGCTCTTTGTACAGCCATGCTTCTCATGTCATCATGCATTGCTGCAACACGCGAAGGTATTTTCACAAAAGCGGCACTTTCATGTCGGAATGGTTCAGCACAGGTGGCTGGCCATACATATGTTTCTGAAACAGATGTCGATGGTCCAGTTAGCATGTAGTTGCCTCAGCTGAAGAACTAGATGACAATTCTGCAGTCCCTGTGTCAAAAATTCCCGAAGACCTTGGAAATTCCAGTAGATCCATAAGGATCTCAACCATAGATGTAGATGATATAACTGAAAAAGAATAATTCGATGGCACTGCTGGCACCACTCCCGAAGAAGTCGATGAGGGCATTGGTGCCATGCCCATAGCAGTCGGCGATGGCGCTAATGTAGGCAGCCCACCCAAGAAGTCGATGGCACTGCTGGAACTGCACATAAAGAAATCAATGGCACTGCTGGTACCAAACTCGAATAAGTCAATGGCATGACCGTAGATCCAATTAGCTCTGGAATTTCCGAAGACTTTATGAGTGCTGAATATGATGTTCACAGTAAAAGTTGGATGAGACGATCTGTACCTCCACACTTTTGTCGAAGAACTGCTGATCCTACACAAGGAGTCATTATTTATACCAATAGAACTCCCCTCCCACCTTCCCATTTCCCACATCCCTCTGAAACACCACCCTCCTTTCCCAATCATCTGACACACTGCCTGTTTCAACCTGAAGGCATGTGTATATTCCCAGTTCCATCTGTGTTATCACCTGCAGGTTGCGCCCTACACCTGTTTTACACCAATACATAAATAGGTTATGTAGCATAAGAAATATGTGGATTTTCTTTTTTTTAAATATTTCTTTAAGGAAAAAATGATTGTCTAAAGTGTTAGGGTAAAAAAAACCAAGTTTTAATTAATTAACACACACACTTTATTATACAGATAAATACATAAATGCCATTAACACAAAAAATTTTCCATCTCAGTTCATTTTTTAAAATTGTTCTTCGGAACCAATGATGAGCCAATGCCTTGTCTAGTCGTAAGCAGCAGATTAACAATCCAAGGACGACGTACACCATTTGTGTAGTAGCTGTGCATTCCTCCACGCATGTGTCCAGTCAGGTTCTGATCTGTCGCATACGTGCTGCTGCTGGCCATCGTAGAGTTTTTCCAACTTGGCAGTGAAGGACAGCTATACTAGAACTGCATGTCAATGATTTCAACTTCGTTTTTGCACAAGTTGCTCAGCCATTTTTTCTGTTCGGGCCCCACCATGTAAACCAGTCCTTGCAGATACTGCTTCAGCAAGTCGCGCAGCACATTTCCCACTTCGTGCTATGGAATCTTGCCTTTGTCTCACTCTAGTCCATGCTGGTACTTGGTCAGACAGTTGTTTGTCTTCTTGCTTTTCTCATCCAACAGTTTCCACGAATAAGGTGGTCAGAAGGAGCGTGTGCGAATTTTGCCATAGTTGTCATAGGACACTGCAATCTCCTTGAACAAGTAGCCACACTGGCTCTGGAAGCCTTGCATATTACAGTACATTCTAGCTGCTCTCTTTGCTCGAAACCGACTAAACAGATATCGCCTTAAGCCCATCGTATTTATACCCTCTGTGACATTCACGAAAGTATCTTGACGACTTTGTCTCGACATTTGTACGATGCGAGTCGGTAGTGAAGTATAAGTCAGTAAGTGTATGTATGAGGGGCTATATCTCCTTGTGTAGTGAATTCGATTCTGTAGTCGGTCACATTCAAACTAATACACTCGGTCTGTTTACTCAGATCTCAGACCATATCAAAGATTGATTGCGCCCACAATATGCATTTTGGAATTGAGTATACATTTGATATGCCAGCAGGTACTGTCCTTTTTCAAAGTTCATGGTCATGTCCACATATAGATAGCTTTCACAATTAAAATATATTTTCACATTTTCTATTTGATATGTGTCGAACTGCGAACGGCTCACTCTCACATTGTGCTGTCTTCGAATCTGTACTCCAACGATGATGTACCGCGGTTTCTCGGTGGCAAAGCTGGACTTCACCACCCAGTTGATATGCTGGCTTGCAGGCAATCCGGGGTAGGTCTCGAGACTACATGACTTGAAAGCCACATCGATGTTTTTGCCATCTTTCACATTCTTCAGCATATTCATGCATTTGGTAGTTCTCAGCTGAATGTGAGGCTGCATTCATTCGATAGACTGTAGCTTCAGTTCCACTGACTCCAGGTTTTCTCCCATACCCATGATGGCATCCGTGTGTGTATTGGCTAGGAGGAGTATCAGTTCCTGCTTCGAATTTATGATAATTCGTTTGTAGTCTTCGGCGAATCCTAGCAACATCGCTAGAGGAATGCAGGCCTCGTATTTCCCTCCAGGGTATATGGGAACACTGTAGTCATCTTCTATCCCCCAGCCTGCCATCTTGGCCGCAGACAGCTCGTTTGGCATGAGCGAGAGGTAATTTTTGGTCGGGGTTGTTATGTCAACATATCTTGTCTGGTCTATTCCGACACCATTGAGCGAATACGTGATGTGATCTATGAGGTGGAGAATACCATTGCTCGATATTTTCGTCTATGCTGGGTTGGATCCATCATCTTTAGTCAGTGTCCCCCTGAATCTTAGGAATGACTGACAAGGAAGAGTGCAGATATCTTGGTGTTGGACTGTAATCCGAACTTCCTATGGCAACATGTATGGTCCGATCAGGAATGACTGGTATGCATGAAGTTCCACTTTCATTATGCTGTCTTCAAAAAATGACCAACTCGTCGATTTTTTTGTAATCTTCCATGGCAATCGACATCGAAGCCAAGACTGCAAAGGAAAATTTCATTGGCACGTGTTAACACCTTGGTGACCTGGGTGTACTGATTACTGCTTTGATATGCTGCTTTGTTTATTGCTTCTGGTCACCATAAATCCTAATCCCATCTTTTAAAATGCATTTGTAGTGTGATTTCTTCATTTCGAAAGTTCACCAACTCTCCGTGCTGGTCGACGGTCTTCACGACCACCTCGTGTGCTCTCTTCGCGACGACCAGAATGTAAATGATTTTGCAGTGTCATGACCAGTTTATAACCAGGAGGGACCATCGGCGAAAACTCGAGCAGCGTATTACTTGGCCTACTGTTAAGATATGTGCCACTCACCAAATTGCAGTTTATTCGTTTCACATTAACATGTTACATGTTTACAGGTCACAACAATTCATGGATTTTTCCAGCTTCATATGTGTGTGCTCGAACCCCAGTATCATTCCGATGGATTCTGCTTTTGTAAAGTCGATATCTTCGCTGAATTTGATGACTCTCTTCAGAGCATTGGAATTTCCATGTAGTTTGAATTCTGTTTAGGGAGACAGCAAATCTTCGATGTACTTTGCAATTTCGTCTAATTCGTAAGAGCCAAGGGGTAATGTTACCTCGCTGGAGACATTACCGCTTTTCACGAGATACATATTACAGTTTTTTCATCGATGTTTGAAAATCGACCAAACCTATGCACCATCCCCCCTCCAGGTTGAGTGGAGGAAGTCTACAGCATGCAGCTCGGAGCTGCCACCCTTCAAGGTAGTTGTTAGAGACATGACTGATGGTTTCCAGTCCATGTATAACCATTTTATTCAATTACTTGTACAAACGAACAAAGAAGCGAAGACACAAGTGTCCACAGTTCCACGTGTTCGGCATCTGCTTCATCTCACAGTTGTAAATCAGTTTGCAATTTTTCAGGTACCACCGCAGTTTAGGTGGTGGATGCAAATGACCAAAACTGCTGTAAAAGTCTGCACAACGTCCATGTTTGACATAAGTTACCCAGTGTGTACTGGGCCCGGCTGTCTTGTCCAGGTTGATTATGACATATTCACCATGTTTGGGTTTAGGGGGAAAAGCATCTCGCATGAACACTCCACAAAAATGAGGTATCTTCAGTTTGTTTGCAAACAGTTCCAAGTCCATGTTCGTGAGTGGCTGTTTAGGTAGGGATTTCATCCACGCCTCTCCCTGTTGCATTGTTTGTGCACACCTCCTCCTCCTCCCATTGGATATGACCTTAGGTAGAAGACTTCACCATATTTTTTACCCATGGTGATAGCTTTTGTATTGGTATTGTGCCTTTGGGTCTCCGTCAACAGCTTCTGTTCGTTCGATGCTGTGTTAACGGCTTGGACGATACAATTCATGGCTCTGATTAGACCTCCGAGGGCCACGAGTGCAGGCAAAAGTAGTGGAAAAATCCAACATTAGATATTTACTTGGTCTTGCATGCTTTTATTCAATTTTTCACCACTTTTAGTTTTACTTGCAACTTCCGCTTGCTCTGTGCAGGCATGTCAATCTTCCCTTTGGTCTTCATTACATTGGAAATGCCCCACACTGCTATTTTTTCTCAGAGTCCTGTATCTGATGATTTTCTTATCTCGTCAGCCTTCTGTGCAAATATCTTGTTTGCCTGGTGTCTGACTTGCAGATCCTTGTTCAGGGAGTAAGCGATGTTGTGTTGCTTACACACTTCGTCTAGTGTGTTGATGCCCACATTGCTGTGTGGCAGCCTCTTAGCTGTCTTCGTTTCCAGCATGCAGAACTTGCATCCAGGAATGTGCAGCACGAATGGTAGATTATTGATCAGAGTATCGACTATCCTGCTTCCAGATATGGCCTTACCTCTTCGAGACGTCACAGTGACCTAACCTAAAAATTAATAAATTGACTCCTTTTATACATTTTTGTTTAAGTATCATTGTAAACTTTGAACAGTACGGATATATCACATATTCAAATATGACATTTCAGTGCAACTCTGCCAGAGGCAGTTTACTCAGAGTGATAATTTAAAGAGACATTATATTACAAAGAAAACATGCTTAATGTCATCAAGATGCATGTTTATGCTACCTCCTCCTCATCATCATCGAATGTATGATATAAAACCAGCAGAAGAAAACAGTTAACATATCTTCAAGCAAGATGTTACTTTACTCATATCCATTCATGCTGAAGATGACTATATCTCCCACGAATTACAACTTGAAAGCCTATTTCCGAATACAATTAGGTGCATCACAGGACCATCAAATTGTGGGAAAACTTTTGTCCTACTTAGCCTGCTGGAAGAAGAGAATAGTATTCGATTCGACAATGTGTACCTGTACTCCAAATCGCTCCAGCAACCAAAATACCAGCATCTAGCACGAGTACTGCAAGCTGTAGATGGTGTGAAATATTTACCTTGGGGCAATAATGAAGTCTTCATGCCACCAAGCGAAGCATAGCCAAACTCCATATTTATTTTCGACAATGTGGCATGTGAGAAACAGACTTGCTTTCAAGAATACTTTAGCGCAGGATGGCATGCAAGCGTGGGTTGCGTGTACTTCGGCCAGACTTATTCGTTGCTTCGCAATAGTGCTAATGAGTTGGTGCTGTTTTTCATGGACATATGAATTTGCGATATGTGTACGACGACCACGTCAATATGGACATGACATCGGTTTTCAGGAGCCTGTGTTCTTTGTGTTGGAAAGACAAGTATGGATTTTTGATGATCGTAAAAGACTGGCCTCTATAAAATGGCAGTTACCAATTTGGATTCGATCAGTTCATGGTCGACCATCGCGAATGAGTTACAGCATATCGAAATTCGGGCAGAGTAGCCACCAGCTGCGGCTTGACAAAGGCGAAGATGGAGGCTGTCTTGTACCAAGAAACTGTGGAACTTGCGATGTTGGTAGAAGAATAATTCGAAATGTTGGCAAACCCAAATAATCTGAAGATGCTGCTACTAAACATTTCGTCCTCGAAACTGGCAATGGCTTCATCTCGGAATTATGCAATGTGTTGGCTGATCAGAGCTAATTCTTTTTCACTTACTTGTCCAAGCACGAGACGAAGAAGGATTGTGTGAAGACCGAGATCGTTCGCGATTTGATGGAAGTGAATGAGAACATAATGAGTGTTTAAAGTCAAATTACCAACAGACTTAATGAGGCAACGGCACAATATGATGAGAATCTAAAAGTGCTAAAAGTCCTTAGAGCATATATTCGCTATCTTTATGTCTCACCTCGCCATAAAAATGGATATTAAAAACCATTGCAAGGACATATTGGAGAACTGCAGCGAATGCCTGGAAAGGATCGAGAATTGTATGTTGGAGACTCATGACTAAACCTATAAAAGAGAGCAACAGTAAACATTTATTTCCAGTATGATGTCGGACATTGCTAGCGAAATGCATCGAGTGATAGTTGGTTCGACAAATGAGCCAAAATTTCACACAACCTCATAAATGAAAACATTTTTAAGCCCGGTACTCACAGTATCGATGTATTCAGGGAGAGTGATTGACCGCCTTTAGCCGTAAAGACCAAAGTCTTTCATACTGCTGAGCTTACAAAGAAAAGGAAACATGATGATGAACAAATGGGTCGGGATGAAGGATCGGATGTGGATTTGGCACACAAGAAAAAGGTACTGAAGAAAGCCCTGAAATTTAACGCTCTGGCTTGATGGTACCTACGACTTTACTCATCTCGTAATAATGATGCGACATACGGTGTATACAGGCATAATGATAAATGGTTCCTCGGTGATAATGAAATCGAATTTTTACCACGTGGGATCGTCCAAGTAGGCGATTACAAGACACGTAGAACACCCGGGCATTACAAACTTCTATTTCCCAAGGAGCCCAGGGAGTTTACAGAATCCGACCTATTGGAATACAAGATGTTGCTCGAACTCATGCACGCACTTTACCAAGATAACAATCCCGAGGCAAATGCTCATAAGGACGAAGATCACGAAAAAGTGGACATTCTTGCAGAACTCTTCAGTGGCCTAGTGCTGAAAAGTGGGGATGTTCTGAAGAAGATAGACGGTGACAAGAGCGACTAAATGTTTTGGGATGCCCCGAATGAACTGGTGGATAGACTACAACTACTGGTCATTTCGCAAAGAGTTGGAAATTACTCGCACACCAACAAAATTATATCCATTGTCGAAGAACTGAAAGAGGGAGGCTACATATAATGAGTTGGATGGGAATCGTCCATGAAGTGCATGCGACTGCCAGGTGCAACTACCACCATCGCAAAGTCATGGTTTGTGGGATAAATGACCTGTTACAAGCCGACCTCGTCGAGATGACACCATATGCTTGGGCCAACAAGGGCTACAAATACATGTCGACAGTATTCGATGCCTATAGAAAATTCGCCTGGGTCAGGCTGGTCGAAGAATGCACCCGATATCACCAAAACCATGTTGGATGTGTTGCGCAAAGGATGCATACCGACTAATTTGCAAATCGACCAGGGCAAGGAATTCTACAATGCAAAGTTCAAGGCCCTGATGAAAAAACATAAATCATTATTCCACATATAGCAATATCAAAGGATCTATTGTAGATAGGTTAAACAGGACTCTGAAGTACAAGTCGGGGAAGCATTGCGTGGCGAACAGAAACAACAAGTGGCTTGAGCTACTGCCGAAACTTGTTCACGAGTATAATTCTACCATTCATTCTACCAATCGCATGAAGCCCGTATATGTCAAGGACGACTCTCTGCTTCGGACCGTGTATGCTGTTCCGAAGAGGAAGGACCCACACAAGCCTAAAGCTAAGATCGGCGACCTGGTGTGCATCTCTAAACAGAAAGACATCTTCGAGTAAGGGCTCACAGCGAATTGGAATCCCCAAAAACAGTTTTTTTGTTCGATATATATGCAACTATGCTCCGAGGACCTACTATCTCGAAGATCTGAACAACGTACCCAACCATGGCAGTTTCTACACAGAGGAGATCCAGCCGATGAAGTTTTTAGATGTATATTTGATGTAAAAGGTGCTCAAACGACGTAATGGAAGGGTGTGTGTCAAGTGGTAGGGTTTCCTTGCCCGCTACAAATCCTGGGTCGTTGGAGTGGACACTGAGAGGTGAACTGGCCATGGAAGAGGTCAATGTATATGTGACTACTTTTATCTAGGGCTTATGTGTTTCCTCATGTTGTATATTACTGAATAAAATTATTGTTTTAAAGGAAGTATTTTGTTTTTTAATTATTAAAAAAAAATTATATAAGAAATTATACCAAATAAAACATATTTACATTAAAAAATAACTAATAAAATTAACATGTCAATTTACATGACCTTGTCACAATTCTGTATGGGTCGATAGCACTCTTGCCAACATTGCCAACAATAAATTATCTCTGGTGGCTGAAAGATGCATTACCAATACATTTTAATGTCGAATACTGGAAAAATTAATGTGTTGAAGGTATAATTTGGCCACTGGTCAGATACTATTGGTTTGTATGGATAGAGGGATAATTTTTGTTATGTAAGTTCAATGATTAATTTGAAGTGAGGAGAGGTAGGGGTGTTTGTTATGGTTGTGGGGTGGGGTAACATATGGTCTTCGAATTTTAAGAATTGTTTTGGATTTTTACGATTTTTAATTCCAAGGTCACAGGGGTCAAGGCCATGATTCAAGGTCATAGGTCAAGGTCATGGGCAAGGTCAGAGTCAGGGGTCAATGTCATGTGTCACTGGGTTGTTGAAGGAGTTAGGAGGGGTGAGTCGTGTGTGTGGTGAGAGGATGGGTGGTAGGTGTTAAATTTCTTTATAATTTTAATTAGAATATTTTTTATTAAAATCATTTTTATTAAACTAATTTTTGGGATGTCGGAGAGAAGAACATGCAACATTGCTGTGACGCCTACTAGATAGCGAACTACGCCGACCAATATGGCCACCAGCCACATCTACCAAGATAGCGGATGAATTCGAAGCCAACACCCCGAAATCCTGTGTGCCCGAACCGACATTAGCATACTACTTAAATAATTTTCCCAAAGAAATAGGAATACATTTTTTTGAAGTTAATATTTAAACACGTACCCAAATCATCTTGGGATAATACTATTTGAGTAATCGTATGTGCAAAATAACCCCTTTTCCAAGAACATAAGTTTAATATCATGTCACTGTTTTTTTAATATTGAACCATCTTTTTGAAAATTATTGTTGAATCTGACATACAAGTTTTTTTTTTTTGAGGAAAGTTCATTGTAAATGAAACGTGTTTATGTTGGGTATCAAATAGCGTATATACATAAATTTATTGTGTTTCAGGAATGCTGAGAATAGTAATACGGAACGGATCATTATTGAGAGCTTAGTCCAGCCAAATGTGCGCAACATTCACCAGAATGTTTGCGATGTTTCATATGTTTGAAGCCAGAGACTGAACAAGCACTTACTGTAAGATAAGTTCACATGGTGTTGTAAGACTTAAGGCAGCAATCAGCCACTGGAAGTGTTATTCTGAAATCGATACTTCTTTTGGTGGAATACTTGTCAGACTACAACGAAATTTGAACCATGTTACTGACAGAGGGGACAATTTATTTTGACACCAATAGTACTACAGTTCATTCACTCACAAAGGGCATATTTAAATACCAATCAATACATTCAACAACACAAGGGAAGAGGAAGAATATTCACAGCCCCAAACAGCAAGTGAATTTTCACCTTCATTACGAAGATCCACTGTTCTTACTGTGGAGTGGAGAAAGAGCATATATTGCCAAATATATTCGAATAAAAATAAATTATACCAAGTTCTCACTTTTCTGTCTTAAAATTCTATATGTGCCCTCTTTTCAAGAAACTGTATTTTACGACGCCGCATTGGTGCAGAAGATTTGATTGCAAATAAGGCTGACTACCATGCTGAATGTAGAAGAGAACAAGAAAGAAAATATGGAAATGTTACATCACAGAGACCAATAACACCATGTGGAAGCGAGGCTTGGTGCACACTATAATTAATTAATTCGATACTGGATTTGCACAAAATGTGTGTACACTAAAGATGGCATTTTTGAACACTATCTTTATGTAGTTTGAGAGTAGGTTGTGAACGTTCGATCATAAGTCTATGAAGAATGAAAGCTTCTTGAAGATCACTGTAAGGAAAATATCACATTTCAAAATCAGAGAGAACGAAGTTCTCTTTTGGTATTTCCTGCTGTAACAGTAGGTAAAGCTTTACAAGCTGCTGCGATTTCTCAACAGAAAGGAGAAGGACATTAACCATTTCAGTGGAGGGAAGAGTTTTCTGGGCACGAATATTACACCATGCTGCTTTACTGATCAAATCTTCTTTGATTATTGCTCCTGGCATACAATAACACAGTGATATATGCCAAAAACATGCACAAAAATGTGCCCTGGATATTCTGTACATATTTTTGAGTGTGATACTCGAAGGCGAGGAATATCCAGAAGATAATTTATGGGAGAGAAATTGAACCTAAAGATAAAGATATTATATGTGTGGCTCAAGACTTATTGCACTTCCAGTCGAAAGGAAAGAAGCGATACCGAAGCACGTCGGGATAGGTATGACAGTACATCATGCTACTTGATCTAAAAAGCTATTTCAGGTCCTCCATGCAGCAGGATGCAGTATACCGTACACAACTGTACGCCATATTGAGACTACGATTGATCAGAAAAGTGTGGAACAATTCACAGAGTGTGGTGTGGTCATTCCCAGAAACTTAGTGCCTGGACAATTAATCCAGTTTTCAGCAGACAACATAGATATCTCAGAAGAAACACTTGCTGGAAAACAAATGTTTCATGCAACACAAATGGTAGGTTTTAGAAAAGGACCACAAATAACAATTGAATGTGCAAAAAAATATAATAGGTAAAGAGAAAACTTTTAACGCATAACCACATGAACTAAATAAAATTATTGCAGCACAGCTAGTTAACAGGAAACATATGAAGCCAAGATTACATGCATTAGCATGCAGCAGTGTAATGGATTGGAATGAAACGATACATGTGACATATATGAGGTTTGAGATTTCATGTATTATGTGCAGGATCGTCCCAGTTAATGATGGCAGTATTCTTATCTCACGTTGGATATCTTTCAACCAAATTCTCACTTCCGATGACTCACCACATACAACTATTGGGTTTTGCCCAATTATTTCACCACCAGCTTCATATTATGATACCATATAGACAACAATAATGCAAAGTCAACTGATAATGTATATAGGCCAGAAGAACACAGTTATAACCTTTGACCAGGTACTTTTCTGTAAAGCAAATTAATTGGTGTAGGCCAAAAGAAGAAGCCAATGGAGCAACCATTCGACTTGGTGGATTCCGTACAATTATGGTGTACTTGTCAACAATAATTGGACATTTTTATAGTTCTGACCTTGATGACGGTTGGAAGGAATGTTGTCTCTACATATATAGCACTATTTCCAGTATACTGAAAGAATAAAATGTACAGTCGTGCTATTAGAGCCCATAAAATTAATTTGAGGTTATCTGGCATGTGCTGATAAATTAATTTGTAATTTATTTTAACAACTCAGAAGCTGGACATCAGTATGGAAAAGTTGAACACTATTCACTCCAAGCTGCAGTAACTTTTAATAATGGGAATGTTGAACAAAAGGAGTGCAGTCCAAGACATAACATACAGGCTCCCTGGATTCGCTAATAAACTACGAGCAATTGTTGCTGAACACTTAAATGGACGTAAGTCCCAATACTGGTTGAGCTGTCTGGAAGCAGTACATACACTGTCCTCTTTTCTAAGAGCTGAACAGGAGGGTGTTTGGAACTAACACTTAGAAGCCTTTGAAAATATGCTACCATTAATTGCAGCACACAGTAATACGAACTACACTAGGTGGAGTCCCGTCTGCTTGAAATGCATGAAGGCATTGCCAGATCCTGCGCACGGAGTATATGCCGAGTTGCAGGGGGAAACTTTGGTGTCAAAAGGAGCAAACATCCATTCGTAAAAATTCTTTCCGATCAAGCAATAGATCACATCAACAAAGTTTGCAAGGTTGCTGGTGGATTAGTTAATACAACACGAAATAAATCTGCACGACACAGGTGGTAACTAAGCTACTATGGCAGAGGACACTTCACTGAAATGGTCAATCAGCTATTGAACATTCGCACTGAAACACTATTCAGCCACAATGAGCCGCACCAAAATCGATCTAAGAGAAATTTGGAAGATGTTAAATTAGTTAAAGAACAATTTGAGCGATTTAATGTGTTTCATAATGCCACTGATGATTTAGTAAAAAATATCAACAGGAGACCTCATTCCAAAAATTATTGTAAATGAAATTTGTGGCGCTGTACAAAAAAGTTTTTGAAGAAGTTGTTAAGATTCGTCTTTATCCAAACTCTTCAATCAGTATCTTCCTAACTATTCCAAAGACAAAGCAGAACTTCAAGGTAATGCCTCGAGATGTCAAGATTAAAGAAAAGGCATAGTCAAAAAAACTGGTTAATCAGCAACTACATGGTATGTTACAAGGTCTCAAAACATTGATATTACATTTCTTCTGCAATCCAGGCGGCTCACTTATTTTTGGTCAAAAATCTGCACAGTCACAACTATTAGCCAAAAACAGGATAGCATAAAAGGGACAATGTGGCAAAACGGCTGTAATCATTGATGTCATGGTACTTGTCCAACGAATTGGGAGATAGAAAATGGGAATAACTCTTGGAGAATTTGCGGATACTTTCTCTGAGTAAGTGGTAGCCAACTATGGATCAGCATGTGTCCGAATTGGTTTTGTTTTTGATCGTTATGTATCTCCTTCAATCAAAGCCGATGCAAGGAGATGTAGATCTGAATCAACCACATCCTTGCACAGGATTATTTAAGACAAATCTATGTTACTTCCTATGTGGCGTAATTTCATGGCCCTTCCAGAAAACCAAGAGAATCTTATCAGCTTTTTTAGCAACGAGCTTCTCAGACATTCGGAAAAACTATCTGACACCGATACTCTCATAAAAGGCTTTCTTAAAATTGACAAAGTAATGCACAGCAAACTTGGTGAAATGACTGACCTATACTTTAATCAAAAGGATGCCGATACACGAAAGTTGTTGCATGATAAACATATAGCTGATGAGGGATATTTCTCACGAGTGTTTCATTGTGAGATACTGATGTACTAATTCTATTGATATGACATAATTTAGCACCAAATATGTGTATGAAAAGGAGTAACACAAGGAGGAAAATACCAATCCATGAAATTGTTTTGGAATTAAAACATGGAGTGAGATCATCTTTACTAGCTTTCCACAGCCTCACATGATGTGACACAACAAGTCAAATTGGCAGGTATGGCAAACAATTTGATTGGAAAGTGTGCAAGGAACACTATGGAATGCTTTCTGCACAGGGACTGAAACATGAAATGGACCCTGAAATGTACAAACAAATAGAAAAATTTGTTCTTCTTCTATATCAGTCAAAGACTATTTCTGTTTCCAATATCTGTGATATGAGAGTAAGGTATTTCATCAGGGAAAGTACATTGAACAGCTACCGCCAACACAAGATGCACTTCACCACCATATCAACAGAGCGAACTACCAAACTTTAGTTTGGAAACTAGCCCTTCGCCAGAATTACGACCTTCCAACCCCAATCGAATGTGCCGGAAACTAGGAAACTGAGAATATTTCCCAATTATAACTACCTTACCTCCACTTCCAAATTAATATCTTCTCAACACAAGCTGCAAATGCAAAACGGAGTGTCGGATGACTTCATGTTCATGTAGAGTTGCAGAAGTGCCTTGCTCTTAAGGATGTGATTGCTACAATAGTGTTTGCTATAATGACTCTGCACAACATACAACAGACTCATAAACAAAATCCAGTGATGTAAAAATTTAAATAGTGCAGGTGAAATACTAATTTACTAAAATATGAAATATTTTCTATTAATACAAGACTAACAAAATTTTATACATATATTAAGAAACGAAAATAATTCTTGGTTATAAAATAATAAACATAGTACTGTAAAAGTGTATGAACAATAGTACATTCAATATTACATTATTGGGTAAAATAGATCATTTGTAATTATTAATGAAAGCAACTTCAACATTGAAGGATCTCAGAAGACATCAAAGTGTTTTATTTCTATTTTTTATGGTTAAAAATTGTTAAGGTCTTAAATTCGATACCCAATACGAACACATTTCATTGCAATGAACATCGCATAAAAAAACTATGCACGTAAAATTCGCCGAGTTTAAAAAAATATATATGGCTGGATATTAAAAAAAAAAAAAAAAAGTAAACCTGATATTAAAATGATGTGCTTGAAAAAAAAACATATTTTAAAATACAATTATTCATATAGGATGAGTTATGTAGATATTTAAGAGGATAAACAAAAGAAAGAAGATTTTTTTCTAATTTTATGGGGAAAAGATTGATTATGGCCGAAAATGGTAAAACACAAAAATTTAAGTAAAAAAGTTTTCATGTGAAAAAAAAAAAAATTTTAATCCTATAATTAGAAAACAAGATATCACTTAGATACAAAATCTTTGGCCGCCATATTTGATACAATATGGCGGCTAACCCAACTACTTGACAGGTTGGCTACACAAATTTTCTTACACACAAGGGCAAGGTCTTTCAGCTAAAAACAGTTACCACTTGTGGGAATGAGGCTTCAACGGAATCATGTTCTAAACACCTTTCCAGATTTTGTTAGCCTGCTTTGTCTTATTCTCCACTGTAACGATGCTCGCAGTCTTCAGACTTCATTCTCTCTGGTGTCACTCGTCAACCCCGTCGCTTCGCTGACTCGTTCTCGTGTCTTCTCACGCCTGCTTTCAAGGCTGCGCAATGCTCTAAATTCTAGACTGTTGACTCGGAGACATGTCGCGGCTTAAAAATACCAGCTGACCCGTTCCGGAAATTTGCTCCCGCACCCCGGTCTCGCTGAGTGAGAGTATGCCGATGACCAGAACATTCTTACAACGATAAACCCAGAATTAAGTCAGCTGGAGGACGGAAGCACACAAGTCCCAACTGTATTATAGGGCGCGCGTGGCAGCACGCCTTTTTAAATCTCCGCACTCTCCTCGGGTTATTAGTCATGCCCTTATCACACTGCTTCGCTTACTGGAGTGGAAACGAGGCAAGGGAATAACTGCAGAGCAGCAGCACATAACACTGCCCATTCAAGTCTGATCGTCCCGAACAGACTCTGCAACATCCGGAGCTTCGAAGAGAGTCAGTCGGTAGATGTGGACAACCTTAGGCTTCGTCCGAGAGCCTTTGCGACAAATCCGAAAAAAAAAAAAAAACATAATTGATCTTCATAATATTTTATACGGGCTTTCCCAACATTTCTGTAGTTTCTGGAAGCACCCTTTTTGCCTCTGTGGGCTGTACAGACACAGTAGTTGTTCTTCTTGAAATACTTCGTCCGAAATTATCCTGTCATGCAGTGCCTTCATTTTGTCACTGATTTTTTGAGATGCTTTCGAACAATAACCTGAATGCAAATAGTTTGTGATGTAATTCGCTTGCCTAACTGGGGCAACAGCTTTATCGTGTCCCAGTCTACCAAACAGTAGGTCACTAGGGAGGCGTAGCTCTCATACAAACAGCATCCTGGATGGTGTTAGCCTTGTAGATTCGTGAACCGCCGAGCAGTAGGCAAAGAGAAACAATGATACCTTTGAATCCCAGTCCTTTTGGTTGTCTGCCACAAATATAGACATTTACTGCTCAAGAATGTGGTTAAGCATCTTGACCATACCATCGGACTGAGGTTGTAATGCTGCAGTCCCTACTGTTTGTCATCCCTGCTACCTTTGTTATATCCTGGAACACAGCAGCTTCAAAATTTTATCCCTGATCAGAATATAATTCTAAAGGCACCCCAAACATCGAGAAGACATGCTCTATAGTCCACTCATGGTCACTTCCTATCTTTCTGAAGCCATGATAAAGTTGTACTTTCAGGGTATTCCTCTGTCTTAGGAAATCAAAGCTTAACTGTTTGTAGAAAACTACAATAGATAGTGCACCACATTCGTATGCAATCAGTGTAATAATGTTTTTCATAAGAACTGTATCTTATTTAGTGTTACCAACACCTATTTTCTCACTGGGTTTTTTCATTTTGATTATACATAAAATATTAAAATCTATGGATTATATTTAAGTATAAGTTTAATTTTAACCAAAAAATAAGTATTTTTACATAAACACAAGTAAAAATGCCCGTGATATGTGAAACATCTAGGAAATAAAAGAGCACTTCATACATGTCATGATATTTTAAAGGTTAGATTCCAAAAGTGTGAAGAAACCACGAATAGGCTATACAAGTGCATCGACCACAGCACGTGCTTCTTAGTTTGGGAGGGGAATGACTTCAGGCCACTTAGTAATGTAATCTTGGGCCCCCAGTAAATACATAATACCTCTCCCTATTACAGGCAAGAAGCCCAGAATATTCATTGCTATTCTCTCGAATGGGGATTCAACATTGTATTTCTGGAGGTAAGATTGTTCCTTGGACCGTGGTCCCTTCCTCGCGGTGTAGGTGTCGCACATCTTTCACCAATCCTCAACATCCTGCTGACAATAAAGCTAGTAGAATCTCAGTGGAACTCTTTCAAAGATATTATTAACACCAAAAAGCCTGCTGGCTGCAATGTTATGCAATTCCTTCATGATTTCAGGAACCCTGCATTCTGTAAGGACCAACTGTAAGTATGTGTTTCCCATCATCACTTTCCCAGTTCCTGTAAATCGCACCATTATTCAGTATGAGGGAATTCCAATGTGCCTAGTATGCTTTGAGTGCTGTGCTAAGGCTCGATATCTCTTCCCGTTTTGGCTGAGAGCCAACTTCCTTCCACTCTAGTAATGGATACAACATGGGATCATTTAGCTGATCTTTCCTAATACATTCCTAACTCCATGTAGATGACTCATCACAAGATACAGAACCTTGAATACCTGTCCTCGCCCCTTCAGCGATGCATCACTCTTTTCTCCCTGACATTCATAATGATAGAATGGTTCACACGTCCTCCTAGAAAGTGTATCTTCCTTGCTGCGAAGGCATCCAGATCTGTGTTATATTTCAAAGTCATATTATTGAACATGCTCTATACACCGGGCTATTTGACCTTCGGGGTTCTTGAAATTAAGTAGTTAGCATAATGAATCATGGCCGTACTTAAAATTAAATGTCTGCCATAAAGGTAATGGTGGAGGTGTGAAATTACCTTCACCATGACCAGAAGTGCCCTGCATATCACTCAGTAATTTCTCTCAGGCTTGTGCAGTACCTTATTGATGTAGCCTAGTCTCTCATCCTGAACTTGAGATAACACTGCTCCGATGCCTACATCACTAGCACCAGTATCCAGATTGAACATGTCCTCACTGTTCGGGAATCCCAAGATTGGCCGGAAAATTAAGAATTTCTTTCAGCTTATTGAAAGCAGCTTGGTACTTAATGGTTAAATGCATTTTTCTTTACTGCCTCACACAGTTTATGTAGTAGCTTGGCGATCGTAGTGAACCCAGGAACAAATGGATTGTTGTAGTCACTGCAGTCCACAAAACTCTGTACTTCGATTTCGTCAGTTGGTGCTGGCCGATTTCTTATGACTTGAGTCTTCCCATGGTCTGTTTCAATTACACGGGCACACACTACATGTTACAAGAAATTTATTTTATTTCAGAAATGTTACACATCTTAGGGTCTAGTTTCAAGTTGGCTGCAGCCACTTTCTGGAATTCAGAGTCTTGGCATGTCAGGTGCTCTTCAATTGTCCTTCCTGTCACAACGTTATTATCTATGTAAACTCGACAGGTATTTAAAAGGAGGATTTTTTCTTCGGGCATTCGAAGCTGGCATGAGCATTACACAGCCCAAAAGGCATAAATTATAACTGCCATGTTCCTTTCTCTTGGACACAAAATTGGGCCTTCTCTTGGTCCTCTGGGCCACCTCGCTCTGCCAGTATCCACTCTTTATGTCCAAACTAGAAAACCATTGTGAAACTCCTTGGCTATTCAGTGAGCTGTGTACCCTTGAGAGTGGATACGAGGCTTTCTTTGTAGCGTTATTAAGCTGGAGATATTCTACACAATACCTCAGAGAGCCTCCTTTCTTCTAACAAGCACAATGGGTGAAGACCATGGGTAGTTTTTCTATAACATTTAACCCCTTATCGGCTCTCAAGACCTCGTTGTTAAGAGCTGTTCAGATATTTTCACTCCCTCACTCACTACACTCAATCTAACACCTTCATTTCCTTCAGAATTTCCTCAGATGCCTCCTGTGAAGCTAGGGGCAATCATCTTGGCAGTTGATTTATGGGCCTGGCTTCTCCTGTAGCAATTTGTTGGCAGGTCACATTAGTCCTTCCAAGATAATTTGGTCTATATGCACTATCATGCTGACATCGTCGGTTTTCCTGTCTGCATTTTCATTTACTGTGTTAATTTTCCTATATACTAAATAAATAGTAATTTGACTATTTACGTTCTCGTTTACACTGTTTACATTAGTGTTTACATTATTGTTCACACTATTAATTTTATTATTTGCATCATCTCTCAAGCTATTTTCACTTACGCTCACTTAACAACTTTACTCCTCAATTAATGCTCACAGTGCTTCGCGCTTTGCAGACATTTTAAATTAACATTCACTACAATGGTTGTGCAAAACAGTTTTTTATTTTTCGACCTATCGCTATTACAATTTATTGATTTGTTTCAACAGCACTAATTACTAGTGTACTGACTTACTTAATTTACAATAATTGTATGGCCCACCTCACTTCTGTTTCCAGTTTTATAAGAGGCCAGGTGTGCATCCGACTTCGTGAGGGCTGAAGGTTTTATAAAATAGCAGAAATACATTTTATTTTTCATTTATTTAGAGAGCTATAAAATACACAAAACTATTATTTACAACATTCAACTACCTATTCCTAATACTAACACCTGTCATTCTCAGTGATTACAGTATTCAATGACAATCTCAATACTAATTAAAGTTCTTAACACTGTCTCTTTATTGGTTACAGTCATTCAATAAATATTCACTATTTACACATATCCAATCCGTCTATTGACATCATTTCAAATGTCAGTCACTCACGCATCTCTGTGCCGATGCTGGCAGTCCGCAAAAATCACTCCAGCTGGCCACTGCCGTCACTCGTCGCTTTGCTGGCTCGCCGGCCGCTTCGCTGTCTTCGCACACCTTGCTCTTAAGCCCGATTCAGAAGGTTCCTCGCACCCCGAGTCTCGCTGAGAGAGGGTGGAGTGATGACCAGAACCATCTTGAACCGATAACACCAAAAATTCAATCTGCTCAAGGATGGTTGCGCACTAGTACCGATAGCCGTATCGGGCATGTGTGGCGGTACACCTTTGAAAAACTCCGCGTTCTCCTTGAGTTACCAGTAAATCCCTTGACACACTCTGCTTCATAAGCGCGAGCGGAAGAGGACAAGGGACGCGATGCCCAGTGGCAACATACAATGTTACTATGCCTGACTTAGTAGGTGTGCCATTAACGAAGGAAATACGATAAAAAATACAACATATCAAAGATCAAATTTTTGATAATGCACGTGAACACAAGGTAAGTGTTTAGAAATTATATAGCAAACAATTGTTATTTATTTAATGAGAAATTACAAAAAAAAATATTCTATCAACAAGTCAATGCTTGGAAAAAAAAAGCACAATATATTGTGCTTTCGGACTGCAATATTGTTTACAATTAAGTCAAAAATCACCTATTGGTGACTCTATTGGCAAAAATACATTATCCGCTAAAAATAAATGTACAAATACACAACAATTTACACTTGATAACATATAAAATTTATCTCCTTATAATGAATATGGACAAATGTATGCTGTTAATTTCGATGTACGAAATAAATTACGTTGCAAATTTACATATATGTTTTAACGTAACATAAAAATTAGTCCACAGATTATGATAAAATGAAAAAACTAGCAAACATAATTGATGTTAAAATTTTTTTTTGTAATAAACCTAACTATATAAAAATAAGAATTATATTAACGAAAACTTAATTATCTTATTAGTTATATAATATTACAGCAATGTATCAATCGAGTAAAAGTTTTGAAATCTTTAGATTTGAATAAAAAGTATAACAAAATCCATATTATGGATATAAAAAAATTCAAATTTTCCCACCTGTGAATTTCATATATAAATCCTACCAATTTAAGAACAAAAAGCAATTTTATAGTAAATTTGATAAGCATGTTATGTTTAAATTAAATGTTACATATTGATTTATTCAATCTTAAAATAATTAAACTATCTTTCTCAAAGGACATTAAATTTTATGTATAATAAGGTTGTTTAAATTGATTTAGATATAAAATAAAATCCAAATCCTCTCACAAAAAAAATGATCCTGGAAAACACAGAATTGCATTAAAGAATATTAAAAATAGATTAGTTTACATTTAAGATAATGTTTTAACTTCCATGAATTTTAATGTGTTATTCTCATAACCTTAAAGTAATTTGATACTAAAATAATTACAACATAAAATTATATTGCTTACCCTGACAATTTCATACAAATAATTATGAAAGATTTTATGAATAGGATATTAAAAAACGTTAATATTGTTCTATATACCATTCACGGTAAAGTGATCACTTTTTAATTCCCTTCTTAATTTGTTTCCTTTCATCCAATTTCGATCTTCCTGCTGCTTTTTAATATAAACATTGCAAGGTGACCAATATACACAGTGAATACGTTCCACCACCATCAATATGTAAAGACTGAAGCTGCAGTAAGATATATTTATTAGTGGTTAATGCCTGTTGGAGGGGCCTTAAAAAGTGCTCACTTTACCGTGAACAGCCTATAGGCATAATATTCTCAATATTGCGAGCTGTGATCTATAGTAAAATTGAATTACACATCACTGTCTAGAATATCAGAATATTATGATAAAATGGTTTTAAAGTGAGTGGTGGTTCTGCAACATCGTAGTTATTAGTATATATTCAGCCACATTTGGCTCAGTTTTTCATTTAAATCTATGTATATAAAATTCATCGTGTGTGAGAAACCACATCATCACTGACAAACCACTGGACCAATTGAGACCATATTCACACCAGATGTTATTGAGGTGGCGAGTAAGGTTTTTAGTTATGTTTCATTCCGATAGGTGGTGCTGGAGTCTAACTTCTATATTTATGGGCTGATTTTGCTCATACTGGCAGGAAATGTTAGTTGACAAAAAAAATTCCAGCAATACCACGGTCAAACATAGGTCGATGTACCCGACGTAATATAGAGGACGCATAGATAAGGCGAAATAGAACGTGAACACGTGCTGCACAAACTGAAGATGAACGAACACAAAATAGAGAAGCAAGTGCACGCCAAACAGAGTCTAATAGACATTTATGCGCAGAAACAACAAAGTTCAAACCATACAAGACATACATCGATCATACGACGCTTACGACAATATGCACTTATATTCTGGAAAGGAGAGAAATGAATATAATTTCAATTATAAACAAATAAATTTAACAACAGGTGCGGAAATTGGAAAAATATTTGTGCTATGAACTTCAATTTAATGCAATTATAACATGTAAAATATAATAATTTTATTTGTAGAAACAATTATCTTTACGAAACTCAATACACATGACATTTGCGCCTAATTTTCTATGCCACAATGCACATGACATTTACACTTCATGTTTTAAATTTGGCATTTACTATTTAAATACAACAGATGGCGATATATATATATATATATATATATATATATATATATTAATTATGGATATTAAAAAAACAGAGGTGAAACAACGTTCGCTGGGATCAGCTAGTATTTTTATAAAATGCTACTTTTTCAACCAAAAGTTACTAATAACTGACACTGTGTTGCAAACTATCGCTCATTTCTCTCAGTACAATGTATGATTGTACACTTTATAGTATTATGTGAATATTTGTGAAAGTGATAATTTAATATCATGTGTGATTTAATCATTTTAAATTTCTTTCGATTCTCTACAGGTGAAATAAACAGTTACTTTGTCGATAACATTTAAGTGAGAATTATAAATTCATTTTTTCAAGCATAAGAAGTTCTTGCCAAAATGTGCAACGAAATTTTTTTAAATTTCGAAGTCATATTTTTTTATTTAGTTCAAGCTCATGCATTTTTTTTATTCTTTGGAGTTATTTAACTCAACAGCTATTTGTTCGATTTTAAAGAGACTTATGCATTTTTTAAAGAAAATGAAAAATTAATTTTATTTGTCAAAGATAATAAATAAGGGTATCCCCCTGTAATAAACGTAAGTGTAAGATACTTCAAATAAAATTTAAATGAAAAAAGTATGAGCAAATCTTTACGATTTCAGAACTAACCTCTTTTTCTTAATTCAGTAAAATGTATATAAAACACTGTACAAATTTGAAATTGTATCTAGTCCAAGAAAGCAGGGTCTGGCTCACTGCACTTTTAATGGGGTAATCAACGACATATGGATACGTATTTCGCGTCGACTCGGCGCTGCCTAATGTTACCAACGGTTCGTTGTTGTAACCAGGGAAGGAAAACAGCTGTCAAGGACACGTAGTTCCCTCAATGATCATTGTACGTCATAAGTCGTATTATATTTCTTTCCTATTTTGCAGAATTTATCCTCTCAAATAGAGTAACCTACATATGTAGCCAATATGTACATATAGGTTACTCTAATCTCAAAACATTTTAAACACAGAGTTTATAATTTACTTATTTATTTTTATAAACGAGCTTATTTCGCCGGGTGCTTATCGGAAAAGCAACACTGCATGGAATAAGAAATAAATACTCAGTTTTTAAATATAAATTCGGTTTTCACATATTTTTTACATGAAAACTTAGATTACTCAGATGTAGGTAGATTATGAGCAATAATAAATCGTCTTGAACTCTTCGACTATTGATCTCTGACGATTTTTTTTTTAGTAATAGTTTTAATTTCGACATACTTCTACACAGCTACCGGTGCTGCATCATGTTCTGATATTCGCCCATTTCATGTGACATGGCAAGAACATTAAGTATAAATCGACTGTACCAAGTCGTTTATCACCAGCAACATCTACAGTTCTTTCACTGTTATTTACTACCAGTTCCTTCGTTATATTGTTTAGTACGCACTGTAGCAGTGGAAAGTAAGGGCATTAAGTCATGTCAGTAGGACAATGAATACTCCTCTTACATGTTCTTGATGCCGTCTCGAAACGTAACTGCAAACGTAGTGCTCACACACATCGCAGCGAATTTGCATCCCAAAAGGATTCTTCATGAATCCAGATTATTCATTTCGCCAAGCACTGCAGTCGAAGGTGAAGACTTTATCGCAGTATCGGTATTGTCGGCGACTTGACGATTATATAGGTAAACGGAAGATACGAATTCAGCCGAGAAGACAACGCATAAACACTGACGGGCCTCCGCCACCTCGGTACGTCGCGTTTGAACGAGGAGGGGAGTGTTGATCTAGAGTTAGTCCCAGGTCGCACGAGCCCGCCACCTCTTTACTAACCATTTGTCTTCACGAGGCTTGGTGCACTCACTAGCAAAAAACAATCGATACACCCACAGGGAAGTTTCGGATTGCAGATTGCAATTCTATTCAGAGGGAAGACGAGAGTCACAAAGAACAAGAAATTATTATAAATCTAGACTCGATTGATGGAGTAATATCTCTGTAATCCACAGTGGCGAGGTTCCAATAAAACTAATGTCAGCTAAACTGGAAGAGTTCAACCTGTTTCCTTCCCTCCATTACAATATTATAACACCTACTTATCGCATTCAAAAAACACTCTCCCTGATCCGCCATCTCACATACCATTCTCATAGCATGCACTCTAACCCTGAAACAGTGAGAATTGAACCAAAGCAATGGAAATACTGAAAACTGAGCGACCGACAATCAGTAACTGATAGCTAATTGATATGGTGGCTGAATTTCGTTTTTTTTTTTTTTTTGCGATTCCCTTTGAACGTCGAGAAATCCACAGCCATAAGCCACTTGTTACCAGTTGATTTGCTTGATTCGCCAGTATGCAGTAGCTCATCAACTGCCATTCAGTGAATGATATTTCACTGATTGATATCACTGATTGGGATTTAGAGTCTGCTTACAATTATATAGGACACATTTTATCATGCAGAATCTAATCAAATTTTTTTAAAGATGAGCATCCCACTTACGATAATTCCATTAGTCAGCCATCCCATCCAATCCCGACGTCATGCTTTACCAATATGCTGACAATATTGCCGTTTTGCTTTCCAGTCAGGAGGCTCAAACTCTTTCAGCACGCTCCCAACTTAGTCTACGATCATTATGTGACTACTTCCAACGTTT
Organism: Dryococelus australis; assembly: GCA_029891345.1. Classification (NCBI taxonomy): domain Eukaryota; kingdom Metazoa; phylum Arthropoda; class Insecta; order Phasmatodea; family Phasmatidae; genus Dryococelus; species Dryococelus australis. The sequence continues at coordinate 149,438,032 of CM056996.1, forward strand.
AGAGGTAGCTCCAAATCCCAAAAAGTCATGAATAACGTTCCTCACAAAACGCCGACGACAACCACCTCCAACTCCGACAATTCTTGACTACAAAACGTCATGGACGCACGCTGTCCGCTACCTCGGTATTCATCTGGACCACACACTCATCTGGCATAATCACATATCCACTGCAACAGCCAAAATCCAATTAGCATTGCGAGCACTACAACCATTTCTCACACGATCTGGTACATTACCACAAATTACCCGGCTACGCCTATGGCAGGCATACATTATCCCAATACTCCTGTACGGCAGAGTGGTCTGGTCATATCTGTCCGCTTCAATGTTACGACCAATCATGAGCACATACAACAAAGGACTCCGAAGCATCTTCGGCTGCAGTAGTATATGGGTAGGTATAGGACAACCTAAAAATCAAGGTAATTCAAGGAAAAAAACACAGTTTTTTCACTGATTTTCAGTGTTTTTTTTTTTCATGGATTGTCAGTGTTTTCCCCTTGTTTAGGCCTATTTCGCGAAGCCTTATAAATCGCGAAAATTGGCTATAAAAAAAAAACCGCCAAAAACACTGTTTTTTCGTGTGTTTTCAGTGTTTTCATGAACTGTTGTTCATTGCGACTTCAAAAAACCGATTTTAATTTATAAAGCTAAAAATCAAGCAAATTTAAGCCAAAATTAAGCAAATTTAAGCAAAATCTGCAAGCAAAATCAAACAAATTCAAGCCAAAACTAACCAACCAGTGGCAGGATAAATTTGATGAAAAATCAAGAAAATCAATGACAAATTATACAATTTAAGACGATTCTATATCATGCATGAATTTTCCATTTTTTAAATTTCTTTTAAGCATTTTCTATGTTATAAAAACGTGCTTCTCATTTATTAATTTCAAACTATTTTTATCAAACATATTTCCATAGCGATCTGGTAATATAATTTTATACTTCCATCTAGGATACAATGAATTTTTTTTTACCAAACTTTGATTTATAAAATTGAAATTCTTTAGTGACATACTATTTATTAATTTCAAGGACTTGTAGTTTGATTAATTCATAAAGATTGTTTAACTTTTTGAGAAGCGACTCCATTTTGTAAGGTAACACAAGCGACATCATATTTAATAAAAGAAAAATAAAATAAAGTGTCAATATCAGTGCAAAACTCGAATAGAATTGGGAGGGTCCAATTTTTCTTTGTGTTATTAAATTTTATTCTACATAAATAATTGAGAAAAATAAGTTGAGACATAAAACGATGGAAAATACAACTTTTAAAGAATTAGGCTCTCTCGCAAAAGACCTGAAAATTAAAGATTGTTATAAAATGAGAAAAGCAGCTCTTGATGCAGCTGTCAATAGAGTCATGACTAATCCCGTGGAGAGTGCATTGTTTAATTATAACATGAGAGAGCTCTCTAGCAAAATTGTTCGTGAACTAAAACAAATTGCTCGTGAAAGTTGAACTGAGCATTAATCGAGGATTCATTCAAAGCAAAGACTATTGAATTTGATAGCAGCAAAACAAGACCGTTTGGATAAGATCCAGAATTTCTGTTTTGATCAAGGTATATTCGATACTAGAGAATCTCGTAAGCTAAGACAGCCAAAAGAAGCAGAAAACGATTAGATCAAATTTTCCGTTTTAAACAAAAATGATTTTATGATAGTGTGGAAAAGAATCCTCCATTCGAGATCCGTGGACGCAATAGTAATTTTATCCAGAAGTAGAACATCTGGCAAACACAGTATAACATATGCATAAATGATTTGCAAACAGACACATTAGAAGAAATGGAAGGTGCTCGAAATTTTGTTTACTCTACCATGAAAGCTGTAGGAAAAATGAGCATTTATAAGAAAGGGGACCAAATGAGAATAGTGGCAAGTTATGGGAATTTCTACCATACAATTTCGGCTGCAAGGAATCTCAATTTCAACACAAACCATTTACTTAAAGAAGTTGAAAAGATAATTACACCCAACGCGAATGTAGACATAAACGATACTATTTTCGACTTTGAGGTCTACAATGCTCCCAGAGACAATGGGCAAAAAGGTAAAAAATTGTCCATCTAGCTAAAGATTTAAACGCGAAACGAAGCATTTACAGAATTAGAAATACTGATAAAATATATGCTGCCCCAGAGCGATAATCACAGCGTTAATGTATGACACTAATATAATTTTGGATAGGGAACTAACGAACAACAAACTTACCCACATTAGAAAAGTAAGGGCTTTCAGGAGAATTGGCCAGGGAACTTTGTGCTAGGTTGGGAAAGGATTGTGAAATTGGTTTCAGTTTGGAAGATATTCAGGGCACCGAGCAGTTTCTGGATGTTCAAATTAAAGTTGTTACAGCTTTACATTTCAACTCAGTTATACATTCTGGCGCAGAAAGACCCACAACCATTTACTTGTACTTACAAAACGAAGACTACGAAGCGATCAATAGCATGAAATCATTTTTAGGTAGCGTCTACTATTGTAAGAAGTGTGACACGCCATACAACAACAGGGGCCAACAAACGTGTAAGAAAGAAAAGGAAAATAAGTGTAATTTGTGCAAAGACCCCCAGCACAAAAAGATGACAGGTACAGAAAGTATTAGGATATATTGAAAAACTCTAATAGGTATTGTTATGGCCCAGAATGTCTTACTAACCACGAAAAAGTGTGTAAGGTAGCCTTTAACTGTAGGACGTGTAACAAAATATACTTGAGGAATAAACGACACATCTGTGGTTATGCCAAATGCTAGAACAGCAAAGAATTTGTGAAAACCGATTAGCACAAATGTTACATGCAAAATAGGTGGCAGAAGGGTGGTTACTGAGCAGAACCCTGTACTTGTAGTGAGCGATTAGAGTCGAGAAATGACTATTGAACTTATGCTGAAAAGTACTACTTTTTTTTTTACTACGAAGCTGAATAAGATACTGGTATTCACACATCCAACTTTATATCTGTTCAAAACTTTGTTGGTGGCAAATGACAATTTAAAACAATCGATGAGTTCTGACATTAGGCTATATCTGATAGACAAAAAGGGTTTACATTTATTGCCCATAATTCCTAAGGTTATGATTCATATTTGATTTTACAGTACTGTGTTAGGAATGGTATTAAACCTCAAACTATATACCAAGGTTCAAAGAATATGCAACTTAAAATACAGTGTCCTGATATCAAAATAATTGACAGTACGAACTTTATTCAAGGTAGTCTCATGTTGTTTCCCAAAACATTTGGCATAGAAGAGCGCAAGAAAGGCTATTTTCCACACTTTTTCAATAAGCCTGAAAATTAAAATTAAGTTGGAACAATTCCAGCCACTAAATACTACAGAGCCAACATGATTAAAGAAGGCCAATTTTTAAAACGGCACACTGAAAGAATAAAAGAAAACTATGTTTTCGATTTCAAAAAAGAAATTACTGAATACTTTGAATCTCATGTTGACATTTTACGATGTGGTTGCCTTGAATTTAGAGATTCGTTCCTTGAAATAGCAAATATAGATCCTTTTCAATACATAATAATAGCTAGTATTCGTATGGTAGTTTACAGAGCCAATCTTCTCATGGAAAATACTATTGCTGTAGTTAAAGAACATAAAAAAGAAATATTCAGTAAGGAATCAATATTGTGGTTAAATACATTTCCTAATGTTCGTCATGCACTAAATGACGAAGAAGTAACTATCTGTTGCTCCAAAGTTGACGGCTATGACGATAAAACTAAAAAGGTATATGAATGTCAAGGATATTGATATACCTGGCATGGTTGCCCCGATTGCTATTCACCAGACACTATAAATAGCTTCAACAATGAAAGTATGGATGATCTGCTTACTAATACAATCAATCGAAAGTCCATTTTAAAACAAGCTAGTTTCAAAGTAATCGAAATGTGAGCTTGCAAGTGGAAGAAATCGATATTCTATTTAATGAGCCTAGAAAAGACCATACATATCATAGAAGCAGTAAAACCTCGGGATGCATTTTTTGGAGGAAGGGAATGCTTCAAAACAAAGTTACAGGAAGAAAATTAAGCTATATAGACATATGTAGTTGGTATCCCACTGTAATGTTTTATGGCTATTATCCTGTAGGACATATGATTAAAAAATTTAAACCTAAAAAGTGCGAAGAAAATTGGTTTGGATTGATCAAATGCAAAGTTTTATCACCACGAAGCTTGTATCATCCAGTATTTCCAATTGAACAAGATACACTATTGTTTACTTTATGCACAAAATGCTTTGAAGAGAAAAAAGGACGATGTTAACATTATGATGAAAAAAGAACATTAAATGGAACATGGACTACAGTAGAACTAAATAAAGCTATCGAAAAAGGTTACAATATACTTCAAATTCTTGAAGTATGGCATTCCCAGCAAAGAAGTAATATCATGCTCAGAGGGTTACATTAAAACAAATCAAATTGGAAACTAGTCTTTGGGAAGACTATCACGAATCAAAAGAAGAATGTATCTGACGTATCAAGGAGAAACAGGGTATAGAACTGTATTGAAAAAATTGAGCAAAACCTGGAAAATGTGTTGTTGACAAAATTTGTTTAAATTCACTCTGAGGACAGTTCAGTCAAAGACAAAATATGACACAAACAGAGTACATCGATGACTCTCAGTGATGGTATGAGCTGTTACTGGATGATGAGATAGAGGTAACTAATGTGATGTTCATCAATGATGCAATAATTGAAGTGTCATTCCTCTACAACAACAAGATAACACTGCAACGAATATATTTATAGCAGCATTCACTACTTCCAATGCTAGGTTAAGGTTATATGAGTAATATATTATGACACATATAGTGTAGTGTACATTGACGATGGTACAAATATTGTTGAAACAGGATGCATGCTCGGAGAATGGACAGATGAATTTGGCAAGAATGACCATGGCATCAAATGGATAAGTACAGTTCCTAGAAGTTATGCTAACAAAATGTTCAAGGGCAAGCAGGTTACCAGTATCAAAGGATGCAACCTAGACCATGAAAATGCTTTGAAGCTGAACATGGAGTCGATGGTGGGCTGAGTACAAGAATCTGAGTACAAAGTCATTATAAAAAACATTATTACAAGGGGTAACAAAACAAATAACCTGGTTGGTGAACTAGGCTATGACGAAGGAGTTAAAGGTTAACTATGACAAACATATGGTTTTGAATGGAAAGCATGATATTATAGATACACTACCATGGGGATATTAAACAAAGTGTTTTATATTTATGTATATTTTTGTTTGATTATTTCTAGGAGATGCCCTTTATATTATGTATTATATTAATTATAATTTATTATATCATTATTTACAACTGGATACTCAACCAATAGATTTTCATTATATTTAATTATTTGGAAAGGAAGATTATTAATAATCAAAAATTCTATATAATGCCTTTTCTCCCCTTGAAAACTGACTATAATTCCAGACTGCCAAACTTTTGGCACTCTGACTATTTTATACATTCTCAGACATAATTAAAGAATTATTCTCAATTTATTTAAAATATTCTTCATCACAATAAATGAATTTAATAATTTCATTGTTAATATAAAACATATTTATAAATAAAAAGAGGATACCAAATAGATTCAAACCAATTTCCTAAGCTATTCTTAGAATTATTTTTGTTAATAAATTCGAAAAATTATGCATGTGTTAACACCAACTTCCAATTGTAAGTTTAATAATTCCTTTTCTTTTAGTTCGGCCATCTTGTAATTAAGTATAAACCAGGCTTATTAATATAAACTGCTATACCACTATGGTACCCAGGTTGGAATGAATTGTTCATCCCAATTATTTCTGATTAAGATTAGCTAATTTCATTTTTTACTTCATAATAAACGAATATAGCCACATTCATTAATAAACACCGTGTCATAATGCAAGGGGAACAATTCTTTGCTCTTTATATTTTCATAAATATTTTTGTGTTTTTCTCTCACATAAAATTGATATCACATTCTGTACAATTCTCTTTTATCAATAGTGCAGAAACTATTTTTAAGATAAAAATAGGTACAACCTCTTTTATAATTCCAGGCTGCTAAGTGTTTAGCACCCTGACTATTTGAAATACTTTAAAAATTACAAAGGTTTACAGACAACTAAATGCCTTGACAGGGACCTTTTCTGATTAGGTTTATGAGCAAATTAATGCCTAACCAGGGACCTTTTTCTATTTTTACAGCCTGATTTTGGCACCAGCAAAACTCCATTTTTATTATTTTTGGTACTCCCACTCAGACGGTGTGGCCACCAAATGAGGCACTCCAGCTGTACGTTTGTTATATTACAGTATACTATAGAGAGTATTTTTGCTGGAGTTTGATAGGTGCCAATTATGGCATCTACTGTTTGTACATTACTGTAGAAGCATTAGCAATTAAAGGTTTTTTTAGCTCGAATTTTGATTGGCTTGGTTGATAAATCTTAGTATGAGTATGGGCATCTTCACACCCACACTTTAATTTATCAGCTCGACTAGGGATCTGAAACCATGAACCTTGTGTTTAAAGTCACACTTCTTACCACTGAGCTACTGTGGAAAGATACACGAAGTGATGAAGTGAAAGCTTCATATGGTGAGTCATTCCCACGTTCGATGTGCTACTACTAGATAACAGCACTTTATAAATGCTTTTTACTGGTGTTTGCAGGAGCTCACTGAAGTTCCATTTGTAATATGGAGCACACGATTAGATAGCAGCACTTTATGAATGCTTTTTCCTTTCGCTGCAAGAATGTGATACAAGTTCTGAGTACATGCTAAGTTCGGCGAGTGATGTCATGAGACATATCTTTTCTCTGTTGGTGGCTGCAGAAGTCAGATAAAGAAATATCATGTTTAAATAAGTGGAACTGGGTACGTGAAGCATTTAAACAACTAGTCATGAGCTAGAGTCATTCTTTTATAAAGTCTTTGATATTATTTCTGTATTTCCCTCCATTCATTTATCCAAACTCAAATCTAGTGTAATGAAACCATAAACTGCATCACAACACTTTGCACAACCCTCTTAGGATTTTTCATGAGGCATATCTCCACCAACCAATTCCTTATAAATGTTTTTTAAGTTAGTATCATTTTGTCAAATTATGCACAGACAATTCGTATTATATCTTATAATATGCTCTGGTACTTTCAAATAGGTTTGTGCTATAAAAATACATCTATATTTTTGTCTTCCTCTGAAATATTCACGAATTATATCTTGGTTGTCTAAAATAACATCGTCAAATATAACAAGAGAATCATTTTCGCATTTATCTAAAGGAATCATTTCATCATTATTGTTAAAAAAAAGTATCCCATTTTTTCTTTAAACTTTTTGGATAATACATCAAAATCATTTTGTAACACAATATATTTGAGTTGATTTAAACTTTTTGAGCAAACATATAATATATTAAAATTTAGCCATCCTTTCTTATAAATAAAATTTATCATCAAATTAGTTTTTCACTAATATTAAGACTACATTTTTTTTTATTTTGAGATTTTCCTTCGAAAATTAAAATACCAATGCCTCAATCAACTTTTTTCATTTAATAAGATAACTTTCTTAGTAATAAATGAAGAATAAAGCAATTAAGTTAAAAATAACAGCTCCATGATAAAGAAGAAACTTCATTATGATATTGTTTATAAAGATAAATCGATTGCTGTTATTAGATTTGGTAAAAATTTGTAACATCCAATATACAGATCAATACTATAACATTTATTGGTAACAATGAAGTTATAAGTATCATTAGAGGTCAATACAATACTGAATCATTAAAGTAAACTATAAATTTAATTGAACCATTTTAAACTAATAACATTGTACTAACATCAGACAATGTAAACAATAGAATATTGGAAAATGTAAGTTTGATATTAAATATTACAATTGCTTATCCGATATCCTTGGTTTTGAAAGAAAGAAGAATATTCAAAAAAGAAAAAAGTTACTAAATTATCTAATTTTGCTCCGTTTAAAACAATAAATGATCATTACAACTTGGCATAGTTTGTTTATAAAATATCACGAATCTAATCTTTTGGAAACTGATATATTTACCAATTTTCCACCGAAAAAGATGATCGATTTTAGAGATTCCATTATTTATGAACCTGCAAACCCAATTTTTGATTAAATTAATAATGAACAGTTTAATCATATTGTTTTAGAAATTAGAGCTGAATATGGAAATATAATTTATTTTGATGGTGCTGATATTGACATTGTTTTGGAAATTAAAGTTGTTTAAAATATGTTTAAAATGGAATATATTAAGAGACGAATGTTTCGATAACAAATAAAAATGGTGTTTCAGGTGGTACAGAATTACCTCCTAAAAAAATATAAAATATACTGTTTATAAAAACGTTTCTCCAAAATATAAAATTTTTCTTTCAGTAATAGGTGGTATGGAAAATGCATACTACATATCTTTTAATGAAGGCAAAGCTATTTTTATAGCTTAACCTGGTTTATTTGAACTTATGAAAATTCTAGTGTCTATTTTACTGATGTGTAAATCGATTATATTAAATTATAAAGATTCAAGAGATGCTATCATAGAGCATTTTTATGAAGAAAAATATATAAATTTGCAGATATTGCACCATGGCACCCCTTACTTGTAATTAAGAAAATACTGTTTATTGAATATAGTGTTTATTCTTTAATTCTTTCTTCCAAAAAAGAAAGTAATGTTTTGATAACAAATGAAATTATATGTTTTATTCACTATAGAATATCAGCTGGTATCAGTATACAGCCCAAAAAAATGGGTGATAATCCAGGCATTACAGCTGTAGCCCCTGAAACTTTGTCTAAAACATCAGCCCTGGCCCATCCTGCAGCTGAAAAATTTGCTAAAATAAAATGCAAATTACTAGATTCAATAAAAAAAATTAATATTTGGTATACGGCAACTTGTTAAATCTTTTGAATATTTCCAGGGTCTGCCACGTGGGACCCTGAGTTGTAATGAATAAAACACTATTTAAATTCACAAAACAACCACTTGTATTAATCCAAGAGTTATGAGAATTATCAAAACCTAACCATTTAACATAGATTTTATTACCTTTAGTTTTAAGACTTTTCAGCCAAATATTCATCGGTTAGTTAGTTTTCCTAATTTCATATTCATAAAAACTATCTTTTATTTCTTCTCCTTTGGTATCTTTTAGTATGTAAGCATGTACATCATTATTTATAATCTTAACAATAGTAAATAATTCTGTTGTCCAATTAGGAGCATATCCTTTTTTAAAATTAGTTTATTTTTGCTAACGCGGACATCGCCAACTTTATATTTCGGTTTAGTAAACATATTCTGAATATCTGATTCGATTAAAATGTTTTAATTTTTCTTATTAACTTCAATGTTTTGTATTGCTGTATTCTTTCACTAATTCATCTAATATAATTATTCTTTATAATTTCCATTCAAAGCAAATTTCTTCCAGATTTCAGTTTTTATTGTATGATTAAATCTTCTTACGACACTGGCTTTCAGTTCGCTGAATTTAGAATAATGATTGATGTCATATTTTTGCATAATTTCTTTAAATTATATTATAAAATTCAGAGCCATTATTACTTTGAAAATTAAGCAGTTTTCTTTTTCATCAATATATATTCTAAACAATTTACTATATTTTTAGCTGTTTTATCTTTAATTGGTAGTTCAAATGCATACTTTGAAAAATCACCAACAATTTCATAATATACTCATATCCACTATTTATATTTGATATACCTTTCAAATTACCAATATCAATCTCAACAAGATTAATCTGCCATAAATCATCAATTCCATACAATATTACTTTTCTTCTGGGAAAATTCTTTCTTGCAGGTTTATATAAGTAATTGATTATTCCGTCTCTTATATCTGACTTATTTTATGAATGTTGATTTATTGGTGTTACATATAGAACATTTACTTTTCTGAACTAATTGGCCATTTTTTGTATTTCCAATTTTTTCATCATTTTTAGTAACCTTCTTACAGTTCAAGCACCAATTCTTCTCCATTTAATAGTAAAAAAATAATTATTCTTTATATTTCACGAATATTCCTATTGTAGTCATTAATCCATCTACATATTCAATTTTTTTTTTGTTTTTTAAAAATATAAAAAAAAACCCTTTCAGCATCAAAAGGTTTACTGTGATCTATTTTTGAACTCCTTTAATAACAGTCACAGTATCATCATGTATATTAACAGGTAAAGTAATTATTTTATAAAACAGTGCAATCCATCAAACAACAAAATTACCATAGATTATTATCTAAGTGAAGCTTTTAATCCACTTTGCATGTAAATAAAGTATGTGAGATTTTCCTTTCTTGCATTTTTAAACTTCCGAGTAAACAAGTTTATCAGAATAATTCAAAACTGATTGGTTTAAATTTTGCAATTTATCAGGTATTTCTTTATAAAAAAAATTTTTATTGACTGCATCTTTTCCATCTATAGGATCAGCCATATTATTAATTCTACAATTATTAAAAGAAACATAATCTTTTGTAAAACAAAAACTTTTCTTAGTTGATCTCGTAAACCAGAAACAATACTATTGTATCTTAAATCTACATATGTTTTTAATGCATAAATATTAGTTTCAAAGTGTTTATTTAAAGATTTTATTAATGGTTACCCAAATATATCCATAATTTAAAAACAAAGAAATGATATGGTGAAACCTAAATCCCCTCGAAAAAAATAAAACAATTAAACATAGATGTTCACAGATAACTGAATTAAAATTCTGAATTCGGTTATCATTGAAATAAAAATTTCTCTTTTTTAAGTAATTAATTAAGTTAGTAGAAATATTACATCCAAATAAATCAAAGTAGTAAACATAAATATTTTCTTTAAAATAACAAATCCAGTGAGTGCCTGGATTTGATGAGTTGTCAAAATCATCCACAGGACATTCATTTTTGCGCATTCTATTTGGTAATTCATTAATCATAAAAACATTTCTGAAATCCTTAATATTTAGTATTTTTACATACATTTCAATATCAAAATGAGATAACTGTGATAAGCTAAAATATTTTTTGTCTCCCACTCTTTGTAACTAAACATTTCCCTGATTTATTTTTCATTGCTAAGTTAGGTACTGTTGTTCTTCTAATTCTTTTTTATTTTTCTTGTTTGTTCAATTAAATTGTAAATTGCAATAGCTCCTGAGGCTAAGGCTCCAAGTGTACTAAAATTGGAATTAAAATTGGTAAAATCTTCCATGATGTATACGACTTCCAAATTTTTCTTTTAGTATTTTTTCATTATTAATATTGGCAAAGTTAATTTGAAACCTTTTCCATCTTTCAATTTTTAATTTTTTCTCTCAAGTTGATCATTTGCTAAATATTTATCTATACCCATTTCTCTAAGCTAATCTATAGGTTTATCGAAATTTATGTTTGTTATATTCATTTATGATGAAAAAATTATTATTAATTAATTAATTAATTTCAATACCCCATCCTAATTTTCTTTTTGTAAACATGGTTGACGCAACAGCTGCACAAGCAATTTTTTCACCAATTGGAGTATATTTATCTGACGTAATTTCTTTTGCTTCATGTCTAGATTCTAAATCTTTGTGGTCTCTGTAACTGTAACCAATGAAATGGTATTTACATGCTTCGTCTGATTTATTTATTCAATTATCTCCTCTTTCCAATCTTTCGTTTAACTTTGTAAATAGTCCACAATAATTACAGTCTGGAAAATGCATTTAAGAAAAATTTAAGTTGTTTAATGCCATATTTATTATTCCTTTACCATGGTGTTCCAAAATTAATGGGGAATTACATTTAAAACCCTTTTAAGATATGTAATTCCTTTGGGATTATTAATAACAAAATCAGATCTTTTTTGTTCAACATATCAATTATGCTTACTTTTTCATTGTAGTACCTGTCATTTCCTACATTTTCTTCGCCGTGAATAACTAACAACGTATCAACCAATTTCCTTACATTACCCATCCAAATGAATTATTTTGGGAAAATGTTGCATTTTTTATTTCTTCTACAGATCTAGGAGTTCTTGGAGAAATCATTCTTTCAGGTGTGTTTGGTTCTGTTCTTGAATGTGATTTTTTATATACTGATCATAAATTGGTTTAATTATATTTATCTACTTCCAACGTTTATTCGCATTTATATGCTTTTTAGGAGTATATTCTTGGAATATAGCATTTGTTGTCATTATCAGTGAATTTACCTTGAAGTTCTGATTGTGTTTTTTTGTTAACAAATTTAAAAGCCCTTCCGTTAATTTATATTCTTTAATGTTGACAAACAGATTATCATCATGTAACAAAATTTTTGTATTTCCAATGTAAGATTATTTTAGCTCCTTGTAAAACATCTTTTATATTAATAACGTTAATGCTTCCAGCAATTTCCTTTGTGAGTTTTATATTAGAATATTTCAAGGGTATGATTCCCATTTGGTCTTCAAACTAGGAGATTTATGTTCTGAGAATTATGCTCTTTCAAATTATGCTTCTGCCGGTGTTCTTTACTGCTACTGGAACTAGAATCGTTAATAAATTCTTATTTTCTTCACTTGTTCTACCTTTTTACCTGTATTTTGTAATTCGTGAATTAACGGTAGATCTTTCTTCTTATTTCTTTCATAATCTGCTTCATGATTATTTTTATAATTTATGTATTTTTCAATAAATAATTTAAGTCGAGAAACTTCTTTTGATGAATATATTATTTAAATTATTATTATTAAGTTATTATATAACTTTTGATTATATATTAAATCTTTATAAATGAGTTATAAAAGCATTGAGAGTTTGGAAAGGCAAACTTTTCCTTCGATGGATCAAACTAGGGGGAATTTAAATATTTACAACAACAGAATTGAATTTGATATTCCTATAAGTGATGGTTCCTCCCCTCCCTCCCCAAATGATGCTTATGTTTTAGAAGAATATAGGCTACTAAAGAGAGAAAAAGATTGGATGAGGCAAAATTTGCAAAATTAGGCAATATTGATGTTTGTTCTAACTTTTTACCTTTTCAATTTTCTAGAGTACAAACTTAAAACATGGAAATGTAATTGAGACTGTTGATAATTCTGGAATAACTTCAACAATGGTGAATGCTTTGTTAAGATCTCCAAGTAAACAAAATTATTTAGAGTTTACTGGTGTTGATAGCAAATATCGAGCAAAAGCTGTTACTAGTGATAAACAAAATGAAATAATTTATCCTCTGAGATATCTGTTCGGTTTTATCAGAGATAAAAATTAAATTTACCTGGTAGGTGTATATAATTATTTTTTTCGTAATTAATCTGATAAAAATTGTTTATTTGTATATGAAACAGAGGATGCAGACGGTGCAGTTCGGAAAAGTTATGCCGATTCAAGCAGAATTGTAATTTAAAAATTAGAAATTTATGTGGCCTGTTGCTGAATACGAATCTAAAACACAGCCTTTGAATTTAAATAAAATATATACAAACATCCTAAAATATATATTAGTTTTAATTGTTGGCGATTTTTAGAAAAAGCCTGCTGGATCAACTATTTTTAACTTCGATATAAATGATCAGTTTAATAATTTACAATTTAACATGCTTGATTTTGTAATTGCAGGTTTTCAAACTAATAGAAAAATCGTGCTGAACTGCATGGGCATGCTTCTATGTTTGATCACTGTAATGTAAGAAACATTTTTGTTACGAATGGAAGAAATGAAATTTTTCCAAAAGAAAATTAGGATATAGATATTGAAAATAGCCTTTGCGATAAAATGTTTCTTGTCTGTAATGATCTTAGAAATTCAAAATAAAAACTAGATACTGTATATAGAAATAATGACCTTTATTATAAACCAACTGTAAACTTTCAAGGCGTTCTCAATTAATATTAATTTTGGTGGTGAAGGCCATTATAAGTTATTGAGTGTTTATATAGAAAAACAACTATAGTTAAAGAAAAAACAAACATCAAAATGAGTGTGGATTTTAATAAAGCTGTTGAAACTAAAACAATTTGTAATGTTGTTCTACTTAGCCAAAGTAATCTAACTTACGATTATTTGAAGGAAAGGATTACTGAAGATATATACATTTTTAAAATTATTAAATGTTTCGATAGTTTAATATGAGGTTTTAGACGTATAGTTAAATTGTTCAATCTTTTAAAACTTTTAGAAATTTTTAGGTGTATAGTTGAGTGGTTTTATCGAATAAAAAATCATTTTCTTAAACCTAAATGAGATTTTGCTATTTTCGATACTGAGATTTTAATTTTTTTTTTATATTAAATATGAAGTCGATTGTGTTACCTTGCAGCCTGACTAGTTTTTAAAAGGGGGATTGTACTTCAACTAACCCTTCCTATACCTTAGATACCATGACTCACGATTTCAGAGAAGCAGTTTTCAAATTCCACGTAAGGCAACAAAACTTACAAATATTGCTCCTAGACAGCATTCACGACAAGAATGACCTTCGAAAAATAGGTGACGATCTTGAGCAGATAGAAGAAGTGTTTAGAAATGTAGTAGAGCTTCGAATATAAACAGCCTCATTTTATCATCATCATCATCATCGATGTGTTTTTAAAAGCCTTTTCTGTTCTTGAATATTTTGTTTCTTGCTCTTAATAAATGTCTTTCTTTCTAAATAAAAATGGAATCGTTGCTCAACAAGTTAAACAATCCATATGAATTAACCAAACTACAAGACCTTGAAATTAATAAATGGTATGCTGGTGCATAATTTCAATTTTATGAATCTAAATTTGGTAAAAATAAAATATTGCATTCTTGATTGGAAGTATAAAATTACATTACTAGATCGCTATTGAAATATATTTGATAAAAATAGTTTGAAATTAATAAATGAGAAACAAGTTTTTATAACAAATAAAGGCTTCAAAGAAATTAAAAATGAAAAATTCATGCATGATATAGAATTCTCTTAAGTAGTATAATTTGTATGATTTTATCCTGCCATCTTTGTGGTACTTTTTTGGTTGATTGATTTTGACTTAAATTTGTTTGATTTTTAGCTTTATAAACTAAAATCAGTTTTTGAAGTCGCACTGAAAACCATAAAAAAACAGTGTTTTAGTGATTAGTTAACCAATTTTCGCGACATTTTAAGGCTTGGCCAAACATGCCTAAACAGGAGAAAAACACTGGAAATCCGTGAAAAAGTAAGGGTTTTTTTTCTTTAAATCCCTTGATTTTTAGGGTTGTCCTATACCTACCTATATACTACTGGCTGCCCGAATCACACTCCATTACATCAGCTCTACGAGATGGGTGAGGTTCGGAGGCCACTCCAGATTATCCGACGGCAAACCACCAGATTCCTGACAGCAAATCGTCGCCACCACAACCCCATAATCGCATCCACAGACGTCTACGACCCTCTGGAGCACCACCCCCACCACAGACTCCTGGACCACCTTTACATCTATTCCCCCCCCCCCCCCCCAACACCAAAGATCCTCACCAACCAGTCCTACGCATCCTCATCGCCTGTGATTCTGTGCGGGAGTGACCCCATTTGGGGGTAATTCCTGTGCGGATCATGGGCAATCCGATCCTTTCTATTCCTCTAATCTCATAACCATTTTTCCCCTTCTTAACTTCAGTGTTTCTTCCAAATTACAAGTATCACCACTTTTGGCATAGTCAGTGCATCGACGCAATAATATTCCGTCTATTAATTATAATTCCTGTCTCTTTTTACTCAAACCTATTTTATGTATTCATTACAATGACATTTCAAATTTACTATTGTATCATCCTTAATCACACCATACAAGTGTCAATTTCATCCATCACTCTACTCATTCAATTTATGGTTAACTTATTGTCATTACTTTTGGGTTACGTGACCCAGTGGACGTTTAAAACCTTAAATAACTAAGAGAGGATTTTAGTCCTCCCATTTATATGTGTACATAGCTGTAAATAGTACTTTATTAAAAATACCCCTATGGGCAATAGAAAGTCTCTTAAGGGCCAGTTATTGTTTATTATATCTTTTTGTTGATGTTTAGTGTAACTATTAAAACTTAAATTAGCAGTTCTAATTGTTAAAATTGTATATGATATTTATTTGTAATTCATGATCCCCTAACTTGTCATTGTACTATAGGTTTTTTTTCCAACCTTTTTCCTATAATGAGTATTGTATGATATATTTTATTTTCTGGTGGGATTTTAATTTTTAAGTTACTTAGTTCATAAGGAGCCTAAGAAATGACTTAGGATGAGCATAATTGTAAGGCAAGAAGATTAAAAAAATTAATATGTATAATTTGTGATCGAATAAAGATAAAAAAAAAGAAATTAAAACAATAAAACGGCGCAAAAAGTTATCAGCATATTACAGTAGTAAAAATTTTATCAACGAAAGTAAAACACTTTAATAGATAAGACATTTTATTACTGAAATTTGTTTTGTTTTCTGTTAGATAAATATACAAAACAACATTTTTTATTAAAAAATGTAATGAATTACACGAAAATAAAAAATTACCACAAACTAAAATGTGCCAAGTAAAAAACTGGCGTGTGGCTGTGTGGGTGACACGGCAATGAGTTAACGTGAATACGTCTGCGTTAGCGGGTTATATTTTCTTTGGGTAAGGAAATTGTAAGTTAGTTTTTTTGGCCTAAATCGATATGTCTAAACGAGCCTTTCGTTTGGCACCACAACCACTGCGCTGGAGCACATCAGAGTCACGAGATATACTGGCCGGAAGTTTTCGCCCGCTAGTTGCTGTAGGCCTTCCCCGCCTGCCCCTCGCACACGCGTGGTACCAAAACCAGGTCATGCTCCATCGTAGTCGTGTGTCCGATCGAACGAGACCGCGTTTATTTCAGTCGTTTTATTAGCAGGGACCGGAAAATTTAGTATTTTAAACTACCTGTGGGCTATACTCCCCGTTCCTATGAATTTTCGAGCTACAACTTTCTGTTCATTGGCTATACTTTTACCCCAGACCAGGGGGTACGGGTCTCTCACTGGCTCAGAGTTCACGTGGGCGTGTCTAATAAATTGCGATACAATTGCGCACAACGCAGAAATACACATGTGTTTGTAGTATAGCGTGTCCTAAAACGAATTCACGAAATTTTCCAGTCCCTAGTTATTAGTAGGAACCTGCAAAAATCGTGTTATTTTTTTGGCACCAAGCTAAACTTCACGGCACTATATATATACTGGAGCCGGCGTCGTTCCTTCATTGGCTGCTGCCCAGATATGAAGTCACTCCCTTTCTGAGTGAACTGTATGTGATTGGGGCACACGATTGTGAAGTGTTCATTTAGTGGTGCAAAGTTACCCGGGACGTGTCAAACGAAGTACAGTCCAATGACAAACGTGTTGCAAAGGTAAAAATGTTTTAAGTTTAAAATTTCCTGAAATAATAACGCGAATTTTGCAGGTCACTAGTTATTAGTACGAAGTTATATCGTACGAATGGATGACCCTGCAAACGTTACAACGTCGTGTCTGTCTGAAATTTACTGAGTGAATGCTACTGCAAGAGGCTCAATTCGACGAGGATTAGAGAGCCCACCAACAGTGCGGTTTGTGGTAGGGCGTGTGGTAGGGTGAAAGTGTATTCCAGCATGCGTGTTGCAAGCGGCCAGGGTCCGCTCGTATCTGGGACGCGGTCCCTCGATAATGAGACCCGGAAGAGTTTCAGTAGGTTTGAGGCATCTCCACGGCCTGGTGACCCACAGCGGACACCCTGGATGTTGCTGACGCCGGCCATACGCCGCCTACCAGTCGGTCATTCCCCAGTTCCTCAGGTCAGTCCCAGCTCTCTCCGGTGTAAGTGACCACACTCGCAATTGTGATGCTTCGTTTCATCCGAGCGCTGCCACTTTATACTTCTTTCCGAATGTCGCTGCTCGCGTCCTACCGCCACATAAGAAGGTACAACTAAAGGAAAAAAAAAAAAACTAAAACAGCAAATACCTTGCTACCTTTAAGCTGAGAAAATCCTTGCAAACTCCCGCAACGCCTATTATTTATTTAAAAACAATGTTAACTTCTCCTACAACAGCAATTAAAACGTACGTCATGACCCAGTAATTACGCAGTTAAACATTTTTCTGTGCCTTCATATCTAAAAGCACACACAAAATGTTACCCCGAAATGTCGTAGATTTACGATTTTCGTCATTTCCCACGATCTTACCATATAATTACGCAAGGTTCAGTTGATTTTGTGTGTTGTGCTTTTTTAAGTGGTTTTTGGAAAACAGTATTACTTTTGCTAACGGGGCATTACGTAGCATACAAATTACTACCATCCAACACCATGCCCGCTTCCCTACCTGATTCGCATTGGCTTGGTAGGATGTGGCACTTATCAAAGGCTCCGAAATGGATTTAGAAATACGAGATAGATACTGGACATTATTTCCGCTTATAGTAGCACACACCAAGTTGGTGCCTGTCAATGTTTGTATCCAACACTATGACAAAATGTCAATAATTTGAGATATAGATTATTAATTATTTTACTTATTATGTTTATTTTCAGTTTGTTATCTTGTCAGTTTCAAGGTGGCCCTCTTTCAGGAGATACAGATTTTGAATTTCGGTTTAATTTTTACCATCTTCTCTGTGAATTCAATATTGAAATTATGCCTTCAAAATTTATAAACAGCATGTTGCAAAATTGCATGTCAATACTTCGGGGAAACATTCCTCACATCAGGAGGATGAAAAATTGTAACATGAGCATAGGTCCGCAAACGCTTTGTTTTTTCACTACAACCCGTATGCATTATACACGACACCTCACACTATGACACTATACCTAGAACGAAGCTGCACAGGAATTAGTTACACATGTGAGAAAACGTATCGTCGGCACTAAAGGAAATGTTCAAAATATCCTCTATCAACACTAATATATGCATCAACCCGCTGTTGCATGGACACCAGGATGCGTTGATGAATCCCTGGAAAATTCCTGATTACTTCCCAACCCGCCACAATACAGTTACGGAGGGTGCCAACCTCGTCCTATGGGGTTGCATACAAAAGTGCCTTTAAACGTCCCAACTAATAAAAGTCTAGTGGTTTCAAATCAGGGCTTCTCGGGGGCAGGTATGGGGCTGCCAATTACAACTGCGATCGTATTTCACAGTAACATGATCCAGCCCAAAGGACATAAGTAATAGGGGCGTAGGCATTCTAGTTCACTTTTGATAAATTGGATTATCGATTTCATATCAAATTGATTGATCGTATTAATGCTTAATCCGATAAAAAATGTGTATTTAATTGCAATGTTTTTATTGCAAATTGATTGATGCAATGAATTTAATTTAATTAATCAATCTTTTTTTTCTTTCAATTTTTGAATTTTATGCGAATTGATCAGTGGTTTGGCGCAAGAGTGTAAGAGTGTGTTAAGGACTTTATTGTATTTCTTTGGGGGGGGGGGGGGTTGGACCATAATGGCAGGTCCTCGCTCCCGGAGGTCTGGCGTTGTACTGAGGTGTGATGTGTTGGGGAAGGAAGGGGTATAAAATATTTGAAGTTGGTGCAAGAGTGTGCTATGTGATTTTATTTTTGGAGAGCACCATGGTAGGCCCTCACCCTCAGATCTGGCTTTTTACTGATTTGTGATGTGTTGGGGAAGGGGTGTATATAGGTATTGTGTAATATGAATATTTTTATGTTATTGAGTATTCTGTCTGGCAGTCGACTGAGGGATAAGACACGTGCAGCGATATCTGATTATAGACTGATGTTATGGCACATTTAATTAAATCATTAAGAAAATAGAGGTTAATACGACTTAAATCAGTGTCCTAACCCGTCCTGCATGATAGAAATGACAATAAGAGAGACTCGTGGACAAACAGAAGATATTAAGAACGATTGACTGCCAAATACACAACAACTGTTAAAAATCTAATCAAAACGATTGCAAGTATGTGACTATCCTGGTGTCATAAAGAAATCAAGAAATAAACTATTTCCCTACAGAGCCCAACTATTCTGGTGTTATATAGAATGCAACGAGTTAGTAGAATTCAAAACATACCAATATATAAATTTCAGTACTTGAATTAAACCGATGACGTTACACACGACAGAAGTACAAGTCCCAAACCATGAGGCAAATCAATTAAAATTAATTAAACGGAATATGTCGCATACAACAAAACTATAACCAATGGACCATAAAATTTATATTACCGAAATATATTTCAAACAGCAGAATACACTAACACAACTACGTGACTATCCTGGTGTCATATAGAAATCAAGAAACACATTTTAACTCACTAAACGAATTACAGAACCTATTTCCACGTCAATGACCTAGTCAACTATCCTAGTGTACTATAGAAATCAAGTAATGAATTATATCTACAACAAATTCAAAACACATAGCAATATATAAATTAAACTGTACTAGACACACAAGCATCTTTCTCTCATCGCCTCTGAGTTCTATACTGTGTAGAATATACACATAAGTTAAATGAATTTAAAACACGTCCACTCGGCTGTGAGGTTGGTGAAAGATTGAGTCTAGTATAGCATTTGTGGTGACTTATAAGATGTGTGTCGGGAACAACCAGAGACTACATCTGCTTCAGGCGGCTGCCGACATTAAAATAACTAAAAAATTCCTGTTTACAAATTCACCAGTTTATATTTTCATTGTAAATTATTGGTAATACTAAAGACGGGGGAAAAAATCCAAATTGAAGAGAAAGTCGCATTCTGAATTATACCTACAAAGAAGTCAAAAACATAGCGTACATCAACGTTAAAAGTTTTGAATGAAATGTCATGTTTTGAATTCTTAATACACAATAATTCAAATGCATTATGTAATGCAGTTTACTGTTGCAAATAAATTTCCCTAACGAGAGTCTCTGCAGAGTTATGATGTAACTTAAAAACGAGAATAACACATAATCACGATGTAACCAAAAGATCTGAATTGAACATCCTCGAAGAAAAAAAAAGATAAAATTATTTGAAATAAATACTAAGTTATGTTTAAGCATAATAGAATCTAAATGCACGAAATTTCTTTTCCATCTACATACAAAGAAATTAAATAAATAAAGACATGCCACTTAAACAGTTCCACTTAACACAAAATGTTTCAAATGAAAAATTTAATCAAGGACAGATTTACCGCATTTCAAGTATGAAATTATTAACTTGCAAATGACGTATATACAAACACAGTTTATCTGTCCGAATAATATTAACAAAACTTCCGTCGAAAACTTATTGCAGAGCATACACGTTCAAACTTACTAACAAACTAATTACATTTTAACGAAACACAATAGCTTGCTAGACATACACGGACGTCACCCATTTCCTCCTCGGCTCTCACATGTATAAGGGAATGTTTCAATGAAATTTAAAAGAAATAAAACAAACATAGATATCAAAAAACTTACCCCAATGCCACATTTTAAATTATTAATACACAATTTCAATTCCCTGGGTAAAAATTTTTTTTTCATAGTAATAACTCACTTTCATTAAAGACAACAGATCCACAAACACACTTTCCTAGCGTGAGAATTAATTATTTTTTTAAATACAAATTCCGTTGAGTCTCAGGAGACCGTATTCGGAAATTCAACTTACCTCTTACCACAATGGTAGTTGAAATCCTACGAACTCTCATAGACCGACCTTAGAAGCACACTTGACACGATAAATGCTTATAAAAAGAAAAAACGAAAAAATTATTTTATTAACACACACAAAAAAAGCACTTAACGAGAATCATGATTAGCAGCCAGGCATAGGGCGGGTTCGAGGTCGCTCGAGATACCGCCAGATCCCAACATGTGGTGAAGTATATCCTAACAGCCGAACTCTGCTATGCGTTCTAGTCAAGGGTTGTGGCTAAACTAAATATGGCAGTGGTCGAGAAGGAGCTTTGCCCTGTCTGGTTGCGTGCCTGTGTGCCAGATCCCGTTTCTCCCCGCCCACCCTTTCTCATTGCACCCCAAGCCTGGAACAGGTCATCAACCTTCGAAGCCTTTGTGCCAAGAGATGTTTGAAATATTTTCGCATCTCGCATCTTAAGTGTCTGAACGTTTGCTTCCAGCAAATATAATTTAACAAAGAAATATACAGTAAATCACAATGAAATATAATCTCCAAATCACGAAGAACTTGTTTCCAAATATTTTTTAATCCAAAAAAATTCCGAGAAATGTTAAGTTTAAAGTATATCCGGTTTTTTACTTAAGTCATTAATTAAAAAATCCCACAGAAATCCAGGAAACTATTACGCAAGTCAAAATTTTTAAAACTATAAATGAAGTATTCAAATAACACCATTTTCAAAATACGTATCATTAGATTTAGGTGATACACAAGTTAAAAGGTTTTAACTATGGAAAACGTACATATTAAAACTGTCAAATATGCTTGCGTAGCAGAGAAAAAATCCTTTTTGTACGTATTTTGAATGTGGAATTTCTTTACAAGAGCAAAGTTCCCATACAAGATTGGAGTTTAAACCATCTACCAGAAATGCGTCTATTTGAACAAATATAAAATTATTTTATTTAAAAATACTACTTTTCGGCATAATATTAATGAAATAGCACGAATCCAGCCTGAAATGACTTCTATTGGAGCTGGAATATGTCAAATTCAGCCTCAATTTTAAGCAAGTTTAAAGGAAAACATTTTGGTAAACAAAGTCTTTAAATAGTCTCTACAAAGTACTTCCAAAACCATCTTTCCCTTTTACATTCCTAAAATTAAATTATTCATTTCAATCGAATATCAAGTAAAGACGTACCAATTATGCAATTCCATATACTAGGTTACGTATTCCGTTTCATATTTGTAGTTTTAAACATATAGTGAATTAATACACATAATTACGCAATTAACATACAAATATTAGAGTGTCAATGGAGGCGGATGTATCACCGAATTAACTACACTGCAAATACTGCAGATAAATATACACGTTCGCCTACAATGCTTGTAGGCATGAAAAAAGTAAATGTTTTAACACATTTCGGGACATTCTTAACAGCAAAAACTGTGATAGACAGTTCGCACAAACGGATAACTTGCATCGTAATATCAGGATCTGTAAAAATAATCTTCCTACCAAGAAACGAAATGCACAGTCTACACTACATAATATAACACAAGCAAAGGATAGTAACGTAAATACAAGAAATAATCTGTATGGCATAGGCTCAGATCATATGAAATGTACACCTCTTTCAGAGCAAAGTTAAGTCGATATTTATAATAAAACAGAAAGCGAAGAAAACATTGACGATGACAGGGATAATGTTGAAGAATTTCCCTTGAACAAATGCTGTGAATAATGACTATACATTTTCCGAAGATTCCAACTAAATTGTAAACGGACTTAGGTATTTGCTTAAGCACAGGAAATACTCGAACATGAAAAAAATGTTTTCGATTATTACTATTATTCAAGAACAGGGATACATCAAATGAAGTATTATTTGCAAACACCCTAGAATTATGAAGACAGGATATATTAAAATAATATGATGATAAATTAAGTTAACCCTACTTGTCCGAAAAAAAAAGTATTTATTTCAAGTAAACATTGCGTGATAGGAATATGTTTTAATTTGAAGTATTATGTCTTTCTAAAATGTATCAAGTCGTTTGAATGGGAAAGGAGTGTTATTTGAAGTATAAATTAGATTTTTTGAGGCATAAGAAATGGTTTTCAGGAATGAGAAACGATTTTTGAGGAATAAGATATAACCAGCATTAAAATTTTCGTTATCTATGTTTGTGAAGTTTCCCACACATGCTTTGTGCTATGATTTAGAAACAGCCTGTACTTAGTTGTTTATTGTGTGTGTATATATTTTGAAACATCCTGTAGTAAAAATGATTTGCTAATTTTTGGACCAACATGTAGTTTCCTAATTTTGTCAATAAATTTATGTTTTAAATGAATTCCTTTAGTATGTGTATTTCATCTCACCTCTTTAAAACTGTGAAATGAAAATTTGTTTACCTAAGAAAGGAATAATATTATCCTTTTTTGTTAATAAAATTTTCTAGATAAGTATTATGCAATCAGTTAAAAGGTGTTTGGTTTCTATAAAAAAAAAACTATGTTCATTACTACGAACGAGTGTTGTAGACCTAATGAAAAGAAAAGCCAGGGGAAAATATCTAATAACAAACACACCTATTCGTTTGCCAAAATACTGATTGAAATGCATCTTAAGATATTAGAAACTGTCTCCAGGAAAAGATGTCTGCTGAAAATTTAATACTAGTCTACAACACCCTTAATTTACACAAATAATTAAATAATAGTTTATTCTTCCCGCAACCTCTGTAGAGTAATTAGATTATGGTACCGTATGGAGGCTCTGGGTTCGAATCCCAGGTAGAGGATGTTTTATTGTAACCTAGTTTGTAAGTCAGTAACCGTTAAAAATAACAGATTTAGCATAAAGTCTGCCAAGGAATATAGACCGGAACATGTAATGTTTGATAGTTAATAAAAAATATACAGTTAACTGTTATTCAAAACAGAAATTGTTTGTGTACTTAAAAATGTTCCAAAGTTTTGTTTGAAACAAGTGCCTACAGGCATTTTTTTATTCTGTAAGCCTGTAACGGCGATTTCTCCTCTGTTCGCACTATTTTCAACATACTAAATATTTATGTAGCTCTGTGCTTTCAATAAACTTGAAGTCTATAACACTTTCTTCATAAAATACAACGGTAGTTTTATATATTTCTCATCAAAATTTCGTGAAATTTTCAGTATTACAAAAACATATTGGCACCTAGTTTCCGAAAAATTCCTTGTACAAATACAGAAAAAAATTCATAGTTTCTCGTTCTATAAAGGACAGCAAATATGTTGTTTCTATCAAGTGGCTCACAGAGTAGTTCCACTGCTGAATAATATCACACCCGCATTACAGAACATATTTCAGTGATTTAAAAGGCGTTGTTGAAGATTTGCAGATGTAATGAGATTTGTCGGAAGTTGTTTTCATCTTAAACTGTGAGACTACCTATTGAGCGACGTTCGGAGTAGAGTCTTCCATTAAAAATATTCTGGAAAGAAATTCAGCGTAACTCGTCGTTGATGACTTACATCCTACTCGCAGAGGGAACGTCCTAGTTACTTCCAATTAGTCGAGTGTCAAATGCAGCAAACATTGGGAAATAATTACTTGTTCCATATACAACACAATTTACCGCACGGCCAAGATATTTGCACGATGCGCATAACCTATTTATTCCGTTATTCGGCTTCACTTTGGTATTAAAAATTATACCTTCATTACAATTGAAAATCTGTCAGAACTATATCGCTGAAAAATGGCAATAGCCGAATATATACGATACTAACGGGCTAATTATATTGGTCAGTTTCATATTGGTCAAGCCTACTGTTGTCTGCAACAGGTAAGATGAAGGTGAAAAAGGAGGAGCCATCACATGGTATCACATCGCACATACACCACAGAAGAGCTTCCTAGCTCAACAGTTAACTCCGCCAGACGTTGTTGCTTATCCGTTATATCTTGTCAGTGTTACTCTTCCCATAATAGCTTTCTTTATCTGGTAATGCAACTTATTGAACAAAAACACTACTTTGAAAGTAATTTTAAAAAAGGCCAGTTTAAAAGTGTTTCATTTATACTTATCATAGCTGCGAAACATTTGTCGTCTTGTGAAGTAATGGTAACGAATCATGTAAACCGACGGAAATACTGTTACCTACCGAAATAATGAGCTATCACAGACTAAATTCTATCCCAGCGGACCAAGCCTGGCTGATGACACCATAGACTAAAGTTGAGGTAGACCGCTTATTCGTCTTCTGCGCATGTACCCAAAATTGACCTACCCCAATCAATCCTACACAACTGTCAAAGTCAAATGGCCAAGAGTGATTAACGTGTTTGTTTATATCTTAATTTTAGATGGCAAGCACTATTATATTAATAAAATAGTTTTACCAGTTTTAAATCAATCAAACTGCATTACAAATTGGTTAGAGGAAGTATACATTCATCTCAAAGCATTTGTTTACAAATCAGTTTTCTAACCTAAAATCCTAACCACGCCATTTTCGCTAGACTTGTTGGCAGAAAAGCAGTTCAATGTCGAGACTTGGAGATTGGTTGTGCCCAGCCAGCGAGATCGGTCTACCTCATCTTTAGTCTTTAGTCCTGTCGTGTCGACAGGAGCTGAGGTTACCTGTGACCAAGGGCGAATCCAGGGGGGGGGGGGGGCTGAGGTGGCCTCAATACCCCCCCCCCCCCCCGAAAGACAAAACCTAAATTTTGAAAATATAAACATATACTGTTTTACTGTTATATATTTGAACATACTTACATCAGTTAATTATACAAATTCTCGCAAAATACTCTATTTTTCAATTTTTAATAATCTAATCGATGATAAAGGGAAGTAACCTTTACTACAGCGCTTAGTATGACGGAGGATTTAATTATTTTGTGCTTAAGAGGATATAGTACCAACAGATTTTCTGTGAAATTCTAGTTTATGCGTTTAAGCTTTTCTCGGTAAATAAGCGTTGTAGGAATACGACTTCTGGGCAAAAGAAACATAGTCCAAGTATCTACTACTGTGCAGTTTCACTTTTAGTATATTAAGCGCATTTAAAGAGGAAACTAATCGTGAAAACGGCAAAAAAAGAATCACATGTTCACTGCTGGATTGCGCAGTTTCCGTAAGGGGTAGTATAAAAGTACAACCATGCGATAGTAGTTTAACTTGTGGGCTTTTCACACATGTAATAAAGTCCTAAGGCCTTATTCATAGTCGTTTTTAGTCCGGACTAAGGAAAGATCATCATCCGACCAATATTTTTCGTTTTCAGAGAACACTTTTATTTTATTGCTAGTCCGGGGATCATCTTGCTTTAGTACGGCTTAACTTTTAGTCCGGACTGAGGGTAGGATTAACGAAGTATTAAGGTCATAAAGAAACATACCGAAAAATTAAATAAGACAGTTTCGTCAGTATTACATGCCAGTGAACGCTAGATAAAGTTTACAAAACATAAAAATTATGTTTAAAGCCAATTCTATCAATCTATATGCAGAAATATGCCGACCTAATAAATTAAATGTTCCGTGAATAATAATTCAAAGGAAATACACCTTATAGGCTTAGTGAAACATGAGTTTTTAGCTACAGCAATGCCTTTCTATTTTACTGACAATCAAATGCCTTCTCTAAAAACAGATTCTTAGGAGACGTGATATTAATACACCCAAAGATAATTTTAATACAAATCCATGTTTTCTTATATACGGTAAAGTATTTATTAATAATAAGTTCTATTGGTAGCTGAATGGATGTTCATATCGTTTTGTGCCCCCATGTAAGAATTGTGTAGATATTTTATTGAGTATTTTGTTATTGTTTATATTGTGTGTTGAGTGTGTTCTGTATAATATGTTAAGGGTAAACGCCTCTGTATATTGTTTGTGATAAATTAATTAATTTAAAAAAAATGGTACCGTGTGGGTTGATATGCAGGCGGATACAAGGTCGAATTTTGTCTGGATAGTAGAATTTTAACCATTTTTTAAATGTCTTTATGTAATGTATTTACCATTACAATACTCATTTAACATCATTATAAAGACAATATTGGCGTAATGAATTGAAACCAGCCCATTTTACAATATATGATAGTCATAACAACAAGGTTAAAACGAATAAAGTGACGTTAATGTAGTAAAAAATAACTAAATTCCTATTCTCGCTAAGAAAAATGTTGTGGACGAGTGTAAAAAAGATATTGTAAACTAAACTGTATGAACAATGTGATTTCTTTACACGGGCAGGCAGAAAATACTCAGCATACTATCGAGAACATCACTTTAGAAAGGAAATAATCAAAACCATATAATGGTCGAGACCTTTTAACCTTTTGCTTCCAAAATTATTTTGTGAGATATATGTATATTTACAAAACTTCAACTTTAATTTTCAATTCAGCACACAATATAAAAGATTACATTTTATTTGTTCTTGCGCAGATTAACTGCTATTGTAAATTACTATTCAATTTGAAAAAGAAAAATATTTTTATTTTAAATAAGTTATATTGAGTTTAGCGCCGTCTACTTACTATTTTGCCATTAGAGGAAAATAAACGTTTTATTTGAGACGAATAATCTGTAATGCGCAATAGTGTACTTCGATGATCCTTCGACTAAAGTTAGTCTCACTCTAATCGGGGTATATGAATATGATATAGTTAGTCCACCCTTAGTCCAAATTAACCCCAGACCAACTCCGAGGAAGATCCTCTCTGGATCATCCTTGGACGAAGCTCTGACTATGAATAAGGCCCCTACAGTTACAGATCTAATTCTTCTAAAAATTCTGGCTACCCTTCCTGTTACCACAGCATCAGTAGAGAGAAGCTTTTCGATACTGAAGAGATTGGAAAAGTATCTCAAAAACAGCACTGGTGAAGCCCGTTTAAATGGACTAGCACTAATGTCAATACACCGCAGCATAGCATTAGATGAAGATATATTGCTTGAGAAATTCGCAAAGAAGAACAGAAGAATACTTCTAATTTAAATGTTTTAGGCAAAAGAGTGACCAAAGAAACATAAGCACTTGGTTCATTTCTTTATTGCGGACTTCAATTTATGTAGTGTTTGATGCTTTTAATTTTTAAATGTTTTTTAAAATTGTAATGCTAATATCTTATGTTTTATTTGTTGTTTTACTAGTTGCAGGGGCGTGGCCAGAAGGTACTCCACTTTTCGCCCCTTAATCTTAAAAATTTTTATCTTCAGAAAAGTATATATTTCTACCAGCGGTATATTAAATGATTAGATACGAAAACTGCTCAATTAGCACCACTTTGTACCTTGACATCCAAATTTTTCCGGGGGAGGACTCCCGGACCCCACGCTGTTATTGGGGATCTCATGATGGTGGAAATGAATGTGTGGAGAAATTTTCCATAGTCGGTACACAGCGGAACTCAAGCACGTCTGGAGAAGAATCTCCTTTATGGCAATATCAGTTAGACTGTAAAGAAAATTTGTGCTCCGAGAAACAACCGTGATTAGTAAATAACAAAGAAGTAACAAATCTTTCAACATTATACTCAGAAAAAAGAAAGTACTACGATGTCTCCGAAACTCCTGTGTTACTGGTCTAACGTTCTCCACCACACGACCACTTGGTTTTCTTGCGATTAGACTACTTTTGAAGTAGGGATGTCATATTAAGTAGTAACATGGGCCAGAATATATCATCACTAGTGAGGAATTGAGGTACGTACTGTACTTCAGAATGGCATTAAACACCTGCAGGTGGACTGTAACTTACATTTGCTCAGTTGCAGTTTCGTAACTGCAGAATATATCGGTTTATGAGTTATTGCGTGCCGGGACAACATTTATTATTGAAAGCTACAATGTACGACAGAAAACCTTTAACATCTATAAACCGTTAACTTCGGTACGAAGTAACATTTCTGTACTGTGAAACAAAAGCAGCTCAAATTACGTTTATTTTTTAGCTATCAAACCACGACTATGTCAGAAATGTAGTTATAAGCGTTGCATTGTATTATATCTTATCTTGGCAGCGATATAATAGAAAGTTTGCTCAGTGACTTAGCGATAATGAATATGAACATAAACGTCCCTTTAGCACATTAAATTTCAAAGTGGGGGGGCACCCCCCAAAGGGGGGCGTGACAACATTCTAAAAAGGGGGGGGGGGGACGCGGGCGCCAAAGTATAGAAGCAAACTCGATATTGCCAGTGATTTACGTTGTGTGATTTCTTCTATTCAACCAAGAATTGGGAATCTTGTCAAAAATATGCAAGCCCATCCGTCTCATTGATTGAGTTGTTCACCACCATTTGTGCTCAATAAGCATTAAAATATAATGATTAAATGAAACCTTTGAGACTTTTATTATTTTTTGTTTTACCCTTATAATAATGAATTTTTGGCATGGGAAGGGGGGGGGGGGAGTAATTATTTTTTTTTTTTGCAGAAGGGAGGCGTTATAAACTAAAGTAACTAAAGTTTGGGAACCTCTGCTTTAACACATGCTACAGATATTCTGCCAAAATCATAGAAGGGAATAAAATTTTAATAACCTCTAAAATCCCACATCCCGGTGTTTTAATAATTATGTATATTATATTGTTTGTAGTAACCAGTTAAGATGATTCTGAATTTCCTTCGTTAGGCAATCTTGTAAAGCATTTACCAGCTTTATACCCTACAACATGGCACTTAAAATAATACTTTGACAAGAATAGTTGACATGAAAATTTACCTGATTCCCCTGAAAAAAAAAATCTCTGTCCTAACATGCTAATGAGTGCATCTGCAGTAAATACCACTTTTCTAGACGATTCAGAACTGCTGTCTTAGGGTCGGTTGCACCAACATCGCCCCCGATCAAAGATCGAATGATCCTAGTTCCAACCAGAATCATGGAGTTAGGAGCATACAGGAGATGGCATGTTGTGACGTAGGTGAAGCCACTGGAGATAGGTGGTTTTACTATGGACTCTAGCCGCCATCTTGACAGTAACCCAAAACACTGTGTTTACATTAAAATGACGTTGAGAGAAAGGTTACATTCGAAGCATTTCGTGGTGAACAAAGAAGATTATATATATATATATATTACAATTCACGTGTGAAGTTTCACTAGTTTATTATTGGCTTGTGTTAGTTGTGCAATTTAATAATTTCCTCATAAAACTAAAGATCGTGAGTGTGTGTACCGCGGACCAGTATTGGGTTATGTGCGTCAATAAACACGTGTTTTAGATATATTGCTCATATATCAGGATACGTGGACAACTATTTTTTTAATAAATGATTAAATAAAGTATAACAAGCGTGCTCCCGTTGTCGTGTAATGTATAGCAGGTTGCGTATCAGTAATGAATGCAACAAAACGGCGACTAGCAGCCTAGCTGAATTTCTGGAAGGCAAAGTTCACATGTGCCTGAGCCAAGAATAAATAATTATTTGCTGACATTTATATTTAAATTCCTAACCCTGACAATAACTCGAGAGGTTTGTTTCCAATATGACTTCATCTCCTTTATACGTTTTTAATGTCAACATAGTAAATGGTTTCTGGTAAATAAATTCAAATCCCGTTTTTATTATTCCCTCTCTTTACATTACGTTAGTTCTCTGTTATGATACAGTTTTATACTTATTTATCCCTTATTGTAGGGCACAATTACGTTTCTTGCATCTACAATGTGGGACAGGGTTAAGTTACCCTACGTACATAATTAAAACATAAATTAAAAGTTTACTGAATTGTCTGCACTGGACAATCAAGTATTTTAGACATTTTTCAAAAGAAAAAATGGGGAGAGGGACAGGAGACATTTCTGGATAATTCTATTCCCTATACCTACAAAAATTGTGTTACATCTTTCTCCAAAAGTGCAATTTAGTACTAAGGGCTTAGTCAGTCAGCAGCCACAATTTTAATTCAGCCCAACACGTTAAAAAAATTTCACATTGGGAGAGAAAACTATAATAGGATATTATTTCTATAAATACACATTTAGGGATAATAAAAGAAACACCCTATGGTTAGGTTGAAATGTACGAAAACTTATTCGCCAGCATTTTAGGTTACTTTGGGTAGTTTAATTAGATTAGGATACATTGTTGAAGTGCAATGGGTGAAAGACGCATGCACCACAATGATATTGATAACAAGCGCACATGTACTAACCACTGCGAAAGTGGTTCACAGACACACTTGTGACAAAATTTCTTTGTTGTTACCTACCAACTTGTGCAATTATTATTTTTTGTGTGAAATTCTCCTCTGAATACATTAAAAACTATTTAGTTTCAATATCCCAGAACCACGCTGCAGAAACTTGACAAACAAACACTCCTCTAAGAAAAAGCACTATCACTAAATAAATGATGTTCCTCTCCACCTTCTCAGGGGGGGGGGGGGGGAGGATGGCTGCGGTGAGCATAGTGGTAGGACGCTTTACTTCCACCAATGTGATCCATGTTGGTTTCCCTATGAGGTTAATCACAGATTTTCACATATAGGAATTGTGCTGATTGATGCTGCTAAATGGCATGTTTTCTCGAGATTTTCCTCACCCTTGCATTTCAATGCTACTCCATATCTGCCATATTTCACCCTCATTGGCTCTCAATACCTTGGTTGTTACAAACTACCAAACCTCTCTCAACTCCCCCGTCTTAAGATGATGGAGGCCATGATGGTGTAGCGGCTAGAGTATTTGCTGTTTCACGAAGCACTTTTTTTTTGCATCCGATATACATCCAATACACTTTGGAAATGACTTGTCAATTTTTTTTGTCATGCAATATGGATATTTTAAGACTACATTTGGTTGCAGTACAAGTTGTTACAATTCATGTACAGATAGATATTAAAGTATAAATATGTAAAGTCTACATTAGATTGAAACACAAGGTATTACATGAAGTCTCCTTATATCAGTCTTGTTCTGCGATATAGAAATCCATCTTTATGTTAGTATTCTTCTACGGAATAGAAGGCCTTATTTATAAAAGTATAATTAGCAGCTCTTTTTAATTTCTGTAAACTATTAGTTTACTTCAAATGACTGGGAAGGTTATTTATTAGTTTTGCCCTAGCATAGTATGGATTTGATGTAAATTTTGAGGTTCTGTAGGAGAATAAATGAAGATTATTAGCTTGTCTGGTGTAGTAATGGTGTACATCAATATTTTTAACTTTTTAAATGTTTTCCATGTAAAAAAAGTACTGCGGTACATATACATGCATGTAAGAGCGAGAATTTTGAAAAGCCTTTTTCAATTTTGTCGATTTACCCCGAAATATGATTCCATAATTTATTACGGATTGAATATTTGAGAAATAGTATGCAAGTATTGTATTATTAATACATATCTTTTTTAAGGTATGTACCACAAAATACATTGAACTCAATTTTTTACAGACACTATCAACATGCTCATTCCATGTTAAATTTCTGTCTACAATGAGCACTAGAAATTTAGTACTATTTACTGTCTGTAACCCGTCTTCTTCTATTGTTATGCATCTTTCATCCTGCATTGTATGTTTATTTCCTTGCATGAAACTCATGAGCACATATTTGTTTACATTTAATAGGTATTAATTTATTATACTGGAACCAACTGGACATCACAGTCACTGTTTGTTGTATATTTTTTTCAAGAACAGCATTATTTGAACTAGTTACCAAAATGTTTGTGTCATCAGCAAACATTATTAGCTGAGCCGGTGGTTATTTGTTCTGCAAAATCATTAATAAATATTAAGAATACATTTGGACCCAGTATTGATCCCTCTGGAACTCCTGCTCTAGTAGTTCTAGTATTGGACATATCATTTGTAATGTGTTTTTCGTCATAATATTTTATGGAGGTGATATGTTTTCTGTCTTCAAGATATGATTTAAACATATTATTGGTTACACCTCTTACGCCACGCTGTTAAAGTTTTTACAATAAAATATTGTGATCGACACAATCGTAAGCTTTTGAAAGTTCCGTGAATATACATGTTGAGAATTGTCTTTTATCAAAAGAAGTTAATATTTTTCAGTAAAACTGTAAATAGCATGTTCTGTGGATCTGCCCTCTACAAAGCCATACTGATGCAATGAAATAACCTTGTTTTTTTTAAATTGACAATTGTGTTGCAGTTAATTTGCTATAAATTTCTTTAAGATTTTTTTAAAAGGGCGCAAGAAGAGAAATAGGCCTATAGATATCCATTAATGCCTTGTCACTTCTTCATGTATTGGTACTACTTTGGCATATTTGAGTCTATCAGGAAAAATTCCCTGTGCAAGACATTCATTGAAAATGTAAGTAAAAGGTAGTTTTATTAAATAAGAAAACTTTTTTTAGCTCATCTATTCCACAGGAACTTTTACTTTTGAAATTTTTAATTACATTTATGATTTCTTCAGAGATAGGTGTGAAAAACAGCGTGTTAGCATTCCAAGTGTTAGGTCTTTGGGGTATGTGTGTAGGACAAATATCTGTGGCTCTGTGTTCATTTTGCAATTTTAGTGTGATGTTTGTGAAATAGTTATTAAAGTTATTAGATATTTCCTTGCAATTTTCGATTTAAATACCATCAACTTTCAAGGAAAAGTTAACATGTCCTTGCCTAGGTTTCAATTCATTATTAATAATGTTCCACATTGCATTTGTTTTATTTGAGGAGGAGGCTATGTTTTACCTCATTGTATTTCTGCTTTGCTATTCCGAGTAACTTGTTATATATACATACATACACTCGCAATTAGGCTACCGCCCGGTGGCGAGTTTTCTCACCTCTGCTTCGCCCAACCAACTCCTTTTCCACTCCCTTCCTGAACTTACCAACCCCTCTCACAGATACCAATTCCCCCCTCAACACATTCCACTCTCTCACAGACCTCACAAGCATGGACTGCCTACCTCGCTCTGTTCTCCTTCACACCCTCTGAAGCTTCTCACTGTTGTTTCCTCTTCCTCTAAACACCCCCTTACTTAGCTTGCAGTGTAGCCTCCCCCATCCT
This sequence comes from Dryococelus australis, assembly GCA_029891345.1. Lineage (NCBI taxonomy): Eukaryota > Metazoa > Arthropoda > Insecta > Phasmatodea > Phasmatidae > Dryococelus > Dryococelus australis. Next base: position 149,472,733 of record CM056996.1, read on the forward strand.
CCCTCTTCATTCACCACCCTGTACATTCTGACTAGCCATTCAACTTTCCTCCTGTCCTTCGATGAGTTCCACCCCATTTCTTTCATCATAACTGATGGCCTATAGTTCCCTTCTTCCTCATCATCCTGCCCCTGCCTTCTCCACCTACCCTTCACCCATCTTGTTGCCCTTCTCTGCACCTTTTCAAGTTTTCGCACCTCCACCTCCACATACGAGTCCCATACTGCTGCAGCATATTCTAACATTGGCCGTACCATAGTGCCATACGCCTTCACCTTCACCTCACAGCTGACTCCCTTCAGCACCCTTCCAAGCATACCCAGAGCCCTTCTTCCCTTTGCAACCACCCTCTCTGCCTTTTTTTTCCATCTGAGGTCTCCCTGCAGTATAATCCCTAGATACTTATATTTTGCTGCTTCTTCTATCTCTTGTTTCTCCCATCTGTACATGTCCCTGCTTATCATTTTCTTCCTTGTGAACCCCACTTCCTTAGTTTTTCTTACATTTATTTTCATTTTATTTTTCCTGGTCCACAACCGTATCTTGCCAATGTCCGCCTGCAAATTTCCGCCCCCCCCCCTTTTTTTTCTACGACTTCAGCATACACGACACAATCGTCTGCAAACAATCTTATTTTTCTCCTAATTCCAAAACCATGTCATTTACCATTATGGTAAATAACAAGGGACTCAGCACGCTTCCCTGTGGTACCCCTTAGGTAACCTCCTCTTCCTCCGATATTGCCTCCCCCTCTGCCTTTGCCCCCTGGGGAAGTCCTATATCCATTCCACTACCCTCCTGTCCGGTATCAGCGCCTCCAATCTCCTCGTCAATTTTTCTTATTGCTTACAGTATAATTTTTGTTTTTCCCCTGGGTTCTTTGCATTTTACGCATTGTTTTTAACCTCTGTCCTGAGACTATCAGACCTTTACTAATCCATTTTATTTTCGAGCTACTGCTGCATTTTACAGATTTGAGTGGAAAGGCATGATTAAAATGACTAAGAAGTGTATTAATAAAACAGTCCCAGGCAATGTTTGGTTCAGTTAATGTATAAACATCATCCCATTTTTCATTTACAAGTAGGCTTTTAAAAAATTTAACATTTCCATCTAAATATCCATGATTCATCATCAATATTAAAATAAGCTTATGTCCAATTAGTTGCCCTCAAAATTAGTATTTTAAAAATCCTTAAGAAGTGTGAAATAGAGTTTAAACAAAATCATGTGATATTTTTCTATTTTGCAGATGGTATAGTTATAGGAAAAGATTGGCTTTATCTAAGTTTTCTTTATTTTCACAAGTAAACTTTATTTATTTAACTTAACATCTTGTCGACTGCAGGTTCGTTAGGGAATGGTAAACCAAGAACACAATGAAGGGAATACAAGGAAGGAATGGGTCAGATTGTCTTTATTGAGTCACCCCAGAAAATGCATGGAATGAGTTAGAGAAACCATGGAAATTGCAAATCATGAAGGTTACATTCAGTAGCTATAAAAAATATGACAACTGATTTGGTTGTAGGCCTATATTATTGTATTGATAAACAGCTGATTTCTTATTTGTCACTGCAACTCTGCTGACTTGGGGAGAAAAAAATTGAAAGAGTGGTGTTTTTACTAAGGTGTAGCCTCGTATTGGTTTACGAGATGATTTTCCATTACTAACAAATTAATTCCATAAACTCCTACACTGAAATAGCAAATCGGCATTTAGAAAAATACGTATCTACAGTTTTATAAAAGTGCCTGTACCTCTAACGAATCCGCAATTTACAAGTTAGACCTTAAATTCACGGCACATTAGTGATCGCAACCGCACTTGCAAAAATTAAACACACTGCAATTGTTAATTTATAAACTTACGTAGATAACATATCCTTATAGACACAATAATTGTGCGATATCTTTCACGAATGTATTCACGGTATATACGAATACACTAAACACTGGACTCGCATGGCCCGGCTCGTACGCATTTTCATACATTAATATTATTAATATTAGTATTCGTTCGTCGGCGAATAAATCAAAAATTGATTATAGTTTCAAGGTGTGTTTACATGCCAAATTCACATTTCACAAACGTAAGAATAACACAAAGTTAGAGAAAATTCTGAACAACTAGTGAGTTCATATAGCACTTGCAAGGCTGTTCAATTTCAATGTAAAACAAAAGTTGTCTCTCCCATATGGCTGCTTCACTTGTAACGCACTCGCATACGACTTCAATAGTGTATTATATTAGGTTTTAGTACGGTTAAGTTTTATCATAACTTTTAAAATCTCCTATAATCGTCAAAAAATAATTTCCTGGGATATTTTCAAGGCAAATATATAGGGAACGGGAAGCAAATCGACTAAAACACCGTATACAACACTTCCATTTAAATGTAAATAATTGACAACTCTACATATTTACCGGCGAAATTTATATCTAGTTATCTGAGACAAGCACACACACGCTTTATGTATATTATCGCTTAGGTCAAAAACAGTTGTATGGTAATTTATGTCGATTTTAAAACTCATAAAATTACACGTGAAAGATAGGCAGATACAATGTTTTTGACTACTGTCGATTACGTAACCTTTTTACCGGAAAACAACCGTCTAACTCCAAGCTATAAACTGGCTTCGCTTGTTAACACTGCACGGTATAGGATATTGCCACCCCCTGACCAGAATCCAGTTTGATCTTTGTTTCAATGTAAAAGTGTTGCACCAACGAAATGTTATGATTCTGGAACTCTGATTCGTCGATATTGAAGAGATCAATATGACATAAATTTTGCTATTGGTTCGTAATATATAACGTCATGGAAGTAGGCGTATTTTTCATAAAAGATAGAACTAGATGTGAGATCTTTTAACTGTTTTAAGTGAATTCTTGTTGTACGAATTTTACTGAATAATATTCAAGTACGTATATGTGGTTTTAATTTCCCAAGAAAACAATCGAACGTAGTTCTATCTGTTGGCGTATTTTCAAACTACATTTGTCAACGATGGTTGCTGATTTCGGATCGAGATTCCGAACTACCAATTTCGGCGGTTCGAAATGAACTTAATCTCGATCTCCAGTCCAGCTCTGAACTTAAATGGTGCAACAGTTTTCTGTGTCGATCTTAAATACGATCTCAGATCGAGTTTCGAACCACGATGGTGAAACCAGCCCTTAGAGTTATTGGAGTCAAGTATTAATTTGTTCATAATATGGAGATATGTAGCATCTTAAAATCATGTACGTACAGTGTGTGGGAGTTAGGTAAACATATTGATAGCAGTAAATCAAACTATTTTGATGTCAGTAAATAATACAATATCCTAGTTTATTTACGTTCCTATTGTTACACATTTTCGAGAAATGTCACCATCTTTCCACGAACAATTTGACTATACATTTTGCCATGAAGTCCGTATCAATATCTGCTTTTTAATCACGAATTTGAAGATTTCCACTAAGATGGGCCAACAAACAACTAACTCTTCCTTCTTCCCACCCGACTCCTTGCGCACGCAGCTTCACGTAATTCCAGACTCGCGAGCCGCCATTGCCGCTCTTTGAATACAGGGGTGTATGTGCCGCATGTCAACACTTTCCACGCCGGCCTTCGTCGTCGTGTGTTCTTATTGCGTTATTCCGGGATGCACGTGTGAACAGAGATTATCGTAATTGCGACCGGTGTGGAAGCGCGCATGCGCATGCGTTACCATCCTTCCCGCGCCCGTCCCCACCTGCCCAGCAGAGCTACCAACAGTGTTCCACGACCGAAGGCCATCCCGCGTGTCCTCTACATGCCTCCTCTCGACTAGCCCCCCCCCCCCACCCTGCTCTTCTAAAACCCTTCACGCAAGCCCTGCAGGCTCACACGTGTCTGTCGCTGCGCAATGGAACCCATCCACACATCCAGCTAGCGAGACTAACGCTGCCTCCTCGAGCTCAGACTGCGTGTGTATGTCCGCTCTCATGTTGAAAGCAGCGCCCTCTTGCTTTGCTCTCAGAACCACATACACACACAGCAGTGTCAACACTTCAAGACGCCCAAGAATATTTACAAGTCACGGGCGAGCGTTAAGGAAAAGCGGCAGCGAATTTAGGGGAACGGACAAGACATGCCAACTGTGCCCCTCCTACATCCCCCTACCAAAATACTTTCTTGAACAATATTCTACCAGCCCACAAATAGCATGTCTAGATTTCGTGATCATTGAAGAAATCCTAAAATAGTCTCTATATAATCTCGCCAAAGCATTATGTACTAAAATGTAAAACGATAAGTGCATTATAAGCGTTTTGATTGCAACATAGGCGGTACTCTAATGCTAGCGCTATGTAAACTTATTTGTTCCATCACTATTGTCATAAAGATCCTTAGTGGAGCAAGTCTGTGTTTGAAATATACACATAAAAACCTGGTAAAGTTACTTTTAAGAAATAACTGAACACACTCCGAGGACTCGGTAATACAACGTGAAATGCATTTTTACTACTAGAAACTTTATCCCAAATATCATCAACATGGTAAGAAAATACATCTTCAGACCTCTATGGCTAAAGTGCTCACTGGGTACAAACAAATTTACGACAGTAAACTGCACTGAGCACTAACGTTTTGTCTTTTGAGTGGTGAAAAAGGAGAGGGTGATGTTTCCTGAATGGCTAAACCCTTCGGCGAATCATGAACTGATGGTTTCCCCCAGTTTGGCTGAGATGATTAGCTTCTCGGCCAATCAGGAGGATGGCAGGCTGCGATTGGCCAGAAGGTGCAGCCAATCAGTGCAGTGACCACAAACAAGGATTGGCCACCCACCTGAACCAATCAGGACCCAGACACGGCAAAATACACACACACACTGTCAAACGTCAAACGTCACTCACACTATGTCCAACGGCAAATGTATCGGTTAGTGTAGTCCATAAAGTCAACTAAAAAAAAAATGGCCGGGTATCGGCCTAAAAGTAAATTGGAAAGGTGTGTGAGTTCAATCCCGGCCACCCGCGGAAATTATTTTTCTTTTAAAATTACAGTAAGTTGCACAATATATATAGTAAACTATCGTAAATATGTTTATTTCTCGTAATTATTTGGTTAAATTAAATAAAAACAATACTTAATTCGCCGGTGCAGTTGGCCGTCACTTATTCAATCAGTGAATCAGTGAAATTGTTTCACGTCACTAATTCAATCAGTGAATTTTTCACTGAAACAATCAGTGTTTTTTTCCAGTGGTTCTAAGTGGAGCCATTTTCACTGATTCAAGTAGTTGAATTTCACTGCGAATCAGTGGTTTTCCACAGATTCGAATTTAGAGTGTAGTGCAGTGGCCAGTTTCCTACTTGTTTCTGATTGCGCGAGTAATTTTTTCCGTCTATAACGACCCCGCTGTCGACGAGACGTTAAGCCACACAACATTTGCATGTGCTCGGTGGCCGTTTCCGATGTTACGTCACTCTGATCGACTAAGAGGCCGGGCCGGTGACAAATTGCGCCCAAGCCCCCGCCAAGTTCTACGTATTAGTACCAAGTCGAATTCCAACTGAAAGCCTAAGGTAACTTAAGTTCGGAGAAGATAATGGCTGTAGGTTATATCCTCGTGTCCTGCTTGTCATGATCGGCATATGCGTGATCGAACATGACGTCCAGGCAGTGTGGTTAGATTGTAGTGCTGAAAAATGAATTCGCTCAACAACTTGCAAATTTCGTATGTACAGATTTAAGAATTTTGTCCCCCCACATTTTTTTTAAGCAATTGAAAGCAAGTCCAGAATTAGCTACGGCTTCACACGCTTCCATTGACATTCACAACAAAAATCAAGTACCCTCTCGACGAGCTGCCGTCTACGTCAAGCTTACTTAGACCTCAGCAAATTTATTTACTGGGCCGTTTACACGATGTGTGAAATCGCAGTCTGAGCTTGTAGCTTGTGTATGGCCGAGCTCTCTGGAGTCCCTAGAAAAACTCATGAAATATTTAAAAAGCCAGTAAAGTTAAATTAACGTATACATACTAAAACTGTTTTGTAAGAATTACGTTTTTAATATATTTATCATCCAGTATCCACCTAATGAACATTTATTCACGCGTGCTTGTTTGCCATACCTGCTTCAGACATTGACCACAAGAATCTGCTGATATCCTCTTTCCAACTACTGCCGTTAGAGTAAGCTGATATTAATGTTTTTATCCAAAAGGAAAGTTTTAACCTATAAATTTTAATGGAAGAGATTGGGATGTTGGGAGACTTCGGATCGACTCGGTCGGTATTGTTGGACATTCCCGAGGGTAGATATGTAATTATAAACAGAAAACGTAAAGCATTTTAAACTTTATTAGCAAACCAGGCACCATATTTGTTTAATAGGTGCAGGATACTGCAAAACAAAAAGTTATACTTTTCTGCGGGTATTAGTCATGATTAAAAAAAAAAAATCCATTCAGCAGTGTACTTATAAGATATATAAAATACACTTGTGCGATTTTTCTTTTGCATCACACTAATGAACTAACCGAAAGTGTTGTAGCTGCAATTAGAGATAAGTGTTATTTCTGTAGTTTTAGTAAACATCCCAGGAATATTTACCCCGCCAGACAAGCTATGTGCAGAGTCTGTGGCAAGAAGGGTTACTTTGAGAAGGTCTGCCAGCAACGGCTTCCAAGTAAAACAAAAATTATCACTTTTTCTATCCAAACATTACCCTATTCCTGTATCGCAAGTTTCTCTTCTGGTATATCTAAGGCTGCAGTTCCTATTATTTGTAATGGTACTTCTATTTCTACTCTTATTTACACCAGCAGTACCTCAAGTTTCATAACCGAGTAACTTGTTCAGCAACTTCGACTCCCAATAGTCAAAGGCAAAAGAATGGAGGTCTCCATGGCTTCTAGCAATATTCGATCTTATTCTCGAGGCGAGTGCTCAGTAACATTCATAGTTCAAGGGTATGTATATGCTCCTATTGTCTTCAACATTCTGTCAAATCTCTGTGCTGATGTTGTTACCGGGCATGGTATTTTAATGTAACACTCTTTTGTAAACATTAAATTTGGAGGGTCTCAAAGACCCACTTAATGTACGTACTTTAGCTGCTGCATGTATGGAACATTTATTGTTATTCTTCAATCTCATGCCGACTATTAGGTCAATTTCTGTTAAATCTCGACGACACACGGAATCAGAAAGAAAATTCACATAAATTGAAACGGAAAAAACTACTAACGGAAGGAATAATCGAAGATAGTTATTCACCATGGAGAGCCCAAGCCTTGGTCGTGGAATTCGAAAATCACAATAAACGCATGTTCGTTGATTACTCCCAGACTATAAATCCCTGTACATATCTTGATGCATATCAATTGACTAGAATAGAGTATGTAGTAAACAAACAAGTTAATTTTGAGGTTTTTAGCACAATCGATCTTCGAAGTGTTTGCCATCAGGTTCCAATTTGCGAATAAAATAAGCGGTTTACCTCATTCGAAGCTTGTAAAAAGCTGTTTCAATTTAAATAGATTACTTTCGGTGTAACAAATGGCGTGGCTGCATTCCAAAGAGCGATTGACAAGATTATCTCAGTTGCAAACCTAGCTGGCGTTGCAGAATGCCTGGACGATATTACTGTTGATGGATATAATCAAGAATACATAATGCGAATAAAAAAATGGAAGCTGTTGAAAAATATCGTTTAACAACAAACGAAGAAAGATCTTGTATCTCAGTTCGCTCATTTCATTTTTTTGTATATATTATCAGTAATAAATAAATTCGTGTAGAACCTGAGCACTTTCGGCACTTCATAAACTTGCTTTGCCAAAGGACATCTCTTCTTTAAGAAGAGCACTAGGTATATTTTCTCACTATTCGTACCTCATTCCCAACTTTTCCAAAAATAAATTAAAATATTAACACAGAGGAAAGTACCTCTTGAACCTCGAGCTGAAGAGGTGTTCAATCAGTTGTAAGGAGACATTCTGAATGCTGACGTTTTTTCAATAGACCTCGAAGGGGTATTCACAGTAGATATAGACGCCTGAGAAATAGATATAGCTGCAACACCCTCTCAAAATTGTCGACTATTAGCTTTCTTCTCTCGAACTCTCTTTCTCAGTCAGAACATCGTCATTCTGCAGTTGAAAAGAATGCTTATGCAATCATCAAAGTTATCTGTAAATGGAGACATCATCTTTTGGCCCGATCTTTCTGGTTGATAACTGATCAAAATCTCTTGTCTTTTATGTTTGCCACAAAAATTTCTGGAAAGTGAAGACCGAAAAGATCTTAAGTTGGAAGTTACGACTATTATTTTACAAATATGATATCATCTATAGACTAGGGAAAGAAAATGATGCTGCGACGCTCTTTCTCACAAATGTTCTGCTATGACCGATACTTCGTTGAAGAAACCGAACGATCTCAATGAGATGCTATGACATTCAGGAGAAACTCAAATGTATCATTAGGTACAAAGCAAAAATCTTCCCTAGACCCTACAAGAGGTTAGAAGAGTCATTTCGTCTAATAGAGTCTGCAGTGAGATCAAGCCACACTTCTTTAGGCAACAAGGTTATCTTATTAAAGCGATACAGCCATTCGAGTGCTTAAATAAATATTTCAAAGGACCATTAGTTTCAAGCTCTAATAACAAGTACAGGTACCTTATAATTGTTGCAGATGAATTTTCTCGGTTTCCTTTTGCATTTCCTTGCTGAGATCTATCTTCCACTACAGTTACAACAGAGCTTCAAGAACTCTTTTCTATCTTAGGAACACCAGCATATGTTCACTTAGACAGAGATAGTACGTCGTTTATGTCGAGAGATCTGAAGAACTATCTGGATTCTCTTGGTGTTGCTACGAGTCAAACAACTCAATACAATCCCCTAAGAAATGGGTAAGCAGAAAAATATGTCGGTGTTGTATAGAAAACAATCGAACTAGCCATAAAAAGTAAGGGAATCTACCCACGACATTGAAAATTTGTACTGGTTGATGCACTACACTCATACATTCTCTACTCTGCATTGTTATGAATGCAACTCCATGCAAACGCATGTTCAAGCATGCCAGAAGATCGAACAATGTCTATTCTATGCCAACATGGGTGTTAACTCCTGTACCTGTGTTAATGAGATGCCACGTTAGACTCTCAAAGCACGAACTTTCGTGGACGACATCGCCTTGCTGGAAGGCAACCTTGAATACGCCCATATCAGACTTACAGATGGTCGTGATACCACTATCTCTACTAGACACTTAGCTCATGAATGAAGTGAACAGTCCATCGAGAACTATGCCTTGAAACTTAACAGATAATCAGAATTCACCGACCGCTGGTTCCACAAACCTTACTCCTTCTACTCTTCGCCTCAGTGAAAGAGTTCGCCATAGACATGGTCATCTTGAAGATTAAACGACGTAGGCGGCGATGAATGTCATACATAAACTTTTATATCTCTATGGAGAGAATCGTGTTGTTGTTTACTCTCTAGTGCATAAATGATGAATAAAACCTATATTAAGGTAATTATCACATCACTCTTTTTCTTCGCCAAGCGATTTCTCGAATCATTACCAAATAATTTTCAAACTAAAATACCTTCACCCACAAACTTTATATTACAAAGTGATATGCCCTAAGAAATTACTGCCAGGCGAAAATAACTAACATAATAGGCTACATTGGAGGAGATGGCTTTCGTCATTGGTTTTTCACTAACGTGTAAACACTTACAACTACGCATATGAGAGTCCAGTCTTCAGCATGGTCGTGATTTATGTTAGGACGAGTACCTGTTTACATCTGGGCGCTGGATGATTCAAAACAATGCAGGCTGGATAACAAGTTATATTCACTTTTCTATTAAATAGGGTGTCATATCATTTGTAAATAAAAGGAGAAACCAAATATGGTAGAAGGACAATATGGGAAACTGAGGCGTTTTAACATTGTCAACATGTGAGACACGCTACAACAGTGCTCCTATCGGCTTGTGCTGACGAATACCCGGGAAATTCAAATTTACATGGCTTGACATGCGCGATTTAAGTGCAGTTGTCTCGTAGTATTAAAACGTGTTGTTTAGCCGAATGTAATATAATAGTTGCATATTCATATTACTATGCCGTATTTAAAAAAGTACTTAAAGCATAAATATTATCACTTGAAACAAGAACAATCAGTTTTAACAGAATTATGTTACTGGACACAGACTTAGATGTTGCAAGTTACAAAGGACAAATGTTAATCAAATATAACTAAGAGAATGGAATGCTAAACAGCATTAAATTTGTCAGACACGACTGACTGCATTTATTTAATAAATTATTGAGAATGGAGCAGTCACCAAACTTAAATTTCTGCAAAAAAAAATCGGGAATGAACATAACCAAACATTTCTTTGGACACCAAAATCTCCACAACTAATCTGTGGTTTATTAACGCATGATTAATTAAAAATAGCTTTACTAAAGTTACTTATTTAACATTGTGGCTTTTATTAGCTCGATAATCAGTAATATCTTATAGATATTAAGATTAACCTCGCAACATAATAAGTTGCCGAAATATTAACTTACTGCTTCTTGAAGATATTATCATTAAATTAGCAACAACATAAATCGTTCACAAATTTATATTCCTAACAGATATGGGGTTTGATCTGCTTTCTTCTTTCGTAGAAGGTATATTTTGGTTGGAAATACATTTTCAAGAGAGAAACATTTTGGGGAAATATATTTTTTTACGTAATTAAAATGTATACTGAATTATTGTTTACGTTTTAAATTCCTGAATTTACCACCAAGATCAATAAACACATATCTAGCACCTTGAACTTTATTTCAAAGTGCATATTTGTGTCTACAGAATGTCGTCAGTAGGCGGTGGCCCATCCGTCAGTCTGTCGAAAGTTAAAGTTTGATATATATTTGACGGATAAGAAAACGTTACCCTGCGATTCGTCGAAGATCACGCAACTGCCTGACAGGTGCGACGGATAGTTGAGAGTCCACCTTTACACGTATAAATCAGTTTTTTTCGTGCAGTTATGCCACAACTACACTGCCTCAAGTGAAACACATGCAGCTATGGTTAACCTACTGGCAGCCATGCTTCAACCATAAGTAACAAACATTTGAAACCTCAGTTACTTCTTCATAATCCGATTGAACCAGTTATGAAATTTTGGGGGCTGTAACAAAAAATTATAAACAAAGGACTATTCTGTAGCTTGGCAATATTTAGTGCCTATTCGTCAACAAAACATTAAGGATCTTTGTGGTACAGAGCAACTCGGGATTGGAATTTTTTTATTTAAATGGGCATAGTCAAATTTTTAATTGTACTGAAGGGGCAAGAGTATCACCTCCTCCCCCGCTCATTTCCAAATGCTGGATTGATAGGTTCTAAGTGACCACTTCATCATTTAGCAAGTTTTTACTAATTATGGTAAACTGCTCACCTCACACATTTTAAAATGTTTTATCTCTACGTATTTATGTAAAAATAAACAGCAACACCCAAACATACCACACATAGTGAGACTGTGTTAAAAGTTACCATTTAGTACAACAGTATTTTAATATGTAGTAGTGTTCAATTCAGATGCTATTAATTCAAGTGTTCAGAAGTGGTTCCGATTTGGAAATTTAGAATTTGAATAAGTTTCGTTCCATGGCAAAATTTCAAATACGTCAGTATTTTACTCGACTAATTCAAACACCACACATGCATTGGAACACAACTTCCTACGTAAGACATCCATTTTCTTGGCTAGTGTAGATAATCCACAGAGGAAGCAACATTGACCACAAAATGCTTACAGCGTTCAAGAACACAAGGGTACTCCTATACCAAATATGAAAATGTAGCATTGCCTCTGATATCATGCCACTTAAGTGACATTTGAGAGACTATATATGAGATAACCATCCCTCCCTTTACTAATGCTATTTATGCAGTACATCTGACGCTAGGATGAAAATGCAACGGGTCAAAATATTTGATATTACATGTACACATGTACTCATCTATTAAGCCAATTTACTCCACCTAAGTTTTTGCATGCATTAAGCACATTTAATTTTGTAATTCACTTTCAATAACAAAGCTTATTTTCATCATGAACAAGTCACTTCTAATAACCAATCTGAATACGTGCTTTTTACAATAAATAAAACCACAGATTTTCATATGCTTTATGGCGAGAAGACTGGAAAATATGTTGCAGAATTCAAAAGCAGCTGAACTTAAAATAACTTATCTTGGTCATGATTTTAGCATACTTTCTGTTCAAATTTAAGGACACTTGTTATTGTAATTTCAATTTGCAAGTACTTTCTCCAATACTGCGATCACTGTAAATAAAACTGTGTAAATAGGATAACAGGTCAAAATAAATGGTGCATATCACCATCATTCCCTTACCTGCACTGCAGAATGTGGCAAAAGAAATTCATTCAAAAAAACCTAATTTATTTTAATGCCATAGGTACATGTACAACGTTAAAATATGGGGTACTTCAGGGAGTAAATATGAGGAAGTGTAATTGAAAAAAAAATTTTTATTTATTTGTAAAAATTTATAATAAATACGCCTACCACTGAAATTTAACGATGACTCTCAGGAGTGAAATATTATTGTTTGAAAGTTTTGTACACAGTTTTGTAAACAGTTGTGAGTACAATTATGAGGTGGGGGGGGGGATGATGCTACCACTTTTAATTGGTTTCGACGGTAACCCTCACTCGACAGCTGGTTCACACTCCGTAATATATAGACTGACTTGTCAACTGTAGACAACCTAATGATATCTCCACTGCTACAATTAAAGTGTCTGGTGTGTGGTGCCAGTACATGGTATTTAGCACACAGAATGAACTTTGATACACTCGCTGGAGAAGAATAATTCTCGCCACCAAAAGTTGTACTCGGAAACTTTCCACTCATTCAAATGAAAATTATTTGCAAACAAGTATGTAAATAAATAAAAATATTTGCACAGTAAATCAACAATGATACGCAGACCTTTGGGAGTGTAAAGGGTAAGCGACGACCTAGAAAGAAAACTATTACAGTTCTCATTCAGTTTTTTATTTAACAATTCTTAGAAAAAATTTAGTAGTTTGTGCAAACATAACCCAAATAATGTACATATTAATATTCAAATGCATAGTTTCCCAAATGTAAATAATAACATTTAAAAGTATGAAAATGCAATATAAACTACCAATGTAAACACTGTGACTTGGCACATCACACATTTTTTTGGACAATGAACTTACACAATTGTCAGCAAGGTACAGAACTGCTTAGTACATACACATCATACATTCCTCGACAACAAATTTTATAAATTTGGCCCCAGGCTACAGCCAGTTTAATAAACCAATATGTAAACATTGTACGAGCAATCCCTGACATACGCCTAGGCCTAAATATGAAAACAACTAATTTGAAGCAATTAATCAATTTTATCATTAGCTGAACTTGCTTAAGTATACACACACTTAAACAAGAGGCTCCAGTCAGTTCAATAAAACAATAAACAAGAGGCTCCAGCCAGTTAAATACAACACTGAATATGTAAACATTGTACGAGCAATCGATAACATAGGCCTAAATATGAAAACAACTATTTTGAAGCAATTAATAAATTTTATCCCTGCCTCAACTTGCTTAACTGTGCAAACTCTTAAACAAGAGACTTCAGCCAGTTTAATAGACGAATATTGAATTTCTGTGTACAAGATTAGAAATAGCAACTGTGACACTTAACTGACTGTGTTGTTGTCCCGGTGAATGGAAATTTGGGTAGCGAAAATCCTCCTTTCCGAAATAGTTGGAACACACTGTTCGTGTGTATAAACAGTCAAGCCCTTTTTTTTTATTACATCGAAATCTGTTCTCTTACATTTCTGCACCCATTGCTTGCACGTAAGAAATGGCAAAACAGTATTTAAGTAAATTAAGGTATTGTGTGATTAGAATTTGCAATAGAAACACACTGGCAATAATAACACAATGGAAAAAGTTATTTACTACAGCCCGTGTACTTATCGACTTAAATCCTTTGGAAATTTAAAAAAGGACTTGCTGCAGTTCGTAACGTTGTAATTATTGCAGCCAAAAACTGCACAAATCTTTCCTGCCATAATAAATAATCACGCAAGCGAGAACATTTGAATTAAAACGCATTCTACTTACTAAAAACTACCCATTCAATGCACAGCTTACCATCGTACGAATAGCACAAACCGCTAGGAGCGCTGGCATCGGTGTCTCGAGTTTTTTTGGCTACTTTCCCACATTGTCCTTCTACCATATTTGGAGAAACCTTCCTAATATTCACAGGTGGCATTACTAGAAAACTGCCGGTTCTGCTGCAGTGTATTTTTAATGGGACAATGTGTTTGTGTATTGTACGGGAACCAGGAATTATAGGTCCGTCTGAATACTTCAAGTAAGCAGTACTTTATATATCCAAAATATATTGAATTATTTAATATGCATTTATCAAATGTAATTAAAAATCATAACAGTAAAGTTTTGTCCGAATTGTATGTATGGTTGCACAGGAAAGTAGTTCAATAAATAATTAAGTTCCGGCTAGATTTAATTCTAGAGTATTATTGTCTCAGACCTCTGAGGCGAAATTGGACACAAAGCATGAAAAAATGCCTAAAGTATCCTATTAAATCAACTTACCAACCGAGTGGCAGAGATGTCGGTTGGAAACAATATTTTTAAATACTAAATCATTTTTAATAATTTATTAATCCGGATTAAGAAATGGACATTGAAATAAAAATTAATATTCATTTAGTGAAAGAAACTGCTGTCTTCCGAAATCAACAAATTCCCTGGCAACCTATACACCGAGGTTGGCTCACAAAAAAAAAAAAACAGAATGAACTATCACGCATAATGGAAATAATCATTGATTGGATAAAGTGGTGCTGCAAATAAAAACGTATGAAGATAACTTGCCTATATCCTCTTACATAAACTACTAATTTAGTTGAAGTATGTTACAATCAACACCACAGGACGTGAGACTGTTGCACCACAACAGCCTCTCCGTGCTGGGAAGCGAAGAAATGCAGATTTCCCGACGTCATCTGACAGCACCTCTTTCGATTTGTACAGCTTTAAGTTAGTAAGATGGTTGGAACAATATGTAAACAAAACAACAGCAGTATAATGCTTAAAATACAAATGGCAGACCACAGTAATAGCACACAAAACTGCAAACAAGAAATAAAATGAAAATAGGTGTGAAAAAGGAAGGAGGAAAGATTAGTCTCTTCCACCTCGCTACATGCACTTTCCCTCCTGCACCGCCGAGGATCTCAAGGAATAAGACTTCCTCTACAGAGGCGTGGATAGTTCCGATCCCCGTCGCCTCGGTGGTGGAATGAATACTTCGTATCACCACTGCTGGGCCAGCAGCTCACTGGCAAGCTCTGCCTCCTTCTCTCTCTCTCTATCTCTCTCTCGCTCTCTCGCTCTCTCTGTCTCTCTACTCTCTATCCCCCCCCCCTATCCACCATCCGATGTCTTCTCTGAAGCAGGATCGCTTACAGTCGAGATGAAATGCTTTCTGTAGACAAATACATTTTTGTTAAAAATATCTGGAGTTGTTGCATACTATTTCTGATATAGTTGTTAAAAAAAAATATAAGCACGCTTCTTACTTTATTTCAGTTACGATTTACATTCTACGACTGGTGTTGTGAACATTTACTTTATATTTTCTAACAAATTTGGCAAGTGTTAAAAATAAAAACTAATGGCACACACAAGATGAAACACTATAGGAAAACCCAAAGGGTTGACAATCATATTGCTCTGTGTTAATATATAAGACGGGAATTTATTTATAAAATGCTCTACTATAAGTTTGGAACCATTCAGTTTTGGTCTGCATTACACAAACTACGATAGAGTGCGTAATATAAAAAGTAGGAATTTATTAATATAATTCCTACTATAAGTTTAGAAACACTCAGTTTCGGATCGCAGGAGCTGCGTATTCAATGTAACACATCCTGCATTTATCAGTAACATTATTGAAAATCACGTTATTCAATGTTAATAGTTTGAAAGTTGATCGATGGACAAGGGTGGGGCCTGTGCTGCACCGCGCTCCCAAAAGACACATCTCCTCGTGTAATCGGTTTTGTTAAGGAGGGTCACGCTTTCACAAAGGTTACACCATCGACACTCACTGCTTTTATGATTACACAAGCAAAAGGACCTTACACACATTTAATCGCAATATTATTATAAAAAAAAATATCTTCGATATTAACTGTTTCTAGCATCCTAGATAATAATAATAAAATAAAGCCCAAATGAAACACATGCTTCATTAAAAACATACTTTTCCGATTTGCTTGAATCATGAACACTAATTGTCATTATCATTTTATGCTGAAAGTAAATATTTTTCATCTTACCCTAATTTATCCTATATTTACCAATCAGACATTGATTTCAGAAATCCCATCGAGAGTAAATACATGTATAGCGATTTAAGGCCTTCTTTATTTCTTAACGAGAGTAAGTTTTGCTTAACTATGTTCTGTATTGGTTTAACTATTGCTTCTTTTCCCATCAGAGTTAAAACGTATTCACTGAGATATTCCTTACTCTGCAGACGCAATGAAGGTAAATACATTTATACTACCACACCCTTATTTCAAACCCTGGCGAGGTAAATGTGTGTGTAGCAATTATAGTTGTGATGTTTGTTTAAACCCCATTCATCTTAAATATTAAACAATAAATAATTGTTTAATAATAATGTGTTCTTTATCAAACATTCTGTTAAAGAGATTTTAATTTAATATAGTTCATTAACAGCCACAGCAACATCATGGTGGAATACATTAACAAGAGGGATTATGCATGAAATGAATTTCCTTCCCAACGAACGCATAGTCTCGCATATTCTCGTGCTAGAGCCCACATCGCAGCAACAGACACAAGCAGGGCTCCTGCTCTACGAGAATGAGTTGGTGTGTGGGGCGAGAGGGCCAAGGGGCGAGAATCTATTTCCACCAACAGCCGCTAGGAGCACCAGTTGGAGAGCCCTCAGTATTTCTTCAGAGAACATACACATCGCACAACCGCCTGGGAAGGCGGCCCGACAGGACATCTCCAGACCTGTTCAAATTTGCAAGTTTAGCATTCGCTACAGTACACATCTCGCAAGCTGCTGCACGGGCACAGAGGATACTTATATCTCCAACTCACTTCTCCACATATATAGTGTTACAATTTATCTCTAGAAACTAAGTGGGCTAAACATAGTTCGTTAAGGGATGGAGGTCCTAATCAAATAAAATAATTAATTACAATTTTCTAATTTTATTTACACTAACTACAGCAAAAATTCTCTCAACTCAACTTCTCACAAGAAATGGATATCACTAACTGTTCACAATTGACACCAATTAATAAAATTCATAATTATGACAGACATAAATTAAATTAAATAATTAAAGATCATTTCCAATAGACGGTGTATCAACCTATTAAATTATTTTATAATTTACGCATCCATATTTGACAATTCGAATGTTTACAATAAAATCAGTATTACACTTCCATTCAGTCCCACCTCAATTCAGCCCATGTCCCACCAGTCGCAATGTTCTAGAGTCCTCTAAGCACCCTCGCGCACAGTAGGCTTCATTCGTCGGTTTCAGTCTCCTGTCGTCGTCCACACTTCGCTTCACTCGCACACACTCACCAGACGGCCTCCGTAAAAGACTGCCAGCCGCAGGGTTGCGGCAGTATATATGGTGTCTTAGACTGCCACCTAGAATTTTCCCTAACACCTGTGATGCGTCGCGGAGGGCCGAGGGGGCAGCCAGTTTCACCAGAACATTCTTGCGTCGTCGCCAGACCCGTCGAAACCTCCAGCAGGGGAGAGGGGCTGTGGCGCATAAAAGGCGCCGAGCAACGCGACAGCCCGATGGCCGCTGTCCATTATTCATGGGTTTCCCAGAAAGGAGGGTTAGGAGGAAACCCCGGGGAGGGGAGGAATGAGGTGGGTCCACTGTCACAGCGCAGGGCAGCAACACATAACAATAGTTTTCAAACGTTAAGAAAATCTTACCCATATATAAATTAACTATATAAAAAACAATTTTCTCGAAAATAATCTTTTTTTCTAAGGGACTACATAATAAAATTAAAGTAAACTAAAACCCATTACACTACAATTCCCATTATGCTTGAATTATAAAAATCCTATTGCTGGAATTGTTCTAGGGTAAAAGTAAATATTTGTTGTTACCATAATTTTGTGTCCATATATGAAATTCCGTAACCAGCGAAATTTTGTTAAGCTTTTAATAGGTGCATAAACAATTTGCAACACATCTCGTGATCATATATTGCTATATACACTATTAAACCACTATTGTTTAAATTGTTTTCTTATCCTCCAAAAATGCAGAAGTTGTCCATTAGACAACCAAACTTATTCGCCCTTCTACATCTTCCAGTGTTGGAGGAGGCTTATTTTTGCTTTTGCTCAATCGCTCTCCCAATATATTTCTCACCAACTCATAGATTGTTGTTGTTGTAAAAGTAACATTTCCATGAAAGCCTTCTAGACATGGGAGATGTGAAAACCCACTTACATGATGCATAATTATATATTGCTCTCACTACAGAACCACCAGTTTATGTTAAGTATCTTGACTGTTTCAATATATGTCCAAAAATTGGTGTGTGTGTATATATATATATATATGTGTGTGTGTGCGTGTGTGTGTATATAATCACCAATAGTCAGCTGCCAGTCAACAGGCTAGTTGTCTCGTATGTGCTGTTAGCGTGTGCTGGGGCTGCCAGCTGCAGCTGGGAGTAGGGCAGCATGAGCTGTTTGGGGCCATGCTTGTCCGCATGGGTGGTCAGGATTTATAACGACTGATATTAGTAAAACTTAGGTCAGTCGCGAGTGAGATATCCTACGGATCAGATATGTAATTACTCTCTCTTGGTACTACTGATTGTAATTAGCATTTGTAATTGCGTGGTTGGTAATTGTGCAATTATTCAATGTGCATAATTATTGTTTGTGATTACTGTTAGTACTTACTCTAATTGCATGTACTTAATTTGTGGTTACTTGTTAATCACGTGAATACTTATTGTACATATTTACTCTCATCAGTCGTTGAACCAAACAGCTCATCCCAACCTATACTACAGCGGAAGAGTAATCATGTGTACTTACTATGTAATTACACCTAATGGCCTTCGATAGAATTTGAACCGAATACCACTCCTGGGCATCGGTCGTCAGAGCTCCTATTATTGCGGCAGTTCATCCAACGAAACCCCACTAGACAGGGACAACAGAGCACCAGTGCTCCCTCAAATTATATTTGTGGTAGTATTGCTATTCTGGTACCCATCCTCAGCCAACAGCCAATCACATTACATCTCTCTGTGGTGGGATGGTTATGAGGGGGGTGGAGGGGTAACCCAACAGCGATGGAGGGTAAGCCAATGACCAATCACAGAACACCTTCCAGGGGGAGTGGCAGGGGAGGGGGAAGGCTTCGTAACCCAACAGCCAATCACAGCACGGGGGAGGGGTTGGGGAGGAAGAACACAGATAAAAGTATTTTATAAAATGTCACTTGTGCCACTATTGCATTTTAGGCTACATCGTAGAACGAACACGCTCGTACTACTAGCCGTTAACAAACACTTCAACTTTTGGCCATAAAGGATCTCGAGATGGGACCTCAACCATTGAGTAAAGATATACCTAGAGTGTACTTCCCAGGTTAAATTTTCTGACTACTCCAGCTGTAGTTGGAGCTAGTCCATTTTCGTGGCGTGAGTGTGGGGAATGTCGGCGGCGTTGTCACATATACATCTACCCTCTGACTCATACTCCGTCTCTGTCCCCCTAGTCCCAACGCCTCAACAGTAGAAAGTGTTCTGATTGTCTGTTATACCCACACGCTGGGACAGACAAAATAGCGGACACCCAAGTTCCTTTCTCACGTTGTATACATCCGTTTACGAAAAGATTATATGTTCTGTTTATTGCTAGAAAATGTTTATTTCCAGAATATTTTTGTCTAAAAGTAATAATAAGCAAGTACCAGCACAGTACAGTCTACGAGCAGTGGTTGATTATTATGCTCATTAAAAATACACATTTAAAAACAGGGGCGTTGCTGGGAAATAAAGATAAAATTGGAAAACCATATGACGAGTATTATTATATGTTAATTCGAGAAATATGTGATGTGCCTTGAAGATGAAGAATGCTTACAGCATTGTGTGGTTCCATGTCTGTACATGAAACCATTGATTACAATAAATTTGTAATAATATAGGTTTTGTATTTTGTTCATAAATAGACATAAGAAATCTCTTAACACCCCCCCCCCCTTTTTCCAGCCTAGAGTACATTCCTAGCTACGCCATTGTTTAAATAATATGCCATATGCCAATGTTTTAATGAGTGGCATAAATGTCCGTCGTTCATACATGTGAATACACTACCTTGTTTTCCACACATAAGCAGTGCCGTTACTCATATCATTTTCCATACATTTATAGTACTCGTACGTTAAAATCTAAACCAATGCAGTTTTCAGGGGGAAAAAAGAAATAATCGTCGTGCCTTTTGGATACACCACAAATCGCCTACATATTGCTGTGACCTTTCCTGGGGAAGAGCTGGTCCCAGCAATATAAAATTTGGTTGCATCTGTACCCCTGTCGTCTGCGAGTTTTTTTGCCTACCATTTACAACTTTTATTAGCACTTCAGATAACGTGTGGGTATGAACGGATGCGTTCTTTCTTCCCTTCTGCAATAGTAAATTGTATGCCTTCTGTTGTGTAGATGAGTATAACAGAAAGTAGCATAAATTGGGCATCATGTAAGTACAGCTTAAACGACTCACGCCTCTCGCGCATAATTTAGGCACCAGAAAATTCTTATATAATTTTTTAATATCGGAAGAAAAACTGTTTTGCAAATATGGTACACTACATACATCTAGTATTATACTAACATATTACAATTAACATTGTTAAGTGGCAGGGGGATGCTAGTAAAAAGGAGAAAATACCCACGATAAATTAATCGAATCTACACTTGATGTATGAATTAACACTCATTGTTAAGATGATCGTACATGTTAGAAAACATATTTTGTTAGTATATCGTAATCGTGCAAACAAGATGAGTGGTCGTTAACAAAAAGAGTATTTATTCATTCAACAAAACATGGACCACACAAAACATAACTACTTTAGGAAAAGTAAATTATAATTATGTAAATATACCACAAAGTTAACCCACAAGAATGCCCTACTGCCACAAATCATTCGAATTTGTACATAGTGTTCGTACATTGTTGTTGTTATTATCGATTTGTAGGCTAGGATACGACAAAGAGATCAGAATACACGAACAACTTTTGACACAGTCAAGATATTTAATAATATTTCTGTTATTCTTCGTAACAACTATACACTATGGACAGAGAAATATATTGATTCAACTGCGTTTATATACACCTGCACACCGTAATGCAGCGTAAGCTGCGACGCCTCAAGTAAAGATGGATTAACAATAGAAATATTTAAGCGTTATATTATGCGCTAAGATGTGTGCAGAAGAAACGAATGCGTGTTCTCTTATGTTTTGGTTCCCAGTGGAACGTTATCAGGTAGTGTGCGTTGGTGGGGTTTCCTTAAGCATTGAAATAAATAGTTGTATTTTATATCTGTAGAAAAAAATTTGAGGCTACGACCAATCATTACAGAGCAGTCGATGTTGTTGGCGGGAAACTGTTATTTACAGTAATATAAGTATAAAACAATATGACAAATGCGTGTATGTGCACATGTTGACGTTTATATTTGTTCCCAAATAATAAGCTTCTCTAATAGCAACTGTCGGCTTTGAAGTATGATCTGCTTCAATATGGTTGTTTCTTACGAGGTGTTGTTAGGAACAAAAGTAAACATGACAGGCTTCTTGCCTGTTTAAATTCACTGGAATTAAGAATTAAAATATTAATGTAAAACTGCAAATACAGAAGACGTTTTTCTGTATGACAGAGATGCACCTACTGCATAACTCTAAATGCATTAGGTTTTGTATTGTAAATGAAGGCCGTGTCCATAATGGCAGATTGTGTTGACAAAACGATCATGTGACCCGATATTTCATACAAACATTGTGAGATATTTGGTAAGTTGATATTTCGTATCTTGTATATAACGGATATTAGCAAAAATACAAAATGACATAATCAGTGCCTTGTTGGTTTTGACATTCAAAACACATGCGTGAATGCGTACATAAAACATTTTTTTAAAACCAATAACTGTTCATAAAATACACTAGACATGTTTTAAAAAGCAATTAAGTGTTATGCTTTGTTTATATATTTCGTGACACATGTTTTATTTTTAGTCGTTAATGGATATAATATTATTGTCTTGTTTATTAACATATTCACAGCATTCCAGTTTTGATCGTAGAAATATCACGTCCATTTTAAACATTTATTTTATATAAAACATATTTTCACTGTTAATGTACTAATGTGTGGCCGCGAGTGCTAAACAAGTGACTATCGACAACGTCCGAATTGAAACCTACGAAATGACAAAATAACAAAATAACGAATTTGTCCTTATGGATACGGCCTTATCTTGACTATTAGTGATTGGCACTGAGTCATTGCATTCAACCGATGTTTAGTACAAAAATAGTTATATTTTGGAATGTACGTAGTCTGAAGTATAATATTGCGACTCTCTTTGTTATGTCTAGTTCTCATGCGTTCGTTAGTGTTAGCATTACTGATAAACACTTATGTGTCAACGTTTTTCGCATTGTTAATTGTCCGAGGTCTCAATGTACAATATACAGTGGTGTACTGTTTTACACTCGTGTAAATATAAACACACACAGCTGCCAACTGTTCAGACAATATCCACTTATGCACATCATTATTGTAAATGTGGATCTTACAGAGACGACAGTTGTATTGTCGCTTTAAAACAAACATCTGTTAGAGTTGAGCCTTAAACATTGCCAATAATGTCCTTTTCCCGCAGTGTGCAAAAGGTTTTCTTCTTAATGAGATACGCGCTCGTACAGCGTTCGCATTCGTCTACGTACGTAAATGTTTTATATGTTTCGGGAAATGACATACGCACGTACACGGGGAAACGAATGTGTGTAAGTCTCGCGTCCATAAACTATTATTTTGAAAATCGATTTATATGGGAATGTAGCCATTACCTTTTGAGAAACGCCACTGAGCAACGTTCTTAACATTGTATACTCTCTAACCTTTAGTGATCTAGAAGAGCCGGAAAAACATAACCAGTTTTCGTCGTGATTTGTTATAAACCGGGCGTGACATCGAATGTATAGTTAATATGCAGAGTAATGAGAACATTGCCAATGTTTTTACAAGGCAAGGCATGCATGAGTGAAAACCTTTTTTCAATATCCGACATTCAATTTTTATTAATACCAATATTAGTGTTAAAATAAAATTTGCATCTATTTGTTACCAGTTTTAATGTTACATTATCGTTTATTGACTCAAATATATATGCATTCCTTTCTTGTAAAAAGTCTATGATTGGTTAATAGGAACACTTTCATTGTCACCCGTTTTCCAGCTGCAGCTCCAAATGGATTGATAATTCTAAAGCTATGCTCCTACGTTCCACCACATATTCAGTATGTGTTTTCAGTCAAAATGCTTGTTCAGAATCTTATCAGCTAACTAGTTGCTGTAAATGATGCAAATAAGTATGTCTGTCGGAACGTATCACGTATCGAGCCGAGTGGAGTATGCTTATATGCGTAAGTGCATTCCTAGGTTCGGACACAGCTTTAATGACACTCGAATCGACATATTGAACGTAATGATAATTTGTACGAATAGTCACCTACGTAGTAGATCAGAACCCCAAACTGAAAACATTGTGTTCAATTGTAGACCGTCGTGCGTCTAACATATATTTCTCCATTGTTGAACAATTATTTCCTGTCCATTTCCTTTCACAACAGAATATTACATCATTCATGATTAATATGATGTTTGTAATTGTAAGTGCTAACAGTATTTGTATTTTATCATGAACACCTAAACTACAGTAAAATAATAGATTATAATTGAAAACAATGACCGTTATTAATTTATGATAATTTATTTTCGCAGAGGTAAATTAAACCAAACAGTAGTTGATATCGCTGCATATTTCCGCAAACACATAATTCTACGACAGAAAACAAACACATGCCATGGCCGCCACTAGTAAATCATGGTATTGGTATTCACAGCTGCGACGAATGCTGGTAACTCGCGTGTGACAGGCTCGCCTCTGGCAGAACTTGAACGAACACGTGTGTGAGCCGAGGCCGGGCTTATAACATACTTTTACCGGCTACTGAATTCGCAACACCACGCGGATGACGACGTCCAGAACATTATCGCTCCTCTGGATCAACAGCGGAACACATAAAACTGGCCAGACTTTATCCTATCCCATGGCCATTCTAGTGTATATCTTTACTCAATGCCTAAACTTCAAATTCTTTCAACAGTAATTTATGTTCGTATTCGTGTATATTAATAGTACAAAAATGCCGACTAAGTTGGGTAATCTCGCATTCCTGCACTCCAAACCAATCATTGTGAGCCAAAGCGTGAGTGATAACTTCCTCGACTGCTATTAGTTTGTTTTCTGCTTATAGTCGTACGAAATGTGGTCATAATTTTCTCGTGAGTCAATAAATGGTTTCTAGAGAGGGCACAATTGAGGTGAGGATGGATTAATTTCGGTCTCTCCAGTTTCTTTATTATTCGTAACTGGGTTAACGACGAAATGGGAATTATCAGCATCTGTATCACCCTTCTTGCTGCGAACGTTCCCCATTTCCTACACGAATCCTTATTTCGTGTAGGTGCGCAATCAACATTTGTTTGGTGATAATTTCTACTCTTGGGTGGGAATCAAGGCAGTGTTGAGTCCTTCACAGGAATTGTCCTGCGAAGCCTTAGTGTGTTGTTTGTTCTTTTTATGCCTCCCCCACCTATGCCTACGGTATTGTTTGTCGCCGTCGGAGTCTTCATTAGATGATAGTTCTGGGTGACTGTCTCTAAGAGATTGAGACCTTTTTGCATCATTCACCGACGGCTTATTGAGGCGGTAATTAGATACGCTGTAATTTCGCTACTGAACAGAAGGGTTTAAATGGTTTCGTTGTAAATCACCATGGCCAACCCTTTTTATCTCCTTTAATTTAGCATAGCTAACGCAATAACTCGTCCCTGAACTGAGAAAGTGAGGCAAACGCCCTGCCTGCCCAATTCAACTGATATCTCAT
The DNA here is from genome assembly GCA_029891345.1 of Dryococelus australis. Taxonomy (NCBI): domain Eukaryota; kingdom Metazoa; phylum Arthropoda; class Insecta; order Phasmatodea; family Phasmatidae; genus Dryococelus; species Dryococelus australis. The sequence goes on from CM056996.1 coordinate 149,498,155, forward strand.
AGACAACTGCAACAGTATCGTCATTTGGAACTTCTCATCTGCCATGGGCGGGTCTAAATGGCGTGTGCGCTCGTAAATTTGTGTCAAATGAGTTTCCAGGGAATTACCTTTACCTGGGTAAATTTTACCACTATGAAGCTGATCCCAAAGGAGACCTTGAACCGCACGATTCCAAAAACGTCTCTCAAAGGCCTGTTTGAATTGTTCGTATGTTGAAATTGTATCCTTTTCAATTTCCCACTAATGCTGCACACTGTCTTTAAATACTAAATCGAAATATCGTAATTTTTCACCACTGATGACCTTCCTCATTGCGATGAAGGAAATGGGATTTTCAAAATAGCGACCATAGTATTCAGGTAGCATCTCCATTAGTGTTCGAGGATGACTGGAGTGCGAGCAACATTGCGAAGATGGAGATGATTGTATTTTAATTCTATCCTTAGGTACATAATTATAAATGGTAGGATGTTATAACCTGAATGAAGACACTGCATTCTCTAATTTATCACATCTCTAGTTTATTGACTGTATTTGTGTGAGTGCGTTTTTTAACTCATTCATTCCGTCTTAACATTCGTGAAAGTGTTTTTAAGAGCATTAATTTCGAGACTTGAGTTCTGAATGCGAGCAACACAGTCATGTGTAGTAGCGAGAAGCCTACCTGAAATGTTACTAACTACAGGGTTAACGTCCTCTAGCACTTTAGTATAACACTTTTTTGCAAATGTTATGTTATGTTATATTATGAATGTCCTTGATGCAATGTAAATTTCGCAAATGTTTGGTGCTTGAACTGGTTCGCTAGGATTTAGCATATAAGAGGGTTTATTCTGACAGTTGTATTGTTTCGTAGTGTGCAATATTGTTACATTTATTCATGTGTTTTGTCTATGCCAGGGAAAGTGTTTTGTTAATTCAATACTCGTTATAATGTTCTAGTTAAATCATGCTACACCAGTTGGAAATTACAAAATATTGTTTTATTAGGAACAATCAGTAAAATAGAGCCTTACAAATTCATTCTAAAAGTAGCTTCCTTGAGGGAGTGATGTGAAACACCAAGGGCTCCGGGATTACTAAAGATTTATGTCTGCAAACTTGTCAAATTGGAATCATTTTAAATAATCACATATTAAAAGAACAAAGGTTAAATAGGCTAAGATTTGATAAACTGATCCTTGAGAGAAAATAACTCGACAAGAAATAACGAGCCCGAAGAATATGGTTCCGTCAGCGAAGTCTGCGATAGTACAACGTAAGTTGAGCGACGGCTTTGAGAGGCACCAGTTCCAGGATCAGATGACGTCTCCAGCACAAATCCAGGGAATATTACGCCGTCCAGAGTTCGAGGGAGCATCCGCCTACCTCATCGCCGTCCAGTTTTCCAGTCCTGGCTTCGAAGCAAGGAGATCCTGATTGCAGAGCGACATCGGGATGCCTACCATCTGCTGTTTTGCGACTCCAGGAGGACCGCACCCAGCAGAACAGCAGAGCTACCATATATTGTCGTAATCAGATAAGTTTTGGCATGCACGAGCAGCTAAATAGTTGTTGATACCATGTTCATCTAACGCATGATTAATCCTGGTGTTTTGGCAAATGTTCAACGGCAGTCCTTCCGACTGGTATAGTAATGGTTTAGGATAAGTTCATTAATTTCAGCGTTTTAGAGTTGAAAACAGTAATTTATTTGTATGATATTATTTGGAGATTTGGTCTCACGATGATAACAACTGATTTGTTCATTGATTCGGAATTTTACTGAATATATATTTAACGTAACAGAAATTGAATACTGAGATTATTAATAACCTGTTCTAATATTAGTTGACATATGAAGTTTTAAGGTGTCTACCAGGCAAGCTCATAATTATTTCTGTGGTTCTCTTTTGGAATATTTTGACCAGAAATTCTATTCCCCATAGCCGAGGCACGCATATACATACCTTATTAAACTCATTTTACATATTTGCATACTCAAACTTTCAAATAACTGTGTAGCAGTCCTAGTTTGAGGTGTTAGATAGTTAATTTTTTGAATGCCCATACGTGTGGCCATAATAAGTAGCATCCCGCAACAGTCGTAGGTGTTACATCAGACACGAAATTTGTTTAAAAACTACCAATTGTGACTTCAAGTCTGAGTTTAGCTCATTTTGTCCAGCCTCCCATCTGGACTGCTGTTCTGATTTTACAGCCTCAAACCTGGAATGTAGTTCTTGTCCGGTCTCGAACCTGGACTACAGTGCTGCTTTTCCGGTCTCTAACCTGAACTCCATGCTTTGTAACATGTCCAAAACTGCCTGTATAGGGTTTGCATAACTGGTGGTGTGTGTACCACTAAATGACGGTGGTGGTATACGACCCTGAACAAAAGATATTTCTCTGACCGCTTCTGCATACACAACATTGCCCTCTCTTATGGGAAATGTCCCCTTCACTACCCAACTTCTACCTCCGATTTCCTGTTCGGGGTTATTAATATTACCGTAACAATCATGTATATCTCCATAATTTAATAAATGCAGCAGCTCCTAGTCGTCAGTCAAAATTATAACAATGGTAAGCTAGCAAGCAATATTGAAATTCCTTCATGAGTTTTAAATGTTATACTTCAGTCCTTTTTTTTTACATTCTTCGGCCTCACGTTGGACGCCATCTGTACGGGAACCGGAATTTATAGGTCAATCTGAATACTTTAAATAAACAATACTTAATATATCCCAATTATATTGCATTATTTAATATGCGTATTCTCAAAAGTAATTAAAAATCAGAAACGTATAATTTTGTCCAAATTGTATGTATGGTTGCACAGGAAATTACTTCAATAAATAATTACGCTCTGTCTAGATTTAACTATAGTGTATTACTGTCTCAGACCTCTGAGATGTAATTGAACACAAAGCAAGTAAGTATTCCTAGTTTTAAGTGTCATAGTAAATCAACTTACCAACCGAGAGGCAAACATTTCGGTTGAAAACAATATTTATACATATTAAATCATATTCAATATTTTATCAAATTGGAGTAAGCCATGAATGTTAAAATAATTATTAATCTTCATTTAATGGAAATAAACTGCTGTATTCCAAAATCAACACACTCCCTGGCAACCTGTACACCGAGGTGGGCTCAGAGAATAAATATGTATGAACTATCACACATAAAGGAAATAATCATTGACTGGATAAAGTGACGCTGCAAATAGAATTTTATTAAGTTAACCTGCGTATATCGGCTTACAAAAACTACTTATTTAGTTCAAGTATGTTACAATCAGCACCACAGGACGCGAGAATATTGCATCGTAGTGTCCTCTCTACTTCTGGTTGACTCGGCAGTGCTCAACTATCCTCAGATTTCCTCGGAGTTTCGACATGTGGTTATTTGTATGCTTTCAGAGAAAATGTCCATGTGTGTTCACAGGTGGCAGTCTGGATTTAATTTCGCTCGAGACCATGAGAAGGAGCTGTCAGGTCAAAAGGTTTTTCCCACTTTGCGAAGTAAAATTTCCTTCTAAAAATATTTTATTTTCTGGAACAACATAACTTCACAGTATTGGTCTTACTCCATTCCCCTAGGTCCTGTGTAGTGGAGCTAAACTATAAAGTCTTTATTTATTTTCATGCACTTTTACTCGTTTTCGTCTATTAATAGTCATATTTTTACCATATTTCACAGTAACGACAAAATTATTTGTAAGAGTTATAAAAATGTCTATACATAGTATGAAACAAAGTTACCCAGCCGCGTGTGTCTGTGTATTCGGATAAGGCTTCCAAAATATTTAATGGATTTTGATGCGGTTTTCGCCATCATTCACAGAATTTTTTGAGGAAGGTTAAGTATATAATACATTAATATTTAATGTAAGGATAGTAAAGAAATGTCGACGTTCTCTAATCAAGTCGTAAAAAGCCTTTTTCGGGAGCTTACATGGCTTACGCTGACTAAACCGTAAGAGATGCACTAAATTAATGTACTACAGAATTGTAGAGCTCAAAAAGGTCTACAAAAAGTCATTGACAGCATGTGTTTATCTTTTAAGGACGACCCAGAGTAACCATTTTTGTCTACAGTATTAATCCTATGCTAGTTACCTTAAGCATTTAGTGTATATACTTGTTGTAAACCTAAACAACGCCATATTTGTAAATCGCACCCGAGCGAGGCCGGAGAGGGTCGCTAGTTCTTATATAAATTCGAGTTTCGAACTCATGTTCCTACACCATGCTTCCCCATTTCGCACAGCTTAAAACTTTATTACAGTTGTATATCAGCATATACACAATTATTAATAATTTACATATAAGCCTAAACACCGCTGAAAGGTTTAGAATCTCGAGTTGCTATTCGAACTGTGGACCTCAGTTCTCATTATAATTATTATATTCTCCACCTTACAATGGTGTTTGGAATTTATTATGCCAACACATGCTTAGTAAAAACTTTATTTCAGCATTTTTACTTCGTTTTTTCTTCCATGCTGGTTCAGTAATAAGTTGCTATGCCTGGGCGGATTGTTTAGGGCGACATCTGTTACGACATCGACTAAAGTTCGGCATGTCGGTATCGATGACACAATAGAAGGTCTCGATGATGTCAACCTCGACCTCGAATACTTCATATGTGTTTTGAATGGAAACAGTGGGTCTTAGGAACATGCAACAGGAGGGCTTAGCAATTGAGTTAGGCTTTATGCATATGTCTACCTCACTCTTTGGTGAATTTCCGAACAGCCTGTATGTAAAACAGTAGGATACATGATTAAGTACTTAAAATACTAATTTTCTATACAGTTCTTATAAAATTTTGTTCATATAAAATTTTCTGTTCCTAAATTGTTTCCTTAATTTTCCCGATTTTTGATTTTCCAAAATTTTTAAGGTCAAGGTAATACAAGGTCAACTAAATGTCACCCGGCAACAACGTCAAGACCATGGACATGTCCAACATGGCTGACGCACCCAAGTCGTTGACCAGATCCTTAGCTGTTCGAACAAAACAACCTAGCTACTCTTCCATAGAAGAAAATCTAAGCGAAAAATGCTGGAATACAGTTTTTTTATTAAGCATTTGCTTATCGGACTGCAGAATCAAGATCGAACACAATTCGTAGGTGAGGAATATAGAGATTAGAGTGAGATCTGAGTTTCGTAGCTCAAATACAGGTCTAAGTTTCAGAACATTTTAGCGATGTTTGTATGGAAGTTTCTGACTGTGTACAGCTGATACGCAACTGCTGTAAAGTGTTAAGCCACCCCCAATATGGAAGCATATTTATATACATTATTTTTGTAAAACTTATAAATAATTCTGTAGTTACTGTGAAGGGAGGAATGTGGTTATGAGTAGGCATACACGAAGAAAAGTACACGAAAACCAAATTAAGAACAAAGAAGTTTATTTTTTTGATCCAAATCAAGGAACCATAGAGAATGGAGTAAAAACCTAATTCCGAAACTCTTGAAAAGTATTGTTCCATGAATATAGTGTAATCCCAGAAGGAAATTCTACTTCGCAGAGTGGGTAGAGGCTGTCTACCTGACGGCTCATTCTGATAGATAATACTTTCTCGCGAAATTAATCTCATACTGACACTAATGAAAACACTTCGGCGTTCTTTTCGAAGGCACAAGAAGAACCACTTGCCAAAACTCTGAAGAAATCCGAGGACTGCCAAACATTCCCGATTTTAACCGAAATAGACAACCCACACATGTCACATGCCCCATTTAATTAGTGTACATTGTCCCAGAACTGACATTCCATATACATTAACGTGTACAAGATTTACTTTCCATAAGAGTTAGATTATATTTCATATCATAATTACTACAAAATATCTTTAATTCATTGCCGCTAAACGCTGTTTATTGCCTCATCTCAACTCGCGCATACGTGTTCTTATTGCGTGTTAAGTGTATCTTTGATCTGCTTCCCTGCTACGAAAAATGTACACTCCTATTGTGGGCCTACGAATTTGTCTCCGCTGACACTACCTTAACCATAAGTTGTCATCCTGCAATTAACTCGAAATTACTTACAGTACCAATTGCGCGATGCAAATGGTTAAAGTGATGTCGCAACAAGTGACATAGGGGGCGCTTGTGGCCAACACCCCGTGTTTAAATGGGATATAAACAGACTGGAAATGCAGAAGTCCGCGTGTTAAGAGACAGATCAGTATGCCACGGCGTCGTACTCGCGAAAATTATTACCACCAAGACCAATTTGAGCGAGATCGTATTGTCGGACTTGACGAAGCCGCATGGTCGGCTCGTATAGCCTAGCCACCACTGTGACACGATGTGTGCAAGCGTGGCTACTTACAGGCCTTGCGTAATGTAGATAAGGTATTGATTCTGCCGTCACACTACAGATAGAGAAGATCGTGTTATCCACCGATTTGCAGTAGCAGAACGTGGTAACACATCCAGAGAGATCCTGCAGATTCTAGGGGCTGCACTGCATTTGCAATAAATGCCAATGCCAAGTATTCTTCGATGAGTCCCGTTTGTCGTAATACTCATGATGGTTGCAGCAGGATATGGCGCCGCAGTGAATAACGCAACAGTCCTGCACTGGTTCGTGAACGCCATATGTCCCAGACACCAATTATTATTTTATAGGGTGTTATAAGTTATGAATCCCGGTCACGTCTCGTGGTTATTGAAGGCATGGAGACAACACAGCGATATAAAAGAAGTTCACGATAAAGTGAACACTTTTGAAATCAACGTTAGAAAAAAGTCACTTAAACGGTCGCACTGAGTGACATGTGTCCGGTAAAGTTGGTAACGATGGATGGAAAGTAGTTCCATATCTTACCGTCAAATAAAAGGTGTTAGGTAACCATTTGCGAATAATTTTAATAATTTCTTTCCCTTTCTGTTTTAAATCCATCGAAGTGTAAAACTTAGCAGATTTGTAAAATATCGACTTTTCTAATTATCTCTGCAGTTTCACTTGAACGACGCATGAATAAAGTGATGAGGCCCATGGCAATGTTAATTTTACATAAAAGGGGGGGGGGGGAGGGAATACGCAACGTGCATACAAGTAGATCTTAAGCAGGGCTTTCAAAAGTGCTAATTTTGCCGTGAACAGCCTATATCAATTATGCTCTACGGCCCCATTCTCTTCCCATTTTTTCGCAGCATACCCGACGCTATAATGCAGCAAGATAATGCTCGTTCACACAGCCTACAGCTCGCACCACACCATTCTTTGGCATGCCAACCCTACAGATTTGTCCCCTATTGAACAATGACTAGGCGACGTTTGCACTAGTGTCAACCGCCTGACCAAACACCTCCTGATCCACGCGTGCAGTTGCAGGAAGTACAGTGGTATGTGCCTTAGGACACTATCCACCCCATGTATGATGGAATTCTTAATTGTATCGCTGCCTGTATAATAGCCTTGAGAGAATACTCTACCCCATATTGAACGTGTGCTTAGTAGGTGCTAAACAACGCGCCCTCTATGCGTGAAAGACTAATCACTACTCATTTGTACTATCACCTAACTTTTATTATATTTTTCTCTACCTACGTAATTCCCTTTTCTCATCATATCAAGCATGTTCGTCGCTTCAGAAATTTTCTCTTATTTAAGGCGAGAGGATTTTAACAATTTTACTTTTTTTTTGGGGGGGGGGGGGGCTATGGCTAACATTCGTGTGTCGCTGCATAGGGTTTTAATTGAGATTTCGTGGTCTTTGTAATTAAAAATGGTATAAAACTTCCATATCTCAATTGTATATTCATTGCTATCTTCTCAATTGTATCTCATTTTGAATTTACTTTTAAGTTTAATACTAGTTCCTCTATAATCAAGTTTAACCCTTGCACTGATTTTGAGGTACTCATACAAAGTACACTCGGGCATCAAGATCAGAGTTTTAGGAATTCTCAGACATAGATTTCGTAGTTTTACAAATAATTATAAATCACTGGCTCTTGGTGCTATACCGGAAATGTCATAAAAGGACTTTATAACCAAAACATGTGAACATTTTGGAAATTTAGGAGTTTTATTTTAGAATTATTAAAATTGATTTCAAACTAGAATAAATAGTTTTCCAAGAACTTATTTCATCTACAGGTACTTACAACCTGCATGGAAATTTATATAATATAAATAAGCATACAAACTAGGGTTTTCAATGAGCATTTTGCAGCATAGTTATCAATGTTTTACAGCGTTTTTGACAAACAAGTATGGCTGTACGAACTGCTCTCACCCTGTCTTTCCCACTTTTAATTTTTATTTTAGTTTTCATTTGCTTTTATTGCATGAATGAAATTAATTATTAAAGTTTGAATACTGACTCTCTAATTTAAAGTCCATGCAATTTTAACAACTTACTCATTATTGATATTTAAGTAGTATTAAAATCAATGAGCTAATAAAATATAGTCCTAAAGACTTGTCATACTTTTTAGGATATCAGCACTTACAAGAGGTATTTATTGGGTGTCTTTTATTTCCTGAGAAATAACAATGACATTACGTTTCGATTTCGTTATCTTCCATGCACAAACTTAATTGTGAAATACTTGTGTGCAAGCATTTTGTACGTTACACACTGTGCCAGGATGAGTTTGGTCACTAATGTAAAAAAGTTATATCATGTTAAATTTTTTTAGAAATGCAATAAATGAGAAAGGCTGACAAATCTGCGCAATTTAAGAACACTTGAAACATATTTCAACTTTATCTGCCGCATTAAAAGGGGCATTTAAAAAAATGTAAAATCATGCGTGCTTTTTACGTACATTAATTTTTACCTAGAAATTAGATATGATAATCTTGATTTTATATGGTAACCGAACACACAACAACTTAATAAATTGCTTTACAAAACGTTCTTAATAAGCAGCCATCAAAACCAGAGGTACGCAGCGCTATTCCCAGCGGATACTGGACGTTGTTCTGAGTTGTTATCCTTTTTGCTAGTTAACTGCTGTGTCCACAATTATCTTGCTATCTCTGCATCACAAAACCAGAGGTACGCAGCGCTATTCCCAGCGGATACTGGACGTTGTTCTGAGTTGTTATCCTTTTTGCTAGTTAACTGCTGTGTCCACAATTATCTTGCTATCTCTGCATCACAAAACCAGAGGTACGCAGCGCTATTCCCAGCGGATACTGGACGTTGTTCTGAGTTGTTATCCTTTTTGCTAGTTAACTGCTGTGTCCACAATTATCTTGCTATCTCTGCATCACAAAAAAAAATAAACGTCAAGAAGTAAGGTTATTTGTACGAGAGCTCTACGTTTGAAAAATAACAGTATGGTGTGCGACCAAACGACCTTTGTTTCTACTATATTTACAATTTGTCACAAGGCCTTTATTTGCAATCATCACATTTAGGGCGAAAATTCTTCTGACCTGTCGGTGCTTTCGGGCTGAGGCATCACTTTACGATGGAAGCAAGGTGGCTGGCTGCTGGGTAGGGAACGTTCATTTTTGGTCTGTAGTGAAGCGTGCTTCAGATTAGAGACCATCGGAACGCTATTTTCGGCACATTGTTTTGTCAATATTTAGGTGACATTGTTTAATTCTCTAAATTTGTTATATTGCATTTATGATTAATGAAACAGAGGAAATGTGAGAGATTGTGGAGGTGTTACCATCAGCGTTTGACTTGGCCTCTGTTATCCTTCGCTGGTCCCAGCGATGGCATCTTCTTCTTCCCTTCTTCCCAGGCGATCTTCCCTCTTGAGGTGGTTTGTGGATTGCGATGGACATTTAAACGACCTCAAATTAAATTTATAGTCATGTAGCCGAGAATGAGATAATATTGCCGCGCGACATGTCTCCTGCAGTGCAGCAAAGATACAACAGACGCGTGCTCTCCAGGAGCAGACCGACAAATATTGTGTATAAAAGAATGCCAGTAAATTTTTACAGCTAAAATAAATAATTGTAATCTAATAACGTATTTTATGAGAAAAAAGTAGAAATTTTAAAAGAATTCAGGGAAAAGCTATTAATGGCAAAATATTATCACTTCTCCTACCTGCATATATTTTATGGGCGCACCGAGTAACATTTGCCCAGCAATGTTGGTAACGATGTAAGGAAAGTAGTTCCATATCTGAACTTCGAGCAAGAAATGTTATGTATCCATTTGTGATAACTTAAATTATTTCTTTTGTTTGCTGTTTTATTTAATGCATCGAAGTGAAAACATGAGCAGATTTGTAAAGTATTTATTTCCTAATAATTTCATAGTTTCATTTAACTAATGCATGAATAAAGTGCTGAGACCCATGGCAATGTTAATTTTACACAAGGCGGAAGAATACGTAACATACATACAAGTAGATCTGAAGCATCATGTGTGCAGCCTCCTGGTTTCAGGAGTGAGCACTCCTACTGAGATCTCTGCCTGCCAAGGCTGTTGTGGTTGACGCACGTTTAACCCAGCTCGTACGAAAGCGCTGCTTCAACTATCCGTTTATGCTCGCTGAGCAGTTGTCAATCAAGCGCACAAATTAACAATACTATCGACCGCACGACTGGTATACATGTGCCAGGCGAGAAACAATGCCAAGATACCGTATGAAATGTATTGTACTAATTGTTGTTGAAGCATTTCCATTTAAATGTGTGTAAAACAAAGTGCTGCTACCAATGTAAACGTATGCATTGGATCAGACATTGAGACACAGAACTACAGTCTGTTATTTGCTGTAGCTACGCCTGTAGATAAGCGAGAGTGTGTTCATGTCTAAACATAAGCAGTTATGGGCTGGAGAATTTCAAAAGTGCACAATTGCAAGAGAACTACATATCTGCAGAAGAGCAGGAGTGCACTTAAAGAGGTTTCAAGAGCCAAAATAATTTTCATAGGTTTTAAGGATATTTTATAGTACGTGATGTGATATCGGTGCTAACTTGATAAAATTACCAAACTATTTGCAAAATATTTAACATAACATTGAAAAAAAATTAATATACCAGAATGTTTTTTTTTTTTCAGCTTACGTGTTTACTGAAGTCAGGATAACATGCATCACGTTATTTAACATCCGACGCGCGGATCATCCTCTATAAAGGTCCCAATTCAGCCTTTTTTTTTACTTTAAATTTATCTTAAGTGTTTAAATGTAATTACAAGCGAACCGCATAGCAAATTTCCAAGAAATATTATTCATGACAGTCTAATAACATGAAAAATTATTTTGAGGTATAGTCTAACGTATTTCTTTTGTAGCATTTTCAGTTTTGTGAGAAAAATATCACATATAAATTTAAAATTCTTACAACTCGTTCCATTTTATTAAAAGTGATTTTCTTCCATGTCCATATTTATCCGGCGTATTATTTTATATCACAAGGGGGAAGGATGCAATATTCTGACATACATATACGCCACTGATTAACCCACACTCCTGTGACAGTCGACCCTGATATCAGTTCCCGCAGATAACTCACTAGGAGCATGCCACCCTCGTGTTGACATGCGTATGTAATTGAACAGTTGAATTAAGATCCAGCATGCACGTAATAAGCCTGTATTTGGCCATTAATACTTAAACTAAGACAGGTGTATTTAAAAAAATACTCCTAAACAATGCAAAGCAGTTGAGGAGCGGAGAGGCTAGTGAGGTAGCGAGGTCCAGTGACGTGGGTGCATGTCGCAGGTGCGGGCCAGGTTGGCGGCCCCGGGCTGGGCCGGGGATATCTGGGGCGATGTGAGTGGGTGCGTCGACCCCAGCCCCTGCGCGGGGCCGGTAGGCTTCTAACACCCTCCCGCCAAGAGAACAGCCCGCCTCACAGAAGCAAACTGTGCGTGCGTGCTGGCCCGCCTCACTTCCCCGCTTACCGGCAGCCCATGTCACATGAGCATCGCTAGCCGGTCGTAGCGGAGTTGATGATATTAAGACAGACAGGTGACACTACAGCTCGTGCCATGGCAGCTGCCACCCCACGACGTAAATCGGCTCCCGATGAGTGGGAGCGGGTAAGAGAATCGCGACTCATCTCCTTGATGGGTTCTGCAACTGGCGTTCTTGCTGGCTGAACTATCCCATGCCGTAAGGCATGTGACCTGTCGGTAATGTTTGACTTCGCGGAATATTCTAATAACAGCCTAGACTTCAAACAAGTACAATTTTGTAATCCACCCGCTGTCAATTTAACATGCATCACAGAAATTTCACTACTTTAAAAAGGAGTGGAGTAGAGATAATAGGACGGCTCTTAACATCGAGGTCTTGAGAACCGATGAGGGTGAAGCGAGATGAGTACGGAGCAGCGCCGGAATGAAAAAAGGGGGGGGGGGAAACGGAAGAATACCGAGGCGAACCGGGTTCAATTCCCGGCCGGGCCACCCCGGATGTTCGTATGTGGGCATTGTGCCGGACGATGCCGCTGGCTTCAATAACGGTCGTTCATCTGATGCAACGAGCGAAATGGAGATATCAGAAAACGCTGAGAATACTGACCACATAAATTTGTTGAGAGAATCAGGCATTTGATCGATTTGCAACGAGATGGGGATTCTCGCACATTAAGGAGATATCTTCTATCATTAGTGAACTGAATTATCGGTGTTATATCAGATGAGACTGTTGACAACTATCCATGATCTGCAAACATTTGATAAATATATACAGATTAAATGTATGAAATATTTATAAATATAGAATGTATATAATAAGTAAATAAATTACATTTATGTATACATAATAATGGGAGTTTAATTTCTTATTCAGTCTGTTCTGTTTCTCTGAACGACTTATTAATTTAGTGGTGTATACAGTCGATTGTGAAAGCTTGATCTAGATAACATTTATGCGAGTGTGTGAGTGAGTGAGTGAAGAGATTTGGAGGGCTCTTAACGTCGAGGTCTTGAGAGCCGATATACGAGTGTGTGCAGGAGGAGAGACCATGGTAAGATCTGAAGTACTATGCCTTATTTGGGTCGATTAAAAAATCGGCTGAGTTCTATATGGTGAACGAATAAACTGGGAAATATTTTTTAGGAATGTTTTGCAACTGGCTAGTTGGGCTAGTCATCCGTTTTAGTCGACTTTTTCGAGATTGGTTGTCATAGACTGTTGGTATAGCTGGGTGGTATGTCGGGTTGGTCTTGACCACTGTTCTAGCCATTTCTGCAGGAATTGGTCTTGGCAACAGCTAGTCTTAGGTAGAATTACGTTCCTGGATATATGTGCTACATAAATTCATTAATTTGCTTTGGGGGTCGTAAGGTAGGTCGGCTATATAGTCAATGCAATATAGATGTGGGGGTTCAGACAGCTGCTGATCGTCGTACCAGGGAGTTGCTATTCTCTGCCATCTTTACGAGAATCGAACTTTTAGGGTCACACACATCCAACTTGGTTTTTCGTATTAGGTATGTTTTATTTTACTCGATTTTGTTTACGTATTTTGTATTTTTTGCGATTTTTTCTTGATTTTCCAAGTTAAAGGTAATTTGGTCAAGGTCAAGGTCAAGGTCACACAATCCAGTATAGGTGTCGGAGTCAGTAATGTAATATTTTATTAACTTTTATTAGTTTATTTAATTTTGTTTTTGCAATTTCTCTACATTTTTTTTATGATTGGGAGGGGGTGGTGGTGGGGAGTGGGTGAGGTGTGGACAATGGGATGAGTGTGAGTTAAAATAATGTTCCTCTATTTTTTTTTTTTTTTTTCTAAATTTTCCTCGATTTTTTTACGAGTGTTTGGGGTGAGGGAGAGGGTGTGAGGTGGGGTGGTGGGACGAGTGTGAAGTTAATGTTGTATGTTCTCGATTTGTAGATTTTTAAAATATTTTTTTTGCGATTTTTCCCGATTAAAATATTATCAGTAAATACTTCATGTTTGGAGTCGACAAATAAAGTTTGGAAATGGACGATATGGGAACTCTCTGGTGGTAAATGCTAAGAACGAAATACATAGCACTGTCTATAGTGTCCAACACTGGCGAAATATGTGTTAAATTCGTAAATTAACGGCCAATGGGCATATACCGTTGATTACTATGGGTGGAGGGATAAATTCTGTTACGTAAGACCAATGGTTAATTTGGTGAAAGGTTGGGGGGGGGGGGTTGTGGCAGGGTGAATGTGTGAGGTAAATGTTATATATTCCTCGATGTTTAGAATTCTGGGGTCGGTGGTGAGGATTGTAAAGGGGGGTGAGCGTTGTGAGGGTGGCGATAAGGGGACGAGAGTGGTGTGGCGTTGTGGAGGCGGGGGGATGTGGGGGCGAGGGGAACGAGGGCGGTGGATGATGATGGGTTTGAGGGAGCGATGACAGTGAGGAAGGTGAGGGTCGATGATGTGGATGGGGGTTGGTGAGGGGATGGGGGTGGGGTGTTAGTGGTCGAGGGTAGATGAGGGGGAGGGTTGGATATGGTAGGTGCATGATGAAGGTCGGGGGAGGGGATCAGGTCTGCTGATCCTCCCCGGTCTCCTTAACCTGGCTCGGAGTCTCGAATCCTCCTCTCCTGCTCCGAGGATTAAGTGGCTCATTCCTCTAAGAACCTCTAGCCCACTTGCTCGATTGAATATTTTTCGGCCCTTGCTTCGAGGTGCTTTAAATCCTCTTTCCTCATTTTCTCATAATTTTTTTTTTTTTGGAAATTACTTGGTGAAAAAAGTGATTTTTGGGCAAAATAATTAATTTCGGAAGTGGTTTTTGGAGCGAAACAGGCAAATTTGCCGATAATATGGCCGTCACAGGCTGCCGACCAACATGGCCGTCGGCAGCACTTACCAAGATGGCGGAAAACTCCTACCCCCTGATGCATGATGCATGTGTCCAAAGGAAATGGAGGCAAATTCACACACCAACGAAAGGATATTTGCTCTACAGTTCAGAGTTTTCAGTTCAACCGTTTCCAACCATCTACAGTAAATAGGGAAAGCGAAATATTAAAGGACCGTTGTGTATCGCATAAACAGACGGTGCGTCACAAACAGTTATGAATGGACGTCTGAAATAATCAGTTGGCGAAATGCGCCAGCAGTTATGTAAAAAGCAACCATCGTTGGTTAGTGGAAAAGGATACTCTTCCCTTTGAAAATAACATTAAACCCCAAGTGGGAAATTGTTACGGAACAGAATCTCAGTGATCTAAGGTATGAAGTAATTCTGCGCCATCAGACTACCACATGTTTATACATTTACGTCACTTCCTGAAAGACTGGTTGTTCAAAAATTCAGGAGGCGCAGAACGTGCCACTACCTTCCGGGACTTCCTTGCCTCACAAGGGAACGCTTTCTTCAGCAACGGGATTGAGAGCATTGTGAATTACTGACATTGACGAGTGGCTGCATACTAAGGCTAATTTTAATAATGCAGATGTGTTTATTGCATTCTAAAACGCGGCAGTTATGAGAAGTACGAAAACTGCTATCTCCGAACAACCTGATAACAATTTGTAGTAACTTTAGAGTGTTGCTGAAGTGCAGTATTGTGATCGAACGCATATAATACAGCGAATAACAAACGAATTATATATATATACTATATTTTAATATATTTTAGTACCCTGTGAAGAATTTCTGTAGAGCTATGATGGTGCGATGGTAGACAATTCGTGGTTGCTCTGGCGCACCAGCAAATCCGAAATGCTTCTTATTTGCAGGATTGCTCCTGAGTAGTTAGATTACCTGTAAGCCACAGAGTAGTTTACTTTTACTTTCTGATTACTTACCTTAGAGGTCTTCGAATCTACAGTTCAATTACAAGACAGACGGGCCAACCTTTTTGCCATAAGTGCACAAGATGATGATTTATATCACGTACATTAAGACTGTGCATATTTTACTTGCCAATTCGACAGTTAAATTTCAATTTGAAGGACAGCTCAGTCATCTGAAGTCCGACTTCAGTAGAGATTACGATAAAAAATTTAGTGAACATTTACAAAAATACACGTCTTTTAAACTTAAGTCTTCGCCAAAACGAAAGTAGAAAGATTTAAAAAAAATGCACGATCTGACATTATGTTTAGTGTTAACAATCGAGTAACTTTATTTCGTGTTGTTTTTTATGGCGTATGTTGATAATTATGCACTTATTTACGTTCACGTCTCGAGGATATCCCACCTATTTCTAAAGTCAAGTATTTAAGTTTATCTATTGATCACTTGTTCATAACGATACAGTGATGTGTAAAAATTAAGGACTCGGCAGGTTTCCACATGTAAAGTTGCGCAGCGGTGTTTCACGTAGGTACAAAACATGTCACAACATCGTGGAGATATAAGAGTATGTCAAAGGTGAACGATACTGACCAAGAAAGTATTCCAAATGAAGCTAAGGACTTTCATTAAAAAGTGAATTCTGAACATAACAGGACATGTGAGAGAAATCAGGAATGTCCAGGTGACACGCGGCAGGCAAGGAAAATGCAGTCCTCAATAGGGGATATGGTCACCCCTGACTCCGATGCAAGATCCGCACCGTCGGTTCATGCTAAGTGTGAGGTTCTCGACGAGTCCTTGAGACGTTATGGCTCACTCCTCTTGTAGTGCCGATTGCAACTGCAGAGTCGTTTATAACGACTGGCGACGTGCTGCCCGGCGTCTCCCGACGACATCCCACACATGTTCTATTGTATTTAGGTCCGGGAACCGTGCGTGCCAATCCATGCGGCGCATATCTTCACACTCCAACAGTTCGGAGACAGCCACTGTACGATAACGTGTAGCGTTGTCATCCACGAAGAGGAACTTGGAGCCCACAGTACCCCGGTAATTGCGCAGGTGAGGAAGGACAACCTCGTAATAGCGGTCACCAGTGACTGTACCTCCTTGGAAGACGAGGAGCTCCGTACGGCCACCACGCACATTATGCATCCCCAAACGAGAACTCCGCTGCCTGCAAAACGCTGTATTTAGACAATATTATAGGGTTTATTGGACGTACTTCTCTTTCTCTAGATGTATAGACGTCCAGGACCGTTTGTGGGACTAAAATATTGGCTCTCATAAGTAAAAGAAATCCAATCCGAGCTTCCCAGTCCTTATGTTTTGGGCACAACAGCAAACCCTATCTCCGATGGGTAGGCGTCAATAGCACTTACCAACTGGTCGGCAAGCGAACAAACAGCCTGTGTTTCGTCTGCATGCCCACAGTAAAATCAAGGAGGTTGTAAATAGTAACTGTATATAACCTCTTTGGGTAAAACACGATATCGGGCGTCCAGTAGTGCGTTGAACGTGCCTTTCCATCTCACCCACTGTCTTATGTAGATCTCTCCTAGCATATAGGACAACATACCAGTCCTCTTTCACCGTGGTTGCTCATGGATGACCACTACTAAACCTTCGTGCAACTCCTATTGTCATTCGAAGCGCAGCCGTCCGAGCTCGTTATACGATGCTGTGAGCGATTCCTCGGCCGCACTAGCCACGCTTCGACATTCTTACAACTTCCCAGTGATTCGACATCGGGTAGGTCGACCAAATGTTGTCTGTGAGCTGGTCCATTGGCAGTACCAGACCTCAATAACTTGACATCGTTCAACTCGATGTACACATTGTGTAATAGCTTCCAATGCAATGCTAGTGTACATCGCGCTGGTACTTTTTACTTTGGCATACGCTTTTAATGTCCTTCCGTACCGGACTCTAGGCTATCTCATTTGCCTCTCGGTCGCTTCTGCCTGCTAGTTCTCTTATAGTGTTATTTCTTGTTAATGTTATTTCTTAATTATAGCACACCGGTGTATTTTGTGATCCAAGAAGTATCTACTGGATTAAAACAAAATCTTATTTGTATAATGGTAAAGAAAAAAAGTAAAGAAGTGATTACTGTATCAACATGACAATATTCTGCCCAACTGTGGTACCTTCACTATCTCGTCTGATCGCCTCGCCCCTGAAAACGTGTGTCAGTACGATCGGGCCTAGAATCAAACTAAATGTCGTTTTTTTATCCTGCTACATATTTGCACACAGTTATTCAAAATCTTACTCTAAATCGTGAACACTTATGGGCCTCGCTTACCTGGCACCTAAACTGCGTTGAAGTGTGTTTGAAATACACACTTTCCCAACTAAACTATCAAATGTGTGTCCAATGAGGTGGTATATGAGATGTACACACACCTCAGAAGAGGCCAATTGTGTGCTTTCAAGACATCACGCTCGTTATAAGCCCAATCTTAGAGCACCCCAGCATAGATTGAAACTGCTGTTTCAAAGCGTTGTATCTCGATATATTCGAGTCAGATACATACGAAAATATTCAAGGGCTCTGAGTTAATCCTTCCTACAGACTTTCCACCAATAAAATACCAGGGTTACCGCTTAAAGTTCCATACGTACGTAGCACGTGAACACTACACGTCAGGTCAGAGCCTTGCGATTAGTGGCGATGGCGCACTTGATGAGCATAACACAGTAGCCCTTACAACGTATACCTCATTAGCGCAATCGTAGTAAGCGCATATCGTGCGCAAGGCGGTTAACTATTCGCAATATAGAACGTATAACTCATTTGCGCAAGCATAGTAAGAACATATATTGCGTAAGGCTCTTAACTATTAGCGTCAAGATTGTATATACTAAATATAAATTGATATGGACATAACAGTTGGTAGTTAAATTTATTATGGCTGTTCGACCACGTCTTACAAATTCTATAAAAACTATAATTATGTTTCTCTTTTTAGCGCACTTATACCTATATATAAAAGTTTGGTTTTAAAAGGTTTTTTACAGTTAATTTACGTTTCACTTTTTAGTCTCACCAATTTTTATTTTATTATTTGACGGTAGTCTATTTACAAGTTCATTTATACATTCGTGAGACTAAAAATGTGCTGTTGAACACTGAAGGTCCACTCCACACTTCGGAATGCAACCTGACGAACAGTGATGAAAAACGCATATGTGAGACTAAAAAGACTAATAAATATCAGTATATACATTCTGTTAATTCCTTTAATTTGTTTTGTTGACTATTAGTATCTCTGTGGCACACTGATTGTACATTTTAATGTATTTATATGTTATACTTTTCGCAAGTCACTCCTCTATGGATCCTTTAAATTACCTTAATAATATTTTAACAGTTATTATAAAGACTTATTCTTCTTTGTCATTGTAACGTCTAAACGTAATGAAATTGCATTTCTTACTTTAAAAATTAATACACATTTTTTAAAACTAAACTTCTTATCTCTATGACACGTGCAAAAACGAACCTTATTGTCGGGCACACAAACCCACACCACTGGAAGTAAGACACGAGGGGGGGAGGGAGTCCGGCTAAACTAACTTGCCCCTTTTCCCAAGGGGGACTATTGACCCCCCCCCCCCAAAGGACCATTCCCACACTTCTCACAGTTTCCGCGTAAACACGAATCTTATTTATCGGGCACAACCACCTCCTCCCAAAATTCGCAGGGAGGGGGTCATCTACCCTAACTCTCCCCTTTCCTCAAGGGGGATTATCGATCCTCGTTGGCTCCTTTACTCTTTACACCCTCCGCACCGTTTTTGCGTAAACACGAATCTTAATTATCGGGCACAACCTCTCACCCCTCCGGAAGTTGGTGGGGAGGTGGATCGTCTGCCCTAACTCGCCCCTTTCCCCAAGGGGGACTACTGATCCCCCCCCCCCCCCCAAGGACCATTTCCACACTCCTCACAGTTTTCGCGTAAACACGAATCTTATCTATCGGGAACAACCACCCCCTCCCCAATTCCTAGTGAGGTGGTCATCTATCCTAACTCTCCCATTTCCCCAAGGGGGATTATCGATCCCCGTGGTCCCGTTTACACTTTACACTCTACTCGCCGTTTTTGCGTAAACACGAACCTTAATTATCGGGCACAACCCCTCCCCCCTCCAGAAGTTGGGGAGGGGGGCTCGTCTTCCCTAACTATCCCCTTTCCCCAAGGAGGACTATTGATCCCCCCCCCCCCGGCCCGTTCCCACCCTCCACACCGTTTTCGCGTAAAGTGTTATCAAACGCAAGCGGTAAGCGCCGGACAGACACTGTACACACACAAATCCGGACAGGCACCTAAGTCAAGTTAAATAAAAGCTTGCAAAACAGTGCAAAAATTGAATTTTTCTGAGTAAAGAGCACGTCTAATAGCAACCGTACGTGACAGGAATAAAACTGCGTCACTGCGAAGTTCAGCTTCTCAAGGCACATCAAGCAACCCGCATGACAGTCGAGCGGGCTGCGTCACGCGATTGCCAGGGGCTACCTCACTGTGTTCCCGCACACTATACTTCACAGTCGCTGAGAAATGGGATTAACAAGTGAAGACAGTTGGTGGATACAGCTGTAGGTTGTATCAAAGCGAGTTCTTATTTACATTACAAATACTGTAAATAACCGCCTTACATGTAAAGTATGCCATTCAATGTACGAGCGCGTTTCACTTCGAGATGTTTAGAGATTATTCTGTTTTAAAGAATTTTACATTCCTCCCCTACACGTGATTTTCATTGTAATCCAGTAACTAACGATTTTAAAAATATAAGTTAGATCAACTATAGGATATTCACGGTAAAGTGACCAGTTTTGAAAGTCCGCTCATTTGGATTAATAATCAATAACTATATTTTATTGTAGCCTTAGACGTTAACACCCGAATGCGATGGAATGTACACACTGTGCTTATTAGTTGCATGGCAATATTTATTTTTAAAAGGTAGTTAAGGGGTAAAAAATTACTGAAAGGAAAAAGTAACTAGGGCCCCAAAAGTACTCACTTCACCGTGAACAGTCTATAAGTGCCATTTACTTTGTTTTGTAAATCTTTCTTTAGTTTATATTCTAACAAAGCTTATTTTGGGTGGTGTCCGAAAGAGCACGGATGCATTTCAAAGGGAAAAAAGTGTTACATTGGCTTCTCCCACCCTCACCTTTTCTTTTACAACACACATTATGCATGCATGGCACATGCATACGCTTGACGTGTCTATCAGACATCTGCCACCGAAGTATCTCTCTGCAGTCTAGCTTCTTGATTTACCAGAATTTATCATTGAACCAATTAATGCAGCAAAATTATAGACGTACGAACTTTTACTGTTTAATTACTTTTGTTAATACAACGAATGCATAACCTTTAATTAGACACACCCAGCAGGACTGTGAATGAGTAACAAACCTGTGAGAACACAAGGGCCGAATCAACTCGTGCTCTCTGATAGACGGTAGCGACGAACAACCAGCTGAGTTTCGAGTATACCGAGGGTTGTGGAGTTTAGGCTACAGTCAATATAAGTAGCCAAAATGTTTGAAACCTAACTACAGTATCCCGTTCTCTTAAAAATACCGTGTTTTGACCAACTGCAGTTCAGTTTACCTTAATTCACGAGCGTCTCTGGGTTAAAAGAATGCAGTTCAGCGATCAAACATTTGCGTTGTTATGCCATGCCATGAAAGTAATTTTTGTAAAGGCTTTTATTTGTCCAGATGTGCATTAAAAAATTTCTTTCGAATACAATTAAATCAGACTACAGTTTGTTTGGAGGTAAGATCAAATGTTTGGAAAATTACGCTTTGTATTAAAATTTACCTGTTAAACGACGAAACTGGTTAAAATTGTACGGGAAGAATACCGGTGGAAACTACGCCCCTTGTTTCCGAAATTCGTAGGCCTACACTGTGTACGTACGAAATAATGTTCTTGAAAACTACTGAAACCAATAGGCATTTTAAAAGTCCAAAATATAAATCTTCATTCCAACGTTAACCTGAAAAAAATGTAGAAATGAAAAAGGCGAAGGGACAGCGGAACTATCAGAGATTCCTTCTTCGCGGTCCCGGCTTCCCAGAAAAACTTCTCCAATATATTTCTGGCATCGCTACGGCCTGGGGCCACGACCCTACTTGTAACCTCTCGACAACTCGACCAGCTACAGTGTTGCCAAATGGCCTTTCGTGAACTTCCCCGAGACATCAGGACAAAAACAGTCGAGGGAAAAATCCCAAGGTGTGAAAAAGCCTGCGCAAAATATTACTGAATGCGAAGACGAAAACCACAGTTCTTCTGCAGTTTATGATTTCATATCCAGTATTCACTTCCAATACACGTACGAAATCACAACTAAAAGAAAATCAAGAGTAAGTTATTTGAAATTTTAGCGCATGGGGTTTTTTTTATATAAAATTTTTGGCATCTTGCTTATGAGACGGTGGCACTAAAAAGTGTTTCCCCAAATCAACCCTGAACAATTTGCCCGAGACAGGGGTTGACTTCGCCCTCTCTATTGACTCGAAAATCCTTCAAGGACAACCACTTCCCGGTGGAACTTCCCCTTGATGAAAAGGTGTGGAGGAAGGGGGGAGCCGACGTGGCAACGCCGAAAGTCGCGAAGCCGGGCCCATGTGATGGGCGAACCTCCGCATGGCGGGACTCGTTGGCCTGGTGATCGGCGAGCGGAGTTTCGCCACAGCTCGTCCGCGCACACGGACGGTGCGGCCATGAGACCTCCGCGCGCGACGCCCGCTTGAGGAAGCTGGCAGGGTGCGCGCGCAGCCAGCCTCTCGCTCCACAAGATGGCCGCCGGCGCGCCACGTGTCGGCCAGCGACCGGGGGTCAACGCACTCTGCGCGCTGCGGTCACGGACGTTCATTGACAAAGGTCGTGCAGAAGAAGGGCCCGCGTGCGCATGCACCAAGACGGCATGGCCGAGGCCAACCATACGCTATATTAACGCCGATATTCTTAGATGTAGGCCCTGGAAATTTTCCTAGCCGATCAAATTTCGCAAGAGGTCGTCAACCTCCCTTCCACCTCTTTCCGCGTGTGCCACTTTTAGTTCTACGCGTTGGCTGTTCACTCGAAAATAGTTTGTCGACAAGAGCCTGCCGGTTGGCTTGTTATAAAGTAAAGGCACGACTTTAAGAGGTTGGCAGAGGACTAAAATACACATGTCAACCTGCATGTAAATAATAAATACACCACTCAACTCATTTGATTTTTACCTATCAACACCATGTTTCATTTAATATTTTCATTTCGTTTTGGTTCCCACATTTGTGTCTCTTTGCTGTTAAGTTAATATTTAAAGAATGTCACATAACTTCCTTTACAAATTCAAACATTTTCACTTTATATATACAGTACATATGTATGGATGCGTGTGTTTATAAACACACATCAATACATATACACATACAGGTTGTATCTAAATTCGACTGACAATCTTCGGCTGTAGGTTAATCATAAAAAAAAAAAAGTTAAAAATAGGCCTATATATGTACAACCTATGGTCTAAAGTGAATACCAAGGGTGGTTCACATCTTGAAGTTAAACCTGGAACACTTGTTTATTGCAACTACTGGAGATAATGTTTAAGATGAAACACCCGATTGTCTGGATAGTGGTTAATTGAACAAAGATCTTCAAACACCACAACACTTGTTGCTGACATCAAATTATGTCATGTAAATAAATATTCACTGTTACTACCCCAGTTTCGAACTAACATCCATATCATGGTAGCATATTCGGGATTTAAAGGATGGATGATTGTTCCTCATGTCACAATTAACAAAAATGGTTACCTTGTGTAAATACGCTAAACAGTAAACGTAAGTAAACAGTAGAGTAATTCGTGTTTTACTTTCAAAATAATATTTACTAATACCTGGCAGGTGGGGCAAGCACAACACCCAATAACACGCTTTTGGGCTATTAAAGGGAGGGGAAGATTCCAGAGAGAGGTACGTTACAGTGGTACCTATTGTAATGGAATTTTTCTTCTAGTGCAACTACAAAAATGTGTACCTCCCTTAGGAGACGTATGTATGTTTTCGACTTCTTTTTTTCGTGGTTAACCTACACTTGAAGTTTGAGTTTGTCGGTCGAATTTAGATACATCATATATATATATATATATATATATATATATATATATATATATATATATATATATATACATATACAAAATACACATACACATGCATATACAAAAGCACATCCTATATGTGCCTGATTTTTTCAATATACCTAAGTGATTTTCACGATATAATTAGCTACTTAATGGCAGTATTATGGATCAATAATCGGATATATAATTGAATTGAATTTGCTGGAAGTAAAAATTGACACAGCCTACAATAAATCACATTTCAAAATATGTATAAAGACAGCTTATTAAAGGTGACCAGTTATGTATATCACAGAAGAAGAATTTAAGTTTCCTTATTTTAATCATATATAAAAATAAACGTTTACTTTCTTATTTGAGAACTACATCAGTTTCAATGTGCTGTAAATAGTTTAGTGTGCTAATTAGTTGTGTATATTAAGCAGTTCATAAGGCACGAATTTACATTTAAAACTATGACTTACAATTTGCGAATAATTGTTTCTAAATGTTCACAGCTATGTGCGAAAAAGGGACAGCACGATTTCAGCGGCAAAAGTACTTAATGCCATTACAACACATTTGTTCCATTTGTTGCTCCAGAGACACTGCCAACCGCCAACACACAAATTACTGCTTTGTTCCTTTGTGCGCGTCCAGATGACTGCGGGGTCGTAACTTTACTGTTTACTGTAGGCTTAACTTATGTAACACAGATGCTTCTTATTGCACCCAGACTCAAGAAACATACAAGAAACATGATGTGCATACGCGTGTCATATGAGGGAGCTGCCATAGCTCACCGTGTGGTGTGTCCTCAGAAGAGCACAAGTAATGTGTGACGCAACATTTTTCTTGTGATAGGTAAGGCGAAAAGACATACGAAACAGCCACGTGTACAACTAGCAGAGTTTGAGAGATGCCAGATAACGGCATGGGCGTAGCCATGGTGGGGCATTGGTAAGCACTGTTCCTGCCCTGACACAGATAAGAGAAATAAATTAAATTATGGAAATAATAAAGTAAAGAAATGGCCATGAACATCCCGAAGTTACACAAACGGCAGCTAATCGTGAACTCTCAGCTTTGTCAGTAGGTAGCTCTTTTATTCTTATTACGCGTGTTCATAGCAGTGATATCATGTCTTGTTATGCTTACAAAATGGATACTTAGAAGGATTTCTGCACTTACGATAGTGTACGAAATTATTGTTGATGTAACTTTTATCCTCAATATTTTCAACTTTTATATTTTGTACCTGCAACGTGTCGTATATTTTCGCAATTTCTTCTAGTAAAAGTCAGTTGTAGCATTCATGGTTAGCTCCTTGGATAGACTTTATGTTGTTAGTCTGAAAACATGTACGAGCTCTTGTATCAACACCACCCCGTGTTAGCTAACTGGCCGTGATGCACCTAGTTAGAGCATTCACCTGTAATGAGTAAGAAAACCTGAATGTTTTATTACACACATAAGAAAACAGATTATCTCGAAAAGCACATTAACTAACAAGAAGTAAATGTTTCTTTAATAACTTCTTTGAATAAATAGTAAGTAGGCCTAAATGAAACACAGAGACTTAGACAATCATTAAATAAAAATAAAACTTCAACTCTATGACATTCACCCCTTCCTAGAAAGTGATATAATATCTCAAGAAATGTGGGGAATATCTAAATCGACTACTTTTCCTTGCAGTTTCTTTATCTTTAACAGTGTTGGTTTTCAGCGATTCAGAACTCAACTTGAGTTCTTGAGTGAAAATTGAACACGGGAGTATTCTGGGTTTCCTTCCAGTAAGAGAACTTCTTCGACTTTTGGGTCATTGGATTGACGAACAGGACATTTCATAAGAACAGGTCCTCGTTTCATATGCCACGAAGGTATCGAAGTTCCGAGAGTTGATCATCTTGAAAAGTCAAACATTCGTTCGTGAGTTGTGTTGGTTCCCTTACAGAGGAGTGAACGAATGGATCGTAATGCATCTTGGTAAACCTCTTCCCATTTTGAGTTATGTAGTCCTCTACTCAGAAGAGTCAATTCTATTGTTTTCACACAACTCCCACATACCTTTCTCCTTGCCCATTTCCTTGCGGATTATAAGCTGTTGTTTAGCTAGTTGCAATTCCACAATCATTTAAGGATTTGAATTCTTGGGACATAAAACTGGAGCCTCAATCTGTGTGAATATATGAAGGAATGCCAAATATAGAGAGTACTAGTAACATGTCAGAACAAGGGTACGCAAAAGGGTGCCTAAGAGTATTCGTCTACGAAAACTAAGAGAAAGAGATTTCTTGAACATGATTGAAGAGGACCTTTGAAATCCATAGCAAGTCTTTCAAAGGTTTGTGTTGCTTCAACAATCTGTCCTACATACTTTGGAAAACACGCTTAATTCTAGCACAAACAGAACATGTTGAAATTACTTTATAAACTTCATCCAGGGAATAGGCAAATTCTTACTTTCCACCCAATGGTAGAGCCTCGTTTCACCTGGGCAACATACATTTTTATGAAGAATTTTTAAGGAAAATATTGGAATAACTACTGAACACTACATACGAGATAACACATCAACAACTTTGTTATCTCTCCCTGATCCGTGTATAATTTAATTTTTATAACTCGAAAGTTCTAGTCTTCATCTCATAATCTTCTCATTCTTTATTTTTCCAGGATGGTTACTACTGAACAGCATCTTTTGACCTCAACAATGGCATAAGCTTCCTTTTCTATCGACGAATGTAACCTCTCGGATCTGTTAAGAGATTGATAAAAGAAGGCTACCAAGTGTCCTTCTTGGGATAATGTTGCCCCTATAGCAAAATCAGAAGCGTCTGTCTCAACTGTCAGAATGGCTTCATTATTGATTGAACTTGATATTGCCTTTTCGATTTCAGACTTCAAACCATTATTGTTTCAATAGCTAAGTTATGTAGTGGAAATTGACTTCTAAGTAGTATTTGTTTTTCTCCTGGCAAACTTAGGAATAAAGTGAGGGAATTGTGAAAACATTCCAATTGTTTTCGAAGCGATGTAATGTTGGTAGGGATGGGTAATTCACGTAGCGGGTTGAGACAATCTTGATCAGGTCTCATGGAGTTACAGCTAATGATACAACCAAGAAGGTGGATAGTTTCCAACGAAAAAGAGCTTTTTTTCCATATTCAAAGTGAGATTGTACTTGGAGACGATATTCGTGAAATATTTTTAATTTTTATTGTTTCCTTCTTGATCGCGATCTCCTATTGTCACATCATCCAGGTACACATTCACACCCATGAAGTTTTCTTTTGTCACAAACATGGTTAAGAAATGCTGAAAAGCTGAACACCATTTCTGACACCAAAATGAATCCGTGTGAACTGGTACAACTTCCTACAAACTTCGAAAGCCGTACAAAGTTTATCTTCTTCAGCTATTGGAATTTGGTGGCACACATTACGTAGATACATCGAACTAAATAATTTATATGAAGCAACTCTGTTTATAATATTATCCATCCTCGGCAATGGAAAGTTCAGTAAATCCATTAATTGTTTGTGAATAATCTACAACCGTCCGGCGCTTATGAATCACAGCAAGACACACTTAAGACTTGGGCATGCCAAGGAGACACACTCTCTTCAATTATCCCATCTTTCAATAAGTGTTCAATTATTTTCAATGATTTTTTTATCTGGAGGAGAGTGTTTTCGGGATTTGATTGAGATAGGTTTAAAATAAGGCGATAAATTGTTAAAAAGACGAACAGGACCGACATTAAGCGAACAGGGTCGAAATTAAGCAGCTGCAACACAGCATATGTTGAGAGGGGAATACTCTCCACCAAAGTGTACTTGGACACTCTAATGGCATTTAAGTATATCATGACCAACAATTATGTCAGTACAAAGGTCTGGAAGTTCTCTGATAGAAACATTTTCATATATGTGTTCCTGTAATTTTAGATCTATTATACATTGGCATTCAATGGATGAGCTCAATGTTGTAGAATCCATGGATACAGACTCACCTTGATAAGGAGAGAGGGGGATTTTAAACTTGAGAATAGATTTCTTATCTATGAAACTGGCCGAACTTCTAGTGTAATTTAATGCATGAACCTTATATCCATTAATGATGACAATAACCATATGGCTTTCTTTAAACACAAAGGTAAGGTAGCAGTAAATT
Source organism: Dryococelus australis (assembly GCA_029891345.1). Lineage (NCBI taxonomy): Eukaryota > Metazoa > Arthropoda > Insecta > Phasmatodea > Phasmatidae > Dryococelus > Dryococelus australis. Next base: position 149,526,167 of record CM056996.1, read on the forward strand.
TAGATACACGAGCTGAATTAAGAGACATAGAGGTCTTAAATTTCTGCTTATATCCCCCTCCCCGGCAGATAGCAGGACGTCCTATGGCCATTCCGCATGGATGGCCAGGTTAACCACAAATGATCGTTAGTTCAGCCCCTGGATATCCCCAGAATAACAAATGGATATTATGGGGTGTCCTATGGATATACAGCATATCCATAAAGGATATCCTGCTATAAATATTAATTGGCTATCCATCTACTATGTGGGAAGATTTACAACTACATCTATGTCGTGAAATGTCTTGCACGAATAACGGAGCACCAGAGTACATCAATGCAGCATATCGACAGTGATAGGCTAAAAGAGAAGACCCAGTTACCTGGCCACTTAGGTCACCAATACTTAAAACCCCTACATTATTACTTGCGGGGTCATTTAAAGGCCTAGGCATTTGCTAATGACGACAAGAACTACCAAGAACTGTAGTTACATGATCAGAATACATGCCAGGGAGTACAAGCAAATCCTGGAGTACTGGAGTCCAGTCTGGAAGAGATTCACCTGTCCCTTCAGCATCGCCTTCATGTGTCTGTGGAAATGAGGGTCTCATACTTTGAGCGTGCTCTGTAAACGTTATCTTGCTCAATATACCTGTATGACCTGTTCAATAAAACTGCATCCTTCGTTGCCAAATCTTGACACATTTGTCTTAATCTGCAGACACCCATTATAAGGAATTCTTTTTAAATTCAACCCGTAAGAGGGTAAAACGAGGTAAATTATGTTTTTTTTTTTTAGGACTCCACGATAGTTCATTAACTTTAAGAGGTACAAATATGCTCACAGCTTGAAAAGGTAGCCTATGGAAATGCCTAAAAACTAATTACAGGATTTTTTTAACACTCACCCTCCAAGAGGGCGAAAAGAGGGTAAAATATGTTTTTCTAAGATTCCTCATTAGCTCATTACATTTACAAGATATTATTGTGCTCGTATCCTAAAGATGTATCCTATACAAATGCCTAAAAACAAATTTCATTATTTCAACTTAAAACCCGTAAGTGTTTTTGGAGACTCCTTAATAGCATTTAATATGTGATAGGAAATCATTACTCACTTGGCTTTAAAAAGATACCTGTAAAACTTATTAATTTTTGGATTTTTTTTTTTTAATTCAACTAGGGACAAAATGGGATAAAAATGCATTTTTGGAGACTTCTCAATAGCTCAGTAGCCCAATAAGTTACTGTTTGATATACTTTGTTTTAAAAGGTCAGCTATAAAAATATTAAATAGGTGCCCTATGAACTAATTTCAATATTTTTCCAAATTCACATATCTAAGATGAAAAAGGTTTGAATGTGTTTTCCATGATTTGTTACCTACATTACATCATTTCCACACCATGAACATTCAAACCAAAATAATTTTTAAAAACTTACCAAACAGAGAAGTATTAATAGAAATAAATCTTTCTTAGTCGTCACTTGCTTAAAGGGTCTCAGTTGTTTTCAGCTGATGGTATGGTACTGGTGTGGCGCAAGCCCCATGAAGTTATGGACTTCAGTTGTCTACAAGGCACCACACAAGCTGATGAAGGTTTCGTAATAGTGTAGACGAGTGCGTTCCCGTAGCACTGGCCAGGTCGTTCACCAGTGACTGCTACTTTGAAATGCCTGGTGACCACTTGAAGCCTTTCACGAACTTCACGTACTCCCACGACGGAATATTCCAATAGGATAATGCACTGTGTAATCAGAATTTCTTCGAGGAGCATTCTAGTCCAGGGAAAAAAAAGTTTTCTATAATAACTAATTCTGGGAAAGCTGAATTTTTCTCATGACAGCTACTTACGAGATAAAAAGTCCCTGCATCCCCTTGTACTTCCCCTCCAATTTGTGAAAATGAGACTTCCACCCAATTGCTTGTAAATCCATTATCAATAGTGGAATAGAGTAAATTTTTTTTGTATTCTATTCTTTGAAGTCAGACCTATAACTTTGCTATGTGTAAAAATTTATGAATTCTTAACCGTATTTTTTTAAGTATGTATTTGTAAGATAAAGATTGCAATACTATTTATTAATTTTTTATATCCAGAACATTTGTTTTCGTTTTAATCAAATTTTTTAACCCTTTATAAAGAAATTACTTAAAACAAACTTGCGATAATTAATTTTCCTCAATTTAGTATATACAAATTTTACTGCTTTATTCTATTAAACTGAGCTGAAGATAATACTGTTCATTTTCATCACATGTCTGACAAAAAATTGAAATGAAAATGTTCAATACAAACTGGATTTGGTAAAAAAAAATCTTTAGCCATCTTGTTTATAATATGCTATAGAATGAGCTACTAACATAAGGATGAACATAATGGGCAACCGATACTATTGCAGAGCTTAATCATTTTAATTAACTGACGTGTGACGCCTTGGGCTGTCAGGGGCATCACTACGTGGAGGGTTGGTATTGTCGGGTGCTAGGTCAGGTGCACCCTCTGGCGGCTATTACCGTTTCCTCTCTTAATCCCTACTGGTGCACATCCAGTGTAGAGGACTGGGCTGGTAGCTTCGCGGCAGGGCACAAAATCGGGTTCTGTGAATGATCTTTTCGCTTAGCAGTAGACCTGGGCGACGTGTAACCTCTAGCGGTGGTTTGACCAGGGACGACTCTGACTGACGTGAATGTGAACTTGGCTGGTTTACGGTCAAAGGCTCAAAGGTTGAGACGGACGGCTGTTTAGGTTCCACTGGGTCTATTCCCCTGTAGCATAAGTTGGCGATACCCAAGGACTAATCCTGTCCACTAATGAATGCTGCTAGCAACAGGTGCATGTCTTCACTTAGCTGGATGGGGTCCTTCGATATCTCTGGTTCGACTGGAATCTGATGTTGGCGCAACGCCTGGGCTTGATTCTTGTGGGAAAGCTGCACGAGCATAGTGATGAGAAGGGAGGTAAGCTCCTGCAAGCACCCAAGAGGTATTTAGCACCTGTTTGACTTTCTCTAGGATACCACTCCGATGGGCATAGGGCATTTGTACTAAGTCACACACCTCACGTCTGCGAAGTGATTGCAGGTCCTACCTGGTGTAAAACCACGTGTAGGGTCTGCCGACTCAAGCAGACACTTTATCTCCGCACTTGGTGCTTAAACACGGTGAGCACTGAGAGTCGGGCCTACCCATTGACAGTATCTGCACATGGGTGACTGTCTCTGGAGGGTGCAGTCTCCCCACAGCCAGTGAACACTAACTCTGGCACCTAAAAGTGATTGAGATAGTACGCAGCTGAGCAAGCAAGCTGGCCTCAAGAGACAAGAGTACCTAGTGTCGGGGCTCTCTGTTCTGGACTCCGTGGAGCACAGAGTAGGTGACCATCCAAGGTGCATGTGAGTACTCTTATTGTTGTGTATGGCTCGTATGAGTAATTTTCCCAGTCACCTGTAATACCTTGAGCGGTGCGAGGTCCACTGGGAGAGGTTCTACACTATCGGAAACGATACCCTCAAGTTGGAAAACTGCTGTTTATTCCATTTAACAGGAAGTAAACAGAGTGGTGTCACACTACCTCTTAACACTGATAAGAGCTTAGGTAAGCTTAACCTGCGTGTAACCAGATAGAGGCGACCTGGGCCTAGTCTAACAATGGTGGTGTAAACGAGTGCTATGAAAATAAACTGATACTACTCCCTATGTATGTGTTGCTCCATAGGGGCCGCAGTGTCTAAGTGTAGAGATGGGTTGTATCTTCTCCAAGCCACCTGGTAAAATCATGTCTTGCAGAAGATATGCTACAGCTAACCTCTCAATAGCGCTGCCCATAACCAGCTGACTGAAGGGCGAATAGTACTTGTAGAGCCATCTAGCGGGATGCTTGTCTGCTAGTGACCAGTCTACATTCTTTCACGGCATTCCTGCTGAAGGATTACCTCTACTCGACTCCACCGCGCCCGCCGCGGGAGTCATCCTCTCTAGCTTACCTTCTCCGCTATTTATACTCTGGCTGGTCCTTTCCCTTCAGGCATTCCAGATGAAATTTTTACAGGATGTGAGCATGAATTGTTAGTAGGCAGGGAATGCAGACCATGTTCTCTGTAGTCTGTAGGGTTTTCTGAGTAAGTACCTCCATTTCATTCATAAAAACATTGAATTCAATTGCCCTCGAGTGGCATATTGTTATTGGCTGCACCAAAAAGGGTGGAAAGTGTGAGGGAAGGTAGTGTGCGCTTGGCTATAATTCTGCACGCCATTTTGTTAGTTCTTGTGTTTCAGGTGGTTTGAATTATGAATTGTGTTCTGCAAGAATTCAAATATGCATGCTTTTTCGCGGACTGAAGTACGGCAAGTTTCCTAAACTTGACAAGAAAATGGCGGAATATGTGTTGGAGAACTACGGAATAATGGATACAGCTTTTCGTTGTAAATTATCCAACGTATAGTGTGGGAAAAAGCATGCATTAAGAACATCCCACATATCCAGTTCAAGGCAAGCCACAGCTGGGCCACAATATGTATACACCAGTAGAATTTTTTCCCCTCCGCTGCAGTTACAAGAGGACAAGGTAATCGAGTTCAACTGCTGTGTGATAGCAATACATTTATTCACAAATTGGCGATGTGGATCAGACACCTGTCTATTTTGTTATGCCACAAAATACCACAGTGAATGAAACGGGAGCATCAAATTTAACAGTGCACACAACAGACAACTAAATACTAAGCTGCACAGTGATGATGGGGATCTCTGTTGATGGGATAAACTTCCCCATATATGTTTCAAATGGAAGACAATGCCGAAGAGTATTGGGCGTTGTTACGTTTCAGACAGGCATTGCATGAATGGACACCTCCTTTGTTAACGAAAGAAAAAAAATGGGGTGGGGGTTAAGTATCTTCTACAAGCGGAGAAGACCAATATAGCAGTCATACCAGGTAGCCTTACATCAGTCATGAAGCCCCTTGTCACCATAAAATAGCGATTCAAGGGCTATCTCCATCTGTTTTATTCAGAGTGGATGGCAAGTGGCACTAAAGAACAGACTAAAGTAAAGCTACCATAGCTCCCAATGATCTGTGAATGGGAGAAACAAAAACTCGGCTATGATAAGTGATGACAATCTTAAAGAGCTTTATGATTAATGGCATCTCTTCAGAACATGGCAGTAAGGATGACATTCTGTGGTATGTGACTGCGAGCCAAGCGAAGCAGATAAACAGATGACAAATCTGATTCTGACAACACAGATGCCGAGTAAACATGGCGAGCAGACACACTGCGACATTTTGCAATTCAAATACGTATGTTGAGTTTTGTTATATGATATAGAATTCAATACGTTTATGTTTTCTGTGCACATACTTTCCTTTTAGAGCAACGTAATTTGTACAAGTGTGCTGAAAATAAACTTACTTAAAGTAGGCCTGAAAGTACATACTTTGGTTCTGTTTAATTCAAAATTCTGCCCTCGAGTTTTCCCCAGCATCATTCCCGCATGCAATATTTTTAAGGCTGAAATTAATGTCAGTGCAGGGATTATGCAAGTAAATGCGATATATCATTCTAGTAGATGTTCCCACTTTCAGAGGACTTGAGTTCAAAAGCATGCAATTTTATATGATGCGTGACACCCTTTGGCTAGAGGGAGGCACGTCAGTGTCTTGTGTTTTTTGTGGGTGCTAGGACACATGCACTCTGAGGGTGAGGTTTAGGACTTTAGTCCTTGAATGGTACCGGAGCACGTTTGGTATACAGCAATGGCCAGGTAGCGTTGCGACAAGACATATGTCGGGGCAAGATTTTAGGCCGTTATTTTAAGGTAAATTTAGTTTCTAAAAATGTCTGATTTTGGTGTTATCGGTTTTATTATGAAAGTCTTAGAAATTGAAACGTTATAACTAAAATTGTGAATAATTAGAGCCACCATTTTAGTGTTATTTTAATGCATATTTTATTAAAGTTGTTGATTACTTATTCTTACACTAGTAGCCCGCCATAGCTTCCCTCAGGTTTTACAGACTACCAGTGACTGCCGCGACTACATGCGAATTAATAATATTAAGATACTTAGTTTTACTCTACCCACGGAGCCACTGCATCCTCACTTGAATCGCTCTAGCCACTGCGTCCCCATTTGATTATATATATATATATAATCTCTACTAAGTGACTACTGCCCAATTGTAATAGCTTTAACCGCTGGGCCACTATGACTCTTGGGAAGGGCAGCCCATAGACAAAAAAAAGAGAAATAATTGCGCTATTGTTTAAAAAATGCTTTTTTATGCAGTGATTGTGTTGTGTACCTATGTACATCTCTGATAACGATCATATCTTGGAACCGTTTGAGCCTTCACTATGAAACAAAGACTAAGTTAGTCCAGGGGTTATTATCCATAGACTATGTAAATTTTTTGTCAATATTTTCGGTGGTTTTTATGTTAAATCCACTCAGACAGACAGAGATGAAAAAATTTAACATTAGATATAGCTTAGTAAAAGATTATTCTATATAAAAAATAATTAATAGTGGAAAATTCGAAAATCAAGGCAGATACTTCTATTTTTTTAATTTGTATAGATACACATTTCCATTGAAATTTCATAATGTTTATGCAATTGCTTAAACAAGAGAAAACTATCTATTTGAACATAGGTAATGCAGAGCATTACCTTAGGTTGAAAATTAACTTTTTGAAGGTTTTGTTTCTTCGTAACTTGTATACCGAGGTTCCTAAACAGTGTACATTTTCTGTTAGTCTTACATATTGCTTGGATATTTTTTATAAAGAAAAAACATTCAATACTGTAAATAAAATTATATTTATATTTGTTTTAAGAACTTAACTATTCTCATTAAATTATCATTTCTCATCTACATGGTATTCAATATTTACTGCTGTTATTCACTCAGCCTGAATGACAACAGCCTAAAATAAAATTTTTTTCTTCCCATCATCTGAAAACTTAAATTATTCTTATCATCATGCAGCTTATACATTTTTGGATACACATTGTTGGTAATGGCTTCACAGGTGATATTTCGGTTTCATCGCTATTCACCGTATAATCTTCTCTCTACTTATATGGTGAGAACTACCTTGCATTTTGGTGTGACCACTCTTGCGAGGTTACCCGAGCGACGCTTAACCTATGGAGTCTGCCTGACCTGTGGAGGTTTTGACGTGTGTGTGCTAGAACTTGGTGGTACGGTGGGCAGGTGCTCATTAGTGGTGATGGTTGCTGCGGTCTGCTCTGCAATTTGGATTCCCCAAAAGCGTGAATTGGCAATCCCGAGGAATTTGTACTGACCACTCAGATACGCGGCGAACATGGAATGTGTTTCCTCGCTGAGCCAGATGGGAGCTGTGAAGAGGTCTGTAGGTGTCTCCGGTGTGGTAGGTCTTTCAAAGTGGTGGATAGCTTGTACCCTTTCCCTCGGTGGGAGGTGAGAGGCAGCGACGAAGTGGTTAAGTTCCTGCTGGTGCTCGGTGGCAGCGTTTGCCCATTTAACACGCTCTTGGATACCACTCCGATGGGAATAGGGCATTAGGACAGAATCACAGCAGGCGAAGTGTGGTCCTCTACAGGTGTACAACCACGTACTGTGTCTGCCAACCGAGTGCGGTATCCCTATCGCAGTACCTATTTGGTGCAAGCAGCACTGTAAATACTGAGTCAGGTTTCACTGGTGGACAGTCTTAGTATAGGGGTGAGTTCATCTAGAGGACCAGTCTTTCCAACTTGGGTAATATTCTTTCTGGCGCAATCGGCGCGGTGGCGAGAGCAAGCGCCAAGCCAACAAGCTGACCCCAAGGAGAGGAGTATACCTACTGTAGGGGCACAGAAAAGGTGGTCGTCCAGAATGCTTGTGGATACTCTACTAGTGTGTGGCGGTTTTGAGTAAATCTCCCGGTCACCTGCTATCCCTCTGATGGGCCTGATTATAGGGAGACGTACTAAGACTATGGGAAAGATACCCTTGAGTTGATTAACGGTTGTTTATTCTGCCTAGGGAAATAAACAAGGTGGTGTCGCACTACCTCCTAACATTATCGGCAGCTTAACGGAAGCTGCTAGCATTGACAGGTTAAGGCGACCTGTTTCTAGGCTAACGGGGTAAGTAGAAGAAATGCCATTAAAAAAACTTAAGAACTTGGCTACGCTATATGTTTCCCTAAAGGGGCCGGAAGCGTCTACGTGTTTTACGACATTCGACAACGGCGGGAGTCTTCGGCACTGGGGTGCAGTGAAGACAGGCGAATTCAGGTAGGAGTCTTCGGCACAAGGAGTGCAGTGAAGAACAGGGAGAGATGGTTCCTTTGACACAAGCGTGCAATGAAGGAACAGACCAGACTGGTGTTTAAGAGCGTGGCCCTGTATTTATAATCTTCATGAGCTCTCACTTGGTAGGTTGTGGAGGGGGGGTGGCGGCAGCTTCGACACGGCGCTTGATCCTCTGGCATGCGACATCACCGGCCAACGCTGGATGCAAGTTGTATGTGCTAATCGTACTAGTGGTGCCATCTGGTGGTGCGCAGAAGTACTTTCAGTATCTCGATGTATAGTCTCAGTGGCTTGGCTGGGTGAACAGTTCAAGTCTGATGTGGAGCGTCCGTCATGACATGTAGAATTAAACAACTCTGTGGAAATGTGCGGCTGGGAGATACACGCCGACGAGATAAAGTAGTTTTAATAATAAGACGTCATGAGTCATTAACAGTATAACAATATGACTATTGAAAATGTGTCATGTTTCCTACATGTGAAAATCAGGAGTCTGACACCAGGAAGCAAACACCATAATTCTGAACTAAAACAGTCTCACATATCATAAAATAGCACAATGATATGTAATACACGATATGTATGTACTAACACTTACCTACTGTTAATTTACCTTTTTTCTTCTTGACTAACATTTCTTTACAAATTTATTTTCAGTTGATTGTAGCATGCTCCCTCAGTGCCATCACAAAATGCCGTATCTCTCAGCTGGTGTCGTAATGAGTAACTTTTGGCATATTTATCTTGCTTGCCATATTTTCATAACAAATAAGCAATGTACATAAAGTTTTATGGTTTTCACAAAAAAATCGCCAATACAAACAAAGTTTTATGGAGAGTTTTTTATTAATTTTACTATAACACAATGTACAAGTTTACAAACATAAAACATTTACACAAGCGTATGTGTGCAGGTGCAGGGTTGCCTCAGACTGGCTGTGTGACTACTTGCTGACCTGATGTATGGCATGCGCTAGATACTCCACATTTTTGGAAGTCACTCCTGCCATTGAAATTCTCCCATCCTTGGTCAGGTACACGCTGAATTCCTTAGTAAGTTTTTCGCTCTGCAACACACAAGAGTTCCAATATCATCAAATACTGGTCTGTTCATTTACCTGGCATGCAACATAGTGGTACATATTGACAGTTCAGAAGGAATTTATACGCTATGTGGGTTTCCTTCTACCCCCCCCCCCCCCCCCCCCCCCCGGTTAATCCTACCATCCCACCACTAACTGATGCAAAGAGAACAGCATCATCCTATGATAGGGAAATATAAATTTTAATGTATTTTTCGCTACCCAACTGTAATCACAAATCGGGATACCTCACCTTCTAACACAAAAGAAAAGGATAGAGAGAAATTGCAGGTGGTGGAGAGCTGCTTGTACTCATGATGTACCTTCTAGCCTCCTCCATTTGTGTACATATGGCATAAGGAATTTATGTAAATCAACAGTGAGAAAGGGACTAGCAGCTGCCCACACCCCACTTGAGCATTGCCCACTCTTCAGTTTGGCATACAGGTATACAGAAGAATCTCAATACAAAGTACACAAAGAGACTTTAAAAAATATATTTTATATAGCTGACACTTCATTATTTGTTCCCTTTGTTTACATTATACCATATTTAGAGTTTTTCAGTTTTGGTCCCATCAAAATTCCTATATATAAATGCTAATTACTAACAGCATTCCATGATTATCGATATTTGTTTATCCCACAATATCAGTTCAAATCAGACGGTATATTTGTGAAAGATTGTATGCATCAACAGTTCTTCAACACTATATGAATACAAAACCGCACAAGTAATTGACAGCTGCTCCTATTCATAGTACTGTGTACATCTTGCAGCAGTTTTTCATGTTCTATTGACTACTACTATTCTTCCTTACAGGGAGGCAACAGTTAGAAAGCATCTAATATTTTTCTTATTACGTATGGGTTAACTGTACTCTTAGGTTAGCGACAATGAGACCAAATTACACCATGGGCTAGTTAATGTCAATGGAATAATGTTATAGACATGGCTGTATTTCAACGGGCGTGATCATATCAGAAATTATCAGTTGGGGTTTGGTTAGTATATTGCACGTACATGTTTCAAAACACCTCTTCAATTAATGGTTGGCAAAAATTGTTGCAAACAATCCATTGTAACATTTTAAGTGCAGGATTGAGCATGGCTTGGAAAGCGAAAAAAAAGTTAAAAATACTCAATAACAAAAAATAAAAATAAAAATTAAGGATGGAAAAATTCCACATCTCCATTCAGATTCTTGATCCTTACTACAAACTTATCCATACTTTACGATACCAATAGCTTTTTGAACAACCTTTTTTAACGTTCTCACAAATACAGAAAATGTTAGTTTGCTGCAGTAATATCACGCTGATTCATAAAAACACAGGAATTGTTCTTGGGTCCAGATAGTCCAGAAATAATGTACATTACCTGACAGCTTTCCAAAAGCCATTTTGGAAAGACTACCATTAACTATGTGGGGCACGTAGTAACACCTGAGGGGAACTACCCCAGACCACCTTGATACAAGCCATAGAGGAGGCCAAAGAACTCGCCCACGAGAAACACCTACGTCGCGTCTTGGGCCTGTGTAATTAGTTATGCGACTACGTACCAGACATCGCCCGAGAAATGGCACCCCTCACCCCATCCTAGAGAAGCAAACATGTTGGCGGTGGAGTGAAGAACACAACACATTTTTTCGAAATGAAGGGAAGCTTCCAGAACATTGAGCAATTCCACAGACCACAAGGAGATAGCCCTCTCATATTGCAGACGGACGCCTGCCAGAAAGGACTGGGGGCGGTCAAATAACAAGAGGACCCCCACCCGGCAACCCCATGTCATTGCCTGTGCCAGCACCCGCCTGAACAAAACCAAACAAAAATACCACATTAAAGAACAAGAATGTCTCACCATGATCTAGGTGGTGAGAAAATACTGATACCCTCTAGAAGGAAGATACTTCATTCTCCGCACAGACAGCATGGCCCGCCAATGGCTACGCGAGTCAAACACAGAAGTCAAATTGGGACAATGGGAAATGTTCCTAACCGAATTTGACTTTAAAGTACAACAATGCCTGGGAAAACCCAATGACATGCTGGACGCTTAATTTCGCCAGCCAGACCTCGACGGGAGCACCAAACAAGACTAGGAATGTAAGAGATGACACCCCCCCAACCCAACCACCGGCACCAACCAGAAACCACGAAGAGCACCTCTGGCTTCTTCAGCTGCCACTTAGCCGATACCAAATAAGTTACCATCAGCAGAAGGACCCAGACGTCCAGCGTCTCCTACAGGACAAGCCCCAGAGGTTTAACTTCGAGATAATGTTGCCTGGTCTCCAAGCAGACAACCCAGGGCCCAATTGATCTGGATACCACACAACTTGAGGGCAGACCTATGCCGACACCACCATGACCACCCGCAATTCATTCAGGTATCAAAGAAACAGACATAGAAGAATGATACACGTGGGATAGGATAAGTCGGAATGTATGGCAGTACATAAACAAGTGCGAGATGTGCTGTCGTGGTAAGGCCTATACCGTAACACAGCCAACAGGAAAACCCCGTTGAACTCACACCGCTTTGATAATCGATACCTGTTAGTTGTGATGGACCAGTTTTTCCGCTGGGTAGAAGCATTTCCCCTACCCAGTCAGGAAACCCTGAACATTATACGCAAATTTGAGACTGAGATATTTCCCAGCTGACGGTACCCGCAAGCCATATTAACTGATATGGCATACAATTTACTAGTCAAAAGTGGCAGACTGCATGCAATTCATAGAGGCTAGAGACATGAACGACCCCCCCACCCCCATAACAACCGCAAGCTAACCCCATTCTGGAGAGAAATCACAAGCTAAAGAAGAGTCTCCATCTCAGCATGGGAGAAGACCACTGCCACAAGCACCTACCTAATATTCTCTTCACCCTCAGGAAGAGAACCAATGAGGCCATGGACCACAGCCAACTCATTCTGGGACAAACTCTCCGCCGCTCAGATGACTGGCAGTGGGAACAAGCTCCCACAGAGATGCTGCAACACGAAGACGTCACACTGGCTGACCTAGCTCAGACCACGAGAACATACGATGCCCAAGACCAGTACGTTACCAGAAAATACCTGCAACCCAGTACCAAGGTGAGAAGCTTCCAGATGGGAGAGGCTGCACTTCTCCGCAGCCACCCACTTAGCAAGCCCAGAGAGAAGAGTTCAGCACGGACCTCGCTGACCAATGGGAAGAACCCTACACAATTGTGGGAGGCCAGGAGAATGTATACTGGGCAGAGGATGCCAGAGGATGAATCCGCAAAGCTACCCGAGGGCAGATGCGCCCTTGCCCCGTCGGTACCCAAGACAGCGAGGTAAAAGCACCGGAAGACAAAATAGAAGAAGTCTTAAGATGGGAAAATGATCCCCAGCCATAGAAACCCGAGATCGAGCCACCTGCCTTCCGGAACCCATAAACATGCTTGGATCCTGACCAGAGGAATGTCCAACCCAACCTCATAAAGGTTGTACGACCTGCACTTCGAGGAGCAATGTCCTTCACGACATTGCCTTCAAACCCAATGAACTTCGTCTGCAAGATGGCTGCCAAGCGCAGCCACATGACCCCCACCGGGTTCAAACTGTCGTGGTGGAGCCCCTTAGACAAGAAGCCCCGCCGTCGACCCCAGCAACCCAGCCCTATACAAGAGAAGAATGAACCCTGCAGAGCCGACGAGGCAGGGGTGCCCGAAGAGCCTCTACCTCAGACTGCGAAGCTGACCATGTCCACCCTGGACATGGCCACCCACCCAGCCTTGACGCTGAACGGCAGCGAGGCTGTTGCTGCACCATCTTCTGTACGGGAGGATGAGATCAGTAGAGTCAAGAGCAGGGAAAGCAGAGGATTCCCTGCTTACGATGGCTACCCAGACACCATCCCTCCAGGAGGGGACACCCAGAAGCAAACCCACGACCAGGCGGACGAGAGAGGTGCCTCCCCGCACTTGCCACACCGCCTCTCAAAGTTAACCGGGCGGTACCGTCAGGCGCCATGGCGACCCCCATAAAAATTTACGTGGCCATACCCACAGCACAAGTCATTAAGGAAATGAGGCCGCCACACAAACAAAAGACTTCCAAAGCCTGTGAAACCCAGTGAATATCGAGTGCAATATGTTATTTAATTTTTATTGTAGGTGGCCCGTACACCAATGTATTAGTATAAATAATTTGAAGGGTACTGGTGTTGTAAATATTAGGTAGATACAGGCCAGCCTAGGTAACTGAAGGCCTAGAGCAATCACCACTAGATCTTTGTCACACGTAAAATTACCTGCTGTGCGACCAGCTTGGAGGCTAGCGAACAGAGCTATTTCATAAAGCCTTCAGCACCATGGCAGGTAAACCACTAGAATTAACACACCTCTGATGAGTGGGACTTGCATACATGATTAGCATTGACGTGTGCCCGATTAGACTGACTTGGCATGTTTGTCGAGGATTTTGTCCGCTAGACCAAAAGCGGAGTAGTTTGGTTCAAATAGTTGGCGTGAGGCGAGGGGTGTTGGTGATTGAAGAACACAGTCATCCTGATTACTGCTGGAGAATCCAAGAGAGACTATCTCACTGTTTTCTTGAGGACCTTCCTCTTGGAGTAGGGCATCGGGAAATGGATTTACCATACCACTACTGTACCTAGACGGCAGGCTCCTTGTGCAACTTAAGTGTGGCACCTCATGCAGGCTGGGAACTAGCGGACACCTTATTCCTAAGTTTGGCAGAGACTGCGGTTCACAGAGGAAGTCAGGCCTGATCAATACAAAATCGCACACGAGTGTGTGTGAACCTGTCTCAGTCTTCCCATCTCGGGAGATGTCACTCTCTCTTAGCAGAGACTGCGGTGGAGAGGTCAACGAACAGTCGACAAGCTGTTTCCCGGATAGTGTACCTGTGTGGCGCCTCCTTTGTTTCAATCCCAAGGGGTTGAAGAGAGGTGCAGCCAAAGCTTTGTGTGTGTGTGTGTGCATGTGTACATGCATGTGTGTATGTGGAACTTGTATTTGGCTCAGTTGAGTTAAATTTCCTGGTATCACCTGTAGTTCTGTTACACTAGGGTTACTACAGAAAGGTGCTACATCTACAGGAAAGATCTCATGTTCAAAGCTGACCCACATTTTATTCCAGTAAGGAAGTGAACACGTGGCAGTAAGGAAGTGAACACGTGGTGAATGCACCCTAGCTCCTTGTCAACAGCTTTAAATAAGAGCCGGAACGCTAGAACAGACTGTTAGGAATGATCGGTACAGGCGACTGGCGTACAAACAAGGGAATGCTGGGTGTGAAACTGAACGTGTAGATTGAAATAACTTAATATCTGTGACACATAGCTAGGTAAACTAAGCAAGGATGTGACAGGATGAGTCCTGAGAAGGACTGCAACGATAGGTCCGCTACAGATACGTCCGTAAACTGCAGGGTGAACGGGTTTTGCGAGATACGTAGGTTAAGCTATGCAAAACGGGGTGTATAGTGTCCCAGCAACACATGCCGGAGAATAACGTAAAAGGGACAATTCCTGAGCGTTGAGTGCTGGGACTGAACTAGTAGAACAATATGGTCAGGATCTGAGCGGCGAGCACTAGAAATGAAGACTGGCCTGGTGATGCAGGGTATCTCTCCTCTTATACTAATTCGAGCTGCTGCCCAATGCTGATTGGCTTGTGCCACTAAGGCAAGGGGTAGTGAATGCATGGCTTGCCTCTGTGACGTCACCGGCCAGCTCGAAGAGGGGATGCAAAACAAAAGACTGACACATGACGATGGTTTTTGAGATATAATTTTCAACGACTTCAGCCCCATCCCTCAGGTCCCTTGCACTGAGTTTGAAGCTTAAAATTATTACGTTAAAAGCGAGACTGTACTTTCTGCTTTGCAGCTTTTATTATTCACCAATCCACCGTAATCATGCTAGGGGACAAGCGAGTTCATTTACTCCCCGCTAGATTGCACTAGTAGTAATGTCTCGTCTTTTGTTTTGCATCCCCTTCCAGCTGGCCGGCGACATCACAGATTCAAGACATGAATTATTACCCCCCTCCCAGCAAGACCACCCTTTGCCCTAATGGTACCAGCCCACGACGAGTATATAAGCAGACACAGCCTGCGTCTCTAGACCAATCTTCCTTCCCAGCGCACATTGCTCGGGAAGCGATCATATTGTCACCAATTAAATTGAAGTCTTTTTCAGCACTTGTTGCTCAGAACTGATCACCCCATTCTAGGCTTAGCATAACCGCCAGAGTGCCCAGCACATGTGTTGCTCAGGCACACACCCTGTTCACTACATCAAGTATTGTATTGTTGTAGTCGTTCCAGCATGCGCTGCTCGGAACAATTCCTCTGTCGACAGTACACATCAGCAAAACTTGCGGTAGGGCACGACTACGTCAGTTAAGAGATTTTCCGCTACATGCCCCGCAACTCTACGCCCCACTGTGATTACTTGTAATTGCAGTGGTTCGTATCCCATTCTTTGTAAAGACTACCATCCTTTCGCTTTCATGCTTAGTTTCCCTAGCAAGTGTCAGCGATACAGTTCTGTCATTTTCTTCAACGCGTACAATTAATGCAAGAGATTCTGACACAGTAATTCTCGAACACATTCCCTTGTTGAGTGTCACCTCTACCGACCAACCGAACAATAGCTTTCGAGGTCTGAAGCCCGCGTCGCTGACCCGGAGATAGAGTGCTCTTACCATGTTTTCATTTTCTTTGAAAATAAAACGTGAGTGGAACTTTAACTTGACGCATGCCGCTTATTCCAACTATGTATAACGATTACAACTTATCTCACTGCAACCTAGTATACTATTTCTACACACGCGAGAGTCAAATCCCACGCCAACCCATACATGGAAGTCGCGGCCTGCCACAATCCAGGAGGGCAGCCGGACACATGGATACGAGGGGTTGTGCAAGACAGCGGAGCATCACCCCCCTTCCCGCGCTGAGAGCCTAAAAGCCATCAGCCGCCTCGAAACATGCCCGAGCGCCACCGAAAATACACGAAGGCCGAGAGTTGACCATAGGGTGCAACCCCCGCTTCGGCCTCGCAGCAGAGGGACGTCACACGCTACCCTAACTATAAAGGTCAGTGCGCGGCGGACCTCACCAGTTGCTCTGCTCTTCTTCAGTCTTCAAGCTCGCTCCGCCACTTCTAGTGCTGGAGTCCTTCGACCACTGTTAGATCTTCAATAGTCCTCCCAGAGGCTGCCACCAACTGCTCAACACTCTTCAGCAGCCACCAGAGACTGCCTACATTGACGTCGCCGTCAGAGCTCTACAGCACCTGCGACCAGATGCTCCAGCGACGCCAATCGCCAATAGCTACCAGAAACTTTCTGTAGCTACCAGACATACCACACTAAACATCTTTGTCTCCTACAGACACCCCGATTAGAGTTAGATTTGTAGTAAGCAATTTTCGACAGTTTAATTTCACTTCCCCCATTAGCCTAGGACCAGGTCACCTACACCTGGCTACCGTAGTTTTACTTCCAGCCACCGGTCTTCTTGGTAGGAGAGCACGCGTCACCGTGTTTACTAAGCGCTTCATACACATAGCTTTGTTTCTTTTAACTTTGAGTCTCATTCATAGAGTACTTTGAAACCAACTGCTGGGAGAACCTCGAGTCGAGTACCGCCGACCGGGAACGGGAAATTATTACTACGAACTAGCTACAAACTGGAGAATCCCCTTCAGGCTCCAGCTGCAATACACACATATTAGATGGCCATCTATTTTATTCCTGCCAAGTATACAGGTACTGGAGGAGTAGAATAGAGGAGCCCCGACCACTAGCAACACTTTCCACCCTGGGAGAGACAGTACGCCCGAGTTATATCCCTACCGGAGCCCCAGGGTGCTGGCAGGTGTATCTGCTTAGGTGCTACGGCGTGGCCTTGGTTGGGATCGCACACCCAGTAATAGTCTTGGTAGCCCAAATAGCTTCAACGCTTCTGATTCGTCTGCTAAGGTGAGGGGTCTTCTGAAGCACCATGCTCATGCTACCAAACCACTACTGGGCAACACTATTCTAGGACTACTCGTGTCCGTAGTGCTCGATTCATACTTCTCAGCAGCTAACCTGCTTTATGTCATTTAAGGTGAGACACAGCGCAAGTAGGGAGGAGCAAAAAGTTGCATGCATTGCTGCCAAGCAGCCGGCTGGTTCCATCCCCCTTACAGCTAATCGACGAGCCGAACCAGATCATGCCGTTTTGCTTGGATCATTAGAACGACCTACGTCTACAGCAGGGGATCCAGCTACTTTCTCGTCATCACCTCTTCGCACACATCCTGTCTGCCACCCAGTTGTGTGTGGGTTAATTAAATGGACTGAGGAACACCTTGGCATCTCGAACAACAATTTCTGGAGCTCAGCAGCTACCCGGAGGAATGGTAGTATTTGTGTTGCAACACCTAGGCACTCGCTGCAGCCCGGGCAGAGAACAATCGGTTCAACCAACTATACTCAGCTAGACCTCGCATTCACAACGTTAGCAAGACTGCTACCGCTAGCACCTCCCACCAGTCGTCTACGGTAACTACTCACACCACCAACGATAGGGCACACCAATCCAAAGGACTCGTCAATCGCAACGTCTAGAACTTTGTTCCTTCATGCAAGGCCACATGCCCAACTACCACATCCAACCGTAAACGCCAGTAAGCACAACCTGTCAAAGTGCAACCAAAGCAACATGACAATGATCCAGCTTTAGCTAACCGGACACATGTCAAGTGATTTTCTGGCACCCAACGTGGGGCATCAGCTAATTAACTGTTCGCAGTAAGAGGCCGAACCAGGTTACCCGACCTCGAGATCTAGGATTCAAACCGGGTTAAACCAGCAGACTTCGGGGAGTCAAGTAAAATCCCAGTGGCACCCAAAATGCAGCCATACCAAATGCCCAGGTATCGGCTTGTTGAAAATCGAATGCACACTAGTTAATGACATTTCATCACCTCTGCCTAGGCTGGGCCGATGAAGTACGAGATACAGCAGGCCTAGAATACCGTTGCAAAGTTTGTTGGCAACAGCCAACAAGTTTTTGTAGTGACATTACTTGCCCAGGCCTATGCATTAACTGTGTCAGATGTACCACATGCGGTGAGCCCTTCCATAACCTGTGCATAGGATGGCCTGACGAGCACATTGGTATGCCAGGTATGGCATACCAATGGGAACCATGTAGGAGGAAATATGTCTCCCACTCCCGTTGATCAAGCCCATCAAGGATCTACATACAGCCTGGGACAGCACCCGGCCACCCCGCGACCGGACGTGATGACATGCAAATTACGGACTTCGCCGGTCGACCACACTAAGACCCAGTAGCGCTCACCAATGAGTGTACAAAAGAATTCCACGATACCAACGTGCCACCAAAACAATGGGTAGACCGGGAACAACTACACTTGAAAGGCGTAGCGTTAACTTGGTGGGAGAGGTATGGAGAGTTTCCCACAGACTGGAAGCAGTTCTGAAACTGCATCACACTCGAGTTCATCGGCGAGGAGGTTCTAGCACGGTTAACGACCCAGTTCTATGGTCAGGCACAGACTCCTGAAGATGAGGCTGAAATTTTCATACGCCGAAAGAGCAAATGTTCCGGAGCATATTCCCGGAAGTCCCAGAAGCAACAGCTGACCGTTCAATAGGCAGGATGCTTTTACCCAGACTGAGGAATGTCCTCCTCACGGCCAAACCAAAAACTATTGAAATAGTTAAGAAGGCACGAGAAGCAGAACAGAATTTCGCAGCACAAGCCAGCTTAAAAAAACCGCTACCAGTAAAAACTCCAGAACCACAAGCTCCGCTGGGTGAGTCACCGAAGAATGTGCCTGCACCCCCGTCATGCACACCCTTCCTGCCAAAACGTTGGTTCTGCCCCGGTAGTCATTGGAACAAGGACTACCCTCGCAAGCCTGATGGGTCAGTAGTAACACGGTTAAAATCTGAGCGAACTACAGTGCCACCATCCACTAGAACTACTGAAAGACCAATTCCGCCATTAAGTCGGGAAACGCCGCCGGGGTGCAAAGCGGGCCGCCACCACCGGACCACAAGGGCCCAGAATCCAGGAATTAAATGAGGATCTGGCAATCCCGATAGCTTTAACTCACCCTACAACTCCCACGTGGTCCTCATACCCAAGGGCAGAAAGCTGCGGTTCTGCATTAATTATAAAGGCCTAAATGAGATAACGCACCCCATCACTCCCCATACCCTGCGGGACACTGGCAAGGCCACGACCTTCAGTACCTTAGACATGGAATCCGGATATTGGCAAATTGCGGTACACCCCGTTAGCTGCAAATATATGGCATTTACCACACCAGAGGGCGAAACCCTACAATTCAGCGTAATGCCATTCGGACTAAAGAATGCCCCACCACATTTCAACGCCTAATATCCGCAGAGGTATTAACCAGGTATGTCTGAGAGTTTTGCTTTGCCTACCTCGACGACGTGATCATGTACTCTAATAGCTGGGAGGAGCACCTCGAACATCTGCAGCGGGTTCTAGAACGCCTAGAACTCCATGGGATGACTTGCAGGCTTTCCAAGAGTTACTTTGGCAAGACATCCATCGATTGCCTGGGACATGTCGTATCACCCGAGGGAAACTTCCCGCAATAAAACTCCATACGACAAGTTTCGGAAATATACAACAGCTACATTGACCCTAAGGAGATCAACCACCGATCCTACAAACCGACGCATGCCAGAACGGGCTGGGAGCAGTCCTCCACCAGCTGGACAATAACAACCAACCACGTGTGATAGCATATGCTTCACATCAATGAACAAGAATGCCTGGCAGTCATCTGGGCAGTGTGCAAGTACAGATATTATCAAAAGCCCTCCAATGGCTACACGAGTCCCGAAACAGCAAAGCCAAGCTCAGTCAGTGGGAATGTTCCTTACCGAATTCGACTTTGAGATACAGCACTGTCCGGTGAAAACGAAGGACCTGCCAGAGACCATGTCCCACTTTCCAACGCTGGAGGAGAAAGCAGAGAAAGAAGAAGGGGAAAAGATGCCCCCTCCCCCTCAAGTATAACGAAACCCTGACGAACAGATCAGTCGCATCCAGTTGCAGATTACCCGAAATCAAATCTCAACAAACCAGCAGGAGGACCCCAATGTGCACCAGCTCCTGCAGGAGTATCCCAGGGCTTTCGAAGCTCGAGATGACGTCGTGTGGACAGAAAGTGGCCAACCCAACGCTTGTTGGAAAATCTGGGTTCCACAACAGTTTGACGTGTGGCCGATTAGACTGACTGGATAATTTAGTCGAGGATTTTATCCGCTAGACCAAAACCGGCTTAGGTAGCTGGGATGGGACGAGGGGTGTTGGCTAGTTCTTGTACACTCTTACTTCTAGTTGTGTATTCTAGGTAGATATGACCTTAGGTGGGACAGATGATATCTATGCCAGAATGGATGTTCCACAGACGAGCTTCTTTAGATCAGAAGATGTGGTTGTCCCAGCCTAAGCACACTCAGGTCAGAAGCCCAGTGACAATCAGGTGAGACTTTGTGTGGATGCGAACACATGGTGGAAAGTTAATGAACACAACCGGAGCAGGCGCGACTGCTCGTCGTCTGAATTCGGTGGCACGGTCCCATTCCATCTGTCTATCTTGTGCAGGATGGGGTGATGCTATCCTTGGCCTGAGAGTAGGGTGAGCCAGGTGATGCTCCCTGCATTTTCTGTCACTCCTCCTCTCGTGAGGCATATGGTAACAGCTCTATAGTTCATGCAGAGCACCGAGACAGAAATACTAACAGTGTAACCCAAAATAGTGACTTGCCGGCTCGAGCTCGATTAGAGTCCCCACTGATCCCCCACCATAGGCGGGCTGATCAGGGACGTGGAGCCATGTGGACCATCAAGGCTCTACTGATTGTGCGTTCGCACTAGGATGCCCGGCAACACTGCAGGCCAGTCACCACGCATTATTCAGTGCAGATATTGAGAAGCAACCTGAGTCTGTTGCACCTCCTGGTGTGAAGGTGTTGCTAGTGGTTGAGGCATCACTGTTTCTCCCCACGAGCACTGACAATGCTGATGTGTAGCTGGGAAGGAACAGGTAGCCATCTAATATGTATGTCATAATTCGGTTTAGTAAAATTCCCGCTTTCCGTAGACAGTGCACAGCGTGATCTACATTTAACTATGGATACAAAGAAATACCCTGGAAATAAAAACAGAAAGGTAGAGAGCAACGTGTGTTTATTGAGATCTCAATAAACACGTGACCTGTGCTACCTCCTACCAAGTCGGGGATAGATGATGGTAACTGCGTGGTTCCAGATGTAGGTGACCTGGTTCTAAGTAAAAGGGAAATCGTGTTCTAGGTGTTTAAAGAAGACAAAGTGAAGTTAAAAGAAATTGTTCGTGTTCGTATGTCGTCGATGTACGTAGTAAGTAGCCGCGAGTGCGTACTCGAAGGTTGGTAACTTCTCTGAAGATCCTGAGCACTGGCAGTGCTGTGGGAGTTTGCTAAAGATGTGAAAGAATGGCTACCGAGCTCGGCTGCGGCCGGACTTATATAGCGGTAGCTTGTAGGCTGCTGGCGCAGGGTGCGGGGGAGGCATGATGACCTCCGGCCCAGGGTAGCATGAGAATCCTCTCATAAGCGATTCTGGCTTCATGCCTCGTCGGGTATGCTCGAACTAGTTCGAGGTCTGGGCAGTTTGTAGGCATTTAGCGCAAGGAAGGGGGGCCGGCGTGCCTACCGGGTTGCTTATCCTTCAGGTGAGAAGGAAAAACACAGAAGTTCCCACTGCCTGTAGGGTAGGCAATGTGTTGTTCATGCCTGTAGAGATGGGAGAGGTGCTCTAGGTGATGAGTCGTAATCGTATTTGAATAAATGTAGAAGCAGCACGCGTCAAGCTGCGAACAGATATTTGTCACCACCACCACCACCCAAGCCGGAATCTGGGAACCCAAGAAACCCTACTGGACAACAGTATCCGCTATAGCTGGGAAGGAATGGGCTGCGACGCCCGAAAGTACGTCAGCAACTGTGTCACGTGCTGCTGCGGCAAGGTCTACCCGGTCCCCCCTCCTACTGCATGACCAAGGAGACCCAAGACGGCGTGGATGCATATAGCCGTCGATCTAATGGGACCATACCCAAGGAGCACCAAGAGACACTGCTATCTTCTAGTCGTGACCAATCAATATTCCAGGAGGGTGGAGGCCTTCCCTCTGCCCAGCACGAAAACAGTCCCCATAGTGCGAAAGATGGAGGCAGAAATATTTGCATGTTGGGGATACCCGAAGGCAATACTGACTGACAATGGCATTCAGTTCACGAGTCACCAATGGCAGTCAGCATGCCAGGGATGGGGAGTCGAGACGTGGACGACTCCACCATACCACCGCCAGGCCAACCCTACTGAATGGAGGAATCAAGAAATGCCTCCGTATCAGTGTGGGGAATGACCACCGACACTGGGATAAATATATCCCTGCAATCTTGTTTGCCCTAAGCCGTCGCACAAACGAAGCAGTAGACACCAGCCCCAGTACACTCCTCTTCAGACAGACCCTACACCGACCAGGTGACTGGCAGTGGGACAGCGAACCCACCACCACCAACATGCTTCAGCCCGAGGACATCCGCCTAGCCATACTAGCATGCACTACCACCACCCAGAAGGGCCAGGAGGAGCATATCTGTAGAAAGTACCCCCAACCCAAGACAGGGGTACGCAAATTCAACCTTGGAGAAGTTGTGTTACTCCAAACACATCCCCTCAGCAAGGGCAGCCAATCAGTTCAAAGCTGGCCTCACTGACAAATGGGAGGGGCCTTACAGAATAGTCAGCAAACAGGATAATGTTTACTGGACTGAAGACGTCAGAGGAAGGATATGTAAGGCCACCCAAGGCCAAATACATCCCTATCTGGGGGACATGTCACGAGTAGAGCACACCGACGACTTAGGGGAAACACCAGGGGGTTCCGACAGTGAGGATGAACCACAACACCGAAGGGCAGCTTCAGAACTCGACCCAGGACTCATGAGACTGCCTGAAGCAAGACCCTTTGGCATTGAACGAGCACCCAACTAAGTGCCGCCATGTAGACCAGACGGGGAAACATACAGAGGAGCAGTTATCCTAAGATCACTGCCCTCCACGCAACGCAGCTACTTGGACAAAGTCACAGCAGGATACAACAAAATGATCCTGAGCTGTTCCGAAGTGTCATGGCGGAGCCCACGAGACTGAGAAGGCAGCCAGACACTGTTGATCTAGTCGCATCAGTGAAAGGTCAGAACCTTCAGTGAGTGGGGTAGAACCAACTCGGGTGCCTACCCCCTCACCTGATACAACTCTCCAGCCCGAGATCAAGGCCATTCCACCTTCTACACAGGTGATCTCGAGCCCCTACGAGGAAGTGCTAACACTCGGCACTAGATCCCCGGAAAACGAACTCCCCGAGCTCACAACCCATCGGCGCCATTGAGGACAAGAGACTCAATCTGCCTCTCACTCAATCGGCCGCTGATACCGAAGGTGCCGAGACCGTCAATGCTTCAGACTACCCGACATCTAGTGTAACTCCCACAGTTGAGGCTGAGAGTCCTCTCCCTCACACTGCCTCGCCACAGGACCTGGACGCTGAGACTGTCAACGCCTCTAACTACCCAGTCCTACGACAAGACGCACCAACGCAGTCGAGGCTGAGAGCGGTGTTTTGCAGCTCCCTTGCACTGCCACAGAAGGCAACGAGAACATTTGATGCCTCCTACTACCCGCAACCTGGTGCAACACCCGCAGTCGAGGTCAAGAGCCCTCTCCCTCGCACTGCCTCGCCAAGCTAAACTAAATGCCTTGTCAATGGCCTACTATTCCGACCTTGTTCAAAGGAGTAGTTAAGACCAAGCGTCAGATCTTGCAGACACTGCCACATTAGAACCTGCCCCTGAGCTATGCCTGACCTGACACCACTAAACACCTAGTGATGTAGATGCACCCAAGCCCTTCAGGTCGTCACACATCAATTTTAACACAATTTAATACAGATTTTCATAACTGTGTGTTATTTATAGGGAAGTTTTCCTGCCCTTACATACTGTAAAGGAAATTTAGTTATTCATATATAATGGGATGAAAAAGACACTAAGCACGTTAAATTCAGCCTGCATTTGTCTTACTTTCCTTGACATAAAAAAATCCCCCCCCCCCCCCCCACACCAGAATTTTTCTCATCAAAGAGGCATGTTTCAGAACTGATGGTGGTTTAGGATGAACACAGCACTAATACAAACTACTTGGTGCCAAATGTGATGAACACTAACAGCAGCGCAAGAGCCTACCTGCTGGGCGTTGAGGCCAGTGAAGCAGAACATGCCTATCTGGTTGGTAATGTGAGACCAGTCCCTTTGTGAGCCTTCTTTCTTCAGGTTGTCCCGCAGCTGAGTGCGCACCGAGATGATGCGGTCAGCCATGCCCTTCACATCCTTCAGCCTGCACAACATACGCAACACCTCACTCAACACTGTAATGTAACTACATGAGCATACTGATGACAGGCTACTTAGAAATTATACACACATGTATACAAGCTCATGCATACATGTCGGTCACACTTTCTCAATTGTGTGTGTCTCTCACACACACATCCATGCACACACACACACACACAAAAATTAAATTTTTTGTACATAATAGTTACTTTATCTCATTCATCCCCCCTCCCTACACCATACGTAAGTTAAGTACCCTTTTAATCATACTGTGGATGGCAACATCTACTTATATTGCTTTACCTCACTTCTCTTCATGCCGTAACAGCGACCTCTAAAGCACAATTGACAATTGTAACTTTCCTTTGAAAAATCAGTTACACAGAATATTTAACATTGCTTGGCGATATACAGATGAATCTATTGTCGATGGACAAAAGCACCTGTCAATGAAGAAGGTTTGAGGGGGGGGGGGGGGGGGTCTTTTTTATTTTTAATACACATCTTAAAAGCTATTCGGGCTTCAGAATTCAAATTTAGCTTGCAAGTTGCCTCTACAAATATTCACCATTTCAATCTTTATGACAAATCAGAAATGTGGGCCAAATTTCAATTGGTAATATCCCTTGAGCATTTAAGCTCGACACATGACGTACCGGGAATATATATTCACTATATTGTCTTCGTAGTGGACACCAGGGTCTTTTTGTCCAGAGGCTGAGCTAAGCGCTTCTTTATGAACAAGGGGGTTCAGTTTTTCTTGGGTGCTTGTGCCTTCCCGTTGTACAAAATTGGTCATGTGGCTATACGGCAGGGTATGAAATCAGGTGTGGGCAACACGATTCAGCGTCTAGGTGCTACCATGCCTGAAGACATATCTGAGCGACATTTGGGTGGAGCAGCTCTTGCGAACGGAGTGGATACTTGGGGTAGAGAGTTCAGACCAGTAGTGACCTGAGGCTTTTGCAGAGGTATAGGATGAAGAATACCAGGCACTAAGTAGGCTATTACAGGTGTTGGAGGTTGATCAGACTGGCATAGATACTCGACGATCCATCCCGGGTACTCGACGGGGCCAGTCCTCTCGGGTGATGTGAAGAGGTTGCTGGGCACAGGAACTTCCACAGGGTCTTGCAGGTAGTGTTAACGCATGCACCTGTTCTTGGGGTGACAAACTAGCTATCTGTTTGACTAGGGAAGGCTGAAATTCGTGTGCTCTACCTGATGCTAAGAGTGTGTCCAACTCTTTCTTTTAAGCCTCACATCTGGGTGTAGGGGATTGGGAAGTGGAATTTGCCCTCCTACTACTGTACCATGTCTGCAGGCACCTTATAGAGTGATATGTGTGGCACCACGGGCGGTAGTGAACAGGTGGACACCCTATTCCCAAGTCTGGCAGAGACTGCGGTACACGAGGTAAGTCGGACCTCACCTTGTCCAGATACACACAAGAGTGTGTGGCCCTGTCCCCGTCTTCCAATCTAGGGAATACAAGTCTCTCTCAGCGGGGACCGCTCAGGAAAGGCCAGTGAACACCAAGCCGACAAGCTGTTTTACGGACAGCGTACCTGTGTGGCTCCTGTCCGCCAATTCCCCAAGTGTTGAAAGGAAAGGCAGCCAAAGCCAGTGCGTGTTGAGTATAAAAATAGTGTCTGGCTTGTTGAAAAAATTTCCCGGGATCACCTGAAAACCTGTTACGCGTGGGTAACTACAGAAAGGTGCAAAGTCTACAAGGAAGGTACTCAATGTAAAAGCTGACCCACATTTTATTTTGTTTGACGGAAATAAACACGTGGTGAATGCATTCTAGCTCCTGGTCAGCTGCGCAAATTTCAGCTGGAAAGCTACTACTTATGATGGCCGGGTGGGGTGACCGACACAACAAAAAGGGAATGAGGTATGAGCTGCTGTAGTATAGGCAACAAACTCTTGCATTGTTGTACGAACGTGTTGTAGGTAACTTAGTAACGTAATTGCTGACACATAACAGGATGACTGATCAAGAACGTGACGGGACAAACTTGAAAAAGATTACAATTAGAGGTCCTCTACAGATATGTCCGTGACTGTAGGAAGCTACAGGGTCTGCAGGGTACGTAACGGATATCCTAACCAACAGATACTAGAACGAAAGTAAAACGAGGGTTCCCGAGCAGTAAGTGCTATGAAGCGGTGAGATCAAGCGGGTCAGGTCTGCGTGGTGAGCGCTAGAAATGAAGATTGCTGCTGGAGACGCAAGCGTCTCCACTTTTATACTGAGGCATGCCCGGCTACTGATTGTATGGCACGATCATCAAATTTTTATGCACTAGACCAAGTGCGCAGTTATAGCTAGCTGACGGGAGATGTTAGAAGCCGGACTTACTCTGAAGGTCTTCGGTCGGTTGGTAACATGGGTTAACTGGCTGAATGAAACTGTTGCTACAGTCCTTGAGTTGGATTACGTTGTATAAGTTCCAGGCCGCTGACTCTCGACTCCAGAAGTGAGGATTGGCAAGTCCATACCTAGCTTCAGTATGGTAGACTAGGCCTCTAAGCACCAGGTGATACTCAGGACTGGTTCGGATGAGCGGTGGAAAACGAATATATCGTACTACGTGGACAGTTGAGACTGACCACAATCTCAGGGAGACGCAGCAGTCCCGTTCCACCTGTCTTTCCTACATAGGAAGGGCTAAGGTACTCCGCTGCTAGGCAGCTAGATGAGCAATATTTTGTTCTCTACGCCTTCGGCTGTGCCTTAGCTTACAAGTCAGAGTTTGGTTCTCCGCTGAACAAGATACGTTGTGCACTCTGGACGAGAAACTATTCCCCTATAATAGTGTAGGTCCAGTAGCGGATTTGTGGCACAAGTTTGATAAAAGTCTTCACTGATTCCCCACGTCCGCGGGCTGGTCAGACATCGAGTAGTTTGGACCACCAATACTACTACTGGATGTGATCTCCAGCTAAGGCCAGGCCACAAAACCCAGGACAATACCGCCCCCAGTACCTATGTACTCTGGCAGGTGGTAAAACCTAGGTTTGCTGTCTCTCCTTGGTGGAAGGTATTCCTAGTGGTCGTGGCTCCTCTGTTCCTTCCCTCCAGCACCTGGGTGCTCGGGGTAATAGGAAGCAACAGGCGGCCATCTAATGGATGTGTTCCAGACTAGAGGTCCCCAGAAGGGGGGGGGGGCTTCAATCAAGCTAGTTCGGATTTACAAAAGTACCGGTTTCTGTCGGTAGTGCACAGTGCAACTTATTCCTAGCGGGCGAAGTAGACGTTACTCTAGAAATAAAAGCGTAAGGATAGAGAACAAAGCTGTATTTATTGGGGACTAAATAATTCATACCAAGCAGACTGAGTACTGAAGGAAAACTACGTTAGCCACGTGTAAGCAATCTGGTTCTAAGTTGGAGGGAAAGTTAACTAGAACACTGAATATATAACTACTCAAATAAAGCTGTCTAATGCGGGTGTTTGGAAGAGACAAAAAAAGTTAAAGTAGCAAGGTATATTCGTGTTCGATGGGTGTTTAAGACTGTTGTCGTCGCAGAGGGTAGCCGCAATAGCTACTGAAGAATCTAGGTTTCGCTGGAGGCCCCAGCACTAAGGAGTGCTTGGCGTTAACTCAAGAGAAGAATTACGAATGACTGCTAAAGCCCCACCGTGCACGGACTTACAGAGTCAGAAGTCTAAGATGCCGTGGCGGGGAATGCTTGTGACGTTCTTCTGGCGTGGGAGGTGGGAACTCTCTCGTCAGCGTTCTTGAATCTTTGGCAGAGCTTGTAGGCACTCAGCACGGGAGGAGGGGAGAAGCGGCGTGCTCGCTGGTTGCGTAACCTTGTAGCCATGTATTCGGCCGCCTGGCAGATTTAAGCGGCGCGCAACTACGTGTATTGGTTTGCAGTAGACACTTATGTAGGTTGAAGTAAGGGTATACTTCATGTAAAGAGTGATGAGTTGTATCATAGTTTATTAGTAGTATAAGCGGCACACAACACTAATTTCGGGCTGCTGCCGACTGCTGATTGGTTGGTGTCACTAGAGCAAGGGGTAGTCGCAGAGCTTAGGGGGTGCGAATGGATGGCTTGCCTCTGACGTCGCCGGCAGGCTGGAAGGGGATGAGAAACAAAAGATAAGCAATAATTGCTAATAAAGCTACCTGGCGGGGAGTAAAAGAACTCTTTGTCTATAAGCATTGTTACGGTGGGCAGGTGAATAAAACAATCTACAAGGCAGACAGCACAATCTCGCACATTAACGGGGTTAAAGTTAACTTCTAACTCCGCAACAACTGACCTAGGGGTGGAGCCGAAGCCGTTAAAAATCACCATCGTTAAAAAGAAAAGATGTCATGTGTCAAGATTGTAAGATGTGGTTTTAATGGGATGAATTTCTTATCACCCCCTTTACAGTGTTTGCGGCCAGGAACTATACAACCCATTAACATGTTCTCCATTTTACGAAGGATAGTTTTCAAAAACTCTTAATTTTCAAATTTTTTTAAAATTATACTCCTACTTCCCATCTTCCTTGCATTTGAATTAGCCAATTTTGAAAATGTTTTCTCAAAGTACGAGTCCCTGAGGAGGAGTTCGCAGTCCTACACTAGGCGGCGAACTGGTGTATTCAAATCCAGTCTCCTGCACCACACTTTTGGGAGATAGGTCTTTACTATGGAATTCTGTTAAGTACTCAAGGGAAAATGAGAGAACAGATAGAATTAGAACGAGTTTATTCCGAGAGGAATGAAACACGGTGGCCCATACTATCTCCTGTCTACCTCGAGCTGATCGGAAGTAGTAAACTACGCTGTCCAGGAGAAAGGGACCTGATTCTAGACTGACTGGGGCAGTTTCGACTAGGTAGCTAATTACAACTTTCCTTGTCTACGCTGGGTTACGTGTCCTGAAGGGACTTAGGGGGCTCATGTTCTGAAGAACACATGGGTTAGATGTTGTCAAGGTAAAATGACTGGGTGGCAGATAACTTCTGGAAGGCTTTGCAGCGGGAGGACTTCACTAAGTTTTGCTGTAGGTGGCGGTGAGGCTGAAGATCTCTAGGCAGTGATAGGACAGAGTACGGAGGAGCAAGCTGCCTAGGCTGATGAGGCTCTTAGAAGAGTCGGACGTCAACTGCTGGGTAGGTCTTGAAGATGCCGAGTCAGCAGAGGGCTCTAGCACACGTGTTGGTAGAAACAGCTGTCGGAGCTGGTGTGGCCATGCAGAGAGTCAGACATCAACTGACGATTCCAACCTGTGCACAGCAATATATTCTGCTCAGCTGAGGGCTCACCGGCCCCGGTGGTGGGGGTGCTATGCGCATGCATCTTGGGCGGGGCTAAGGAAGGCCATTGTTGGCAGGTGGCGTCCTCTCGGCATGCCCTTGAACTAGCTCCGAGTTGTAGCGAAGAGTAGATTACTGACGATTGTTGGCATCTCTAGAGGAGATTCTGGGCTATGCTTGCTTAGTGACCTGCTGATGAATGTATAATACTGTCACATCTGTAATTATTAGAGTTGTTCTGATACCAGATACCATGTTTACCAATACCGATACTACTGCAAATATCCTGATACCAATGCTCTTCACTTTACATTTTAGAAAATGTATTACTATTAATACATTAAAAACATTTCTTCTAGACTCATTTAAATAAACAATGTCTTAAAATATTGTATATAATTTATTGTAATCCAACACAAAATGCAAGCTGACCTACAACTATCAAACCCTCTGAAAATGCAAATATGACACCAAATGCAAGTCAAATTTTAAATGTCCCATGCGCACGGTTCAGCTAAGAACACATGGAGAAGTTATTGATCGGGCAGTGTCATGTCTGTTGGTTTACGGGGGGAGGAGGATGACACCTCTACGCCGCTACCTGTTGGAGACACCTTGCACACATGGCAAATGTCTGTCTTTTAAAGTAATTAATAATTAATAATATTTTACTGCAAAGATAACTTTTAATTTTGAGACACAAATGAGGCGATTATACAATTTCTTCACTGTCTTTAATAATTAAACTTCAAAACAACATCCTCTGATTTTCCCGGTCATGAGTTGCACTGCTCTCGGCTCTGTGCTTACCTTCCCATTATTAGATGGCAAAAGGTGTCGAATAGGCACTTGCATATTATCAGTTTACTCAAAGATGCATATTTATTGAAATAAATTAATATAAATACTACGATTTCCCAGCAACAAGTTACTGAAAATGAACACTTATAAAAATACAAGGGGTAGAGTATATGCTTTAGGGCATATAATTTTATTCGCGAAGATGCTGCCCATTGAGTAAAATTAATATTAAGTTTTAAAGTCATGTTAATTTTATGCCAGATACAATGAAATGGCAACCTTACCGGATAAAACCACCTTTAAAAACAAAAGAAAACATCTTTACAATTAGTAATTCCTCGTTAAAATGTTTTGCATAACATTTTCAGTTGAAACCATTTGCTTTGAAATACAAGTGATGTTAGGTGCAATTATTTTGAGCGAAAATTACCGTATATACGCGTTTATAGTGAGCACCATGATTTTTGCAACAAGTTCCGGGGAAAAATTCTTAAAAAATTAAAATTGCACCAAAAGTTTGTGGCACTCTGTTAGTAAGTATAGAAACATGACAGCTCTGATTTTGTGGCATAACAGGATGCCATTAGTTGATGGGGGGAGAGGTTTCGACCTACACATAACTGAAGGGTCGCTGAGTCAGAAAGAGAGAGAAGGGAGAGGAATGATGTAAGAGCAAGAGATGAGACAACAGACAGTTCCGCCACTTCCCTCTACATCCACGGATAATATATGGCTAACACTCCCCCTTCCTCTTTTTTCTCATGCATAGTCTGCCCCAGAATTTTTTTCCTTTACTTTGTGAAAAAAGGGTGTGCTATTCACAAGTAAATATGGTAAGCATTGTGCTAAAAAAAAAGTAATAACCTGATTTCATTGTCTACAACCAATACTAAAGTATCGGCCCGATACCATAGCCGTTACAGACACATTGGGAAAAGGTGAAGTATCGGCCGATACTGATACTTGGTATCGGTATCATAACAACTCTTAGTAACTTTCCCAGCGAAAAGGGAAAACCCTGTAGGTGCACTGGTAGGAATTATACAGTTCCCAACCCCGTTCAATGCGCTGTAGAAAGAAGCATGTGCATGAAGTAAATTAGATTATTTCATTAGCCAGTAAGCATTACACATCAAAAGTTACGCTTATATATTTACAAGGGTACTGTGTGTCTAGCATTAATATTTTTCAGGGATTGTTTTATTTCAACCATGTAGGTGTTCTGTACGCATTGTTAGTATTAGATAAATTTATAATTCAAGGGTAGCAGGAATTTAGTTTATGTAGAGACCGGCCTAGGTAACGGAAGGCCTAGAGTTGGCCATCGTCTTAAAAAAAAGAGTCTCGCGTAACTTTACTTGCCATGTGACACATACGAGGCTATAAGGTGAAGTCACCCTTTTCACTCGCCCTCAACGCCACGGCAAGTATTTGTAACTAGCAGAAAAGAACACAGTAAAATGTGGTTCTTTTGTAATTGCACGAACTAGCCATTTGCAGAACAATCTGTGTTGTTTATGTATCTAAATAACCACAGCTCTCAGCTGAGCTTGTGACTGAGCACACGTAAAAAGAAGTCAAGCGAATCACAGACAGCGGTAAAAGCTCACGTGACCCAGTTCCTTCCCTTCCATTCCTTTGGCAGCAAAGAATTCAACAGCTGTTTGCCCACTGCAAGCCAGCCCAAGCGCAAAGAGCACGATTAAGACAGACAGAGCTACACACCACCCAGCTGTCACCAGATACCATGCATCCGGCCGTAGATAGTGTGTGCTATGCCTCATCACCAAGCGAGCGCACAGAGAAGGAAGCACAGCAGAAACAAAACTTCACATTCTCGGGGTGACAGTTCCACATCACCCTCAGATGTAAAACTTTTTTTTTCACCTGATGAGCTTACATCACATTGGAGGAGAGGCTATTGAAGCGTGACTCTCTGCACAGCTTTGATGCATAATCAACTTCGTCTCATTTAAATGCCTTTTCATTTTGCTAGGCACAAGACATTTTAAGCAGTACTAAAGGGGTTGGTCACATGCCTACAGGGTACTTTCTCGTTATGAGGAACAATATTACACACGCCAGTCCAACTTGTACTGTTCACTCTACTCTCCAAGCAGACTTCGCATCATACCCTCCAAAAGGAGACTGCAATCTCTGCCGAGCCACCAAACCCTGCCACCCAAGGTCATGTAGTTCTACAGTGCGCCAAGGGAAGGCACTAATCATACTAGGACGAGATAAGGGATGAAGCCCGTCACATCAGCAATTCTCTACAGAGCAGAAGACCCTAGTAGATGACTCGGGGGTGGAGCTTATCTCCCTCTTCACCCCTCCCTTACACCGGTCCAAGTATTTGTCAGTATACAAGGTTCTAACCAGCTTGAAATCTTCAGACTACGTTTCCTTCACCGCTTTGTCTTGGGTCAGAGGAAGTCACCAGCAGTTCGTGCTCTCTAGTATGCCTGCTGATTCCAGTGCTCTCTTCAGGGCCAGAAGAAGCCTACTATTGACGTCAACCCCTCCAGAAGCATCTTCTGTACCTGCGGTGATTCCCTATAAAGCTTCTGGAAGACACCACCCGCTCCTGGAGATGCCGACAGCTCCTTCCTTATGACCCCCTGGTAACGGTCGTCGACTGTCCCCTCACTAACCTTCTGGTAACAGCCATTAACAGTTCCTTCAGGACAAACAGGCAGATAGTTAGGGAAAAGATGTCAAATACTTACCTAGTCTTTTATTGCCTTCCCAATCAGGTCAGAACCAGGTCGGGTTCACCTAGCTATACATAGGTGTAACTTCCATGTCAATTTCATGTTAGTTTTAGGAGGTAGTACGGCCCACCGTCTATATCCTCACTGAATACTATAGACATACTTCTGAGTGCTGATTTCCGAGTGTCACTGTGTTAACCTCACGTAGAAACCAGCCCACTAAAGCGAAGTCTGAAGACCTAGCTAACCAAAGTAATATAACTCACACCCATTAGACAGCCACCACAGAGTATAGTATTGTAGAGCCCCAACCATTAAGAAAACCTCCACTAGGTGGCTAGCCAATCAGGCCAATCTGCATTCCGCCACCTCTCTATGGGGCCGGAAAGGTGTAAGTGTTAGTGCTGACAGACTGACCCCTCTGAATACCACACCCATGTCTCAAGTATACAGACTGAGGAAACCCACCACTCTGTCCACCTCTCTCTCTACGGAGCCGGTCGAATTGAGTAAAGGGTGCGACTTACCTGTGCTGCTGCGACCTTGGCAGAACACGTTAGGGAATTGTATCGCCACATTCACTTTTGCGAAGCTGTAATTTGTACCTGTTCCTATGCCATACACCTGAAAACGTGGTGCCCACAGGAAATCTTGAAGGGCTTACATCTCTAGAAGTAGCCTGAATTATGAGTGTGTCTTCTGCACTTGGCAGTACCTCACCACAGGGCAGAGTTCACACCACCCGCCCACTAGAGAGGTCTAACCTTTCAGTGCCACCACAACCACGTTACCCCCTTCTCATTAAGACCACTGGTTCATCGCACCCCCTGGTCAAAACTATTCGAGAGGAGAGGAACCACGTCTGGGTATAGCTAACCCCTGGTTCGGCAGCCAGCAAATTGTCAACCACTAGTCTACTTTAGACATCAGTAAAGTCAGCAACACACCAAGTCCTGGCAGGACTCCCAGCAGTCACCCACCTCCGCAGCAACTGGGACAGCAGTCTCCAAGGAGTATCCTCCAGCAAGGTAAACCAGTTGATACAGGCGAGCCCATCCACTGGGCCGTGATGGTAGTGCCCGACTTTGTACCACTCAGACAGGCCACAAGACCTTTACTCTATACTGGCAGAGCACCAGTCAAGCCCTAGATCACAAAGTTAGGTTTCTCGTGATACTGGCATTATAAACCAAACAAAACCATAGTATTAACAATGATGACCATCTCCTACCTCAGAATTCACGTAACAGGTTTTGTGGCACTTAACCTCAAGCATCGTATGACAATGGTTGTCGCGGTGTCCTGTATAATGCAGAACATTAGAGATTCATAGGAACATGCGTCAAATTTGAGTGTATGTACATACTAAGCAAAAAATTGTGACCAACACGTCAAAAACCAAGTTTACATTTCCATCAAAAAAGTTAGACAATCACAGTAATTAATTACAAATTTGTAAATATAAACAAGTTTTCAGCTCCCCCTTGTGCTTGGCATCATACAAGGCCACAGGTGTGCAGGAAAGAGCAAGCAACTCACCACTCCGCCTTGAGGGTCGGGTCAGACAGTATCTCTGTAACAATGCGTGCTCCATTGATGGGTGGGTTGGAGTACATTGGGCGCACAATTATCTTCAGCTGTGACATAGTCCTGTCTGCCTCCTCCTTGCTACCCGTGATCAAGGAGAATGCTCCTATCCTCTCCCCTGAGTACACACAAAGCACATTGTATTAAAAACCATGCTTTTTTCACAGAGTCACTTGCCTCCCATTACTATCATTCCCCATTCAATCTCATAGCCTGGTGGGCTGGAAATTCTTGTGCGAGTGGTGTTCCAAGTTTTCTAAAGGTGCGTTACTTTCCTTTCCCACGTTCATTCAGTCAGTTGCCCATCTTCACTTCACACATCCTCCCAGCTGGGTAGGAATGAAGAGCAGCTGACACCAGTCTCACCCACATCAGCTCTGCATAGAATTGAGGCATTCAGATGTTTTTTTTACAAATGTAGGTATGAATGGTCCAAACATGCACTAATCCATAACAGTTCAAATTATTGTGTATGCGCAGTAATTAAGTAAGCAATAACAATTTAAATTGGAAAATGCTCCAGATTATACGTGGGCAGACTATACTGCAAGCTTGCATGCCACGAGGCCTGTTCCCATGTCACTGTTCCTTTTTTTGGGCACCTTACATTTACTTTATGGATGCGTATTCCTTTTTTTTTTTTTTATGGTTCTCAGTTTGGCTCCAGTTTTGAAAACTAGTTCTCAGTTTTTTCCTATCAAAAAGTGTAAAAAAACACTGGAATTCTTAAAAAAATCTGGTTTACCTGCGACCTGTATATTTTGATGGAGATGAAACTGAACATTCCATCTTCAGTGAATCAATATTTGTTGTTTTTTAAAGTTTGATGGTGATCTTAACTCGCGCTGAGAAATCAAGTTTTTCAGAGAAAACTTTGCATAGAATTCATTTTCACTCTGAAAAGGAAAATCTCATTTACAATAAAGAACTACATTTTTGGTACCAATGCCAAATGCAAACTCGTGATAGTAAAAACTTCTTAACCTCAAAGTGCTTAGTGTTTTGTTTATGCCACAGATGTATTACCTATTGCAATGACTGTAGTTTCCACTGATGGCATATCAACAGTTTACCTACATGGATGTAATTTTCCCGTGATCGACCTGTACAGTAGTTCATTGGAATTACAGTATAAATATTGTCTCACTAGTGTCAATAGCATGAATCTCATGCACAGTCCACACACCAGAATTCTGACACTTATGGTAGTTTTCTTTAGGTTATGGCTGATGGACTGTTTTTTTTACAGTAGTGAAATTGTGTTTGCATGACATGTGCTATTTTTCTTACAAATAAATTTGATGTATAAATTATTATTGGGAACTAAATTAGTTGCTGCTATAAATAAAGCCAAGGAACCAAGAAAATAACTCCAGTTCTCAGGAACTGGAGTTCCAAGGAACCACAACCAGAGCCGACTTATCCCTAGTCTACTTTCTTTTGTAATATTAGTACAAAAATTAGATTTGTTCCCCTCTGAAAGCACTGTGGTGAGTGCAGCAGCCAACTACATATCCTAGAGGCACTGCAGCTTTCCGAGAATCTGTACATACAATGGTAGCTGGACTAGTTCTGGTCTGCTGGATCATTCCAATAAAATTGGACTTGGCATCTCCACTGCCTTTTCGGAAGGTGGTTTGAGAGAATGTCTGCTTTTAAAACGTAAAGCAGAAAGTAGAAATGAACAATGGTGTGGATGTCAATGCTTGTCCAGAATAGTCAGGAGATGTGTGATGGCTGGAAGGCTTGGCCAACTCTACAATCTGCACAACAAGATACTATCCATCCCACGAGGAGTCTGCTATTATCTTAACTGATGGGAAGTACCTCTTCGTAACAGTTTACATTTGTTCTTGGCAATTTTGTTTCTTTGCTTGTAAGAATGGCACTCATTTTCCCCTCTGCTTACGTTTTGTTGTGTCTCAAAGCCATTATTGGCATTTTACAGCACATGACCATCAATAAATAAACAAAACAGAACATGTTGGATATTATTTTATTTACTTGACTTCTGGGAGGCTTCTTTGTTTACTTGATGGTAGTGTTGATCTACTGTTTAATATTTGTACTAAGTAAACACCAATTTTAAGTTATTTTTATACATATTTTGTGAAAAATGCCTCACCCCTATTTTATAAATGATTTATTAAAAAATGTGGGGTGCTTATACAGTATCCAACTACTAGGCCAGGTGACAGAAGAGTCACAAAAGTGTGCAGCTATCGCTGAGGGAAAGAGTACAAAGAGGATGTTTTGAAAGTTTTCCAAGTGGTCTGTTTGCTGAACAATAAATGGGAAAGATGCTTACCATGCTTCTGAACATGCTTGGGACTGCCATAAATTTGTGCATCCATGGCTAATAAGTATCATGAGAAGCCATATGTGACAGAAGTGCAGACAAGCAGCTATTTATGCATAACCGTGCACTGCATAATAGTCCTGATAGTAATGTTGCCTGTCACTTTTCAAGTAGGGCAACCAATAGAAGACATTACAGATACAACTGTCATTTTTAAGAATTGCCTACACTGCAGTAAATAAGTGAATATTACATGCACAAAAGTAATTTATAACAGAAAAAAACATAAGCTTTATCATACTTACTTACCTATACTGATGATCTATAAAAATAAATGGCACTATTTACTTTTTTTCATTTATAATACTCCCCTTTTATTTTTCTCACTTCAAAAACATCACAACTTCATGTTTATAACATTCACAGATTCAATTTACACATTAAAATTCAAACTAATAGAAATGTAAAATTATAGCACTATAGGGAAAAATCTACATCCCATTAATTTAGAGATCAGACTTACCATACAGGCCCATGTTCTTGGCATACGACTGGGTCACAATGGTCTCGTGACCTCCTTTCACGAAATGTCTTAAAGCAAATGCATCCTTCGCAACATCACCTGTCAAAACACATCACCTTACAACCATACCTTCTCATATGTACAAGTGCTTTCAAAAATGCCCTACCATTGCACCAGCTATGACCACTACTGTTGCCTACATACGTGTACATACTTTTTGCTTTAAGTATGCCTAAATTTCACAACATGTTAAAATGTTGGGATTCTCTTATCCTTACGAAAAAATGCTTTGGATTTTAATTTAAAACACGTGAATGATGGTGATATTTTTTGCCTAGTATTAAGAGAATTTTACAAATTTCAGAACTTTATGCAAATAGCCATAACTTTTTTCATACGGTAATTCACTTACTGTACAGTTTTTTTTCAATTCATTAAAGA
Organism: Dryococelus australis; assembly: GCA_029891345.1. Classification (NCBI taxonomy): domain Eukaryota; kingdom Metazoa; phylum Arthropoda; class Insecta; order Phasmatodea; family Phasmatidae; genus Dryococelus; species Dryococelus australis. The sequence continues at coordinate 149,564,671 of CM056996.1, forward strand.
ACTAAGGTACGTAAGGTAAGATGGTGGTTATTTACTTTCAGCATTTATCACTCTTTTCCTCCATTTTATATCCCACCCTGCTGTACAGAGGTTGCAATTAGAAATAATTCTTTGTGTACTTTATATATACATGCACAATATAAAATACCAAAAACCATCTGATCTGGGTGAAAAACAGACATAACAACTACAACTTGTAAATTTTTTTTACCATTTTTAGTGCTAAAAAAGTAATGTGGGAGAACATGCCATAAGTAACTTTAGTACCTTCAAGAGAGCACTTTCATATTCATATAAAGGCAGAAGTAAAGCAGACATCAGGCATGCACTCACTAGGGCTTGTGTTTGCATATGTTTGTATATGTCTGTAATAAATTTAAAAAAAGAGAATGCTGCATATGGGTTTTAGAGTAAAATTATTGTAAACTGGTAGTAGTAACAGACGAGACAATGCAAAAGTGAAAGGTAGACATGCCTACCGTTAGCGTACTTTGCCACTGCATAATGTTTACATCAGAATTTTTAGTCTTACTCCACTCTAAGGCAGTACAGTGCAAAGGAAACAAGAGGTTACCCTCCTAGAAATATGCTAGCGATTAAACCAACCCAGCTGTAGGGTGGACTGCGAAGAGTTTAAGGGTATAAGAAATAAAGTAGAAATAGTATGTATAAAGGCCTTTGGCCTGATAAGTAAGAAGTGCTGTTAACTAGTCCTAAGAACAGGAAATCAGTTACTTGCATCACTGCGACCTTGGCTGGGGCGAGTGACAAGCGAGTCTGGGAAAGCGGGGAATGAAGAGTAGTAGACTCCTGGGATTTATGGCACACACAAAAGAAGGGAGTTACAAAAGTATAGGAATCAGAAACCACCCTAACTATGGTGAGATGATTCATTGTCAAACCAACGGAATGTGAATTGATGTATGATTTTCCATTTAGATGCTGTTGAGATCCCCTTGAAAACTTCATTTTGTTCACCCGCTAAAGGCAGAATGACTCGACTTGCTATTTAGGGCGAGTGGTGTCCCTAATGCTGATACTTTCTGTTTAGTTCTACCTCCTGATTTTGCAAGCAGACCATGATGGACTTCCCCCCACCACCACTCCCTTCATGCATATTGCTCTCCTGCAGCCACAGTGGAGTAGAGGTAGATGAACATGCCTCTCAACAATGCAACCAGCATAATGGTGGTTATATTCAAGCCTCAAAGCTTGCCTCACCTCTTTTCGAAAGGAAGAAACCTCGCAACCAACCTCCTGAAGTGCTTGCTGACCATCAAGAGACCCATCAAACCTGCATGGCAGGACAGAGCATCCCTCCACTTGTCCTTGACCACCATGCTCACCACGCCATCCTTGCAAATCCACACCATGTTGCACTCTGCTAGATCTCATCAATATGCCCAAAGTACAAAAACCAGCTAGAGCTGTGATAGACTGGGACAACAAAAGATAATATGCATGTATGGTACAACAATTTCACAGGTGACAGCCTTGTTCACTTTTACCAAACAGAATAACAAACCTTGCAGTACTAGGAATCTGTCTTTGCTGCTTTATTACAGCCTGCCAGCCAACTGCAACCCCCCTCCCATCTTTTCCATTACATGCAGGACCACATCCCAGCTTGTTATGTATTTTCCTAAGGAAATAGGCAAAGTGGGCAGGACAGGCTATCACTAAGGCTATAGCTGGTGATGGAGATTGCACTTAAGCTCGCATCCGGCATGCAGTACTGTTTTACACAATACCTGGAAGCCGTTACAGTGACCATTGTATGAAGTTTGTTAGCATGCTAAGATCACTCTCAGATGTTCCACTGCTAAACCACGAAGTGCCCATGTTAAAATCAGGCTTTTAAATGAGCACATCTTTATTTCCAGACCAAAAAATATGTACTGATGATGAACTACTTACATAAATTCGGTTTGACCTTGTAGCGTGCAGTTAAACAGAGTACTTCATAAGTATATTTTGAGTAAACAAAACATGGCTATTAAAATCATGTCTGAGTTGCTGTACTTAAAAGGACTGCATGCAGATTTTAGTAACCCACACAGAATTGACAGCGTGAAAGACAGAAAAAAGAATGTATTATGTGTATATGTGAAAACATGGTGAAGAGATGAGGGTTTCTGGCAAGTCAGAGGTTGTGTGTGTGTGTGTGTGCGCGTATATATATATATATATATATATATATGTAAAAAATTGCTTGTAACCTTTTGGTTTCCCACAGTCACAATGTTGATGGTTGGTTAGTACTCTACTGCCTTAGCCTATATAACAGCTACAGTGTTGTTCAATCAAATATTTTCATGTTGCTAGACTTGAGAAATTACATCTGTTGGACAGTATTTCACTTTATGAAATGGCACATAATATTTGAATAATCATTCTACTAATACACCTAATTTTGAGGCATCATTTAAACAGAAGATTTTAAATAAACATTGGTAGAACAAAATTCATGACTGTGAATACATTCACAAATTTGTGTGAATGCGTAAGAACTTTTTCCACAAGAAATCAAGGTTGAAACAATACACCAGATATCAAAATGAAAACTGTGAAACTCCATTTTTTAGGTTTCAAAATATGTATCACTTTTTGCCATTTCAAAACAAATTCTGTTGCAAACATATATCATCTTTATTGTTAAAATTTTCCAAAAAAATCTATCATTAAAACACAGTTAAGTTCTCCAAGATCCCATATATCTTTTGGTGAAATAATATGTAGTGCAGCTAAAGCCTAGGCTACAATCACCGTAGCGTTCCCGTAACAAAATAATAGTGGCATTACCGTAGAAGTATGAAAATGAACTGACTACAATCGCAGTAAGAAAACTGTTACACGACTAACGAGAAACGAGCACAAAAAAAAGACAGACTACATGTATTGCGGATATTTTCAAACAGTGTGTTGACTAACTTGATACTTATTTTCGTTTATCTACTCGTGATGAAAAACGTTTCGCAGGAATCGTGTTTCCGGATATTTAAACTGTGGTATATATGTTAATAATTGCGTTGACTAAACAAATGGAAATCTGAACTGTACCACAAAATTAATTTAAAAACTATGCTATTGTTATAAATTTGCGCTGCATTGACACTCGTAGTTGGAAATGTTGTCTTGTGATTGGCCGGCGTAGGATTCGATGTAAGAGAATTGAAAATATTCAATCCTCTTAACGCCGCTACCGCAAGCAGGCCGCCATCTTATGCCATTATGTTGTGTTGTAGCTGGTCCCTTATACAAGTGTGGATTCAATTTTTTATTGTTAATTCTTATGGTGATTGTAGCCGGGGCTTAACACCAGTCTAAACACAGGATTGTTTACTGGAATCGGGAAAAACTAGAGTTGTTCCAACACCCTTTCTTCCAATACAAATACTAATATGAGTGATACCCCAATTCCGATACCACTTTGTTGAACATTCTCAAGTTTCCCCATCAACATTTTCTCTCATCGTGCATGATTTATGCAATTTTTACTAACTGAAGCATAACTTTTTCAAACTGTGCTCAACTCAAGACTATGTTTAAAATTTAGTAATTTGCAATTTGGTATTTTTCAATTTGGATGCCTTTGGCAGTCACTAGTTTAGCACTAGCAAGATCACATCAAAATTTAACCCAAAAATATATCTTAAGAAAATGTAATTGTTAACAATGTGTATCAATACATAGTATAAAAGGAAATCCCTGGCGCACATCTGTCTGTCTGTATGACTGTACTAAACCCGAGAACCATTGAATGGATTTGGATGTGGTTTTTTACTGTTATGATCTGCATTTATCGAAGGAGGTTTGTGTGTATTACAAATTGCCCTAGCACATATAGGAGCTGAGCATTAACGGTTTTAGTGAATCTAGTCGGGAAAAAAGTTTGCCGCCAGCATGCTCTCATGGGATACACTGTTTAATTAATCCTGTAGAGATAACAAAATCATGTATGAAAGAATTTTGTAAAATTAAATGATCTACAAAAAGTCAGCGGTAGCATATCTATTTATAATAGATACAATTTAAACTACACAAGAAAAACAAACTTAAAATTCACTGTGTTTTCTAACCATCAAGAACTTTATCTTTATCAAAATATATTAATTCATGATTAAAACTGTTTAATGTAGATAAGAAATGTCCTTTACATCATACAGTTATCGCCAATAATTTTAAAGTAATGAAAAGTTTTGTAAAAAAGTAATTCCTAAAATCTAGACGCATGCACGGACCTATAAGTGGGTGGGTGTGGTAGCGCGAGGTGTAAGGAGGAAAAATGTACGAGGTGAGTGTGCGGACCCACGCACTGCAGCAGGCAAAAAAAACTAAACTGTACCGGACGAAGCAGGGCCAGATCACTAGTTTTATATAGTCCTTAAATTATGTTAATGTTACTTAATTTGAAAATTAAAGCCCAACATACATACTTAACAATGAATTTTCAATATTCTTAATGATTTGAAGTACTAATTATAATAAAACAAGTTCCTCATTACAAATTAAGTTAATTATGCATCCCCATGTACATTTTATAGGTTTAACTAATATGTATACCAATTACAGAAAAAAGAAGTAAATGCAGTATTTACTCGCATCTAAAATACCATCAATTCTAAGATACACCCCAGTTTCAGTGCTTAAAATGTCTAAACATGTTAACATGCGAACATGACTCAATAAGATATAAGTATAACAACCAATATGTAAGGTCTGCACCCCTCCCCTTCTCAAAACAAGTAACCTTGTCTGACTTTGGCCTTGTGAACAACCGCTGCTCATGAACCAACAGAAAGTCTTCTGACAGTGACAGTCAAACTTTTCTGTTCATACAAAAATTTCTTGTGTGATCATTTTCTTTTGCTTCTGAGTTTCTGTACAATTTAAATCTATTTCACATCCCATTTATTGGGTAATATAATCACACTTTTTTTATTTAATTTCATTTTCTACGTTTTGTAGAACATATAGTTGCTACATCTGTACTTATTTTACATAGCCGCTGTAAACATAAACTTTTTCACAGATTAACTAGTAACATTATGAGATATTGCTTCACTTCACATGGTTTGGTGTACCAAAATGGCATCTCGATTACAGTTAAAAGAGTGACCACTAGAGCTCTCCTGTTGTGACTCAATACTGTGCAATGAAATCTATTTACCTGTGATCAAATGGTTTGTTTACATTTCAGCAATAAATATTTTACCACACATGTTGATTCTGCTTGTGAATTTCTTACCATCAGTAAAAAAATACATACATACGTACATACATATATTCAAAGCCCTTGTGGGATTATAAAACTGCTTAATTTTTTTATGCTCACATTTGTTGAATAAGCTGGCGAACATTAAGATGCCATTGAGTTAAGATGCAGTCCATTTCCAGATCTTGAAAAAGTTAAAAAAAAGGCAAATTTTCGAAGCAGTAAATATGTTATAAACACAGAGTCTGTCTCAATTGGACCAGACATCACTCTCTCATACTCTTGCTCTTGTACATGACAAAGCGAATGTGCTCTGGGAATCTCAATTTGATGGAGAGAGTGCGAAAGATTGAGAGAACAAAGCTGTATACAAGCTACGCTTTCTCATGCTCTCTGGCCAACTGTGCTTTTGTCCTCTCTTCTGGCACTAATGTCCTTTCACTCAAATAAGAATATTAGGTGGTAAAATCATTTCAGTTGTAAAAAGGGGCTTAAAATTACAAACAAGATAATGGCATTTTCTAACTATTATTTTTCATGTCTGTGAATATGTTTGCACTAATTTTAAGTGCAGCTAAAAACTTTCACACATTTTTATCATGCGCCCCCCCCAAAAGACAAGAGCTTAGTCTCAAATTGAGAGTGCGAGGGAGAACAAAACAGGACTTTTGCCAGGAAATGAGAGAGTAGCGCTCTTTACTTAAGACACTGTCATTGGCATTTTGGTAATTTTGTGTTTTTGTAAGATTTGATATAAAAACATCAAAAATCAAGTTGTGATCATTACATTAATAACATCTGCCAATCAAAACACAACCTCAATAAAACTTTATTATTTGGGTGCACAAATAATAGAATATGTTGAACGCTCTCCTCCTTTTAAAATATCTTCCTAACAGCAGTTTTTTTTTTACGGGCTCTCTTATTTACACATTTGTTTCAACATGTGAAAAAATTACAACGGCTTACAGAAACACAAAAAAAAGGTATTTAAATCCCTGGATCCAACACACACGATACGCCATCCCTAATCACTGCAGAAATATGTAAATGTAAGTATGTCACAGATATGGATAACTGTATATGCACTTCAAGGTTGTAGCACTCAAAAGCATCACTGTTAATGCTAGGATTATAGCTAATGTAGCAAGTCATTTTGGAACAAGTGCTGCCCGAATATATCTGATCTATGGTGCACAAGAGAAAGTGGGTTTACTTTTATCCTCACTGTGACAGTGTTGCAAATACTTTAGTGCACTGATGAAAGTTGTTCACACACATTTATTGGTAGAACACAGAAACTAATTTTTACCATACTTAATTCAACTGTTTTTTTGCATTTCGTTGTGGTCATTTGACATGTATGAAGTTTCTGGAGCACCAGTAATATTTTCTAAAAAAGGATATACATAGCACTAAATTGGACAGATACCATACCCCGCTACAGATACATCAACAAAATGAAGTATAGGCAGTCATAGATGCTTAGTACCAGTATTGGAACAGCTCTAGTAAAAACAAGGGTAAAAAAAAAAAAACACTTCCTGCACAGGTAGGAATCGCAGTTTACTGCACTATTTAAAATTCAGACCCCACATATAATTAAAATTATATTCACTTCAATCTTTGAAAGACTGTCAAAATCACCAAAATATCATTTTGCCTGCCCAGAAAAAAGCAAAGCATTAGGAGACAATGACAGGAAAATTGATAGGTATGTACACACAAGCAGTACACATATATAGGAAGCACTATAGCCAAGTTAGCACTACAGTAAAGTTACCAGATGCGAATCCTTGGTACGCCATGTCAAAGAATGGGAACAGTTTCTTTTGTTTAATCACTTTTGAGATTTCTGCCCATTGTTCAGGGTTGGGATCCACACCAGTTGGATTGTGGGCACATGCATGGAGCAGTATTATGGATCTTTCTGGGATTTTCTGGAACACATGGACCATCTTGTTACAAAATATCATTGGGGTGAAATTATGCAACTCATTCCATTATAAATTTACATTGTCCTATATGCCTAAACATTTTTTGGGTGCAAATTTGCAAGAAAAATGTGATGTCCACATAAAAAAAATTGATAACCAATTGTTTTTGTATGTTCTACAGTTAAAATATTTTGTTGTTATTATAGTTCATGTCATCAATCATTAAATTTCTTACTATTTTTATAATAATACAGTGGAACCCTGTTATAACATCCTTTCTTATAACATTTTCCTGTTTAATAAGCTGCCTTCTCCGAGTCCACAAGTACGTTTGTCAATACAAAATTCCCTTTTATAAGGCTGACATTTCTTGGGTCCCTTGAGAAGTGTTGTAACAGGGTTCGACTGTAATACAAAAACAGTAAAACCCTCTTGACATTTCTGAAGGGAATGAAAATAATCATGTTTATTTACTAGGGAAACTTTTAATGTAAAAGGGTTAAATTATACATGTGTATATAGGCAAGGAATAAAATTAAGTGGGGTAACTTCTTATGAAGATTTAAATTATTTACAAAACATGAAACCTGCTACCATGAATAGTTACAATATCTAATTTTGAAACTTTTACACTTAATGTACATCTGTATTTTTTGTTAATCTGACTACGTATGTTATGTTGCTTAAAGGCTGTTCACGATAAAGAGAGTACTTTTGAAATAAACATTAGAAAAAAGTCACTGCTCCTACCTGCATATACTTTAAACGGGCGTACTGAGTGCATGCGCCTAGTACAAGTTAGTAACGATGGAGGAAAAGCAGTTCCATATATTAATGTCAAATAAAAAGTGTTATGTAACCATTTGTGTTAACTTAAATTATTTCTTTCGCCTTGTATTTTTTTTAATGCATCAAGTGTAAAAAATACCAGATTTGTAACATTTACTTTTCTAATATAATTCCACTTTTTCACCTGACCGAAGCATGAACAAAGTGATGAGGCCCATGCCAAGATTAATTTTACATAAGGTGGAAGAATACACAACGTGCATTCAAGTAGATCTTAAGCAGGACTTTCAAACGTGCTCATTTTACTGTGAACCACCTATACCTCCATGTTTAGTATTTAATTGATGTAAAATGGATGAAATGTTCATATAATACATTAACTAGTAATATTTAATAAACTGTGTGGATTTAAGAATCCTAACCTATTTTTAAGCCTTAGACTTTTTTAACGCCCAAAGTGAACATAAAATTTTGTCTTTAGCCGATTAGTGATGGCCTGATAGCGTGAAAAATAAAAATCAGATGATGTGCTGAAAGAGATTTTTCAAATTTCTGGTTACTTCTCACTGTAATACATACAAAATATGGACATCAGAGTAATACATAATTAGATAATACATAGTAATATGTTTCAACATTAGAGGTTGTCTATTTTAATGTGGCACTTACTCATTCGATAAGATTTTCAATCTGATACTCCTATATTAGCCTGGCAATTTACATCAATATTTAGCAATGCCTCCAACAGATAGTTAATCACTATCAGGAGTAAAGATGCAATGCATCATAATAATAAATAATAGGGTTGTGCGAATATTCGGTATAACGAAACAAAAATGAAAAATGACAGCTTTAATTTTTCTCGGTAAGAAATTTGGCTATCTAAAGTCTTTACAAAATGAAAATTCTCTATTTTGATCAATTTTCAGGTGTTTAATGAATATTCATTTAGTGCACCAGCAAAGAAAATTTTTGCCTGTAAATAATCTTGTTTGTTTTCATTATATTATAACTGAAATAACTACATAAAATGAAAATTTAAAAGGTAGGAAAAACCCCCTTTGGTAAATACTCCATATCCTACATATTTTTGGTTTGATTTCCCAACAAATTTGTTATAATGAATAACTTGCTATAATGTTAGGAAATTTGTTAAGCTTTCATTAAGGCTGAGCCTTAATGATATTTTTCATTTTTGTTTCAGTTTCATAAAAGTTCATAACATCTCATTTTCGTTTTGTGAGAAAAAAAGTCACATTCACACAATCCTAATAAACAATAATTTAAAAAAAAAAAAAGTGCAAAGCTTTCCAGACTCTGGAAATATATCCTTAATGTTTAAAGCTTCAACGTCATTCAAAATCCACATATGGAAGGTGTCATTAAACACTATTTTCCCATGTGCTGGAATCTGGCAATGGCACAGGTAGTGCCTAGAAGTGATCATCTTTCTATACATGGTTCCCACCAACTTTTTTCAGTAAATTTCCCTGAGTTTAGCATATTTTCCAGGTCACATAATTTTGTCCCTATTTGCTGAAATTTAAAATAAAACACAGACTACGTATATTATAGTACACAATTTATACCACTATACATATGAACATGAAGGCTTATAAATGCCACACAATTTAAATTAGGCCTAACAGGCCTAATTATCAGTTTTCACATGGGTGTTAACGCGTGATGTACCAGGAACTTGTACTCACTCTAGATTTCACAGTGGAAGCCGGAACCTATTTTTGTTTAGAAACAGAGTCACGCGCTTCTGTGTCGTGGTGGTTCAGTTTTACCTGGGTGCTGCCGCCTTCCCGCTATACAAAACTGGCCATGTGGCTACTCTGCAGTGCACAAAATCTGACGTGGATAAGATGATTCTGCATTAGGGTGCCACTACTGTCTAGTGCAGTAGTACTTGAACTGGGTATGGTAATTGCTGGTAAGGGGGATGTTGGATAATGTCTTGTGGTTTACGCTGAGGTGCTAGATGAAAGATGGCTGGTACGAGGTAGGCGATGAAAGGTGTGGGTGGCTGTTCACGTCAACGCAAATATTCAACAATCCACTCTGGGTACTCAATAGGGCCGGTCCTCTCAGGTGGTGTGAAGAGATGGCTTGGCACAGGAGCTTCCTCTGGGACTTACAGTTGCCGTAGGGGACTTACAGTTGCCGTAGCGCTTCTGCTTGCTATTGAGGAGACAAACTAGCTATCTGTTTTACCAGGGAAGGCTGATACTCGTATTCTTGACTTGATGCTGTGAGTGTCTGCCTAACTCTCTCCTTTAGTCTCTACCTCTGGGTGTAGGGCATTGGGAAGCATAAATTTACACTTATACTACTGTATCATCTCTGCAGGCTCCTTGTACAGTTTTACGTGTAACACCACAGGTGGGTAGCCCCATCCCAGTCTTCCCAACCTAGGGGGCACAAGTCTCTGTCAGCGAGGTTCACCCGGGAGAGGTTCATGAACACCAGGCCAACAAACTGATGTAAGGGAGGTGTACCTGTGTGGCTCCTCCTTTTCGTCAATCCCAGGGGGTTGCGGGGAAGGGCAGCCAATGCTAGTGCAAGTTCTGTATAAAAACAGTGTCAGGCTCGTTTGAGTAGAATTTCCCAGGATCACCTGTAAACTTGTCATGCAAGGGTAACTATGGAAATGTGTTAAGTCTACAAGGAAGGTACTCAAAAGTAAAAGCGGACTTTACGCTTTAAATTGTTAACGGAAATAAACACGTGATGGTAGCGGCACGAATTTCAGCCAGAAAGCTAGCAGTGACAATGATGGCTGGTGGGGAATGCGGTGAGATTGCAGACTAGATAACAAACTCTTGCATTCTTGCGTGAATGTGTTACAGAATACGACATTACGTAATCGCTGGCACCTGCTAGGATGACTAAGCAAGGATTGTGACAGGATTTAGACTTAAGGTGTGGGTCCTCTACAGATATGTACCTAACTGCAGGAAGTGTCAGGGTTTACAGGGTACGTAGCGGATATCTCCTAACTAGCGTAGCCTACCTTATCGCAAGCGTGGCTTAAGCGCAGTATAGGGGTGATGTCAGAGCCATGGGTGCTCTTAATCTTTCCGGATCTGAGCGACTGGCACTAGGAACGAAGACTGGTTACAATAAGCAATGGCGTAAGGGCGCAGGCTGGTCAGTATCTGAGCAACAAGTGCTGGACAGCTGAGGACTAGTCAATCTGATCAGTTCTCGAGCTGCGGGGCTGGGACTGAAGACTGGTCTCGAGACATGGGCAGTCTCAGATTTTATACTAATCGTTGGCCGCTGCCTGTTACTGATTGGCTGGTGCCGCTAGGGCGAGGATAGTCGCAGAGGGGAGGTGCGAATGAATGGCTTGCCTCTGTGACGTCACCGGCCGGCTGAAGGGGGATGCGAAACAAAAGACAAACGGTACTTACTACTAATGCTATCTAGCGGGGAATAAATGAACTTGTTGTCTTAAGCATCGTTACGGTGGGCCGGTGAATAAAATAAGCTGCAAAGCAGACAGTATAATCTCGCACATTAACGGGATAAAATTAACTTTCAACTCTGTGGCAAAGGACCAAGGGATTTAGCTGAAGTTGTTACAATCTGCATTATTAAAAAGATGTCATGAATCAGTGTTTATTTGCAAACACTTCAATGTCTTCAAACAATTCCCACACTACGGAAAAAAAATTTCTTTTACACATTCCACCATTCTCAATAAAAAATATGTTTTGTGTGCTTACATACACAACACATGGCATCTTTTCAACAATGAAAAAGAAACACACACATTATTACACTATTAAATGATCTGTGGTGGTGTTTGTTATTGTACGTGAAAGGAAATTTTAAGGCAGTGGCAGTATTCTGACAGGCATACGTCTTATTACAAACTGTCTGCTGCGGTTTTGGTAAGAATTTTAAAGGTCTGAATAAGACTCAGTAAGAAACAATTGGAAAAAACTGTCACCTAAAAAAAGTCTAAAATCCAAGTCCACATCAGATTGCCTAAAGTTTTGAAGGCTGTCTTTAATGAACTCTCTATAAATGCTGTATTGTCTGGTAACAGTTTTAGCTTGACTTTTAAGACACATACTTTCCCAGTTAAATTGTCTAGCTTGACATTAATTATTAAACTTAGTGTTGTATTTCATTCCTATGCTGTAGACACCTTATACAATGTGCTTAAAATGTTCACAAAACTGAAGACTTAAATTTAAATAATAAAAAGTATTTCCAAATATGTATTGAGAATTACGATTGTGCTCATCAAAACTGGTATATGCATTGAGTAATTAGCAGCATTGGCAGCTGAGAATCAGCATAGTTGGTATCGGCCCAACAGTACTTTTTTCGCCCAAATTTTTCATGACTGGGTTCCTAAAAAATGAGTTTGTTTTAAAAGATGGTCACTTTTAAATGGCTATGATATACAGTAAACTCTTGATTCTAAGAACTTTCATGGTTATCAGGAAAAGGGATGTTAATTCAAGGGTCTTACAAACGATAGTTGATTGTAGAGAGGTTCTACTGTATCAGGAGGCAAACACTACCGCTATAAAAAAAATTGTTTCAATAGAATACATTGATAGTGCAAATGTTCCTACTGCAAAGTTCACAACCATCTGATGTGTAACTTTATAACTAATGCCATTTTTGAAATAGTAAAATTTAGATTATTTCACACCCCATTTTTTTGTGGCAAATGCTAAACATCTGGTTACGTAACTATGGGTATTATGCAGGTAATGATACCATATCACAAAATAAATGCTAGGAAAATATGTTCTATAATAAAGTATTTGTTTTTTCCGTTAGTGAAGTAGGTTAGGTTACTTGATAATCCTGTGGAACCAATCTTATACAAACCGACTGTATTGGTTCCATCAAATGGTCCCATAAGAACAGGGAGAACAGAGGAAGTAAATAAATTGTCCTATCCACACTCAAAATGCAAAGTCTCATTATCAGCTCACAAAGTTAGTGTTCCCAACATGCAACTATGTTGCCAATAAAATTTTATTGTTCACAGCCTACTATCACTGAAGTCGTACAACTACAGCCAAATGTTAAACACTGCATTAAATGTGCAGCAGATGTAATCAACTGTAGCAGTTATAAACTTATAATCCACTATGTGCTGATAATTAGTGCACATGACCAAAAATGGAAAATGTATTGATATTAGAGATATCAGATACCATTTATTGGCTATCAGGCCATCGCTAGTCTTAGTGAGTCACTTGGGTTAGTTAAATGGCTAACCACAGAATATGTGCCCCCCCCCCCGCCCCCAAAATGCTATGCCAGACTATTTATGCAATAAATAGAAAGCATATACAACAGTTATGACAGTTTTCAGTTGATACTATTTATAGTGATTATACCAGTATAGTCGGAAGCAAACATGCTATGCAATGTCATTGCAAAACTATGGCTATTGTAGAATCCCAACCTACAGCACAATAATGACAATGCCCTACTTTGGTAGAGTGACATAATCTCACCCCTAAGCATGCAGACACAATACACACACAATACTGTACTAGACATGACTTGCCCTTAAATTATAAACAATCATACAGTAATGAAAAATTAGACTTCTTGCAATGTTAAGACACTTGTGACTAAACAGCCAAAAACTAAAACCCCCATTTATGTGTCACTTGTATTGGCATTTAAGCAGTAAAAAATGTGCACCATGTATGAACCTGCTTGCAGTATGCACACAGAAATCTTAACACACAACCTACAAACAGCTAGTAATTTTTTATGTTTATTTTGCAAATATTAAGCCACCACCTACATTCTCATGTTTTGTAGTGTTCCACAAGAACGTAAGTAAGGATAGGGCAGGTTGAAAATTTTCAGTATTGGTACTTTCCAATAGATGACAAAGAGGATGTAAAAGGATGGTAATATAATCCTTCAGGCTATTCACGGTAGAGTGAATATGAGTAATATTTAAGATCCTCCCAACAGGCATCAGATGTTAACTTTTGAGAGACACTTTACAGCAACTACCCTTATTATACCTGCGAACATAAAAAACAAATTAGTTTACAGCAGTGGAATGTTCAACAACTACAAGTTGTGATGTGGATCACCATTAATTTGTTTTGTGTTTAACATGCTTTCTATGGCTTTAATACACTAGCAAAAAGCGTGAAAAGTTTCCTCCTTTTTAAAAGGACTTGCGACAGCTTTTCAAGTGCGAGTATTTACATCTGTCCTTAAGATACTATCTTTACTTTGGAATAATGCTCGCCCCTGTATGACTCCGTCCCTTTTTCCATCATAGTGACGCGTGCCGCTTATTGAGTAATACCAAATGACGACGACTCATCCTAACATGTTATCGCCAAACCAAGAAGGGACCATAGGTGGCTACAGGATTGTTTCCTGTGCAAGGACAGTTACAGACACGTGGTAATTCCTACTGGTTACTCACCTAGTTCTACGTAACCAGAGGAAGGGTCACACCCAAAACATTATTCATGAGTGCTTACAGAATCGCTCCTAGCCCAGTGGGCGGTTCCAGTACGTGAAATAAGCATGGTTTCCAAACAGCCGCAGTAACACGTCAGCCTCCCCGATACACCAGGTAGACAGTGTGTCACCATACCAGCGAAGCCTTCCAAAGATGGCCAAGCACCCGAAGCAACATAGTCGAGCACACAGAGGGTAGATTCTCCCACCCCGCTTGCTCCACGCAGATGTCACAGTCCCCACTCCAGTCTAGGCATGGGCCAGCCGAGTGCACTATATAAGGCCGCAAGTTATCTTTTCCAGTAGCTAGCCTCAACAATTTATGTGCTGGGGCTCTCTAATGAACATTAGGCCCTCATGGCCCTCTCCAAGAACTTCACAGAGACTTCAGCCATGCCTACCAGCAGCTCCAGATGCTTCTCTCAACAGTCACCAGGAGTTCCAGTGACTCCTACCATTAGCCTGAAGCGGTCCCCGAGACTGCTGTCAACGGTTGCCACCAGTTCCAAAGGTTCTGCAGCATCTACAACCAGCTCTTCAACAGTAAGCCTGCACACACTAATACCACACTCTCCGTTGTCGTTCCTCCTGGTTCGACAACCGCCACTACTTTCCGATAGTAGCTACTACACCCACTACAATTAAAAGTAGTGGCACCCCTTTTTTCTTAAAGTCTCTTCAAGACATCCCGAGTTAGAGTACCCATGACCAAGTATTTTTATAGCCGTCAAAGTAATTCTGTACCAAGTTAGTTTAGGAGCAGGTCACTTCCACCTGTTTAACCATAGGTTACTTCCGATCACATTTTTCTTGGTAGGAGATAGTACACGCTACCTTGTTTATTACTACGTAATACTGTAAATACGTATTGTTCCCTACCTGTCTGTTTTTATTCTGGAGGTGTATTTCTTACTTGCACCACACATCGACAAGCAGCCAGCCTGCCTAGTGGAGAACCCAGCATTCCAGCAGTCAACAGCAGCAGTAAGACACCAGGGCTTGGGGCCAGCACCAGTGGTACCCAACCACCCTTGTGATTGGAGAAACACGATACGAATGTGGGTAAAGTAAGGAAGCCTGACTAAGTGAGTAAGGTGTGCTCGCAGTTCGACTTTGTGCTAAGCCGGATGCCAACTCTACCTACTCTGCATAATATAAGGCCCTAGACAGTAACATGTATCTTGATCCAGCACACCTGACCTAACGCAACCAAAACCACATAGACCATGTCTTAGTTCAGGTTTCAGAAAGTGACATGCGTCAGTGATTTTCTGGTGCCCAATGTGGGGCCTAGCAATGATTACTGTTAACCAGTAACACAGAACCAGGTCAGAACGACCCAGAGTATCTGAGAACCAGCCAGGATCTATGAACCAGACTTCGGAGAGTCTTAAAACATCCCGTGCGTGGCAGCCAATCCAGTAAAATGTTGGATGCAGACATTAGTCCAACTGAAATGTAGATACCAACATGGTGGATATAGTCCCAAAGGCAGATGAGCCCAAAGAGCCTCTGCCTCTGGCAACCAAAGACAGACCACAACTCCTGAAATCAAGCCAAGGCCTATGGCAAGAACCCCAGATACCGACAGGGATACCCTACGAGAATAGACTTTCCGAAGCATCGAGAAGCTGTCTCCATCAGATCCCTGCCCTCGAACACCGACCAGTTACGCCTGCAGGATCATAGCTAGAAGTGACTGGGCCACCCCTGGCGTGAGTAAAGTTTCTGGGAGCAGCACCCTGGACCAAGAAACCAGCCAGAGACTTCATAGATCAAGCAGGATCTTCGAGCAATCCGAAACACCCCAGGTGAAGGAGGTGAAGGCACCATCCGCACCTTCCACGCAGCCTGCCGCTACGCCAGAGCCATTAAGCAGCTGAGACACTGATGCTCCACCTCAGTCTTTTGTACCCGAGAACATTTCCTATAATGTTAATGAGGAAAAAGGATCTGCTTTGTCCCCGCCTCACACAGCCTCCAATGTGGTTGGTATGGTGAGTGACAGCGAAACTGACAACCACCACACACTTTCTGGAGGTACAGAAGCAAAACCCACTGGTATCACCAAGGATGAGGGGGGCGAGCTGACCCCCGCTTGGGAGATCACCAGTACCATACGGATATGGCAAGCAGTAGCAATACTGATGCCCTACCCATCTCCCACACGAGCAGAAGACCCCACTGGTATCACCGAGGATGTGGGACTCAAGACAGCCCCTGCTCAGGAGATCACCAGTACAGTAGGGATGGTAAGTAGCAGTGACGCCGACGCCCTACGCCCGTCTTCTGAATAAGCCGAAGACACCATGGGAGCCGCTGATGTTGAAGGGAGGAGCTGCCCTCCGGCCACAGAGAACTTATGTACATAACTCCTTGCCCATAGAGTGGGAACCCGAGCAGTTGAGGTAAAGGGTTTTTACCTAACAACTCCCTCACACTGCCTCGCGGAAACATCCTGCACATCGGGTAGAAACCTGAGCAGTCGAGGTGGAGGGCGCTACCTTACCACTCACTCGCACTGCCTCATCAATCCATCATTCCCCAGGGCATGTTCAACCCAACGACCACAGCCGGAGACTATACCTTAACACCAGGTGCTGACCCCAAGAGAGTGATGGCCCCTCATGTCACCAAGGCCTTAATACAAAGAGTCTCCATGGATGCCCACATCACGCTTCATGTGGCCTTACCCTGTTCATGCAGCACTATAGCATAGGGGAAGACCGGCGAAGAACAAGTCGGCAAACAAGTGCAGTGCTCCATAAAGAGGCTTGTATTGGGTAGCCATTACTACGCTACCATACATCGGTAAATTCGGACTTGTTATAACCCTAATCAACACCTTACAATAGTGATAGTCATCAGTTATAAATAGTGAGAGTAATGCAGAACCTTACCACTTCCAGATACTCATATTAATGCTATCAGTATTAGATTACCAAAGTGTTCAAAGTACACTGACGCTTGCCACTTATATGAGTTATATTAAACACGACTACGACTCAGCCTAAAGTGTTTCATCTACCAGGAACTACAACCATAGATGGCTACAGGATTGCTCCCGTGCAGGAACAGTTACAGACACTTGGTAATTTCCTGATGTACCAGACCCAACTTCCTCTCATTACTCGTGTAGTATCTACGTATCCCGAGGAAGGGTCAAACCCAGCAAGTTATTCACAAGTACACACAGGATCACGCCAACCTTAGCGGGTGATCCTAGCACGTGAAACAAGCATTGTTCCAAGCGGCCACGCAATACGTCAGCCTCCCCGAAGCACCCGCTAGACAGTGTGTCGCCAAGCTTTCCGAAGAAGGCAGAGTGCCCTCATTCACTGGGAGGCAAAACAGTCTTAGTTGCAAATATAATGCTTACCCTATTTCTGAGATTTCCATTTTTTCAGAAAATAGGGACATTTACTTTGAGTGAATAGGTAGTGTTTGATACTTATAACTACACTTCACTGTGAACTAAAACATACGTGCATGTGGAGAAACTATTTAAATTTTTCACTTATGTATGTGGCAACATGCTGAGAGGAAGACACTCACTGCGATGTCCTGCAGGGTTCCTTGGAAGTCAAAACCGCAGGTGTTGGGGTCGTAGTAGCGGTACTGCTTCACGTCAAGTCCTGCATGCTTGAAGATGGGTGTGTGGTTACCCCATGAGGGTGTCGGCAGGTACACCACTTTGTTGCCAGGGAAAAAGGAGGCAAGGAAGGCAGCCCCAATACGCAGTGACCCCGTCCCAGAAATGCCTTGCAGGGTTGCATTCTGAAACAGTAAGACACACCTGTGGCCGCAGATCTATACCAATACCCACTACACCACACACTATACAGTCTGACAGTTCAATGATCAAAATTACATTGTACCAGCTGGAAAAATATACAAGATCATCAAAAAAGAATAGTACAATTTCATAACTTTATAGTGGCAAAACTATTTAATGGAGTTAGCAAATTCTTGCACCAAATTAAACTGGATGGACGAACAGCTTTTTGGGAAAGGGGTGTGGGGGTTGGCAATTGCGCACAGACCTCTTGAGGTTGTGGCAGGGGCAAGCGCCGACCTCTCCAGTGAGATGGTGGCTATGCAGCAGAAAGCAGTGTGTTCTGTGGTTTGCGGAGTTCAAGTCTGTAGTGACTGTGCAACATAATTTTAGATGGCAGTATCCAGGACATGTGTACCAGAATGGAGGGCTATTTGTCGTCGGGTTAAAAGTTTCCGCAGAACTGGTAGCTTATAGATAAAACAATAACCAGGAGGCTAAAGAAAAGGTGGAACAGCTTAGACTATATTGTGTGCATAGCCCTAAAAAGTTAATTACTCGCCGCAGTTTGGAGCTTGACATTCTGAAGACTTCTGTGTAAAATGTTCTTCATAAATGTTGAAGATTGCATGCCTACAAGATTCAAGTGAGGTCTGAAATTAAAATTAAGCTGAAAGACCAGTGCAAACATTTTGTATTCGCTGCTTTCATGTTGAACAAAATGCACACTGAAAGAAATTATGCAAAAAGAGTGCTTTACAGTGACAAGGCAACTTTTCACGCTAATGGTTGTGTTAATCGTCATGGGTGCTTTACAGTAACGAGGCAACTTTTCACTTTCATGGTTGTGTTAACAAGAACCTAATGCAAACTTATGAGTACATTCATAACACTCTCAAATTGAATATGTGGAATGTGTTGATGCACTATAGTTGTAGGGCCCTTGGTGTTCGCAAAAAAAAAAAAAAAAATCACAGGCAACATTTATCTGGACATGCTAGAGTTGTACGTGTTCCCTCAGTCTGAGGATATTGAACGACAAAGTGGAAACAGTGTGAGGATATTGAACGACAAAGTGGAAACAGTGTGAGGATATTGAACGACAAAGTGGAAACAGTGTGAGGATATTGAACGACAAAGTGGAAACAGTGTAATCTTCCAGCAAGATGGCACACCACTGCATGGAGCCTAGCCATGTGCAATACACTGCACGCAAAGTTTCCAAATGGTTGGATTATGAGCGTGTCCTTACCCTAGGCCTCCTATAAGCCCTGATCTTACCTCTTTAGACTTTTTCTTTTGGGGATATGCCAAGAATATTGTATATGTTGTGAAGATTTGAGATTTGGAGCAATTGCATCAGAGAATCACCGCTGTCATTGAGAAAATTATGTTGACAGTGCTCGGAATACATAACTGGAGGTCGAATATCACATGGACATACGCAGAGCTACAAATGGAGTACGCATAGAAACATTTTAAGGTAAGCAAAACATTCTTCCTGTACATTTTGGTGCAAGAACCAACCAAATTGGTCAAATAGTTTCTAAACTGCGATTTAAAATGTACCATTCTTTTTCAATGACCCTGTATTTTAAGTGAGAAACATCAGCAATCCAATAGGCTAAAGAAAATAAGTATGCACATTTTACCAAACACATGTTAAAATACAGTGGAGTTTCGATTATTAATTCCCGTTAATGATATTTTACTGTATTTCCTGTCTACTTATTTTGGTCCATCAAAATTCCCATATAAATATTGCTAATTACTGACCACATACAATGATCACAGATTGATTTCTTGTAATGTCCGTTCACAGTACATTCGCCAAAGATTGTGTGCATAAATTATTTTTTTAACACTATGCGAATGCAAAACAATGTGGATAATCAACAACTGGTGCTATTGATAGTATTGTTAACATCCCGCAGTAGTTTATGGGGTTATATTGAATACTAATTCTTTCTATTCTTTCGTGTTTACTGCACTCTTTTAAGTTGGCGACAATAAGAACAAATCATACAATCTCTGATACTATCTAACAATTTCTACCAGGCTTGTGTGGTTCGCCAATTATTTGATTTAGGTTCCCTTTAATAAATCAACAAGAAAAATAGTTTTATAACAGTTATATTAAGATTTTCGATGATTTTTAATTGTTCAGTTACTGAGAAAGATTTGTATTATCACACAAGTTTGCTTTGTTTATGTTACGATAAAGAGAATGTTAGAAATAAGTTATGGACAGGTTATTACAGCATTTAACATCAATGATAATCATCAGTAAAGACAGTTGATACACAACGAAAATGGCGCTAGAGAAAGCACCATCATAGATTCATGACTTCGCCCCATCCGAGATGGTGATTTGATGGGCAAGTCTGTGAGATGGATGGAAGTGGCTGCCTATCCAGGGGAGCTCTATCCTTCTCACTGTAAGGGTCGCCAATATACAGAATGCCAGTGATCCCAGGTGAATGAAATGACATGGTGATTAGTTGGTAGTAGAGGTGGGGGCGCGTGTTCTGGCAGAGGAGATTTTAATGGGATGCGTAGGAACAAAATCGAGAGGTAGTGGTGCTATGCGGGGTCGTTTATCTGGTTGGGCCGGGAGTTGAACCTGAACAACTTTCCCAGAGGCTAGCTTAATGGAACAGAATTTCAGAAGTACGGTGCCTTCCGGATGCGACACTCGAATTAATCTCCCCGAGTGGAGTTTGACATTGCTAGTTGTCTTAGCTGGAGTTTCACAGAGAGAAGTACTATCCTCTGAGGTAAGAAATTTTATCTGGTCTTCATATTTGGTTGTTGGATACCCTGGCCAATGGGAACCAAGGTGATAAGAGGGGTGATGAATTCAAGTGGTACAAAAGGGGAAATCGGTCGTGTAACGTGATCGTGACACGCTGGGCGAGATTTGTCATCGGATATAGAACTTACTGCGGCTCGAGATAGAGCGCGACATTCCTTGCGTCGCTGTCTGCTTGGCACACCTCTCTTTCTACTGAACATCTATCCACTGGGGTCACACACCTTTGTACTATACAAAAATAGAAGAGATACGGGATAATTAACTACGAAGAATGGAACACAAGTAATTAAATTTTATATAGTGTTTGCTGTGGGGATTTTGCCCTGGAGAAACCCGGATATTCCAAGAAAATTACAAATGGTAATTGATTAAATCTGGTTGATCTAAACACTTTAATTAATACGGGAATTACATAAGTAACATTTCAGGCAAAGGAGAGCCTGGAAAGTGAAGAATAAAATCCTCGGGACAAGAAACTATAGACACACAATCTTACAGACTATAAAAATCTCACAAAGCTATAGTAACGCAACTTGCCACATGTTAATTATTTTGAAGTTACTCAGGACAGGTACCCAATAACACGCCGGCTCGCTACCGCTGAATCACAAGAATTAGACTGGGGTAAGAGGATACCAGGGTTTAAGGAGAAGGCTACCTGACGAAGTATAGCTATCTCACACTGGGCTGAAGTGGGCTGATCTTCAGTAGAGGTCGTGGAGAGGAAAGAGTCGCTTGCAGATTTCATTGGAGCCTTACGCGGAGACTTCGGCCAGACTCGAGGAAGGATAGGTTAAGTTAGAATTAGTGTGTCCTTGGACGGACTGACAGGAAAGTCAGTATCAGACTGAGGTTACGGAGAGTCTTTATGAGACTAAGGTAGCGGAAAGTCTTGGGCAGACTGAGGATAGGCAGGAGAGAGAAGTCTTTAGCAGACTCAAGGTAAGCTGGGTTAAGATAGGTAAGGAGAGTCTTAGGCACAGTCAAGTCTTCGCAGACTGGGCGGTGGCTTGTGTACCTCTCGGACGCCAACCCCAGGCACAACTGCTGGTCCAGGCTGCCGGACTTCCTTTTATAATTATTTTTCTCATCTCTGGAGATCTCCAGGGTGCAGGGGGGTAGCGTAGTCTTCCAACATGGGGGTGGGTTATAGGGCGTGTGTGAGCGCCGCTCATTTCTTATCGCCCCGCGTGGAGGCGAACGACAAATTAAAACCCCTGTTCCTGAGGCGGCCTGGGCATGACGTCACAAGGCCATTGGGTGCTGCCATCTCTCGATGTCGGAGGAACTTATTTCAGGGCTAAGCTGCTAGTAGAAGAATTCTCATAATATTCATTTAAATTGTGAAGGTACCTTTTGCATGCATAAATCTGAACGGGCAATGGGGGTTGTAATTATGCATGTAATTTACAATGAAGCAATCGGCTACCCAGGCTCGTGGAGTTTCTTAGCTCAATACATTTAATTTGGTTTGCCGCTTATATATTTCACACCTAAGCGCACGTCGCTCGTAGATGCGGTGGAGTCGTCCATAGAGCACGCATTTTCTTATATATCATTCTGTCCTCATCTGTGAATAGCTTTAGATACTTCACACAATACATAACCTCACTTGACAGGACTCCTCCTACAATGACAGATGCTTCCATACTTATCGAACTGTGGTTCCAATTATTGCCGCAAGTGTTGTCAGCTGGCATTCTACTTCTTGATCCTACTTTGGTACAAATTCTACAAAATTGGTTTTTAACGCCGCTGAACATAACCTTTCTCGTGTTATACTAGATATAGTGTTAACAGCAAAGAAGACTGTTAAAGAATTAGAACTCTTTGTATTGCTAACAGCGAGAATTTAGATAACTTTCTTTCCCAGGTGAACATCAGGGGGGGGGGGGGGAGGCGGAATAATATACGGGGTTGAAGGCCACCCAAACTGGGTACAAGAGTTCATTCAAATTGAAAGCATTCATCGGGGTCCGTGACCCCAAGTCACCAACCACTCATACAACACAAGAGAGCCCTTCTCCAAGTCTCTCACCCCAGCATGGGTCGAACCCCTGTTAGAGCTAGCCCAGTTCTTGTGTGCATGATTATTTAGGTGGCTCCGTAGTATTGGATTGGGTGTACATTATTGTTGAATTGGCATCCGAGGGTAGAATCCCCATTCTACCTACCCTCCGCGGTATGGTGTTGCGCCATAGGTAGTCGCAAATATATAGGTATGTATTTTAATTACTTCAAGAAACCTGAGCGAGGCGATGCCGGGTTCCTAGTATGTACAGTATATATTATTGTCAGCCAATATAAAACCTTTAACGTGTGATGCTTCACATCACATGACTTAACATAAAATAACTACTGAAAAAGTAATGGCCAGGTCTACATGAAGACACCCAGTTAATAAATGTTTAAGAAACACCTTTAACATCGCCAATCTGCAACTCCCGAAATCCTCATAACTTTCACCCTCCATTTGCAATTCATAACAATCATATGGCCAAACTGAGATGACACCACAAGCAAATCAGGCGCAGATCTAGATTTTTATTTTTAGGTATGAGGGAGGGGATCATTAAATGTGAGAAAGGCTTTGTTTAGTAATTGTTTTAGGTAAGAATATTATTCAAATAAAGTAGTTATTTTAAAAAATATTATTTTATTTTAGTTTTAAAATATTTTTAGGAGTTTCATGTCAATATGAGGTTTTATGGGGGACGGGGAGTCCTTGCTAGATCCACCTCTGAAGCTGATTATATGCCACTACAAGCACTGCCAACCATGTTCTCCCACATCTATATAACAAGGCAGTCAAAAATAATTATATCATTACAGTATACTGTCACACTTCTTTGTTATAAATAAATAAAAACCAATATCACAGTAAACACATTTTCTAAACAAGAAAATCTTCAAAAAATTTATTGTGTTGATTATCAAAATGCACACGTGCAAACATGAATACAGTAGGAAAGTTCTTTAAAGTCTAAAAAAACTTTTTTTGATCCCCCCCCCCCTTTTTTTCCCCCACAATTTTTGTGAAAGTCACCAAGTGAGTGACTAAGACTGGAAAGATCAGCATAGTGGTGATGTACCTGACCATTCTTGACCGGCTCGCTGCCTTCTCCAAGGGCCAAGTCAATGGACAGCTTACAGAACTCTGCGCTGCCTCCAATAGGAGAGTATTCCTTGTCCATGTTTTTGGCTCTCATCTTATCCTCGGCCTGTAGCACACACACACACTACCTTCACAACTGTAAGTCAGGAAGAGGGTAGGTAAGTTTAGTTTACATTGCAATACAGGAATGGATTCTCAGTACTTAACAAAAAAGAATATTGCTGAACTCCTGGTGGGTATAAACGTGTTACTTATCATCAAAATTGATTTTAATCAGCAACATTTAAAGGATATAAAATAATGCTACATTTACAACAGTTTGTTCGAGATAAAAAAATTTATACAAGTGCTTATAGGATAGTCACGGTAAAGTGAACACTTTTGAAAGCCATCCTTAATTTCAGCTTTCAGCCAATGTGTACCTTACAACCACCCACAAATATAAACATTGTCATGTGCTTTACTTTTAAAAGATAATATTTGCATTTCACTGCTCAGAAAATCATACTGTGTATTTACTCTATAAATATTCACACAAAAAATACCATGATCAAGAATACTGTAACACCTGCAACATTTTTTATATCAGTTTGTGTATACCTATGCATTGCCTGTTTATATATACATTGTACTTCTACTATATTTTTCTCTTCAGAAACCCCCCAAAAATAGGATTTTATTTTGACTAGGCCCTATGCAATCAGCTGAAAAAGTCACTTTGAAAAACTGTCAAGAGTGAGCGTTTTCGCTCATTACAAACATACATCACTGGAAATAAGGGTGGGCTAGATTTTCTTCTGTCATAAGCACAATATGCTAGTAGAAAAAATGTTGAATTATTCTACTATTCAGCACATCAAAAAGTAGGCTTTGTATCACATGAAACCAAATGTTTTAGTGCCTACATGTGAAATTCTTTCAACATGCAATGGACTTAATGTCTGTATAAATTAACTTCCATTTACCAGCTTGCACAGGTCTACGATAAATGACTGTGCAAACATTAAGGAAATTATATTTGTCCATGTTACGCACTGTATTTTTACAATTTTGCATAGTTTCTCTTCCAAAGTTGGTAGCATTTTCATTTAAGCTGTAAAAACAGTAAAATAATGGAACTGAAAAAAGTTGGTGTAAAATGCAGGAAAATGTAAAATGCACAAGTATAAAACAAGAGGGTGTAAAAAAAGTGGTTCTACTGCAAATAAATGTGTGCACTTACCTCCAAAAGATTACAACATGATACTGAAGCACTAATGAACACTTCGCCACAGTTTAAAAATTCTGTCCATGTTTCCTCAATATCATTAACTCGACTCATAGGTATAGACAGAGAATACTTTACATGTTCATAAATCAAGTAATATATTAGGTATTAACTCAATTTTTTTTAAAATTGTAGTTTATCTACACAATTATCAAACACCTTAAGAGTGTAGAAAATCAAGCATATTTATTACATTTAAATTATGTGATGCAAAACTATGCAACTATATAAAACTTGACATACAAACTTTAATGCTGTACCTACTAACCCCATTTTTACTTTTAAACATATTTATTTACCACTGAATTTCAAAACGTATCAACACCAGCTCACCTCTCAAAGCAGTTCCACATTACCTTGCGAACACTCGGAAGGACAAAGGGCTTCCCGTTGTCATCTCGATATGCTCCCACGCCCAGGTTAATCTTCTTGGGGTTTGTGTCACGTTTGAAAGCTTCTGTCACACCAAGAATGGCATCTGGAGGGCCCATTTCGACATGAGACCACCATGACCTAAATTCAATTAAATAATTTTTATGGAATTTGAAAGCTAGGCTTAATTAAAATTACTGCACACAAATTCAACATGGCAATAGACAAAGAATTGGTGGAAAGTAGCCACCATGAACGTGAACAAAACGAGATAAATATATGGAAACGTATACATAGAAACTCTTAAAAAATAAAAGTAAACTACAAAGACATACTTCTGCAAAGCTAGAGGGAGGGGAAAGGAAAGAGAAAAAGCGAGACAAAAAAAAAAGACAATAGGTGGAATGACGGGCCTGTTCTAAGGTTGTCAAGAAAGAAGGTAGATATCAACTAGCATTATCCCTACGGGTAGCTATGAACGGAAGCTGCAGAGCTGGGAAGATATAAAAAAAAAAAACGGGAGCTCAAGAACTTACCACATGAGCTATGCGAAACTATGCAGAGGGAACTGGTCACTCACATCAGCAATGTCAGCATTAAAACAAGTTTCAGGGATTCCTATATTAATTACTGGCAAGCTGGATGTGAAATTATTTGGACTGTAGGATAGTGTTTGCAAATAACTTACAGCTTATAGCCCTACAGAACACCTCTGACCTAAATGAGTGTTTGGCTACAACGTATCGCCTATATTTCATGCAAATAGCACGTCACAAACAATTAAGTGTCTAGTTGTCAATATACAATGTAATTTTGCAATACAATTTATATTTAATTCCAAATTTAAATAAAATAATCGAAATTACGATAAGGCATAAGCTCATTTTTTTTTGTATATTTATTCAAAAAGTACATCCTTGGACAGTCATGAGAAACAACTGCACGTTGACATTGACCAAGGTCATTATATCCGAAATTTCGTCTGCTAAGTTCGTCGTATAAAACTTTATATATATATTTAGTGGCAGTAAATTATTTTTGGATCACGTTTTGACAACGTTAAATCAATGACAGTTTTATTGACATGATGGTAGTTACGTGCCAACAGGATTAAACAATTTAGCATTTACTTACCCTGCTCTGGAAGCGACTGTATTCAATGAGGAAAGATTATTTTTTAAAAGATTGTTCGAAATCACGATTACTCTCGAGGAAGAAGCCATTTTTAAAATTACCCTGACCAGAACGGAAGGGAAAGGTATATGACCAACACCGGGAGAAGGAACACTATAGCCGGGCAACAGGCACAGCAGAAAACTTTTTTACCCAACTTTTATATAACACGTTTGGAAAGGAAATACGTCGGTCAGATTATTATCACTCCTTTACTATTAAGCCTTCGGTTACTGTTCATATCAAACCAGTAATGATGTATTAAGAAAATTTATTTTATGAATAGCTTATAAACTAAATTAAATCGATAATGTCATCACCCTTATTCTAATTGTATACAATTCCCCTTAAGTTACCTCACTTGCTCGCAAATGTTTTGTCTCAGGTTAAAAGCCAATGGGCCATTCCATCTCAAGTGACCCTGGTACTCAATATTTTATTTTTAATTTTTTATTTAAAATGTTATATAAAACCAATAACAAGAGAGTATGGGGAAAGTAAAATGTTATGTTATAAATGTAACTTGATGGCAACGATCAATATACAAAGTTGTGACACTTCACTGAAAGTGTTACTCTATGACAACAGCTAGGAAGTTGGTAACCCTGAAAATTTCATGCATAACAGTCAGCTGATTATATGCTGTTCACGTTAAAATGAGCACTTTTGAAAGTTCTGTTTAAGATCTATTTGTATGCACATTGTGTATTCTTCCACCTTATGTAAAATTAACATTGTCATGGGTCTCATCACGATATTCAAGCATCGGTCAAGTGAAACTGTGAAATGATTAGGAAAGTAAACATTTTATAAATCTGCTAATTTTTACACAGTGATGCATTAAAAAAAGAAAAACAAAGTGAAATAAATAAAGTGAGTTATCACAAATGGTTACCTAACACTTTTTATTCGTTAGGATATGGAACTCCCTTCCATCTAGGGTCATTTGCAAATAACTTGTAAAAATGAAGTCCCAAACATAGCATTTGTATAGTTTAAAAGATTTGTAAACTATTACATTTTCCAGTGTGAAAGAGGCTATTTATGTAGCTCTGCATGGATTTCTTTTTTCTTTTTTTTTTATGTAATACTTAATGAAGGTGATTTTTTTTTTTTTTTTTTAGAAAAGAAAGTATAAAATGTCATTATCTTGGCTGTCCCCTTCCACAGGTTACAGAATGTTGTATGGGTATAGCAAATAAATAATATTTTAACATAGCCTTAATTTCGTGAAATATTTAAAAACCTTTATACAGATACATATTTGGCATTTCAATTTATGAATGATTAGAAACTATATTTTTAGAGCATGCAAAACTGTGTCTCGAAGTTTTTTTAGTCATTCTCCTGGCCTGAGTTGGTTTTAGGTGTAACAATTTATTTCTCTATGGATTGAACATTGCAACCCTCCCCCCCCCCCCCTTATATAATGAATCTTCTGTTTCGTGGGTTGGTGGACCTGGCCAGTTTCTTCCCCCTTTTTGAGATATACATGAGGTTAGGTTGAAATACAAGTTGAGTGTTAGCAAACCTGTCATTCTTCTGGCGAGTAAAACTAGGAAATTTGTATGCATGTTGAGATATTACTTAGCCATAATTGAAGGCAACAAATTTTCTGGTAGTTGCTTATTTAGTCGTTTATTAGGTTTATTATTTTAGGCTGCCTCATGCACTTTATGCTGGAATGTCATTCTCCTGGCTTGTAGAAACAAGGAGAATGACATAACTGTACATTTACTTAAAAGTTAACTATTGTATTCTAATATGTATAATATTCGAGACTTGCTATATATTGCTACTGTGCTACTTTGTACATACTAGGTTATAAGACATTGTCACCAATTTCGAAGAGTCAGAACACACACAAAAAACCATTTTGCTAAGCAGACGTTATCATTACAGATGGCAAGAATATCCCAGAGTTGTGAAGAACATCTCAAGATAAAGCGAGAAGCAGAAAGAAAAAGATATGCCCTGGCGAAGACAAAGGCTAAAGAAGATACAAATCTCTTACAGGAAATTAAGGAAATGTCACAACAGAAATATAAGAAAGAAGACTTAAGAAACAGGTTAAGCTTATAGCAGAAATTACAGAGAGAGGAAGGTGACTGAAACGAAAACAATAGCAAAAGAACACAGCTTCTTCAAGACAAAGAATAATATTTCCACAAACAAATACTCCTCCTGAGTCTGGTGAAGAGGAGTTGGAAATCAGTGAAGAGGAAGAGTTGAATTTCACATTTAAAAATCAGGGCAGTTGTGGATAAAGAAAAGAATAAAGTGAGATCAAAGAAAGATCGTGAATTGAAGAAAAAGATGAAAGATGACACAATTAAAAAGTTAAATCAGAAAGTAGAAAAATTAGAGAAACGGCATAACAGAATGAAGAAAATAGAGCAGATGAAGTGCCAGAAAGTATTACAAGAACTTACCCCACGTAAGAAAGTTGAAGAAATTATGCATGTTAAGCCAGAAATTCTAAAACGAAAACTTTTGCAGGGCGAATTCGTTTGTGAACAATTTTCTAAATCTATTCAAGAAATGAAAGGTCCTAGTTTAGAAGGAAAATTGAAGTCTCTTCATCAAGTCCTGACATATTTCCTCTCAAGTTCTTGAAAGGTGCTAGAGTTAAAACAAGTGATAAGATAGGTCGGGAGAAGAAGCAAAGTTCAGCCAAGATTGAAAGGGACATAACAGCATTCTTTGAAGATTACCATAATAGCAGAATTTTTTCTGGGAGACAACAAGTACGATGTTTAGAAGATGACATGAATAATCTGTATGAAAAATTTAACAAAGAAGATCCTTCCAAAAGAAAGAATATAAG
The DNA here is from genome assembly GCA_029891345.1 of Dryococelus australis. Taxonomy (NCBI): domain Eukaryota; kingdom Metazoa; phylum Arthropoda; class Insecta; order Phasmatodea; family Phasmatidae; genus Dryococelus; species Dryococelus australis. The sequence continues at coordinate 149,594,439 of CM056996.1, forward strand.
TTATTCAACATTTACCAGATACAGGCTTTTTTATTCAGCTAAATCAAGTGATATTCTGCAACAAATATGTTGTGATATTCACAATGAAAATTGTTTATTGAGGAAGTGTGAAAATTGTAAGTCCAACGAAATTCATTTCAGTGATAGTAAGGAAAATGATATTGGTGTTTACCTGAAATGGCAAACTTCCAAAGAAACACAAACAGATAAAAAATGGGAATCAAAAGCAGTTCAAAAGATGAACAAAGATGTAATTAAGATTAACCTTTTGAAAATGGGTGATTGGTTACAGAATTTTGTGAATGGATATGATGATCATGTAGGAAGAGTAATACACCAATATGAAGCATTAAAATATCAGAGAGAGAGAACTTGCAATTTAATGAGGCTGTAATTCACATGGACTTTAGTGAAAACTACATCTGTAAATTTGCAGAGGAAACTCAAGCTTTTCACTTTGGCGGTTCAAGAAAAAAAGTTTCTTTGCAAACTGTGGTAACCTATCTTCATGATAAAAACTCTCAACTTGATATACCTTATACAAAACAGAGCTTCTGCACATTATCTGATTGCTTGGACCATGGTATTCATACCATATGGGCTCATCCCAAACCCATATTGAAAACTCTCCCCGACTATGTTATCACAATTCACTTCTGGAGTGACAGGCCAAGCACCCAGTTCCGAAATTTAAAAAAATGTCCATGGTGTCATCACAATATTTTAGAGACATGTTCCCAAATGTACAACAATTTACGTGGAACTATCATGAAGATGGCCATGGTAAAGGAGCCCCTGTTGGTATTGGGAATACCTGTAAACGAACTGCCGACAACCTAGTTTCACAGGTCAAAGATATCCCTGATGTTGCAACTTTGATCGGTGCGCTCAAATAAAATATCGATAAGATTATTATAGAAGAAGTTACTAAATATGGCATAGATCAAATGAAACAAAGATTTATGTGTGTTCATCAAGTTGTGGTTGATGCAGCTGGAACTACAGTGCTTCATTTGAGAGAACTTAGTTGCCTTGCCTGCTATGGAGAATGCCCACACTACAGATGTGGACAATAACCTGGTCAGCTAAAAAAGAAACTGATTGTTGATGAAGTATATGGGACAAACTCAGACAATGGGGATGATTTTAATGTAATATTTAAGGCCAGGAATACAAACATTGAAAGTTTAAAATATACGAAAGGTAATAAGAAATTGAAAATCCATGCATGAGGTCCATAATATAAACTACAAATTTCAATGAAAGAGTTTTTCAGTAAAACTTCAAATAAGGGTTGAAAAATGTGTTACGGGTGTGGCTCACACTTGCATTAAATAACAATGACAGTCAATGAATAAACAATATGCCTGGCACTCTTATTTTTTCATGCAAACTACAGCACATTAATCATAATTTTATGACATAAGCATGTTTCGAAATATTCCTTACTTATTTACTAATGTAATACCCATTAATTTATACAATGATTTCATTTGTGTATGTTTAATGACAATTCTAATCTAAATATAACCAAATCCATTTTTATAGCTAAAATTAACCAATCATTACGATTTAATTTTGTGATTGCTGTTTAACTTAACAACTAATAACTGGTAATGTGCAGTATGCTTTCAGCATTGAACACTCACATTAATATGACAATATGAAGCTTGATTTTTAATATTCATAGGCTGGGGGTTATTGACTGCTTGTTTATGTTGTAAAATGCCATTACACAGATTTTAGTTTTCCTTGTTACAGATAGTACACAGCTAGGCTATGTCTTCTGTTGAAAGGGTAAGAAGGTATCGGCAAAAGCTACACCAGAATAAAGAAGAACATGAAAAACATTTGGAGAAGGAAAGAGAAAGAGATAGAAAGAGAAGAGAAAAGGCAAAAGAATTGTGATAGATAAGTATAAAAGCATTAAAACTTAAAAGGCTGAAAGATGCAGATAGACAAAGAAAATACAGAGAAAATTTAAAAATTATAGGAATAGCAACAACTTCAACAAGATTAAAACCTGATAAAGAAGCATATTCCTGTAGGCATTCTCTAGGAAAAGTAGTTAGCAAAGTAAACGAGCACCTTCCCACTAGTCCGAGGAAAAAAAGTGTTGTACTAAAGAAATTTTTCGTAGATGTACTTCTGGCAGTGGATAAAAAAGTAAGTACTATTTATAAGAAAAGGGAAACACTTAAGTAAAGAAACAGAAGGAAAAGTTAGGGAGTTTTATCCAAGAGATGATATCAGCTCCTAAAAACTTAGTCGAAAGGATGTTGTAAGCACGAAAAAATTTCAAACAGGTGAAAAAGAATCTTTTCAAAAGAGAATTATGGTTACAACAATGGGGGAAGCTTATGAACTGTTTGTTTCTTAGTACCCATATCAAGAAATTAAGAAGTCAAAATTTTATGCATTGCGACCCTCATATGTTCTGCCTGTACGAGAGACACCACAGAATGTGTTGCTGCAAGTATCATTCAAATATGCAGAAACTCTTTCAGTGGTCTTATCGATGAAAAAAACACGGACATTAACATCAAGTGGCAGCAATGGAAAGACTACACCATCATAGAGCACACAGGAAAAATATGTGACTGTATACAGGAAATCCAGGATCAATTCCCTCAATTAAAAATGCATTGTTATAGTAAGCGAAAGCAATCTCAACATTTTGCAGCTCAAAAATTAAAAGCTACGAAAGATACTGCTGTTCTTCAAATTGACTTTGCAGAAAACTATAGAGCAGTATTTCAGGATGAAATCCAAAGTGCACATTGACACCAGCAAAAAGTCTCACTTTTCACTGCAGTTGCTTGGGTTGGTGACTACAAATGCTGTTTTATAATAGTCAATGATGACTTGAATCACAATAAGTCCAGTGTCTGGATGTACTTAAAGAACCTGTTCACAGTGTTGAAAGAAGAATTTCCCAGCATTGAACGTGTCCACATAATCTCAGATGGAAGTGCAGCTCAGTTTAAGAACTACTATATAATACTGTCTTTGATGTATTTCCTGCATGATTTTGGCATTGAGAGCACTTAGACCTTCTTTGCTACAGCCCATGGCAAAGGGTCTGTAGATGGTGTAGGAGGGACAGTGAAACGTACTGTTTGGCATTTAGTCGAGTCACGTCAGTGTGCAGTAGAGTGTGCTTAAGACTTTTTTAATTGTGCTAGGGATGCTTTAAAAGGGACTCTTCACACCTGCCAGTGAGATTATTTCAGTGTCTGAAACTGTGGCCTCAAAATGGGTTTATATTGATCAGATTCCAAGGCTCCAAAAACTTCACAGCTTCCATCCTGTGACAGACGGTGTTGCTAGAGATGCAATAACATCCTATGATGAAAACAGTTCGGTTGCACAATTGAAAAGGGTGTCAAATGAGTGTCAAGCTAGTAATGCTCCACAACTGGGCCCCTCAGCATCAGTCAGCATGGATGACACTGACCATATTGAAGATGGCACCTTTGTATTTGTGCAACTGAATGTAATGGATACTGGAATTAAAGCTACTGGACAGAAATACTATTTTACAGAAGTGTTGGATATTGATGTTGAAAATAATTATATAGTTTTAAAATACATGCATGCAAGTGGGAAGATGTGGATCTGGCCAAAAGAAAATGACATATCAACTGAGGACATTTTTGTCACTGTGAAGAATGTTGGCGCTCCAAGACTTGTCAATAACCGTGGCCAATTCTCTTTTCAATAAATTTTTTTTAAAGAAATTTAAGTTCAAGAGAATGATTATAACAGTGTTTTAGATTTTAAAGGAATAAATTGTTCTCAAAAATTGATTAAAAACACGGTGTCATGCTTAAAAAGTTTTGTCACACCCATAACATCACACCCGTAACGTGCAGAAAAATTAAAAAGAAAAATAAATAAAAAATAGTTGAGTTTGTTTAAAATAGAATTTCTAATAATGGTCTTCATTGACATACACAAAACTTATTGAAAAAACTTGTTCTTTTTACAATAAAGAATGAACAGAGATTTCTGTTTAAATTAAGTGATGTAAAGATAGATAGGTAAAGTTTGTCACACCCGTAACAATTATAGTTTAGTCTCCACATCCATTAATAAAATGGTTGGAGGTCTTTTAAGCTTTTAGTTAACGAAAATATCATTTATACAAGACTACATCATTTATTTTTTTAAATTTACTTAACATACATTTCCATGACATACTGTTTTCTCTTATAGAATGTATAGATTTTGCCACACCCGAAACAATGGAATGATCTCGATACACATAGAAGTTAACTAGGGGCTCATTTTGTTAACTTTGCATTGTCCACATGTTCATATGCCATATAGATCACACAGCAGTATCACCACTTTGAATTAAGTCATGTGTGCCACGATGGATGTTTCCATGTACGCCAGAATTCTCATTTTAATTTTATGTGGAATGCAGTTATAGAAAATTAAAATGTAATGAAAGAATGTTAAAATGTTCTTTCTATATTAAAATGTTTTTAAGTACATACTTAGTATTTTAACACTGGCATTATACTGTTAACTTAAAGGTGGACTCACAGCCATCTGTCGCATCCGCCAGTCACCCATCCACCCAGTGGTCACGTGATCTTCAACCAATCATAGGGGTTTACTCCTACCACCATGTCGCAGGATAACTTTTTCTCTCAATCCATGCATCAAATATTTCCCAAACTTAAACTTTCGACGGACGACGGATCGGCCACCACCTTCTGACAACGTATACATGAATACACACTTTGAAATAAAATGTAATGCTGTGGATTTGTTTTTTTCTTCTCTTTAGTGGTAAATTCAGGAAATTAAGATGTATACAATAAATCATCATAAATTCTTACCATGTAAAACAATAATTTCCCTAAAAGGTTTTACTCTTGAAAATGTATTTCTAACCAAAATATATCTCCAACTAAAGAAAGATCGCATTGTTAAGTAATAGAATTGCAATTTTCCTCTACAGAACGCTTGATGGACGATGGATTGTTGTGATTTGCTTTCAACTGACAGACGAAAATACACACAGATGACTGACTGACGGACGGGCGACTGATAGATGTGACGGATGGTTGTGAGTCCACTCTGGCTGTGTCTGAATTCATTGTCACATGTCCTCATTTACTTGCCCTTGATCCCTTCAGTACCCAAAATTCTCTACAGTCCCTTGGTCAGTCCCTGGCGAAGTGGGTATAATTTCTAACATCCATCTTCGTTTCGAAATAGTCAGGTTACGACACATATGTGAAAAAATCAATGAATTAAACACATTTTCTTTTATTGCCTTGGTTCGTGTACGAGCAACAGTGTCCAGCACATGGCAGGGATAAGCTACAAAACTGTTATAGGCAACTGAAAAGCAAAATTTAGTGTGAAGTGAGGGGGGTGTTGTTAGTGACATTAGATAAAGGTGACATTCTAGGGCGCATCTGGGGCTGTAACTCGAATTCGGACAGCTAAAACGCGACATCACAGCCCTGATACATTTTCTAGAGCACAAAAGCCATGTAGGCCTAAGGGCCCCTGGCTGGCGAATTCTAAAACATCATCAATGTAATTAAAAGAAGATAATTCGGTTTATCTGACTTTACTAGAATTTGATGTGCAATGTGGCATTAGGCCCCTGTCACAATGTCAATTTTTCGCCTTCAAATATATGTAACAATAAAACTTAAAGACTGCCATCAAAATATTTTACTCTACAAATTGGATTTAAAAAATCTTGAATGTATTTAAAAAAGGCGTGACATTGTCAGATTTTTTTACTGGAGAATCTAGTCTGAATTATTAGGTATCTAAATTGTATTCTCAAAGTGATATACTGCTGTGTTTCCATGTAGTCTTTTAAAGGAATAAATGTAACGAATTGTGCGATTCATTTCCATTTCTTTACTTAATTAAAATGTTATTTATCGGAGATAGCACAATAAATATAAAATCTATCAGTTCTTAATATTATTGTGAAATAATAACTTAAAATTCCATCTATGCTCAAAGAGCCTCTGCACAAATTAATTATCTTTATATCCTTATTTCGTTTCCGGTAAGGAATTATACAACGCGAAGTTCAAAGCTGTGAAGAATAAATGTGACATAAACAATGATTCCACATACAGCATATCCAAACAGAAAGGCATCTTATAGAAAGGGTTCACAGCGAATTGGAGCCTCGAACTCCTTCGTGTGCGATGTATACGAAAGTATACTTCAAGGACCTACTATTTCGAGGATCTGAACAAAGTACCCATCCACGGCAACTTTTACACCAGAGATCAAGCCTGTGAAGTTTCCATGTGTGTTTTTGATATGGTCGATATGTCTGATGCTGTGCCAGTAAAGATGCTTAGGTCTTGTGGATTTTGTGGTGAAATTTTTGACCCATCGACCAATTGACCTTAATCGCACACAGATCCAACAACATACCCTCGTCACACATAGCTTGGGTATTGCTTACTCATGTGACTCACCACATGCTTTGAGACACTTAACGTAGCTGGCCTCTTTGTTTGTAACATGGTCAACGAGATTCTTTGAATAATGTTCCATACCTCTCGTTGGAGTTCAAAATATACTTTGAGGGGATGTTTCGTAGCTCACACATTGGTTCGTGACATGGCTCGCGAAGAGCTTGGCATAATTTCCCCCGACAATCACTTTTCGATTCGCTACATGGTTGTGGTGGGTGAGTTTTTTGAAAAGTTTTTATGAAGATTTTGCGAAGTTGATAGTATTGACTGTCTGTATAGTTGGTTCGTATAAATGCCTGGTATGGATGGTTCTTACAGCTGGAAGTTATGGGTGGTTTGTACATAAGTGTTGGTTGGTCTGATCATTCAGAATTGGTATTTGATATGGTATGTTCATATGGTTTGTTGATATGGATGGTTCGCATGGTTGGTTTGTATAGTTTGTATGGCTGACTGGAATGGTCGGTTCATATGTTCAGCTGGTATGGATGGTTTATGTGTCTGTTTGGTATGTCATGGTTCATATATTTGGCTGGTATGGTCGGATCGTATGGTCGACTGGTGTGGAAGGTTCGTATAGCTGGTATGGGTGGTTCGTATGCTTCATATTGTGGTTTGTATGGGTGGCTGGTATGGAGGGTTTTGTAATTTGTTTTTAAGGTTGGTTCATACATTTGGATGGTATTGAATGCTCGTATGGGCTGTTGGTCTGGTAGGGTGGAATGGGTGTTTGGTATGGTCAGTTCATATGCCCAGTCGGTCTTGTCGGGCTGTTGGCTTAGTTGGTTGGTATGGATGTTGGCTTAGTTGGTTGGTATAGGCCTTGGCTTAGTTGGTTGGTATGGTTGTTTAATATGGTTGGCTCATATGGATGGTTTGTAATGAGGAGAGTGGCTCGTCGGTGTTGGTTGGTCTGGTCACTCGGAATGGCCCTTTGATATGGTAATGATTTGCGAAGTTTTCGCGAAGTTTTTGCACAAAGAGGTTAGCAATGAGATTAATGTTAGGTGACTTGTTTCGAGATTGGTAATCATCGCTTGTTGGTATAGCTGGATGGTATGGAAGAGATTGCTGGTTGGTCTTGTCCATTATTCTAAGTCAGTTTGGCAGGAGTTAGTCTCAGCAGGGGCCAGTCTTGGGTGCAGTCAGTTGTTGGCTAGTGTAGTTGGTCGGTATGATTGGTCGGTATGGTTGGTTGGTCTGGTTGGTTGACCCGATCTATTGGTATGGTACTTTGGTATAGCCAGCTAGTAATGGTCAGACTGTATGACTAGTTGGTTGGTCGGCATTATCATTTGTTAATATTGGTTGATCTTGATGGCCGCTAGACTGGTCAGCTGTAATTGTTGTTTGGTAAAGTTGGTTCGTACATTTTGGTGAAGTAGTTGGTTGGAATGGTTGGTTTATATTTTAATTGGCATTGTTGGCTTGTATGGTTGCCTAATATGTTTGGTTCGCCTGATTGCCTCACGTGGTAGGTTTGTATGGCTGGCTAGTATGACCAGTTCTCCATATGGATGTTTGGTATGACTGGTTCATGTGGGTGTCTGGTATATTTGGCTCGTATGGATGGTCTTTATTGATGGTCCGTATGGTCCATTCATATAGCTGGGTGGCATGGTCAGATTGTATGGCTAACTATGGTCAGTTTGCATGGTTCGTTGGTATGACCAGTTCGTATGTTTGGCTGGTATAGTGGTTTTGTATGGTTGGTTCTTACAGTTGGGACTTCCCCGTGTGTATCCCCAGCTGGTTTAGCTGGACTGTTGGCCTGGTTGGGCGGAATGGGTGTTTGGTATGAATGATTTCTGTGTTCGGTTCGTTTGGTTGGCTGGTAAGGTTGGTTCATGTGGTTGGCCTGTATGGTTGGTCCATATGATCAGTATGTATGATTGGTAGGTTCGTCTGGCCGGCTGGTATGACCCTTTGTTATGGTAAGCTGTGAAACAGATGTTTGCGAATTTTTTGTGGAGATTTGTGAAGTTTTACGAAACTTTTGTGCAAAGAGGTTAGCAACAAGATTCGTATTAGGGGACTTTTTTCGAGATTGGTCGTCATCGATTGTTAGTGAAGATGGATGTTCCTGTCCATTGTTCTAGTCAGTTTTGCAGGAGTTGGTCTTAGTAGAAGCCAGTCTTGGGTGGAGCTAGTCTTGTGTGGAGTCAGTCTTGGGTGCAGTCAGTTGTTGGCTAGTATGGTTGGTCATTATAGTTCACTGGTTGGCTTGATAGGCTGGTATGGTCCTTTAGTATAATCTGAGCCAATCTGGAGAGATGGTGAGGGGGTAGGTGGATTGACTAATTATGTAGTTAATTGAGTATAGTGGTGGGGGTTTAATCATCTGCTAGTCACCCTATCAGGAGGGGATGTGTGCTGTGCCATCTGTACAAGAATAAAACCTTTAAGTAGGCGGAGTGAGGGTTACAAATATTACATGCAACTCTCATAAATTTATGCACGTTTTAAAAACTACATTATTAAAAATAATATTTTCCAAAAATAATTTGGTTTTGATTAATTTATTTGTAAATTTTGCCTTTTTATATATATATTTTTTGAACTTATAAAATATTTTTTGAACTTTCAATACTTTTGTTTGGATCCCCCCCCCCCCCCCCCCCCCGATTTTTTACGATTGGGCGGAAGAGAATAGTGATGGGGAATGGGTGGGTGGTGGGTGACAGAGAAAGGGGATGAGTGGGGGGCAGGGGAGTGGAAAGAGGTGACAGTGGAGTAGTGGGTTGGAGGGGGTGGGGCAAATTGATGAAGAGATTTGGATGGCTCTTAAGAGCGAGGTCTTGAGAGCCGACGAGGGTGATTGAGGTGAGTTTGTTTGGCACTGGAATTAAAGTGTGAGGGAAACAGGAGATCCCCGAGAAAACCCACCGATTATCAGCATCATCAAGCACAATTCCCACATGAAAATATCTGGTGACCTGGCAGCGAATTGAATCTGGCTCGCATGGTGGGCGTCAAGCAGGCTAACCACTCAGTCACTGTGGCCCTGGGTGAAGCGAGGTTTGGTGGGAATGTGGGGCTGTGATGGAGCTGAGGACTGGAAGGTGGATGTAGAGGGGAGGTGCGTGGGTTGAAGGTGATGGGTGGAAGAGGGAGGAGGCTAGGTAAGAAGGGAAGGGGTGAGGCGGAGTGTGGTAGGTTTGGGGGTAGTGCAGGATGGTATTTGGGGCAGGGTCAATGACTACTGGTCCACCTCATCTGTTGGACCTGGCTCAGAGCCTCGAATCTACTTTGTTGCTCTGAGGACAATGTATCTTATACCTCACAAATTTACCTTTATTATGCATTCGGTGTAGACTTGATGAGCACACGAACAGAACTGATATTGGGTCCCTATTACCCTTGTTCAATTTTCGAGGCAATCTAGATAATCCTCGTACCTGAGTGATTGAAACATGTTGGGTTTTACACCCTTCACCTTACGAATGCATTGCTCATTCACAACAATGTATGCATAAAACTTAGTATGTAAACCCACAAAGTGTGTGATTATGCACACAGTACATTCATCTTTCATCACCCTGGTAATGCTTTTGTTCCTGTGAGGGAATCCATGCGGATTACCTATCCCATAGTTGGATGTATCAAACCGTGGCTTTAAATCTGGGGTAATTACTTTATATACGTCATCACAAGCAATAGAACATACTAGGGAATCGGTATCACAATAGAGGAGGTGCAAAGCTGGTGGATTAAATTTTGTACACATGTACTGATAGTGAAATTCATAGAGTTTTAATTTTGAAAGGTCGAGAATGGCAACACCAGTGTCCGAGGTTTGTTGAACACAACAGAACTCTTTGACATCTCGATAAGGACTAGGTTTTCATCGATAATCTGCCATGCCTGGAATGTCGGACGTATTATCAGTTGGCCATCCCCATAGATCATGTCATACCTCGAAACGAATCTGATGTTCCTCTCCTGGTGGACATTCTGCAATGTTTTTCCATAAATATAATTATTAATCAACTTGAAAAACGATTTTTCGAATGCGTTCACAGCCTGGGCACTTTTCTCAATGTTAAAGTCGATAACAAAGCCATCCATTCCTTATGCTAAAAACAGAAAACGCGATGAACAGTGCCAAGTTTGGCCCGTACATCAAGGACTGCCTCAGTGTTTCCCAGTGTATAACAAAATTCTTGAGTGGTGCAAGTGTTAAAAGAAGTTTCTCATGCAAACCATTCAGGGTTACGCCATTTTCTGGGGCCAAAGGCATATCAGCAGTTTATCATGACACTCCTCTGGAAATGACCAATCAACTTCCACGAAAAGACAAGTGTCACCATCATTCACAGTGTTTGAAAAATCCCTTGAAGAGAACACGTCAGCCTCAACCCACTCGAAATTACCAATCGGAAGCTCGAACTGCATTGTATGACTATACAGACCATTGACGTCGAAATAGCATATACATTTCGATGCCACACTGGGGTCGTAGTCCTCACCCATGTAAATATTGTTGGCTTCCACATGTCTTTTTGAAACCTGGGTAATGCCACCTCTAATCCCACACTCTACAAAAAGATATATGTCAGGATCAGTCAACAGCTCTAACAGTACTAGCCTCCTTAAACATCATCAAACAGCCTTAAACTTCCTTAAACACCCTCAAAATCTTAAAAAATACGTAATGCATATTATGATGTGTGAAATGATTTTATTTGATTTTAAAGAAATATCATTTAGTTGTAATGATTTTTAAACAAAATTCATTCCATTTAATGATTTTAAATAAATTTCATTCAGGTCAAACATTTTTAAAAGAAAAATCATTCAAATATAACAATTTTTAAAGAGAAATCATTCAGTCATAGCAATTTTTCAAGAGAAATCATTCAGGTCTAACAATTTATATAGAAAAATAATTCAGTTGTAACAATTTTAAAGAAAAATCATTCAGTTGTTTTGGTTTTCAAAGAAAAATCATTCACTACTGACGATTTTTAAAGAAATTTCATTCAGTTGTAACAATTTTTAAAGAAAAATGATTATTTGTAATGATTTTTAAAGAAATATTCATTCAGGTGTAACTATTTTTAAAGAAAGTTAATTCAGGTGTAACAATTTTTTAAGAAATTCCATTCAGTTTTAATGATTTTTTAAAGAAATTTCATTCGATTCTAACAATTTTGTTAAAAGTTTGAAAGATTCTAAGAAAGTTAAAAAAGAACACGAAAAACTTTAAACAAAACACCTAAAACCCAAAATTTTTATATTTTAAACTATTCACTTAAACTCTTATAGAGATGATATGGGTTGATGAAAGAGACCCGAACCCAGGACAGTTGGGCTGAGCACTACCCCGCTTCACCAGAAAAGCATTGAGGAAGGCAGGTACTCGCAATCCCCTCGGGGACTCCAAGGAAGCCTAGCAAATGGTCGAACAAGTGGTTGAGCGAACTCTGTGGGTAACTTCTCTGACAGGCACAGAGGGTTGGTTTCACTGTAGTGGTAGAAGTGATGGGTGGGCGAGCGGATCCCTTACTCGAAAAGCTCTTTTGTGTAGGGTCCTGGTATCAGCTGGTTTACGTGCGACCAGTGCCCTTGACCTAGGCACTGCAGACCGGTTCACTGGATGTCCATGTTCAAGAGAGTAGGAGATGTTGACTCCATGGTGTCACATGAGAAAATGAGCTCCAGTGGGTGGGAGGTGGTATTTATACCCTCACCAGCCTACCTTGTCACATAAATTAAAACATTGCTTATCTCCTGAAATGGATATCATATACACAATAAAAACATTTTAATATAATTTAACACATGTTTAGGCAATTTAACGCATTATAAAAATATGCATGATTTTTTTTTAAATTTAGCTTTTATATCTAAATCTAACATGTATTTGTCCTTTTTTAAGTCATTAGGTTTGGATTGCATTATTATTTAATGATTTCTTATGCAAAAAACTGTCATTACAATACAAACTTTTTTTGCACTCTTTTTACATATATGAACAAATTCCTGTTTTTGCTAACATTTATTTGTAATTTTAATCAATTAATCCTTTTAGTTATTATGGTTAACGAATTACAAATTAGCTACTATCATACAAGACCTAGCCTGGAATCGAATCCAGCTTATATAAACCATGTTGTAGCTAGGAATCAAACCTGCAAAGTATATATTTGAATTTACAATGCCTTACCCAGGATTCAAACCCAGAGCCTCCTTGTTTAATACGATAATTCTATGGAGGGAGGTGACATTAACACCTTTTTTTATGTATTTATAATTTTTTTCCAGCAGACATCTTTTTGTCAGATTCAAATATATCTCTACTTGATTAGTAATTTTTTGGCGATTTAATAGCCTGTTTGTCATCTCATTGATTAAATAATTAATCTTTTCTTTACAAGACTCTTTATTGTTAATGCAGCAAACTTATAATATACAATTTAAGAATCTCTCTCTCTCTCTCTCTCTCTCTCTCTTTTATATATATATATATATATATATATATATATATATATATATATATAGAGAGAGAGAGAGAGAGAGAGAGATTCTTAAATATATATATATATATCTGTGCCGAGACAAATTTTATCAATATTTATTTTTCATTTTGTAGAAAAACAAGTTTACTTTTCTTCAGCAATAGGGTAAATAAATTTTAAGATATGGATTCATTTTACATCATATTTATTTACAAAAATATATACAAACACAGGATGATCCAATAAATAATTCTAACACTGAAGTAGCATGCTATGTTCTAAAACATATTTAAGCAAGTAGAAATGTTTTGCTCCAAACATATACTGATTGTACATAATTGTTTCAACACTATCAAGTATAGGATGACACTAAATATTTTAATATTATCAAGTAGAATTTACTCCAAACATTACCATGTTAAACAAACACAAGGGAATTCACAATATATTTACATTTTTTAACACTAGCAAATTTAGCATGTTATACAAATTATTTAAAAAATGCAGGTAGATCCAAAACTTCATGTAAAAAAAATTTCACCTTGCTCCGAAACTACGGGGTAACACAAAACATTTTAACACTATCAAATACATTTTCTCTTTAAAAACCAATATTTCTTAGAAACTATTTGCAATATTCCCTGAACTATCTTTTCATGCATTTTCATAAAATTTGGATCCATGTGCCCCTTCTTGACCTCTACTTTCAAGTAGTGAGCCTTCTTACACCCTGATTTTAATCTGTTTGATTGCACAGAAACATTTTTACAAGTAGGAGCATGTTAAACTATGCTTTCGACCAAATCAGGATAAGTTTCAACATAATGAGGGTACACATATTCAATACTAATTGGAAGAGCTGTGTTTGCAGTCATATGAAACATTGGAAATTTTTTGTTGTCACAGCACTGAATAAGTCTGTGGCCCTTTTCATCTCCTAGAAGAAAGTAAATTACTCCAAAATGAAAAATATTGTAACAGATTTCCATAAATTCTTGCAAAACTCCCTGGCACCATAGGGCACATTTTATTTGGACTTTACTTATTTGACACTGACATAATGATTTGCAGGATGAAAATACGTCATGTTGCTACTATGACATCCAACACTCGACTGAGAAGATTTAGCAAGGAACAATGTATGTATATTGATAAATTCATTCTCTATATTTGCAAGTTCAGATGTGTTTTAGGGCTAAATTTTATTTTTGCTAACTTTGCTGCTCGATGTATGTAACATTTTGATGAATCACACCCAGTATGAGACATGTAACAAAATTTGTCTTTGCAATAATGATATAAAGTATGAAGATTTTTATTACATTCTTCCGAATATTGATTAGCCAAAACAGTGTTTGTATTATAAACCAAATGGTTCAAACATTTTTCTTCCTCGCAATATGAAGTTAGAATGCATTTGCCCTTAAGTTTATGCTTACAGTCTACTGCATGAGGTCTGTACTGGTTACAAGACATTCAGAACTGTTAGAGTTTGTTAAAGTAGCATCATAAGTAATTGGTTTACTACGTGCTGACAAAGCTTGAGAGAAACACGTACATGTGAAATGAATGCCTGATTCACACATTTCCTTTACAACAAAATGTGAATATAATGAGTTGTTAATGTAAGTTACAGAATCCAAACCTTTAGTAAAAAAAAGTATACCTGTATTTTATTGGACACAATGGGAACATTGAGATCATTATTCTGAATTAGCCACTTCACATGCACATAAATTACACATCGATGGAAAAACTAATCCTCCTTGTTAGAAAATAGAGTTGTGGATGTCCCAATCGCAGGTCTCCTTTCAACAAATGGTGAATCTCTGGTGAGGTCTGGTGAGCTGGTAGTCGATTACTTCATATCCCCATTCCTCTTCTATTTCCTTGCTAAGATTGGCAATCATCAAGTTCATTTCCATTGCAAATCTGTGTTTGAAAGTATATGTTGCCTAGAGACTGGAACCATACTTTCTTATCTCCTCGAAAAAAAGTGGAGTACATCTTCTCTGGGTCAAATTTCTTCATTTATTTCGAAATCTTAAGCTACCTGGAACAAACCATTTCTGGAAAAATTAATAACTCTACACGAAGAAAGGATGTTGGTACAAATATTCTCTTAAAGACTCACTTTTACATTGTAAACAGAACATCTTTTTCCTCACAGCAATTTGTATTATAGCATTTGACTATTGAATTAATACTTGAACAGTCGTGGTCTCTTCTGATGTTTATTAATTCTGCATATTTTTAAGTTTTAAAATTTTCCTTTTGTCTTGTTCCAAGCACATATATGGGATCATCTTCGAGTAATGCATTATTTACATATTGAAAATGTTTTTCGTAAACTATGTCACCAAAGTAACATTTCAGGTTATGTATCTCATAAGTCTGTTCCTGAAAAAATCGTTTTAACTTCAGGTTTTAATCTATATTAAAGTCTGGGAGATTTAAACCATAATACTTTAGAGTGGTTAGTGTTTGTTGCGTATAAAATTGCAAGCTCCTTAATTACAAAGGAGTGTCTTGGTAGTTTTCGAAACCCTGAGTGTAGCACAACATTTTTACGTTATTTATTTTTATACACTATTTACATAAAATTCTGTCTCTCATGTTAATTTTTATAAGATGACAATGCTCGCCTTATAATTTAATTCATCGACTCTGGAATAGTCCATTACTATATCTGGAATATTTTAGCTTCAAGAATCTGTTCCAGCCTGCGCAACATACAATCCCTCCACATATGCTGTAAGTTCTAATCATTAGCCAAGGCAGGCATGCTGTAAGGAAAGTTTTCACAAGGAAAATTGGATACAATATCCTCATCGGCTTTTAAATGTTCAACCAGGAACAGATACACTAATTTTATTTTGTGTTCTGCAAAATAAATTATTAATTCTTTCAGGAACACTTGTAGTTGGGAACACTCTAGACTCAATAAGGTTTTAGCCTTCCCATAAGCTAAAATAGCATTGAACGTTTCAACGAATTCAGAGTCACAATTGTCACAGCAGTGACCTTGATGCATTGTACCTGATGCAAAGGTGAAATGTCTTGTAGATTCTGCATTGATGATGTTCTAGATGTAGCGAAATTGCAGTAGACATCTGGTATTGTAGAGGATGCCTGGAGCTGTAGTAGACGTGATGAATGTCTGGAGCTGTAGTAGATGTTATGGAGCTGTAGTAATCGTGATGCATGTCTGGAGCTGTAGTAGACATTGTAGTGAGCATCTGTTGTTGTAGTGGATGCCTGGAGCTGTAATAAGCATGATGGATGTCTGGAGCTATAGTACAAGTTATGGAGCTGTAGTAATCGTAATGCACATCTGGAGCTGTAGTAGATTTTAGTGAGCATCTGTTGTAGTGGATGCCTGGCATCATTCACATTATCAACAATTTCCATTGATGCCGAGGCTTCCTGGATGCCTGTAGTAGACACCTGATGTCATTATATCTGCTACTCCAATGCACATGCATGTCTTCGAAGTTACCTTTCAGATGCTGAGTTAAGACTGAGAAAAAATTAATTTATCTCTCCTTATACACTGTAAGGATTCAAAATGGCCGCCACTTTCAGTGAATTCACAAGAATTTGTATTTTTTAGTAAATAAGTAAGATTCATGTTGCAAATGCTATTTTCCAACTCCAAAAAACATGATTTCAGGCTGCTGTATTCATAATATTTCATTAAACGTACACTGGAAACTGATAAAATATTAAATTAATTCAAATATATACATTTTATGTTTGATGGAATATATTTTGCTGTTGGAAAGTTTTTGGTTACACATAAATAAAGGAATGTGTTGGTTGAGCTGTTAGCACGAATGTCTCCCCAGTTCAGTCAAAGCATAAAAATAATTTTTTTGCAATTTGTGGAAATTGTGTTAGACAATGCCGTTGGTTGGGAGGGTTTTATCAGATATCTCTCTCATTATCCCTAGACTCACATGTGTGACCTGGCGCTTCTTGCCTCCCTTCACCCTATCAGCTTTAAGATCATGTTGTTATAAGAGATGTACAATTCACTCCCAATACTTTTTCTCTCCTATACATCAAATTGATAGTAAAAACATTTCTTAACGAGCAAATAAAACATGTCTTGTTTGTTTGTAGAAAACAGTTCTTAATGAGTGGATAAAATATGTCTTGTATCTCTGCATGATTTTACAAATCAGAGTCTGCTTGATTCAGATATACATTTGTTGGAATGTTAAATCTGGGGATTATCTCGGGGCTTATATTGGGAACTTGATTTCAGTGACTTGTAAAAGTTTTTCTCTGATCATATAGTCAACCTGTTGCATAAGGTTGAAGTGTCAGCGAGTCAGGCGAAATCTCCCAGGGCATGCATTCAGAGGGATACGGGTCAAAGCAGGGAAGCTAACATTAGAAAAACACATCCTTAATACTCTTGGGGGAAGTGGATTTTCGTGAAACAGATACTGCAGGAGCACCAATTCATGAAAAATTATGAATAAGCATTCTCAGAATTGATGCTGTGGTGTGTAAAACTGATTTTTGCGAACTCCAGGCTGGATCAATAATGGAGATCTTCAGAAAACGTATCTTTGCGAGTAGGGGAGGGGAGTAGGGGGGACGTTCCTCTGGACAAGGGACAGTTCTGAGGGGTATATGTGAGAGGGCGTGACTATGAGCAGCCTGCTTCTGATATGTATGCAACCAGGCATTTGTTGCTATCTTGACTCAGTTGCAAAAAATGACAATAGCAAGTTGATAGGTGAATGACCCCCAGGACCTCGCAGAGATCGCTTGGCGGCAAGGGAGGGTGGCTGGCCGGTTCTTAGAGTGAGGGGTGGATGGTAGGGGACGCCTACAGGCGAGCAGGGCCCAATCAGAGTGCAAACAGGCAGTTGACGCAATCTTGCCTTAGTGCTGAAAAAAATTGACAATTGCATGCAGCCCAGGGCAGCAGTCAGGCGAATGGTAAGAGGGTAGGGGCAGGAGGGTATGTAGGGAGCTCTGGAGCGAATTACCCTCAGCTATCCACTCTCTGCCAACTTCAGTTCGTGATAGAAGCTTGGGCTAGACAGATGTGTACACTTCTTGCTCTCGTCAGTGTACGTGAGCAGCCGACGCGCTTACGTTCGCAGGTTACTGCAGCTACAGACCTACCTTCATATATATGGCTAGCCTCGATTAACATTTTATAATATATGTGTATTAGTATAAAAGGATTTTATCGGAAATATAGATTTTTTTCCCATGTTACCTTATTTTTCTTTTCAGATCGATATACTATGTTTGTGATAAGTAATTGATTTCTGTGTTTGGTAGACAAAAATACAGTTTACATTAATAAGTGTGCTCTATTTACAAGAAATTTGTAGTACGCCTGTTATTAAAAATAATAATTTTCTCTTCGAGGATGTTCGTGCTTTTTTCCCCTGCACATATAAAGTGACGTGGAATTACACTCTACGCAAGTTTGTTATTTTGAAACAAATCATTTGGGGTAAGATTTTCTATGGTCATATATGTTACTTATCAGAATAGACGCACACTATTGTGTACGGTTTAAATGATATTCACAGTTTATTTGCCGTAAGATATAATTTTGTTTAAAGACAGTAGTTGTTTATTATACTTGCCTCTTGTGTCATTCATTCATACGTAGAACTCGTTTAAAGACTCTGCCTTGTGTAATTTTGTTTAGTGAGTTTGCACTTGTCGACACCAGATGTTCAAATCCTCTCTCTTGTAAATTATATTTCTAAGATCGAGACTTATGTTAAGTTTAAGACTCACATAGTCATCTGAAATTTGCTGTTCGATGTGTGTAATTTATTCATTCGCAGAACACTCAGAATTTCTCCAATGTTTAATTGCATTCGCATCTTTCAAAGTCGCCTATCTCCCACCACCATCTACAAGCAATATCCCTCCCAAAAAAACATAAAATTTACACTAAACCCACTCTTAGAAATCGTTTAAACACTCTGACATACTCCCGTGTGTTAAATATATTCGTATAAATGTCTACCTACCACCAAAATCCCTCCAAACACCTCAAAGTTAGAAAAATTAGAAAAGTGAGCCTTAACCTACTCTAGTAAAGAACTCTACACCTATATAAGACATTGCAACCCACCACTCTGGTCAGTCGACTACAGAACTCCAAGGGTGAGGACATGTCAGAGCTACTGCTACCCCTTCTCTCACCCAAAAGAAAGAAGTACAAGGAAAAAATAACCCTTTCAGTAAATTTAACCCTTTCAACTTTAATCGGATTAAGAAAATTTTAATCAGATGAAGGTTCGTATTAATAATTTTTTGATCGGATTAAAATCGGATTAAGGATTAATCCTTTTTGATTAACCCTTTCGATTAATTTGATACAAATCGATAATCCGATTAATCAAAAGTGGCCTAGTACCAGCCCGCTCCTACTACTCGGTGTTCCATACAGTTCCACTGATTCTTTTAAGAGATGAAAATTGCATGATACGTGTCTTTTCAAATACAGTTCCTTACTCCACATTTTGCAGTTTTCCTAATCTCATCTGATAATGTTAGACTGGATGCAGCAAGAACAACATGGAACAGTCTTGTTTGCCAACGCCGTAATAGCACGACACACACGAAACCGACAAAAGAACTGATGGCTCTGATAAGAAACCTGTACTTTATCCATCCACGTTTAGTTCAGTTGTACCTTCAGAATCTGTCATCTACAGTTTAACTGTTAGCGTTTGGACCGTTTAAGTGTCATTATAGCGAGTGAAAAATCTTATTTGCTGTTACGTAGTGCATTCAGGAACCGCCAACTTATGTTCAGCACCTTCTTTTTTCGCCTCCCCTTCCTGCCCCCCTACATTTTTCTTCTAAGCACACGAATATTCCCACGCAGTGAGTACCGCGTTACTTACAGCTGAGTATCTCGAGCTGAGACTGACGATCGAGGCTTGTTTGGACTCACCAGGCGAAAAAATCAATTAAAAGAAACGTACAGATGGTTTGACGTATATGCTAATCAGTGCTTAATGGGCCTGCCTTCCAAGCCGGCAGCCGCGAACTTCAATTGGGGAATCAATGTTAAACGAAATTCCTTCTCATTGCACCAATTTTAAGGATAACTATTTCAAACAAAAAGTATTCTACGTTGAATTTCTCAAGGAATGATGCTACGTTAAAACATTTTGCCAATTTATTTCTTTAATATTTTTTAATCAGTACTTCATGTATAAACATGTTACATTTTGTTGAATAAACTGTGAATTAAGCAACTGTATGCGGTCCAGGAAAGGTAGCTACCAAATGTTTGATCTCCATGTATTTTTTTTATCCGTCTGCCATTACTCATGTACATTCGAAATTAGTCTCTTCAGCTAGGCACCAAAACAAACGGTCAATTTCTTACCCTCCGCGCCCCCTTCTTTTAGCCAATGTAGGCATCTTTTACAAATGTGCTGTTTTACAAATATAAACTTGAAAATAGTAATGTAAAAAAAAAGTAAAGACTGTTCACAGTATAGCAAGCACTTCTGAAACCAGCCACATGCATGAGAACACACTGGCATGCACGACTTCGAGAGCAGTGGCACTCCGACACTCGGGCACCGATTTGCTTGCCCCAATGACCGAAATTCATTTGTTAGACTTGCTACAATTCATCCACGGTTACTTCACCCTTTCTGAAGCCTTGCTAAAGTTCTACTTCCAGGATATTCCTCCGCCTCGTGCAAACTAAGCCTATTACACCAGACGACAACGCATTGAATTCGTGCGCACTCAGTGTAACAGTATCTTGTATAAGAACTATTTGTTACTAGGCGCTACCAACCAGAGGCACACCCATAAAAAGGGAGGGAGGCTAAAGGGACTGACCCCTCCCCCAGATGCCCCTTAAAAACAATAGGAGGGAAAATAAGCGTTTATCTGCAATACTTAATGTGCCACTCTATTTACAGAAGTGTTGACTACATTTTCTCAACACTTCAAGATTCTGTTAATAAATGCACATTTAAAATAAAGTACATTATACATAAAATACTATAAATTATAGCAATCTATTTTAAATGTGCATTTATTTAACAGAATCTTGAAGTGTTGAGAAAGTGTAGTCACCTTTCTGTTTGGGTAGTCTAGCAGCTGGCTACATTGACATGCCACCGCAGGTCATAAAGCCCTCATCCCTTCCTTTGCGACGTCTAGTGGCCAGCCGCGAGTTCCGTTAAGGTACCCACACACGTGCAGGCCAAACCTTGAGGCCTGAACTGCGCAGGTGCGGCCTCGAGGTTTGGCCTGAAACGTGCTGCTCCCACACACTCTTCAACATTTCTCAAGGAACAGTTCAATCCACGGTCAGTGATGTCAACGTCGGACGACGATATTAACTCGCGTGTGTAAAAGCGCAGTGGTATATGGCAGTGGACCAGTCGACAAGACACAAACTTGGTCCCACCATTGTGGATGACCCTGACCTATTGTTAACCATATTGTTTTCTTCCGCCATCTGGTTTTGCATCTGCCATCTTGTTTCAAGGAAGTCCCAGTTCATGCTGTCATTCTGCCTTAATACTTCATGTTCTGTCATTCTATGTGATTAGCTTGTTTTTAGAATTTCTTTTAGTTGTTTTTTGTTTATTTCTCTCCTGTTTCTCTCACCTGCTCTCTCTCACCTGCTCTCTCTCTCTCTCTCTCTCTCTCTCTCAATCCTCCATATTATATGTATGTAAGCTTCTATCTTGTTTCTTCTGCTGTAGGCCTCCATCTTGGTTCTTCTATCGTCTGATAGGTGGTGCTGGTATCAGCCGCTATCTTGGATGTTGGTTGCTCTTGCCAGGGAAGTCATATTGGTTTTATTACCATTTGCTAGGGGGTCTAGTATCGACTGCCACATTGTTGCCCATCAGGGGTACCATTATGGTTCCCCACTATATGCTAGCCAGCGCTAGTGTAGTTTGATGTCGTCATCGGCTGATAGCAGCACTGGTGTCGGTTGGAGGTTAAGGACGATGTAACATTTGCTGTTTGCAGACACTCGCCTCTATCTACGTGATATGTTTTAGTACATTATAAATTGCTGTGGAAATGAGCGACGAACTGCCGGACCTTGGATTGGAAGACAGATGCTGTAGTCGACTGAGTCATCAGGAATCAAGACATCGGTGCCAGTACAGGACGAAATTATGTGTGTACACACCACACACACACACACACACACATATATATATATATATATATGTGTGTGTGTGTGTGTGTGTGTGTGTTTGTATATATATATATATATATATATATATATATTATATATATATATATATATGTGTGTGTGTGTGTGTACACACATAATTTCGTCCTGTACTGGCACCGATGTCTTGATTCCTGATGACTCAGTCGACTACAGCATCTGTCTTCCAATCCAAGGTCCGGCAGTTCGTCGCTCATTTCCACAGCAATTTATAATGTACTAAAACATATCACGTAGATAGAGGTGAGTGTCTGCAAACAGCAAATGTAACATCGTCCTTAACCTTCAACCGACACCAGTGCTGCTATCAGCCGATGACGACATCAAACTACACTAGCACTGGCTAGCATATAGTGGGGAACCATAATGGTACCCCTGATGGGCAACAATGTGGCAGTCGATACTAGACCCCCTAGCAAATGGTAATAAAACCAATATGACGTCCCTGGCAAGAGCAACCAACATCCAAGATAGCGGCTGATACCAGCACCACCTATCAGACGATAGAAGAACCAAGATGGAGGCCTACAGCAGAAGAAACAAGATAGAAGCTTATATATATATATGTATATATATATATATATATATATATATATATATATATATATATATATATATACATATAGATACATATATATATGAAAATTTTCACAAATATTATAGGAATGGGTACATTTATTCGAGAGGTACATGTCAGATACGGTCGATATGTTAGCTTGTGCAGCAGCCATGTTGGCAAGACACTGAAAATAATTTTTCATAGCTTTTGTATCACTACAACCAGTACTCTGATTTGTTTAAAATTATTAACATAACACACAGTTACTGGTAATACACACATCTCATTGACTATCTTTACCCGCCCCCTTCTCCGTTTCTGTCCGGCGACAGTGAAACACCATAAAAGTATTACTGATAAATATTGTTACATGTTAGGTTGCCTGAGAGGTGTATCTGTCTTCGTGAGGGATGATCTTAATAAAAAGTAAAATAAACTAAATATTATTTCTAATTTATTCTCTATGTTACTATGTACACCATTAAATTATCTGTCTCTACTTATCCTATTTAAAATTAACAGTGAGCTTAACATTTAATGTCTATTTCAACTATAATTAACGTCGTTCTTAGCACCGCTCTTGGTTACAGTCAATTAATTCATACTTATTATCAAAACATGTTCAGCCTATCTGTTGCCATCATTTGTAATGTGTTTCCCTCGCGCATATAGTCCAACAATCCAGCCTGCCAGCCACACACTCCACTACTTGATACTTACAGTCGCAGACTCTCCTTCCGCTAGTCACCGGTCGCTTTCTATCGCTCGTAATTCAGCCACTCATTCATTCCTCCACTCGAACTTAACTCCCGGCCCGGAGGCCTCCTGCGATATTTATAGTGTCGTACTTTACCATCTGGAAGGTTATATGCACCCAGAAACGTGCTGAGAGAACGAGGCCAGTAGTCCAGAGCATTTTTCAGATATCGGCCGAAAACAATACGACCAGAGTCCGCGGCGTAGGACTGTGATTCAAAACCCGTCATTGCCTGGCCTTCCGCCGTCGATATTGCATGACATCGCTCTTTACTTCTCTTCCATTCGCCCACACACGATGCGAAACAGTGAGCGCGCAACAATATATCACACACCTCAGTCGCGCTATTGTTGTCATTGACATCATCACTGCTGTCTGCGTTTGTACGAGAAGCTCGAGGCGTATCTTGATTACCTAGAAAACTAAATCAAAATACAACAATGTAGACAATGAAACAAACAAGGATATTTATTTTCTAAAAAAATTTCAACGAAATGAAGCTTACCTTAACAATGGAAAGTACCATAACTTTGGTTTATAGATTTCGTCGCTTGCTGATATTAACTTGGTCGAAGCCTTCACTTTTTAAGTTTCTTTTCGATACGTGTTTCCTCAGATTATTAATCTTTTTTTTATAGTATCGGGTGTGGTGTTCGTATCCACGTCTTTCAATAATACCAACAGCCGAGCGTAGCCCGCGCCTTTTTTCACCCTATCATGATATTCTTTACACTTCACTTGCCACAGACTTGGCTCACTCTCAATTTTTTCCCCCAATCTTCTATAAATTCGCGATTTACCGACGTGTCTTCATCACAAGCTGAAGGCGAACAGTAGTAGGGGCGGGCGAGTCCTGAAACAATTAGATACCACCTTTGATTGATCGGATTATCGATTTGATATCAAAAGGGTTTATCCTTAATACGATTTTAATCCCATTTTAATCCGATGAAATTTTTGGATTAATTCTTAACCCAATTTTAATCTGATCGATTTTTTTAAATTTTCATCGGATAAAATGGTATAAAACTTTGATAGATTGATCCAATTAATTTAATTAATCAATAAAAACTAGTTTTGTGATAAGTGTATAGTTGTACTTTATTTTTTCTTTCTTTTTGGATTGGGATGGGAAGCAGTTGTGGTACATCCTCACCCTTGGATCGCTGGCAATTGACTGAGGTGTGGCATGTTGGGAATGGGGTATATATGTGGTGAGTTTTATGAAAGAGTGGCCTAAGCTTAAATTTTTTTGGGTTGGTAGTGATAGTGCTCATAGATGGTGTTTCGAGATAGGCGACTTTGAAAGATATTATTATTACGAATGAATAACAGCACTGGCATAATACACAAAATATATTTCAAGCGAGTTCTAAGTGAATAACCTGGTGTCGACAAGTGCTAAACAATCAGAATTACGTGAGTCTCCAGGTGTCCTAAATAAATTATTATGTAATGAAAAATCAATTAAACATAAAGAGATGACTGCGTCTACAATGTGATTCTACTACCTCGAGTTTAGAAATATAATTTATGTGAGAGAAGTATAACGAACAAACACACCTATGTGAATAACATCTGTTGTCGACAAGTGCTAAACAATCACAATTATGTGACTCTCCAGTATGTAATTAATTAATTAACAAATCAAAAACATGTTCCTATAAATCAAACATCTAACGAACACAATAACAAGATATATGTAATACTACTTGATGCCTCTCGCACACACCTGACAATATTTTGAAACAAGTCCATCTGTGTGTAAGACTGGTGAGGAACTTCTGAAACATAATCCACATGTTAAAAGAAAATTAATTTATTAACATGTGTAAAAAAAGAAAACCGTTAATATATGTCCATTCGTTTGGGAATTCGCTGCAGCACTGACTGGGATATAGGACTTACGTCAACTTATATGCTGTGTTGAGAGTAAACATAACATATGTTTGGTTATAGACTGAGGTGAAAAATTCTGAGATTTTAATGAAAATACAAAACGGCTAATGAACACAAGTACATAAAAATGACTAAACATGAAATGAAATCGCACCTCTCCCAAAACACATCCGTCTGCCTCGGAGGTCAGTCAATGAATGAAGTGATCTTACATCGAGAGCCTGACTATATATATGTAGAGCATGGTTGGAGGCTGACAAGCAACTGAGTTTATAGCTACTCGGAAATAGATATGTGAATACGATTTACATGACAATTGGACAAAGATTATGTTTACGATACACATACTAATATATAAATTAAACTAGTTGAATTGACAACAAATAAAAAGAACATGTAATGAAATCGTACCTCTCCCAAAACACATCCGTCTGCCTCGGAGGTGAGTCAATGAATAACTGGATTGTATGACGTGCACCATCTTATAAGCTGTTATATATGTGGAGCACGGCATGAGTTGAAATTTACGAGAAAAACTCTGTATCCATCCTACAACAGACAACGAAAGTTTCACTATTGTAAGAATAATTCACCTACAAATTATTTCCGTCGAAGCATAGGGATACTCGGATGACTTAATCTCACAATACTTTATAGAAACATATTATATATTTTAAAAAAGTAACGGACGCACTAATAATTTTTTCCGTGAAGTCTGTGAAATTTACGGCACTAGTTACCAAAACAAAAGTTAAAAAAATTATTCCATGTTACGTGCGACCGAACACAGAAACGTAGTTTACACGAAAATTATTATATTCCTGATAAATTAAAAATATTTTATGTTAAAACAAGAATCGCGGCTAACACTCTCTGAAACCTGCTAGCCAACACTGCAAATCAGGGACTTCGCTACCCCTTGGTCTCGTCATGAAGCCCACCACTCCAGGTGAAGTCGAGAGAGCAGATGGTGCGTCTATGCAGGGTGAGGTTTCTCGTAAAATTAACATGGTAGCAGACAGCTAAAACTCTTCATGTCACTGCTTACTGCACCCGCTCCCCACCCTTGTCAAAGAAGATGACTTTGTGCGAAAAGACAGTTCTTTCCAAGGTCACAGAACAACACTCCTGAGCACGTCTTCGGCGATCTGTTCCCCTCTCCTTCAACACAAAGTTATTTTTCGCCCGAAAAGTCAGTTTCTATCCAAGGACATGGGACAATACCCCAAATATAGTTTTTCAGCTATGTGTCTCCCTCCCCTCCAACGCAGAGTTCGTTTTCAGAGCAATGCTCTGTTCAAGTTCATGCACCTTCGCTGTAGATGCAAGACCACGCACCCTCGAACCCTCCCTTCACTGTCAGCCCAGAATGTGTCTTTTGTCCAACAACAACTTCAGGGACTCTCCAACTGCCACACACCCCTCAAGATACCAAGTTGGACTCTCCTAAAGCGGTGACCTGTTTGGAAAGCTATGCTTTACCCATGAATTATGGACTCTCCCGAAAATCTGCCCTACCTGGTTCTGTGAGAGGAATAGTTATTTCCCTAACCGCCCCTTCCCCTGACTCGCCATACCTGGCACTAGTCAACAACCTTCAAACCTTTGTGCACAGGGGATGTTTGAAAAATTCTCACATTTTGACTCTCAAGAGTTTGAACATTTGCTGCAAACGAATATATTTTACAACACTCACTAATTTATTATTGCACATCATTTGTGAGAAAATGTATAAATACTACCTAATCACGATCAAGGCGAACGACTCGAATGAATAATCCTTATAAATTTGGTACGAAATGTATACATGTATGCATACTAACCAAACAAATTGAATGAAACTGTCCACACTTCGTCGAAGAAAAACGAGGAAATCAATACTAAATTACTTATCACAAAAACAGTTTATCGATCCGAAATAATTTTAACAAAAACTCTGTCGAAAATGTATCGCAGAGAGAGAGAGAGAGAGAGAGTTAAAAAAAATACTCATAGCGAACACGTGTAGACTATCTTCAGAAATCCATGTTTACGAATCGTAGCCGAATAACGCATGGATTATTTAAAAAATAATAGATGCTTGCAAACTTCAAAATAACGGAAAAGATTTCTACACTATAAGCTATCGCAATAAAAATTTAGCGAAACCCGTACTTAACACTAGTAGAGAAGATGAATTCAAATGCTAATGAACGATTATTAAAAAAGAAAGAAACACACGTAAAAATATTCTAACGCCTATCGAATTTTATATTACAAAGGTTAAATGCGCGAAAAACGGAAATATTTCGAAAAATACTGTAATGAAGACTGTGAGTGAGGTGTGAACCCCGAGCAAATAGATGATGATATCACCTAACAATCATTGCGGGTTGGGAGGCAGTTAAGTGAAGTACTGGGTCGGTGCGAATGTATAAACAGGCTGGCGCGACTTTGTCCATCTTTTTAATACTCTGTACCAGACCGCTGGCCGATGAGGGACGACCTCGCTCCTTTATTAAGGGAATGCAAGACCCTGGCGAACTGCCTTCAAGCAACTAGCCTATCTTACTTGGGACAAGGGCTGCTAGCAATGCTTTAGTTTTATACTTGTCCTGATCACGTCCCAGCTGTAGGAATCCTACAAGCTTAATGCAAACTGTTAAACATAAAATTAACTAATTTTCACAATAAAGGTAGATATTGAGTAATTCCATTTCTATGTTTTTTAAATATCTCGTGAAAATCGGCAGTGTTTGATAATATCCATTAACTGCATTTTACACTTGTATTTAAAACTCGTGTACTCTAAGTAAATTATTCATTTCATCTTGTTTTCTGTTAAGACACAAAATCGTATACTCATTGCGAATCTCCATAGTCTTTACTGTGTTAAATATTAACAATTTCGCTATTTTTAGGTGATATTCATGCAAACTGATTTCACAATGAGACAGTATTGTTCTCTGTTATGGAAAGCGCTCAGACAAAGTTTTTCGCCAATTGTTGCGAACAAACACACACTTGCTAAACCGAGCGAATGGAATATTACGTATTGTGTTTACTGAAAACATATCAATTAACTAGGTAATTTTGGTTTCGTTATGTTGAAATACCATTTTCAAGATATATGTGTAAAAAAAGGTAGCACCCAAGAATAAATAAATCTTCTTCACACAAATAAACTGCAAAGCTACAATCCCTGGTGGATAAAGTAATACGTAATTTTTTAATTTTTGTGTTAACAGTGACTCACTCATTTCTCTAAGATATATGTTTTATAAAATTCTAGATCTACAGTTTGGAGATAAATTAAACACACATTCACTTTGAAATACACTTCTAATATATCCCATTTTTCCAACAAACACAATATTTATTTACATATACAAAAACACATTCTTTTTATAAAATACGTATTTATATATGGAAAAAACACACTCATTCTTCTTGTCTGGGAACGAGGTTGATAATATTTGGTTGATGTCGCAGGAAGACGAACTCGTTACTCTCAAATCTGTGAGAAGTTGCTATTCACAGCGGATTCTAGATGAAACGCTGGCTTGCTGGCTGTTAGAATTTCAGATTAGTTATTTTAAGCCCCTACCTGTCCGTTTATTACCTCACTGATGATATGGCTGACAGTATAACTGACTTTTAGATGGTATTGTGCCATCTAACTGGTTCATTGGCCATATTACATATAGCAGAGCTGAATTTATTATGGTATTGAGTGTAGTGTTGCGGAAAAAAATATAGTCAGGAATTCTATAATATCACACAGGGATACATCAGCCGATTGAATGCAGCGCTGAAATACAAGAAGTGTAAAGTTTATGGAGGAAATTTGACACACATCATACTGACATGAAGCAAGGCTCGCAGTTCAGAGGCTCTATACACATTCTGGGTTTTGTGGAACAGGAAAAATTTACGGATTTCCAATTATATTAAAACATTATAACAACAATTTTTGATCTGTACATCGGAGCGAGTGAAGAGATTTGAGCGGTTCTCGAAAACAGAGGTCTTGAGAGTCGACGAGGGTGACTCGAGATGAGTAATGAAGCAGCATCTGATTACAAGCCTTCTTATAGCTAATAAACTTGAATTAGTTAGTGTACTTGTTTCCAGCGGTGAACGGCCGGTATTGGGAGATATGCACACCAATTTCTGATATCAGTTGTAAAGTCCACTCATTTCCAAGAGCACTAAATTCTTCAAGTCTGGTTGTTAAGTAAAGTGCTATGTTATTGTCATAAAGTTCACCCAGATTTGATGAGTGTAGGACAGGGAGGGAATTACTTTGAAAATATAAGGTTTGCGTAATGTCTTCCTCCGCTGTGAGGGATTTCAAATACTTACACGTTACTGTTATACTAATTCTAATAGGTTGGGGTGATATTTTAGATAATTTATCTATGGAATTCTGCTCCTAATTAAAAGACTAGAAAATTCTATGTCACTGTTAAGCCTATCATTAACTATCCGTGCATCAGTTAGCCTGCCAGTGAATGCGCTAACCAGTTTCTCGTATCTGAGATTTGATTATGAACTTTTCATTGAATCTGGAGAGTCGGAAATCAAATTACTTCTCATCCCTGGATTAACATATCGAACTTTGGGAGGTAATTCAGTGGGTGGAGCTGGAAATGCTAACTGCGGAGCTAACTGTGGCACTGCCTTAGGAGGTGGTGCTGTTTGTGATGCTGGCTTAGGATATGGTGCTGGCTTAGGATATGGTGCTGTTTGTGGTGCTGGCTTAGGATGTGGTTCTGTTTGTACTGCTGTTTGTGCTACTGTTTGTGGAGCAGATTGTGGATCACATAGATTGTGGGGCAGATTGTGGAGGTGGAGAACCCCAGTGTTGCCAGTTTTACAAAGTATACCTAAAGCATCACTCCGAGAAAATTGTTTCTGGCAGAAATCACACTGAAACTGCTTTCTTGAAGTTTTCATTCCACAGCTTATTCTTTCACGTCGTCATAAGTTCCACAGAACTGTAAATTCTTTACAGCAGGTGAAACACAGAAAAGCCATCATTTTTTCTGTACTATTCAAATATTAGACTGAAACTGCAAGGCATACACCTTTTACAGGTTGTTATAGGCAATTCCAGGCAGCAATTCGGTAAATTATTCTGGAAGGTGTTAAACATGCATTTTTAAAACATAAGATGTCCGAATCCTAGAATGTACGTTTAAAGAGTTTTATCTATTAAATTGCTTTCAAATTACTATTGTTTTATTTAATTAATACCCTTCACACAAACCTTTGTTTAAACACATTAAGATTTGATTGTTAAATGCATTCAAACAAAGTTTACATAATATTTGATTGTCAGAATATGGGAATTATACAGTTCATGTATTCGTAAAATCAGTAAAACAGAAAAATAGTTTCGAACAATTAATTTTGATACATTTTTCGTACATTTGCTTGCAGAAAACATTTTACCATCACTGAGTGTTTACAAAAACATTTTTACATCATATCTTTTCCATTCCCTCCTTGACAATATTTATAGTATTTTCATCTGTTTTGATTGTTATACTTTTTCGTGAAAAAGTATAACAATCAGGAAAAGTTTCATAATAGTGCGAAGACACTTCTTCGATGTTTGCTGGTAGACTTGTGTTCGGACACATATGGTATACAGAACACTTTTTCAGGCCTGGACAAAATATTAAATCATAAATTTTTCACCCTCTAAGGGACATTGGATATTTTTGAAATGAAACAACCCATCGCATATCTCTCCAAAATTACGTATTATTCCGTTAAACAAACAACGATTCACACTTTAGTTTCCAGGGGTTACAGACACGTAAATACCCGTTGGGTGGAAGAAAGACATGTTTACAGTAGGAATGTCACAAAGATACTAAAACTATTTATTTCCAAGACAAAGTCGAAATGATTTACTCCAACCTGCTAATAACTTGCTGATATTCGATTTACACTTCGATTTCTGTATGCAAGAACAGGTGATTTCATTGTCTTGTTGATCCATCTTTACGAACTAGTGGATTACTTTAACCAAATACTTTTTATATTAAATTAAACTCATTAGTTCTCTCATCCCAAATAATGCCATATTACTCGAATTATATCCACAGGTTATTCGGGAGGAGAATCATCGTAGTCTGTTTCACACCAGTCAGTCATCATTGCCCAAGTTAGCATTAATTTTGAGTTTTCTTCGGCAGAGAAAAATGTCGAATTAGATCCATATATTTTATGTAATTGTTTGAACGAGAGGCAACTGTATTCTTTTTTGATAGCTATTACTTTTCCGTTATACACACTTTATAAATTGTGTTTTTGCTCAACTCCACCTACATATATTTATAATTTATTTAGGTAATGTTAGCAAATTTCTTCACTATTCTCATACTCTATACACCCACTCTCCCATTTTAATCCGTGGTGATAGTAACCAATCTATTAGTTTTATTATATTTGGGAATTAGATATTTCCAGTCAAATGGTACTTTGAAGCTGAATACAGTTGTATATTCTTCCATTTCAGTAATTACGAACTCTTTAATGATTTTTTTCTGCAGATTGAAATCCTTGCACATTGCAAAACATCTCATCGTAGCCGTGGTTTATTGCCTACTGATTCAATTCATTATTTTCACCATCTTATCTCTTACATTTTAACTCTCTAATCTATCATGAATCATCAGAGCATAAGCTTGTGCATTTGTCGGAATTTGAGTATTGGCAATAATTTCAATTCGTGAATCAATTATACTTTTGTAATCGTGCCATCTTGTTTGCTTACATCAAACACAGATAACGCTCCTCTACTTTTAAATGTTTCGGGTTTAGGATCGGTGAACTGCTTTTGATGTAATATGTTTCCTGAAACTTTGTATACCTATAATAGGAAATAAGAAATCGCCATTAGCAATTTTCATATTTAAATCCACATATGGGTAAGCTTGACTGTTTAAATACAGTATAATATTTTCCATATCACAATTATGGAATACTGATATATCAGTTTTAAATTGTTTTGTTGACTTGTTCGAAAACAAATGACATCATATCTTGGGTTTCCAATGAAAAACTTGATTTCACACTCCACACTATTTTTTGACCTGACAATAGAGTTGGAGAAACCTCTAAACCCCACCATCTGAATGCAATGTCCAAATTCTTCCCTTTTTCGATAAATTTTAAAAGCTTTACACGTTCATGAGTGTTAATTTCAATATGCAGCATCAACCATTCCACACTGCTTAATTCAAATGTTACACCTTATTCGCTATTAGCTGTATCACATATGGCATTCAAATATGTATTACCGAATAGAATAACTAATTCTTGTTTATCATTTAATATGCTGTGTTTGTAGTTTTCAACAAAGCCCAAAACCATACTTAATGATATAACAACTGTGTATTTTCACCTGGATTTATTTGTAGTGAGTAATCATTAGCATTGCTTCATCCAGCCATAAGCCCTGTATAAAGATTGTTTACTGTTCCTGTGAGATAGTTCTTTATCATGGAAGTCATTCCAACAGCTTGTGTTTGATCGATTTCCACCCCACTTAGCAGATATGAAATTCTGTCGATTAAATGAACCATTCCATTTCTTAATATTTCTGTAGTTGCTGGAATACTTGCATTGGCTGTCTTTTTAATTGTTCCTCTAAACCTCAAACTTGATTTCAATGGTAATGTGTAAATATCGTGATTTTTTATTGAAATCCTTATTTCCGAAGGAAACGTATACGTACCTGCTCAGAATTGTTAATACACATGTATTTCCATATTGGTGATTGCATTTTCATAACTGATTGGTTCTTCAACATTAAGTATGTCTTCCAATTCTCTTAACTGTGTATCCCAATTCTCTTTAATACAATTCGTTTCTTCGTGTTAACTTCATGGGTAACTTATTTGAAGTGAGCGTTTTATGCTTGTGTTTACATCTTTTTATTCTTCCGTTTTCCCGAAATACATTCCTTAGTGACATAGTTCTTAAAAGAACTGCCTACTTTACGTCTGAATTTACTATTATACACAATACCCATTATGATTGTAATGTGCAACGGAATGCAACTGTTTATATAGCTTTTCTTTTTAAATGTAAATAGGCATTAGTTTTCTTAGTTTCTACAATTAATAAGTTTACTGTCTTGATCGACAATTGTAACAACTGTTTCATCAACATGGTTCACTATTACTGGAAGATATATCAAAGTATTCCGTTTTTAAATTATTTTATATCCTGGAGCCACAGCACACGTGAATTCATGTATTGTATTTGTCGGTTTTCCATTCAAATATAAACCGCCTACAGTATTATTTACATGACATACAATTTCAATTGATTAGCTGGATATACTCTCCTTTTGTAACCTAACATATTTGCAATTTAATTGTCTCCCAAGAAATCGATATCGACATTACTATACATTGTACTAGTTCATGTATTTGAATTTCCACATAATCGGAAATGTACATCTTCAGGTAATGCCGCTTTAATGTATGTTTCTAAGTCACCTAACTCATAAGATCCTACCAGTATCACAATCTTGTAAGTTTTTTCACCAATATTAGCCATAAATGATTGGTCATGCATATCAATTTTTGGTATGCTGTTGTAAGTAACGAATTCGATTAGACATATTTGCCATTCGCCATCTAACTCCAACACAGGGAAATATACCACACACAATTGTGACAAATTTCTACTTAATATCAACATAATTGACATATTACTATTATGTTTTACTATTACACTTACTTATCTATTTATCAGTGGTGTCTCGTTAGGGCAAGCAAGGCAAACAGTGCTTGCCAAGACAGTTTCCTAATATTATATTTAAAAAAAATATAAAATTCTAACTTATATTTACTTTAAGGTAACTTTTCACTCAAGTGGTACACATTCTACTCGGGAAACAATACTGTACATTATAAGAAAACAACTCGTCCGCTGGCCAGCGAAACTAAGATGTTTGGAAGCTCTATAAGAAATGCTTTCAGCAGGTAGGCGGTCGCAGTGGTTTCTCGGCTGGCGATGGAGTGGTAAGGTAAGAAGACTGCCTGGGGAGGAACGGGCTTATGGCCGTATTGATATTATTTAGTTTAGTTTTGGTGCTATTTGTGCGCGATGTATACCCTACATAAAAATTTTAAAATTACTCTGTGAGGCTGAGAACCGTTCAGATAGAATGATCGCAAACAGAAAAATATGGATGCAAATGTGGTGTGTGTGCGGATTACGAGTGAAGCATTTTTCCAGCAGTGCTTTCACTTTTCAGGAAAGGTGTGACAACATAAAAGAGGGTAGGCCGACACCTGAACTTACGATCACGACAACACACAAGAAAGGTAATTTTGTACGTAATTTCCAAAAAAAAAAATGTTTATCAGAAACACTTGTGGTTATCTGGATGTAACAGCCTAAACAAAATTGTTTTGCTGGCCATATTTATTGTTTTCAAATTATATTAACACGTGGACTGCAACTGGGCATTGTGGCATTAGTGCAATACTGTTAAAAAACACGAGTGTTCTGAAGTTCACATAAATTCGTTTTTGTCTCTTAAAGAATTAGGTAAAAATAGAGTTGACTGCTTTCCATATTTACACTAACAAATAATCATGTTTCCTGTCTACACTTCTGTACAAACAAAATTGCACCGTATGTAAATACCTCACTGTCGATGGGTATTAAAATAATATTGATTTTGAGTGGACAAGGTTCCAGGTTTGATGAAGGTATCTTTGTAATATTTTTCACTCGGGCAAATTTAATGTTACAAGCAGTATATTTTATATTTAGGTAAGAAAACTTCTTTAAATGGCACCATTTTAAACCTTGAAATCCACATTTTCCCACGGGAGAACCCCCGGACCCTCCTCCACTTTATTGGGGAGATCATCACCACTACTGCCCCCTGCACACAGTAGCTTGCCCATTAATTTATAGCACGCATCGCCACTGCTATTTATAGACAAAATATGTAAACATTAATGTCCACAATTAATTGTATTTGGCAATTATTCTGTTTTGTAATTATACCTTAATTGTGTGTTTTTAAATAATTATGTATTTCATTTGGAGAACATAAATCACTGAAACTGTCATAATTCAATGATTGATTTACATTCTTAATTAATGTTACCCAATGCGTTCCTTCGTTTTGTATAGAATATAAATTAACTATCATACATTCACGAAGATTAGGTTTCTTTGGTAAATCATCTCTCATATACACACATCGGAAATAGGGAATATCCAGTTTCTTTACAAATACATTAAGATCTTTGTTTGTAAGTGTGTGTTTTGGAAGACTATTTAGGACTTTCTGCATTTTTTCCATGTTTGGAGTTTTTTGTCCTTGTCCAACTTGTAAGGTTTCAAATATATTCCTTTACCTTTTGATTTAACTACTCTGCTAATTGTCGAAACCCCTCCGAGTATTGATCCAAAAGCTGAAAATGCTGGAAATAGCAATTGAGCGATTCCTCCTTTCTTTGTTTTTTCTTTTAGTTTTACGTTTTAGGCCCATGCCTCTCTTCACCTTCACGCGCATAATTTTATCATCAACCCAAGCTCCAAGCTTTTCACCTGTGGATGTAAATGGATTTTTCCCATATATTTGCAGCTTTATCGGCTAGAATCGTGTCTGCTTTATGTCTTTCTTTAAAATTGTTTGTTAGATCGTAAACAATATCGTGTTCTTTACAAGTGTTATCCGAAGAGTTTATTCCTTGACCGTTCCATGCCAAACGTTTAGCAAGTTTAGTATCTGGCCCACAATAATTGTATTTCGGTAAATGCAATTCAAATGGTAATTTATTGATCAATGTATTCAATACACCTCATCCTTATTTGAAATGTTTATTGCGAACCATTGGTTTCAACAGAATGCGAATCTATATATTGACTTTCATTTATAGTTTTATGTTAGTACGTTACCCTATGTTATATTAATACATTACAATATGTTATCTAAAGTACATTATGATATGTTACATCAGTACTTTATGATACGTTACATTATGTTACAATATGTTATGATACATTACAATATGTTATGTTAGTAAGTTACAATACATTATGTTAGTACATTACGATATGTTATGTTATTATATTAAGTTACGATACGTTATACTGCCTAGTTGTGTAGAAATGAAGGTTATAAAACAAAATATTCATCTGCCGGTAATTGTAAATATGAAAGAAAACGTTACTGAACAGAAACATGGCATTATTTTACCATCAAATATATGTTGTATAATAAGCTATCCTTCTTCATGTGGAAAAACTTGTGTTATTTTGTCGCTGTTGGAACGTCCAAATGGGCTTAAATTAAAAAAACGTATACGTGTTTTCTAAAACAATACAACAAATGAAATATCAACGATTAGCGACCATTTTGTAATTAATTGATGAAATGCTGTATTTCCCTTTTACAAATAAAGAAGATACAGTGCCTCCGAATGAAGCATTACCCAATCCCGTATTTATTTTTGACGAGGTTTGGCGTGAACCGCAGGGCGATATACAACAATAATTTAGTTTTGGTCGACACTCAAATGTTGATTGTTTTTATCTATTGAAAAGTTACACTTGTATACCAAAACATAATTTGTGCTAATGCAAATATATTAGTTGTGTTTAAAATTGATAATATGAATCTGCAACATATTTACAAGATCATGTTTTAGTCGATATGACCTTTACAAAGTTTAATGATGCGTGTTTTTACTGTTGGAAAGACAACTAAGGTTTTTTTTAGTGAATGTACCAACACTTACCCTATATAAAGGCAGATATAGGTCTGGTTTTGACAGTTTTTTACTTCCAGGCGAAGAACAATGAATATTTCAAAGTTTGGAAATAGCGGTATAAAACATAATCATTACTATAGCTGTTTAACCAAAAATCGCGATGGGAATTGTAATTTGAACGGACATATACTACGAAATATGGGTATGGCTGTGAAAGATAGCGATGCAGTAAATAAATGTTATGTGGAAGACTTAAACACTATTACGCTAAGCGTATTTAAATAGCAATCAAATGATATCCAAGATAAATTAATAAAGTTAGTGGATTTGAATGATAATGAAAACATGAGTGTAATTGCAAACATTTTAACCAATATTAGCAATTATTTGCAGAGTAATGAATTTAGAATAGAAGAACGTTTAAATTGA
The DNA here is from genome assembly GCA_029891345.1 of Dryococelus australis. NCBI lineage: Eukaryota > Metazoa > Arthropoda > Insecta > Phasmatodea > Phasmatidae > Dryococelus > Dryococelus australis. The sequence goes on from CM056996.1 coordinate 149,631,984, forward strand.
TTTAGTAAAGACTTTAATGATATGACAAGCATAGTTTATACAAGACAACTTACAGAAATGCAAGGAAATTTTAGAGTTGTAGTTAATGAAGTAGTAAGCTATACAATTACAAAACAACTTGAATACAAATGGAACAAATAATGCAATATATAAACGATGAATTCATTAATAAGAAATTTGGTTTGATCACACAAACAGATTTGAGAAAACAAAATAATCATTTGTAAACACGAACAAATTATTTTATTAATTATTTCAGAGCTAAAACTATAGCTAAATTGGATGCTGTTTAAAGTAAAGCCGATAAAAAAAAAAAAAAAAAAAAAAAAACCCAAACTATTCTACTTACTTCAGCAGTTCGAAAAGCAATGACTTAATTCATATATAAATAGTTTGAATTTAATGTAATATATTCAAACATGTCTGCCTCTGCTTCAGAATTACATAACGTTATATCTGCTGTGAAGGAGAAATATTTGCAAGTCAAACAAGTCCGTATGGAATGGAATGTTTTAAATGAAGAAATATTTAAACCTGTTACGAGTAGAATGGATACATTGCATTCGGTGTTGAATAAATCTAATGAAACAGCCTTGGGAATTTAATCGCAAGAAGAACCTTTAACAAAGAACAAGAAAAAATTTCTCGTACAACACGGCATTATTTATCTTTACAACATTCTTCACCTCTGCACGATACGACATTTTGGTGTTTATCGACACGACAACATCTGGTTCCTGGGAGATTCGGTAATTAAATTTTTACCTGTCAATAAAATTAAAATAGGTGATTACATAACTGATGGGAGTCAAGGATTGCTTGAATTATTGTTTAGAAACTTTCCAAATTGATATTCCGGAGTTGATTTTCAAAAATATAAAGAACTTATTCGTCGAACGAATGCTAACATTCGTTCAGGAGATGAAAACCATCAGAAAATACCTTTAATAGGAGATATAGTCGGAAGTGGAATATATAAAGATGAGGTCGGTGATCGTTTTTACCTGTATAATGGAACATTTCTAATGAATTTTTCTATAAATTAAAACTTCTCATCTCTTCGGGAGAGTCTGGGAATAATTCATATATGAAGGAAATTGTTTCTATTATTGAAGAGTCGAAAGAAGACGGTTATATTACAAAAGAAGTTTAGTAATATTTCTGAAGAATTTCACACTCCTGCAAGGATAAGATATCCTAGAAGAAGAGTTATAACTCATGGTTTAAATGATCTTTTTTAAGCCGATTTGTGTGAAATGACATTGTTTCCACATAGAATAAGGGATACAAGAACATTTCAACCATAATAGACGTTTATTCAAAATATATTTGTGGTATACCTCTGAAAAACAAAACTGGGAAACAGGTTACCAATGCGATGAAGATCGTTTTGAAAGAGAGAAAGCCAAATTGGCTCCAAACTGTTAGAGAAACCAAATTATTTTTCTACACCTTTCCGGAAACTAATGACCGAATATGATATTAATCATTACGCAACATATTCGGAGCTTAAAGCCACTGTTGTGGAACATTACAATAAATCGAGTAAGCAGTTAATTTATAAACATTATACATTGAGGGGGACTTACAAATGGGTTGATGTTTTGCCTGAAATAGTTAAATTTTATAATTCCAAATATCATAGAACTATTAAGATGGCGCCCAAAGAAGTTACGAATAATAGTTTAATGATAACTATGTTATATCTCTTTGCTTGTAAGGATATAGTTCTTGGAAATTGGTAAGTTATTTGAGAGAAAAATAGTATTCCCCAAGCTAAAAACTTTTTATACAAAAATCGTTATTAATTTTTTTGTTTAAAAATCTTATAAAAAAGTTTCGATTTTGTAAACGATTTTGAATTTATAAATTTTTTTTTGATGGTGTAAACAATTTTTTGTTGCTGTACCCAAGTTTGATGATGTAAGATTCGATATTTAAAAAAAAGGGGATTTAGTTGAAAAGTTTTTGCTATCTAAAACTGGGGTTAAAATTTTATTTTGTGTTGTAAACGCAGCCTGCTTGCTCCAAACATGGCAAGGCAGCTCCCATGCTATGGTGAATTGTATAGTGCCTAGAGCTGTGTGGACTGAAGTCGATGGAGTGGCATGGCCAGAGGGGAAGTTCCCAGTCTCCCTCCTGCTGGAGCATATGCGTACAGGCACCTGTAGGGACTGTGCGATGAGCAAAAGCAGGGGGAATGGGAGGTTGTCAGGCAGGGTAGGGAAAGAGGAAGCGTACGGTGTGGACAGCTACAGTTTTCTGAACCATTTTTTCATTCTCTAGCATGCTCCGGTTCGTCCACAGCTCCGTGTGGCCCAAAACTCCGGCCCACACGTGCTGTCTTTTACACTGCTCCTCGTGCAGCTCACCCTCATAGGCTCCCAAGACCTCGGTTTCGCTAGCTCCCCCAAGCCCTTAACCGCCTGCTGTCTGGCTTTGACCACAAGGCTTTAGAATGACTTGTCCCCATATATTTTGTAAAAACACATCGCTGTAGTTGATTGCCTTTCACAAATAAATTTGTAATTAATTATTACTTAACATAGAGCATTAAACTTTACCGAAATTATATTATATTTTCCTTTATTTCACCACAGTTAAAATTCTAGGCTAGGAAAGACTGCATGGGAATATACACAAAAAAAAAGATTGAAAGTAGAAAACTTTTCGAACAAGTTTGTTTCACTTTAGTTTTTAATGGTTGGAAAAAAAAAAGTTTAACTTGAATATTGCTTAGAATAATAGTGTTCTAACTTGTGTAAGTGGAAAGATGCGTGGTTTTGATTAATTAAAAAAAATTTAAGTGAGTTAAAAATATGTCTTATAGTTGTGTTGGTATAAAAATTAATCATTGTTTCGATAAAAGTTAAATAATTTTGCTGCAAAATGGGTCAGTTCAAAATTCGATGCTACCCCTAGGGATGAAGCCTTCACAACATTTTACACAAAATACATACTTTGGCCTTGAAGCAAAGCTCCATTCCTCGAAGAGACAGCTCTCGTATCACGGAACATGCAATCTGGGGTGGGCGTTGAAGGGAGGGGACCAGGACTGTGTGGACCGGCCAGTTCCTGAGATATCCGAAAAACATGTTCTTAAGTGGTGTAAGGGGAGGAGGTGCGTGGCTTTGAATCGTCAGTTTTGGCTCTTCAGCACCCTCCATGGACAGGACAGTAACCCGAAAATGATTTCTAAACTAGAGAGGGGCAGATTTTTCGAAGTGCTGCATTGGATTGGGGAGTTCGTGGCTTGTGTAGGCAGAGGGGCGTTTGTCGCTAAACAGGTTGTGCAGTGCTGGATCGATACCAGGGTGTGTGGACCAGAGCTTTGGAAAGGGCAGCCCTCCGAAAACGAACTTTGCGTTGGAGGCGAGGGAGACACATAGCCGAAAAACTATCTTTGGGGTGTTGTTCCGTGTCCTTGGATAGAAACTGATTTTTCGGGCGAAAAATAACTTTGTGTTGGAGGAGAGGGGAACAGATAGCCGAAAACGCTCTCGGGAGTATTGTTCCGTGACCTTGGAAAGAACTGTCTTTTCGCACAAAGTCATCTTCTGGAACAGGGGGGGGAGGGGGTGCAGTGAGGAGCGACATGAAGAGTTTTAGCTGTCTGCCACCATGTTAGTTTTACGAGAAACTTCACCCTGCATAGACACACCGCCAGCTCTCTTGAATTCACCTGGCTTGGCGGGCTTCATAATGCGACCAAGGGGTAGTGAGGCCCCCAATTTGCAGTGTTGGCCAGCAGGTTTCGGAGAGTGTTAGCTGCGATTCACGTTTTTATGGAAAATATTATTAATTTATCAGGAATAAAATAATTTCCATGTAAACTATGTTTCTGTGTTCAGTCGACGTAACTTGGAATTATTTTTTTAAATGCAATTTCGGTAACTAGTGTCGTGGATTTCATAGACTTAATGGAAAAAAATTTGTAGTTTGTCTGTTTTTTTTAAAATAGATAGTATATTTCTATAAAATATTGCGGGATTAAATCATCCGAGTGTCTCTACACTTCGATGGAAATAATTTGTAGGTGGATTATTCTTACAATAGTGAAACTTTCGTGGTCTATTGTAGGATGAATACAGAGTATTTCTCGTAAATTTCAACTCTGCCATGCTCCATGTAAGTAACAGCTTATAAGCTGGCGCATGGCATACAATCCAGCCATTCATCGACTCACCTCCGACGTGGACAGATGTATTTTGGGAGAGGTGCTATTTCATTACATGTTTTTTATATTTGTTGTCAATTCAACTAGTTTAATTTATATATTAGTACATGCATTGTAAACATAATTTTTATCCATTTGTCATGTAAATCGTATTCACATATCTATTTCCAAGTAGCTATAAGCTTAGTTGCTTGTCAGCCTCCTGCCGCGCTCCACATATATATAGCCAGGCTCTCGATGTAAGATCACTTCATTCATTGACTGACCTCCGAGGCAGATGGATGTGTTTTGGGAGAGGTGCGATATCATTACATGTTTAGTCATTTCCATGTTCCTGTGTTCGTTAGCAATTTTGTATTTTCATTCAAATCTCCCAGTTTTTTCACCTCAGTCTATATTCAAATGTAGGTTATAAATTGATGTACCTCCTATATCCAAGTCAGTGCTGCAGCGACTTCCCGAGCGACTGGACCTATATTAAATGTTTTCTTTTTTATGTGTGTTAATAAATTAATTTTCTTTAAAGGTGTGGATTCCATTTCAGAAGTTCCTCACCAGCTTCACAGGCAGGCGGACGTGTTAAAAAATATTGTCAGGTATGCGCGAGAGGCGTCAAGTAGTGTTACATATATCTTGTTATTGTGTTCGTTAGATACTTAATTTAAAGGAACATTTTTTTGATTTGTTAATTAATTAATTCCATACTCGAGAGTCATTTATATTGTGATCATTTAGCACTTGTCACAAAAGTGACATAAGAAGTCAAGAAAAGTCATAGAAGTTACAAAAATTATTTCTTTTGTTTGTTAACTATTCGTCTCTTTCTGTTTAATTAATAAAAAATCGCCTATCTTCCATCTACGAGCAATTTCCCACCCAAAAAAATACTCATGCCACTCTCGCAAAAAACTCACCACATATATATATATATACCCTGTCCCCAACACGTCACATTTCATCGAGTGCCAGAGCTCTAAGGGTGAGGACGTACCACAGCTGCTCCCCACCCCCTCCTATCCAAATAGAAATAAAAAAATAAAGTACAACTATACACTTATCACACAGCAATTTTTGATTTATTGATTCAATTACATTAATTGGATCAATCAATCAAAGTCTCATACCTTTTATCCGATGAAAATACAAGAAAAATTGATTGGATTAATATCGGATTAAGGATTAATCCAAAAAATTTCATCGTATTAAAATTGGACTAACAATTTTTGACCGGATTAAGATCGGATTAAGGATGAACCCTTTTGATATGAATTTCATATCAAATTGATAATTCTATTAATCAGAGGTGGTATCCCTTTGTTTAAGGACCCGTCCGCCTCTACTACTGTGAACTGACAGAATACACGTTGTTTACCCACACACGCCAGTTCTGGCCTGTGAAGCTCTGGACTCCGCAGGCCGGCGGAAAGGTTTAATTTCGATTTTGCGGACTGCGCAGTTCATCCGGAGTCCCAAGGCTGTTACCACACACACTCAGGAATTCCCTGAGGCCGAGACTGTGCAGTCTCGGCCTTGAGGAATTCCTCATCGTGTGTGGGCACCTTTACTGCTCAGCCTCCTACCGTCCCTTCACTCAGAGGTTGGCGCTGCCGGAATGCTTCGGACACGCTCATGCCACACCAGTTTAACTCCGGGCCCCCGTCCGTACTGTCTGAAAGAACTATTGTAAATCGTGAATTTACCCAGTTTTTGTATTCTCGTGCTAACAAAATGCGAGTAACGTCAGTATGAACGCTTACCTATAGTTTAAAGGATCATTCGATTAATTTTAGAACTATCGAGGCCGAGGACAATTTTATTATTATTCTGTTATCTGTGCCATAATGAACAAAAAACGTAAGATTAGCAAATTGACAAACTTATTTAGTGTTTGTGTAAAAAAAAAAAAAAACAGTGGTGTGGCAGCAATAGTGAAATTTGTCCCAGTAAATGTGTTTCCGAATCCGAACGTGTTGCTGCAAATGCTGATGAACCTATTTCCTCCGTTCAGACAACTGATAGTACTAGTGTGACGAGTGTTACACCTTCCACATATTCGCAGTCACAAGTAAGTCACATAAAATATATTAGCTCATTTTAAAAACTTGTATGCCAAACAATAAATTACCACGTTAAATGGGGCATTTTGACAAATGCTTCTATTCCAGACGAAAATTGTGATTTTCGTTGTCTTCAGAAAATTTTCTTTTTCTTGGCTCAAGAGCTATACATGTCTCGCATATTCCCACAGCGAAGATAGCGCTTACTGCAAGGTTTGAATGGCTTTTGCTCCTGAGGATGTGGATACGTCAAACTAGCAAAATACTGGACAATTAATCAGGAACCGATTTTGTGGGTAGAAGAAAGCGATAGAAAGATTTGGAGCCCATCAAAAAACGAACTACTACCGCCAAGCTACTTAAAAAGCTGATGACTTTCTGAACATCATGCACGGGAAAAAGATGCCATTGACAAATGTATTGACAAATCGCGAAGCATTCAAGCTGCAGAAAACAGAGAAATTTTGAAACTGATCAACATTCCTCTCCGGGGCCATAGCAATTATGGTGAATTTAATATGAGCACACCAACACTTGAAAATGAAGGGAATTTTCTAGCACTACTAAGGGAAAGGGTAAGGAGTGGTGATGAAAAGCTTAGGAAGCATTTTGAATCGTGTGGACGAAATGCTACATACATAAGTTGGAACATTCAGAATCAGATCGTAGAAGCTTACAATTACATTATTACTAATAAAATTGTTCGTGAGGTCAACAGTGCGAAGTGTTTCTCAGTGTTAGCATATGAAACTACTGATATTTCATGTTCAGAGCAGTTTATATTGTGTTTGCGTTATGTAAATCATGATAGTAACAAAGGCAGTTTTTGCCGTTAGAGGCAACAACAGGCAGTAATGTAGCAGACACACTTATTCTTGCACTGCAAGAGCGAGGCATAAATTGTTCTTTTCTTAGAGGCCAGGGATATGATGGTGCTGCATCCGTGAGTGTAAAATTCAGAGGGACACAGGCATACATCTCTGAGCAGTATCCGAAAACTCTCTATGTTCACTGTTCCTCGCATAGTTGGAATTTAGCTATTTCAAATTATTCTGAGGTGACCTCAATCAGAAATTGCTTTGGCACTGTACGGAAGCTGTATGATTTTTTTACCACACCAAAGCGACATATAATTTTGCAACAAAAACTTGCAGGTATTGCTCCAGACTCACAGAAGAAAAAGTTGAAGCAGCTCTCCCCAACTAGATGGGTCGAAAGACATGAAGCCGTCATGGTTGTTGCTCAGCTACTGCAACCTGTGGCAGCAGCACTGGACGAGATTACTGAGTGGGAAGATAAAGACGCTTCCTCTAATGCCTTCATTCTGCTAAATGCTATAGGACAACCAGATTTTATAGTATCTTTGTTGTCAGCAGAAAATTTACTGAGCTTCACATTGCCACTGAGCAAAAAACTCCAGGCAACAGATGCTGACCTTGCATCTGCTTGCTCTATCTTGTGCAGATGATATAATTTCAGTTCTAACAAGAATAAGAGAAAATGCAGAAACTGAATTCAATATATTATTTAGAGAATGTGAAGAAACAGCCAGAAACATCGGGTCACAAATTACAATACCAAGATTGGTAAAAGGACGACAGGTTCACAGAGAAAATTTACCAGCTGAGAATGTCGAAGAGTACTTCAGGCGTGCTGTTTTCATTCCATGGACGGATGGCTTGACCAGTAACCTTCGCGCAAGATTCACAAAACATGAAGACATTCTAACAAGTTTTGTGTGTCTTTTACCTTCTGGCACAAGTCCTTCCAAATAATGTACAGAAAACTTTATAAAGTTAGCAGAATTCTACTAAACTGATTTGGATAGTGTGAGGATGAAGAGTTTGATATCAGAATTCCAACTGTGGTATAACAAATTTTAGAGTGTCTCACATTCTAAACCTAGCACATCCACTGTTAAAGATGTTTCAGTCCCAAAAAAAACGCAATTTATGCATGGAACGTTTGTGACAATAGCCCCCCCCCCCCCCAAATGTGCATGTTCTCTTAAAAATATTTCATCCTTACATGTTTCGACTAGCACACCGGAGAGAACATTTTCAACTTTAAGAAGAATCAAGAATTACTTGAGAAACACAATGAGTGACACTATGTTAAATGGTCTTGCGAATCTCAACATTCATTATCGACCAAACAGGAAGTAATTGGCAATTTGGTTCTGAAAGGACCTGGAAGACTCAACTTTGTTTTGTGAAAGAAAAAGACACAGCTCTTAGGCTAATACTTCTCTGTTGTATTGAGTGTAAATATTATTTTTCTGTCTTTGCTATGTTAGTTTGATGTTTGTATAATTTCTACGAACGGATGGACACATTATTTGGGGTTCTTCTACAGAAGTTGTTTTCAATGTAACATATTTGTATCTTATCACTACATTTTAATGTTTCTTTTCAGCTTGCTAGCAAAACACAAATCTTCAACTAGCTCCTCCCCAACCCCCAAGGTAAAATTCTGGGTACGCCAAAACACATGTCTTCTCACTGTTATTAATTAAAATTATTTATAAATGAAGCATTATAGTTTATAGATAAAATATGCGAGTGAGTGAGTGAAGAGGTTTGGGCAGCTATTAACATCGAGGTCTTGAGAGCCGATAAGGGTGAAGCGAGGTGAGTATGGAGCAGCGCCAGAATGAAGGGGCGGGAGAAATGGTAGATCCTCGAGAAAACCCGCCGACTAGCGGCATCGTCCGGCACGATTCCCACGTGCGAAAATCCAGAGTGACCCAGCCGGGGGAACCCGGTTCGCCTTGGTGGAAGGCGAGCAGGCCAACCGCTCAGCCACCGCGGCCCCTAGATAAAAGATGAATATCATTTCAATTTAACAGAAAAAGAAGTTACTTTTATGAACACATGTATAAAACGCTTGTGCTATATGGCCTATTTTTGAAATAACTGAACACGTCATACACGGAGAGATTTATCAAAGGTTTGATTGAAAAAGCGTGAAGAAACCGCGAATAGACTATCTACACCTTTTGAAGCCGTCACATATCTGCATTTAAGGTTGCCAGCGATTTAACAAAAACAGTTTAAAACGTAACCCTGTATCGAAAACGTCTGAGTTTATGGCGACCGGAAGTAAGTGTTTCTTGTTTTACACATGGGGTTGAGGTGGTGTAGCGGTCAGACAGCTTGCCTCCCACCGAGTCGAACTGTGCCCGATTACCGGTGGGGTCGCCCCTGTATTCTCGTATGAGGGAATCGTTCCGGACGATGCCACTGGTCGGCGAGTTTTCTCGGAGTTCTCCCGCCCTTGCATTCCGATGCTGCTCCGTGCTCACCTCACTCCACCCTCATCGTCTCTCAAGACCTCGGTATTAAGAGCCACCCAAATCTCTCCACACCACTCCACTTGTTTTATACACACCAGGGCAAGGATTTCTATTTTATTAACACGTTTACATTCCTAACAATTCCAGGTTAATACCGTGCTACAATCGACATAACCATATCCATACCAATAACAGTAATTTTTTTTTAATTTTCTGTTTAATGGTGTTTGCTACAACTACGTACAATATCCAAAGCCATTGCCAATGCATAGCGAGTTTGCGAACGTTCAACATTCTTGTGCCAGAAACTATGTGTATCCAATCAGAATCCACGTGTATTACTACACACGTCAAATTATCTTTCAAAACTATACATATCCGGTCCTGAAAATAGCAGTACGTTTGATTCCTGTTGCTTCCTTTTCGTGTTCACTTGTTTACTTTAGCACGCGAAAAGAGGGAAGGCAAATATTCTACCATATTTGGGGAGAATGGCTGTTGTTGAAATGAACTACAATGAAGAATTCGACGCAATGTTAATTTCTCATGTTGAGAAAATTATATATATATATATATATATATATATATATATATATATATATATATATATATATATATATATATAAGAGCAAACAAACATTTGTATAAATACCAACAAAAATTTCCCATTTGTAAGTGAACTCTGGTCAAGAAACGAAAATATCATGATTTTTTTATGTCAATTGTAGCATAGGATTTTTAGTTTGGCAATGGTTGTGGCTATGGTAATGGTTATATCGATTCCAGCACGGCCTTTACACTTGGATGACGCATGAATAAAGTGATGAGACCCATGGCAATGTTAATTTTACATATGGCGGAAGGATACAACATGAGGAGAAAAGTTTATCTTAAGCAGGGCTGTCGAATGCTCGGTTAACCGTGAACATGCTATTGGTTGTCTCGCGTACGCGCTGAAGCCACGCACGTATAGGCCTATCAACGTCGCTGATCCAGCGAGAGCTGCCTCAGAATATAGTCATAGCTGGTCACCAACATCCAGCGCGTCCTCAGAATGTAAGTTTACGTTTGTGGAAACGTACTCTAACTGGGCATTACGAACCCCAGCCGCCAGAGTAGGCGAGCGACATTCAATTTTTATATAATTTTGGGCAATGTGGATACTACAGTCCATTCCAATTACCTACTTCCAACATTTCTAAAGCCTTACTTGAGTTCTACTTCCAGGAAATTCCTCCGCCTCTTGCAAACTGTATTTAACAAAGCCTAGAAAATTACACCAAAGTACATTCGTGCGCACTCAGTTGAATAATTTTGAATTAGAATTATTTCTTACTAGGCATTACCAACACACCTGTTTTCTCCCTCTTTTTATATAATATACAAATTAAATATTATAATTTTTAGGGTTGTGCAAAACGAAAACGAAAAATGACAACTTTAATTTTCGTTTCAGTAAGAAATTTGATTATCGAAAGATCTAACGAAACGAAAATTCTCTATTTCGTTGCATTTTCGGGTGTTAAATGAATGTTCATTTAATGCACCAGCAAATAAATTTTTTCCTCTAAATAATCTTTCTTGTTTTCATTATTTTGTAAATTAAATAACTACACCAAACGAAAATTTAAATGTAGGCAACAAATTTGTTATAATAAATAACTTTTCAAAATGATATGAAATTCATTAATCTCTCGTTACGGCTGAGATCTGGTGTCATTTTTAATTTTCATTTCATTTTCACGAAAGTCAGTACATAACATATTTTTCGTTTTTTGTTTCGTGAGAAAAAGTCACATTCGCACAATCCAATAATTTATACATGAAATACAAGGTAAAAGTTCAATTTAATCATAAAAAGATACTTATATATTATTAGAAGCATAAAACGTTTAGGAAACAACCAATAATTAAAGAAGTGCGAAGAATCCGTGAATAGACTATAATTAAATTTTTTAACGTCAATAACCTTAAACTAATATAAGTAACTTTAACAATTACTAAGTTGCTTTTCCTCAGCATTTATTTTCAGACATCAAAGAAAAACATATAAGTGCAAATAACGATTACCGCTGTTTAAAATATTAACCAGTTAACAAAACGTCACATGAGTGAATGTCCTAAATCTGGTGAAAGTCATGAAATCCTAATCTGTTGCGACAATACGGCAGCTCTTCATTTCATATGCCAATTAGCAATGAAATATACGGGTGATAATAACTATCTTCAAGCCACCATATAAATACAACATCTGAGGTCTGAGTAATAGTGTACAACACTTCCAGGACCGAAAAAAGAATATTCTAAAAGGTAAAATAAGTCTATGTATATTTTTTAGAATTTATTTTTTTTGGGAATGAAGCGCAAGGGAGGCATGATATAAATGTTACAGAGATGTGTCTATTATTTACATTTTTAATCAAACGTTAATTATCCATTTTATACAACATCCTGTAAATTTTACACAAAGAACTTAAAGACATTATTAAACTACGTACTTCGTTTAATGTACTTTAACTCAAGTTGCCAAATCAAGCAATTTACGGGTCGTATAAGACTTCTTTAAGAATGAGTAACATTACAGGCGAATATAGTTCCTATGTCTCATTTTCACTTATTCAATATTTTTTGGCCATTATCGACCAACTTCAGGATTATTGCGTTCTTAGGATTCTCGGTCCGATGTTTCTTTTCCTCTTGACGTGTACAATATCGTTTGGTTCCTGAGAGTGGAAAATTTGTACAGAAACATTTTCTGTGAAATCATTGTTTGCTCGAAAGCGCGTATCTAGGTAAATAATAGTTCTGAAAATACGAGTTTTTGATGGAAAGAGATAAAAAAAAAAAAAAAACAATTATCTATGTCCCTATATTTATACTTTCATCATATTAAGTGCATTCATGAAAAAAAATCGTGAAAATGGTTAAATATCGCATTTTTAAAGCTTGCCAATGCAGATTCCTTAAGCAGTAAGAGAAAAGTACGATTATTATACGCAAGTACTTTTATCTGTGGGCTTCCATCGCTTGTGATAAAGTCACACCGTTACAAATTTAGTTTGCACAGTACAACGTTTCAGCGGAAATACTGCACGCCATGCGCGTAGGAGCGATGAGGGACTAGGGGTGCGTGTTAGTGCCGCCCGTATCGCTCCCTCGCTTCTTGACCTTGAACGCGCAGTTACATAATCCTTATAACATCGGGTCTTGAGAGTGGATGTGGGCGGAGTGAGGTATGGAGCGGCGCCGGAATGCAAGGGCAAGGGAAACGTGATATCGCCGAGAAAACCCACCGACCAGCGACGTCGTCCTGCACGATTTCCACGTGCGAAAATCCGGTGATCTTGGTTTACCCTGGTGAGAGGCGAGTAGTCTGACCACTAGACCAAAGATACCCCGTTCGGTTCTTGAGATCACTGTCCTAACATACGGCTCAGCCTCCTGTAAAATATACTCGATAAATTGTAAAAATATGAGTCTCAAAATATACCCTCCTCTCGCGTATGAAGTAAACAAGCGAAAACAAGAGAGAGAGACAAATTTTCCATTCCACTTTTTCACACAACTTTATTCTGAACAGCGAGATTATCATTTGTCATTAATCTCTCTCTCTCTCTCTCTCTCTCTCTCTCTCTCTCTCTCTCTCTCTCTCTCTCTCTCTCTCTCTCTGTACGAGTGTAGACTGCGTTTGAATAGTTTGTTTAGAAGGTATCTCAGATTTGGCTGCTCGGAACCTGCATTATCACATCAGATAGCAACGCTGAAACCTACTACATGTAGTACGGCCTTCGCTGAATCCCATATGATTGTGATTAACTTGGTAAAATCTTTGTTTTTTTTTTTCACTAGGTCAGTTGAATTAATTATGCAGACTGTATACGTAGTGATGACGCTGAGTGCTCTGGGTTACATAAGCTGGTAAGTTTGCATTTCATATTATTCATTTTAATTTTCATAAAAGGTTTTTTTACGATCTAAATAATTAAGTTAGAGATAATAAATAAAAACAATAAATTATGCTATAGTAGATTTAACGAACAAGGTACTTGAAGCAGTTCGTAAAGTATTTAATCTCGTAATGTTCCATTAAATCTATAATCTATAGATATACGACACGTGTTTAAAACCAAAGTGACCTACCAAAGAAAAGTAAAATGTCATATCAACCACATGTAAAGAAAATATAATAAAATATAAAAATTTATGATCGACTGCCGAAATATGTTTATATAAAGCAACTTGCTAAATCCCCCCTGTGTTTCAGACCTTTAAAACACTAGTAGCTAAATGTCTCAGGCCCAAAGTTGGTAAACCAGAAGTGTGGGATTGATCGAAACATCAAGTCCGTGGGACATCCAGAACATTAAATTCAACACACAAATCAGACACCTTAATTAGGAGTGTAACCACCCCGAACGGCCACACATGCGGCAATTATGGCATGTAACCTATCGTAATCCTTAATGGTTCTGTGGGATACGATATCCAATGCCGCTGTACTTCTTGGCGTAGCTGGGTGAGGTCGTTGCCGGGGCTAGGCTGGATGTCAAGCGCAATTCCATCATGTCCCACACCTGCTCGATGGGACTAAGGTCTGGAGATCTACGTCACAGATGCACATCACAATCATCATGCTCCACAGAACGAATACCAAAGGCGATCGGGATATGGACCCCATACCATAATCCCGGATATGGAGAGTGCGAATACACGATGGATTTTTCCGCTCTCCCGCACATCTTGGTTCGCGAACATGCCCATCACTTGGTCTAAGGCAAAACCGACTCTCGTCACTCAGCACCACTGCTCTCAATTCGCCTCTTCAACACACTCTCTCTCGACACCACTGGAGGTGTCCACGAAGATGAGCAGGTGTCATGGGTGGACGTGTCAGATGAACACAAGAATGTAAACCTACCTCCAACAATCGTTTATTTTTTGTTCGTGCAGACACAAGGGTGGCCACAGTGGCTCTGATTGCACGTACGGTTGATGTGCTGTCAGTCAGAGCAGACCAAATGATTATTCTGAGCAGGTTCTCATCAGTGCAGCAAAGTGTCACTGGTGGGGCTGGATATCTGTGGAAATTACCTGTCACCTGTCTTACACACTGCTGATGGACCACTGAAACGTCACGCCCCAAGTGAGTGGCAATTCTGCGGAAGGTCTAGCCATCCTCTCAGAGTCCAACTATACAGCCGCACTCAGAGTCACTTAACAGTTCAACTGGTGCTCGCCATCGTCTTCCAGGCATTGTAGGTACACACTGTGATTCAAACTCAATAGAATCGCACAGACCACAGCACTCGCCGTGTTGTCAGACGATCTGCAATAAGACACTTGGTCGAGTGGCTGCAGAGCGGTGCAGGCGAGTGATGCACTTCCAATTCCGATCGGAGTGTCCACTACACACGAACAGTTTGTGTTGTAAAACCTGTTTGTATTGTCCACCGGTTTTATGCTTGATAGCTTAACAGGGGACGGCTTACAGACTAGCATATAACCCAATTAAAATTAACACCCATACCTTACCCGAGATTTGAACCCACGCCAGATCGGTGGTGCACTAACCGACTTCGCCACGGGAGGTCGGCTATAACCCGTTTGGATTGGGCGATGTATACTAGGTGATTTTCAATGCATTTCCTTTAGTATAGTTTCATAATATTAAAGGAATTTGTTTTTGTAGCATTATTTTTATTCTCCCCCTTTGCTTCTTACATTATGAAATTGTTCTTTTCTAATCTCTCTGGTACGTCCTTCTCATCCCTAGGCATCAAGCTCTTATTTTACCTTTTGGGGTACTGATTTGACAGACGATAATGATGAGACAATTCATGCTAAAGACGGAATGAGTGCGGTAGAGCCAGTTTGTGTGGAATGTGCACTTGCAAGACTTTCGCATGAAGTTGACGAATGTCAGAATAAATGGTCGTTGGCTCTAAATACTGACAGGGGCCTACAAAGAGCAGTAAACTTGATATTGAGGATGAAACGGAAGGTGAAGACAATCATAAAGACAGCATTGATGATAATGACTATGAAGACAGTGTTGATGAAGTAATTGATCAGAAGGATGAAGATTCTCTCGGTGTTCCCATACATTTCACCAGCGAGTTTCCTTCTACAAGTGGTGTGAAGAAGGCCGAAGGCGTAAAGAATTCTCGTTCATTCGCTGCAACAAGCAAAATGGAGAAGGCATAAGATGCTGAATATACTGACTACATGTTTACCATAGATCCGAATGAACTTGTTAATAGATTCATACATTTGATCGCTTTGAAACAAGCTGGAGATTTCTCTCATATTAACGAGATATATTATATTATTAGGGAACAGAATTATTGGCGTTATATAAAATGAGACAGTTGACTACTATCCATGATCTGCAAACACCTAAGAAATATAATAACCGAATGTATGAAATAATTAGAAATATAGAATGTATATTATAAGTAAATAAATTAAAAGTATGTATACATAATAACGAGAGTTCAATTTGTTATTCAGTTAGTTCTGCTTCCCTGAAACAATTAATAATTCAGTGGTGTGGACAATCGATTGCGAGAGTCTGTTTTAGATAAAATTTTTGCGAGTGTGTGCAGGAGGCGGGACCATCATTGAATCTGAAGTATTATACCTTTCTCGGGCTGATTAAAAAAAATCGGCCGAGTTCTATAAGGTGAACGAATGAACAGGAGAATATTTTTTAGGAATGTCTCGCAACTGGTTAGTTGGCTTGGTCATTCATATAAGTCGATTTTTTTGAGTTAGTTGTCATTGGCTTTGGTCCAGCTGGATTATATGGTGGGTTGGTCTTGAACACTGTTCTAGCCATTTTTGCAGGAATTGGTATTGGCAACAGCCAGTCGTGGGTAGAGTTACGTCTCTTAGGACCAGTTGGGGTTTCGTTTAGAGAGAGTAAAAGGGGTGGAGAATCGTATCGTTGGTTGATTGTGGGGGTGGATGGCGAGGAGACGAGATATTGCAAGTTATTTTGAGTTTAATTGGGTGTTTGGGGGGGGGGGGGGTTAATGGATGCTGATATGCATAAATTTTGATGGTGGTTGAGCTATGGTAAGTATATGATGAAGAAGTAGAGCGACGACAGGTGTGTTGTTGGTAGGAGGGAGGGAGTATATGTGCTATATAAAGTATTTAATTTTCTTTGGTGGTCGTAAAATTGTTCGGCTGTATAGCCAATGAATATAGAAGTGGGGATTCAGACGTCCGCCGATCGTCGTACCAGGGAGTGGTTGCGCTCTGCCACCTTTACAAGAATCAAACTTTAGCATCACACACATCCAACTTGGTTTTTTCTATTAGGTATGCAGTTTTTTACTCGGTGATATTTGCATTTCTTTTGTATTTTTTTGCTATCTTTGCTTGATTTTCCGAGTTGAAGGTCATTTGGACCAAGGTCAAGGTCACCAACACATCCAACATGGGTGTCGGAGTCAGTGATGGTGGTGGTGAAGGGGTGAGGTGAGGGTAATTGGATGAGTGTGATTTTAATGTAGGGCATATATGTTACTCGATTTTCTATATATATATATATATATATAAAGATTTTTTTGCGAATATTTTCTATTTTTATGATTGAGAGTGGCTAGGGTGGAGAGGGAGTGAGTTGAGGGTGGTGGGATGAGTGTGAGGTTAATGTTGTATGTTCCTCGATTTGTAGACTTTTTTATATTTTTTTGCGATTTTTTTCGATTAAAATATATTCAGGAAATACTTTATATTTTAAGTCACCATGTTTTTTTTAAAGAACGGCATGGGAGCTCTCTAGTGGCAGATGCTAAAGAAGGAAATACCTAGCACTTACTGTAGTGTCCAATACTGGCGAAATATGTGTTAAAGTCGTAATTTGGCAGCCAAGTGAGATATGATATTGATTGGTATGGGGAGCATAATTTATGTTACTTAATACCAATGATTAATTTAGAGAAAGGAGCTGGGGAATGTTGGTCAGGTTTGTGGATTGGGGTAACATATGTTCTTCAATTTTTAATACTTGTTTTAGATTTTTTACTATTTTTATTTCCAGGTCACAGGGGCCAAGGTATTAGGTAAAGGCCATGCTTCAATTTCAAAGGTCATTATCAAAACCACGAATCAAGGTAAAAGTCATGGGTCAAGGTCAAAGTCGTAGGTCGAAGTCAGGGTCAGATGTCAAGGTCATGGGTCAGGTTCAAGAATCGAGGTCAATATCATGAGTCGAGATCAAGGTCAAGGTGATGGATCATGATTATATGTCAAGGTTATGTGTCACTTGATTGTTGAAGGGGTTGGGTGCAGTAATGGGGTGTGACAGGTTAGGGGGTGGGAGGTGAGAGGATAGGTGTTAATTTTTTATAATTTTTTGTTGTGACAATTTTTTTATTAAACTGTTTTTATTAGAATAATTTTATTACACTATTTTCTTGGGATGTCTGGGGAAAAAACATCGAACATGGCTGTGATGCCTACCAAGGTGGTGGGTAGTGGCTGTGACGCCTTTCGAGATGTGGATTGTACCGACCAACTTGGCTGCCGACCGCAACTACCAAGATGGCGGATGGTTGCTGTAATGACTACCAATATGGTGGATGGTGGCTGTGACTACCAAGATGGTGGACTGCACCGACCAACATGGCAGCCGGCTGCACCTACCAATAAGGCGGACAACTCCGACTCCAATATGCCAAATGACAGTTTCGTCCCATTTAAAATACGTTGTCCCCGCTTCGGCATAAGCACACCACTGTTGTGCTCTAAATTTTTTGTACACATTCTTTCTATAATTGTAATTTTCCCATTAGCCTCATTTCTGATTTTTTTTTCACCTATCGTTTATGTGCGTCTTGAGTTCTGATGATTCGAGGTTTTCATATAAGAATGCCTTACACTTTGCACGAGCAGTTGAATTTCTTAACAGAAAAAGTCATTTTATTTTTTATTTTAGTGGCTCTTATACTAGGTATAGCTATTGAGCATTTGGCCGCGTGTACACTTTGTGGTAAGCGAAGCGATCGTAAGGTGCCCTTGATGCTTCCGAAATGAACAACTCTGGGTCCATATTTCTCTGTTGTTTAGTTTGTTTTTGGACTTAAGTGAAAGAGAAAACTGCTGTGTCATAAAAATCGAGCAGTGCATGAACCTGAAACTTCTTGTGCAGTTGATATTTTGACTAGGCTGAAAGGACGAAAGAGGAAGTAAATAGATCTCTAGAATGACAATTCATGGATTGTGCGTCAAGACAATTCGCTCGCTCACACCACCCTTTCTGTCAAGCAATTTTAGCAGACGAATGCATGTCTGTGCTTCCCTATATTCACAATATGTCAAAATGTGACTTACACCTGTTCTCAGAAGTGAAAAATGTACTGAGCGGACAACATTTTCAGTTTGTTGGATAGTTGAAAAGAAAAATTGCAAACATGTTTGAAAAGGTGACTGCTGGTGATTTGCAGCAGTGCTAATACAACTTTGTACATATTGGGAAGGGGATGGAGATTAACGGTACATTGAATTATTTTGGCTCTTAACCACGTTTTTCTCACCATTCAGATATTTAACAGCCACGTGTCGTATGATGTAGTACCTTTAACTTAGGACTTATTTTGTGACTTCCATCTAACCTTTCTTGTTGTATTAGTATTGTTCCATCTTTATTTTCTTTACTAGCATTTTTCGACAATAATTTAACACAGCATATTTTATGTGCTGAGTGTTGGGTTTTTGGTGGCCAAGCAAGCTATAAACATTGAAAAGTATTCATAATCCAACTTGGTGAACATTTAACTGTGTTCGAGGGTTATTTTTGAGTTACATCTCATATCGTGCAAATGCCTAATAATAAAGTGATGCGATTTTAGTCTCTTCTCTGTATCTCTTAAGGGTAATCGGTTTCCCTGTACACTGAGGTACAAACTCGTGTGGCTAGAAGGCCAGGTTGGTGCTGGTTAATGCCGAGTATTTTACATGGCTAGCCTGGCGAGCACTGAGTCTTGTCCTAGTGGTTCAGAGCCCACTTCAATCATAGGAGGGTCTTGGTCCTCTTCGTGCTTATCTGCGCCATGTAAAACCCTGACTTGTAATTTTTATGGCTGTTATGAGTGTTAATACTGTGATGAGCCATATTACACACAGCTTGAGCGTGACGAGCAAGGACTGCGAGTGCGCTGTTTTCTTCAACTCCGACGTGAACAGCAACCGGCGGTTATTCGCGGCGCCCAGCACTTCCCTCAGCAGCTGCTACGACACGGAGGAGTGCAAGCGCCGGTGCATGTACACAGTAAGTCTTGCCCGGTCTGGCCTGGCTGCTGATCAGCGTCTGCCTGCCTGCTCTACTTGGCTTACTCGAATTTTGGAAGCCCTCTTTAGTTTTGTCACCTCTGCCTGTTCTCTATCTGCCGGCCCTGCCTCAATAAAGCATCTGCGTTTGTTCATACAGTCTGACCGGTTTGGTAGCCTAGGAATTCTATTATATGGATCATGCATGTGGTTAACGTGTTGGCTCATAAGGGTCAGTATAACATTTTTTTGGGTGCAAAGTTAACACATATTTGAAAATATTATCATATCAAGTATTGTTTAAAACAGTTAGATAGCTTGTGGAATTTATGTTAGCGTGTTCCAGAATTAGAAAAAATGCATATACTTTTGAATTGTAATTAAACCATAAATGAACTCTACAAAACACATTCGGAGGCCAAACAACGCAGAGGAAATATAAATTTATCAAAACCATTTAAGTTTCAATTTTCTATTGACATATATGAAATTATTGGAAAATTTTACCATATTTTCACACACATAAACACGCTTATCGTCAGAATGTCATTCCCGACGGGGCCACTTGCAGATTTTCGCACATGAGAACTATGCTCGATGGTGCCACTTGTCAATGGGTTTTCTCGCTGATTTCCCTTTTCCCTGCCCTTACCCTCCAGTGCTGCTCCATCCTCACCTCGCTCTACCCTCATCGGCTCTCAATGCCCTAATGTTAAGAGCCGCCCAAACATCTTCACTCGTCAGCATATGTCATTCATACCGGCAGTTGCAGACCAGTGCATTCCATACAATCGAGCCTTAGTTAGGAGTCGAAATTTTGTGACTTCCATCGAACGGTCATGTGCAGAGAGCAAAGAGATGAAACTATCAGATTATAAGTGGACTCCAAACCACTTTAGCACCAGTTCAGGGCTGGCAACAGTCTCCGTCCTGGCCTCGCTCTGTGATTGCAATGCCTCAGCTGGCGCGGCCACGTGGCCCGACGAGTAGGTAGATCTTAATTTCTCGTCCACAGCGAGGTCATTAGAGATGGAGCAAGTTGCTCAGACAATCAGGAACGTGGAAGGAATCGGATATGGTCTGTAATAAGGAACTATCGCAGCATTAGCCTGGAGAAGTGATCTCGAGGAAACCATGGGAAAACCGAAACCAGGATGGCCGGGCCAGAACTCGAACCCGAATCCTCTCGAATTCGAGTCCTGTGGTGTACCAACTGGGTTACCTCACTCGGTACCATGGCCTCACAATTGATAAGAGTTTAACGAGGTCCAAGGCGATCAGCACGCTAACGCACATTTTCACATGATGACATTGGTCACATGATGACATTGGTCATATGATGACATTGGTTAATTGGAACACTCGGCTGCTTTACCGTCGACGGTACAGTCACAGCTCGGACAGTCACATGGGCACATTTGCAGGATTCTATGACATCGCCATGAACATGATGACTAACATTGCATGAGTAGGTCACACTCTGAATTTATTATAGGCGTAAAGATTCTACTACAAAACCAGTTCTTCCTCTAGTCTGACATAAAGAAAATGAAACCGATTCCACTGACCAGCAATTTGTATAGTTCACCAAAACAAACACTATTATATTAAACAACTCTATATAATTCATTGCCACCATCATCGTTGATGTAACAGGTACAGCTTATGTATAAAATTTTGCATACAGCAATACACAGTATAAAACAAAGTCGCCCGGCTGCGTGTGTCTGTGTATTCGGTTAAGGCTTCTAACAACTTGATGGATTTTGATGCGATTTTCACCATCATTCAGAACATTTCTTGAGGAAGGTTTAGGTATATAATACATTAATATTTATATAAGGATAGTAAATAAATGTCGAAGTCTTCTAATAAAGTCGGGAAATAGCCGCTTTTCGGGCACTTGGCTTATGCCGACTAAACAATAAGATATACACCATTAGGTCTACAAAAAGTTGTTAATAGCAGCTCAAAACTCTGCACATCGGGGTATTGAGAACCGATGAAGGTGAAGTGGGGTGAGTATGGAGCAGAACTGGAATGAAAGGGCAGAGGAAATTGGAGATCCTCGAGAAAACCCATCGACCAGCGATATCATCCGGCACGATTCCCACTTGCGGGAACCCGGAGTGAACCGGCCGGGAATTGAACCCGGTTCGTCTTAGTGGGAGGCGAGCAGTCTAACCGCTCAGCCACCATGGCCCCTTTCAGGTAGGAGTTTCCTTCTTCAGTAAATTGCTGCAGATATATTACCGAAGTGTAAAAATTAACACGTTTATGCAAAACATGTTGGCACCTAACAAGCATACTATTTGCTATAGTGTGTAGCTCATCATGTAATGGTGAACAATGCCTTATCAAAGGCCTACATCACCTATGCTGTCTCGTATTATCCGTCTTCTATCTTCCTTAATCATTTTGTCAATCCTTGCTGTATTGACGTTAGTAGTTGTGGTGAATAGTCTACTGCTGCTTCACTGACATCTGTTCTTCCTCCGACGAACTTTATTCACTATTCTATCATGTGTTGCAAATTTACAGCTCGCTTACTTTGAAGCTCTACCACTTAACTGTGAATTACGATGGGAGAGATCGGTTTATACAATGAAAACTGAATCACAGAGCGAATTTCCATACGGGACCATATTGAAAGCCGTATCGCCATAACTTCGAGGATATGATTGGTACTTTCAGAACACCCTGCGTCATGAGCAGTATGTACAGACATAATAAACGTTCATTTTCTTAGCATGAAAGTAACTTATACCGCAGAAACCTTACTTATTGATCAGCCACGTGAGCAGTTGTTATTGGTCCACCCTCGATTATATATATATATTTTTTTGCGAGAGTTTGATTGTATAATCCATTATTTCTCGGCATGTTTCACTGTAACTCAACATAGTTTATACTTATTCACATAATTTCCTAATCAAATGGAAATCAATGTTATTGTTGCAAATGCAGTGCAATTTCACTCACTCCAGTTATATCTATGATAATATCTATGCAAATTGATTAATATTAATTCGCCCTTGTCATTTGTTTAATCTGGTTTGATGGTAACTGAGTGTAATGCTCCTGTTGACAGCTTAAGGCTTTGAATGTGGATGACGACCCCCAGTACATCACACAAGAGGGCTTGACAGTGGCGGAGTATTCGTGCAAGTCGTACGGCAAAGATATTTACAATGGGCAGGTAATATGTCACCCTGGTGACGTTTGAGTGAGTATTCTATGTTGTGCTATAGACCTACAGTGTACTACACTTCACTGTCCTTAACGTACTCGAACAACAGTTGTGTGTTTGCTAATGATAATATGATGTTACTCACACCCTGCAGTTCACAATCACACCATCGCACTACAGTCCAGTGTCCTGACCGATCCAGCTATTTAACAACCGACCACCACATAGGGAAATTACACACACACACACACACACACACACGCGCGCGCACACACACACATATATATATATATATATATATATATATATATATATAGTCAAAGCAATTACTTGAAAAATTGAAAGTGAAAATTCCTCGTCACATGCACGAATAATACTGTGTTTTTTTTTGCAATACACCCAAGTATATAGGGACATACGGAAAATTAATGTGACATTTTCCTTTCGTTAACTGTTGGAAAATCACAAACTGTAAGAACCATGCGACAGCTTATCGCCGTATTGTGCACCTGTTGTTGTTAATTCAGTTTAGAAATTCCTAAGTGTGATTATAATGACTTGTAATAAGTAGGTAATCGACAGCGCAGTGAGGTCGTTAAAGGCAGAGAAAGTTACTCAGAGAAGCAAGAACGCGGGAGAAATCGACTATGAAATCATCCTAGCGTACTCCCACCTAGAGTGATCTCGGAAAACAGTGATGGCTGAACCTGGATTTCAAACAGGTCCACTCAAATGCAAGTCCTAAAGTTTATCACTTTTCCACCTCGCTCGGAGACTACTGCTAGTACATAACATCTTTGTGAAAAAGTATGTTTAGTACCCTAAATCATGGTAAAACTCATAATAGACTCGTACCCCAAGCTGAACCATAGTAAGTTTACCTTATAAGAATATTAACAATTAATTTTGCAAAGATGAAAAGATAAGTATTTCATACATTTATGCAATGTTTGAATGTGTCCATTCCTGGGTTAATTTTGCATTTGTCATTACATCCGTAGTCACAATGCAACAGGTTATATGTTTTTATTTTCAGAGACACAACGAGTAAAAAGATACATCCCCACAAGGCTAAACACGTGAAACTGCAATATATAATGTCTGATAGTACTATTTATTCATGCAATTGCTTATGATATAATGAAAGATCCCCTTCATTGTTTTGGCACGCAGTGACCACAGTCCTTTGTGGTCGCTGTCCATCCTGTATCATGTTAAATGTATGTATTTGCATGTTGTACCTCGGGATACCTTGAGTTTGTTCTGGACCATTCACTTAGTCAATATAATTAATTAATTTAAGAACATTTGCAATACTAATATAACCCCAGAGTGTGCTGCCTCACTCGGGCAACTTTTTGCGCCCCACAACTCAATCGGAACCATAATTATTTCCACGTGTGTACTTTACCCTATATTCTCTATCTGCCGATGGCAAGCACGATATGCCATTCCGTTTATTGTGTACCACAATTGTGTCAAAACTTATTAATTCTTTTCAACACACTATTCGTAAACAGATGCGCATGTCTTAATTTACATAACCACATCAGGGTGAGTGTTTGTACCTGGCGCACTCCACGTGAACGCCTGTTCACTTTCTTAAACAGTATTGAATAACATCACCACATGCTGGCGAACTTTCGAACTCGTCCACTACAGAAGGACGTTAGTTTGTAGGGAATTTTTCAGCGTTTTATCGCAGTTAATAATTCCTATGTGACGCAACTTAGGCAGGATTTACAATAGTCCATCGCGTCTGCCCATCATACATTAGTCCGTCTTCCAGCTGAGCGATTCACAACCAAACTTCGTACGTCCATGGTAAGTGGGCAAAACAAAACACTGCACACACTACTCAGCCTTATAATGAACTTGGAATGAACGGTTACGAAAAAGAAAATGTTAGAAGGCTGTAATTCCATCCGTCCGTCCATCAAAAGTTAAAGCTTGCCAAGGTTTTGACGGACAGATGGATATAATTGATGGACACCTCTGATTGGTTGATGGTTACGTGATTTACGGATGGGCGGATGCGACGGGTTGTTGTAAATCCTGCCTTAGAAACACAAGCTAACCCTGCAGAGGCGTTTGGGAATCATTAATATTTCAGCAACCGTCCACAAAAGACGTGAACATTGGGGATTTGACAGCCACTGCGATCAACCACATTTTGAAAAAATACAGAGTGCCCATAGCAAAACCTCTGTAAAGACCATCTGTCACCCATTTCGTTCCTTCTCTGTAATATGTATACAATTTCTAATCTACATCACTGCTGTTTAAATATTATGCTTGTGCTACCTAATTCTTTTAATGCCATCTGCCTTTTTCCAGACTCCTCACTCTCCAAATCACATCAATCTTAACTTATTTTTATGCAACGAGGATACCTAACCAGAGCTTTAAGCTAAGTGGAAAGGATTTTGGGTTGTTAATATTACAATCGGCACCAGCATCTGCCTGAAATGGGGATGGAAAAAGATTGCGAAAATCCATTCTTAGTACACGCAGCTGAGATAAAACCAATCACATTCCTAATGCTAGCGGAACATTCCAAAATTATATGCATAACCAGTTATGCTTGCTGTAGTATATCATGTTCCCTTCTTGTTCGTGTTCAGCTTTGCAAAATTTTGCTTACTTAGAAATTCCATTTTTTTTCATTATACTCTGGTGGAAAACGAAAAATGAACTCCACTAAAGCAGTGATGTAGAAACACTTTATGTGCATGGGGTGCTGATAGAGGGTAGTACATACAATGATTAACAGTGCTGTGCTGTAGGCAGAGTATGGACCGCATACTAGGCATAACACTACCGAGCCCAATACACCTGTAGATGACTCGGTGTAAGAGTATCTGTTGTTTCAAGCATCAGTCTGTGTATAGTAGGCATTGTAGACATGCTACGATAGCCTAGACGACCACACTTTGTGCAATTAATGGACTTTGGACAAGGTCGTATTGTGGGCCTGAGGGAGGAAATGTAGTTCTTCCGAAGAATTGCCCAATTTATAGGACATGAAATGTATGCTGTGCATCATTAGTGATGCCGGTGGTCCAACGATGGTGCACATGTTCGTCAACCTGGATCCGGATGGCAGCGGCATGCAGATTCCTGCCTGGACATGCCACATTAGACGAGCTGCCATTGCTGATCGCACGGCGACCGTCGCACAGATTAGAGCCACTGTTGCACCCAGGGTGTCAGCTAGGACCATCACCAACAATTTGCCAGACGCTGGGCTACGATCAAGTCTGCCACTCGCCAGGCTTCCTCTCATGCCTCATCACCATGTAGCCCTCCTCGGATGGTGGCGCGAACGACGCAACTTGAAGGATGAATGGCGCGGAGTTGTGTTTAGTGATGAGAGCTGTGTCTGCCTTGGCACCATAAATGGTCGTTGCGAGTGCGGCATCGACCAGGAGAGCAGCAACAACCAGAGTGTTTACGGCAGCGACATAAAGGACCATCTCCTAACATCATGGCCTGAGGAGCAATATCCTACAATGTCCTTACACATCTGGTGTTTGTTGGGAAACACTCAACAGTGAACACAACATCCAACCCATTTTGTTGCTGTACCTACAACACCAAGGACATGTACTCTTCCAGTAGTAACATGTCTAGTGTTAATCAACATGCTCTCAACTCCCTTCGCCAGAACGATCACCCGACCTGTCCCCCATTGAACATGTGTGGGACATGGTGGAATGGCGTTTTTCGCAGTCTGTAATACCGGCAACAAACCTCCGCCAATTGTAACAACAGGTGGAATTAGCGTGGAACACTTTTCCCCAAGATGACATCCGACACTTTTATGATCGTCTCTACACACGACTGCAGGACTGCATAATCGCTAAAGGAGGCTACACCAGACACTGGCATTGTTGTTCAAGACATCCTGTAGCATCTGTCCTTAGCAGCTGTCCCTGTGATCATTATCATATAAATGTACAATCTGTATAATTATTCAATGAAACCTTCATTCATGTAGGACCATTGCGTCCGCGTGCTCATTTTCCATTTTCCACCAGTCTATTAATGGCAGTACGCTCAATTTTGTGAAATAACTGTGATTTTATTTTTCTGTTACAAGACAGTCATTGTATATTGCGATTAATGAAGGGATACACTCAAATGGCGAAGAGGCCGCATCAATGACGATACAAGACCCTTCCAAAAGATTAGTTATCAGGCTAGTTCAGAGCCCTCTATAATTAATGTATAAACACAGTGCACCTTTTTGTGTTGAAATTTACGACATAAAACACTCCCCAACTAAGGTTCCTCCTGCCACTACCTGTTTGGAACTGAACAATTACAAATTGTTTTCGTTGTCGTATTTTTCTTTGACAAAGTTTCGACATTTCAATACTGTGGTAGAAAAAAATTACATTTCTTGCAATCGAACAGCTTTATAAAAATATCAGCAGATTACTAATTGATTAATTTTTTTTAGGTCTAAGATGTATGAGTCATGCATGTTGCAGCCTGGCGGGTATTACAAGGTGTGTGGTGAAGAGTGGCAACACATCCAGGACTCCAGGTTCAGATTGTGCTGTACGGATGGTACTTCAGTTCGATGTTAGAAGCTGTTAACTACTATGGCTACATACACATTATCTGGTTTTCAATGAGAAAATGTCATTTCTGTTCATGTTATACAACAATGTTATTGGAAAATAAAACGAACTTTTGAAAATATCGACATTAAATGTTTGAATTCTGTAACAAATCATTGATGTCGTAAAATTGAGCGACTTTGACTTACTAAACTTTCTGTTATTCATCTGATTTGAGGTTTTGTAATAAGATGTAGGGAACAATGCAACATTCGTCTCAGCTTATACTTTCTAAGTCGGCATTTTATTTTAATGGTTACTGACAACTCTGTAAAATCAGATAAGTAGAAATTGATTACCTGTTTCCATCATCTGCAAATTGAAAACATTTGTAACATTAAAACTTTAGGTACACTCCAGAATATCCTCATGTATATAAAATTAAGAATGATGTTAGTAGAACATTAAGGATGGTGTAAGTGCATTTACACCGATATGAGAAGAATGAGAGGATCACATTGTGCGCTCCTTGTGACATCATCAGTTCCACCGTCTGTCTGTTCTCGGTCCTTGGTTCCCCTACCCCTCCTCCATCACTACCTTCTCCTGGTAGCTCATCTCCCTCCATCAGTGTTGGCAACTAAGCGGACTTCGTGATAAATTTTGCGGAATTGAAACACATGTAGCAGTAAAATATTCATTTTAGCGGACAGCGGAATCTATAGCGGAATAAAATATGGTTTCAGAATAAGGGAGAGGAGTTACAAGGAGAAGGTAGTGATAGAAGAGGGGTAGGGGAACCGAGGACCGAGAACAGAGTGACAGTGGTACTAATGATGACACGAGGAGCACACGATGTGGTCATTGCATTCTACTCATATTGGTGTAAATGCACTTACATCATCCTTAATTTTTCTACTAATATCATTCTTAGTTTTTATACATGAGGATATTTTGGAGTTTAACTAAAGTTTTTATATGTCAAAGTTTAAAAACTGTTTTAAATCTGTCACTGAAAAAAGGTTAAAAAAATATAGAAAATCCAGTATTATTATGATAAAATAACTTTATTGGTCTAAATGTGACCATTATTAATGGGTTTCCCTTTTAAATCATTATTATTAATAAATCTTGTCTAACTTTCTCAAAATTTTTCTATATTTGGAGGGAATTTAGCAGATTTTAATTGAACATTCGGCAGATTTTCGTAATCGGAATCGGCAACACTGCCCTCCATGCATGTGTATCATATAATATGTTGGAAGAGAAGAAGAATTGTACGCCCTGTAGCGCTTTCAGAGCGATACATAAAAACACAAAACCAAGACAGCGTCTTAAAATCAGCAGAGTAAAAATTTCTGGTTACTGTAAATACACAAGGAACATGAGTAGTCTTGAAAAACTCTTGTATTTAGGGAAAAAAAACATTGGCAAAATACAACACTGGATCAAAACAAAACATCTTCATAAAACACTCATTAAATATTACTTTAAAAACTTATATTATACTGGGCTGCATTTACTTTGCATACACACAGCCATTAATACAGAGGTTAACTTTGCTAACGTCATAAATACTGGAATATTATATAATTGATAATCAATCATTTATGAAATACAAGCAATAAAATGTTCCCATAAAACTTCATAAAATGTTGGGGAACATTCTAGCAAAATGGAATGTATTTCCAGAGACTTACTTTATATTACACAACATTCAAAAGTCTTGTCTTGCCTATTTTCACTGTATTCATATGGTTTGACCAATATTTTAAAATGTCCATAAGCCATTAAAAATTTAATGTCTTAAAATTCCTGGAGCTTAACCATTTCTGAATGCTGATAATATAAAACCACGATATATTTCTGAACAGCTTTAACTTTAGCATTTTAAGTTTCTGAGGCTGAAAATATTACATTCACTGACAATTCTAACATGTTTGCATAAAATGCTAACTCTATCCAGCATTCTGGAAAATTAAAAGTCTATAATTTCTGATATGGATATGGAAACACCAGCATACACTTTCATAAATTTTTACCTGAAGAGTCTTAACAATACAAGTTCATACTTAACTTACACTGAAGTTCCAGGAGCTGCTTCCCCCTGAGCAAGCAGCTACCTGAGGTATTTATACATAAAATTATGCCTACTCCCCTCCAGAGTTCTGGGGCACCAACCACATAATTTAAAAGTCCGCTAATCACATTATTCCGGAAGAAACCACTTATTTAGCTCTGCCGTCAATTTAATAGTGGCGCTCCTATGCGCTGCCGGCGACGTAGCGCATTTGGTGCAGCGATTCCGGGAACTCAAGCCGTCTTCTTCCAGTCTGTAGCGGTACCAGATCACGGCCAGCCACACTGCTACCCACTCTCTTGACCTGCCACAACATCAGCTGAATGCCAATGCCGGTTTCCTTACGTCGGGCTATCGACCGGCATGACGTCCTGCTTATATGAAGTATAAGGTAAGATGACTTCCAGTTACAGCAATACTCGTAGATATTCGCAAGGATTTAGCCAATTTTCATTCCCGTGCATTAACTGTATAGTTCTCGGTGCGAGCAGGAACATGACAAATCGTAGGTGTATCGGCTGGTCAGGTTGGGAAGGATGGAGAATTTCAAAATTAAACGACTTGTCTCAAGAAGAAGAGCTTGTGTCTACGAAAGTGTAACCAAACAAACCTAATATGGCTCACACCAATATGGCGATCGTGTTTACATTCTGAACACACAACATGAGTGTAAACAGGTACGTTTGTCATTTTACTTGTTTGGGATATATATGCTATACAGTGAAGCATGTTTAGAATGTAAGCAAATGACAGTTTACATATTTTCTGACAAAAATCTGTAACTGTTTCAATGGCTTACGAATAGTTTCGGTATTAAATTCTTGTATTAACTAGTTTCGATTTCAAAGTGCTGGAAATATAGCACTTATTTGGGCCTTATTCTGATAGATCCTGCAAAGACAATATAATTTTAGTATGTTTTACAAATTTGTCTGCCTACGGTTGTAGCCACAATTTTACGCATCTCACCATTTATGACACGAGGCTGTGTGTTCTTAAGCCCTGGCCATAAAACACTAGTGTTTTCGGATGAAGTTTAATCTCTTTTTGTCACAGTTTTCGTTTTCTTAGATAATTAGGTGTTTGCTTTAAAAAACATATTTAAGCTCAGACACAAGTCTGACCCCATTATTAGTTTTAGCTCCTAACCATGCAAGTAGAAATTCGGGCCACCAAGATCTTTGCCACCATTAAAATAAAGTAATTAAAGATAACTTACCTAATGAAGTAGTGAAGCATATCCTCCAATTAGTAAAATATTGTTATTAATAAACAGCAATCAGTGTTGTATGCTTTGCTGTATATCAGATTATCTACCAATGTTACGACATTATTAAGTGAAGCTGGGAGGGGGAAGGAGTAATTCCGCCTGGCACACAAATTGTGTGAATATTCACACGTCTCCTACAAGATTAAAAAGAAGAAATGTATTGTCACAGCCACGTTTTTTATGCTATGGAACTGAACTTGTTTTGTTATAGAACACATGCATACCAGTACTGCTGTACCGTTTTATGAAGGCACTTATTGAAAAAAAACTTTTTTGAAGACAATTAGTTTTCTTTTTGTTTTATTTGCCTAACAGTTAAAGTAGTGTCATTTAATTAGTTTAACTTAGGGTTTTTTAAAAATGTTTTTTTATTGGAATTGGTGTTAAATGACACGTTAATTTTGTTGGAGGCCTTTCGAAATTACTTTCCTTTGAGACTTTGCCAGTTGAGTTGGCCATCCCTAGTCCAAATTAAACAGTCTAGTCTACCTGGCCATGGCAAGGTGGCTGTCACAAGAGCCGTGTTCACATCGTTCATCACGCGCATTACCAGAGTACAGTTGCTGTGCTCCACTCTTTCAGTCACGAATTCGTGTGTTATTACAACACCGTCTTGGCAACGGCAGCATTCGTTCTGCTATGAGGTAAACTCGTGCTGACAAGTCGTTTCTCAGCTCGAGACTCAGTGAAAGAGTGTCTTAACTACCACCTTAAAGCATGCTTGGAGCATGTCAGTGCCATCTAGCTGTGAGACATAAACTAACTGCCATAATTCAGTTTATGTCCACCTGGTGCAGGGGTGCTAGCAATCGGGAGCATCGCTGAGACCGACACGGCCCATGCGCGACATTACTGAGACTGCAGCAGATGGAGAATCCAATCAAATTGTGAGCTGAAACTTCAACACTCTTAACGAAAAGATGTAGCCCGTTTACTCTTTAGTTCTGACTATGATGTAGTAATTTTCTTGGTTCATTAAGTCGATCCTACACGATACCCATTTCCGTAGCAGTTTTCATAACCATTTTCTGCTAGTGTTTCTGCTCCAGTGTAGGTTATAATCCAGCCACCTCCTGAGGACTCTGGCTCTGGACCTGGACAGCTGGTGTATGTGAAAATGCATCCACAGTCAGCAGCACGTAAAAACTTCTGCGCTAGGCTTGCTGCACGATGGACAGGCCTGCACAGGGTATTCAAAAGGGTAGGACCAACCACCTACCTGGCTTGCAAGGGAAGAAAGATGAGCAAGTATCACCAAGATACCATACGCCGGTCACTCGGAGACGTCTGCGGCGACAACCAATGAGGCCGGTCACAACATCAGACATGATGGCACAACACCTGCTGAGCCCACAGAGCAAGGGAGTGAGGAGGACAGGGGGACAGCACTTCCCGCAAGAGGTCCCCCACCAGATGACACCATGTCACCGACGCTGAACAAGGCCACGTCTCCAAGGTGCCAGGATGGCATAGTCCCAGATGAAGGAGGACGTGTTGCACCAAGTGCCAACGCCACTTCTACATATGCTAAAAACAGCACCATCGAGTACGAACTCCAGGCGAGAACATCAAGCAAGGAAGGTGGGTCAGTACCTGCCCCAGAACCACCAGCAGTGGGTGCTCATGGCAATATGTCGCCCGGTGCAGTGGCGCCAATCAGGGTGCAAGAGACGGCCAGCTCCACAGAGATAGATGGTGCAGCGGTTACCAGCGCAACCCGATGAGATCCAGAACTACAACCAACTGGGACACCACTGAAAGGGGTTCCTTAGGAGACGACATGACGCACATCAATGGGATACCGATCGTCGAGGAGGACAGCACGACAGAAGATGCAACAGTGCCAAATATCTGCTGGGGAACAACCCGAGGGTGACTCCAACCCCCCAGTAGTAGCTAGTCCGACTAGATACCGGCAGCTATGTGGGGTTGTGCATGAGGGCAGCAGCAGTGGCAGCGACAACAGCAGAATGTACGACTCGTACGAGGTCCGCCTCTCAGCATACCGACGTTGGCCATGTGCTGCATGCCGCACGTGTGTGAGCACGGGAACACCACGGTGACGGCAAGAACATGCAGAATGATGGCAGCAGCCAGAGGTTCCATAATGTAGGGGGCTGGCAAGAAACTGTTATGTGCTACGTCTGTGATGGACAAAAAAGGTGTGTCTGTCATCAGTAATGTGTGTGTCTGCAAACGGTCTTGCGAGGGGAAAGGTATTTGATGTGTGCCCATATTGACCTCTTCTCCTTAGCCCGTTTGCCCGCCGCACCAGGTTCTGTAACACAGTGTGTGTATACGTTCTACGAGCGCAAGTGCAGTGCAGTGTGGCAAAGAACAACGCAGGTGCAGAACAGAGTAACCGCGACAACATGCGTGTGGTGCAGGAAACCGAAGATAGACCCTGTGAAATTTATATTATTTAATTTGTGGAATTAAAAGGCAAAGTTAGTTTATATAAGGGGATGCAACTAATAAAGATGCCTGCCTTCACAGCCCTAAAGCACTCAGAATTTTCAAAGTGTCTTTTTGGAATTTTCTGTACTGCTCATTCACATGTCTTTCATCTCCACATCATCATTGCAGTGCAATGTTTTGGTATAATGCATAATATTTACAGGGTTAATTTTAGAAGAAATATGAAACAACCGGCACGCAGGGTACATGTCCGATTTACATATACTGTGTGCTAGGAAGTAGTGCAACGTGGGGTGCCAGCCCACGAAGCAGGCAGGCACGCCGCATGGAGAAAGTCAGTAATCGTTCGTCTTTGTGAGGGGTGTGCTGTGTCACGTCGGGTCTCATGTTTCGTATGCTCGGACAGCCATCATCGTGTTGGACTAATCATTTCACAGCAATAGTTATTTAGCATACTGGGACATTTTCGTATTTCAGCTGCCCAAGACTTTACTGCCCTCACACTTATCCAGTGCTTGCATCGTCTGGGTAAGGCTTAATTTATTTAATGTGACCACGTGCTTTTTACAGTATTACCCGAGCTGACGGGTTCATAAGCAGCACCAAATGTAAGCTTTTCCCGATGGGAATGTAATCATGTAACTGAATAAATCGCAGCAGTAACGAGTTACTACGTGTGGTTTATTTCCAGTTTGCTGCAAGGCATTTGCTTCTCCTGCCAATTTTTTCAAAGTGTAATATACTGTGCAAGTATGTTTGGAATTGTTAGGAGTCGGTGTGATAAGTAATAGTGTTTCGTACGGGCATGTGGGGAGCCCAGCTATCCCACAATGTAACAAGTAAGAGAGTTATTCTGTCAGTATTAATTTTATTCTACGAGGAGACAACAACTGCACTTGGAGGATTTGCCCAGGTTGTCGGCCGAACGACCCTGAGGAATGAGTCAACAACTGCTCTCCGACTTCACGATATTGTCAACCCCACAATATCTGGCACCCTGAGATTCAAAAAATTTCCACAGAGTTTCCAAAACTATATTTGCTCTCACCTAACAAATATCCTTATTGACCAACACCTTGGCACTAGTGGCCAGTCTCCTACGCATTATACAAACGTCACAGTTACCCTGTACTTACATAAATCAAATTTGGACGAACACAATTATGTGATGGTGCAGTATCAATGAGCTCCCTGCAGCGGTGTTTGTTAACATGCAAGTCAATGCGGATGAAACCATTTTGTGTTACAGTAAACTGTGAAATGAACAGCTATTGCTAACGCTGATCGATTTTTGTCGAACAAGGGTGGGTGACGTCCAGTAGCCGTACCCCAGCTGTGTGTTTCCCGGTGGTGACACAGGTTTGTTGTTATTTTGCATTGGCTTCTCGTGACGTGGACACCTATTGTTACAGTGTAGCCCACCACACCAATAACAGGGATCGGGATGTGTCCAGTTAGTAAACTGCAAATGCGATATAATTGCTTTAGCATTTGTTGACACTGGAGGTGCTACAGTTCTTGTCGATTCTGAATCCATTGGTTGTTTTGAAGTAGCTGGAGATGGTGATTTCACAACATCACTAGTGACCCGGATTTTTTAATTTCCATTTTCCCGTTATGGTTGTACACTGTCCTGGTCACGAGATGGTCGAGCTGGTTTGCTATATTTCAACAAAATCATTGTCTATTTGAAGTTGTGTTCTGTAGTAAGAATAATGGATGCTAAAGTGGCATGGTACTCAGCTCACTTTGTGATTGCCATAACCTCGAGGACGTCCTTTAGCGAAAGTTGAGGACGATACATCCGCACCAAACTTATTTTTCTTGTCACATAGTTATACAATGGCTCTTCTCCTTGCTCTTCAAGGATGATTTGACTCTACGCTCGAAGCGAAGTGATTGTGGCCACAAAACAGCACATGAATGCAGTCTGGAACTCGTTCTACGTGATGCCATAGTGAGCGATTACGCACCACCACAACTTATCAGCGCCACTGAAGTATTCCCCAATGCTGCTTGACCAGTCGTTCACATCTACGACTTATCGGCTGAGACGGTTTATGCAGTCTTGTAAAAATGCAACAGAGTCCATCACTTGCGATCCATGCATATGTTGGAAGAATTTGAAAACGTGAAGACGTGGTTGACGAGTGCACCACAACACGATGTACTTCAGGAACACATGGTGTGGCAGGCGTTGCTATGATGTCCTTGTCCAGTGTGCAGGTGGAGCATGAAATGACTCTGCCCCTTCACACGTGACCACTGGCTGGTGCAGCAATAACACTTGGGGTACACATGAAGTTCTTGATGTGCATGGTGGTTGCGTGCTTTCTCCACAAAACACATGATAACATATGAAGTTATCCACTGAGTAAAATGCGGTTGACATGTGTCATTTTAAACAGAAGTCACCACATGTAGTTCGGGCTTGATGTTGGAAATGCTTTACTGATTGGAAGACGGTACTTCTGTATTACAATGGGTGCAGTCAATGTACTGTAGCTTGGAGACATCTGAGCACGCGAGTCCCCTCATACTTCTTAGACTGCGGCTCGGCATGGACCGGTCCGTAGCGGAGCGGCAAGACAGAGACCAGGCAATATACAGATGAACATTAAACATTAGGTAAAACCAGACACTCAGAAGTTTGCATATCGAAAACATATCAGTGATCTTGTGACACTCTGTGCTGGACGATGTCATTTCAGTCTGTGTGTGTTGTTCTACAGAAGCATTCCTCTTACTGAGTGCAAATGTTCTGTTAAAATGTTAACCAGTATCGAATTAAAATCATATTAGATTAAAGGAATAACGTTGGAGTTGAATATATTTTGTCGTGTGATGTTTCAGCAGATTACTTGTTTCGTTTCCACATTTGCATTAAATGAAGATAAAATAAATGTATTACAAAAACTTTCGCCTTTAAAAATTGAATAGGGAGGGTGGAAGGAATAGGATATTGAAGTCTGTAATGTGTACCATCGACGCCTATTTGACACACGTGACACCACGAAGGCGGAGAGGAAATGAATGGAGGAGAAAGGGCACGAAACCAGTTTTTCTCTCACTCGCTATCCACTCACCGCAAGCCTGCGGTCAGCTGTGCACCCATGACGCCCATTGACCCCTGCACTGCACTGCACCTTGCAAGTCTCCTGCGATCATCCATGTTCAACTTCTGCGCCGTGCTTCCTTGTTGTGCCCTACAGAACCTCCGGGTTCGCGTTTCCGCGATCGCGCTTCCGCATTCGCACTTCCACGTTCGTACTTCCACATTCCCGCTTCTGTGCTCCATGCTCGGGCGTGTGTTAACAAGCAGAACACAACGGGGCTTGCTGGATAGATGAGAGTGCATCGGCGCTTCTCTGCCCACACTGTCTGTGTCAAATCCCTCAGATTTATTCGCTAAGTATGAACTTGGCAATAATTTCTGCCGATACCGAAAGTTCAGCTCATCGTACAACCATGCTGCGAGCAACCGCGAGCAAGTGGCGAAGCAAGAAAATAATCAGTGTAAGTAAACAAAAACAAACATTTCGGGTAAAGTGCAAGTAAAATTTTCAGTAATAGCAAAAGTGAGTTGGTAACAACAGGACTACCAACAGTGTACATCAACAATCAGTTCCTTATTTGTTTATGGGATAAGAGAGTGAATTGCAAGAACATTTTGGGAGTGAAAATTTTCACCAAGAAAAATCACTCGCAGGAATTGGGCCATAACAAGATGAAATTCCGAGCTACTGCTGGAAGATTAGATACCGAGGGATCGGGACTCCGATCGTATTTTATCATTGGTGCTTGTACCTGTAACACGTGGAATACGATCGAAGAAAACTTGGAACTAGCGGACATGTACAACGATTGCTTTCTGTACTACAAATGTGCAGCCATAGAGAAGTCTGCACTTCCAGCAGAAAATCGTGTCACACCTGTCCTCACTACTGCTCCACTCCTGTGCCAGCAAGAAGCAAGCACAAGAAATCAACCAACAGCAATTGGACAGCAACGAGTGTCAACACCAATGTTACTGCCAACCCCATGATATGAACAAGACATGCAGTCAAAATTCGTACAAGCTTTAGAGACCGCAGAACATTGGTCCGATGCAGGAAGTGAACTACCATGGCTTAGCACACCGCTACTTTTCTCCCTGCCCACTTCAGCGGCAGTAAACACAGCATCACATAGCCGCCGCCCCCAATCGATACCAGCAGCTGCGCCAAATGCCATGCGCACCTGAGGGCAACAGTGGAGTAAGCCACACCATGCTTCACAACACCACAGTGGACTGCAGGGTGCCAGCACAAACTGCACGCCTGCCTCATCCTTGTAGATACTGCACCACCACACGGTACTACTGGCATACTGATTGCCGTAACAGGCCAAAGGTAAATCATCAGACCATCACAGGCACCAAGGACACAATAACACGAGAGAGTGGAAAAGTTACTGCGGCGCAAGAAATTTCCGTGTGTTTGGTCCCCGCAGACTAAGTTCTCACATGTAAACAAATGCCATTTTCTACTTCTTTGATTTTCGCAAGTGTAATTGTGTACTTCAAGGAACCTAATAAGACATTGCATCCCAGCAAACTTTTTCAAAAGCACAGCTAAGTAACGCATTTCATAACACATTCACACCTGTTTGTTTTGATTCGGCAGTGTGCGTATTGACAGCTACACGTGTTGAAACTTATCACACAATTCAACACAGTGCGACAGGAAGGGATTTTGCATTCCACACTCCACCACACATCATCAACTCACAGCCATGGGGTTGAGTTCCCTTCAACCACCACGGAATGCACCAACACCGTACACAGAATCGTCAAGGCATCCAATCAGCACCACATCCATAAGCACCATGACATAAAATTTGCAAAAAGAACGGAGGAGAAACAAGCAAGTGAAAATGCAAGAGGAGACTGGTCCAGTCACACTGGGATGACGTATGAAGAGCACCAGGTGACATCCCCAGTGAGAACGGACCCGGTGACCAGGACACCCATGATGGTGCAAGAGCCAATGAGCAAAAAGAGCAGTAAAGAGGAGAGGAAGGTATGCCAACACCTCAACCGGAGGGGACCCAACCGGGTGTGCAAATACCATCGATACCAGATGTGGCAACATCTTCCAGGAGTTGACTGGACACAGGCACAAAGTGGGATGCGGGAAAACTGCAAGCCAGCACTACCGCCCCAGAATAGCAAGTGAGGGAAGAAGTTGTGAAAGCAAGAGAAGGAGCAAATGTGCAAGCATGCGAGGGAGCAAGAGAGCAATGTACGTGGAAGGAAGCAGCCCTGATGATGCTTGACGGCGAAGCACCAACAAGTGCCATCGCGTCAGATTCAGTGCTGTTACCAGCACCTGCATGGCAAACAGCAGCTCTGACAATGGATGAAGCAACACCCGTCAAAGAGGCACCACTGGGAGGCAGGGGAACTGCAGCACAAGAGGCAGTAAGACTAGCAGAGGAGGCGAAAGCTGTACCAGGTTTGTCCACCCCTCCTGGAAGCCAGTAGTGCAGGTCGCACCCGGCACTGGAAAGTTACGCATGGCAGGAGTAAGCAAGAAGACAGCACGAGCAGCAGCAGCAATGACAGCGAGGGCAGCGGTTTGGGCGGCTTGTACTGCCCCCACGAATCACATCGGTGGAAGAGACCACCAGCGACCTGTGCAGCTTGCGAGGGCGGGAACACATCCCGCAATGAGCAGCACCTAAGGAGGGAACCACAGCGAGCACATAGAGACATTCTGGAGGCGGTGAGGAGTTTCTACCACTTGCGACCCAGGAGATAACGAGGGCAGCAGTGCCGCTGCTGTGTGTGATGTCGCTTAGCCACAAAATGTGAACAGTGAGGAGGGGGGCGAGCATTTGGCACGTGTCATGTGTCCTGTCCGAAGCCTGTTTTACACAGTGCCACAAAGTGCGCAATTGGGATGCATACTCGACGAGCAGAGCAGAAAGTGCAGTGCAATGTAAGTGTGGACGCAAAGCAACGCAAACTAGAGCACGTGACATCAGAGGACCCGCTATAGCGCATTAATATAAAATAGATCATCATTTTCAGTGATATCTTTTATGTAGCATTTTGCATGTAATATGTAAATACAAGCATTTAGATGTTTACGTCATTTAGACAAGGAAACAACCTCAGTGCATTTCAGAGTGAGTAATGCTTGTTTTTCAGTGTTACATCCTCACCTCATTCACCCAAATGTATAACAGTGTCCCTAATGCAATGTTATTTTTAAGAATTATTTGCACACGTCCCAGCACAAGGTAAGGAATGCAAAGGTTTACTATGTATTTTGCAATGTTAAGAAAGTCTGCCAAACTCGGCCGCCGTGCCACGGTGTGCAAGTCAGTCAGCTACGACTGTCTCGGGGGTGTAGTTGTGTGTTATCGCATCTCGAGTTCCGCGCACTAGGGCAGCATTCAACTTTTGTTTTTCAATAATTCAATCTCGATAGATTTTAATTCACCGGAACTTTTGTTCTTTAGCTGCCCGAGACACCACCCCCTCCTCTCTTCGAAGTGTCATCATCACATGGGAAAGCTTAAACACTTGAAAGTAAATTTATCGACTTCGCACCATTTTTACACAATTACCTCACCGGCAGGTAGAAGCCATGAATTGTGATTATATATGTAAAGTGTAGGTCTGAGAGCCTTGGTAAATAAACTGCATAATTACACATTGAACATTGGACATTATTTTGTGGACTTCGTGCTTTTGAGGGCACTGGCCCTTACAATACCTACATGTTTTTCACCCAGTGTATTAATTTGTATTTTCTTGATTCATTGATGTGCAAGTGTTTTGTGTGTGTAAATGTAGGTGTGCGAGTAGCGGATAAATCACTGCGTCAACTTGATCGGCGAGCTTTTATATGCTGCAATATTACGTAACAGGGATGTGTGAACTCACCCGAACAGGCCACTGCACACTGCACATTTGGAATAATTTTATAGCACATTTATAATGAGCAGCAGTTAAAGATAGCACTGGTCGTTCGCCGAACGACCCTGGAGGAAACCTCATCGCTACCGATTCATGCGGCATCATCCAGTGGTGTCTGGCACCCTGGGTGATATAACTTTCAAAATTTCACCGCTACTTAAATCCTGCCTCTACCCACTGAGGCACCATGGCGTCACGTCAATATAAATATTTGATGTGAAGATTAATGGCATTACGTAGTAAATATATCGTCGAGAATGAATTACTCACACATTATTTGTTCACAAAATATGCCAACATTGAGGGGTTTGAGACAACATAATGTCCAGCCAACTTAAATACAGTTTACAGTACAACAGTTTTACTTCTTACAAAAATGCAAACATCATGCAAATAATAATACAAAAAGCCAAACAGAGCTGTCATTTATCTAGCCAATGCCGAATGTAAATTCCGAGCATTTTCATAGTTGACAGAATCTATTTGATGGTATAGAATTCTTGAAATTTGTCACTTGTTACTCCCTTGTCGAAATCAGTCGCAATACACACTTTAGTTTTGGGGCTACGAATAGATCTGTAATAAAGAATAATGAATTAAAAACATCTTCTGCTGCGTTAATTGTTTTGAGCAGGGCCATTGAGTTAAGGACTGCCAATTACTGCATCATCGCTTTAATAAGAGACAATGTTTTTGCTGTGGCGAGGCCAGCCACTTGCATTTAGCCTGTTCACAGCAGGTAAATGATGTTTGACCAAAAGAGAGAGAGAGAGAGAGAGAGAGAGTGAGAGAGAGGGGGGGGGGCGTCTTGTTAAAGTCGTGTAAAATCTGCCCGGAAAATGTATAATTGCTTAGGGGAGATAACCATAGCTGGCATAAATTATTCTGCCGTAGGTGACACGGGCCACAGTTTGTGTAATTAGTCAATCATTTTGAAGTAAACTTGAAAATTTAAAAGTGTTTCGAGACACCAATGAATTTAATTCTGAAGTGTGGTTATGTATAGCTAGCATGGAGGTTATTAAATCTAATTAAGTGGCTAAACTCCACTTTAAAACAGGAAGATTTTCCTGAGATTTTTTATTTTCCATGATCCCTGGTTTCACTCACGATTTGATCTTAGGTCTCGAATTTCTATTCCATTCAAGGGCAAGTAAAATTTTTCATGAGGGCTTTGTGCCCTTTGGTTTTGCCCCGAATAATAGGGTAGCCCTAAATACATGTGACAACCCATTTACAATGTTTTCCTGTGAAAAGGATTTTGCTGATAAAAATTTTTCTAAAAGAATAACAGCAAACATAAATGGAATTTAGCGATGTGACCTCTCCATGTATAGGTAAATGTGATGTGCTGCATTTACCAATTTTCTCTTATGGATGACATTCCTGTGCGGGTTCGTCATTTCAAATGCCTCCCACCAAAGTTTAAAGTATTCAGGGAAATTATCGACAAATTGTTGGCTGCCAGTGTTATAGTTCTGCCCACCCCAGACAATTGTTCGCCCGGTTTTTTAGTTCGAAATCGAGATATTGGTTAGTGGTCAATCACTCCCAAGTAAACAAAAAAAAAATACATTTAGATCTGTTTCTGCTTCGTACCATTGATTGTGCCTTGCAGATTTTGGGGAAAGCAAAAGTATTTTCAGTTTTAGTTCTTAACAATAGTTTCCACCAATGTCTGCTGGACCCATCCTGTCGTAAATTTATGCATTTAGTGCACCCTGGAGCCAGTTAGAGTTCACGAAAATACCCATGGCGTCGAACTTTTGTAGCTAGGTGTTGTTGACAGTTTTAGATTTTATTTTATCAGAGTTTAAGTACAAATTTGTATTTAATTATGTTGACGACATTATAATTTACAGTAATTATCATTAATGTCACCTGTAGCATTTGCGTTTAGTTTTGAAGAAGAATATACAGAGTTGGCCTAACTGTTAATCTGGATAAGGTCATTTATGGTTCAAATAGAGTTAAATTACTTGGGGAATTTGCTTGGTGAAGGAAGTTTGTAAACGGATCCCAACCACACAGCCCCAATTAAAAAATTTCCGCATTCTAAAAACTTGAAGGGAGTGCAAAAATTTCTGGGTGTACTAGGGTTCGACTCTCGTTTTATCCCACATTTTTTCAGAATCAGCTGCACCTTGGGATGTATTGAAGCAGAAGGGAGTGACCCTTGAGTGAGGTGTGTAACAGGAGTCGGATTTTCAGAAGTCTGACTTGTGCTACGTTCCCTCACCCTTAAGACTGTTTGTCGATCGAGTTCTGAAATGTCACTGCAGCAGTACTTTGCGCTTTACTGAAGAGCAGAACATATCCCAGGCGTGGTTGTGCGATCAGAATCGAGCAGGGCAGTGTAACGGCATGGTGGTGCAGTGCAACTGGTGGTTGTAATAAATACTTGCAGTAAAGACTCTGCCAGGTCGAGTATTATTTAAGTAGATACGCAACAATAACTGGACCAGAGTATTCAGGTTCTAAATATGCTATTTCGGTATGTGTTTTTAATTGATTTATTATTTTTTGTGTTTCCTTCCTCCCTAGTGTTTTGTTGAGCTTGTTTACATATGTATTTCTTTCATTACTTATCTAGTGCTATGTCCATTCTCATCCACCAGTGTTTTGTATTGAAGCATCTATTATGTAATTTCCTATGTAAATTGTGATACACAGCATGATGTAAATCAGGAGATGTCTGTTCGAGGCAGTAAGCAGTTCTATACTGGCGTATGGGTCAGCTGAGGCCCGCCTGCGCATCAGTTGGGAGAGGTAGTCAGCAAGTAGCATCATATGGGAGTGGTGCATGTGTTGTAAGCTCTGGCTTTTCTGTTCGCTGGGTAGCATTCATCCTTTTTGGTATGATCATTTAACTGCAATAGACTTTAATTAACTTCAGGAACCTTATTCATCATCTAGCTGCCCTGTATACCACTCTCTCTTCCCATGGGAATAGCATCGCCACAGGAAACATTTAGCACCATAATTCTTGTATTGTTGTAAGACTGCTTGCAGCTTAACCATAGTGGCCGGTATTGTTATCCATTCGCATGTAAAGTGTTCCCCAGTGAGGGATGTTAGTATCGTCGAATAAATGCTGTTGTGAAATTAACAGTATGTAAATTATTTCGACCGCCTTGTGTGCTTAGGGGAACAGGCCCTAACAATACCCACTCGCATCATGTTTACCATCATTCAATTTTTGCAAGTGTATATGTTTTATCAAGTTGTCTGTGTCTTATGGGCGTGTGGTTGGCCCTAACAATCCACATATGCGAGTTTTAATGGTTAGTAATTTTTCCCGTCAATACTGAGCAACATGGTACGTAATCGACCCACCGGCTACCGTTTAGCAAATAGTTACAATACAAATTATGAATGTGGAATAATAATATATGGGACATTAATCACCAGCATCACCAGCGAGGAGATTTATTCCGGGCGTACAGCCCGCAACCTATAGGATCATCAGGAGTCATCGTGCACAACAATCATCTCAGCGTCGCCTTGACGACTCCTGGCGTCTAGTCCGTTAAAACACATCCTAGACTTCTCCTTCACTGCCCCCGATATCTTAGCCAATTACATTTTGTTGATAAGAGTTTATTGATATGTACACTTCATAGGCAGTATAGAGCCCATTTAGTTTCATTCACCTTATTTCACTTTAGGTAAAATTATGTCACTTGATGTTTGGGCAGGAGCGTAGGCCCGTGAGTTGCCTCTGCAGCAAACAGACAGTAGTATCGTCTTAGATCTTGCGAGAGTACCACCTAGCCACGGTGCTCTGTGCACTTCATATTTGTTTGATAATAATAATGTAATTCTGCTTAATTAACAGTAGTCTACTGGAACCTTTTGTTTATTGCTCGCTGGGCATACACAGTCTCTTACCCTTGGTAGGTATTTTACATGGCCGAGGCGTACTATGCAATTTAAGCTCACAGGCCCTGTGGCCATTTTGTCTGTATAAGAGCCCGCCTGGCTAAAAATGGCGATATGTAAACTTCAATGCCTCGATGAGTAAGAACTTGAAATAAATACATACTGGTGAGATA
This sequence comes from Dryococelus australis, assembly GCA_029891345.1. Taxonomy (NCBI): domain Eukaryota; kingdom Metazoa; phylum Arthropoda; class Insecta; order Phasmatodea; family Phasmatidae; genus Dryococelus; species Dryococelus australis. The sequence continues at coordinate 149,676,339 of CM056996.1, forward strand.
CCAATGTTTTATTATGATTAACAGCTTATCGGACACTTAACCTATTCTTGTAACTTTACATTGACCACGTGTTTTTAATAATGGTGCTGGGTAACCAAAATAACCCCTCGGGAGTACGCTGGCATATCAGGGGAGCCGACATCCCTGACAAGACGAGGCGATTTGGAGTTTAGTTTATGGCTGGTGGAAAGGTACTTTCGGCTGATAACATCCAACAAGATGTGGACATGGGTTGTTGGCCAACGGTTGTTGGCCATCACGACCCGAGAGGAGGAGTCTCTAGCAAGTATAACTTCATGCTCGCACTGCGGGCTGGTGCCCTTGACCTTGGTAAGTAGCATTTCCTATCCACCATACCTAATTCCCCCCATAGTCCAGCTCGCCGCACGTCACAGTCCATACTACCATGTGAAGTGAAAGGAAAATGTAATATCTTCTGCAGTCTTGAATGTTCAATATTTTAGTAAACAATTTGTAGTTAAGGTCTACACCTCATATATCACCAGCGGAGTGGTATTAAGCAAGAACATAGGTTCTTGTTTGGCACCAGACTCCTTTGCCAGTAGTCTCGGTCTCGAGAAGTTTACATCTTACGCGAAGTACGAAGAATCTAACCTATACACCGACAAACAGGTGCTGAGTTGTGTTTTGAATCACACTCAGCAGCTTGGTAAGTTGGGTCGGTTGGTGTTTAGACTATCTCGTTTTAGGTTTAAAGTGCACCACATAAGGGGCTCCGAGAATCAGGTAGCAGATGCTCTTTCAAGAATGTTTGATCCCGAGAATTTTGAGGTAGTGGAGGCGGAGTTATCCTGTGCCACTTTATATATTTTAGAAGGTTTTCGTGAAATTTTTCTAAAATTACATCAGGCCCAGAAGGGTGGTCCATTCTGTGCTCAGTTAATTGATGAAGTTTGTAAAGGTGCCGATGTTCCGTATTTTGTGGAAAAAAGATGTTTTATATTTTTCTGGAAAAAATTATTGTAGTAAAAAAATTGTGGTTCCTGTTGCTCTGAGGCCACTCATTCTTAGTTACTATTATTATTTACTGTTCGGTGGGCAAATGCCTACCACAGCGACAAGGTATGAATGTAGGTCATTTTCTGTTCATGTTACTACTGCTCCATGGACTAATGTGCACCTAGACATATTTGACCCTCTGGTGAGATATAAAAAAGGCAATGTTTGTATTATGATTCTGCTTGATTTTAATTGGGCCATTAAGCACTATACCTTTAGCCCTTACCATCCCGAGGGCAATCAAGTGGAAAGATTTAAAAAGAATTTGTAAGCTTGTCTTACCATATTTTATCATAAAGATAAATTTTTATGTGATTGTGATCTAGACTTGATTAATGCAGGTTTTAATAGTGCGGTCCATGATTCTACTGGTTGCCCACCTCTCTTACCCTTTTTAGGCCGTGTTCTTAGACATCCATTATTGAATATCTGGAACCTGCCTTCCATTCCTTCATCCTTAAGTGATGCTGAGCGAGATTGTTTGGGTAGGAAGGTCGTGAGCAAATTGAGCCTTGCTAAGCAACAAGTGTTGACTGAACTTGAATGTGGATGTGGGTGTTCCTAAATTCAGTGCAGGGGATTTAATCTAATGTAAGAATTTTGAATTAGCTGAATTAGCTCATAATGTTACAGGCAAAATAATCCCGAAATTTGGGGGTCTGTTTCGTGTGCAAAAATGTTTAAAATCCTAACACAGTGATACTAGCTTATGTAAATTCTGGTTTAATTGTAAGAAAATCACATATCGCTCATATCAAATATTTCATTGTTAGGAGTTTATATGTCGTAGAGAGTTGTTCATCTTTGTACCAATTACTATCTCTTAGCCCTACTGAATTCTAGTTCTGTTCTTTACTGTTTATCTGCCTATCCTTCCCCCTTCCAAGTTGGCTTGATTTGAGCGTGCACCTTCTTGATGGAACTCTTCCTCGACGATTGAAGATCGGAGTGCTAATAGAGTGTGGTGCATCGCTGCCCAGTTGCCCCTTTGTCAAGATGGACTGAGGATCTCCCCCATTGTCCTTTGTTAGCCTGTGAAAACCCATGTCTGCTTGTCTGGACTTGGATGCCTTTATGTGTAGTCCCCAGGGACTTGCTGTGGATTTCTTATAATGATGCCTTTCCTATGAACTGTGTATGCTGAAGTATGTACTGTGAATTTGTTTTTGATTTTTTTTACTGAACTATATTCTATTCGTTATGGCTTTTCAAGTTTATCTACATTCTTCTACTGTGATAGTGTTTGTACTTTATAGCAGATTATGAATACCTGTCACCTGCAGCACTAGCACTCATCGCCGAACATATATTCAGAATCTTTGGCCACATGTGTGCTCCTTGCCCAACTTCTCCCTCATGGGTTCTACTTCTACTGCCTCCTCCTGACCTTCCCCTCATTTCTCCGCATGTAGTTGCCTACTTAAGCCAGTGAACTTTCCCTGCCATTCTTTTTCGTCCGACTGGCATCATACCGATCACTGGCATTCAGTGCCAGCATTGTGATTGGTTGTGGTGCGATGTGTGAGAGGATTAGTTGACTTCATTTAATTCAGCAATCATGGTGCCTTCACCGACTACAAGCCAATCTTTAAATCGTTGGCCTGGGGAACGACGATGCAGACCCCATCAGTTGCAGATGGTGGTGGTAGATTTCTGCTTAATAATCAACTAGTGCAGTGGATGGCGCTTTTCCAAGAGTTTTCTGCTGGCCAATATTTATGGCGAGTTTAGGTTGCCTTCACTGTGGGGGTAAGCCAGCCGAATGTAGAGTTCAGGATCCATCAGAAAGTGTAACGACCATGTATAGTAAGTGTCGATGTTTGTTTAATATGATTTATCAATTACCTGTGTCTCTTTTTCGGCTGGTGCGTTCTAAATGTTGTGGTTAGATGGTTTACCTTTAACATAATTTGTACACTTGTAGTATATTTTGAATATTGCTTGAGAAATTCCAGATTTGTTTGGGGTTGGCTATGAAAGGGCACTAGATGTCGCCCAAACTCCACAAATCTGGGGTTTCGGCATGATTGCTTGGACATGTGTCAAACAAGCATAATAGATATTTGATGGGTCTTCAACCCTCATTGAGTTTTGGTAATTATGCCTTGCCAGCCAGATTCACCATGATATAGTTTTTCCTTTCATTTTTGGAAGAGCATAAGTTGGTGATGCTACTGAGTAGTTTTCAGTGCCCATTTTGATGCTGCAAAGCTATCTTCGTTCCATACAGGTCCGATATAATCGATACCATATTTGTACAGCAATGTTTTGCTGCTAGTGTAAGAATGCCAAATTGTCCTTTGACATTGGTTGACATTTTCTCATGTTAAATAAAATTAATAATAATATCTTGGTTAAATAATGAAAACTAAGTCAAGTTACTGTCACGAATGCTTGATTTTGAAGGAAGTAGAATTTAGTTTTCTGTGAAATTTTACCTTGGGTCATATTTCACTGGAACATATATTGTATATTAATATTGTGTTGGAGTGTTGTTTTTAAAGAGGTTGTATGAATCAAGGAACCCTAGTTTCAGTGAAAATTATTTCATGTGCATGTGTGCACCTATGTATCATGAGTTAATTAGTCATTCTGCACTGGTTTTGGACTATTAATGAATATTGAATCGAGTGAGGAATATTTACATGCCAGAGCACATATTTAAATTTTATGTATACCTTCTGGTTTATTTTAGTTACACGTTTGTGAGGCCTAGTACACAGTAGGATGAATTGAGACAGCGTAATATTGTCAACGCCCTGTGCTGACATTGTAAGATAATTTTTTCTAGTGTTTTAAAGTTTGCACTTCATTGCCCTTGAATACCAATGAATTGTGGCGGGCCACAAGGGCTTAAAGGTGACAAGGCTGATTCATGCACTGTGTTTAAAGCCTCCTTTATGTGTGTAGTTAACCAATTGATGGCGATACAAGCTAATTTAATGGTATGATATTTGTAGTGCTAAGTTACATGAATCATGTAGCTATTTATTTTTATTGATTCAAAGTAGAAAAAGTGTGCATCACGAATTTGAATGTTAATGCTATTGTACCTATTGAGCTAAAGTGCCTGAAAGTAGTGGTAAGCGGTATAGTACTGACTATTGCGATGATGGAAATTCTACAATATCTAACATTTCGGCAGGTAAATAATACATAATAGTTTATATGAAAAAAATATGCCCTTGGTATATTGACGATATTGTTTGTCTTTACAGTAGCGATTATGATAATTTTACCCTGTGACTTGTGCATACATTTGCAGACAAGTTAAATCAGACTGTCCGGTATGGCAGGGCATTATATCCACCAGCTTCTACCAATTCCCTGTGACATTCGCTGGCAGTTCTCCCACAGAGAAAGGCTATTTTGATGTACGAGTGCTGCTCAACACAGGTTACATCCATCTGGCATGGCGGTCACCGGACAACTGATTTCACATTGCTCTCTGCGCTCGTACAGGCAAACCCTGCGCCATTTGACATTGTCAATGTGCACTAAGACCGCCTATATTCTCCGTGACACATAAAATTACGTGCACCGATAACAGTTCGTCATAAAATTTAATAGTTGCCGAGACTTATGCCCCAACCCCCGTATATGAGGGTCCCGTGCTTCTGTAAGTATTCATCCACTTACAAGTAGTCACTGGCATGCTGGTTAGAAAAGGATTAACCTACAGGAATGCAGTTGCTGCCTGTGAGGTTTATGAGAGGGTATGTTGGGATTTGGTGTTGGGATTTGGGGGTTTACATTTATAGCTAGTAAGAAATGGGTAGGCTGGGAAAGTGTAGGGAGTGACCAGGTTCACCTGACAGAGCAGGGAAATAGGATACTAGATGATTTGCTAGGTAGTAAAATAGCTGGCTGTATGGAGAGGGTCAGGGCCGAGCAACAAGTGTTGAAATAGCAATCAGAGAGAAGTAAGGAAACAGAAGTAGAGAGAAAAGGAGAGGAAAGAATTTATGAGGCCACAGGGGTGGTGATAGGGGGTAAGCAAAATAGGAGGGAAAGCAGATTGTTAGCATAAGTATAATGGTGGTGAACTATAGCAGCGTGTACAACAAACTGGAGTGCTTCTGGGGCAAGATTGAAGGATATGGGGCGGATATAGTGGTAGTTGTGGAGACTTGGCTGAATAAGGAAGTGCTGGACATTGAATGTAGGCAGAATAAGTTCACCATTTTCAGAAGAGACAGGGATGTGAGAAGAGGATGAATAATGGCGTGTGTATGGAAGGTGCTGAAAGGGTCAGCAGAATGGGTTAGTGAGGATATCGATGAGATGGATATTAAATTAAATGGGGGTAGTAACAGGAAAATTTCTTTGCTGGCAGAGTATAGACCACAAGAACAGGAATGTCAGGCAAATTGAGATGATCAAGGAGAGGGTCGATAGACTGAAGGACAGGCAAGGGTTGTTGTGGCAGGGGATTTGAATATTCCAGGTGTGAAATGGATAGAGGGTGCAGAAGGAATGGGTAACATTATGCGGAAAATGGTAGCACATTTAGCCAACAGACGATTAGTCAAAGTAGTAGAAACGCCTATGATGTGGAATGAGGAGGGTGTTGGGTCAGTGCTGGATGTGATGTTGGTCAGACCTGGGAATGCTGTAGTTGATGCAATAGTATTGGATGGTATAAACGACCACCATATGCCTGTTGTGGAAATTGGGCTTGGCAGATTGTGGGAAGAGCAAATGACAGAAAGGTTGTTCAGGCAGTATGGGAGAGGAGACAATAAGGGGGCAGAAATCTTCCTGAGAGATAAATTTTAAAAGATATCTATGGAGGAAAGTGTGGAAGAACTATGGCATGAATTTAGAAGAACAATAGAGGATATGTTGAATAAATTTGTGCCATAGAAAAGATTACGGCTGGGGGGAGATCCGCCAAATTATGGACAGGAGATTCTAAAAATGAAGAGGAAGTGTAGGAAATTACTTGCCAAGAGGAGAAATTAAGAGATGATAAGATATAAGGAAATGATGAAACTGATGGGGAGGAAGCTGTAAAGGATGATCAAACAGGCAAAGAATGTATTTTTAGGGAACATGGCAAAAGAAGGAAAAGGCAAAGAATGGGGGAAATTTTTTAGGTATGTAAGGATGGTAAGGGAGGAGAGGAAGGTATCTCTCTACTAAAAGAAAGGGATGGTAGGTCTGCGACAACATACCAAGAACAATCGGAGTTGCTGCTAGGCCAGTACTTGTCAGTGTTTGAGGCAAAGGAGGATTGTAATTAGGGGGCTAATAGTGATCGGGCATTGTTTAGTAAGTTTAAGATGAGGGAGTGTGAGATAGAAATGGTAATTAGGTGTTTGAAGAGCAGTAAGGCTGGAGTACCAGATTGAATAGGAAACACAGTATTTAGGTTTGTAGGGAAAGAGTTGGTGAAATATTTGGAGGTGCTGTTTAGCAAGTCCTTAGAAGAGGGTTGCCACAAGGTTGGAAGGATACGATGATGGTGCCTATACACAAACAGGGAGATGATAGGGGAGGCCTGGTAGCTACAGACCGGTGAGTCTCACATCGAGGCTGGTGCTCTAGTATGTGGTCAGGATTATGAACAAGAGGAATTGGTTGGAGGAGCCATAACATGGTTTCAGGAAGGGATACTCATGTGAGACTCAGTTAGCTGCGCTATTAGAGGTTCTGGTGCTGATAGTTGATGAGGGGAAGCAAGTAGATGCCTGTTTAATAGATTTTGAGAAATCATTTGATAACGTGCCCCATGGGACATTGATGAAGGAAGTAGAGGAGCTGATTATGGACAAGAGGGCAGTGAAATGGATTGGGGACTTCCTCAGCGGACGAAGGCAGAGGGTGAAAGTGGTTGGGGCGCAATATCGGGGGAAAGGAAGGTTACATCAAGGTGCTGTAGGGAAGCATGCTGGGTCCTTTGTTGTTTACCATAATGGTGAATGACATAGGTTTGTGGATTAGGGAGAAATTCGATTGTTTACAGATAATTGTGTTGTGTATGTGGAAGAGGGAATGGGAGGTGGTAACTTGCAGGCAGACATTGACATTATAAGGCTGTGGACCAGAGAAAACAAAATTGAGATAGATGTAAGAAAAACTAAGGTACTGAGGTTTACAAGGAAGAAGGTTATAAGCAGGGACATGTACAGATAGGAGGGGCAAGAGTGAGTAAGTGAGTGAAGAGATTTTTGGTGGTTCATAACAGTGAGGTCTTGAGAGTCTATGAGGGTGATTGAAGTGAATATGGAGCAGCATCAGAATTGTTGAGAATAGACTCATAAATGCCAATCAAACCAAGCTGTTTTAGCAGATTTTATTGACCACAAGACAAACATAACTTCGGATTAACAAAACATTTCAGAACAACACAAAAAAGTGGTCAATACTGTAAACAACTACAACTTCCAATACACTAAATATACAATCAACTTAACGCTGTGTCCAATACTCTCCCTCAATGTTAAGACTTTAAATACTACATACTACAGTTAGACTTTCACCTTTTCTTCAAACATAACATGCCCTTGAACTTGGCAACCTTACTCTTCCTAAAGGCTTAGTCAGGACATCATTGACTTAGTCTCTTACAAAAAAGACTTTGGTGTCCACATGTTTCAGTTTGTGGCAAAACTGAGGATTTTTGCACATATGTACAACATACTGATTGTCTTCAAACAACCTTACAACAACGCTTGATCATACCAAACTTTCATACAAATTCTTGAACCAACAGGCTTCACTTGTGGTCATGCTTAGTGCTACAACATCAGACTCGGTGGATGACAAAGCAACAGCAGACTGTTTCCGAGAAACCCAGGACACAATACAACCAAAAACTTTAAAAACAAATCCACCAATCGACTTTCTATCTGACTTGTCACCTGCCCAGAGAGTCTATAAACCCTACTATGCTGTCTTTGCAATTTTAATTTTTTGGTAAATACCATACTTAGTTTTAGGGTACCTTTTACATAGAGCAGGACACACTTTAAAGCTACCCACAAATCCTGACTAGCACATGATTGATATCGGCTTAAAATACTGATAGCTAAGCAGATATCTGGTCTGGAACACACCACTGCATACATCAGTGAGCCAGTAACTTGTATGCACCTAGTTTCAATGTTGTGATTCTCTGATTTGATTCTATTTAACATGCTATGGTCAAAAAATACTCTTCCATAGGAGTAGAAGCAGTGTGGCACTGAGACATATTACATTTCTCCAGTAAATTTTCAAGATAAGTAGTTTGATTTATAACAAGAATTGCCATCCCTCACATTTTGTGAAATGTGCATTCCCAAATAATGACAAATTTGCTCTATATCTTTCATTTTGAATTGTTTTCTCAACTATCTCTTTACAGATACCACCTCTTGCTAGCTATTAGAAGCTAGTAACTAATCGCCAATATATAAGAGTACGTATGTTTTACAACCACCTTGAATTCTGGTGTACAGGCAGTATTCATAATCACATCTCACAAAGCCTAACTGTTTCATTACATCATCAAATTTTTCATTCCAATTTTTTGGTGAGTCTTTCAACCCATACAAAGATTTCTTTAATTTTCATACTATTTTCCTTCCTCATTAGACTCACAATAACATCCCTTTGGTAAATAAATATACACATCACCTTTTATCTCCCCGTACAAAAATGCACTACAAACATTAAGTTTATAATTGGTGAGGTGTTACTCGTTACAGAAAACAAGGAAAAATCTTACTGGTATTAACCAATCTACTGGACTATAACTTCCAGAAGATAATAAACTTTGTTGAAACCTTCTTGCCACTAACCTAGCTTTATAAGATACTACATTTCCTATTTAATCTGTTTTACATCTGAAAACCCATTTACAATAAATAACAGTACAGTCGCTAGGTTTAGTTAACCATTCTCAGGTATCATTCTCTCTCAATGCTATCAGCTCCCTATCCATGATTTCCCTCCATTTGTTACTGTTTACTCTAGACACTGCTTCATCAAATGTTTTGGGGTCATCATCAACCATGTTACACAAACCAAGATGATAGTCCTCAAGAAAGGATGGCTTCTTAATATTACTTCTCGGTTGTAGATTGTAGCCTTTTCCCTAGATGCCCTTGTTTTCCCTTCCTGTTGTAGTAATCCATCCTAAATCCTCATCACAGCTACTATCTTATAAACCTGTCCTTTCATTAACATCATCCTCCACTTCCTGCACACACTCTTCTTTCTCTTTCCCTGTACACCTTTCAGTGTCATCCCCTACAGAAAAAAAAACTCTTTTTTTTTATTTCTTGTTGTCTATTTTGCTCTTCTACTTCATGCTTCAACTCGGGTAGCAGGAAGACAACATCACGATGCTCTTCGACCTTGCTGTTAAATGGAATAAAAACTCAGTAGCCTTTGAGATCTTCGTCATATCTTAGAAATACACCTGTCTTATTTTTCAGATCTAGTTTCAAACTTTTCTCCTTTGCCATGTGAACAGAAACTTGTGAACCAAAAATGTTGAACTCGCTCAAGATAACATACTTTTTTTTGATAGGCTTCATAAGGAGTTTTGCCTTCAACGGGACTTGGACCTGATCGGTTTAGCATGTAGGCTGCAATGTTTATTGCTTCGGCCCAAAAAGGCTTGGGCATACCTCCAAGCATCGTACGGGCAGCTTCAACTAAGGTTCGCATTTCTCTTTCTGCTCTGCCATTTTGTTGGGATGTGTACACAACACTTCTTTGGTGCACAATCTCGAATGAGTCTAGTACTTGTCGTAACTCAGTGTTAGTAAACTCTAGACCATTGTTGCTTCTCAGACACTTAATTTCACATTCAGTCTCCCTTTCTACTTTCGTGATATATCTCATGATGCACGATTTCACTCCAGACTTGTGTTTCAGGAAAGAAACTTTTCTATATCCTGATCGCTCGAGAAACACTGATTTGAAAAGGCAGGCGATGCTGTTTTCCAGAGAAACACTCTTCATATACAAATATGTGATATTGTCCATTAAGTTTATACTTTTCCTATTCAATACTGATTTAACATTCTGAATATTTTGATGGCAAAGTAACTGAAGCCACATTTTACAATCATTTTTGTCACACTCACATAACATTCAGAAATGACAAAGTCAGTATTGCTGTCCTGCTCAGACACACACTATTTACTCAGAGTAGATATGGGGCCAATATCTTTCATCATTGATTTGGACAGCTCAGAATATGTTTCGGTTACCAAAAAAAAAAATGATATAGTTTGTTTACACGTTTAGCAATTGCAAGAACTTCCCCATTGTCATTTACGAAGTTGCACTGCTCACTGTTGGACAATAAATGAAGGCGTTTGTCCAATACACAACCAGCTGGAAAAAGATTGATTTTTAACTGTGGGACATAAAAGACATTTAATAATCTAATCTTTATGAATTTCGGACCATTCCATGGATGCAATTCCACTGTTCCATGTTCTATCACATCTAAAAGCTTTCTATCACCAACATTTACTTTACTTGAAAACTGCTTACCACATGTATGTTCACTATCTGCGGTGTCTATTTACCAGCAGTTATCAGCCAGTTCCTCTTCTGCGTTGAAGATCTTGAAAGAATTTACTGCTTGTTCTCTATTGTCATTTTTTGCCTTCAACATCCCGTAATTTGCTGTCAGATGACCTTTCTTCTTGCAATAGTGGCAAGTTCTTGTTTCCTTATTTTTGTGACAAAACCTGGCCAAATGTCCATAATTTCCACAGGTGTAGCGTTTTCTTGAACTGCTATTGCTTACACTGACCAGCGCTATCACTTCTTCATCTCTCGAAACTATTCTTTCTACTTCAATCAAAAGCCTTGATGTCAGTTCTTGCACAGTTTGCATTTCAAGGGGAACAGATTCCCATTCTGAACTAAAGTGTTTGAACCGCTCGGGAAGTGACGTAAGGACTTTCATAATCAACATTTTATCTGAAATTGGTTTTCTGGCTTGCTTCAAATTTACCCTAATTTCTTCCAACTTAGATATGAAAGTTGCTACTGAACTCTCCCTAAACTCTATTAGGAAGAACTTTTGTTGAGGCAAATGAACACTTACGACAGACTCCTTGTCATAGACCGACTTCAACTTCGACCACATTTCACCAGAAATAGTACAAGATAAAAGATGTGTAAGTAGCCCTGATTCAATTCTTATAACAATAAGTTCTTGAACCATGGCATCATTCTGGACCCAAACTTTTGTATTCTCTCCCTCCACAGGTTCAACTTCTGTACCCCTAACAATTCCGATAAGTCTTCTTCCTTTCGGAATAACCTCCATCTGGAACTTCCATACTTCCCAGTTGTCTCCTCAAGACAACTTTAAACTCGATCTTAATTCCATGATTACAAACTCTTGTATCCTCATTATGCTGCAGCTACAAAAGGGACACGAAATGATGCCGATGCCTGTCCATTTAAAAAATCTCAAAAAAGAGTGTCAAAAAACTGCCAGTCACGAAAAACAGACTTGAATGACTGGACCCATGACGTGTTGAGAATGGACTCACAAATGCCAATCAAACTAGGCTGTTTTAGCAGATTTTATTGACCACAAGCCAAACATAACTTCCGATTAACAAAAAATCCCAGAGCACAAAAAAGTGGTCAATATTGTAAACAACCACAACTGCCAATACACTAAATATAGTACCAACTTACCATTGTGTCCAACAGGAATGAAGGGGCGGGGGAAACAAGTGATCCCGAGAAAACCTGCCCACCAAGGACATTATCCGGCACGATTCCCACCTGCGAAAATCCTTTGACTGGAGGGGGAGGAAAGGGCAAGAGATAGAAAACAGTAAAATATAAGTATTTAGGGATTGTATTACAGTGAGATCTCAGATGAAAAAAAAACAGGTAGATAGGGTGGTTGCAAAGGGAAGAAGGGCTCTTGGTATGTTGGAAAGGGTGCTAAAGGTAGTCAGCTGTGAGGTGAAGGAGAAAGCATATGACATAATGGTACAGCTGATGTTAAAATATGCTGCAGCAGTACGGGACCCATACATGGAGTTGGAGGTGTGAGAGCTGGAGAAGGTGCTAAGAAAGGCAGCAAGATGGGTGAAGGGTAGGTGTGGAAGGCAGGGGCAGTATGGTGAGGATATAGGGAAGAATAGGCCATCACTGATGATGAAAGAAATGGGGTGGAGCTTATAGAAGGACAGGAGGAAAGTTGAACGGTTAGTCAGGATGTACAGGATGGTGAGTGAAGAGGGAGCATGGGAGGGCTACATTACAAGCTAAGTGAGGGGGTGTTTAGGGACTGAGAGGGAGAGAGAGAGAGAGAGAGGAAATATAAATGTGAAGTTTCAAGGGTGTGGAGGAGGCAGGGTAGGCAGTCCATGCTTGTGAGGTCTGTGAGTGAGTGGAATGTGTTGAGGGAGGAATTTGTATCTGTGAGAAGGGTTGGAAAGTTCGGGAATGGAGTGGAAGATGAGTTTAGTCGGGTAAGGAAGAGGTGAGAGAGCTCGCCGACTGGCGGTAGCCTAATTGCGGGTGTATTTTTTATTATTGTTATTATTATACATAGGTACTGCCATTCTGTCTTAGGTACTGCCATCCTGTCATAGGTAGTTTCTATACTGTTGGAGGCACAAAATCCTGTAAATAAATAAATAAATAAATAACTTATCTTCACTCTCTGCCGGAATACGCGCTGTTGTCAGATTCCTCAAAATGCCTGCTTTTTATTCTCTTCATTGTACTTTTTTTTACGTAGTATCTATGGATACGCATGTATTTTTTTTTTTTTTTATGTATGTGGGCGAGTTTTAATTTAGTAGTAGCAAAATGTAGAAGCGTAGTTTATTAGAATTTGTTTTGTGAATTTTAGTTATACTTATAGCCAGACTGTTTCATTTGTAAGTGAGAAGTAATGGCATTTGTCTTTTGTGACCGAGATCATCGTTGCTGCAGTGTCAAATTTGTTTTGTATTTGGCGTTTAGTACTGTGGAACTACTTCGTAAGTGCTAAAATAGTTATATCACTCTTGTACAGTCCTGTATGGAATATAATGCTTTTGGGATGTTATCCTGTTTTTTTTTGGTTTAACAACGTGTCTGAACAAGTCGTTGCAAGATGGCTGTGTGACGTGTTTACAGTGTGTTTTCACTTTCGAAACACGGAAGTAATTAAAATAGGGTATTATTTTGAGAATTTCTATTATAATGGCTGTTTTGATAGTCTTTGTCAGTGTTGGGACGTCGTAAAATGTAATTGCAACCATACACATTTGAGCACGCTATCAATGAAGTGTTGGTTCTATCTTACAGCTGTTGGTCCGGTAATCTAACTAGTCTCGTAGAAGTAATGTTTGGGGTTTTTTTTTGCACTTTGTTGAATTGGTGATGCACAGCGTGGTATGTTATTTTTTTTGTTTATCTTCTAGTTTCGACTGTGGCCCAATATACAGGATGTTCGCTCTGGCCCTATGTACAATCGACATAATGCGCATAACATCCATAGCATAAAGCAGTATAGGCTATTCACGGTAAAGTGACCACTTTTTGAATCCCTCATTTGGAATATGGGTCAATAAATACATTTTTTGGTTGCTTTACTCTTTAAACTTTTAGTCCTGTGTAATATATACACTGGCTGTGTTCGAATTCACCAGCTAAGAGCCCTTATCTGGTTTTGTGCCCTTGAAAAGTGCATCCCGGATGTGTCACATTGCCACTGTAATAATTCACAGCAAGGGCACATCATGCACCCTACAATCCCCTTCAGCCAAGGGATGAGCAACTTGCCCTTCTTGAGCCCTAGATAGTTTTTGATTCATAACTGTTTGAAATACTTCATTTGTTTGTGTTTGTTTTGTGTTAACAACTCTGCACGGTCATGGAAAACACTTGCAAATGTCACAAAAACCGGTGGTGTACCGTCCCTTCCTCTGTTGTGACTGTTAATGCATTAGTTTAATTCCGTATTTACAGTGTACTATTTACATATATTTTATCATAAATGAGAAAAGTACAGGTTCTGGTCGCCCTTTCGCAGCAAGAATACGGTAATAGGCATACTGTACATGTATCGATGTGGTTTGTCTTCGGGTGTCAGCTCCTGCAGAATCTGCACCTTGTAGGCATACAGATGCAACCGCTTTCGAAGCACCTTATGGATAGTTGATCATGGCATCTGCATTTTCTGGAAACCCTGGCAAATTGACTTCCTTGGGTTACGGGAGAATGCTTGCCTGATGTTCTCAACATATTCATCGGAGACACGTTTCTGGTCGCAGTCTATGCTGTCCAAAACCTCGTGTGGCCAGAAACTTGCAGTGCCATTCCTTAATCCTCTTTGCATCAGGTGGTCCCATCTTAAAAAGACATTAACTCTCTTTGCACCCTTACAATAGACTTAAACTCTGAAAACCTCACAACCTGTGTTTTTTGCTGAACCAACGCCATCTTGGTGTAAACTAACTGCAGTGCTCCAGGCAGCAGCCAAGAGAAGCTGGAAAATTTAGGTGGTAATTGAGCACATACAGTACATAGAAGAACAGGCAAAACTGAGAAAAATTCATTTACCAATTTTTACAACAAATTAGGGCATTTCATTGTAAAAATCCTGTATTTCCCTAAAAACGTACACTGTTACACAGGAGAAACATCATGCTCAAATGACCATATAACCATGTTGTTGCATGATTCTAAAAATAGTTTCATTCCCCTTGCTTTTCAAGTAAGCATGCTTATCTTGCTGGTGTACAGTAACAAAGCATTTCACACCCTACAAGTGGCAAGTAGATATGTTGATAAAAACTATTTACAGTGTAGAGTAAAATCCTGTACGTACTTCGTGATTTTGTAGTGAAATGCAAAAATACACCTTAAATACATATTGTATTTTGGCCATATATGCCACACATTTTGTACTCATTTTTCATATGAAAATATGAGGTGTGGCCTGTACACAACATTTTGGGGGGGGGGGGGGGGGAAATGGATACAGTGTAAAAACATTTATGGACAATAAAATGACACCTAGGGTCCCTCATTATCAGGAAATAGTACAAAGAGAGCAAGTATATTATTTATACGTGCAATCATTGCACTAAACAGCTTCTAACAATTGCTTAATCGTCCCGCAGACAAATTGTACAATCGAGTCGCCGACAAATTGTGCAATTGAGTCACTGGCAAAGGTTTTAGTAGCGAGCACGTGCTGAAACAGCTCTTCTTCCTGTTCCTGGTATTTACACTGTTTGCCTCACAAAGCTCATTCATTTTCAGGCAATTTTTCCCTCTTTTTTTTTTTTTTCTGCACCAATTTATGTACATTTTTATTGTTGATGTCAAACTGTCGACCAGCTGTGCTTTCCCCATGTTCACATACATATTCCACAACTTTCAACTTAAATTTTGCACAACACGAGAGAATGTGATTTAATTGAAGCAATTGATGCTGGCACAGCTGTAAACAGCATAGCAAGGTCACATGCCAAATGTGGGTTGTGACTGTATGTGAAAACTTCAGGCTTTAAAAAATTCTTCTGTGGCCTGTACACAAGATTTTTGTTTTTCAAATTTTAGTGGCTCAAAATCATGGTGCGGCCTGTACATGTAGGCAGCATATATGTGCAAAAATACGGTACATGTTTTTTGATTTATTTTTGTACACAATTTTTTAATGACAACTTCATGCTTGATTTAAACGTTGTATCTAGACGTTTTAAAACACCCTAGACTTAAACACTAGCACAGGTTAATTTTCTTATCTTTGTAAATAAAATAAAAAATAAAATGGATCTCTAATGACAACAGCTAGGAGTAAAAATTACATGGAAATGCAGCAATTCACAGGAAAGTGCTTTGTAAAACATAACGAAATTGCTGCTGTAAATAGAAACTGATATTGGGCAGGGCACATTCACAAGTTATGCACACACTCGGACACCACATCCTAATGTTAAACTGTGTCACAAATTATGGTCACACGTATAGTAGACGCCTGTAGCCAAGCCATTGCAAGAATCGAAAAATAACTTTAACCCACCTGCCACACAGCTGTTCATATCTCACAGCTGAACAACATTTTTCACACAATACAAGTGGTAAGTGAACACAGCAATAAAAAAAAAAAAATTGTGGCTTCAGATTGTGCGTGAAATACGAAGCCCGCTGATTAGAGGTCTGAAAATCCAAGGCATTACTGTAGTAAGAAATGTTTTGTAATAGGCCTACTGAATAATACGTTGATTTTCTATCTGTATATGAGAATTTTTTTTTTATGTTGGTAGATATAGATATGTTTTTATATATTCTATGACTTTGTCTTTTTAAAAAAATATTTTCCCAATCCAGTTCCTATTTCATTATTGATGTTTATATTTTTAATTTTTGTTAACTTATTTTCTTCTTTTGACTCTCTAAATTAATCCTTTAATTTATTTACTTTTTTTTAATCTTTAAGTTTTCCTTTCTAGGTTATAAATCTTACAAACTCTCATCTTTTATTAAAACAAATTTTTATTATAAATACCAAAACTACAATATAGAAAGTGTAGAAAATGTACAAGGTAAAAAATTAAAAAATAAAATAAATTTGATATTTGGTATTCGAAATACATTAATTATATACAGGTATATAGAAATTCTAAAAATTACTGTTAAAATTAAATCTCTAAATTATGATTAAAATATTTGTATTATAATATAAAGATATAATTTTTGTGCTACAGTTCTACACTTTCTTCATTTTATTTTTTATAAATTTAATACAATTTAAGAAGATAAACTTTGAACATTATTTTGATTTAGAAAAATTAGAAAATAAATTGTGTTTAAAATTTAATGAATTAAATCTCATAAAATTAAACTCTAAATTATTATTAAATCAATAGTTGATATTATTTATACTATAGTATAAAGATATAATTTTTCAGCTACTACACTTTCTACGTTGTATTTTAGGTATTTTTAGTATTTTTAATAAATAATTATTTTTATACATTTCGCTATGGGATTCTCACGCCTGGCTTCCCAAGCTCTGGAGAAAAAATATTTTTGAAATTTTATGATAAACTTTTTTTGTTACATAAATTAAATATTTAATAGCAATATTAGCAACATCGTAAATAAGTTCTTCAGCTAAAGAAAATCTAACTTTATGTGTTACAAATCATTTAAATTCATATGGATTTTTCAATATTGGTGATAAAAATTTGAAGGGTAACGAATCATAACCTTAATCGAAAATTGATAAAACGACACATATAGAGGCTTTGAAAATTTTTATGAATGATACAATTTAAAAATAAGTAGTTTATTAGATTAAAATACAATTATTATTAATAATCAAACCAACATGTGAATTAAAAGATTAACTTTTCGATCTATATTCGTAAACAAAATGGAATAAAAATATTGTTATATGGCATTCTGCATTAAGCAATAGTACAATTATTCATTTATTCAATTAACAGAAAGAGTTTCAAAATTTGGAAAAGTGTATAAATTTGAAATTTATTCATGATGGTAATAATTCAGGCATAATTTTTATCATTTAAACAAGGTATTCATAATTATCAAAAAAAAAACATCAATTACATGTCCATATAATTTGAAAGATAAAATATTAGGTCATGTTTATTTTCCAACACACCCAAATAAACAAATTGAAATTCATACAAATAAAAATGAACAATGGTATATTAATGATGATCAAACCTGATGGTAAAATTAATTTGTTGCCTATTTAGTTCATGAAATTGGTCATTCTTTAGGTTTACAATATATTTATGATTCAAATGTATCACTTACTCTAGTTAGTGCAAGTAGAAAGTTTTTGTCTTTGAGTTTATTAATTTTTTTCTTTAAGCTGATTTTCAATTTTTTTCATTTCAATCATTAAAATTTTCATTTCCACAAAATTACTTAACTCATATTTCCAAGTAACAACCTTTTCTAAATATTTAAAAAATTTATTTGTTATGGAATCACGTAACTCAGATTCCAAAGCAACATCTTGTTTAAATTGATTAAAATTTTCTCTTTAAACATATTCATTCAGTGCACTTTTTAGAGCATCGTCATTTTAAAAATAATATCAAATTTATCATTTACAGTATATATACACTTACCTCTGTTTTTAATGCATTATTATTAAACTAGATTTTATTGTAATGTTATAATCAGATATCTTTGAATCAGTTTTTGGTGGGATAAGTTCATTAAACATTTTTATTTCTTTGTTCTTTCAGCAAAATCATTAAATTGCTTATTTTTATTGTAATTATTTAACTCTGTTTTCAAAGCAACATCATTTTTTAAAATTGTCAAATTTGTAATTTTTATTATATACATACATACACTTGCAATTAGGCTACCGCCCGGTGGCGAGCTCTCTCAACTCTCCTTCACCCAACCAACTCCTTTTCCACTCCCTTCCTGAATTTACCAATTCCTCCCTCAACACATTCCACTCCCTCACAGACCTCACAAGCATGGACTGCCTACCCCGCTCCGTTCTCCTCCACACCCTCTGAAGCTTCTCACTGTTGTTTCCTCTTCCCCTAACACCCCCTTACTTAGCTTGCAGTGTAGCCCTCCCCATCCTCCCTTTTCATTCACCACCCTGTACATCCTGACTAACAGTTCAACTTTCCTCCTGTCCTTCAATGAGCTCCACCCCATTTCTTTCATCATCACTGATGGCCTATAGTTCCCTTCTTCCTCACCATCTTGCCCCTGCCTTCTCCACCTACCCTACACCCATCTTACTGCCTTTCTTTGCACCTTTTCCAGTTCTCGCACCTCCACCTCCACATACGGGTCCCATACTGTTGCTGCAAGATTCTGCCCCCCCCCCCCCTTCTCCCTCAGCATATACAACACAATCATCTGCGAACAATCTGATTTTTCCTCTAATCGCCAAACCCATGTCATTTACCATTATGGTAAATAACATGGCATAATCAGTCAGTTCAGTTTTCAAAGCAACAGCATTATTTAATTGATGAGAATTTTCATTTGTAACATATTTAGTTCAACTAGATTTATAAGCAAATATTTTTACTACGTTAGAATGAAATTGACTTAATCCAGCTTTAATATTATTAGGTATAGTAATACCTTTTAAATTATATATATTTTTTCATTTAATTCATTATTTAGATTTTTATGATAAAGTTTAAGTTTTTTTTATTTTATCATCTGTTTTAAAATGTTCGTCCTATCAACTGATGAATTGTTTTTGGAATAACACTGTCATTTAATGAAAGATAAATGATGTTAGGGAAATTATATCCTTTAGAAAATTAATCTAGTACTATTAGACATAAATGACCACATATAACAGGACAAAAATGTTGTATTCTGTCATAATAAATTTGATAATTTTTTAAAGAAATTTTTCATTTAAACAAGGTATTCATGGTTATAAAAAAATTACCGTTTCCCACAAAACGTATGAATATTTCCACTAAATGAGTTGAAATAATAAATATCATTATTAATTAAATAACAACAAACCCAATGATTACTAAAAAATTTTAGATATATCTGAATTTACTATTGCACATTCATTTTTATTTATTTTATCTGGTAATTCATCAATCATATAAGTATATTTAAATTTTTATGCATTAGGTTTTTTTTTGCTCTTTTACCGTTTTTCTCATCCATTCCTTCATCAATTTTTTTGTTTCCATATCTAAATTATGTCTTGTTTGTTCTAATTCTTGTTTATTTCTTCTAGTTTGTTCAACAGAATTATAAATACTTCTGACACAAGCTGCTAATCTGCCTAATAAACCCAAAAGTGTAATTCAACATGGTGAAATTCAACTTTCAGTTTGATTTATAGTTAAAATATTAACCAATTTCTAAATTCTTAAATTTATTAATAGGTATATCAAAAGTAATGTTTTTTATCTTCATTCATTCATGGAAAAATATATAAATATTTTATTTTTTAATAACATATTTTTATTTACCAACCTTATTTTCTTTTAGTAAACATAGTTCTACGAAAACAGAAGCAATTTTTTCATCAATTTCTTTAGCTAGTTGT
The DNA here is from genome assembly GCA_029891345.1 of Dryococelus australis. Taxonomy (NCBI): domain Eukaryota; kingdom Metazoa; phylum Arthropoda; class Insecta; order Phasmatodea; family Phasmatidae; genus Dryococelus; species Dryococelus australis. The sequence continues at coordinate 149,696,380 of CM056996.1, forward strand.
AAAATTTTATTAGCTTATTGTCTTGATTCAATCTCTATAAGCAATATTGTGATTTTTTCAAGCTTCATCTAATTTATTAATTCCTTGATCACTTCTGTGTAATCTTTCATCTAATTTTGTAAAAGGACTACAATAATTATAACCAGGTAGTAGTATATGCATTTCTGGTAAATTTAAATTATTCAATCCCCAGTTTATTATTCCTTTTCCATGATGTCCAGACTTCCAAAATGAATGAAGAATAAGATGTAAAATACAAATTAAATATGGAATTCCTTAAGGATTATTAACAACAAAATCAGAAAATTTATTACTAATCATATTCATGATACTAACTTTTTCGTTATAATAATTTTTGTTTCCAGAATTTTTTTCCACCATGAATTGTAAGGAGTTCTCTTACAGTTGGTTCTCACTTATCATTTCGCTCAATATTCATTTTATCATACAATAGTTCACATGTTAAATTAAATCATCATATTTTGATCTTCCACTTAAATATCTATGTTTAATATCTTTTGATAAAGTGTGTATTTTTTTAAATTGTTATAAAACTACAGTGTTAATAAGCATTCTACTTTGCATCACAAATGAAGTTTGTGATGTTAAACCCACACACTTGAAAACTGGTCATAAGTTTTACAATTAATCTGTGCAATTTATACTACATGGAGAACAATATTGATTTTTGAATAGAACAATATTGATTTTTATAGTGATAGGTAATCAGGCAGAAGTTTTTGTTTGCTTGGAATGTTTTTTTGGAACATTTTGGAGAGGCCACGAAATGAGACACTTATGTATGAAGGCTTGATGAAAGGAGGTATGCAGTTACTACTAATATCATACAGAGCCAAATAAATTGAGGATGAAGAGGATGTCCTGCAGTCCTGGAGGGTACAGTCCACTCCTGATAATGGCTAGATGTCTTAAAGGATGAATGCATGAAGGTAAAGTAAATAACTTTTTAAGTAATGTATACAGACTGATGTGCGATACAAACAGTGTGTATTAAAACATAATAAAGCAGGTGCCACTTAGGTATATTCAAGAAAGGGGTGAGAAGAGCATTTGGGGATAGATTACCATAAGGTGATGTAGGATATTAAATACTGGTACCTGTACAGAATATAAACAAAAAACAGTTGTTTTACTCATTAGTTTATTACCATTCACAGCGACAGATAAGATATGTACTGTACAAAAAAATCTAATCATGTTTTAAATTTATGAAGTGCATAGAATATAGATACAAATTGGAGTTTGTACATGCAGTCTAGTAAGAAATAAATGGTAAACTGATTTTGCACTTCACATGGAGTCACTGTGATGTGCCACCATGAATGACCAGCTTTGAAGATTGAACAGAATTGTCTATTATGTACTCTGCAGCCACTGTCCAAGGGTGGTGTGCGGTGGTACTGTCAGCATTTCCCATTTCTTCTTCATTGGCTTGAAGAATGATCCTCTGTATTTGTGTCTTCACTTTCCATTTCAGAGCAACTGTGGAAAGTTGCAGCATTTCTGAAGCAATATATGCCCCAAACACATCAAACTCATCTTCATTCTTAGACACAGCCTCGTATGCCTTTTCTATCATCATAGAATGCTTGTCTGTAGGTGTAGCTTTTTCTTTTTGGCAGGTGGGGTGGAAGTAAATGTGCTTGATCTTGAGACACTCCTTGTTTCTTTCACATTAGACGGGACAGTTGCATTGTCCTGGTCGTCATCGTTTAGACCTTCAGTCTCACTGTCCAAGGTGTCTGTGAGCTGAGAATCCTGGGAAAATAGGAATTATAATTATGTTTTGAGCACACCACATTACTCTGCTATTGTAAAAGTAGACCTAGTTATATTCATATTTAAGAATCTCTTATTGATGTTTCAGGCACCGTCCACATCAGACCATTGGCTCAACGTAAGCAAGCCATTTGCGGATAGGTGGAATTTTTCCAAAATGTTATAGTGCACTTGATGGGAAGCACGTTGTATTTCAATCCCCTGCTTACTGTGGAAGTTATTACTATAACTACAAAGGCCAGCACAGTATCACTAATGGCTCTAGTGAATGCAGAGTAAAAATTTATTCTTGTGTCTGTTGGAAGCAATGGCAGGGTATCTGATGATGGTGTATTTGCTGCTAGTGGGATCTCGCCTTATGTGGAAGAAAGTCTTTCTTCACTTGAGAAGACTCCACTGCCAGGAAGGAATTTACTAGTACCAAATGTAATTGTTGCAGATGATGCATTTCCTTTGAAGCCTTACTTACTCAAGCCATTCCCCTATAATTCAGAAGGTTCCAAGAGAACATTCAATTACAGACTGTCTAGGGCAAGACGCAGCATCAAAAGCGTATTTGGAATTGTGTCTGCTGTTTTTAGGGTGTTGAGAAAGCCTTTACTTTTGACCCCAGATCGTGTGGCTGCAATTGTGTATGCAGTCTGCTGTCTGCACAATTTTCTTATGTCGAACAAGTCGTTAAAAGAAGTATATGCCCCAAAAGGAACTTTGGACTCTTGTAAATTCCGAAACAGGACAAGTCCAATGTAGTACGTGGAGGGAAGAAGGATTGGCAACCGAAAATCTACTACCCATTGCTCGACAGCGAAGTGAAAATTATTCCTTCACTGCCAAGGATGTCGGGGAAGAATTCATGCACTATTTTGTGTCCCCAGTGGGAGAAGTACCTTGATAGTATGAAATTGAATAAATAGTGTCACTGTTATATTTATTGTAGCACCCTAGTGCTTCTGTGCACGAGACTTCATTTGTCATGTTGACTTGTGTACATTTGAAAGTGGCTTCTTGTAATCTCTAATGTTGAAAGGAATGGTGGTGTTTGTTTGTTGTACTCTCATTGTCTCATGTTCATTGTATGTACATTTGAAAGTGGTATCTTGTACTTAAATTTATTATGTTATAAAGGAATGGTGATGTTTATGTTTGTTGTTTGTGTTTATAGGTGACATTTGTATTTTGTAGTGATTTTTATTGTATGTATAATATTTATCCCACATAAATATGGATGGCCAATGAATAAAGTGTTGAACAGGATGTTGGATTAAATTATTATTAAACCTATCATAATGAATTGTATTTGACCATGTCATTAATTCATTCATTTAAGAATCATTACAGAGAGCCATTACATGCTGTTTACTTATCAAACAATATCAATACATAATGCACACATTAATTTAGATTGAATATAAAATTGATATAATATTAAGATACATTTTACATAATACTCATAACCCGTAAAATACAACTTGGTTATGTTTATTAATTATAAGAGTAGGCCTACATTCAGACTATCTGGACATGCCACATTCACATTCTAGTGAATAAACTGTCCATATAAAGTGAAATTAGTTATCTATTAAATGAAACTGTATGTTGGTACAATAAAGGCATTTACATAAATAGACAATATCATGTGAAGTACAAACAAAATATTGATGGATATTCAGTACTTACATTCACTATATTTCCTTGCATAGATCTGCAAGTCAATGTTTTTTGGATAAATACCATAGCCTAATAATGTGGCCACTTAGAAACATATTTCTCATGTGTTTCGTGGCCTGATTTATTCTTTTGGCTTTTCTGGAGCTCGCTGTTGAATTGATTACGCAGGTCGTGGATTTTCCTTGTAATTTCCTGAATTTCTGTTTTACACTTTTCTGCCAGTTCTTTCACAGCATCGTGTTTCCTGCACCTGTCCCTATTCTTTATTGTATTTACATCCCACAACACTGGTCTTGTCTCCATCACTTATAAGATACTCCACATCACTTCTTGCAAAAGTGGACTGCCATTGTACTACTGATATAAATATCTGCGATACAACTGTCACTTCATATACTGTATTTACATTTGACGCAAACTTGCAGACAATAAATGTCTGAGATATGCTGCAATAAATGTCAGACACTCAATATCAAGATGTGTTTACACTTGAGAGCTAAAATGTTAGCAACACTTATCGCAGGAGTTCGAGTTTTCTCTCCGTCACTAGATTGCAGGTCGGTCCCCCTTTACACTTGAGAGTAGAAAGTGATGCAATATGTATCGTGATACTTACATTTGTGTCAGACATTGAATCTCAGACTTGTTTACACTGGTAATAAAAATGTGTCCGACAGATTTTGCGGGCTATAAATGTCCAGTGTAAGTGCACCCTTATAAATAATTCTGTACGAAACTGTACAGAATAACTAATAACCTATCACTTACTTTTATACATCACCTATCTAAATAAATTCTTTTGGTCCATTATTATATTTTCTAATTCCAGGCCCTGATTTTATTCTTGGAGAATTTTTTTTGGAGTATTTGGTTCAGATGGTTTGTAAATATATTTTTTGTAGATTAGTTTTATAATATTCTTATAGTATTTCCAACCTTTATTTCAATTTATTTGCTTATTGGGATGGTATTCTGGAAATTAAATGTAGCATTGATTGCTAAAACGATTTCTGTGTAGTTATCATAATCTTCATTTATATATTTATTTTCAAGATCCTTTTCTTCTTTTTTTATTTACAAATTAGAAAGTAATAGATATTCTTTATCTTTGATGAACCATTTATCATTATTTATTTTATCCTTTCTTTCCAATTTCAAAATTTTGTCCAATTCCTCTTAAACCATATTTGCCATTAATCGCATTAAATTTTCCAGCAATTTCTGTACTGAAATTAATTAAGGGGTAAGATAAATGTTCAGAATAGGAGTTTTTCAGAGAAAAAAAATTGGTGAAAAGTGATAAAATTCCACACTGATAATTACACAGAACAAGAATTTACTAGGGGCATCAAGATATTATCACTAGAAACCACAAAAACGATAATGGGGAGGGCTATAAAGATCAGGGAAATTTCGGGGTAAAACAAGTAAAAAATATGTATCTAATCGTAATATTTCATCATGAAAATGTGTTAAATTGCAAGAAGACCTAATTGAACAATATCTAAATTCACAATATTACCAATATACTCACACATTTTTACAGTGTGAAGGGACTATGCATGAAAATTATTTCTCGGGAAGCTCCAAGCTTCGTTGATGCATGGCCTCTTCGTGGTCACTATGTAAAGAAGAAAGACGACGTGCCTTGAATCATTGTTTTGGAGATTTACTCCCCTTCTAGCGCTGAGGACTCTGGCTCGGTGCGTAATGTTTGGCTATGCTTTTACAGTTTTTTCATTGTGAGCAGGCTACGCTTTAATAGCATATAATATAATCAGGGAAATTACGGGGTAAAAGAGTAAACAATATTTAGGTAATCGTAATATTTTATCACAAAAACACTTTAAATTGTAAAAGATTTAACCGAACAATATTTAATTGACAATATTACTAATATAAGTTCGGTGTAATTTGGTTAGATACTCACAGAATCAATTGCCACTGATGACGTAGCTGATTAATCATAATACAACGTGGATTCCATTTGACGACACTCCATAGACACTTGAATCACTGCACACAGATTATAATTTTAACTTTTCCCATGCATATAATAGCACAGAAACACTTGTATTTTCACACAATTATTTGATTTTACTTGTAAAAAATAATGAATTGCAATAAAACATGCCAAACAGCACTTGTACATCACAGACTTCCGCACAGTGCAAAATCAGACAGACTAATGCTGCAATTTCCCGACAATACAGCTGTGATGTCAACCAATGTTGCATTTCCTATCTTTCTGCTTCATTGGTCACCAAATGTATATTAATGTTTCATGGCGATATACATCAACTGTTTAGAAACACCGTCTGTGAACATTGTTTTGTATTATCTACCATGTGTATATTTATTCTTCTGGTAATATGTTACTTAGTGTTATCCTTTCATGAATATAGACGAGGTAAGACTTGACACTGATAATTACATGATGTTCCGACACTGATTTCTGTGTTGTTTACCTGTATAACCTCAGCGCCGCGGTATAAATATACCCTGTGAATGACATTTTATACATTAAAGATTTATTTCCTAAGGCATTTCCACATTTCATACAATTTAATGACCTGATAAAAATATATTGGACGTACATTTTACATATTGCATAAACACCGCAATCTTGGTAGCCCTTCTGACTATCACATTTCATGTTGCATACTGCAAACTACGTGGAGCCCTTCTAAAATTCGTACTAAGTGTGATTAGTAATAATTACATGTATAACATTTCCAGGTATTATTTTCCCAATTTTTGGAAAAGTCCCTATTATTAAGAATTGCCTATTAATGTTGCTTTTTAATTGCTTGATTCCTAATAATTGATCATTAAATGTTTCATTGCCATCTTTAAATACATTTTTTTCAAATCAAGTTTCTTCTGGTGTTGGTGGATAGTTTAAAATTTTAACTGCAATGGGAACTAATGTTATTAATAAATTTTTTATTTTCTTCAACTACTTCTACTTGTTTTTTATCAATATGTATTTTGTAATTCACAAATTAAAGGCAATTCTCTTTTTTATTTGTCTCATATACAGCCTCTTGTGTGTGTTTTTTTTTTTTTTTTTTTTTTTATGAATCTTCCATTTCTTATATTTAAAAAAAAATCTTTATAAATCAGTTTTAAAACTGTCAGAAGTTTGAGGCAAACATTTCCTCCAACAGATCAAACTAAAATGAATTTAAATATTTATAAAGTAGAATCGAGTTTGTTATTAATATTGGTGATGGATTTTCTTTCCCAAATGTTGCATATGTTTATAAACATTTTATGCATTTTATCAAAGAGAGATAGTGTTAGTTATTATGGAAGAGACGAAAATATAGATGTAAGTTCTAATTTTTTCCTGAATTAATTTTCTCGATTAGAAATATGAAAACTTGGACAAATAATGGAAACTATCGATAATCCTGGAATTACCACTAGGCCTACAATGATATATGTTTCAGTTAGCTCACCATTAGAAAAATATTTAGAAATGAGTGGTATTGATAATAAACATTGGGTAGAATCTATTCATTCTAGTAAAATTAATGAAATTATTTATCCATTGAGATACTTATTTGGTTTTCTTAGAGATAATTATAAAGTTTATTTCAAAAGGGGTTATAAGATAACATTTTTTTAGAAATTCATCTGGTAATAATTGTTTATGTGTATACGAAACAAAAAAAGCTAATGGATCAGTTGATAAAAGTTATGCTGATCCAGGAAAAATTGTTATTCGAATATTACAAATTATTTGGGCAGTTATAAAATATGAAGGAAATATAACTATTTCTTTAAAAAAAAAAAGTTATAAGAATCCAATAGCTCGTATTAGATTTAGTTATTGCCAATTTTTGGGAAAAGCTGTTCAAGATACAAGAACATTTAATTTTGATATAAAGGGTCAATTTAATAATCTTCAATTTGATATGCCTGATTATGCAGTAGTTGGTTTTTCAAACTAACAGAAAAGATTGTGTTGAACAGTATGTTCATGCTTCTATGTTTGATCGTGACGTGATAATTATTTCTGTTATAAATTGAAGAAACTAAATTTTTTCTAAAGAAAATTGGAATCTAGATTTCGATGCTGGATTCTTTCATAAAATGTATTTAGCATATCATGATTTTTAAATTCTGAAACAAAAACTACTACAAATTATAGAAAAAATTAGCTTATAACGGGGCAAAGGCTAGTTAATAGCCCCGCTGCAGTTACTGTCCAGTTCACTTCAGTCTGTAGAGCACAATACAAGGCTCCATGTTGTAAAAATAAAAAGAAATGAATTTTCATTTTGGAAAAGTTACTCAGTTTTATTGAACTTTCAAAACAGACACTTTCACAATCTTCAAAAAAAGTCACGAACAGTATCGACAAGACAAATTCGAAACAGCTTCGCAGTAGTACTTCTTTATTAATGTTTCTTCCACTCTCCCATCACAAGAAAAATACGAGCATGTCACCCGCTATTGTGCCTGCTTCAAGGCTATACGACATCTGCTACCGAGACAAAAGTCCTCGGTACTCAACTCAGTGCGTGCAACTATCCCCTCTCCTAGCAAAAAAAAAAAAAAAAAAAAACTAAAAATAGGATTTGGCTGGGGCTCGCTTCCTCCCATTGGCTAAAACAAACTAAGTCTGATTAAACTTCCTCACCCTCAAAAACAAATGCTTTAAACTTATCGCTTCAATGTTGGGTTAATTAAGTGGGGCCACAGTGTCTCAGTGGATAGAGCGATTCCAAGTGGGGCCTTAGTGGCTCTGTGGACAGAGAGATTCCAAGTGGGGCCGCAGCGGTTTAGCGGATAGAACTATATCAGGTGTGGCCGAAGTAGCCAAGGGAATAGAGAAATAGTAAATGGGACAGCAGTCGCTTCAATGTTGAGTTAATTTCACATAATTTCATTATTACCTACATATATATGTGACAGGTGGGACCACGTCGCCTCAGGCCTTCGTATAATTATGTGATGGGTGGGACCACATTGCCACATGCCCGTGAATAATGATTAATTACAATTAATAATAAACTAATTAATCGGTTGGTGGGACCATGTCACCATACACCCATTCAAATAAAAACAGTGTATGGATACCTGACATTTTGTGCGGCGTAAGGCCGACAGGAACGAACATTTAAACATGTGGGTTTTAGTGTTAAAAACCTCTAATATGGCTTCAAATTATTAAAATACTAACATGTATTGTTCTCGTCATGTTCATGTTACCTTAATAGACATTGGAAGTCCCGTGGTAACAGGGAAAACATGTTTTAATGTGCGCACATTTTCTCCACGTGCAGCAGCGACTAGCCATGGCAGAAACTGTGTAGCGGCAATGGTTTCGGCGGTTTGCTGATAGAGAGCAGCACCTTTGGTGGCAGGCGCTGAGGACTGCTCGCACCTGTGCTCATGCAGTACGAAAATGTGACGTCTGGTTAAGCCAGTTCCGGCAAGTTAGTCAACATGCCGGAAGTGTGATGACGTATCTCAATACTATTGGTGGTTTATTTTTCAATTATGTAGACCCTCTAAGGGAAATAGGTGTCTGCTGTGTCTGTTAACCTTATTAGGTAACATCAACTGCCATTGGTCGTGAATATCACAACCCCACCAGGGACAATTGAAAACACCATGTAATTCTTGGAATCTTGTTATTTTTTTGAGGAAAATCTAGATAACTGCTGTGATTGGTAGCGCTGATTGGTGGACCTGTGTATATATTCCCGATGCATGCTTCGTTCGGGGTCACTCAGCAACCTCGAGGGGGCATACTTCTATCAGATAAGTAGTGTTTTCTTGAGTTCATACACAAAATGTAGGCTCCTCAAGCAAATAGGACCTTCATGTCACTTTGACGTTAGGCGAGGGCCATGGTGGTCGGGAATTTTAAATTCTTTTAAAAGAGATAGCAAAATGTTGGTCTCTGATCCAAAATTCCTCAGTGACCTAGTCACTACAAAAATGTATTTGTTGTTGTAAACATTTATGACCAAGTTGGTCTTAACTTTTGAAACCAATTCAAGGCTTATTGAGGCAGTAATCCTGGTAACTAATTCACACGTTAGTTGCGGCTATTGCAGTCGATATCAGGGACCTTGTAGTTATAAAAAAAATGAAAAACTTTACAAATTTGTGAATTTTAAATATTAACATTTGTTTGTGGGAGTTAAGGCTGGGGATTGTTCAGCTCTTGCTCCTATCCACTTGGGATCACGAGCAGATGAAAGAAATATACTGTGTCAAATTTTGAGGTTACAATGTTCATTAATTTATGTGCAGAAAGGTACTATATGTTTTACCTTATTGGTTTTCCTGGTTTAGGCATAAAATCAATTCTTTTAAAGTCCACAGTAAAATGTCGGTACAATAGAATTTCGTCCGTCATTTTGCGACGATTGTATTTTGGGGTTACTTGCCCAGTGCACTGCCATAGAAGACAGGTCTGGACACTTGCCTATCTAACAGATCGCTTCAAACAAACTAGTGTTGTTAGCATTGCGGATATAGCATAGAGATATGAATGTAATGTTCCCATTATAAGAAAAAATTGCAATTCCCCTTCCTATGTTGCTGGGTTCATTAACTAAATAGGTCAATAAGGGCATCAACTTTTCAAGTTAGCGTCCAGGCCTGTCTTCTACGGCAGTGGCCCAGTGTATGTTGTGATGGCCTTCTGTATTTACCAAATTGCCAGTGATTTGCATAAACATAGCCCATAAATTCAGTGTGGAAAATTCTAGTATTAACTGGGTTACAGCAAAATTACGTACCTGTAAACTATTTTGCATTTTACTCAATTTTTATGGTAATATGGAGTTTTATGTATATGTTAATCAAATTGAGATATAGGGTTAAGGAATTTCATGTTAACTTTCCCTCATGCAATATTGAAACCAAATGAAAAGAATTGAAAGAAACCTTAACAAAAATATAATAGAACTACCGCACTTCCTTGTTTCTGTTATAAGTTGTTTACCATTAATAATCTCACCCTTACATTGCGCAGAAATAATATATGGTTCTTTGCTGGGCATTTTGCCATTTGGTGTTCTGTGGATTTTGTTAGGTCTTTATACAAATCCAGCCTTGCCACACCCTTGGCTTAAGATGTAGCATGGTCAGAAAGGCTGCTTGCACTCTGCTAATGTGCAGTGTGTTTCGGGTGTTGTATTTTGAGCAGGAGAAATATTGAAGTGTAGTATGTCATATATTTCATGACTATATCTGTGACAGGTTATGGTAAAAGTGATAGGACTTTTAATAGGGTTTATATTAATTTCAACCATGGATACAAAAGCTCTCAAAAATGGCCCTCATGCAAATGGTGGGAGAAGCTGGGGTTGTGGTAGAGGAGAGCGATGGGATAGAGGAACTGAAGGTAAAAGCTCGGGTCCTGGTGAGAAGGAAGACGGGCCGTGAGTGGGCATGGGGAATTCGGCGGTATCTGATGAGGCAACCCCGTTATAAATTGTTGAAGCACGCACCTATAGAGTTGGTATCGAAAATACCCAAATTAGGCAAATTGAGTATTGAAGCAGTTGTAGATTTTTTTACAAATTTAATTTAGTAATTAATCTTAGATTGTGCGAGCATCAGGTTCTGTATGCGGTAGCATTATTTCGAGTTCCTGACAATTTATTACCAGTCTTTTGTCAGGTTAGGGAGGAAAATTGGGAGGTGACCCAGCTGATTAAGGCAGTTTTGAAAGAGTGTTCGAGTGAACTGGAGATTGCTAAATTTCATGTGAAATTATTGGAATATAGGCAGGCACCCATCAGACCAGGCAAGAGTTTGTGAAGTATATTTTGGGAATAGTGCAGGTGGTAGGGTATCCTTGTGAAGAAGACCATTTTACGCAAATTATTTTTTATAACCTCCACCTGCGGTGTGTGTGTGTGTATTGTTTTGCCAGCAAACCTGTAACTTTGAATGAATTGATAAAGTTGGTGATTGAAGTTTATCGAGTACCCTTAAAGGCTAAGTCTCTGGATAGGGGAAAGGGTGTGGAACTAGATACTGTGTTATTTGTGGATTAAACAACCATCTTGGTAAGGACTGCTATCGTAAGCAGGAAGCGTTAGCTGTGCTACCTCAAGGTGATACTGTTAGAAATCAGTATGTACAAAAAATATCTTGGTATTCTCAGACCCAACCCGTGCAGGGATGACAAAGGAAATTTCAGGCGGGGAAGTTAAATCCCAGGAATGATTATCTATTTAAGGAGTATACCTGTTGCAGTTGCCATCAGAAAGGGCATATGCAAAACAATTGTCCAGTAGGGAAAAGTTAGGTTATGGGATAGTCGGCAGTACAAGTGATGTCGTTTGAACGCCAGCATGGTTCACTCTACATTCCAGTAGCAATAGCAGGGCAGGTTGTGGTTTCTGCCCTATTGGATTCAGGAGCATCATGCACACTGATTGATCAAGAATTTTGTAATTTTTTTGCTTAGGTCACAACCCAAAGGGCTCACTAGGGTATGTAAGGGGGAAGAAATACTGTTGTCCATGGCCAATAGTGGTATGATTAACTCATGGTGTAGCGATATAGATTAAATTCTTACTTTTTCCTGGAAATTTACCTTTAGGATTTTGTCTGGTCTTTCACATGACCTTATTCTTGGAATTGATTTCTTTGGTAAAACACAAACTGTTTTAGATGTTGCCAAGAAAGAGTTAAAATTAGCCATTTGCAGTTCTCATTTAATAGAAGTAATTTCAAAACTGTTTCATACCGTTGATCTATCAGTAAAAACAGTTCAGTCAGGGGAAAATAATCATGAGGAAAGTTTACAGTTATTGTGCCAGGAATTTAGTGATGTTACAACTAGTAAATTGGGAATTTATAGTAAACAACCCATAGTTTTGCGGTTAAAGAATCAGGAGCCTGTATCATCTGCACCGTATCGAGTAGCACCCCCTAAACTGAGAATTTTCAGAAAAATCATCCAAGAATTAGAGCAGGATGATGTTGTTATATGCAATTATAGGAAAGTAAATAAACAGATCTTTATGGATCCTTATCCATTGCCCAGCATAGAAAGAGTTTTGGCGTTTGTCACTCCATGGGGGCAGTTCCAATTGAAGAGACTTCCGATGGGTGTGAATTGTGGCCTGCGTGCGATGTCTAGGGTAAATATTAGTATAATTTTCTGTTCACCTACATTGATGATGTTTGTGTGTACAGTAATACTTTTGAGGAACATTTAGAACATCCGAGGTTGTTTTCAATAGCTTTAAAGGAGGTTGGACTGACAGTGAATCCAGACAAGGTGACGTGGGCGAAAAACCTACATACGGTATTTGGGTTTTGTTATTTCTGAAGGGACATTATTGATGGACCCTGAAAAGATTGGTCCTGTTGTAAAATTTCGTGCCTCTATGAACCTGCATGGTGTTTGCCGATTTCTGGCCTTGCCACGTCCTTGGCTTAGGACATAGTATGGTCAGATATCTATCCAATATTTTTTTCAGTCTTTGTATGATAACCAAATTTTTTAACATGGTGACTGTTCTACCCCCGCAACAATACAAAAAAAAAGGTTATGGGCTGGGTCCCCTAGTTATATATAGTTGATTGTAGTTATAGTGAAACATTGCTTGTTGAAGATATAAGTAATATAAAAATTAGCATTGATTTTGATAATGTTTTAGAGCATACGTAATGAGTACGTTTAGAGTATATGTAATGTTATATTGATTAGTCAGAAGAATCCTATTTATGATCAATTTAATGAAAAATTACAGGATGAATGAAGGATTCACTTAAATAATTGTTAAATATATTTTGGATTATCATAAACATCAGATATTTTAAATATTATGTCAATATGTTTACAACTTATAAAATATAAGATAATTTATAAATTGAGATCTTGAGAGCTGATGAGTGTGAAGCGAGGTGAGTATGGCGCAGCACCGGAATGTAATGGTGGGGAGACTGGAACCAAAGCTCTTTACTCATTCTGTCGGTCACTTAGTCGCTCACTGTCGCATAATGAATTGTACTTGCATTTATTGTGTTTTGTTCTGTCGTAAAAAAAAGATAAAAGCTTGGTCACAATTTTTGTTTTCCTTAGTGTGTGATCATAGTAATTATTAGGTTGAAGAGCGTTTCGTCGTAAATTTCCTGGTGTGTTCTCTGACATTTCTAGGTATCCTTTGACCAACATACACAACTAATTTAGAAATATTTATTAATTTTTTCCAAAAAGGATGAATTTCTTTTTGGGTAGCACAAACATAGCCTTCCTTTAATGGTTACTTTTCTATGCAGTAAAAATAATTATTAAGAAATAGAAAGAATATACAAAAATGACATGAGAAAAAAGTTACAGAAGGTTCAGAAAAGAAGTCGCAGTAAAAGGCCAAGACATTATAAAATGTAGCTATTGATTGAGAACCACTCAAATCGTCCTACAAAAGTGAAGTACAATTCATAAGATGGCGTGTAGCAATATGAAAGGCGCCAATTCCAAATTTATTGTTTTTCACTTTTTTAAAATTCTAAACTGATAGTATGTGGTACTATGTACGTACTCCAGAACCTATTCAACCCAACTCCAACGGAAACATGTGACAAAATTTTGCATAACGTTCCTCATATTCTTCAACTCCAGGAGTTGGGTTACTTCCATTCTCCATGTTGCTTTCTCTGTGGATTAGAGTATAACTGCTGTTGGTATGTAGTGTTTATAAAATGACTTGTACTGACAGTTTGTCCGAAATTTCTAATGAAGATAGGTGTTCAAAAAGAAAAGCTAAACCATCAACATGGAATTTAATTTTAAACAAGAGGTGCAAGTTAGAATGGAAAGAGTACTACGACTACAAGGGTATTCGTAAACCTGCTGCAAAACAGGAACTAAATTCTGGTAAGTAAATTGAAAGTTATGTTATGTCATCAGCTATAGATTCATTCTATTGAATTTGCTATTGGCTATGTTAACTGTAATACTATGGTGGTTCCTAGGTGCTGAAGGCAGTGTCTAGAAAAATGAAATGATGACCAGAAACGAAAACTCATAGCCAAGTTTTGCAAACTAGGTGATAATAAGGCCCAGGATTGTTACTTGATGAAAATTACCACTCCTAGAATAATTCAATGCTGATATCCAATTAAGTAGAGGGATATATATATGAAAAAGCAATATCTATGCATGTTGCATCATACATTTACAAGGTATGTTAATGATCGCTATTTCACTTTGTCCCAATGTTGCTTTTGAGCAACACACTCTTCTTCCTTATTGTGATGGTGTAATGCCAATCACATTTGAAACCACCTAATGAAATATTTATTTTTGTTATCAGGTTACATTGGGTGTAGAAACATTTGTTGTTTGCCGAGAGGTATTTGCTAGTCTTTTTGCTATTGGAACCACAAGAGTTAGACGTCTATCCAAACTAGTGCAGGATGGTGCCTCACCCAGATAAAAATGTGGGAAATATCCCAACTCTCGTCAAAGCAATGAAGACCTCTTTCACAATGGACTGCCAGGATGCAAAGTATTCTACTTGAGTGAAGAGCTAAATATCATGGTAATGGGAAAACTGTTTTTTGCAAGAATACTATCCAGAAGGGTATTTATGCATTGCAGGAGACAATAGATCAGAGAGTGTACATTGTAAGGTTAAATATGAGTACTATAGAAATTCTTTTAATACACACTATGGTTATTGCTTTGGAAGACCACATGTAGATTTTTGTTCCACGTGTGAAGAACTGAAGACATCACTTAGGAATGAAACAACACATGAATTGAACAAATTTAAACACCTCAAACTCCACAAATTGTAAAATGTTTAATGAAGATTGTCGAAAGTTCTAAGAAAAGATATGCAAAATGATGACATTGAATGCTGTCATTAAATTTTCAGCAAAATTTTAAAACACATACTTTCCGCAAATGCGGTAGTGCTACATCTTCCTCAGATGCTTGTCTGGGGCAAAATGAGAACGCAACAGTAATGCAGTATCTATATTCCATGGTGTGTGTAGGCAGATGTAAGAACATTACTCATTGTCTTCCCATTCGTGGGCACAGCTTTGTTCCCTGTGACTATGTGTGTGGTTTTATTGGTAAAATGAAAAAGAAACTTGATAAAGTTGAGATGTATTTAGAATGAGAAGAAATGATCTGTGATAAGTTTGATATTCAATGAATGGTGACATGTTCTGTGACTTTTGTAAATTATTCAAATCTGCCAAGTTATCTGGTGTTAAGAAACTTTCTGAGTAGGTATCTTACCGTAGAGTCCTAGGCTGTCCTAGATTCTCTAACAGCAGGTGACTAACAGTGATGGTGAAAACTAATATTGTGAATAGCAATCTACAGATATTAGAGATCTGTATAAGAAAATTTTTATGTGCTATTTGTAGGGAAATCATCCACTCCAGCTTAAAAGATGAAAACTAAGAAAGAAATATTTACTAACCTTTATGGTAAATGTTAAGGGCTTTTCCGGAAAAAAAATTTTTTACGGAATATGGTATAAATCCACTCTACTAATTACAGAGAATACAAATTTACCAGGGGCATCAAGATATTATCAAAACAAACCACAAAAACGATAGTGGGGAGGTCTATGATCACTGAAATTGTGGGGGGAAATGTGCGAAAAATATGTACGTAATCACAATATTTTAACACGAAAGGACATTAAATTTAAAAGGACCTAATTGAATAATACCTAAGTTCACAATACTATCAATACAAGCTACAATACAGTAATGGGAACGGCTATGAATATCACGGAAATCGCGGGGTAAAACGTGCAAAAAATAGTTACATAATCATAATATTTTATAACGGAAACACATTAAATTGCAAAAATACCTAACTGAACAATATCTAAATTCACAATTATACCAGTACAAGCTACAAATACGATAGTGGGTAGGATTATGAAGACCAGGGGAATTTTGACCAGGTAAAACGTCCTAAAATATGTACGTTATGGTAATATTCTATCTCGAAAATACGTTAAATTGCAAAAAGATCCAACCGAACAATACCTAAATTCACATTACCAATACACACACACATCCTATTGTTTTTTGGCAAACTCCAAACTTCACAGATGGAAGAGTGCTTTACGCTGTATACTTACAAAAACAGTCTGCATGCCTTGAATCACTGTTTTGGAGATTTACTCCCCTGCTGGCGCTGGCACTCTTGCTTTATGTGTAATGTATTTTTCAGTACGAGGGGGCTATGCTTTAACATAATTCATACAGCGTGTCTAGTGACCTGGAAAACAGGGAAAACTCAGGGAATTTTGAAATAGCCTGGAAATTTTTATTACTGTTAACTATAATTCTTAATGCACTATTTATACATTTCTCTATTTATATAATTAATTTCAGAGTGATTTGTGCAGTTACATATTAAAGTTTGGTTTAAACCACGTCAAAATGGATTTAAAACAGCATACTCATCACAGCGTGTACATGCAATGAAACGGATGTTCTCTTGATAGCTTTGATATATTATACTGTTGAACAATCTTTTCGAGACTTACTATCAATTGATTGCTTGACTTGTCAGTGCTGAATTTTGAAGAGTATTTGTTTCATTGCTGGCGGTTGATTTAAATTGTTTCGAATTTTTGATAGTAATGTTGATGATTAATCATTGATTTTTGTTATGATATCTGAAGACGCTTGGTTTGGAATTGCATTGTAAGGTAGGTAAATCATATTATTTTTGTTGTAACGGGATGATTTTGTGTCGTACATTACGAATGAACAGCACTGCACAATACATTTTGTGGTTAAAAAAATCATGGTATTTATTTTTAAGTTATTCCTTCAATCCATGCTTTGACATTAAATTGCAAATTGTTGGCAGGAATGATCCAAACGATAGGTTAGGGAACATATTTTTGCAAGTGTCCTTTTCTAGATGTGTGTGTACATAAAGAGTGAATTTGGTATAGTTTGCATTATGATGCCTGAAAACTGCTTATATATAAGCAGTTACAGAAAGCACGGTTTTATTTACACACGTGTGGCTTTTGAACTGTAATCAACTTGTGAACTTAAATTTTTTATCTGTAGCATGTTTTGTGAATCAAAATAATGTATTACTTGACTGTTTATATTTGGATTTTTTTAAACATTGGTAGCCTGCTATCTAGAATTGAACTATTGTTTACATAATTTTCCTAATGAGCTAGCACAATTGTCACATTTCATGAAGGATTACCTCGTGTAATTAATTATTTTGTATATTTTAAATTTTGGTTAAGCAACTGTATTAGTTATGTAATAATTTCTTGTTTGCAAATACTTACAGTTTAAGTAAATCCTGGAACAGTTTAAATCAATGCAAAGTTAATAGTAGCTAGTCCTTGTTGATTGTCTCGAGTTTTAATGCAATTCATTGAATTTTTATTCATCTGCTGTAGATCTCGCATTAACCTAACCAATAGATGATTTCATATTCAGTGTTCAATTATTTGGTGGTATTCAATTTTTTTTTTGCTCGAGTGCAAAAATTTGATTGATATTTCTTTTCATTAACTTAATGGTAGGCCTATAGGAAGGTGGCCCTAGAAAAGGAGCTAGCTGTCATCACAAAACGTAAAGTAGCAGCTGAACTTAATGAGCTTCAAGAAAAAATGAAAAAAATTTTGGAAGATACACAAAAGAAAGTGCTATTTTAGATTCCCAAATAGAAGTCCTCAATAATTAGTACAATGATAGCTTGTGATATTTGTTTTCCAGTAATAATTATTTTATCCATAAATCTGGCATAATTATTTTATATTTACCCTGTGCTTCAGTTTACAAGTTACTACAATAATTTAAATAAACTTCATTGTAAGCATAGGCCAAAAAAAATTTAAATTATTTCATTCTTACAAAAAGTGCTTATGCAGTGCAAGTTAATTTCAAGATATATTATACAGGATTGTAAATTTGAAGTAATAGCATTTACCTCCAGTTACTTCAGCAGAACATGCATGAAGTTTCATTAGACAGCTTCTAGTATTTGTGTTACTGAATGTACAGTAAACAGGTGAGCTTATATTTTGGAGTACATAATGCATAATAATTTGTAACTCAAAATATTTTGATCTCTGTGATATTGTTGTAAGCTTACTGTTTCTGTTGCATTGAATCCTATGGCAGCTTTGGTTATGACAGCATTAAGTAATGTATGTTTAACTGTCAAATGTAGAGAATCACTGAACTCGTATATTATATGCGCCACGAATGGGAGACTGGGAGACAATCTTTAACAAACTAGTTGTTTATTAAATAAAACTCACTGGAAGTGTAAATAGAAATGAATAGACATTAAAATTGTATGTGGGTGTCAAGAATTTTTTCTGTGCCCAAATTATTTTTTAATAGTCCTGAGAAATTTTAAAATGTCACCTGGAAAACCTGGAAATGTCAGGGAATTTCAAAGTATCGACACACTGTTACAGTAAACTCCAAGCTTCGAGGATGCAAGAGCGCTTCACGCTCTATACCTACAAATAACAACTTGCGTGCCTTGAATCACGGTTTTTGGGATTTATTACCCTGCTGGCACTGGGTCTCTCGCTCAGTGCGTAATATTTGGCTATGCTTGAGCAGTATTTTTCAGTGCGAGGGGGCTGCGCTTGAACATTGTTTATACATGATCACAGTAACAACCTATCATGAAGTTATGTTTAATTCAGTTAGGTCTTCCGTATTTGAGATTACTCGCAGCAAAATTACGTAAGCCCTCTCTTTAACACACACGTAATACTACACACTTCAATTCACTACAATATAATCACTATCAATGCTATAACTACAAATGTATAACATTACTCACTCAATCAATTTTAGATCATTAACCATGATGTGTTAATGTGTATTTAATTTTACGACACTCCATAGACTCGCAAATTACAGTACAAATATTATATTGTAACATTTCCCATCTAAACAATGGCACAGAAACATGCATATTTTAGCTCAATTATTTGATGTAACACGTCAAACAGAATGAATTGCAATAAAACACGCATAAAATCTCTCGTACAACACAAACGTCTGGACTGTAAAAATTCAGACATTATACTACAGTGAAACACTTTCCCTCAATACAACTGGTACATTAACCAATTTTGATGCACATTTGTTTTCTGTCTTTCTGCATCATTGGTCATCAAATGTATTGTAATGTATCATGGCAATATTCATGAACTGTTTATAAATACCATCTGTGAACGTCTATTTGTATGATCTATTATGTGTATATTTATTCTGCTAGTAATATGTTACGTAGAACAATCCTCCCCGTGAATACAGACAATGTAGGCCTTGTGTAATTCAATGTAATTACATGATATTCGATACTGTTTGATTGCTGTGTTTGTTACCTGTATAACCATAGCGCCTTGGCATAGATATACCCTGTGAATTACACTTTATACATTAATGATTGGTTTGAAAAGGTATTCTCACATTTAATACAATTTTGCGACCCAATATAAATATAGTGGACGTACATTTTACGTGTTTTACTGCATAAACACCACAATCTTGATAGCCCTCCTCACAATCACATTTCATGTTATATACTACACATTACATGAAGCCCCCCTAACATTTGTATTAAGTGTGATTAGTACTAATAATATACACTATCGATCAAAAAGTAATTGGGCACCTGACCACAATGTTTGCTTGGTGGTTTTCACCCCGTTAGAATCTCGTAGTGCCACCTCTTACAGCTATAATAACAGCCACCCTGTCTGGCATGCTCTCTACGAGTGTTTGCAGGACATCCACTGGGATTTGTCGCCATTCCTCTTGCAACCATTCCATGACTTGAGCAATGGATTTTGGAAGTGCCTGGCGAGCCCTCACCCGGCGATCCAATTCGTCCCAAAGATGTTCTACATGGTTGAGGTCGGGGCTCTGGGCTGGTCAGTCCAATCGGCGAACATTGTTGTCGGCGTACCACTGCATAGTAGCCCTTGAAACATGGCATCTGGCATTGTCATTCTGGAAGTAACATGGGTCCATTCCATAAAAACGCCACAATGTTGGGAGCATTTCATTATCCAGAATGTTACAACAGGCCTCTGTGTTCATGCTACCACGGACAAACACCAGCGGTCCTACACTGAAGACAGTGAAACAGCCCCACACCATCACTACACCACCATCGAATTGCCTAGTTAGCACTATACACTCCGGCAGAAGCCGTCCCCCGGGTAGACTCCGTACCCATACACGTCCATCGGACTGGAATAATGTAAACCTCGACCCATCACTCTACATGACTGATTTCCACTGCTCCAGTGTCCAGTTGCGATGGTCCAAATATCAGCTGCGTCGCAGAGCTTTATTGCTTGTCGTGATATGGGGCTTATATGCAGCTGGTCTTCCGAAATATCCACATTGGTGGGCATTTTTCCGCAACGTTCCAATGGGAACCTATACTCCTGTTCCAGCATGAAACTCCTGTCGAATGGTAGCCATGGGTTGTGCCCTATTTTTGACAATTTCACGTTTCAGGGTTCTAAAATTTCTGTCGGTCAAGATTGGAGGTTGCCCAGAACGTACAGCATTGGCACAATGCCCACAATCGCCCTGGTAGATAGCCAACTGAGATGGCAGCCCACAATCATGCCCTTATCGAAATCCGATAGCTCTGTGCCTCGTGCTATCTCCTTATCTACTGGTTCTACACCGACCTGCAGCGTATGGCAGCCACACAAGTCAACTGACATACTGAATTACCTATCTTGACGGGTGCCCAATTACTTTTTGATCGATAGTGTATAACATTTGCAGGTATTATTTTCCAGATTTTCAGAAAAGCCGCTATTCTTAATAATTACAGCCTTTATTATATGCAGTGTAAAAAAAATAAACTCAACATTTTATAAATTTTATACATTTTAGTTGTGATTTTTTGGATGGGTTGCACAAGCTGTGATTCTTTAGTGTTTTGCATATGCACTGCATTGGGAAATGGTTTACAATAAGTTGGCAACACTATTATCATGTACACCTGTTTCCCTCCAATTTCACCAGAGGGTAAGATGAGGTTATGTTTTGAGAGAAGTTTCATGTACAATTCAGCACTTCATGTAAGTAAAGAAATAATTTATTTGTTAAAAATTGTGACAAGAAATATCAGAAAAGTTTTTTGTGCATTATTGGTTTTTGATTTGTTTGCAAAAAGCTAATGAAGTTGACATTTTGCCAGTAAGCTTAACTAACCCCCTACTTTTTATTTAAATTATTATCTCTGAGAATTAGCTGTCACAGTTGTTAAATCATCAAGGATGTTATATAATTAGTGTATGTATGAATCCTGTTTGAACCATAACCTATCAACAGAGCCACTCTGAATGACAACATTTTGATTATAAATTAATTCTTTTAACAGTTATTTTTAATGTTAAAAAAATTGATTAAAGGTAATATGTATATTCAAGGGGTGGTTTTTGTGAGGCTATTTAGGCATACCCGTCACTTATAATTAGGAGTTAGTTTCAATTTTGCATTTACTAAAGTATTAAGTCATACGTTGTAATACGTTAGGTCACAGAAATGAAACAAAGTTTATTAAAAATATCCATTTACCTGACACAGTCTTAGCCTACATTTTAAGGGAAAATTAACTGAAATGAGTACTTATAATAATGAAAGTGTAATTTCAACCTCAAGTTAAACCTATCCCAAATCCATTGTTTCCAATAATGGCAACTACCACTTCAGCCTAGCGAATGGCCAAACTGAGGGCAAAATCGGAAGAGGATGCTTATAAGTTAGCAGAATACCACAAAAAAGACAGAGAGAGGAATGGAATGAACAGGAAAAAGAAGGAAAAGTCTGAGAAGGATGAAAAACTTAAGAGAATGATGAAAGAAAAGATTAGGCTCAGAGTTCAGGCATGGAGGAGGAAGAAATCTGAAGGATCCAGTAAACACAGATTACCAGAGACAGTGTTGGGTTCATATTCTTTTGCAGTCTATTCACGCCTGGAAGAGACTTTTAAAAATCAACCTTTGAAATAACACTCCAGGCGTAACAGTTCAACCTGTTTTGTCAATAACTTTTATTCCACAAGTGTGTAACACTGTGATCAACTTTAAAGTACTGTATTCTTGAATAAATGAAACTGTAACTTAGTATCTTCTATAACTTGTTATATTTATTTCGTATTAAATACAAATTAAAAACAGTGAGAGAAGCAATGTGTTGGCAATAGCTGGTAAGAAATTGTTCAAAATTAATTATTTTAACCTAGTTTTTGGTGTGCTATTTATAAATTAAACGTTGTCTATTGAAATATTAAAATATTTACAGACCTTCAAGTTGTCCTACTTTTCCTACTTATTAGTAGGAAAGTAGGAATGATCCTACATTTTACTTAATTTGTCCTATTTTTCTTACTTTTTACCACCATGTAATGTTGGTAGAAGTATAATTTTTCAAAATGTACTACATATTGATAAAAGGTGAAGTGCAGCGAATAGAAGTGTTTGCCGAGATTATAACCAGTATGAAAATAAGTTACTTATTTCCATGTCTTGTATTGCCATAAGAAGTCTATCTGAATCTGTACTTTTGGTTCCGTGTGTGAATATAGATGATGTTAGTGATGAATGGAAGATTCTTCAGTGTGAGAATATCCCAGAAGAGTGGTGTTTCAAAGAGGAGAGTGATGGAGAACATTCAAGTGGACAGGAAGAATATTCTGGAGATGAAGTTCAATACAACAGAACCATAACTAGAATTGATCACTACTGAGGAAAAATAATTTCTTTGCAAAATTCACTGGGACAAAAAAAATTCCAGAACTGACAAGGCTGGTAGAAGCCATACTGGTTCTTCCGCATGGTAATGCTGATGTTGAACTGGATTTTCTTGGCACCAGTAATTTTCTCACATCAAAAAGATCATGTTTTTCAGCAGCAGCTGTGAGTGGACTTCAGTCTACGAAAGATGGGCTGAAAATCTACCCCACAAAGTTCCCATTGCCAAATATTTCATCAAAAATGGTCAAATTGCTTATAGATCACTTCAAGAGAGAATTGCACAGGAAAAACTAATGAAAGCTGAAAAACTAAAGAAGAAAGCTTAAGAAAAATAAAAACAAAGTAAAGAACATGAACAGACATGAAAAAGAGAAAATTATTGTGAAGAAGGCACTAAAAGTCAAACAGGGCATACAGCTAGAAAAAAACACTATGGAAGAAAGAGGAAGACCACCACCAGGATCTTAATAATTACACAAAAATGATAGAAGAAACTAATGCAGGATAAGAAATCCTTTTAAGTAATAATGATGTGATAGGAGCAAAGGTAGGGCAAACTATGTTAGAAGCAGCAATTAAGAAGGTGGAAGAAAGCAAGTCATGTTTAAAAAAAAATAAAAGTAGAACAAAAAGAAGTGGAAAAGTGCATGAGAACATTACTTGAATATTTCTCAGTATCGTCCAAGGAAAAGAAGTTGAAACCAAATTAACAAAAATTCCATAGGGAGTGTGGTTTGAATGTTAAGAGGTTCTTGTATTTTATGTTATCTTAATTGTTGTTTTCTCATTTTTTTATTCATTGTTATGTTTTAAAAAGCATTATTGCAAAACCTAATTTTACGCAGTGACCATTGTTTCAAATGCTTATTTACTGTATCTTATTTATCTTGTAGTGTAATTCAGTGTCAGAATATGATGTACTCTGATTTAGATTAATTATCCTTTTCTTTTTGTTTTCGAGTATTGTGTCAAAATATGGGATATATGTTTAACAGTGTAATTTTTCTTTCCTCAACCATAGTGGTTTGTCTCGTTTATTTATGTTTGTGTACTTTGAATATCAGCCTTATTAAATATTAGTTAAGCATATTACTTTTGTTTTGAAATGTTATCTAAAGACAGATTTAATAGTGTTTTAAACTTAAATTTCTGCCTTTTTACTTTGGAGCGTGTTGTGTTTTGCAGTGTGTTGTATGGGACTACAAGTGAATGTAGTTTGTAAAATATTTTTTTACATAAAAAATAAATCATTGCTGTATTAAATCATGAAAATTGTCATTATTACAAATAAAGGCCATACCCCATCCAGGGTGAAGCTCAACTTCTTTCACAGGGGCTACAATAGATTAGGACTATAAAGCATGTCTTTTATGTTTTTGTTGTTCTGGGTTTGGAAATTTCAAAACTTTGTATACCTCAAACATTGTATGATATTGCTGTACAGGAAGATACAGTGCACTTTTGACAAATTATGTGAATAAGTTTCACTCCTACTTTTTAATCAAAATGTCCTACTTTTGTTACTAATTCGATTGGGAAAGTTGGAAGCTCTACATTTAGGTAGCCTGATGGTAACATATTTCATTGTTACAGTTTAAATTACCAGCGCAAAATATTGTGCATAGCCGTAGTGGCATTGTTTTTTTTTATCATCTGAGGAAGCATATGTCGGCTGGGCGGAGCGAGCTTGTCACACACGCACACTCTCTCTCCCTCCCTCTCTCTCTCTCCCCCCCCTCTCCCTCCCCCCCTCTCCCTCTCTTCCCCCCTCTCCCTCTCTCTCTCTCTCTCTCCCCCTCTCCCCCCCCCCTCTCTCCCCCCCTCTCCCCCCCCTCTCTCCCCCTCTCTCCCCCCTCTCTCCCCCTCTCTCCCCCTCTCCCTCCCTCTCCCTCCCTCTCCCTCCCTCTCCCTCCCTCTTCCTCTCTCCCTCTCCCTCAGGAAGTTTCGCACCGCTAGTAGTAGCAAAGAAATTATACATGTTTAAAATTTTAGCATATTTCATACTTATTACAGCAAAATGATGATTTTTGAATTTGTAATTTACAACTGCAAAGAGGTTTTAATTTTTGAATACTTATTTTAATATACTTAGATGTGATGGTGGGATAGTTGCAAATCTAAGGTTGGCAGATATGGCGAGTGGCTACATGACATGGCGTTTTGTTGCTCTGTGCTCAATGAAGCATTAATATTTCGCTTACTCCGAAAAATACTTCAAAATACCACAAGTGTGAACACTTTGTATTTTTTAAACCTACCTAGGCAAGTTACGATGTGATAAATCTGTTTTTCTATGGCAGGAATAGATTTACTGTTACATGTGTCAACTGCTACGTCTGTTTATTTATCACAATGTAACTTTACTATAGGTGTTTGAAACACAGTTGTGTAACATGCTTACTTTTTTATGATCTGAATGTTTGCCACAATCCCAACAAATTACGCCCAACCAGACATTGTAAGTAAATAATTAAATAAACCTAGTAAAAACTTAATACCTATGCAAAAAATATGAGCAGAATAAAATACGTGGTAGGTCTATTTGTGTGTATGTCACCGCTATCTTTAAAGTTTGTCGCTGCTACATACAGAAAAAATTAGCAACATGAATTGCGTATTTGAATTTTCTCTCTTTTTTATTGGATTGATTGTTCTTTCATTTTAATATGTATTCTAACTAAGACTGCCCTTTTAACGAAATAACCCAACACACATCAATAACAAGAGATTAAATACTACAGTTCATTCCCCTACAGTTGTAACATAATTCTTCGATTAGCCGTAAACAGTAAACAACACATTTTATACAAAGGTAGGTCACATGGCAGTGTTTATGTTTAGGTGTAGCGGAAGGAGACGTAATCAGTAACTAAAAGTAGAAATTTAGCAGGGTTTCAGAAAAGTCTCTTCCAGTCATAAATAGACTATAGAAGTACACTGTGAAAAGCAGTACACAAGCTGTGGCAGAACTTACCATTTAACCCATCAAAGAAGAAAGCTATTGTAAGACAGCTAGTAAGAGACTTTTGCTGATCCATCTGATACTGTTGTAGTCAGGAAACTGTCATTACTGGGGCCAAATTCATACTCAAAAGAGGATTTGCAAAAGATTTAGGAATTTTATGAATTAAATGAGAGTAGTTGGCATGTCCCAGGCAAGAGAGACAGTACGACTGCTAAATAATGTGGAGACAGGTCAAGAAGAAAAGATACAGAAACATTTTCTTATTATGAACATGGCAGAAACTTATCAACAATTCACACAGAACTATCCAGATATGAAAGTGTCCTCTAAGTTTTATGAGCTGCAACCCAAGCATGTAAGACATGTGTGTGTTTGTATTAAAAGTGCAAACTTTGGATTATTAGTTTAGACACTTGACTCCATTTTTAGTTGGAAATAATAGAGTCAAACAATTTAACATCATCAAAGACACTGATCGAACAAATATGTTGCAATTCTGAGTCTGAGAATAACAGGTGCACACTTTGTCATTACAGTATTCGGGCTTTCTGAAACCCAACTGCGAAATTTCAGTGTGTGTAAAATCGAGGGAAATCTGATGAGATGTGTATAGAAGAGAAAACATAAAGTTTAAGCAACACTATAAATTGGTCAAATGAATCACTGCCAAAGTTCAAAGAGTATATTTTTGTGAGAAATCGGCAAGCTAGGTATTTAGATGACCTAATGAAAAGTTTAAAGCTGTAATGCAGGTAGATTTTGCTGAAAATTATAGCCTGATTTCTCAAGATGCTTAGTCTGCTCACTGACATTACTCACAAGTTACTATTTTTACCTGTTGCTTGTGGTTCAATGAGCAGACCTATTCTTATGCAGTGATCTGTGATATTAGCCACTCAAAGCAGTCTGCTAGTATCGTCATACAGTGAATAGTCAACCACTTTGAGCAAAAAAATTCTGATGTGTCACTGTGTGATGTACACATTTTTTCTGTTAATTGTTCAGCACAGTGCAAAAGTAAATACACAGTTTTTAATGTATGCCACTTAGCACATAATCTAAATGTTAACTCTGCTGAGTGGAATTATTTTGTTGTAGGCCATGGAAAAGGAGTTGTTGATGCAATTGTTGGACAACTAAAACATATGGTTTGGACAGCAGTGAAAACAAAAGTTTCTTTCTACACAAAGTGCAGATGATGTTTTTCACATTACAAAGGACTGATTTAAACCAACACATTTTGTGTGTGAACAAGGAGGAAGTAGATCATGCTAGCAATTTATTAAATAAAATGTGGGGGGAAAGTACATCAAATACTGGGAATAAGAAATGTTCACCACTTCAAGTGAGCTGACAGCTGTCATGTATATATTGGGTTTACCTTAACATCTGCTGTTGAAGAAATAAGAATTGCACTTCCTAATTTTACACAGTTAAAACATCTGCACCTTTGGGAGAGGCAGTTATGTGTTTTCATCAGAAACTGATGATGATACATAACTTCAAACTTCTTGGGATAAAAAAGTACTTCTCCTGAAGCCTGTGCTCCCCTTCCAACTTAAGTGGCAGCCAAAATGACTCCATTCAGGTTCATTTGTTAAAGTTGTCATTATAGATGAGGGCAAAGCCCAAATAAAACACACATTCATTGCAATATTCCACACCGGCATTAAAGAAAAATCAGGTGATGTAACAATTTGGAAACAACAGAAAAACATTTACAGTGTCCACAACTTAAACAATTAAGTTTCACAAAATTTCATGGAAAAATGTACTAATAACTTGGTATTTACGGCACTGGAAAGATATGTATATTTTCAATATTTACAATGTGATTATCGGAACATGGGAGCAGCATTTGTAAACATCAAGTTAGCTAGGACACCGAGCAAGCAACATGGCGTACTATTTTAGTGTTGCCATTCTACAGTGAAAACAATCATTTATAGACACACCTGTTTTTTGCAGTGCGCGAAATAAATACAAAATGTATAGTTTCTCTTGAAAACTGACATATTAGGGAGGGAAAAAAAACACACTATAAATATGTGAAAAAATATAATTTCCATTTTAAATCCTTATGTTTACTACATTAATTCAATACGTAGTCGAGATGGGAAAGTCAACACAATCAACGTATTGTATATACACAGTTACTTCGCTATCGCCGTGAAATGCGACACACAGGCGTGAACGCGCTGTGTTGATAATCTTCGCTTACATGATACTCTCTGGATAATAAGCTGCATACAGCGCATATTTGATACACATTGTTTCCATTTTCAACCTTTACGTTCACATGGGAATTCGCTTAATAAGTTATCCTTTGTATTTAATTTTACAAAACTCCTGTCCCGCCCATGTCTGCCGCAATTTTATCACATAGATTGTTGGACGGGGGACAGGTAATTTGAACCTTCACCGCCCTTATGGTAAGAGGATTGACAACTGCGATAAGGGCAGAATGATTCAATACCATTGTTATCTGTTTTTGAAATGGTATAGTGGCCAGTTGGCACTACTTGTGCTGATTTGGTGTGGGCGGCGCGGGCCACGTCATGCCACATAATACTCGCGTTTCATACCAATGTTGTTTATTTATGTTCGGTCAAACTATGAATATGTCCGAGCTTATAAGTGCAAAATAGGTACGTGTACATCAGTGTGTTTAAGTGTTGCCAATTAAGCTGCATGTGAATCATGAACAAAATGAGTACCCAAACAGCAAGACTTAGTGGTGCTCAATACAAAAAATTTAAAAAAAGTCAAAGAAGAAAGGAATGGTGCTCTTTTAAAGCAGATCCCTAAGATTTCTTCTTTTTTTGTATGTAACAGTGATAACGGATAGGACGAAGATGTCGCTGACGCCATAGCTGCAAGTGATAATGCTACAAACAGCAGCAGTGCTTCTATAAATCGTCCTTCCTTTGATAGTGATGACTTAGAGGCTACCAATGCATGTGTTTCGTCATTCCCAGAAAATTTATTTTTTGCTCAAGAACAGCGAATTCCAGCATCAAGTACCAAAAATTCACTGAACAGTGGCAATATCCATCTACATATCCATGCTGAAGTGACCTGTGCAAATTTCATGGAATCAGATGTAACTAGCAAACCTAAGAAGCTTGTTTTTGAACCCAGTACAGATCCAGCCCACTGGGAAATTGAGGAGCTACAAGACTGTGTGGCTATTCATGGAATCGAACAAAACTTAAATGCAGACTTCAGTGCTTCAAAATGTAAGTACCCTGATAAAGAAAGGCGTGTTTCAAGGCATATTTTATCTCGGAAACTGCATAATGGGGCGACACAAGTTAGGCATTGGCTAGTATACTCGCCATCAAAGGGAGGTGTTTTTTGTGTGACTAGCTTGCTATTTGGTGGGGGAAATGTTATGTTTACTTCAGGGTTTAATGACTGGAAAAATGCTTCTAAAATGGTACAAGACCATGAGAATTCACCTTAGTATAAAAATAGCATTGCAACACTGAAACTGAGAGGAAATACTGAAGCACGAATTGATAACAGGCTCGTTGCACAGTTTGAGCAAGAATGCAACTACTGGAAAACTGTTTTGAAACGTATCATTGCATCAGTGAAGTATTTGGCTATTAGAGGATTTCCATTTTGTGGTACTGATGAACACGTAGGCAGTAAAAGCAATGGCAATTTTCTAGGGTTCCTAGAGTTTCTTGCAGAGTTTGATCCATTCATGGCAGAACGTCTAAGAAAACATAGCGACAGAGGTTCGGGACATACATCTTATCTTTCCAAGACCATTTATGAAGAAGTGATATTTTGATAGCTGAAAAAGTAAGGGATGAAATAGTGAAGGAAGTGAAAGAGGCTAAATACTTTGGTATAAGTGTCAATTTACTCTAGCTATTTCACACACTGATCAACTAACATTTATTATATGCTGTGTTAAGAAGGATGGAGTTGAGGAGCCAGTTGAACGGTTCATTTGTTTTTTATCAAATGAAGGACATAAGTCAGAAGAAATAGCCAATGCTGTTTTTACGGTTTTAAGCAAATATGAGTTGGGCATAAAAACTGCAGGGACCAGTCATATGACAACGCCTCGAATATGTCTGGAGCATATACAGGCGTACAAGCAAGGGTGAAGGAACTTTGTCCCTTTGCTGACTATGTGCCATGTGCAGCACACACTGTTAATCTTGTGGGTTGATGTGCTGCGGAATCTTGCACTGAAGCAGTATAGTTTTTCGGACTGCTACAAGAACTGTACAATTTTTTCTCAGCTTCCACATACCGCTGGGTTCTTGTAGCTCGAAATTGCAAAGGAGAACGAGGTTGGACACTACAAAGTCTGTCGAAGACTCGTTGGTCTACTTGAAATGATGCATGCACTAGAGAGCAGTTGGTGTGGACAATTTGAGACCTTGCAGACTCAAGAAAATGATAGTTCAGAAAAACTTCAAACGAGGAATGAGGCATCTTCATTGAGATAAAAATTAAATATACTAGAAACTGCATTTATGGTAGTCTTCGGAACTGCAATCCTTCGTAGGTTTAATGCTGTTAGTGCCAATCTGCAGTCAGTAAACATAGATTTGGGGCAAGTTGTGAAAATATACAATTCGCTGTCTGACTTCGTAACAAATTTAAGAGAAACAGAAATGTTTGACCACTAGGAATGCTTTGTGAAGTCGTTGAGCAGAATAGAAATTTACAAATTTGACAAGGGAAGGAAAAGGAAGTGCATTCTGAGGCCTGATGAGACTAGGGCTGGAGAAATAACTCTTAATACTGGGTCAGATAATTTTCGTGTTGGTATATATAATGTAATTCTGGATACGCTAAGATTAGAACTGCAAGTGTGAAGTGCACGTTACAATGAGCTTCGGCTTTTTAGAACATCTCAGCATGTATGAACCAGCACAGATTTCTTCAGCCGCACATAAATTGGCCTCTTACTACAATAGTGATCTTGAAGCATCCATTGCAGAAGAGTCGTTGCACCTTAGAGTGCATGTGAATCCACAAACATCTGACGACGAGGGAAATGTCAACCTAACAAAATTAAGTAAATTTTTTAACTAAGAAGGGTTTGTTGAAGTCTATCCCAATGTAAACATAGCACTCAGAATGATTCTCAGTGCTCCAGTAACAAACTATTCAGGCGAACGCTCTTTTTCTACTCTACGACGTGTGAAAAACTACCTGAGGTCGACCATGGGAGAAGACAGGTTATTCGGCCGTGGCATTATTGAATATCGAGGGACAGATGCTGCAGGATCTTATCAATTCCTTTGTCCAAAGGAAGGCTAGAAAGAAGAACTTTGGATAAGACACGAGTTATCTTACTAGGCTTAAGTTAAAGTTTTTGCTCTTTCATGGAAAGTAAATTAAATTTCTAAATGTTGTCCTTACTATTGAATGATACCATGTCAGTGTTTTCATTGTAATCATTTTCATAATATTTGTAGTTCTGGTTGTCATTATTTTTTTAATGTTGTGATTTAAAAAAATACATTTACAAATTGGTTCAAAAATTAAAATGTTGCACCTCGTATGCTCTCCATGGATATTAAAATAAATAAATATGAGGTATGAAAAATAAAACAGTTTTTACTGCAGGGGCAGCACATTTTTATGGGCCTACAGGCGGCTACAAAGGAAATTCAGCCCTGGCGATATCACCAACGATCATTTATTCCTACGGGATATCGCTGTTTTTTGGAAATTTACTGATCTCAGTGATTTCTAAAATAAGCAAATTTTGTTTGTATTGAGGTTTTTTTTTTTTTTTTTTTCCTCTCATAATTAATGTAATCTCGTTGGTAGTACCTATACAAATGTGATAAATAGAAAAATTACATAACACTTATCTCAAAAATCGTAACAAAATATTTTGTTGCCACTAGGTGCTACCTGCACGTTTATGCGGTAAAGGCACACAGTACACTCCATAAATATGTATATCTATGGTATTATTACCATTTTTTTCAGTTAAGTTTTATGTAAACATTTTTAAAAAATATCCAGGTTATGTGAGGATGACTCGTATCTGGTGCCGTTTTATTTTTGTGTTGACCAAGTAATATATAAGTTACGGTTCTGTGTATTTTATTGGTGAAGCGGGGAACTTTAGGTTGTCTTGCGCCTCTTCTTATGAGAAAGTAGCAATTAGAACTGCTCATTGTTTTGATGATGCAGTGGAAAATTTTGCTGGTATGATAACATTCTAATTTCAATATTTCAAAAGTTGTCATGTCACAGAAATAACAAAAAGTGTTAAATGTGATGCTATTATTCGTACCGATGCAAGAATTACAGAATAAACATTTTCAGTAAAGTTGAAAATCATTGGATTTTTTTATGAACTGCACTTAATTCAGTTAAATCAGCATGGATTCCAGTCAGTAATATAGACACTGAAAACTGTTTTTCTATGTGGGGATATAATGACTGACAAAAGAACAAATCACAAGCCAAGTAATATGGTAGTAATTAATAGTAGTGTTAGCATTTTCCGATTAAGTGTATGCTACTTTATTTTTGTGCCATCACAATAGTAGCCAAAATTTGTTGCAATATGAAATATGTGCGAGTGCTTGCATTTTTGACCAAATGTTTACAATTTTCTTTTTGTGCTATTACCAAACTATTTTGTTTTCTCAGCCAAATTTTAACAAAATTAATTAAAAATTGACAAAACATTCACAGAAACCAACCAAATTAATGAAATCTATCTCAATTTTTCACCAAAATATGTGTGTCTAATCATTTCTATAATGCGTTTACAATTAATTTATCTACAATTCATCAAAAAAAATGTAGAAAAATTATTTTTAAGTCGTAATATTTTTACATGGATTTGGATTCAACAAAAAACAGGATTTGACCCATCCCTAATATATATATACACACACACACACAGGGTGTTTTTGGGAGAAGGTCAAAGTGAAATGAGATAAGTAATGGTGTGCCAGAAATGTGTTAGTTAAAAGTTAGAGATGTATAGATGAAAAACGTGGCAAAGCAAAATTGGAACATCCTGAACTGTTTTTATTGACAACATAATATATACCATTATAAGATGAATAAGTTTTACAGGACATGTTTGAAATGGCAGCCCCCAGCATCGATGCAGGCATGACAGTATCACAAGAGGGTCTGACGCATTCGCCGTAACATCGACATCACAGGCAGCAAGTATTTTTGTCAGCAGGTCTTCTTCGTTAAGTACCAATGTATTGTAGGCATGATTTTTTACATGGTCCCATGGGGAAAAAATCTATTGGGGTGAGATCGGGCAAATGTGCTGGCGATGAAACAGGATCTCCTCTTCCTATTCACCTTCATGGGTGCATCTCGCCGAAGACTTCACGAGCATCAGCTGCAAAGTGGGCTGGAGCCTGGGCTGTTGTGCCCACATGTGTTGACAAACAGCAAGTGGGACATCCTCCAATAATTTGGGGAATGTCTCTCAGAAACATCTTGTACACTGATGCTGTAAGGTGGCGTGGAAGAAGATATGGCCCTATTATGTAGGTGGTTGTGGAATATGCCTGCCCACATGATAACTGCAAATCACTGTTGATGGGCCTTCACAACTGTTGCATGGGGATTGTCATCAGCCCAAACATCGCTATTTTTAATGTTCAGTATCTCGTCTCAAGTGAAACAGACTTCATCTGAGAAAAGAACATTAGTATGAAGAGGATCCATCACATAACACTGCAGTAGCCATTCACAAAAAATGATGTGTGGAGTAAAGTCAGCTGGGTTCAAGGCTTGGACTTTCTGCGGATGGTAGGAGTGCAGCAACTTTTTATTCATTACATTCCACACAGTATTGTGGGACACATCCATTTCACGTGCTACTGCTCGGGTGCTCGCTGCTAGTTCGACTGCCATGCGATCAAGCATTGTTTCTTCAAAGTCAGGTGTCCTTGCAGTTTGTTTTCCTTCTTGGTCATGGAATTATGGTCTCAATTGCCCCATTTCTTTGAAATGCTGGAAAACTGAGGGAAACATTACATCTGTGGATACGTGTCCCAATACAACTGTTCGGCTTCTCTGCTGTTTCCAATTGCTTGCCCATACACAAACACAATATCGGCAAGTTCCTCAACCATGTATTCCATTTCTTCACTATTCACTAGCAAAACACACACGGCAAGTACTTAACAGGTCCCTGACTTCTTCCATGCCACCTTACACCACCAGTCTTGCGTTCTCCTGATCTCACCCCGATATGTACAGAATGTTCCAGTTTCACTTTGCCACCTTTATCATCTATAAATTTTTACTAAGGCATTTCAGACCCACCATTCACTACCTTATTTTGCTTCTTTTGTCCTTCTCCTAACAACTAGACATGAAAAAATTTTGTGGTGATTTCTAAGGCTTTATATAGGAGAAGCTAGTTTTCAAACACATGTCCATTTTTGTTACGTTTACGATTTGATTGTAGTTCAGTAGATATTCCCAGGTGAGCTCTGAGCAGGAAGCAAGCATTGAATCCCTTGACATCTGGTCTGAGGTAAAGTTGGCTACACACTAGGGCTGTAGCCAATGAACAGAAAGCTGAGGCTCAAAAATATATAGGGAGGGGGAGTGTAACACACAGGTAGTTTAAAACGCGAAATTTCACTTAGTTTTCATCAGAGACCTTAATTTTTTATTTTTTTGTAATGACCTCCTGAGTGAGTTCATAAAGCATATGACATCTGTGACATTATATTTTGTCCAGTTATTATAAAAACAGTAATTGTTGGGAAATAAAATTGTGCCTAAATGAAGGTATTACGAAAAGACCTCAAACTCATAATTTTAAATTATCATTTTCCTCAATTTGAATTGTTGGGACTTGAAAGAATAGAATGTAACATTCGTGACAATTCGGAGCAGTTGAAATATAAAATTTCAATAAAATGGTATTAGCATGTA
Source organism: Dryococelus australis (assembly GCA_029891345.1). NCBI lineage: Eukaryota > Metazoa > Arthropoda > Insecta > Phasmatodea > Phasmatidae > Dryococelus > Dryococelus australis. The sequence continues at coordinate 149,731,495 of CM056996.1, forward strand.
ACAAAAATATATTGTAAAAAACAACCCAACTCCTTATTCATTTATCTCCTGTGCCACTTTTCCTATTGTATGTGTATATTTTCATATAGCCTCCTTTATATTGTGCTTCAAAGGTGTACAACAATGCATTACATCATTCAGCAACTGTCCACATTACACTCGCATGAGAGAAAAATATTCCTGCTGGAAAATTATATGCACAATAATGGAGTTTTGGGACTTTTCCCTTGTTGGGTGCTTAATTTCTAACCATTTATTCTAAATTCATTACTTCGCATAAATTTCTCTGATATTTCCAGAAATGAAAATTTCCCAGACTTTCCCAGGTTTTCCTAGTTTTCTTGGATTCTAGCTACCCTGATTATTCATACTCACTGAACCGTTTTTTTTTCTTGTTGGCACAGCAAAGATCAACATAGTGTAAAATGTGATTTTAGGTGCCGACTTAGGATTCTGGAAATAAAATATCAACTGAAATAATAATTCAAAACCATTTCAGGGCAACCAACCACAGGGAAATGTTAGGGAATTTTCACCTGGGTTAGGGAAAATGTAAATAGTAGCTACTCAGCAATAGGCTGTTAGTTGTGTGAATATAAGATAATGTAGCTATAAGCAACTTTTTTCAAATTCCAAATTTTCCAAGTGACGTAGGGCCTATATGTACAAAATAAAGTATTTGTGTATATGAAATGGGCACTCATGTGAAGTCAATAGCGTTGTAATCACAAGAAATATCAATGGGCACAGAATATAGTGTTGGACTACTTACTTGGTCTGTCGCAGTGTAATTTAATTCAACTTCACTGATAGTATATTTGTTCCATTAGCGGTGGAAAAATATGGAATTGGAAGATTTCTGTCCTGAAAATAGGTCAGGGAAAATGGTAAGATTCTGCCTGGGAAACAGGGAAATGTCAGGGAATTCCAAAATGGAATTTCAGTGGACACGCTGCATTTAGTGGTTCTCACTGAATTTATACATTATATAATATGTTGCCTTTGTTTTGTGACTTTGTTTCTGGCCCTGAAAAAACTAGTCACCTTTTTACAAGCGTTCCTTCGGGTGAAATCTTGCTAATGAATTTTGACCCACTTCTAGGTATTCAATTGAGCTGAAATGTGGTATACATATAGAAACCCGATGACAATGCAATAATATGATGACAGCGACCTGGTGCTGCAGCCAGGATCATCTCCTCACAAGGGAACCCCTCAACCGTTTATAGTATTGACTCGAGTTTGGACTAATTTGATTGCTCTTGATGAGACCTTTGGAGGTAGGTGGTCAGTAAGGCCTGATGATGAATTTGGAAGGTGATCATAGGAACTTCGTCAAAGCTAAACGTGGAATCTTTGAGTTTGGCTCATTTGACTAGGCAAGTCGACAGTTTATTTTAATTTCACTTGTACGTATGTGGGTGTGTTTAGGGCAAATATTACAAGTCAATTTTAAACCACTTCTCGTTGTCCAATTGAGGAGAAATTTTGCATACATGTGTAGTTCCCATGACAATACATGTGAAGCACTGAGCTGATCTGATAATGGAGCCATAAGTTACAAGCTTTTATGTAACTTCACGAGTATGTACATATGTTAAACCACTTCCCATTATCCAATTTAGCTTTCTGAAGCAATGTTGCCATACCTCCCTGTCTTTGACTGCCGCCCTTGTGTGGGTTGCACAAGCCTGCCTCAATCAGGCAGGGTGGCTTTGTGCGTCCGATCAACTGTGCTCGCATGCATGTGCGCACACACAATTGAGTTTTCGTTATCTAGTGTACTAATGCTGGTTTTTCATATTAGGTAACTATTTTATTTTTCATAAATGTTTTAGAATGTTGGGGAAATTTTATGAGAAACTTCGATGTCTTGGAAATACTGATTTAAATTAATTTCTCTCCTCGCATAGTAAATGTATCGAGTTTGGCCTCATTGGACTTGTCTCAATGAGTAATTTGATTGTTGTAGATGGTGACCAGGGTCTGTAGCAATTATGTAGCAATGTACATTAACAGACATAAAGTTTGTCCCGAGATGTGCATTGCTACATAATATTACGAAAAAATTGATGAAAATAAAATAACTAAAAAACTTTTAAAATCAAGCTTTTATTTATAAATGTACTAAAATGAGAAAATTAATTACCTCAGTTACACAATTTGTGGAACTTGTAGGATGTGGTCGAACAGCCGTAATAAGCTTTGCTACAAATTAATGTGTTTGTATCAATTTATATTTAGTATATAAAAGCTTGGCACAATGTAGAACGTATACCTCATATGCGTAAGTGTAGTAAGCACATATCTTGTGTAAGGCTCTTGACTATTTGCGCCAAGCTTTTGCATACTAAATATAAATTGATACAAATATATTAATTTGTAGTAAAGTTAATTACGGCTGTTTGACCACATCTTACAAGTTCTACAAATTGTGTAACTACTATAATTATTTTTCTCTTTTTAGTACATTTATAAACAAAAGCTTGGTTTTAAAAGTTTTTTACAGTTATTTTAGTTCACGTACCAACTTTATATACTTGTGTGGTTTTTTTCAATATTTCATGGTTTGTTACTGCATTGAAAATCATTTTAAAAAAAAAGTCTATGTTAGTGCTCTGCATAAAAGGAATTAGTAGGGTTTTTTTTTTTTTTTTTTTTTTTTTTCCCATGTTTATTGGTTAGGAAAAAGTAACGGATATCTGTAAATGTTAGGGAAATGTCAGGGAATTTGTTACAAGGTTACTAGGATACTGATAGTTACCCTCACAAGAATAATGGAAATTAGAAATAGAATTTACTTTTGCCAAGCCAAGATTTTTTTTAAACTGTTGTCATGGTGGCCTTGCTTTAGATTGGCTGCTACCCAGATTTTGTCGTGTCGAGATTGTCGAGGTATTGTGACTCCAGCATAACGTGTGTGCCCAGTATTTTTAGTCAAACTAGTTGTCATGGAGCTTTTAGTAATGGTTTTTGCATATGTTATATGATTTAATGAATGTTTAATTGTGTTCATCATAAAATAATTCAGTTTAATTGGCTTTGTTACAGATATGTCTGTAAATGTGGCCTAACGCAGCATGCATGCAGTATCACAGCAGACATAATCCCTGGCTGGGATTGTGATGGGCCAGAAGTTGAGCAATCTGAAAGGCTATTTTGGAGCAATGGAAAACCAAGAAAGTACTTCAAGTGGGAGTGGAGATAATGTGGAAGATTATGTTGCAAATGGTCTGTCTCACTTGGTTCCCAACATATCCCATCTAAGTAGCAGAGCAAATGCTAATAGGATGGATGGTATGAATGAACTGTTTGAGAGTATTTACAGCAATTGCATGGAAAATGGAAGAAGGGAAGGTAATGGAAATTTGGTTCAAGGGGAAGCTGGGTTGGGCACATCCTCATGTGAGTGTTCGGGGAAGCATACTGACATCACCAAGAAGCACGATGAACCTCAAGGGCCAGGGTCATTTCGTCATGGGCCAGCCAGAAACCTTTCGCATGTCAGTGGGAAGAGGTCCCGCACGAAGTCGGCACGGCTATCCAAAGATGCTGTGGGTGGGAACAAAAAGAAGCGCAATAACTGGGTGTTGAAATTCAACTGTGCCCGGCTGAAAGGCAGCGGCAGAGGAGGTGGGCCAACTGCAGATCCAGACATACCAGAGCCCAACACCGGGTGTAGTTCATGCGTATGCACCAGCTACCAGAGGACGGAGGAACATCATCTGGGTGCAGGCATAGTGTTTGGGGGCTCATCTGGAGCGCAGCAGGAGTCGTCGTCTTCGTCCCCAAGCAGCGGCTCAAGTAGCGGAGGTGAGGATGGGGCAGGTGCTAGGATGCCGGCAGATAATCTCATAGACATGTCGAAGTTCAACCCTGATGATTACCCAATTGAGGACTGTGATGAGAGGGCTCGGCTAGAGCGTGCACGGGAAATTGCAGAAGGGGTGGATCCTCCCCCAGGGTTTTGCCCTGGCCAGCACATACAGCTGGTGTACCCAGAGCTCACCATCGATAGCCTGACGGCCTTGTTTCAAACACACTTGGGGATGGGAATCCACCCAGCAGCCCTGAATGCCCTGTCACAACTTGATGTAAGCCTCTCCCCTGCAGTGCAGAGGGTTGTTCATACGCAGGTGGACTACATCCATTGTCTGGTTCCTGATCTGCTCCAAATAACTTCATGTTCCTTCTACTGGGGCAAGATGGACCGTTATGAGGCAGAGCGACTTTTGGAGGGGCGTTCAGAGGGCACATTTCTCTTGCGTGACTCGGCACAGGAGGAGTATCTGTTCTCTGTGAGCTTCCGCAAGTATGGTCGCTCCCTGCATGCACGCATTGAACAGTGGAACCACCACTTCAGCTTCGACTCTCATGACCCGGGTGTGTTCTCATCCAAAACAGTGTGCGGTCTGATTGAACATTATAAGGACCCATCCTGTTGTATGTTCTTTGAGCCCATGTTGACGCTTCCCCTCCATCGCAACTTTCCCTTCCCCCTTCAGCACCTGTGCCGTGCCGTCGTTTGCAGTCGGACCAGCTACGATGGCATCAATCAGCTTCACTTGCCAAAAGCACTCAAGAACTACCTCAAGGAGTACCATTACAAGCAGCGTGTGAGAGTTCAGAGGTTTGACCTTGAGCAGTAACTGCTTCCTGTTGCCTGTTGAAAACTGTAGTGAAAAATTTAACGTACAAGTTGGCTGCAATCATGTTCAAATTTACACTTATCTGTTTTGCGACAAGGCCACTTTTTTGTGTAGGATATGAAACCATAACGATTAGTTATCTGTCGGGAACAGGTTTAGCTCAGTGGTAACAATCAAAGTTGAATTTTCTTTCATTGTTGCACCTACCCAGCACAATTGGTGTAGTGACCCGTTGATGCAGTAGCCCATAAGTAGTCATGTTGGCGATCTATTTATTGCAGATATGCATTCTTTATATTGACATAGTTTCAATGATAAATATGGTCTTTCACCTCTGTGTGTTTAAAATAATGGAATAGTTGCTACTATTTAGCAGTGTTCATTGCAGATTTCATGGAGAAAATTTAATTTGTATTGAAAATGATTCGATTGTGACTGGGTCGTTGTTAAATAGTGTAGGAGTTTTTACATTTTCAAATGAAGAAATCCACTTAAATTTGTTTAACTTTGTACTTGCTCATAATGAGCAGTTACTTTATTAATTTGACAGAATTGTTAAAAGTGTTATGAAAGTTGTATTTGTATATAATCTAATGAGTATTAACTTTAGTTTAAATAATATCCTTATTGTTGTAAAATTTTAGTTGATAATTGAATATAACTTTTTTTTTTCTCATTTTATGCTTTACATTTTAAAGTAAACACATCACAACGTTGAATATAGAAGAATGTAACTAAAGGGAAAGTGGATAGTTCAAAATCAAAAGAAAATAAAAAGGTTGTTTACTGCTTTACAGTGTTGGAACTTTCTTATATTTTCGCATGCATTTGCAGATGAAAAAAAATGTTCTTTCATTGTAAATAGCGCTAAAATGTAGGTATGATGGAACAGCGTAGTAATGTTAGGATATCAGTGGGCAGCTCTTGCCAATGGATGCAGGAGCATATGTGCCCTCCCAAGTAATATTTAACATTCCACACCAGCGTACTGCTTTTTTCATAATCTTTATTTCCTAACTACCCTATTTACCCGAAAGGAAGACGACCCCTTCCTAAAAAAATATTTCTGAGGGAAAAATATTTAAACTTGAATTCAAGACTACTCCTGTGAAGTATTGAAAAAATTATTTAGTTTGAAAGTATTTTTTGCATGAATTTATGACAAACCCTTCGAGAAGAAATGCATTTATATGAATAATATGATATATTTTATTTACCTTTAAAGTAAAGATAATCACAATGAAGTAGGTGTGTGTAATCTGGTTGTATGGTAGCTGCATCTTTCTTACACTGTAAGACTTTGTGGGTGTTATATGTTCGTGACTTAAGCCATTTTGCTTCCCAGCAAAGCCCTTCCTCTTTAGGGTGGGGATGACATCAGATAAGGGGACCCTTGTCAAATTGACAGGTACAGTCTCGGCAGTACAAAAATATGCACAACCATATGACACACAGTATTTAAGCATGAAAAACCTTTGTCAAAATCCTCTCTCATGGCATGCCAATTTTGGAGGACTAACTGTTACCCGAGTAAAAAATTATGAATAGAAGCTCTTAGTAATTTTGTGCTTAAATACTGAACTTGCAATTATGAATAGAAGCCTATAGTAATTTTGTACTTAAATACTGAACTAGCAATGTCGCACATTCATGGTATTTATGTCTAGGTTTTGAATTTAAGAGGGCCCCTTATTTTTTATATTCCCTTTTTTGTCAAAAACCCACTGCTTTCTTTCGGGTAAATGCTGTATCTGTTCCAGTGACTTCATTCGCGTGGACTTTAGAATTTGTTTACATATTTTAAAAATTGAAATAAGGTGAATAGTGTCAATCAAAATTTATACATATTAATTTCCATAATCAAAACAAAAAAATAAATTTTAAACTTTTAAATATTTATCAAATAGAATTCACAAATGTCTTTATGTTTAGATGGAAATTAATGTAGTACCTGTGACTTTGTTCATGCGAACTATAGTATTTATTTACATATGTTTAAAATAGAAATTTAGCTTCGCTTAGGTTTTATACAGTTATTATTAAAATACATCCCACCATTGGTTCGCTCAGGTTTTATGTTTAAAATAGAAATATATCTTTGTTCAGGTTTTATGGAGTTATTAAAATACAGCTCGCCATCGCTTCGCCCAGGTTTTATGGAGTTATTGAAATACATACCTGTATAATTGGTTTGAAAGATTGTTACTTTATTATCGGAAATAGTTTTATCATTGCCTTAGTGTTGGTTGTTTGATAATATGTTATTTTACTATGTTTTTCCAAAAACTAATGTGTCTTTTTGTATGAGCAAAAAGCATTGTCAAAACTATTGTTTTGACAATGCTTTTTGACAATAATCCTTTTGCAAAAAAATAGATATGAAGCATAAAGAAAATTATATGAAAAAATTAATTTACTTCATAACCATGTGAGATATCGAGATGAAATGAAAAGCAAATTTTAAATATAACTTAACTCTATGATCTCTGAAAATTTTATCAAATTTTATTTGGCCATTTTGGAACCTATTCTGGACAAACAACCAGATAGACAAAAGTTTTAAAAATAGTTATTTGTGCTTCATAATCATTTAAATATCATATTACGCGTAGATTTTGGTATCAATTTTGAAATGAGAGATGCTTCAATTTTATTTTTTAGTATAGATTTAACTGCATAGGTTATTTAGTTTTGTCATTAAATGTTGTTACCAGGGGTGATGGGAAAGGGAGGGATATAGTTCAGTACTATAAATGTAATCTTAGCCTATAACATGACAAAAAATTGGGTTACCTCCATAGACACAAAACAACAAAGAATTAACCTAGCAGCAGAGCGGTGTAGTAGTTAGACTGTCTGCCTCCCACCTGGGTGAACCGAATGTTTCCAATGATGTCACTCAGATTTTCACAGGTGTCGAAAGTAGCCAGACACTGCTGCCTTCTGTTGGCCAGTGTGGGCTGCTAGCTTCGGAAACCATGCCCACGTGAAATGACTCGTTTTTCATGTGTAAAGTACAAATATACAAATGAATTCTCAGAGTTTTAAATTTTTCACAAGCTCTATAAATATTTTAACGTAACATATTTCCATGTTGCTAGTATTTGGATTCTGCCTGCAATCTCCAATCCTTGCTTTTTTTATTCTTTTTTTTTCTTCTTCTCCACTTAAGCAACAAAGTGAAAATAAATCTTATTTATGAAAACAATGCATTGTTTGCGATCGAATCATTTTCGCGGAAAATATTTACGTTAATGTGATATTTTGTCATGTCACACTCGTGCGAAGGTTAATATATAAATAACCTCTGTGTGTACAAACTACTGCTGTAAACTACACAATTTCACCTTTTTTTTACAAGCAGACACCAGTTTTAATAGGGAAATACTTATTATGAATGAAAATTTGCTGCCTGACAATTTCCCTGAATTCCTAATACTTCTGTGTTTCACATATATTCATGGTTAGAAATGTGTGTAAAAATGGTACCCGAACACTTTTAATATTAAAATATACCAGTACCACATCACTCAACTGCTGCCTGGAAATTAACAGCAAGCGCATGGGTTATTAATAGCAGCGGCATGCCACTGGCGGAGTTTTTCAGTATTTGACTTTGAACTTATGACTCCACAGTGAAGCTGCAACCCAATTAAGCTGTCCCCTGTAAAACGGGAGTCAACTGTATTGATAATATTGAAAATACTTCCTTTTCCTATAGTAGGTTTTTAATAGACCTATTTCTTTGTATGTTGCCTGTGAAATGAAATGACAGTTGGTGTTTCCAAAGATAGTTAGAAGATATATCTTGTTAATAAAGATGAGCATGTTGATGTGAAGTTGGCTACAGTTGATGGTATTGTATGCTTTTATGCACTTCTAAAGTATGACAGAGTGACCAAAGTATTGCTCTCAATATTGACATCGCACAAAGCAGTGCTGAAATTGGGCATATATTTAGTCTGGTAACAAAGAACAAGACTAAGTTCAGGTTCCAGCATTTAAACAAGTGTTTAGATAGCATGCTTGTAATTAAGTGCAACCAGACAGGAATGTGATACAAACAGAAGTTTTCTGAAGCATTCTTACCCAAGGCTAAGAAAGCAACTACAGCTTCTCTGATGAGAGAATACTGTACAGAGAGAGACCGTGCCTGTGTGTGTGTGCACGTGCGCGCATGTGTGTGAATACACAGTTTTTTTTTTTTTTTTTTTTTCTTCTTCTTCTTCAGAAAACATGCATAATTTAGACTCCAGATTCATCATCCAGTAAAAAAACTTTAATGTGCAAATTTTTTAAATCCAAGTTTATAATTCGGGTCAAAATTTCTGAACTCTTAGAATAGGGATTTTGTGAAATATTGTGTATTTAATACTGTACTGTAATGACAAGCAGTTTATTACTATAAAAGTAAAGATAAATAAGGCAGGGAAGTTGTTACCTTACAGGAATATATATTTCAGCCAATACATATTGTGATATGTGCCACAAGGAATATGTATAATTTTTTTTCTTGCATGTCATACTAAGCAAACATTTCCATGATGTATAAGTCTTCTCTGCTGGAAATCGTTGTTTCTGGTCTGAAACTCTGAACAATTGTTGGATTATGTAATATTTACATTGTGAAATTATGTAAATTTCTTACTTGGAATTAAGTGTTAATGTTGAGAAAATTAGTCTTATGTGAAACTGCAGAGGGAAGTTAAAATATATTTTAATAGCCATATTACAGATAGAAATTTTCCAAAGTTGGCCAGTCTGCAATAGCAATCAAATAGTTATAAAAGTTTAATCAAATTCAGAATTTTAATATATATATAGTTGCAGAACAAAGAACAAACCTCGTGTGTGTTTGTTCCTTGTTCCGCGACTCAACCAACATACTTCGGCAGCGTATTCTACAGATCATTGGCAACAAAAAAAAAGTCATATTTATAAGTAGGCTATGCAGCCATATTTCAGAGTTACTGGGACGTAAATATAATAAAAACACAAATTGGAATTGCAGAATAGTTTTGGGACCTAATGTAGTTGAATACATTCATGTTGTATTCTCACCTAAGCTGTTCAAAATGTGCCCAATCTGACTGTAAGCAGGCTGTTAGTGTGGCTGGTGTGGCCAGTCTTAGTGTGTTGAGGCAAGTGGTTGTGGAACAATGCCAGAAAAGTTTACACATGCAGAGTATGCAGACATGGTGTTAGTTTACGTATACTGTGATGGAAATGGGCGTGGTGCAGCAGCTGAGTATCACAGCGATTCCCTGCCCGTGTTGCTCCGTAATGTATGGTACTTGCTAATGCCTTCCAGTGTTGGAAGGAAACAGGTGCCTGCCCACAAAGAACAACTGAGCGTTCGTATCAGCGGAATGATGTGGCTGTACTTAATGCAATCAAGGATTCCCCACATTCAAGCGAACTTGGAATTGCAAGGCATACTGGAGTGGCTCCAAAACAGGTTTGGAAGATTTTGAATGCAGATGGCCTGTATCCCTACCACCTGCAAACGGTGCAAAATCTTCGGCCCCAAGATTGTGCACCCCGTATGCAATTTTACGAAAGGATGCAGGAACACGTGAACACACTATCAAAGATTCTCTTCACTGATGAAGCTATGTTCACTTATCAAGGCATTCATAAAACACGTAATTCACACACGTGGACACATGAAAATGTACACAATGTTACCAAAGCTAATTTCCAAGAACTTTTTCAGTGAATGTGTGATGCGGATTACTTGGCAGTCAACTAACTGGACCACTCTTTGAGGGCACACTCAATGCTCGTGCTTACAGTGGAATTTCTGGAGAAAACACCTAACCACAGTACAGTTTGGAATGAGGTTTGCAGCAGGATGGGACACAGACAAACTTCAGGAGGGCTGTCACTGCATTCCTAAACGCTGAGTATCCACGCAGGTGAATTGGATAAGGTGGACCAGTCACATGGCCGTGCGCTCTCCAGACCTTTGCCCATTGGACTTTTTCTTTTAGGGTTGCCTGAAGAGTAGGGTTCACACCATACGGGGACCAGATATGAGACCAGTTGCTACAGGCGATAATTGATGCCACTAATCAACTTGGAAATGAACTTGCAGGCATGCAGTGTCAACACTCCAGGGTACAACGTATATCAGCCTGCTTACAGTCATAGGGTGCATAGTTTGAACAGCAAGTGTGAAACGTTCAACAAGAAAATAATCAATTGTATTAAAGATATTCAGTAATTCCAATTTGTGTTTTTTATTTCATTTATGCCCCATTAACTCTGAAATGGGGCTGCATAGCCTATTTGTGTACGACATTTTTTATTGCAAGTGATCTATACAACATGCTGCCGAAGTATATCGGTTGAGTTGCGGAACACTGTATATATGTGTATATAAAATAAGTAATATCATCTGCAATTAAGAAACTTGTAAAAAAAAATTAATGCATTTCAATTCCAATTCACAAAGCAACAGAACAAGCTGTGAATTATACAGGTGTAAGGAAAGCAATAGTAATGTGTATGCAGAAGAAAGAGGTAAAGTTTTGCATTGTGGGCATTTTTTTTTTGTCCTTTTTATTAGGTGTACTAAATAAGTGATGTTCTTATGTTTATTTTACAGATTATTTAGATTGTCTTTTTATGCAAAATCAAGATTGATAGCTTTGTTATAAGTAATGCTATTCCAGAAGTTTGCACTGTAAAGAAAGTTGTTTCCACATTACACAATCAGAATCCGGTTTTAACAGGTATGATTGGTTGGAAGTGGAGCCTGCCTTCTCTCAAGGTTTTTCAGGATTAAATACTGTATCTGCAGTACTACATTTATTGCCACCTTACAAATAAGACCCACCAAACCTCTAAACCCTGTGGTATTCAACCAAAGAGACAGAGGTGCGGACTTACGGGTGGGTGGAGGAGGAAGACTACTTTTGCCCACCCAAAATTTACCCAGGAGGGGCAGAGAGGGCTATTTTGCCCCTCCAAAATTTAGAATACTACTGTACCCTTATATAATAAATTCAATTTTAAATTGTTTAGGGAATAATTTTTTTATAATTGCAAATGGCCAATCTGTTGATCCAGGTAACTTAAGTGTTACTTGTATAATATGTTCACAAGCAGGAGCAGCGCATCCAAAGTTGCCAACCATAGTGTAATTTGAGTCCTTGGGTAATATAGCGGAGAAAAGTGAAACAAATTGTACACGTAGATACTTCATCTCTATCTCTGCCTTTAACAATATGGTTAGAATCTTGCCAACAATATGAAACTGTCTTATCGCGGCTGTTCAACACGACAAACAACCTCAAAGTATATTTCCTTATCTCACAGATTTGTAGCTACTCTTAGACATATATAACAAACACTGTTGTTTCAGATTTTAAAAATCATCATGAGGCAAGCGATAGACATTTTCCTTTTAGGTATTGGATTATTGGAGTCGTGGAGATAAGATAAAACAGATATGGTGCAGTTTTTCACCTCACAGTGACAAAATAATCACATCGAGTAAAGCGCATGTGTATTGTATTTCTGCTTGATGTAAGATGCTGTGGTTTTCTAGTGTTTTGCTGCAGCAGTGAGGATTACATGAAGTAGACTGTGTAATTTTTTATTAGCTGTGCTATAATAAACTATTAGTGTGAATTGTTTACACACAATGGTGCCAGGTGTGGTTGCAGAATGGTTTTTGTTATAGATCTTAGATTTCCGATACAATGGACAAATTTGTGATTAAATGTATAAGTAAGATCAAGGAAGTGGAGGAGAGTCCATATACCGAAAACCTTGCCATTTGCGGGACATTCAGAGACACTGACGAATGCGATTCCAGTACCTTCATCTTTCGTAAACGATTTGTGTGTTTCTCTTTTTGTCTTAGAGGATATATCGGGAGCTTTAGTAAAGAAACCGAAGACATTTCAACCCATATGATGGTAAAACCTCTCCATGGATTTCTTACGACCAGGTAAAATATATTATTTGTTCTGTATGTAAGAAAACGAATAAAGAAACAGTTCCCAGTTTTAGATTAAAAAAGAGACGACTTCCATTGATATGTCTTCTGTAATTGGAAAAAGGTAACCGAAAAAATTAAAGGGCATGAACTTACCACCTATTATATGGAAGCACTTCTTAAATGTAAATCTTTGAAAGGTAGAGTCAATGTACATAGATGTCGGACGAAAAACAGAGTCAAATGGTGGTACAGCGTGTTTACTAAAATTATTTTCATTGCTGCTGTATCTAGGTACTCAAGACCTTGCATATAGAGGCCATGCTGACAAAAATAACTATTCTAACTAGAGTACAGTGTGAAGACTCGGTTGAAGTACAGAGGTGGCTACATTAACACTTTGTGTAGTCATAAAATACAAAACAAAATGGTTGATATGTCTTGCACACTTATTCGAAAGCTAATTGCAGAGGTTAAGAACTCTATTTTGCAATATCTGATGAAACAGCTGATGTTAGTAGGAAAGAACAGTTTTCATTTTGGTTAAGATGTGTGTCAGATTCTTTAGAGATAGAACCTCGGGCGGGGGTTGGCTTGAATGAAAAAGTACAACTTCTGTCTTATTTAATATTATGACATACTTACTCGCTGTAGTTTGACTCCCAAATTGTAGAGGTCAATACTTTGACGGTGCTGCCAGTATGTCTGGTATGTATAATGGGGTGCAAGGAAAAATATTAAACATGGAACAAAGAGCTTTGTCTCCCCCCCCCCCCCCCCCCCCCCCCCTTATGCGCCTTGTCCTTACTTTACAACATTGTAAAGTGGTTTTGGTATTTTTCCAAAATTGAGTATGGATCTTAATTAATACCCTACTAGAGCTTGGGAAGAACACACTAGGCATTTTAGTGAACCTGTCTCAAAGTTCATTATTTTAATCTTTTCTCCAGGTCATGTTTCACGCCTTCTACTGATCACGTGTTTTAAGTACAATACAGCTCAAAAACTCGTATTTAACTGGTTGTAATATCAGATATGCTCCTAATGCTTCCGACAACATAGTATTGTGTTCTTTTTAGCACTATCGCGTACTAAAATATCCAAGCCATTTATGCCAGCCAACCAGTGTGGTATTCACAAACCAGTGGAAGGTAGCTCCACCAAGTATCATTCTATTGAATTAATTATTGTCATTAGGTGTCCCTGGCAAAAATTAGATGGAAACAAAGCAACAACTAAGCAAAAAAGATATGAAGTGGATACAATGGGGAAATGTAATGGAAAGGAAGGAGGTGCGAAACTGTAAGGTATCAGGAAACTGAAGTGCCTACGGAGTGGATATGAAGCTGGTGCAAAGTGGAAAAGAAAATGGATGTGAGGTGGTAATGAAGTAAAAAAGATTGAAGTGGAGAGAAAGCAGAAAAGAAACTCATGAAGATGAAGCGAAGTGGCAATGAAGGTTTATGAAGTCTAAATTAAAATTGACTGTAGGCCAAAGTGTTATTCAATCCATCTACATTTTTTTGCACTGGTAGGTTTCTTACAAATGCAGTGTGTATGCCAGTTTGTTATACCTTTCAAGCCATTTGAGAATTTGGACAAATGTTGCCAATTGATGGTGTTTGGTGAGGTGATAGTGGGATGAGAGGAGATTTTGAGGGATGGTGAAAGTAAAGGTAAGGAAAATTGTTATTGCCCGGTAGGCACCAGACATCATCAATGCGATGTCAATATTGTGATAGAGCTGACTTGAAGATCCCTGGGTTGTTGGGCCGAATCATCATGGTGTACTCCAGTGTTGACGTAGTATTCCTCTGATTAAAGCATTGTAAATTAATTAGGTTGAGGATTACACAGTGGCCTACTTAGGCTTGCAAAAAACACTTGAAGACAGGTTACACTTTGGTGGAAATTATAAGGGCCCATGTCCTGAAATCTCCGCAGGCCAGACAGAGAAATCAAATATGCAAGATGCACTTAAACATAGTTTTACTTGTCTTGGCCGTTAAACTTTAGCCTGTGGTGAATACTTAACATAGGTACTGGGCATCGCCTGCCAGTAAGACAAAGCTGTATATAAGGCACAAAGCCACATAATTAACAAGAAATATTAAGCTTCCCTGGGCGATATAAATCACAGCGGAGGAGGGCAGGCTTCTCCAGTGGCAAAAAGTTAAAGGGTTCTGGTAAAATTTAACAAAATTATTGCATATTGTTGGCGCTGTAAAGTGATATATCTCAGGATGCGTTTATATTCTTGCTTAATCTTTGTACTTGAGCGTTGGTTCTATGATCTACATTATTTAGCTTGGGTTCTACTTTACATTCTGATGTTAATGGGCTTTGTGCCGTGTAGGTATCAACATGTGATTGTCACAGTGATTAGTTGAGTACTAATAATCAATTTATATCGCTAGTTGTATCATCATTTTGGTACTACAACAAAGGTTATGGGCACAGGAGTAAATGGAAGAAATGTGTGTGTGGAAAAGTGTTCTGCGAAAAACAACTAATCCTTTTTCCTGTCTGTGCCAGCAGTTCGAGATATAGGTTGACTTCTATCTGCACGTGAAAAAACGAGTGTGTCGGATTCGGGGCTGCTCATCGTGGAAAAACTCATCGGGCGTGAAACATTTTCCATTTGGAAATTTGCCATGAAAGCATACCTAGTGCACGACGACCTATGGGGAGTGATAGAAACTTCGCAAGCATCAGACATGGATGACACCGGGAAAGGATACAGAAAAGCTCATTCGTGTATAATTTTATTTGTTGACAAAACAAACTATTCCCATATACGTGACGCTAGAAGCATGGAAGGCATTGAAAAACGCATTCGAAGACTCTGATTTAACAAGACGAGTCTGCATACTGAGGACCCTTGTGACGACAATGGGAAAGTGCAAGTCAGTTGATGACCACTGTGATCGAATCATGACAACAGCTTTCCAACTGAATGAAATGAAATTCAAGGTGAGTAACTGATGGATTGGAACTTTACTTTTGGCTGGGTTGCCTGACCATTATAAGCCAATGATAATGACACTAGAAAATTCCAGGACTAAAATCACTGGGGACTCAAGGCGAAATTGTTACAAGAAGCCAAGAGTGAAGACTGGAATACAAGTGAAGAGACTGTATTGTATGTGAAGAGGCAACCACACAGGGAAGTCAAATGCTTAATTGGTAACAAGCCCAACAACATAGCTGGAATTGTCCCGTCAGGTACGACAGTTCGGGTGCGAGCAAGAAACCCACACCACAGAGGGACGAGTCAAAAGGTTCGCAAAATTGGAGCAACAACAGCAAGAGGGCCTTTCTATCTGCAGACTCCCACCAGCTTCACAGAAAGGAAATGTGGCATCTGGATTCATGTGCTTCAATCCACATCATCAATGATGTAAGTAAGCTACATAACCACAAATCTTGAAATAAAACGGTCATAGCTCCTGATGGATCAGATTTAATTGCAGATATTTCTGGGAGTGTGGATTTAAAGTCTCAAATGGGGATGAAACTGTTGGAAGTAGTTGCCAAAGATATGTTATGCATACAAAATTCAGCTGTAAACCTATTTTCAGTAAGTAAAGTGGTAAAAATGGGATACACAGAAACTTTTGACAGAATTGGGGGTTATGTGTATGATGACCGAACAGGTAAACTTGTTGCTGCTGCCTATTTGAAAATTGGGATATACTGCATGAGCACCCCAGAAATCAAGCAGTGTTTTTATGCAGAATGACGATTTCCTTTGGCACCGTAGACTAGGACATCTGAATAGGAATAGAATGCGACAGCTTAACATGCATGTGGAAGGCCTAGCTGGAAGTGCACTGTCCAAGAGACCTTGTGAACTGTGTGTAATGGGAAAACAGGCACACCTTCCTTTCAAAAGGAGTGACAGGCTATCGGAAAATGTTTTGGATCATGTTCATTCTGACCTCTGTGGCACCATGGAATCATTGTCACTAGGTGGGCACAAATATATTTTTATGTTTATAGATGATTTTTCGCGCATGGTGTTTGTTTATTTTTTAAAGGGGAAATCTGAAGTCCCCATGTTTTTTTTTAAAGCCAAGGTGGAAAAACAAACCGATCAGAAGGTAAAGAAAATCAGATCTGATAATGGAAGAGAATACGTCGAGGAAATGAGGTGAAATATTTCCAACGAAGGTATCGTCCACCAGCGTACAATGAGCTATTCCCCTCAACAAAACGGAGTTGCGGAAAAGGCCAACAAAACTCTGGTAGAGAAGGCTCGAACCATGCTCTTCGATACTGACCTTCGAAAGAGTTTCTGGGCAGAAGTAACATGCATATGGTATCCTAGCTGACCAATCGGTCCCCTTCAGGAGTTCTAGGCGATAAAACACCATACGAGTTTTGGTATGGTAGAAAGCCAACTCTTATCACATTTAAAAGTCTTTGACTGTGCAGCCATGGTTCATGTTCCCAAACCGCTCAGAAAGAAATGGGACCCCAAGGCAAGAAAGTTTACCTTCGTGGGATACTGTGATGCTTCTAGGGGGTGCCGATTCCTGGATCGTGACACTAGCAAAGTGACTTTCAGCAGGGATGTTACTTTCTTGGATAATGGAAGTGACAAGAATGAACTTTCAGCAGCTAATGTGGCCGAAAAAACCACAGCTGAATCAGCCCCAGGTGAGAACCCCATCTAAGCATGTGAGAAGGGAAATGGAATGTATTCCAGCGAACACGAACCCTCAGTTTGTAGTGAAGGACCTTTTCTTGGTTTTGAGAACAAGACTCAGCAGGGAGTAATACAAGAGGTGGAAGAAACACCCAAGGAAATAACAGGAATACCACTGCGATCCCTATGGCAACCAAACAAAAAACTTGGCCTGATTACAAAATGTATTGCACCAAAGGAATGAATACATCAGAAGAACCTATCACAATTGAAGAAGCACTACAAGGCGAGAACTCATAAAATAGGCAAAGGGCTATTGATAAGGAATTCGCATCACTGTTAAAAAAAATTACACCTTTGAGGAGATTATGCTGCCGATAGGTGCCCCCGAGAACAAAATGGGTTTTAAAGAAAAAGCCAAGTAGTGGTAATGAGCCGGATGTGTTCAAAGCGCGCCTGGTGGTGAGAGGTTGTAGCCAAGTACATGGTATTGGCTAGGAAGAAACGTACTCACCAGTTAAGTATTCCTCCATCGGGTATCTTATGTCACTATAGGCAAGAAATTATATTTAAATAGAGGATGTAGATGTGGAAGAGGAAATTTATACCATCCCACCTAAGGAATTCGCTGCATCAGAGGATGGCAAAGTATTGTGACGGTGTTGCCGTCACAGGTTATGATTGTAAGTTTCCAGTATGAAAGTTGGTAACAACTTGGTAGTGTAAACGGGTGTGAGTCTTTTAACATTCATTTCAGGCCGGTTCGTTGTGTTGTTATATTATTAAATTAAATTATTGTTATGGTTATTTATATAGTATTTCATTATGTTTTAAACATGGTTTGCATTGGAATATATAATCGCTTTTAGTTTAATATTATCTTTAAGGTAGGTGTAATTACGATTGCAGCACTAATGTTGTTCAGGCGATCGCCGCTCGGTGCATTGCGTGTAGTAAGTGTGTGACATTGTATGTGTGTGACATGAGGAGTCGTGTCTGAGCTCCGGGAAGGGGCGTGTCTTCAGCCAATGGTCGAGCGGCTTGCATTGCGTGCAAATTAAGTCGGCGGTCAGGGTGAAATGCGGCTGGCCTGGTGTGCTGGGGTGGTGTTGTCTATAGTGCATGTCTGATTAATAAGTTGCTTTTAACATAGTTATGGGATACGAATGAGTATGTAACTATTCATTAGTATGGCTACTCAATTGTTTTTGCTGCAGTTCCTGTTTATCAATGGAGATGTGTTTTCACCCAGAGAACTACACTGGTTTTGAGCTATGCTGCGAGTAGTATGATTACGGTCGCTGCTAATTGCAACAGTAACTTTCCGTGTGTGGGAATTCCTGACCAAATGTCGCTTAGTTCAAAGTGTGTGAGGAGACGTGCCGATGTTTCATCGCGGACTGTGGTGGGCCTGGCAGTCATCTGGGGCACGAGTAAGTTTGGTATGCTATGTATGCTGCTTCGAAGGTGTCAAGGCAATGTACGTTCCGCACGCCGCAGAATCATCGGGTTCATCAATCACAAGGTATGAGAGAACTGCATTTGCATGCCTGTTTAGTGTCGGGGCAAAATATTTGGAAATATGACTTTCGCTGCGGCCCTGAAGTATTCTTTTGCACCACACGTAACTCCCGGAGTCTGCAAAGTCTTTGGCTGCAGATATTTGGTGCTTGTACTGTTTTAATGTTGTCCATGTCCCTTAAAAATACTTTTATGCTAGTGTTTTTAATGCGTAAGCACCGTGTGCATTACTGAAGATGTAAAGTAACTTTGGCGAGATGCTATACAGATTGATTCATACTGTGTAGATTTTATGATTGTGCGTCAAACCATGAATAAATGAACATTGTTTGCAGAAAGGAATCTGGTGTCACATTGTTTGTTCATGAATGTAGTCTCCCAGTTAAATTATTTTAATAACTTTTTGCTCTGCTGTAAGATTGGATGTTTTCAAGTTAAAGGAATTATTGTGCAAGTTAAACGTACCTTGCTTCGCTATACTCTTCTTTCACGAATTTGCTTTCTACTCAAGTTTGTAATGGATAGATGTTGGGTTATTTGGAAATACTATGCTGAGTGAGGTACTTTTGAGAACCCCAACGCCCTTGGGGGTAGAGGACGACCCAGTATGGAAACTGAGGAAGGCAGTATATGGCCTGAAACAGGCAGGGAGAAATTGGAACAAAAGAATTGATGAATTATTATCAAAACTTAAATTCTCCAAGTCAGACATAGATCCTCGTGTATACCATTTCAGGGATGGTGCCAGTATAATTGTTGTTACCCTCTATGTTGAAAATATGTTTTTTTTTTTTTTTAAATATAAAATGACAAACAGCTTGTGGAGGCAGTGACGAAGTGTCTCAAGTATCATTTTGAACTGAAAGACGTAGGCCCCATCAACCAGTGCTTTGGGATGATCCTCACAAGGGACAAAAAATAGGGGAAAATATGGATTTCCCAAGAGACCTACGCCAATGATATCTTGGAACGATTCGGCATGAGCAAAGACAAGCTAGTGTCGACTCCGCTTGAACCTGGACTGGCCTTTGATGGTGTCTGCGACAAAGAATTTGAAGAAAGGATTGTCCCATATTAGGAAGATATTGGTTGCCTGCTGTACCTTTCCCAGATCAGCAGACCTGACATTGCCTTCGCAACCAGCCTGCTTAGTAGATTCATCCATTCATACAAGAGGGTGCATTGATAAGCTGTCAAGAGAGTGTTGCAATACTTGAGGGGGACACTGAGTTACATGCTAGAGTTTTGTAAAGGTAGCAACAGTGACCTGATAGAGTTTGTGGCGCTGACTGGAGAAACAAAATCAATGGCAGACATTCTGTTACCAGTTGTGTGTTAAAGTCATCAAATGGTGCAATATCATGGTTCAGTAACAAACAAAAGACTGTAGCGTTGTTCATGTGTGAGGCTGAATATAAGGCATTGTCCTTCACTGTTCAAGAGCTGTTATGGTTACGGTAGTTGAAAATTGATCCTGGAGGTGTGAGTAAGCTCTGCAACATATATTGCGACAACAAGGTGCAATCCATATGGCAAAGAACCCGTTTACTAACCCTAGATCTAAACACAAGATGTAAGGTTTACTTACTTAGGAAACATGTCGAATCAGGAGTTGTAAAAATTACTTCAGAGTTGAAAGAATACACTACATACAAAAGGGCCTTGAACCTGCTACTGGGCAAAGAAATCTAAATATAACAAAATAAAAATAGTGTATTGCAGTAGAACTCCAAAGAGGGAAAAAATCTAATATAATATCTGTGAGCAAACCAGAGAAGTGACATTCATAACTAACGTATTAATTGGAAGGGATGTTCCAAAGCTATTAGAATATTACCAATGACAAGCCATGAATTTATAGGTCGAAACAAATATGAATAAGTATGTTGTACTTACTTTGGGAACGCCTCCCGAATTTGGAATATTGTATAAGCATACTAGATACCTAAGTTTGTACTGCAGTACACCATGTAGAAGAATATTGCTCACGCCTTCACAACAGTATTGAGGCAGCTCCATGAGCTAACCCCATCTTGCATCATATGATGGTGCAAGATGGAGATACCTCCAGGAAATAAATACCTTCGAAGCAATTGTGGAAAAGTGTGGGGAGTAGCTCCACTGCCCACAGTATCAATGCAGGGAGATGCCTCACTGTTGTCCCAAGTTTGTATATGCTTGTAATGCACTCACCTCATTTTCATAAAAATATGGGGCTGCCTCTGTCTCTCTTGCTCAAACACTTCGATTGCTGATCTAAATGTACAAATTTATTTTCGAAATACAAATTTTGTTAAACTACTTGTGCCTCCGAATTTGAGTTCTGTTGTATCAAATGCTCACTTTACAGTGTGCTGTGTCATCTGTTCAGAAAAACGAGTATTTTGTTGTGACATGTATTCCATCCATTTTTATGGACGGACATTGCATAAACATTTCCAGTTTAAAAGGTGTACTAGAGTTAGTGTTACACGTTGTTTGCACCACTACAGTAGAGCCTCTTAATTACGACACCACGTGGTTCCTGAGAATAGGGTCGTAATAGAGGAGGGGTCGTAATAAAAAAATTTGGAAAATTTTGGGCCGATTTTGACCCCACCTCTAACACACATGTCCCCAAACTTGCAATTTTTGGCATCAAGTTCATATTCAATTGTCTCTAGTGCATAAACAAACACCTTCAAAATTAAATATAAATATGTATGTATATTTTAATAACTGGATGTCTTCTGATTAATTCGATACCCAAGAAAGGCACACTGGGCCACCCCTTGTCGTAAAAAAGAAGGCCTAAATGCAGTATGACATGGCCATTGAAAGTGTGTGAAAATATTAACTTGCATATTATTAAAATAAAACTAATCACTGTTGGTGATGACTTATGTTTGAAGCAAAACACAGAAATTTATTTATTGATAATATATTTTAACGCTAGCTAACAGTCAACGGTGCTAGAGCCCATGGCGGCGCTCACCACGCACATGACACATGTCGTGCATGTGCACAAAGAGGCCAAAATTTTGAACATTCACATAAATACTATTTTCCAGTGTGCTTTGTATTTGTAGGGTTTAATATGTCTTAAAATGCTTTGAAGCGTTTGTTGTTATTTTAAAACTGTTTGGTTATGAAATTCAAAGTTACTGTTTTCACAAAAAATATTGCAATTCCACCTGCACTACGTGGTCCACTACGAATTTCATTCAGCGGCATCTACACCATCTAAACTTGTTTTCACATGCGTGTGTTTATTGTGAATACTCATCTCATGCCCCATATTGTTTCATGTATCTTTTGGGGGTTTATGTAATTTTGTATTTTGTATATGGTGCAATTACTCCCATCCTAGCCAGCTCAGTGTAAAGGCCGTCACCACAATACCCATGTGCTGGAGGGCAAGCCCCAACGAGTTTGCGTTAGTGATGCCGAGTAATCACACGTGTTAATATTTCCATCGAATGTTTCCATTTCTAATTCACCGTGTCCTGTCTTCAAAGGAAACAAGTCGGTCCATCCTAGCAGCTGTCGGCCCTCTTCCCTTGTGAAGGCTTTGCTTTCACACACATTGGTGAGATCATCCATCTATGCATGCGCTAGATTAATTGCGGGCTGAGGAACACCCAGCAGAATTGGCTATTCATGACTGAGATAATTTCATTGGCGCATTGATGTATATGCATAGTAACAATAAAAACAAGTCCATAGAGAACTTGCCTCTTTTATTCAGTAATGAGAGTGTCCTGGCCACATGCATTTTATTAGGTGTTAATTTCAAAGTGATGTTAAGTAAAAGTTTAGTATTGCCTACGTGTTTGTAAGACACACAGAAGCCACAAAATCCCTGAGAACCCTGAGTCGCAATATTGCGGTGATTGGGAAGCACCGCTTGCGCCTATATTACCGCAATGGTGTCATAAACTGTGTTGAGTGCAGTAAGACGAACTGTGCAGAGACCATGAAACCGACAACACCAGTGGTAAAGCCCACACCACCATTAGTCATTATATACACACCACAGGGTTTGGCGGGATCTGACAGAAGCATTCAGTTACCAACTTTTGCGGGACACGACTCAGAAGACCCGGGTACGGTCCTTGCAGTTTGTGAAGAAAAATTATATGGGCATCGCATACATAGGGATAATTGGACTGAGTTAATTGACAACAGGTTAAGGGGACTGCTACCATATGGTGGAACTTGGTGAAAGATTATCGGGTTATATGGGAAGGGTTCTGTGACAGATTGCTGGGTCGATTCGAAACCGATGTAGATACTATCCAGGCACAAGCGCGACTGTATCACGATCAGTAGAGAGAGCACGAGGGAATAGAGGAATTCATTCAGTACAAGTTAGGTTTGTATAAGCGCTTATGAGCAGGACAGGCAACTCGCGGAGTGTTATAAATAATAATGGCATTGCCAACACCTGACATTAGGCCATACTTGCGAAGACCAACACGTGCAAGTGTGGAACAGATCACGAGAGAGGCGTGCCTGTATGAGAGGGATGTGCATGCTAGTCAGGAATACCACTCATTGTGGCAAAATTACAGCATGTGAACACCCACCATAATGCCAGGTGTAACAAGGCCGCCACCGCCGTTTCCACCAGTGAGAGGAAACCACGGACAAGGATCAAATTTTCGCTGCAATAACCGCGAAAATTATTACCATGGTAACAGGTCGGGAAACTAAGAAGGGAGGTTGGCAAAATCGCTAGTCACAATTTTGTGGGTGAGGGTTTGATACAAGCTATAACAACTAGAGTGCCACCGCAAAATCTGCAATTTGCTACCACACACCAACAGCGAAAATCGAAAAGTGTTATGCGCGTAACGGTGGGAATCAGAGAGCTGTGTACCAAGTGCGATATTTACATTGTACAGGACTTGTGTGAAGAAGTGTTTTGGGGACTGACATGGCTTATTTACAACCAAGCCGTAATAGAACCGCACCTGAATCATCTGCACGTGGGGAGACGTGGCCGATGGACTGTTTACACCATGGGACCAAAACACCACCAACAACAACTGCTGTGTCACTTGCCGACTTCGAGCACGAGGTGCCCGCTACACATCAGCAACGTCTGCTGGACCAAGACCCGGTGTACTCCAAGCCTCGAGACCTTGGTATTTTCTTTCTCCACGTCATCAACCAGCAGGTATGTGAGATGCTCAATGATAATGTCATTGAACCTACACAAAGTCGCTATAATTCAGGTATTATCCTTGCTCCAATTAAAGATGGCGAATGGCGATTCTGTGTTGATTTTTCCCCCCTAAATAAAATAATAATAAAAACCTGCCACCACCAGTCATAAACACGGAAGACACTTTGTTAACATTAGGACCCGCTACCGTTTTCACCTCACTTGATTTAAAGTCAGGATATTGGCAAGAGCCTATCCGCTCACAAGACAGAAAGAAACCAGCATTTACTACCCCAGATGGACGTGATTTCAATTTTTAACCATGCTATTTGGTTTAAAGTGTGTCCCGCAACGTTTCAAAACTTAATGGTTTATGTATTGGATGGATTCATTGGAGACTTTGTACTTGTTTGGTCTAACAGCTGGGAAGAGCACTTGCACCATTTAAGCCTTGCGTTTGAATGGCTCGAACGTAACAAACTTACGTGCAAAGTGGAAAAGTGTAAGTTAGGTATGAGTAGAATGGCATTTCTAGAACACTACGTAACAGTAAACAGACACAAACCAGAACAATAACTCATACAGGAAATTTAAAAGAAACCCACACTCAGATAACGTAAACAAGTCAGGTAGATTTTTGGCTTAATTGATTGGTTAAGAGAATTTGCCCCAAACTTTTCCGTAACCACAGCACCATTAACTGGTTTGTTGTGTGAGAAACGTAAATTTGTTTCTCTAGGCACCCCAAGCCGATCAAGAATTTAAAGAAATCAAAATCGTGTTTCATAACTATAATCCACTGTCTAGGTTCAACTCAGTGTTATCCATTATTGTACGAACAGATTCCAGTCAAGAAGACACTGGGGCCGTATTGTATCAGGAGGGCGCATATGGGGGAAAACATATCGGTCACCACAGTGCAAAGTTCGGGGTCACAGAACTTAAATATCACGTTAACGAACAAGAGTGTTTGGCCACTGTACATGCATTGCGGAAGTACCGGCTACTGAT
Organism: Dryococelus australis; assembly: GCA_029891345.1. NCBI lineage: Eukaryota > Metazoa > Arthropoda > Insecta > Phasmatodea > Phasmatidae > Dryococelus > Dryococelus australis. Next base: position 149,756,424 of record CM056996.1, read on the forward strand.
GTCTACTATGGTTAGAGGGCATGCATAACGGGAATACGATTTCAAGGTAGAACACGTATTGGGAAAAATCAATGAGCTTGCAGGACTCCTTGTCCGAATCTCACAGTAATCGAAAACATGGAGTGGGAAGAAGTGCTACCATCTTGCCATGCAATACCAACTGCAGAAACACAAACTCTCGTTGCACAAAACAATGTTGCCACACCACCCAGCAAACTTGTTTCACTAAATGTATGTGACGTGTTAAGAAAAGTACACACTGCACAAGAAAATTCCCCAGATGCTGTGCAACGCCAACAACACTGCGCCACACGTTACAGATAACACTGGATGGTAGTGGACATAGAAATACAAACCAAACCACCTGGTAACTATGCGCGATGGCGGACGCATGTGCCGAAAGAGAAGTGGGAACTCGTACTTAAGTATGCACACAACAGTTTGGAGCATGGACTCCCGGGATCTGAACAAACACGAAGGAATGCGCAGAATTTTTTCCACTGGCCAGGGATTCAGGTAGATGTCAGGAAACATGCACAAAGTTGTATCATGTGTAACACCCGGAAACTGCAGAGAGCAGACGGCGATGCTCCACAACAGCCAAGGCTCCCAACCGAGCAATTGAAAACAGTAGCCATCGACATCATGGGCCTGTATCCGAGTACAAAAACTGCTAAAAAAAAACTTCTTGTTGTTGCCACAGAACTTTTTACCCACTGGTCAGGGGCATTCCAAGTTACCAATTCCGTGCACATCCAGTTGCACAAGAGTAATGCAGAATGAGTTTCTTCCTAGGTGAGGACACACAGAGTATTTGTTGACGGGCAATGGTACACAATTCGTAGGGCGAAAGTCGAGCGAATACTCTACCAGGCGGGGAACAGATCACCATACCACCCCAGGGCTAACCCAACCATGAGATGTAACCAAGATGTAAAAATCCAATTACGTGACCAGTTAGACGAAGATCGCACTAGGTGGGCCGAATTGATCCTATAGGTAGTATTTTGGGTAGGAAATAGAGTAGATGCGGCAACTGAGAAAACACCTGCCGAGATGGTACAAGGTCACGAACTCCATACTCCCGGCGCACCTTGCGAGAACCCGCCCAGACCACCTGAACAAATTGTCAAACAATAGGTGCAAATACATGAGGAAGCCAGGGCGAACCAAATCAGCAATTGCAATGTGTGGGTACCGAAGAGCAAGAGCCTGCCTCCCGAACTTGTACCTGGAATGTATGTGTAAGTCAAAGAAAAATCCATTATTGGCCGGGACAATAAAGTACTGTGCTGGACTGGCACCTAGATGGGCAGGGCCAGTGAGAGTGGTAGAAAAGATGGGAAATTCCACACATCTAGTGAAGTTGGGACCAAGACATGTCACGAAACGGCACCGCGATGACCTGCATATAGCCCGACCTCCTGTAGGGAAGAGAGGCCAGGAGACCAGTACCTCAGCGAGCTCGGAGAATTTTACCAGGGAGTACACAGGGAAATGTCAACAAGTACACTGAGGAAGACAACAACACAAACACAGGAACACCCAGCCAAGGGAATGAAATGTCATTTAAGGGCTTTGCAACAACAGAACACTCAACATCTAGTAGTGAGGAGGAAGAAGCCAGTAGTAGTGAAACACCATTTCTGGTATGTTCTGGTAATGCCTGTAATGACACAAAAAATCAAAGTGAATTTAAGGGCTTTCCAAGTGTACACGAAGAGAGTGGTAACATAAGTGCACACACAAATGTCAACACAACCACTGCCAGTGAAGTAATTTTTAAGGGGTTTCACCAGTGCAGAGCTGAATTTGGTTGTAACCGAAGTGTAAACATACAATTTGATACCATATGTGAAGGCGAGACGCCTTTGAGAGGTTTTCCAGTTCCTGTAGGGGAGAGCCTAGTAGGGCAAGAGAGTTTGAAAGAGTTTGGGGAAACTAGTGGGGCAGTGAATGTGACGTCAGGTGTCAGCAAAGTGCAAGATGGCACTCGCAAGAGGCGAGTTGAGTCACCACTACGTACCCACATTGTTGTTACTGCCTACAACCCCACCTCCTGCAAATGCCGAAGAAACTGATGACCTCTGAGGCCATGTTTTCTTCACCTTCAACAAGCGCCCAGCTGGGCCGAGCCCGCCAGAGCAATGTTGCATTGTTCGCACCGTCTTGGCATTCAAGGGAGGGGTCATTTAACGCTGGCTAACAGTCAGCAGCGCTAGAGCCCGTTACGATGCCCACCATGCATATGTCACATGTATTTCACGTGCACAATGAGGCCAATATTTTGAACTTTCACATAAATACTATTTTTCAGTGTAAAATGTGCTTTGTATTTGTATTTGCAGTGTTTAATATGTCTTAAACTCTTAAAATGTTTTCGAGTGATTGTTGTTGTTTTAAAACTGTTTGGTTATGAAAATATAAGAGCCCGTGACACCAAGATTAAGAACACTAATATTCTGGCATGAACACCATCATAAAGAGACACTGAAATAATACGAAAAAATAATAAGAAAATTATAAAATGTAAAACAGTATTAAATTTAATTTGTGCCATTTTATTTCTATGATAAAATATTCTACTCGGCGTGCATAGCACTCCCGTTTATGTGAACCCTGTAGTTGACCATGGTAGGTTCGTGCGACGCTTGCCTCTGGACAGTCTGTCGAGGAGAATTGGTGAGGTAAGGCACTATCGCATACGCACTACAACCTTTTGTTCACTGATGTAGATTTCAATAATAAATTTAGTTAAACATTCAACCTTTTCTTGCGTATGTTTTGCCAGACATTTTCGCCTGCATTATGCTTCTGCTTTACGAATTTATTTCGCCCTTGTGGCATTTTTAAACTTAATCGAGAAGGAGGAGAAAGATGTCGGAGAGGTCACATGACCCACGAAACTTGAATCAGATGCCATCCGCCTGTGTTAGTGGTGTTTCAATGTAATTTCTTCTTTTTTTCTTACATGCAATTTTAAGCGCTTTGTTTTCATGTATGTGAGGGTATTTTTCATGTTTGAATATTTTACGGGAACATCACGTATAACCACGTGGGTAAGTGTCACCAAGTATTTGTATACACCATTATTGCGTTCTGAGAGCTTATTTATGTAATAGCGAATGTGCACTACTTTATTCAGGGTTCTATGTAATTTTCACGTAAATTGGGGTTTTTGTGTTTGAACATGTGGTCACTTTCATGTTTGATTTTACTGACATCAGGCATGCTACATGCCTGCAATCATTTAAATCGTAAATAGGATAATTTTCTCACTCCGAATAATATTTTATCTGAATTTAATTTGCGGTTTTCACATTGAGATATTTGCAATTCAACCTGCACCATTTGGTCTGAAACAAAATTCATCCAATGGCATCAGCACCATGTAAACTTGTTTTCACACATGTGTGTGTTTATTGTGAATACTCATCTCATGCTCCACCATGTTAATGTATCTTTTGAGGGTTTGTGTAATCTGTGTACAGTTCAATTACTCCCGTCCTAGGCTGCTCAATGTATAGGTCGTCACCACACTACACACGTGCTGTAGGGCAAGCCCCGACGAGTTTGAGTTAGTGATGCCAAGTATTACACATGTTAACGTTTTCATTTATAATTCACAGTGTCCTGCCTTCAAGGGAAAAAACGTCAGTCCACCCTAGCGGCTGTCGGCCCTTTTCCCTTGTGAAGGCCGTGCTTTCACACACCTCGGTGAGATCATCCATCTATGCGTGCGCTAGATTAATTGCGGCCTAAGGAGCACCAAAGTGGAATTGGCTAGTCATGACCGAGATAATCAAAACTTCATTGGCACGTTGATGTGTACACATAGTAACAATAAAAGCAAGTCTACAGTGAACTTACTTCTTTTATTCAGTAGTGACAGTGTCCTAGCCACATGCATTTTATTTGGTGTTTATTTCAAAGTGATGTTATAAAAATTTTTAGTATTGCCTATGTGTTTGTAAGTACGCATGGGTGAGACGGACACACACACACAACCCGTAGCATCCCTGAGAACCCTGAGTCTAAATAGTGCGGTGATTGGGCAGCACCGCTGGCGCTGACATTACCAGTAAGTATTTGTGTCATTGTTCGTTTCGTGTCTCACCCAACGGCGTCAATATGAAGATACATTGGATCACACGTGTACTGGGGCTTGAAGCAAATACATTGCCATGCACACATAGCTCGGCGAGCGCCTAGATCCTCTGCAGCACAGCTGTGCACAGCGACTCGCATCTGTCGATCAGTCCTTGATCCTCCGGGCTGGGCAGCTGTCAGTCGGTCGCTACAAAATTATTCTGGCGGGTGGGAGCCAGTCGGCCACCGCCAGTGCTGTAGTTACAGGGCCAGTTCGCTTTGTAACGACAGTCCGGTGTTGATAAAAACGTGCTGATAAATGCGATTCAATGCAATGTGTTTAATTTATACGAAATGTAGGCGCGTATTGGTCCCTCCACTGGCACGATGAGGCCCATCAATGTTTACGGGAATATAAAAGTTTGGTGCGGTCTACTTGAAATATTTATTTTCCCGAATTTTTCATCAAAAACTTTTGATGTGACCTGTACACACACACACACACGACATTGGTTGTCAAAATATGGTAACATAAGAACATACATTATTTGCACACATTTACCTATCTTTATTAACTTTACACATAAAATTGACTTCACAAGAAAGAAAAACAAATGCCATAAAAAAAATTAGCATATTAAGCAGGCATGGGCGCACATAAAAAAAAAAAAAAAAAAAAAGATTCGTTAAAAAGGGGATACTGAATTAAATTTGAAGTTAAATATTCACTGATTAAGAAACTAGTCTGTAATGTGATGCTGTTTATACAGTCAAAGAGGACGGATAATGGAAGCGAAAAAAGACAAGGAGGCAGTGGTGCGGCATGTGACTACGAAAAAGAATCTTTACTGACCAAGCCTACAGACCCCCCCCCCCCCTCCTCCACAGTTGCTTCCAAGGGTAATAAACCAATGTCCCCTTCTGGCATTAAGTATTTTATTGCTTCACGCTGCTTGGGACAACAAATGTCAAAGTCTATGATGGCAGGTTGAGATATGCGCGGCCACTAACATCAGTAAAGGCTAGTTTCCCATAGACTGAAAGCCTTGGATGATAAAAACGTGTACTGCGGTTGGAGAAAAGGTCTAAAAAAAAAAAAAAAAAAAAAAAAAAACACAAATCCGCACATAACTGAAATCGTGGTTCTAGATAACGTGGTTAGAGAGGGATTACTGTATCTATTTTTAGACGTGCCTCAAATTTTCGACCCAAACTTGTCAAGGTTCCTCGGTATTGGGACGTAATAGAGGGATTTTATGTATTCGTTGTAACATGTGAAGGTTGGTTGATGTGATTTAAATTTGACCTGAAATAGGAATTAGCTATTGCAGTGTGTGTGTGTGCGCGCGCGCTTATAAGTGCATGCATTTGCCATGTCGGCACCTTTCTCTTTGCTATCTGACAACCCACTTGTGTGCACTGCCTTAGATGATGCGTACATGGAAGGAAACTTTACCAATTTCCAAATACATAGTTTTAAACAGCAGGAAATATAGGAAGCGAGGCATGCAAAAGCTATGAACCCTTGATAATTAACACAGTGAAATGCTCAAAATAACACTAGGCTCAAGAGAATTCATACCCTTTGTATGAACGCAACAAATAAACTATGTTGACAAGACTACATTAGCATGACACATATTAACTGAAGTAGTATATTTATTAAAATGTAATCGTACATATTTGCAAATGAAAGTACTGAAATTACTGTGGACATTAAAATAAAAATCAATCTGAATTTAGAGAAATTACTACAGTAACTGAGAGGCAAATTTAAACATTAAAAACAATCTGAATAACACCTCTCTTTTGTCAGCCACATTAAATTTTAAATTGTTTGAAAACATAACTTATAATAGAGTTTCTGGTTCCAATAAAATAAATTTATCTGAGTCTCAAGTTACTACACTTCGGGTGGTATGCATGATGATATTAAAATATCAGGCCCCTGGAAAGTCCTCAGTGGTTGAAACGGTAAAATATTCATATAAAATTAGTGATAATATGTTTCCAGAAGTAATTTAGCTCTTGAAAAGTAATAGAAAAATTAATTGATGTATAATGACGATGGTATCACAAATATTTAGGAATACTCATCCTTCCGAAGTTGAGTTGGCAGCGTCGGTTGAAAGAAACCTACTCAAAAATCTAAAATATAGCATTATGGGACTCTTGTCCACGCACATTTAAAGACCTTTTATGTGCCCCTCAACACCTCGCCTGTGTTTATATTGTGCAGTCTTTGCAAAAATTCACTTAAAAACCGCTGTAAAAAAATTACGGTGATGTCACATGGCTGGACAGCTATCTACGTTCGGTAATTCCCAAGATGTTATGGGGTCCGATTAACGTGTGGCTCGAACGCACGAGTAGATCGTTGCCACGACATAATATAGGGGCACTGTCAGCCCGATCTGCAGCCATGATGTTACGATTGAAATTGGTACAGAGGATTAAGCGTGGGGCTTCTCTTCAGATGAGCATGGACCCATGTACCTGCCCGGATAGATTCAAGAGTACTAGTACATTCATTAAAAGATTTCTCAAACTAATTCCAAGATTTTTAACCATGTAAAACAGCTCCAATTGAATTACCTAAAGCTTCTCATTCTGAACCATTTCTGCCACTACGCAGAACTGTGTGGCAAATATTACAGTAGAACCGTCACTTAAGAACTACTTTAAATGCTAATAAATCTGGATCTCCTCTGAATTCCTGGCATGTCTCGGACTGCCCACTTTTATCCATCGAGGGGTTACAGAGATAATTTAGCAGTTCTCACATCTAGCAGTGTGTGGGGCATCTATCCATAACTTAACCAAAGGAGACTAATGATAAAAATTAAACACCTTTATTCACAAACTTACTATAACAGTTCACTTTATGACAAATCCCACATTACGCTACTACATCCTTATTCACTTTATGAACATTTCGTTCTTTTTGTAAGTTACTAAACCCATCCTGTATGTAAAGATTATGAAATGTGTTCCATCACAAGGACGATAATCAATTACATGAGCCACCAATTATATACGAACTTATCCATTTTCTGCTTACTGATAAAACTCATTCAAATACGTTTAACCTTTTGGTAATAATGAAATGAAAACTACACTATACATATTTCTACACCATCGCCCGTGCTCCGTATCTAAAGTTGCACCGAAAGCAGAACAATACTTATGAAAACACCTGAAAAAGCTGCCATTTTCTTGCTACGGAAACGCAGGATTCTGCACGAGAATTACTCTAATTTTTAATCTGCTCTTTATAAAGACATGCATAATTTCAGATGTCACTATATTCACAAAACCTGAAGTTGGCGATGTTATTCCTATTGATAAACGGTGTTTTCTATATATTGTTATTTCGGTGTAAAAATTCTTAACTCCCAGAGGAATATTCAATTATGATTTTAATATTGACATTATTGAATACAAGGTCAGATTTTACTTAAGATTTTGTATTCTATCATCTGGAACAACAAATGGTCGCAATGCACTGGCATGGGTATATGTCTCATAAAAAGAATAACGTAAATAATTTATACACATCTATAAAAGCACTGTTACAACAAATTATAAAAAGTACCTTGTACAAGCGTGCAAAAAACATGTCTATACGTTTTTAAACTATCGAAACTTTCAACAACAGACTTTTTCGGTAGCTGACAAAATTTTCGTTTCTTCAAAAAACCTCATTTTTTACCGCGTATATTTACAGAGAGTGTGTATGACTAAAAATACAGTTTACTGGACGAATACAAGTTTACAATACGTGGTAAATCGACTTGCAAAAATATATTCTACGTAACTGAAAGCATATAAACACATTTTTCAACGCCGCACCACTCGCTTTGTAAACAATAAAAAAAATCGTTGGCTAAAATGTGATACGATACTATGGTAAATGCCGCGTGAATTTCATAGATAACATGGTGCTTGCTGGACATGAACTCTACAATGGCGTGTTTTCCTAATGAACAAACTTTTGCAGGGCTGCAAGTAGAATGTTCAATCAAAATGATCACTTGCGCTCATGTTATCTATGGTTGTAAATACACGTGATGGACAGTAAACATACTTTCGTTTAAGGTGATAAATCGAAGAAATCTACTGGCCAACTTATGCATGCATGCATGCATGCATTCGTATTCAAATATCCAAAAACACGTCTTAAGAGGCAACTATGTGAAGTAAAACAATAATTCGCGAAAATACTACAGGATTTGGGACAATTGGAGAATTACAGCTGAAATTCTCAAAAATCGTAATTTTCCGTTTGTCAACAATCGCGTTATTTTTCGCTTTATCGCATTTGCTAATTTTCCAGGTCTCTACTTATTAGGTACGACGTATAATAGCCCGTCCTTAACTACACTGTTTCTCACCCAGAAATCTGGGCAGGGCTAAACTCCCTTCAATGACTTAGGGAACTCGTCTTCCATTACCCCCGACAATTATACTCTGAAATTAAGCGGTAAAAATACTAACTTCAGTTGTCTCAAATACTAGGCGAATATTACTGAAGTGCCAATTCATCATCACAGTGACTTACGTTAGGTTGAAGTTTACTTACACCACACGACCCATCTCGCAGTCACACTGCTGCCATGTTCCGAGCTGCCCCATCTGGACTCAGGTTTCAATGCACGACATGCAAACAGCAACGACCCCTGGGCCAGGCCGATCGATCGCTTATATATATATAGTCTCCTTTTTCTGTCATCGCACGTGCAGCCCGTGCCACTTCTTGCAATGACTTTTAATGGCAAGTGCGACATCCTGCACACATTCGTGAAATTCATATTTTGTGGTGCAGTGAGGTTGCGCTTCGCCGGAAAGGCGAGTCAAGTGGGTGTCCTCCACGCGGGGCGCGCACAATCTGCTAATAAGCAATTCTTATGTAGAGGTGATCGCCCGTTGCTCACATTTTGCGGCGGCTCTCTGTGGCAACGCCCGCTGCCCCGACTACATAATTTCATTAACACCGCACAGAAGCATCTTCAAGGAACTGCAGGTCTTAAATGCGAACCACTGGCTTGGAGTCAAGAATAAAAGAATATTTCCAATTTCGATTTCTAAGGTCTAAATATCATTGCCCACGCATCCTTACGTACTCCCATGTCTGATGTCCAACACTCGTAACCTCCGCCAGTTGTTCGTGCCTTGAACACTCCTTGCATATGTAGGGAAAAACTAGGGCTCTGTGAAACCTCAGTTCCTTACATTATGTGAATAAACTATCACAAATATACAAAATAAATGCCCTAGCTTTTACTGTTAAATTCTACTGTATGCTTTAAATTACATTAACACTTGGACTCGATGTCCACCCTCTTACAATGCCCCCACCTAAAATTGACACATCCTCGCCTGGCACCGGCGAATGTGGTTCAATTTTCCTGACTGGGACTCTTTAATTTTCTAGTAGGGAACTGACGATGCTCACAATAATATTCAACTACCTATCTGTTATCCAATTATATTCTATCAGCTCGAGGGACATGATGCTGGGTCTCTGAACACAGCACGGCATGCTATTCCAGGCACTACACGACTCTTAACTCACCACGGTACATGCTAGCACATACATTATTCATTGTGCATCACTGGCACACTTTGGCAGGCCACCACAAGATGGCTATACGCCTGCACGCCCTTTTCCTTGCCTTGGCAGTGTTACTGGAAGTTGCTACCACCAGTTTCCTAGTTGCAGAAACCTTACCATGTACCTGGCTAAACCAAGCCGTTTCCACTGTACAAGTGGTGTTGTAACTGACTATACCATTTTTTTTTTTAACAAGCCTGGCCACTTGGGGTCTACTTCTGCGTGAGCCATTGGCACACCACTCTGGTCATGGTTGCATGACTGCCCATAGAGCGCTTCCTAATCCCACTGGTTATATTAAAAAATCACCCTACATCTACTACGTTTAACTTATACCTCTTCTATCAGCATAGCGAGATCCTTTAACGACTTTACTTAATTGCATAAACTGGTTCGGAGCACGGCTTGGCTTATTTTTTGTTTCAATCTCTTTTACGTTCTTCCTAATTTCACTAATAATTCTGAATTACAACAAAATTCTCGATTTCTTACAGCTTTCACTATCTACTGCAACTTCTCCACTAATTTTCTTTCTCAACATCCTAACTAATTTGCACAATTTATCAAATTTTACCTCAAACAATGTTATTAAAATATGTTCTCACTTAAAGACATTGATTCCACTTTATACTTCAAATACTCAACATTGTAACCTATATGAAACTTAAATTCTCTTATATTACACATATTATCCTTACATGAAACCTTACTGCTCACAGCCACAAATAAATGTTCATTTCCTCGCATGAAATATTACTTTTTACAATCACAAATCAATTTTCTCTTCCTCACATGAAATATTACTTCTTACAACCAAAAATAAATTTGCTTCATTATCACACAAAATATTACTTCCACTTACAATCACAAATCATAACTCCCAATATTCCACAATTTTACAACATCTACTGACCTTCAATATTACACAGTTTTCATTACTTACAACTTCTATTACCTCTCAATGTTACACCTCACATCCACAAATAACTTTATTCTACATCATCTTGCCTATGTACAACATTTTCTTTGATTATTCTGCATTACCTAACATATAACTTTAGATTACTTTATATTGCTCACATTTTCTCCTTACTTAAATTTTACAAATATATTTCCTCACTCTGAACATCTGCATTAATAACTCCTCAACTTTAAATGTACATCTCTCAAAATTACAACCTTGTCATCACAACTACATAGTCCAAAACTTCACCTTGGACTTTGGTTAAGGAATACAACACAAATACTACCTCAATTTCTCCACAGCATAATTCACAGTTTTAACATTTTTTACCTTTAGAAAACTCTTCTTGATCATTTAACTGTCTTTTCTTCCTCATCAATTTAAAACTTCAACATTTAGAAATCTCTCGTTTTAATTATTTTAATTTCTCTCTTCCTCAGCAGCAATTGTGGGATCTTCATTGCAAACATGGATAGGATCTACTCGCACCTCGGGGATTCTTCTTACTGGTGAAAGAGCATATCTGGGTTCTTGGTTCTCGCCTGCCTCTCTTCGCTCCCGGAAGATGAGAGTAATCATTGCCTCGTAAATATGGCTCTCCGCGTCATCACGGAGGTTACTTTGGCATTTTTTGTTTACAAGGTACTCTCTGTAACACTTAGAAATCCGATATGAGCAATACAGAACCAATGTTACACTCAATAACTACTGCATTGCTAGAACGTAAGATAATTATGATTGGAGTCGCAGCTATTTTTAATAGATTTATAACTCAATGCCTTCTTTAATTGATCAAACAAAATTTTACAGTGGAGAATAGCCTCTTTTGCTAATTCTTTCAAAATTCCTACTATCTTTGAATTATCGTATCCACTTCCTATTTTCGCATCATTTAAGGTCTTTTGGGACATATTAGGGATTCTTGGAATGTGGATTTGGTTTGGAATCATCTCGACTGAGGTATGACCTGAGGAACGAGGCAATAACGTAAATTCCTTGCTATGAAGACTGCAGCAGGTAATTCAACACTACCATTACCATGCAATATCTTGGATTCCGTGGGTTTATTTTGTTGTGCACCACGATCAAACACATCTGCGGGATATCTAATACTATAAATTCAGACATTCATTTCAGTTATTCTATAAAATACCGGGGAATAATCTGAGAGCACACTGATCTGGCAAAGTTTTTGACTATATGCCCGGTTTTCTACAAAAAGGTTATACAAACAAGACTGGACTTCATGACTTCTTATGGTTATTTCAGGAGGGCAAATTTTTACACTAGACTCTTGACATTTTCTTAAATCATCTGAGGTAAGCATAAGAAACAATAACTTGTCATTAAAAATTGCTAAATATTTGTTTAAACTACCAATTTGCAAATATGTATCATTCTCACTTGTACAATATGAAGAGGTGATTTGGGACTTAAGTGGTAACTCTACATACAACCATAGGAGGATACCTGTAGTGGCTGCATGCACTGATACTAAATTATAATAAGGGTAAATTTTGTCTGTCCTTAGATTGCTTAGAAACGGCAATCCTGCTGGCAAATTTATGCTACTTAGAATTTTAACGATTTTCGCTGGTGTCAGAAAATAAGACAATAATTTTCCCAGGCTAGTGAAGTGCTTGAGTAAACAGCGTATTTCTTCATGAATATCTCCTAGGACAGTTTCTAACATTCTCATTGTGGAATTCAAATTATAAATTATACCCAATTGCTGATGAACATTGTTAATTTTCTTCTCAAACGATTCCTGCAAACAGTTTTAATTTGGTACCTATCACGTTTGTTGTTAGTGCCAGTCTATCTCCTATGCCTTATATATGCTCTGCAGGTCTGATTAAGTAATGTTAATTGTTCCTTTACAACGTGGACTATTTCTTTGTTACTGTTTGTCAACTGATTAATCTTTTCATTAATACTTTTAAAATCATTATTAGACACAGTTCCAAACAACACTTTTAAAATCTCTCTTCCAACTTTTATTAATCCGCGTCTGTTCCTATGGGATGGTTGCAAAGTGCTCCTAACATTATTTATGGCGTCGAGAATTTTTTAAGTATCTGCATTTAATACTTAAATTTCTCACAAAATTACTTCCCTCACAAATGCTGTTAAATTTCTGAATTCATTACAGAGTTCTATGCTACATGATCTACAAAGAACCAGAATTGCTCAACTGTTGCCATGTAATAAGTTGTATCAACATTGACGACAAGAGTCCACTTATATCCGGTTATCAATGCATAACCTTGCTTTATGAATGCTATCCCTTGCGTTAACTGCTGGTACGCTGCATTGGTGATCCCTTGGTCGACTGCATCCACACATCTCAGTATCTTTAGGCGCCAAACAACTATAATTACAAACACAAAAACACACACATTATTTCACATACTTGAGGCATTACCCATGACAAATTTGGCACGGGCCCCTTCTTAACGCATATGTAGAACCACAACTCTACTTCGAGTTGTGGTTCTACCTCGAGTGACAGAGGCCCAACTGTTATAATGGGAGGGGGTAATTGTATTTTCCTTTTTCTCTTCTTGTATCCCCGTTTCACTATCACAGATTTCTTTTCCATCTTCCTCCATTTCCTCCTCAATTTCTCCATCAAGAGTTGCAAGAATTCTATTTCCTTATACACTCTCAAGCGATTAACGAGTATGTGTTCAGTTTGATTACTGTAAATGGCTTTCATCCTAACATTAATTAACTGGAGACGTTTTCTCAATGATGCGGTAGGGGAGTAACCACTTCTGAACAAATTTCTTGTTTAAGACTCATGGCCCTACTTCATTCTTTAAATACACTCTGTCGCTCTTAGTTTAGGCAGCCGAAATAGGATGCCTAACTCTTTAAGCTCTGCTTAAATCCTTGTAAACAAATTAAAAGGAAAATGGCTGCTAATGAAAAAGTTGTGTGTTGATAACCCCAAATGTGCTATAAAGTATTTAGTTTTATAAATTAAATTTTTTTATAAATAAAAATAAGAAATTACTGCGTATCAAAGTTATCGAGTCTGGGTGCAAGTCTTTATTTGCTGAAATAACCTATGACGATGGTCAAAAACAAAGCTCGTGGCAGGCTTATATTTGTTTATGCACATTTGCATGTATTTTCAAGAGGTAAAACCAATATATACATAGGAAATTGAGTGTAAAGGCAGGTAGCTGATTGATAACATGAATTTATTGAGTACTTATAAGCTACAGAAATACCTATTTGAAATAAATGGAAAAAATGTTTGCGTCATTAAACTGCATTTATGTACAATATGTAGGCCTAAAAATATATGATTACTTTGATAGAATTTGAGACTGGACATAATATAATGCATTTACACCTACATTTTACTACACATGACAAATCTGCAGTACAAGTTTTGCACACATTCAACTTTGTTTTGAATTAGAAAAATTAAAGAGGGCCCAATTAAAGATGTCATACAGGTGCACCTGATAATCATATTTATTCAAATTTGGGCACTGGGCATTTCTAAATTGCACATTAATATTGTCAATGTTAATATCAACAAACTATCACAATTTCAGAAAGTTCAATTCTGGTTAGTGATGAAAGCCAAACCAAATCTAAAACACACCAGTAATGTTGTACGTAAAACATAAAACAGTTCTATTAAAGTAAAAAACTTTGAGATGGCCTTGTAGACTGTAGTAAATGTAGACCCAGTGTTGTTTTTTGAGGGCAATACGATTTTTACACGGAATATACATTACGTTTAGGGAATATTTAATCAGTGCCTAAACAAGAATTTTAACAATTCATCATTAACCTAACGTATTATTTTTATAAAGCTTTTTATAATGCTTGAAGAAAGCTGCTTAAATATATGTAACAAGTCTAAAACATTACCCGATTAGATAAATTACTAAACAATCAACATTCTGACTAGTAAAAAACAGCCCAGGCCTAATATAGATAGTAACTTTTGCTGTGAAAACCACACTTCTTGGCACCGATAATGAATAATAACGTATAAAACACCACAGAATTGCAACACAATATTTCCACAATAATAAATCAGCCTCGAAAAATTAATAACTTAACTATTGATGAATGTAATTTTAACATAAACAAGTTTCATTACGCTTAGTTAAACAAATCAAGTACACATATTTTTTCGTATATGCAGTGACATTTGTTTTAATTGATTCTTATTATTCATCAGGCAAACGATAATAAAGCTTAAACAGTTTATTATAAAACAAATATTTGGTTAGCATTCGTACTGCTTATAACAAAATTAACATAACATTTCAGGGGAAGAAAGGTTTTTTTTTTTTTTTTTTTTTTTGAAATAATTCTCATTGGTTAGTTTAGTCACATGACCACAATGTACCACTACCAACATAGAAAATTTTCAACTTGTTTCTTTAAGCAACGCCCAGCTAACACACGCTTATAAAACTGAGTTTTATAATGGTGAAACACCTCTACATCCTTAAGAGCCACTTAAGCTTAAGTATCGCTTTGCTGGAACCTAGTTTATTCCTTGTTGGTGAAACCGGCCCCTGGAGTTTTTGTTGTACATGCCCCCTTTCAAAAACAAGCTGGATGAAGCATTTCCCTGTCAGCACGTCAATACACAAAAGCTTATAACATATCATCACAGAGGTAACCGTCACGAAAACAAAACTGAGAACTCTTCAAATTTAGGCAAGTTATTTTAATAGTAAGTTTATTTTATTTAAGGTGGAATAGTTTCACTGTGTGCTAACCACTCTGTATATTACTTTTAAAAGAAAATACCACTACCAATTAAATTAACTTCATCGCCACAACAGATTTTCAAGGGGATGAATGGGTTGGAGATTGGGTGGGAGGGGCATCAAAGCAAATGTTTCAGCTTTCATGTACCGTATTACTTTTCTAACTGCGGACTACTCAACCCTTTCAGGCCCACATTAATTTATGGTTTAAGGCGTTGCGAACTGTACTTATGAAGACACAACACTTGTTTTGTTGTCACAGCCAATGAGCTGCAGGCTATATTTTCAGCTACAGTAATATGAACCAATTATGACCTAGACGAGTAACACAGTTTGCAAATCATTTACCCACATGTAAGATCATTAGCCATTTAGCTTTGCAGCATGCAGTACAGACAAAAAATTACCTACATGTGCATAATGTAACTGTGTACAATGGGTCTGAATGGGAGAAATTGGTATACAATCCCCCTCCCTCCTTCCTCAGTGCTGACATCTTTAGAGGTTGTAAGAGCAAATTTAGTGAAAATCAGATTACATTTGATTTTACCTGTGGTACTTGCAAAATTTTTCTGTTTGTATACAATCACTATTTAAAATATTTACACATCAGGATTCTGTACATTTTATCACAAAGTCAATAGTTTTTGAGAGTTTGATAATCACAAGAACATGGCACAGCACAAAGCGCAACTCTTCACAAATCACACAGTCATGTACAAAGATTCTCATCTTGTTCTCATGTTGCTGCAAACATAGCAATGCCCTTGTGGGTTTTTTCTTCTTTTCTGTGGGTGGAACAAGGATGGGACAATTTTGTTTGTTGATATTTCTCAAGTAACTAATGTATCACTCAACTGAAAATTGACTAATGAAATGTGTTGCCCAGTTTTAGTCGCATACAGAGCATGTGCATTCACGAGAATTATGTGTATTAAATGGAAAAAAACCTTTTTTATACCATTTCACAATTTTTTACATGTGCTAATGAACTAAACAGCATGTCACTTCTACCAACAGTTCCTATAAAAACATTCTAATCTATCACACAAGTAGGCTTTACAACTTTTTTTTAATGTCTGGCGATGGGTTTTCCCAGTTTCTGCCATGCTGTTATCATGCATTGTTGTAAGCATGTAAACGTCACGCCTGTCATGCCACTTCACTACTGTCAGTCTGTGCCTTTTCCTAGTTTTCCCCCCCATGAATGATTTTTTTCACAGATCTGGCATTCCCTTCCTGTTCCTTCGTACAGTGCCACATGCATTTGTCTTATTTGCATGCAAGAAACAAAATAACTGTGCGCTTGTGTACCAGTTGTCAACAAAGCACGAGTGTCCTTAATTGCGGTACGTTAAGTTTGTGCACAACTATTACTGATGTAGCCAAATCTTTTTGGATCATCTACATTATTGGAGCTCCAAAATAAATAATAAAATTGTGTCTGTTGCCCGTCTCAATGTCGCACAATCCAAAAAAATTTAATATCAAAACATCATTTTGATTTTATATTTTGTTCGAATGATAATCTGCCTTTGAACAGAACAAGGCTTTTGTCAAAGCATAGATAACAAAATTGCATGCAAAACTCTTTCTTCAAATATCCACAAAAGGTCTAATTTTTTTTTAGCTTATCACCTTCTACTGCATGTTCATTATTATCAGAAGATTTAAGCATGCTCAGAAGTAAAATGTATCTGTCTTGTGACATTTGAGAAAATACTGGAGCATGCATCAATGAATCTGTTTACCAATATTCTACAATGAAAACATGTTTGTTTCTTACCATTGGCACTGCAAAACTCATTGATGTTAGTCAATCCATTTTCAAAGATGCAAGTGCGCGCCACCAAGATCAGTGTTACTCACAGTCTGTTTGCGATATCTGTTTGTTTCCAAAGTTACTGTATTTACAGAGTCACGTGTTATAACTCAAAAAAATTTGCTCTTTGTGGATTTTGATATGATACTTTTAGTTACATCAGACAAACTCTTATCAAAATCATGAAAGAAACATTTATTACTCCTTGATATCAAGCATGGGAAGTCTTGATATTTTTTGTGCATGTACTTTCATTTTCAATACTTCATCACTACTATAGTCCATTCACAGTTACTTCAGACTTTTCTGAAGCCCTGCAGAAGTTCTACTTTGAGGATATTTCTGTGCTCCATTCAAACAAAGCTTATCCAAGTCTAGAAAATTACATCAATGGGACAACACACCGTATTTGTGCATAATCAGTGTAATAATATTTTGCATAAGAACTATTTCTTACTAGCCACTGCCAACACCTATGTTCTCATAGTTTTGATTCATATTAACTATAAATAAAATATCATAAATTATAGATATAATATGAACAAATTGTGAATTTAAACAAAAATAATGTACTTTTATGTTAACACAAGTATAAAATGCTTGTAATATATGGCACATTTTGGAAACAACCAGACATGTCATGCATGGGGAGAGTTTTCAAAGGTTTGATTCAAAAAGTGTGAAGAAACCACAAATAGACTATATAACTTGATTCACCTGTCGGGGAGTCTTCTAAACTTAAAATATCTGAATCTAATGAGTAAAAATAACTTAGCTGTTCATCTTGCAGTAGAACATCTTCACACCTCTTGGTCATTATTTCCAACTGAGTGGATGGCCGGATGAAGTGATGCTGATGCGGTAAAATATAATACACACATTGTTTACAAGATACTGCTTGTGCAATCTATTGGGAGAAAAGGCAACTAAAGCGACTTCCAAAAGGTGCCAACATATAGCACTTGCTTCTACAGTGAAAGATATGAGCACGAGTATATTTGTCACTGGCAGGCATGATAACACACATTGAGATAACTTGATCATAGCAGTTAAATGTCATTTAAGGGAAAAGAGCACAACAGAACATTTATAATGTATCTGGTAATTTTTACCACATCATATCAAAAATACTGGGATAGCACCAAAAATAAGAGGAACTGAATTTTTTACAATTTATTTCTGTAATATTTGTATAACAAGATATTCGCCTTACATCACAAGGAGACAACAAATCTTTGTATGTCCTGAACATGATTTGCTAGTGTTGTTGGGCATCTTGAAACCAGAAAGATGGCAAGGGCAGAAGTGAGTATTATAAGTCTGTAAATGATACTTTGGTGCAACTGTTTAATATAAAAGTTCCTTTGAAATTTCTTTCCTCTTACAACCTTACATCACTTGTACAAGGGGACTAACTAGACAATGCTGATGATATGTTGGTATTTATAAAACTGAATGTGTACAAGCATCTTTTCACTATATTACACACATTAATAATTTGGTGAACTCTCCACACAACCAACCTCAACATTTTTGTAGGTTTTGTGTTTATTTGTTAAGAATAAATCATTATAATTTTCATTAGTTCATTAAATTGATGCGCAACGTCTAGATTTCAAAGTTGAAAAACTCTGGTGATAGTTAATAAGTAGGTATAGGCTATTCATGGTAAAATGAGCACTTTTGAAAGCCCTGCTTAAGATCTACTTGCATGTGCATTGTGTATTCTTCCACCTTACATAACATTAACATTGTCACCAGCCTCATAACTTTATTCATGTGTCGTACAAGTGAAGCAGTGAAATTATTAGAAAAGTAAGTATTTTACAAATCTGATACTTTCTACTCTTAGATTCATTAAAAAAGAACAGAAAGCAAAATAAATTATTTTAAGTAATCAGAAATGGTTACTTAACAATTTTTATTAGACATTAAGATATGGAACTACTTCCTATCCATTGTTACCAACTTTACTGGGTGCATGTCACTCAGTGCGCCCGTTAAAATATATGCAGGTAGGAGCAGAGACATTTTTCTAAGGTTGATTTCTAAAGTGCTCACTTTATCGTGAACAGCCTTTAGGTACCAAATCGAATACAAATTTTTTGGACATCTACTTTATTTACCATATACCGGTAATATTGCTAGCTGAGAAGAGCAAAGCACTTTCAACTGTCACTGATGCCTGTTGTGGCATACTCACCTTTAATTAAGAGTATGACTCTGCAATACCATGTAAATTAAGTAACATGCTTCAATTTTCTGTAATTTTCATTCTCAAAATAAAACAAAATTTTATGCAAATCTTCAATTTTAAAGCATGTTTGTGGCTTTATGTGTGTACAAACTTACTAGTATACAGAAACAGAATAATTTATGTTAATGCTTAAAGCTAATTTATTTGGTGTGAATTTAACAAATTTATATATAGTTTGGAGGCAGCAACAATATAATTTATCACAAAATTGAAGTAACATGGTTAGGCACATTGATAATTTGATTACATTAAAATTACAGTTCTCAGAGGTCTACTGAAATTCCATTTTGGAATTCCCTGACTTTTCCCTCACCTTTTTTAGGGCTGAACCCTTCAAATACCATATTTTCCCACTGCTGACAGAACAACTATCAGTAAAATTGAATTAAATTACACGACAACAGACGAAGCAAGCAGGACCAACATTTTATTCAGTCTGTCAATATTTCTCGTGATACACACTATTGACACCATATGAGTGCCCATTACAAAAATCAGACAAACATTTAATTTTGTACATTTAGCCCTATGGGGAGAAAAAAAAAAATTATTACTGTCAGTTCACAAATTTAAAACTTGAAATTTTAAAATACTTATTTATATTTTCCCTAACCCAGGTGACTTTTCCCTGTCACATGAAATTTCTTGATTTCTCCATTTTCCTTGTGGGTGAACACTCTGGTCGCTTCAATAATACTAAGGAGAGGAGGAAGAGAGAACAACAGTTGATTTGTTAATTGGTTTGCAAAATCGCAAAGTAACACTTCCCAGTATTATGTGAGCAGACAGATCTACCCCAGTATGAAATTATACCTGATCTCGAGCACATAACATTGAGGCAAACCAGTTCCCCAGCTGGATAACAGGTAGGCCTATTGAAGTTTCAGTGCACCCTTTGTCTCTATTTCTCTTTGCCACAGCCAGCCAAACAACTAGCTTACATCTCTTTTCCCTGTATCACCCACCCTCTCTATCCTCCGCAAAAGAAAAAAATCCATCTCTGTCTTTACCTGCCTCTCGCTAAGGAACTGGACATTGAACTAATGTTGGAGAACCTATACCATTTTTTGCACCTGCTCGTTTAAGTAACCTATGCTCAATGTAGTCATGTAAAGTGCCAACTGATGATACAATTTCGGTGCACACAGAAAAATAGTCACTCCCAAACTCTTAAATTGAACGTTGTCTGCCTACAAACATACTAACTGCACACTAGCAACACATTTACGTAACATATTTATGAACAGAAAAAGTAGACACAGCCACAACCTGTTAGTAATTGACTCTGTACAACTTGGGTGTTGCTATTACCTACGTTGTGACTCAAGGCGGCTGTGCTTGAACCATTTCTGCTTTGGGTTTGTTGCACATAAGATAAGTACATCAATACAGCAAGCAGAATATACATCTAGTACTGCTTCAATTTACAATGAGGGTGTGATGATCTTGGCTAGATACATTTGGCATGCATCTACTGTAAGGACATCCTCTCCAAAGTAAAATGATTCACGCAATACATAAAAAAGATGTAGAAAATAGTGTAGAATATTTTTCATATTGAATACTGACAAACATTTAATGAACTTCACAAATTGGATATCAAATCTGGAGATCACAATCTTAAAAAAAACATTCAAATGTAATACTGTCATTGATCTGGCACTCTATTTGAGATAGGTATATAACATTAGGTATTACAAAACAGTATGATGATGAATGTTACCTTATGGGATGATGATGATGATGCATACAACTAAAAAATATTGCATGGCTGTGTAATGAAATTCAGTACAACTGTAAAGAAATACATATTTAATGAAAACAGCTCTCAAACAATTCTCCTTCGGCAACTCATTATTAAAAAGTACCCTAAAACATGTAACAACTACAGAGCACAACATATGTGTAAAATGGCAGTTTCTATTTTAGACCGCGACACAAATACTTGTATAAAAATGCACGATCACATATAAAGAAATGATGCATGGCACGTTCAACTGATGACATACTGTTCGCTAACTGCCGGATAGGAGATGAATGTACTTGGTGGCAGACGATGTTGCATGCAGCAATACAGCATAGTTGAAGTATGACAGCATGCAGAAAACCACCAGCATTACCACATCTGCCTTACTGTCAAGGCAAATACATGCAACACACACATTAGCATTCCACCTACGGTAAACCAAAATAGTTTCATAATCACAAAAAAAAAGGAGTTTTATATACAACTGGTTATCAGTTGATCAAAGAACAGAAAGAACCTCCTTCCCAAGATATACTCTTGGATTTATTAGTGATATAGAAAGCTGTAAAAATCGACTGCATTTTTTCTTGGCATACATCTTCAAGAATAACATATCAGTTTAATGATATTCACATTTTTTTTTCTTTCAAAAACGTTGTAAATTGCATTTTTAAGCCTTGCAACTACTGTACAGTTTTCATAGCACCTTCTCCACTTTTAAACACCCCACCCCCCAAGTGAATTACTGGCTGCAAATAAAAATATTCCGAAACATTTTTTAGTTACTCAATAAATGTGGGAATCATAATATGTATTTATTTAAACTTTTTTGTGAATGATACACTTATTACAATCACACCATGGTGAGATCTACTGGAATGTCCTTATAGCCTTACGCCTTTAATGTGCCCCATAGTATTACAAAGGTTCCTTTCATGAAAAACACCATCACAATGTCACCCTACCTTTGCCAAATTCCACCATGGGCACTATATAGACCAATATGTAGTGATATAGGGTTAATCTGGCATTTGCCAAACCCTAACTTTCCTGTCTGACTGCCACATGAGCCCTATCAACTCTCTGCACACAGTCACATTGCTAGCTTTGTAATTAGTGGGACTGCAGAATTCACAGGTGATATCACACCATGACATACACAATCCAAGAAAAATATTCTTAACTTACTATCTTGACAGAAATGGCTAACACTTCCTATTTATAGTAAATATTTACATATTGACGCAGGCTAACAGACAGCCACGTTAAGACCATGTCGGCGCTCACCACTCACGTGACATGTGAGCACGCACGTGCACAAAGAGGCCGTAACGAGGCTAGGCAAAACTTCTACAAACCACATCAAATATTTTACTATAAATTATTGGTCACAACTTTGATGATAACTCCAACATTACCCAAAACTTGGGATGGTACCTAAAAACTCCAGGACGGTAGTGGCAGGCAACATAACATACCCTTTCATAGCCATTAACTGGAATTCACCATACCACTTGGCAAAAGAATGTTGGAGCAAAGCAAATCAAACTTGAATAATTATTGACTATTCTGAAATAGAAATCTACACTTGTTCACCTGCAGCCGCCCAGTGCTTGGAGAATCAGGACAGTTAAACAGGACGTCTTTCATCATAACGCCATTTACTACTCTGCAATATTAGAAGTATAAAATCTAAACACTAGGAAAAGAAGGCACTTCAATCATTAACAGCAAGCAACTATTCAGCGGAAACCAGTCGCTACAATCATTAAAAACCTTCAGCAAATTTTACAAGTCATTTCCTAAGCAAAAAGGATTTACAATTCAGCGCCCATCCATCTGCCACGACTCACCACAAATAAAATGGAAAATCACACGCCTCAAGTGGAAACACAGTGCCACACATGGGAAAATAAACCCACAATTTCTTGGTGTTAGCTTGGTTGGCTCGCCCTCTGAAAACCCCTCGGGCAACGCGTCATAATCAGCGTTGTCAATGAAGCAGCAAGACCACTTTGATCAAGTGGAGAGACTAAACAGAAGGAGGGAAGGGGAAATACAATGGCTTATATAGACCTGGGTAGGGAAAGACAGGAGGGGCAATGAAAGGATAGCTGGGCAGAGGAACGAGTTGGCAGAGGAGTTCGCCGTATAGCCAGCAAAAGACGGTCATTGAAATCGGTGACAGACCAACTGTCACACTGAGGTGACTGCTGCTGCTACTTCTTCCTCCTCTAAATGTCCAAACAGCAGGTCAACAGAGAGGCGGCACTGTCTCCCGAACAGCGTCCTCTAAGGAGATACCTTTTTTAACCAGTGGACTGTCGAAAAATATGCCAGAAGAAATATTGTCAGGTTTCTTTCCCTTGGACACAAAAAGCAGTCTTTTCTATGTCTTTTCTATGCCAGTACCTGCTCTTCATGCACTCATATATTATTTGGCCATGCAGCCTTTCAAAGCTCATAGTGCCTCTCTATCTGCTGCTATTTTCCTTTTCCTTGTTAGTATTCACAAAACTCTACTAATTTTGCAACTTACTATGAGAACTATTATTTTATTTTTATAAGTTTATCTTACTCAGTAATGCCTTCAGCCCACTTTTGACACTGGTGTTACTAATTTTCCAAAGTCTGTTAGTGTAACCAGGTTCTTTAAGGGATGGAGGGCTTAATTAAAAAAAAGAGGCAATAATAATTTCATATTTTATATATAAACAATTAAAAAAACTCTAAAAGGTAGTTATTGAGAATCACTGATGTTTTGAAGGAAATATCAGAGGTATGCAAACTGTATATTTTGCTTTTGCAACATTTATCTTGTCGACATTTAACACAAAAAGAGGGTGGCTGGGATGTAATTTTTCCTGTAAAAAGAGTATAAATAAATTTTTTATATATATATATATATATATAGTGTAAGATGTTCCGAGGCTTTATTTGTATAGTTTACCATTATGGTATATTTGTCCTACAATGATGTAGCAATATTGACATTAGTGAATCAAAAGTCTTCAGTTTGCTTACTAATTCTGTGCATTTATAAGTGGAAATCTGCGATTGGTTCATGACTTTCCTGTCATTTTCTAACGTAGTTTGGCGAGTGCGGTTTGTGATGCTTACATGTTTCTTTGCAGTTTTCACCATGTGAAATCTAATTAGTGTGTGGAAATATGAGTATTTGTGGCGTTTACTCTCATTTAAAAAGAAGGTAAACTTGTCCTATACATGAATTATCAGCAATACCACAGCAAGGAGGTGTATCCACTACTTACATGGGCGAATAACATAATTGCTATTCAGTTTAATGGGCTCTAGATAGTAAAATGTTAGCATGGAAATTGGGTAATTATTAAAATCACAGCTTTTCCGAAAAACAGGAAAATAATACCTACAAATGGTGTAGGTCTATATGGACATTACTTATCACACTTAATATGAATTTCATGGGAGCATCACATAATTTGTGGTATAAACCATGAAATGTGATAGTCAGAGGCGTATTCTCCATGAATGCAATGAATGCAGTGGATGCTTTAATAAAATTCAAACATGAACATATTTCCTAACCATATACTTCCCATTTTTCTATTAATTAAAAATAAATTTTCGTTTCCTCATTATACATGGGACTGGGTTGCACGTCTCAGGCAAATAGTTACTCAAAAATTTGTGACAAGGCGCTGACGGGAGGCGCACGCAGTACGTCTTTCGATAATCGATCGTAATAGTTCCCTGAAATGCTGAAAAGTAGCGCTGTGGTATTCTCAACATTCGTTCAACTGGTGTGATGTCACAGCAAGCTTGCATGAAATGTGGCAAATGCATGCACATGTGACACTGCATTCAGCGTGCGAGTTTATATCTTTATATTCAATTTTTAGTAATTTATTGTTTGCATCTTCTATTACATTTGAATTAGTATTTTAAATTTAAACAGTAGTTTTGCAAGAACAGTGACTGTTGAAGTGACATTGTAATAAGATTATTTAATAAATTGTTTCTATTACTGGTAAATGTTCCAATGGAAATAATTCTTGAAAACATAAAACTTAAAGGTAAATTATGTTTTATGAACATTTAGCAGTAATTTTAAATTACTTTTTAATTATGTTTTTAGACAGGTGAAAATTAACATTTTTAACAGATTTTAAATTATTCTTGTTAGTAAGAATAAATGTAGTTTAGCCTTAGCCCTAATTAAGTGATTTACTAATAGCGAATTGAGTTGTTTTGTGAATTTTGGGTGTTATAATTCTAAACTTTTCAACTTTAAATCTAAAATTATTTGATTTGACCAGTGAATCTCGCATTGACACCTGAATTTATGTTTTTACTTTCTCTTATTTTGAACATTAAAATGGTTTTCTTAAAAAATTGGCTACTGTACTTTTTTTAAAATAAAGGTCTACAATAACACTACATTTTACCCTACGGATTAAGTTTTTTATTTTTTTTTATTTTCTTCATCTTACACGCTGAAGTATCTTGTCTATTATTTTTCTTAATTTAAAGTGTCACTTATGATTTTATTTAGGGTTTAATTATGTTCAGTGATTGTGTCGACGTATTTGAGTGTGGCGATTTATATATTTTTGTATTACTTCAGTACTTCAATTTTCTTCAGGATTGGCAGTGTACAGATCTCTCACACTTTACTTACACGTATGTAAGGGTAGCTTTGAGCTCAAAGCAACCCAGTTGAAGGTAAGAGTGAGAGGAAAAAGGTACTAAAGAACTTAAAGACATTTCGAGCAACCTTTTAATTTTACTTTGTTATTTATTAATATTTAATTCCTCTGTGCAAAGTGAAGTATCAAAGCAAGTTTAGTGTTGCATGCCTTGCCAAAATTTTCAGGATACACCTCTGGTGATAGTGAATAGGGATATGAATATCTGAGAATTTTTTTTAATAAAACACACAAAATTTAGGTAAAATATATTTAAATCTCACCCCTGAACCACGTTAAATGTGAGAACACCTTTGGAAATCAAACCATAATTCACAATATGTGAATCACAAGGTATGCTTGTGCTGATGCACATGTCCCTGTGTACCTATTCAACTGAATTGTTTTACCGTACTGCTCGCCACCCACCAAGGCAAACAGGGTTCAATCCCCGGCCGGTTCACTCCGGATTTTCGCAAGTGGAAATTGTGCTGGACCATTCAGTTGGTCTGCGTTTATTTCTCCGGTATCTTCAGTTTCCCCCCACTCTTTCTTTCCGGCGCAGCTCCATACTTACCTCACTTCACCCTCATCTGGTCTCAAGACCTTGTTGTTAAGAGCCATCCAAATCTCTTCACTTTACTTTTTCTGTACTGCAAATCATGTATAAGTACAAAATGATTATGCCGACAAACCAAGCAGCATTGCACCATGTATTACTTGTGGGGAGGAACCATTTTCTTTCCTGTTAGGTCTGATTTGATATGAAAACTATGTACTTTCCATGTAATTTTTCAAAAATTGGTCTAATAGTAAATTAATACAAGGTTTTTTGTTGTAGTGCAATGCTAAGAAGAAGCATTTTACAATATGACCCTCATCAAATGGGAGAGGTCATGCGAGATACAAAAGATGGAATGTCGATCAAACAAGCTGCTGAAAAACACGGTGATCCTAGGAACACACTATCTGACAAATTGAAGGGGAATATACCTCTTGGCAGGAAAATGGGATGCAATTCCTAGTTCAAGAAGGAAGAGTTTGCTGGTGGAGTAGGTCCTATCTCCTTGTAAAGCTGATTTTCCAATCACTATGGAAGACCTGCAAAATAGTGTACAGCAACTCACTAAAGAATTGAAAAGGCCATTTCCTTTCAAAGATGAGCGACCTAGCAGGAAATGGTGCACATAATACTTGGAGGAATCCAGCCTTAACACTAAGAACACCTTAAAATCTGACATTTAGTCGGGCAGCTGTCTCCCAGAATAAAATCACCGGAGGATACTAAAACATATTTAAATACTTGCAAGAAAACCACTTGGAAGATCTGATCCAAGAATAATATTCAATGGAGATGAGAGAGCATTTTTCCTAAACCTCGCAGGGCACAAAGTACTGGTTAAGAACGGAGTCAAGTGCATATTACAGCAGGTGAATTTAAATGAAAAAGAATGTGTTACAGCCTTGTTGACTGGTAATGCTGCTGGAAACCTATGTCCATCTCTTCTTTGCTTGAAATACAAAAGACTTCCTCAGGATATTGTGGCCAGCATACATTCAGAATGGGGAATTGGAAAGTCCCAAAATGGTTGGATAACGGAAGAAGTATTCTATGAGTTTCTGATCAACATATTTCACCTCTGGCTGGTGAACAACAACATACCTCTACCAGTATTATATTTTATGGATGGCCAATCCTCACACCTTATCCTGTATAGCAGCACATTCTGCAAAGAGAATGGCATTGTACTGGTAGCATTATTACTACATTCAACACACGTCATTCAGCCCATGGATGTGAGTTTTAGGCCACTCAAGAACGGATGGAAAACCGCAGTACACGAGTTCCAACTTTGAAGGGTGGCACAAAAATAAGATCCTACTTTGAAGACTGATTTCGCTGGCCTGCTGAAAACAATGGTTGAGAAGACCATTTCTCCTGAAATTTTGCAGCAGTCGTTCAGGAAATGTGGAATTTTTCCTTGGAACCCTTTAGCAGTTGACATGGACACATTTATCCTTAGTACACGTAGTGTAAGTTGCACATCTCCATCGTGGTCCTTCATTCATGACTAAATAAAAAAATATTGCCAGAAATCTAAGATCTGTAAACATCTGGAGATATTTCTTGGAGAATCTGAATTGAAATTTTTTGCAAAATCGGGAGACATGAAAGACATAATTGTTGAGTATTGGAAACATGTGAAATCTTCCAAACATTTCCCAATCAGCTCATCTGGCCAATCTGCAATTACAAATTCTCCACAAATTCCAGGTACCACACTGGAAAGAAGAGTATCTCCTCCAACAAATGATGAAGTTTCAGCCACAGTCACAAAGGATATGGCTCCTAGTCCCTTAAACTGTTTCTGATGCCATTCCTTCAGCACCAAATGGCTGTCCTGTTTTCCCTGAGAAACATCAATACAAGTTACAGTCACAGAGGACAAGGCTCCTCATACCTCAACTTATGTTTCGGATGCCATTCCTTCAACAACAAATGGCATTCCTGTTGCCCCTGGAAGAAGAACAGTTCAAGTTTCGGCCACATTCACTGACAGTAAGGCTCAATGTCTGTCCTGTTGCCACTGGAGAAAAATTAGTTCTTCTCCTGTCAAGCAAGTATTGTTCTGGCCTTCTAAGAAGCCGAAAGCCAAGAAATGCATTCCCGAGAAAACAGTTCAGATGTATGGCAAGATTATTTATCTAAGGAATAAGCAAAATTGGGACAGCAGAAGCAAAAAGAAGAACGAGCTGCAGAAAGAACGAGAAAAAGGATGAAGAAAGAGAAACTTTCACAGAGAGCAAAATATTCATCATCATGTGAAAAAGACATTTTTCCTTCGGCATCATCTTAACGAGTGAAGTGAATCACATGATGAAGAGCGTATGTAATTTGAAGAAACAACCAATCAAAATGTGCGACGACGAAATACTGATTTGTTTTCATCATCCAAGACATTAAAAACGAAGAACGAGCACAATAACCCAGGGTGAGCGTAAAAAGGTGTTTGTTACAAAGATAATGACATTTCTTTCATAAACAGGTACAGAATAAATTTTTTCCAACTCCTAGCATGAATCAGTTTGGTGCCAAAGTGAATTACAGTTTTAAAGGTCCTATTTTTGTGAATGAAAATTAACGTCTGAATTATTGTTGTCAACTTATTTTGTACTTAGCATTTGTTTTCAATTTCTTAATCTCATGTTCACAAGGACACACTTTTTATTTTAATGTTTTCTACCCTTGTTACACTAGAATCAGCATAAAGTAAATCTATCAATATTGATTATTTAAAACGATTAATATAAATGACATCCTTGTCTTCTAGGTTTCAGTAGAGCAGTAAAGTATTTATCAGAGAGCTAACTAAAGACATAATGCAGTGAACATAAATAAAATGAATATCATCTCTTGGATTCATTCCCAACAAAACTAAAACTAATTTTTATAAAGAGCTGAAACGAGTAAACTAAAATAAAAGTTTACCGTCTGTGTGCTCAAAATATAATTTTTTGGTATTGGAGATAATAAGTCATATTAAATTGATTACGTGTCGTAGATGAAATAAAGTGATACAAATAATTTGGTATGTATAAACATGAAGTGTTATATTAATTTATAATGTGTGTTAATGCATTGGCAGTTTAATGTATTGTGCATGTGTCACATATAGGTAAATGCTTTTGTGTATGACACGCGGTAAAGCTTGTATGAGCCACAGAGGCCTGTTTATCATTGCCCGATGCCTTAGCCGAGGCGACGCCATGTGCGACCCAGTTACATTTCAGAAACAATGCGACTGTACTCTCCCCCCTCATGCAATTCAACAGGATTGCATGGATGAGTACCACAGTGTTTACGAAAGTGTGCCTGAGCACGCGCTGCTATTCTGTAAACGTGCAATGTAACATAGCTACGTAAAATTAAGAGTTTCATTAAGTTTAACATTCTCATGGTCTTCACTCATTTTAATGGTAATCCGAAACGGGATGGATTGATTACCATCTAACCAAGCAGTACAGCTATCCGGAAGCTTAGCCAACTTCCGTGGTACCAGACATACAAGAGATATGCTGGACCAGTAATTAATTTGATGTGCTTACGGTTGGAACAAAAGTGAGAATGGATGACTTTAGTGGAATGATAAGGATATTAACGGATGGGAAATAGTGCCAGAGTCACACCCACTTCGGCTATGAGAGTCGAATACAACAGTGTATCCACATACCCTAATGAGATAGTTAGTTTTACTCGAGAAGTCAAATGTTTTCTTGCGTGAGACGCAGGAAGGAGGACATATGGCGGCATAGTGAACAAACCAATATGGCCCACGGTGTTGCACACAAGTGCAAGATCCGAGGTATATTTTCTTTAGTGCTGTCGAGGTGCTCCAGCCAAAAGGACAAGATGAGAAGGTTATAGAGATGAATTGGACTTTAACTGTGGGTCCGGTGTTATTACACAGTTAATTTGGAGTTGGACTTTTACTGTGGGTCATGCTCGTGACACAGTATGTAGCATGTGTACCAAAAGGGCATGTACTAATACAGTAATTATAAGTTTCAGTGCATCCGAGAGAAGTTGCAGCCATTTGCGTGGAACATCCTGTCCACTGCAGTGAAGTCGCAGGAAACAACACGTCACCACATTCCACCAGGAAGGGGGAGTGGCACTCGAGGCCGCCAATCCAGCTGGCAACGCAATATGATGAGTTAGCGCACGTCAGCAACACCAAACATGTAACAGAGCTGCTTTAACTATTTACTTCCAGGTAACATCCAACTTTACTTTCACACAAGAAATTACAACCTGGCCAGGTAAACCAATCAGTCATTCACACATGTTACACAAAATCCTGGATAAATTATAACATACTGTACACACATGAAAATGTGAATTGAGAAAAAATTTTTTTTGAGCAGAATACAAAGCGATTATTAGAACTATAGCTAAGTGTTTCAACAAGCCGGTGATCTGTGAATAGAAAATTACACATTAATTATTTTAAAATATAAAATACACAGGCACCTTAAATAAATGTTGCTAGCACAGACACAACATTGTAAATTTTCTTGTGAAATGACTCAGTACCGTAATGAATTTGGAGGAAAAAATAAAATAAAATGAAAATATATAATGTTAATGTTTATACAAAAGTATACATTCAAAAGAATATTTTGTATTATAAAATAAATAACTTCGCATAAATATTATTACTATTACTGTTGTTATTAATATTATTAGTAAGTACATATAATTGGAAAACGGATGTCAATGCTTAAAAATGATATAATTCTATGAATAGATATACATGTAGTAATATTTTGTTTTTGTTTGCAATGAAACTGGTGCTAAACAATCTTTAATAGTAAATATAGTTGTACGTTAATTTAAGTATTCCTCTCAATCTTTCCTTACATATTGAAACGTAGTTTGCTATTAAATTTTTGACATTTGTCATAATTTTTATAACTATTAATATAAACATAATGTACTGTTTCTATACAAACTCCATCCACATTGAACCATAATATAGTGGCCATATAGATTTTAAAAGTTAAATAAAGTAAAATTATGACATTTTGTTACATGTTGTTTGTGGTGCATTGTCATTGTATAAAATGTAATTTCTTTTACAGCAAATACTTACAGGGGTATAAAAACAACATTTTATAATGGAGAGAGCGATTTAATGTAATTTCATTTTACAACACACTATGCATTTGTTAGTTCAAACTTTAAATGTAAATGAACACTTTACCTTTTGCAACTTTACCAGTAATTCACACTTTTAAGATACATATAATGTAGGGCATTTCAAACCTCAAGAAAGGCTAATGGGACGGTCCGCACATCGCATGTGCAGCCGCGATCCACAAACAAGACACTTTGCGCGGCACTTGCAAAAGCAAAATAGTAGCTATTGTTTGTAGTAGCAAAATAGTAGCTAATAAACCAATAATTATTAATTATTGGTTTATTAAAAAAATAAATCTTTATAATAAATAGTATAAATGTTACAAGATGAAATTTAATAGTGATTTAAAGACAATAGTGAATATACTTGAGTTCACCATTGAATACGCCAACCCCATCATGCACGTTTAATATAAAATATAATTATCCACTTTAAAGTCACACGCTTATAAAAACATAACAAAAGTGAGCCAACCACTCGTATATTTAACTATTTTATTTTCGACATTCTAATTAATTTATCATCAAAGCCCCGTAAATACTGAACAGATAAGCCATGCACAACCCACATAAATTTTTTTGCCTGTCTAAGTGTCTCAAAAAAATACGTTATTTTAGACAATGACCTAGCAACCTGCACTTATTAAGCTCAGTTACCACCTGAAATTTATTTTAACATATTAGGATATGTGCAGTTTTTGCTAGGCACATTTCCTGTACAGTGGAAGGGTAACTTGTGATATTTTCTGTGGGTGAGTTGGCAGCATAAGGCCCCATTTAAATCAACATGGTGCACATGACATGCATAGCATAAAGAAGTAAAAACATGTATTTGAGATGGTGACGTCCACAACTAGTATTTAACATGACTTAATTGGTATTATTTGCGTAACTTGGCATTATTTGCATGATTTGGCATTAAGATAGTCATCCCTGAGTATCTTACACCAAGGTTTTAACGCCGGCCAATGAGAATGTGAAACGTCATAAAAACTGCTGTATCCAACTTGTGCATATAGAAAATTTGTACTGGAAAAATTATTTTCTATTCGTTTGCTTTAATTGGTTAGAATAGGCTTTTTTTTCTTTCATGTTAACCCCAATTGTAGACAGGCAGTTTTGCTTGTTATGCTTTGTAAGTAATGTTATTTACGCAAAGTCTATTGTAGCGGGGCCTTAGATTGAAGCTGAAATTCAAAGCTAAAGGTCGAGCTACAATTGATTTAGCACACAAAACAGCAGACAAAGAAAGTAGAATACATGTATTAGCATGACACTCACTACAATCACATACAGCACACACACACAGAAAAATAGCACAGGGGAAGCACACAGAAAGTAGGGCTATAATCTGTTAAGTCCTGTGCGTTGCCAATCAGACAGTCGGATACCACCAAGTTCACGTGACAGTCAAAATGGCTACAATAGTAGTGAATTTGACTAGTGCTTGTAGAGTTTTGCATTATATAAACAGAAGTTTGTTTTCATTGGCATTATTGTACAAGCAATGTATGTTAAGAAGAATGGTATAACATATTATATTTATAAAAATTACGACACAAGCAGCAAAGTAAACAGATATTTCAATATATTTTTTAATTCCAATGTTACCAACACAGGCACGCGCAATTTAGCGACCATCGTTTCCTTTCAATTTTACGGCTGTTTTCTAAAAACATCCGTCCTTACTGTGCGTGTGCTATTTTGATTGTAGCTTTCAGATTCTAGCTGTGCGTGTGTTCTATGCTATCGCACGTGCTGTGCGTGTGCTAAATCAATTGCAGCCCGACCTTAACTTAACTTCAGTCTCACGAGTAGATCTAAAACCCACTATATGATACAAGAAAGTTCAAGTATCTAAAAGGATACTTATAACGGCTCTTTCCCACTTCTCCGTCATATACAGCTCAGTTACCATTAAATATCGAAAGTACCAGTAAGATACAAACGACATAGCAGAATGGATAACTCCCATTTCACTTCGGTAAATGCCACAAGTGCATATACAGCAAACTATTTTTCAAGACAAGCAAAAGCCACAACTTCTCACGGTAATTACAGCATTACATAAGTTTACAAAATACAATCAACACCACATGGATGGGAACCAGTGTTGCCAGATTGTTTTAGTTGAATCCCCTAAATGGCCAATCTCTTGTTTCCCAGATGTCACCCAATTTGATTACACTTTATATTAAATTGATTTTTATAATATATTGTTAATTTTTAATGTAATATTTATGTAGGAAACACGAACTGTTTAAATTTAAAAAATTATACAGGCCTACACAGAAAAAAAATGCCAAACACACAAACATTCGTGAAATTTTCTATTTGCCCATTCGTGGCCCGCTGCGAATAACAAGAGTTTGAACAAGAGAGACTCTTCAAATGTAACAACAGAGGTTGTTTAAAAACATTATCTTACTTATCAGAATTACCCTGTTCACAATCAAAAAAGTAAATAGTTCCAAGTAGCCTAAATATCGCAAATTCATTACAAAAATCGGCCAAATTGCGATAGTCACATTTTCGTAATTTTTGGTCGCAAATTTTGGCTTGTAGCACAAACGGTGAAAAATCTTCTTATCTGGCAACCCTGTCTTACACTATCGCACTCAAAACAATAGACTAAAGATAGGGTGGACCAGCGAATTAAGCCGTATTCACATGTACGCAGATCATGCTAAACAGCCAGTGCAGGCAAAACCTATGGTTGATCACATTTGACTGAGTCTCTGCATAGCCATTTTGCTGTTGAATTCGTGAATTATAACGCCAAGATTCTAAAACAAATTGCAGATTACAAACTAGATGCTTTCTACTCTAATTTATTCATTTCATTACAAAGCGACTTATTTACGAATATTGCTTTTCAAGAGATGTAAATTTTATTTTTACATCCGTAAAAAATTTAAATTTTAGCACTACCTTTCAGTAATACAATGTTGAATAAAATTAATGTTTACATTCACGTATCTCATTATAAATACGTACATCGAACTAGTCTATACATTTGAATCTATACATGTCGATTATACAAGACAATAGTAGTACGAAAAATGTGAACGAGTTGACTTCTGGGAAATATCGGCGAAGTCTGCTCATTCCGCGAGCAGAAAATATCGGCTATCGGCGTGAGCTTAAGTTTTTTTTCTCCGCGACTCGCGCGGAAGCTGAGGACGGCTTCTCATTGGCTGTTCTAGTCGTCCACTCTGTCTGTTCGGCGTGATCGGCGTACATGTGAATCCATCTTTAAGGTAGACTGACATCGCTGGCTGTGCACGACAAATCTCGCTGTCCCAACATTGAACTGCTTTTCTGCCAACACGTCTAACGAAAACGGCATGGTTTGGATTTTAGTTTAGAAAACTGATCTGTAAACAAGTGCTTAGAGATATTTTTATACTTACACTAACAAGTTTGTAATGATTTTTTATTAAATTCAAAAAGGTAAAAGTATTTTGTTAATATAATAGTTCTTGTAATTAAAAAAAATTAGATATAAAAAACACGTTAGTAGATGCAGAATGCGGATCCTGGGGCAGCACACTTTTTCATCGAAAAAACGAGCATTTTACCCAAAAAAACCAAAACAACTATTTAGCATGTTTAAGCAACTTCTTCAGTTTCTAGAGATCTCAACATATCAATTCTTGAAAAAACATAAAAATTTAAGCCGAAAACAAGCAAATTTAAGCAAAAAATATATAAAAAAAAGTATTTAAAAAGTGCACACAAACAGTGAACACATATCTTAGCTATTTCACATTTAATCAAAAACAAACAAATCTAATCAAAATTTGTAAGCAGAATCATATCATATATGAAAAAAGATTCAAAAAATATAATTAGAAAATTCAAAAAACATATAATTAAAAGATTTTAAGAGAATTCTATACCATGCATAAATTTCCCATTTTTCATATCTTTTGAACCTTTACAGGCCATATAAACTTGTTTCTCATTTGTCAGATTCAAATTATTTTTATCAAATATATTTAAATAGCGATCTGGAAATGTAATCTTATATATACCATTTAATATACAATTCATTTTTTTTTTCAAATTTAGATTCATAAATTTGAAAATCTGTAACAGCATATATTTGATTATTTCCTGATCTTGTAGTTTAGTCAATTCAAATGAATTGTTTAACTTGCTGAGAAGCGATTCAGTTTTTGAATGA
Organism: Dryococelus australis; assembly: GCA_029891345.1. Taxonomy (NCBI): domain Eukaryota; kingdom Metazoa; phylum Arthropoda; class Insecta; order Phasmatodea; family Phasmatidae; genus Dryococelus; species Dryococelus australis. Next base: position 149,792,225 of record CM056996.1, read on the forward strand.
TTTATAAAAAATATAAAAAAATAGAAAAAAAATTAATTATTTCCTTATAAATAAAATGGAAAATAATACCATATCTAAACAAGGTAAAAAATGTAATGAAGTATCAAACATAAGCTATTTTTCATCACATAACAGCACAAAAGGCAAGCATATTAACACATGTAAAAAATGTTATAAAAATAAGTTTAAAATCATAGTGATTTAAATAAGGAGAAAGTATTACGTAATAGCAGAAAATATATTTATAATCTAAATCTCAAAAGGCATAAAGATACTAAAACACACCATACAACAGTAGATATGCTAAATTAAATTCAAAACTGTAATTATCCAACAAAAACATGTACAGAATGTAAAGAGAATAAATCGATAAAATTATTTTCTCCTAATAAATATATTAAAGACAACCATACACCAATATGTAAAAATGTCTTAAAGAGAAATATCAACATAACAAAAAATTAAATAGTTAGAAACTATTTCATTATTATCATAATAAACACTTTATACTTAAAGAAAATTTCATTATTGTCAATAACTTAAACACTTTTATCGATTTATTCCATCTTATTTTGACATCTTTTTTTCAACCTTATTAAATAAACTTAATAATGGCGACGAACAATCTAACACCTGAGTTGACAGAAAAGAGATTAGTGGACTAAGAACTATAGCTCAAAGTTTAAAAATAACAAATATATAAAAACTAAAGGAAGATAATTTAATTAGAATCATTATTGTATAATACAATGCTATTCAAACACAAAAATATCGCTTAAAATAATCTATTGGTATTCTAAATGATTGATAAGTTGAGGAATAAAGATCTAAAGCTAAAAACTTAAAAAATAAATAAATAAATATATATATATATATATATATATATATATATATATATATATATATATATATATATAATAGAGAGAGAGAGAGAGAGAGAGAGAGAGAGAGAGAGAGAGAGAGAGAGAGAGAGAGAGAGAGAGAGAGAATAAGGGAAAATTATTTAATTATAACTCATATACCATTTATTTTAAGTGAAGAAACAAAGAATACCTCTAAAAATTTTACCCTTTTAAAATTACACAATATACAGAACAAATAAAAAAAGAAAAAAGAAATATTCCCTTTTTACACTAATGTATCTGTAAACAACATAAATAAAGTAATCAATAAAAATTATAGTTACTGCAGCTTTAAAAAGTAGAATATCTATATATAGCATTGAAAATACATTTATGTAGTACAGTCTAATCATTTTTTGCACCAGTAAAAAATAATGTATATTAGTTAATACATGATCAACTTAGGAACTTTATAGGATCGAGAACTAGCATTAAACTATATTCCAATTGTCGCAAGCAAGAAAATAACCACATAGAAATATTTACATTTCAATCATCTAATTATAGAATATTGAACGAAGGAGATATTATAAGGAATTACAAAAACATAAAGCAAGAAACAATTAGATTTTTAAAAATATTTTCAAAGAAGAGGTTCAGGATCGACTTTAGATATAATATTTGGATTACAGTTAGCTATAAAAAATATAATCCATTAAATGGAGCTTCGTGTAGTGATCTACCATGATATGTTAAGAATAAAAAGTGTGTAGTAATGTGAAAAATTACAATCAAAAATATTTTCTATGGGCAATAAAATTTGCATTATTTCCAGTAGAAGAAGAACAGCAAAGAGTTAATAAATGTAGAAATGCTTGACTTAATATCGATAAAGTAATAAATAAATATCAATATTCTATTAAAATTAATGATGTAACAAAAATAGAAATTCAAATTGATACATCTATAAATGTATACTCTATGGATGATTCGGGAAATGCATATCCATTAAAACTTACAAAACAGTAAAGGGACAAACATAAAAATTTACTTAATTTTAATGATATCGATGATGATAGAAATGCTAATTATTGTTAGATAAAAGATTTGTCGAAGTTGCTTTCTGCACAAAAAAATAAACATAAAAGTAAAACTTATATATGTGATATGCATCTTTACATTTTAAAGGTCAACAAATAAAATTTTAAAATACTGAATATACAATGAAAGTTCCCTTTACAATATATGAAGAATTTGAATCAATATTAAAGAAAATATTAACAGTTAAGCCAAATCCAAGATAAATAAAAAAATTTAAATTAATCATAAAACATCCAGTTTTAACAAAAGATGATATAGATAATAGTTTCTATAAAGAAATAGTTAAAGAAAGATTTGGACTTACTAATGAACAAATAAGTACTATTGATTTAAAGCTGAATGACGAATCATATACAATGAAATAGCAGTTACATGAAGTTTCTGGTTTTTGTTATTAAATTGTTTGTAATTATGCAGATTATAGAGCACCAGTTATATATCGAGACCAAAAAATTATTCAATTAATGAACAAAGAAGTAGAAGAAATCGGATAAATATATTCACAAATTGAACCACTGCATTCCTTAACAAAAGAAGAAATAAAAATATATATATAATAAATCTAAAAAAAAAATGTTCTGTTTGTCAGTGGAGATATATAAAAGACAATCCAAAAGAATATTACTATGACCATCTAACTGTAAAATTCATTAAACCAGTAGGTATATTTTAGTTGTAGTCTAGAATTAAAACTAATGATTTTGTTACAATGTATTTCCGTAATTTAGCAGGTTATGATGCTCATTTATCTAGTGAAGAGCTAGGATATGATGATAAATATATAGATTTCATTGCAAATAATGAAGAAAAGTGTATTACTATTGGGAAAGGTACATAAAATATAAATATGATATTTATAGATACATTAAAATTTATGGCTAGTAGTACAGAGAAATTATCATCTAATTTAACTAAACATCAAATGGTATATACACAAAAACATTTTTCAAAAAATAAACCAGATTTAGTTATTAGAAAGGGCGTTAAGGGTGTTTATCCATATGATTATATGAATAGTTTAAAATATAAAAATTGATGAAAATTAACTTCCACAAAAAAAAAAGATTTTTACAATAAATTAAATTAATCTGATATAACTGACTATGTTTTTGAACATGTAAAACGTGTATGTAATCAATTTAATATATAAAATCTTAGTGAAATTCACGATTTATAGCTAAAAAGTGATGTATTAATATTAGCAGATGTATTTGAAATTAAAAAAAAAAAATGTATAAAAGCATATTGTTTAGGTTCTGCATGATATTTTACAGCATCAGGATTATCATGGGATGCAATGTAAAAAATAATAAAACATCCATTAGATTTATTACATAATTATGATATGATTTTAATGATAGGAAAGGGGATTAGGAGAGGACTATCACAAATGTAAATGTTATGTTAAAGAAAACAATAAATGATTAGAAGATTTTATTCATAATCAAGATACTAATTATTTAGCAAATCTTGATGCAAATAATATTCATGGATGGGCAATGTCTCAATATTTTCCATATGGGGGTTTCGAACGAATTAATAGTAGAGAATTTATTTGAAATTATTGTTATGAACAAATAATAAAAATTAGGGATGATTCTCATCATTGGTATATATATTAGAAGATAATTTAGAATATCCTCAAAAACAACATAAATTATATAAAGATCTTCCTTTTTGTTCAGAAAATAAGACAGTTCCAGGAACATTTCAATTTAAATTATTAACAACTTTACATAAAAAGGAAATCATGTAATACACTATCATTATTTAAAACAGTGTCTAATTAATGGGTTAAAACTAACTTAAATACATAGAATATTTACATTTAATCAGTTTGATTGGTTGAAAAAGTATATAGATTTGAATACAGATATGAGAACTTAAGCTAAAAACAACTTTGAAAAAGACTTTTATAAACTGATGAATAATTATGTATTTGCTAGGATGGACCATATAAGAAATAGAGTAGATATAAGACTGATAACAGATGAAGAAAAGAATAAAAAATGAATAGCAAAACAAATTTTAAAACATACTATTATTAATGAGAAGCTTGCAGCCTTTCATATGAATAAAACAAGTGTAAAATTTAATAAACCCATTTTTGTTGTTATGCCAATTTTAGATTTATCAAAATAATTAATGTACGATTTTCATTATAAAATTATGAAACTAAAATATGAAGATAAAATCGATTTATGGTATCAAGATACTGATTCATACTTTTATAACATAAAAACAGCAGATTTTTATGAAGATATGAAGACGATAATATATAAATTTGATACAGGTGATTATACAAAAGATAATATTTATAACATGCCTCAGATAAATAAAAAAAATTTCAGGGAAAATGAAAGGTTAATGTAATGGCAAAATAATGACTGAATTTGTTGGTTTAAGAGCTAAAATGTATGCATATAGATTTTATAATAAAGAAAATTAACGATCTAAAGGCATTCAAATGTGTAGTTAATAAGATTTGATGATTATACATTTGATGATTATATAGTTGTTTATTTAAAGAAAAAAATACAATATAAAGCAATGAATTTAATAAGAAGCAAAAAAATATCAAATATATACAGTTGTCATTAATTAAAAAGCATTAATTTATTGTGATGAAGAAAGGATAATATTAGAAAATAAAATAGATATATTACCATGCAGATATCAAAATGTATAATTTTTAATTCATTTTCTAATATATTATATTCGATATTATAGAACTTTATATTATTATATCTTATATTATTATATGTTATATTATTACATGCTAACTCCGCCATTGTCCGATCCCAATCCCAGAATGAGAAAGGATGAAGGCTGGTCGAGTAGTGATCGGCCATAAGAAATAATGTTGACCTCATCAGCGTCTGTTCCTTATGTTAAGGACAGCTGCAAAAACCAGTAGCTTCTGTTCCCAGATTGGGCGGCTATGAAAGGCATCTGTTTCACATGTGAGTGGTAGCCTCAAACATAATTCTAAGCTAAATTCTTGATTTCAAATCCACAAAGGAGGATGAAAACTCCTTCCCAAACACAACTTTAACCCAAGACATGATGGCAAACACCAAATGGAAAAGTACTCCAGGAGGTATCCAATCCTCCATCACTGGAAACAATGATGAAACTGGGCGATTATATTCTGAAGAGCCCAGAACATTAAGTAAGGACGAACCAGAGCTTTCTAGACCTTCCAGGATTAGACCCAAGAAAAAACACCTACTGGGCACACTGAACATCAACACTCTACACAAAATTGGTAAACTGAAACACCTGACACACATGCACAAATTAACCAAGATAATCGAAAAAACCTAGGAAAAGTAGATTTCTGGGAACTATTGTAAAATGAGATATCCAAAATACCACAACATCACATTAAAATTTTAGTAGGAGATTTTTATGCACAAATCGGGAAAAAGAGAGAAAATTTAAAACAACAGTGGGAAATTGCCCTGCAGCACATAACAGAACAAATAGAAATGGAGAAAGAATAATTGACTTTTGCAAACAATTTAACATAAAACTAATGTCAACATTATTTTGAAATCTACAGAGGCAGAAGAAAACATGGAGATCACCAAATACAAATCAAGGTGAATACCAAATAGATAATGTAGCAATAACCATTAAAAATTACAAGGAAATAATGGATATTAGAGTGAGAAGGGGAAGCAACATAGATTCATATGACTACATAACAGAGATTAAGACAAAATTCCAAACAAACACACCAAAACCAAGACTGAAAAGAAACCTGAGAATCGACACAAAATTCTTAACACAAATTCAGAAAGAATTCACAAAGAGAACAAGCACACAACAATTGGAGAATTGGGAAGACATAAGAGAAACAATGATGGAAACAGTAAAATAGCTAGGGCGACCACCAAGAAGACAAAAACATAGATTGTGGAATGAGATATGTGATATAGCTATAGACAAGAGACTAAGAGAATGGCAAAGCTGGAACGGTGATTGTTCCATATTTCGTATCTTAATTGCTAAAAAAAACCCACTTTATTATATATATCCAATGGCAAAGAAAACTCGAGATAAAAAATGCCAATTTCATATCCAACCACTATCTGGAAAAAGCCCAAATGAAATTCAAAGTTTACCCCTGCGTATCCAGTACACTTTGAAAAAGCTGGTTTTTTACAAAAGTTTTCCTTTGAGTATGCAGGTGACAAAACTTGCAGGACCGAAAAGGACAACATTTCATATTCAAGCGGGAAGGGGGGAAATTGGTGCCACATCCCACTTATTTCGAATTGTGCATGCAGCCGAGCGAGTGGGGGAGGAGAGGAGTTTCGACCTACACCCAGTTATTTCCTATAGTGCATCCAAAGTGAAAATAGAATACTGGGTAAAAGAACCCATGTGTTTCCCGTGGCATATCCAGATGGCAAAAGTAAATGTAGCTAAAAGTTTCCTATCGCATATAAAAAAAAAAATTTTTTTTTTTTTGCCTTTTTCTCGTCCCTTTTAAAATACACGTGAGTTGCGATGCATAATTTTTTATTTATATCAAAGACAATATTAATTAATTATTAATATTTTTTATAATTGTAACAAGTTAATGCACAATTTTTCACATGTACGCCATCACCAAACGGTACGGTAAAACTGTGTACAGTTAAAAATTAATTTTTTTATAAATTCATCACTACAATACACAATTTTTACATGCACACCATCACTAAAAGGATACGGTAAAACAGTGTATAGTTAAAAATTCAACTTTTTATCATTTTAACAATATAGATTTTAAAGTTTTATACACGCAATCACTTTTTTTTTATAAATTACCTCAACTCTCGGAACTGGCAGGTCCAAAGTTCGCGAAAGCAAAAGCATATGCAATTACATCCACTGCCGGCCAAACCAGTCATGACAGATACGACCGTACTATGTCACTCTAGCAGTTGTCGGCCCTCTTCCCTTGTGAAGGTTGTGCTTTCACGCACCTCGGTGAGATCATTCATTTACACGTGCGCTAGATTAATTACGGGCTGGGGAGCACCCAAGCGGAATTGGCTAGTTATGACCGAGATAATCATTTCATTGGTACGTTGATGTGGATGAACAATATCAATAAAAAGCAAGTCTACAGAGAGTTCAATTTTTATTCAGTAGTGACAATGTCCTAGCCACATATGTTTTATCAATTGTTTATTTCAATGATTTTATTAAAAGTTTAGCATTGCCAACGTGTTTGTAAGTACGCATGGGTGAGACGGACATACAGAACCCACAACATCCCTGAGAACCTCGAGTCTCAATAGTGGGGTGATTGGGAAGCACTACTGGCGCCCAAATTACCAGTAAGTATTTGTGTCATCGTTTGTCTCGTGTCTCACCCGACGGCGTCATAATGGACTAAAATGGGCTGAAGGTTGTCCATTTTAACAGAAATCCATTTTATAACAAATAAGTTTTTAAAGGTTGTATTTACATCCATGAAAGAATCTAAATTGATATCAAACATGTTTATTGTATATGGTAAAAGCATATCCAGCAATACAAAAGCAAGCTTATGAAGTATACAAATTACAAATAATATTAAATACAAAAAACTATGCTGCATTCATAACTGATACAGTTAATCGAAATAGAACTCTATGCATTGTGCCTGACGACAACATTATAATATGTGGTGTTACAAACAATGTCGCTTGGCTGGACGGCAACTTGAGTCATAATGCAAAACCTTGATACAACTATGCATCCGTTTTATTAAACGCCCACCTTAATAGGGTGTGTTTCATTGGGGATTTATTGTATACAAATAAAGGGTTTAAAAAGCAATTTCCATATGTATCATACATAACAAGATTATGATTTTCATACACTACACCCTACTAAAACAGTTCTTCGAAAACATATCCCGACATACATAATCCAGGAATAGACACAAGATAGCACTTACCTGATCGTGTTTATCTATTCTGTGCCAGTTTCCACATCACCTTAGAGATCTACCAATGGTGGTAAACGTCTGGAGGTACAGCACACAATGCACTACTCATTCTTTTACATGGCGAGTTCCCCAGGAGGCCTATTACCATGTCACAAATATGCACATAATGTTGAACCATAAAAACAATACAAGTTGTTTTTAAAATACAGCATCATTTGCTTACGTGAGAAAATGTGCATATACAGCTGGAGTGAAGAGATTTGGGTGGCTATTAACGACAAGGTCTTGAGAGCCGATGAATGTGACTGAGGTGAGTATGGAGCTGCACCAGAATGAGGGTGCAGGGGAAATGGCATACAAAACAATAGGGGTTCTCAGTTGAAGTTTCGCTGAATAAAAATAGCTCAGACTTCAGCTCCATGATTATTCCGTGGTGCAGGTACAGAAGGTATGAATTGATCATCAGCCGGAGGAGGTGGTAGTGGTTCACCATGAGCAACTGCAATGTTATGTAACACACCACATGCAGTGATGATCCTGTTGGTTGTATGGAGGCTTGTTTGTAGTCGATGACCCAAGCATGCAAACCTTCGTTTCCATACTCCGAACAGCATCTCCACAGTGTTCCTGATCCTCTTATGTGCTGTGTTGTACCGGTTTCCTGCAGTTGTTGTTGGAACCAACAATGGTGTGAGGAGAAATGGCAGTTGAGGGTAGTCATTGTCTCCCCGCAGTATTCCTGGCAGAGAGTGATTTTCAAAACGGGTCATCACCCTGCTGTTGTTGAAAATCCTTGAATCGTGAGTACTGCCAGGCCACCTAATCACGATGTCCAGGATCTGTACGCTAGGGCCTGAGACAACCTACAAATTCAACAATGTTACCAAACATTAACAATTAATGCCGGCAAAAATAAACATTTTAGTATTGGCATATTTAGAATTAATTGTATGGTATTAACAGTTTTGTATTCAATAAACATTAAACATACAATCCTGTACATCAATTGTTTACATAAAACAATCATATGGTGCACATCCCAACAAACATATCTAAATGTTGAGACACATGTATCCTTTCCTACTATGGTACAGCTCTGCAAACTGGCCACCTGGGCTCCTAATGCCAATGTGTGTGCAATCAATTCACCCACTTACACCAGGAAACCCACCATTCTGGTAGAACAGCCTGTAGTTTTCCTGAAGTTGTGGCTGTCCAGGAAAATGCACAATCTGCAACAGGTACCCAGCCAGTTCAGAGGATGCTACCTGTTACAAAAGTCAATACTTATAAGAGATGCCTTTGCCATACTTATACAATTTATCTCAACTACCTGTGAGAAATACTAGACACCTTATTGCAGACATTACTGATTACCACACAAGCTTATTGTGAAATTGCGACGTATGTACTGATAAACACTACACATCACTACTGTGGTCACATACATAATATGACAGATGTCTAACACAAGAAGATGGAATCGAGTGTGTTGTGCTATTTACATTGTACAGGAACAATTTATTTTGACATCAACTGATTTGCACTTGGGGTCGAAACACCACCTACTACAAGCACCATCGATTAATACAACATTACAAAACCATCGAGTAATAATAATAATAAACAACAAGAAACCAGACATAGGCTACTCCTCGGTTACGAGCTCTCTCATTTCTCCTACCCGACCAAACTCCTCTTCCACGCCCTTCCTGAACATCATACATAGTTTCCTATTATGCTACACTAACCTAACAACAAATTACTATGCAGATACACAGGACTCTACCTAATTATTTCTAAGCACAATAATTACAAAACAAACATTTGTAACCTGCATGGTATATTGGCTGCATTTATTTACTTTTACAATCCTGCTCAACTGTTGCCTGATGAACATGATATATGTCACTGTAAATATTCTGTAACAAAATACATTTGCCATGCATTTTGATTTAACCTATTCACATCCGTCATGTCAAAACACATGCCTCGCTGGCAATGACATGTTCAATTTGGTGTCTGCAGTGGTTCATTATATACTAGCTCAAACATGTGCAGCTATAAAGTACAATTAACTTCATTATGTTATCACCCACTTAACTTACTAGCCCGCACACACACACACACACACACACACACACACACACACACACAGTACATGGTACGCAAATAATTTTAACTGTAAATTTTTTTAAAAACCATACACTAAACATAACATTTATGCCTATTATATATTACCTGTAAATGTAAGACATTTAGATGTTACAAAATTGAAAATAAAATTGAAAACATATCTGTTAAGGCAAACATACTATACAGTGATTCATTTATACTGTAATGGATACTCTATTTCATATCATCAATATTTTACAGTCTTTTACCTAAAGTAGACCATGTTTTTTCGGTTGTTAGAGAAAGTTAGGTATTTTACAGTGTTAGATCTGAATCAGGCCTTTCACCAAATATTGTTGCACCAAGATGATCGAAAACTTCTTGCATTTGTTACTCCTTGGGGAGTTTTTGAATGAACCAGAGTCCCTTTTGGTGTTTCGTTTGGGGCCCAGGCACTTTCTCGTGCTTTAGAGACTAACTTGTTGCCATATAAAGCTGAATTTTTTTTTTTAACTATCTGGATGATATTGTCATCTACAGTGAGACAAAGGAGTTGCACAGGGAACATGTCATGTTAGTCCTACAGAAGCTTTTGGAAGCAGGATTGACCGTGAATCCAGAGGAAATGAGCTGGTGTAACCGGCATGTGAGGCTGTTGGGATTTATTCTGAGTAAAGGACAATTGCTGTTAGACTCTGATCGTATTAACTGTGGGCTTTCCTTTCCCCGTCCGAAGAACTTACATGGTGTAAGGCGTTTTCTGGCTATGATAGGCTACTATGCCAGATTTATTCCATCTCTTGCCGAATTGGCAGAACCCCTTAGTATTTTGAAACATAAAGGCCAAGAGTTTTTTTGGGGGGACGAGCAAGAGGCGGCTTTGGTGAAAATAAAATCTTGTTTGACCTCTCCACCAGTGTTAAGATCGGCTGATTTTGACTGTAAGTTTGTACTGCATGTAGATGCAAGCTCTCTGGCATTAGGCGCCGTTTTGTCACAAGACTGTGAGGATGGTGTCTTTTCCATTGCTTATACTAGTCTGCTATTAACATTCGTAGAAAGAAAGTCCTCGGCCTATGAAAAGGAAGCTCTTGCTTGTGTATTTGGGGTTGAGAAATTTTCCGATTATCTGGAGTGTACTCGTTTTAAGCAGTGTACAGACAACCAAGCCTTAACGTGGCTTTGGAATTCCAAGAATCCTTTGGGTAAATTAGTCCATTGGATCGAACACCTTAGCAATTTTTAATTCGATATAGTTCATGTAAAGGTAAAAGACAATTGTGTAGCGGGCAGCTCGTCTGGAATGTTTGACCCTTACAAGTTTGTGTGTGATGGAGAAATTCAGGAGCAGGTAAATGTTCTGAAGCAAGTTCTGGCTGCTTATTTGAACATTAAGGTTTGGCAGCGAAAGGATGATGAATGTGCGGAGTTGTGGCATAAAATCCAGCTTGGTGAATTCACTGATTTTATTGTGAAGAATGGGATTATTGGCAAAGCTTGATGTAAGGGCGTTTTCAAGACCTATGTATCCAAGGCAGTGAGGCCAATGGTGTTTGATTATTTCCATAACTCCTATTTGGGCGCTCATCAGGGGCAAGAAAACACTTTGCAGCATATTGAACATTTTTTTGACCAGAAATGCAATCAGAAACTAGAGATTGGGTGAAACAGTGTGCTTTGTGCCAGCAGGTAAAGTCCCCTAATAGTAGAGCCCAAGGACAGTTTAGTAGTTCACCACCTAGTTTTGTCTGGGAAAGAGTATATATGGATGTGTTTGGCCCTCTCCTTAGATCTAAGAAGGGTTTTAATTATTTATTGGTTCTGGTTGATGGATTTTCAAAGTTTGTTTTGTTATTACAAATGAGAGACCAGAAGGCCACTACTATTTGTAAGATCTTGCAGGAACAAGTGTTTTATTATTTTGGTTCACCCGCCCAAGTTGTTACTGATAATGCAAGAAACTTTACTTCCACCGAGTTATCAAATCTAGCTTTTTCCTGGAGTGTTTGTTTGGTCCATACAATCCCTTACCATCCTCAAGCTAATATGGCAGAGCAGTATAAACGTACCATTAAGGCTGTGCTTATTGCCTTTCATCATGCCTTTTCCTTTGCTGTGGTTTGGAGATTTTTGTGCGGCATCAGATGCATGGATGCCACACACTGTTAAGTTATATGTCTTTGAGGTTAACTTATGTATTGTAGTGAAAGTTTGGTTGTATTTGTTTGTGTTTTGTGTGCCCATTTGTGTCAATTTTCACCAGGGCCACTATTTTTCCAGAGTTCTTGCTGGATGACGAAATTAGGTATGAGAGAGCCATTCGTGGTGTGCAGCCATCAGACTTTGCGGTCATGGCATGTAGAAGTGCCCTTCGTGCGGCACTTCCATTAATGTTGAATTTTTTAGTGATCTATGTGTTGATGATTATTATGTTTGTGCAACGATATTAGAGAATCTGGTCGAGGACTTGAATTCCATTAATGACACGAATCAACACCTGCACTTCCATTAATGTTGAATATTTTAGTGATCTATGTGTTGATGATTATTATGTTTGTGCAACGATATTAGAGAATCTGGTCGAGGACTCCAGTCCTGCTAAATATCTCCAGTTTGAAGGCTGGGTTACTTACCTCATTAACAGACCAAATAATTTGCTCAACCTGTGTCTTGACCAGCTTTCAGAGGCCCAACTTCAATCATTAAAAATGTCATTTTGCAGGAGAAATCCCGAATTAAAAGTGATTGTCATTTGGAAACTAGCGAGTTGCAGAAAATTTCCCACTATCTTGATGCTGTAAATGTCCTCTTCCACAGGTCCCTTTTTCCTCTACCTCAGTACACATCCCCACCACATCATCTCCTGCTCTTGTCCACTCTGTTTTTCCACCATCCCACTCATGTTTTCTTCAGTGACACCAACCATCCAACCCCTAGCATCACTTACCTTTGACAAAATTACTCACCCATTAGAGCGTTTGTTACGTGATTTCCCTATTACAGATAGTTTGCTTGTGCAGAATGTTTTTGGAATTCTTGAAATTCTTAATAAAATTGCACCAGAGTAACACAGCACCTGAACACCAACTTTTGGAATTTATCTACCCCCCTTTATGCCGCCCCACCCCCCCCCCCAGTGAAAGAACAAGGAAGGCTATTACAAATCATCTCACATTTGATCAGTATCATGCAGTCATACTTTATTACTTCATTCCATCCAGCTTACTCACACAATTGCAGTCACGTATGTTCAACAGACTCCAAGAGTATAATGAAAGCCTATCAGTATATTTTAGTAGCATATGGGGAGCTGTGGTGATCTTGCACGTGAACTTGTCTGCGAGCGAGATAATAAACAACATTTTTGAAAGTTTGTAGCTTCAGGAGTATTCATGTTTAGTTTTCTTGTGCAAACCAAATTCATTTCCTGAGCTAGACCGTATTTGCATTTACTCACAAAACATTAGGTAAGCTGACCAGCAATGAGAAAAGTGCTCTGACCAAGAGAGGTACCGTAAGAAGTCCGGCCCTATTTTTGACACGAAAAGTAAGCCACGTGGTCCAGACACTAATGTTGTGAACACACGGAAGGCTAATAAGGAAAAGAGTGACAAAGTAAGTGCCACAACAACTCCTGCCAGTAACATGCGAGCATGTTTCTACTGCAAGGTAAACTGGTCATTTGATTGCTAGTTGTCCTAAAGTATTAGCGAAAAAAAAAACAAGTCCCACAGGGAAGAAAAGTGAGCACTCCTCCCTGCTATGTTGCAAACCTTACCAATTCATAGTTCAATGCTCACATGATAAGGTCTGTTAATATAGGATGTAGTTTACAACATATTTTTGGCCCTTGCGACAGTTGTGACAATAAAACTCAGTATAATACTTTTAAAGTGAATTTTCCCAATGTTGTTAGTGTCCAGAAATCGGTCACCCCTCGGGCTTAAGTACAGTTAGGTACTTTGCGAGTCCAAACTTTGGTGGATTCTGGATCCGCCCGTACTATTATTTCAGGTTAAATTTTTAACCATTTGAAAAATAGAAACTAGTGAAATCTGTTGAGCTTTCAAAAATACAATGTCATACTGCTTCTAGTAAGGCATTGCCAATTTTCCATTCTGTTAAATTTAAGCTAAAAATTGGGATTTTTTTTTGGGTGAATGAATGTTTGGTTTCCGAGACACTTGGTTTACCTTTTATTTTGGGAGCTGTTTTCATGGCTTCCACTGTGCTCATTTTGGAAAAACAAGCACGTCATATTTTTTTATTTTATTTTTGCCCTTCTGAAAAGATTGTTTTTGTTGGTTGTGACCAAGATAAACACTGTTCGTCAAAGGTCAGTACTGAGTCCATATTGTCTTTGGACCCCTTTGTGCATTTGGAACCCCATCAACATTTTACTATTGAAAACCTATGTAATGAATTTCCCAGGGCACTCGCTTCGGAATTAGGTCTCAATGATCTATTGGAATATTAAATTTAATTAGTAGACAAGGATTATGTCATTAGCCACCTTTATAGGCTAACCCTTTCAAAGATGGAAATTTTAAGAGAGTGGGTCCAGGAATTAATAAATAAGGGAGTAATTGAACCCTTCACATCCCAGTATGCGAGTCGAACTTTTTTGGTACCAAAACTTGATAACAAACATAGAATGGTTATTGATTACTGCATGGTTAACAAAAAAAAATCGGAATTGAGTCTGTCCCACTTCCTGACCTAATCGGCATATAATTGGTTTGGTAAGGCTAAATGTTTCACCACTATTGCTTTCAATTTAGCTTATCACCAAATTCCACTATCTAACAATTCCAAACCAATAACAAGTTTTTGTGTAGGTTCTATCTTGGAATTTGTATCAGTACACCCACGTACTTTTTGGATTGGCCACTGGTGCCAGGTTCTTACGAGTTTTTTGGACAAAATTTTCCATGATGTAAAATTTAAGTATGTGTACAACTACTTGGATGACCTAGTGATACACTCTGAGTCATTTGAACAGCATTTAGAGCATTTGAGAGAAGTTCTAGTTCATTTGCAAAAGGCAGGTCTGACCGTTAACTCTGAGAAATTAAAATTTACTATTCAAGAGATCTCTTTTCTGGGCCATAGAATCTCCGTACAGGATATTTCCATTAATCCTGAGTGTAACAAATGAATTAGAGATTTTCTGCCACCTCGGTATGTTAAGGGCATTTCCTGCTTTATTGGCATGGATAAATTTTTTTGGCAAATTTATTCCCAACCTAGCTGAGAAGGCGACCCCTCATAATCGTTTACATAGTAAGGAATCAGTACATTTTGAAGGGGGCGAAGAACAACAGAAAGTTTTCGACACTCTTAAAAATCACATTATGAACCCTCCTGTTCTTAGGATGACTGATTTTTCAAGAGTTCATTCTGCAAACGGACACTATCAGTTTGGCAGTGGGAGCGGTCCTGTGTCAAGAATTTGATGGTGTCATGCAACTTATTTCTTTTACTTCTCGCACACTTACACCCCAGGAGAAAAAATCATCAATTTATGAACTAGCATGTTTAGCAGTTGTTTTTGGCACTTACAAGTTCAGACAATACTATCCCTATTTCCCCCTCTGATGATGGAAAAAAGCTTTCGTCATTTTAATCTGTGAACTCAGCCTCTCTCGCACGTACTACTCGTTTGTTCCTAGTGTTTGTGAATGGATTTGTTGTTGATGCGGCTACTTCGCTGTTGAATGCATGTGGTTGGAGCCCAGGACACTGTGGTCCGGTTGAGCATTGGTTGCACCCTGGTTGCAGTTGGGAATGTGCAACTCTCAACTGACCAGTGCACAGCTTTTGTGCCAACTGATCACATGGGCATTTCGCTGTTGATTCGTGCATGGCTGCGCGGGTATTCCGACGAGTTTGATCTTTTTTTGCCTCGTCTCTTTTCAAAATACATATGTTGGTGTGTTGCTTATTTCCCAGGAATCGCTTACCTGTGCAATTTCTCGCAAGGCTGTGGCTCGTTTTCGGTTGTTACGTGGTCTGTCATTACACTGGCTTGCCAATGTGAATGTTGCGGACACAATCACAGGCGCTTGTGAAATGGGCGCTGATGACGTGGCTATTACAGCATTTCTTTGGTTACGAAACTGTCTTTCGATATAACTTGAATTGCACCCATCACACCAGTAGTCGTTTGTGAACGTATTCAATTACTCGCGCTCTCTTGCAGACAGTTTGTCATGCGGAGATGTGTATGGACTGCCTGTACAATAAACGGTTACGATCGCAATGCGTTCCATTGTGCCAAATGCTGCACAGAATGATAATGCTGGGACAGAACTGGGTGAAAATCGTGCCTTTTGATACTGTTCCTGTTCTGATTCTGGTTTGCAAGTGCGTATTGAAAAGTTGCTAGCGAGATTGCCAACTTAAGTGAATTTATTGCACTGTTTACATATTAACATTTGTATGTCAAATTGAAAACCCATGCTGAATTTGCTTTGGGCAGCTGACATAATCTGCGCCTGCCCAAGGTCGTGTGCGACTCTCAGCGGTCTTGCTTACCACGTGTCGTGGAGCAGGCTTCAAGGTCACGCCTGTTGACACAGTTCGCCCCCGTTCCTCGGTTTGACCTGTCATGGGAGGAGGGGGTTATATTTCGCTTCTCCCGACGCCCTGTTTCCTAGTGTTTGTAATTATGTGACACAGCTGCACACAGAGCACTCGTGTTCTCCTGTATACTGCCTCCTTAAATATGAAAATGGCTCTTGAGAAGGTTTTTGAAAGTTTGCTGTTGGCTTATAACAAATGTTCTTGAAAAATGTTCTTAATGATTGCCGCGAAACAGTTTTGAAAAGTTTTGCAAAATGCTTCTGAAAAATGACTGCGAAAATTTTGTTTAATTTCAGCCAAAAAGTTAAAAAAATATTTAATGCTTCAAAGAGCTTTAGAAAAATTTTAAAGTTGTTCTCAGTGATCGCTGCACTCTAAGTTTGTTACTGTCCATGGGAAAAAACACTAAAAAGTTTATTGTTTATTTGGAAAAGTTTTAAATTAATTCTGAAAAATGCTGCAAAATCTTCTGAAATAGTTTCGGAAATAATTAAATTCAATTTGGATTGATTTTGAAAAGAGACTGTGCTGACTGGTATTGTTTGTAAATGTCACCCTTATTTGCCTGTAGTGATGCCTGATGGGCCAATGACTGCACACGTGTTTATTACTGGTTGCACAACTCTTGATAAATGACATGCGTGTTTGTTTACAAAAATCAATCGCACTTACATAGTCACATCTGCTGTGCTGTTGAATTTCTGACTTGTAGTGTTGTGTACATGTACACTTTGACATACAATATTGCCCTTTTTACATTTGCAGTGCCGAGTGGGTGTGTCTGACTTGCATTTGTTTTATCTTACAGTTGTTCTCTTATGCATCACGTGTTGCCACATCTAACCAGTGTGTTTTTGCATTAGTTAAAACGTCGGCTGACATTGCAATATAACTACCCGGCTCAGTGGATTGTTTTGAGAAATGCAAACCCACACAGAATGTTTGCTGACGTGTTTCAATTTCCACTCGGGCCATTTTACATCTGTTGATGTAACACATAAGCACTATATAGTGTATACAATGCTAACAAGTTTTCTATAATTAAATTTACAAAACAGTATGACAAATAAAAAAGCAGCGAAAACGCTTGTGATTAATGATTCCTTGAACACTTTGTGCATGGAGCGTCTTTTGACGCCGTGGATTTGACTGTAATGTTTTCTATTTTGACTGTGTTTTTTTTCTAGGTTTCTGAATGTCTCACGTTACTCACCAATGACTGTAGCTGGTCGTTGCGATGTACTTTTGTCGCACTTTTACCTTTGTAGATTAGCCTGGTGACCATGTGTTGGGTTGAACAGGCTATTGTCGTGATGTTAGTGCTCTCCTTGCTCTATGATTTTAGAGTAACTCTGTTTGGGAAAAACCACATTGATGTTTAGGCAGTTGGCTTGCTGATGCAGCCTGATGTTCTACTCGCCCTAATTGGGAAGGCCACATTTGATGTCCTGGAAAATGACTGGCATAATGATGTTTGAATGGCCCTGCATTGGGCACCACATTTGATGCGGAATGCAACAGAGATGATGATGGTGATTCGTGACTCACCTGGGAGCAGATGGAGGAGAGGAACTGATGATTTTGCCCGGCGCTATGTTTGGTAGAGCACAATGATGATGCGGTGGTAAGGCCGATGGCCTGCGACTATCTCTGAATATGCTGTCAATTTTAAGCAGAGTTAATGTAATTACCGATTAATTATGCTTGATGTCTTATCAACTCCTTTGCTAAGGGACTGAAACTACACTTACTAGTGATTCTGCTATAGGGCACAGCGCCAAATGTACTAAGCAGAGTAAAGTCAATAAATCCCGCCTTGTCATTGTGTGACAGTTTTATTGCTCTTGAATCTACCACTGTGGCATTGGACCTCTTGATGCTCCCTGTTCTTGCGAAGGGAAGGTTATGTGGTCCATGTGTGGACAAGATGTTCCTACTGCTCCTCCCCCTGTGCTCCTGATGTGATCTTTTGATGTGAGGTCAGCTGGGATGTTAATGTACAAATGAACGTTACTCTTTGAAAAGCGAACTCTGCACTCTAGACATGCCTGTGGTCGCTACTGCATAATAAGGCGAGGGCCATAGGTGGCGAAAAAATGAAAAACGCGTCCCAACACGTGAAGTCATGGAATGTTTCCTCAGGATGCAGAAAGGCCTCCCTTAGACTATAAAAAGTTAACTTAAATATTCCTGAACTTTGTTGAATTATTGCAGTGAAAGTTTACAGCCTAAATTGAATAACCAATGGGGGTAAAAAAAAAAGCTTACTGCCTGTCCTGCTGGTCGTCACGAGTGCTGGAGCCTGACTGAAGAACTTGGTGACAGCCTCACCATATGTCTGGAGAGCTTGGCGCCAAATGCAAACATGAAGAAACGTAACTGCACGTGTCACATGATTAAAGAAATTAACACTGTACACAATTATGACTAACAATTAAAAACATGTTGGTGACATACCCATGAACACTGGAGCCCCAGATATGGCTAAGAATGTGATGTCACGAGTATGTCACCGCACTTGAAGGGTGATGTTAAATGAAATGTTGCCTTATTTGGCTGATTCTCGATGTATGAAGACATGTACACTGTTATAATTAATATATGAATATTGGTGTGTGTTGTTATGGCGAAAAATGAGAAAAAGCATATGCATTTTACTTCCTGCGATGACACACATATTTTGCTGAAAAGGGTAGGGCTATGCCCTGTCCTCTGTGAGATTTGTGCAACTCTCTGTGCAAAACCGGGTGGATTCCCTAGTTAACTATAGTGCAATACTTGCTGAAACTCACTGTAATTACTCTAATTAAATGATGCTGCTATGGAGCTGCTCGTCACTTCGTACTTTTGCTGGGTATATTATTCCCCATTTTTTGATACCTCTTGGAGCCATGTCGCACTCTGGATTCAACCACGAGGCCCGTTGACATCACGCAACAAGGCTTTTGTGATAATGCTGTGCTGCTTACCCCAGTGTTCCCTGCAATGGCTGTTGCATCTAACCGTCGTGAATTCACGGGAAACAACCATTTGGGCCGCATATCCATTTATTACGAGAGTTTTCTCTTGTAAAAAATTCAAAATATGTTGGCCCATGGCCTACAGGCTCCAGAGTGGCAAGAAAAGTGTAAAAAGTCCTGCACTGATCTGGACCACGACTTAATGACGATTGGTCGAGTGTTGCTTTATGGTTGATGTGTTTGCGATGGCACAAGGGATATGTGGTTGCATGGAACACGTCACCGATATTAAGGAACACCAAGAAAAGGATCAGGACTTAAATAAATCATCTCAAAGTTGAAATCAGGTCCTGAGCAGAAACCATATCTCCTTTCCGAAGGTATATTGTGTTGCAAATATATTCATAATGTTAAACATGCTGTGTTGCCGAGCCACATCAAACCCATGGTTTTTGAGTATTTCTATTCATCGTCCCTTGGTGTCCATTTAGGAACCTGTAAAACTATTCAGGCCATTAGGAAACATTTCAACTGGAAAGACATGAATGCTGAAATTGCAGAATGTGGCAAATATTGTAAGCTGTGGGCTTTAAGTAAACTTGCTCAAAACACTCATTTGGGTCTTCTGTCATCAGATGTTGCTGAAAATCCTGTTTGAAATTTTTTTGACTTTGTCGGCCCATTTCCTAGAAGCACGTTTGGTAACAATATGATATTAGTTTGTGTTAATGCCTTTTCTAAATTTGTATGACTCATCCCTATGAGACAAGTTGATGCAGCATCTACTGTTCGGTCCTTGCAAGCCCGTGTATTCCAAACAACCTGCCCCCTTTGCAATAGTCGCGTTTCAACAGGAACCTTCGTTCGCCCTTATTGCCTTTCATGCGATGGATCATTCGAGTTGGGATAGAAATCTTCCCTGGTTGCAATGGCATTTAATTTTGCTTAACATTAGTCACACAAGACCACCCTATTTAATCTTGTTTTTACCTACCTACCTAATTATCCTTTGTCTTACTTGTAGAGTTTGGATTATTTATTGCCGGTTGTTCCCAAGGATATCTGCGAGGTTTGGGCAGCAGCCCTTAAAAACCCCCAGACAGCCCATTCATGACAAAAATAGGGTTGATAATCATTTTGTGTAGGTGACTTAGTTCTTTGTAAAGCTCACCCCATCAGCACAGCAGACGACAAAGGCCGAGCTTTTGTTCTGTTGGACTGGTCCTTACCAAATCCAACATTTTCTAATACCAGTCACTGCTAGCCTTGCTGACCCTAGTTCTGGTAAATATTTGAGAGCACAGCACTCTCATTTGAAAAGGTTTCATGTACCTTAGTAAATTTCGTGGGTTCTACATGTCTAAGAGTTGAAGACCCTAGATGTAATTTATATCTTTTTATTCTTTTGTTGGTCTGGCCAGGCACAGTCATGTTTCTTCAGGGGCCTAACCCTCCCCAACTTATGAAAAAGTCCTTGAGATGGTTTCGACAAGTGGTCTGATTATCCAAAGGTTTGAGGCTTTTGATGTCATCTCTGTTTGTTCTATATAAATGCAAGAGAGATACTAGGTGGTAATTTGAGACATTTGAATGATAGGCGAAGAAAAAATTTTATCATATCTAATCTTGGGAATTTTGTAAAATATATGTTTAACAGTTGGTATTGGTAACAATCAGCATTTCATGGGAGAATTTGTGCATGTTCTTTTGTAGGTGTATTTTTCTTGTTGATGTTACTTTGGGGTTGTCGTCTAGTAACAAGTCATTTAGTTTAGTTTAATGTGACACTTTAAGTTTGTGCTATACTCTCTATGAGTGAACTTCGTTGTCTGTTCTAGGGTTGTTTTCCACCATGTTGTTTACGTGCATCTCAGTTTAGGCTGTTGCTAAGACAGTCTTGGCTTCATTCTCCGTCACACCATTGGATTCTGCAGTGGTTTTTGAGCATGAGGGCGATCTCTTTTTTGGACAATACTTTTTCTGTGGAACTGGATTTTGATTTGATTTTCTAACACAGTCAATGCAACGGACTTCAGGAGATGATTGAAATCATTGTGTGTGTTCGTCAGCAAGAATCAAAGAATCCCGGCGATATGTCGTCTTTTGAACAGAATTCTGACTATATCATTATCCAATTGAAGAGTAGTTTCCACGCCTTCCAATCTGAAGTGCAAACATTTGTCTCGTTGTTGCCTTCCCGGGCAAAGCGAGTATTAATTGACTTAAGTGGAAAGATTTTGATAACTGTGTTTGGAATATTATACAGTGAGGACCTTTCAGTTCTGGAACAAAGTTTAGACTCTTTAAGAGACAATCAAGATATTTCAATTAGTGTAGCCAACTAGATGATTCTGATAAGTAATTTGGAGGACAGAGTAATCAACATAACTGCATGCATCAAAAAATCAAATCTGCTGTATTTGGACCAGTATAACACCCTATTTCGTGATATTTCATTTGCTCTTCATGACACTCTTGATGCTATGATAACTCTAAGTTACTGCATTGTTTTAAATGGTATGCTACTTCGATCAAGTGAGGCTCTTACAAATGCTCATTTGTAAATATTTGATCTTAGGCATGCTATTGAAACTAGTGTAAGTGGCATGCTTGGTACTACCCTATTAAGCACAGATTCCTTTCTAAGTATTTTGAAACATATCCATCAACTTTTCATTTTACTTTTGTACATGTTAGCAACTGTTGTTCATGAGAATTCGTCGATGTACTATGGCTTAAGCAATGTTCAAGCTATTGTGTATAACTCATCTTTTAATGTGGTAATCAACGTCCCCCTAGCAAACAAAGACAGTCTATTTGAGAAATGCTATGTATTTCCAGTTCCCTTTCTTTTTCCCAAATTAAGCAAGTTTATTCAACTTAATGTGCTAAAGTATTTGATTGTCAATTTGAACAGAAAACATTTTGCATCAGTCAATTACCTTGCCCCTAGCAACTGTAAGAATCATGGTATTACACTTTGTCCTGCGACATATCCATTTTTTATGCACATGTAGATAGTTATGAGTTCAACCTTTCTGCAGGAAAAGCATATTTTGATTGTTGTGAAAAATCTGTGATTGATTTAAAGCTCCCCGTTTTACGAAAAACCAATTCTCATTGGATTCTTGCTACAAAGACAACCATGGATGTGATATTTATGTCTAGGTCTTCTACTGAGACATTTTCGCCTTTCACCCTAATCTTATCAGGTTCCAGGTGGATTAGCAATGCTCCTCACTGTGACATTATGGGCCATTTTTTAGGACTTTTGGTATGGTTAATGTTGCTCTTCATTACAACATCTCGCTGCCCATTATTCATGTTCCCAAATTAGTAGGTAAATTTTCCCATGTAAATGTATTGTCTTTTCCTAACATCACCATGAATGATTAATGTGTTAAAGTGTTAGATAACCTTTTAGCATCATGTACTCAAGGTGGAAATTGTAATGATGTCTTGCAACTATTACGCTCTCATCCTTCACCTACTTCCACCTACACAAATCTTAACACCATTAAATTGATCCTGCATTTCATTTTTTTTTGTTTAGCCATTGTTGTTTTTTTGGTTAAAATCCAACCTTTGTAAGAAAACCAATCCTTCACCCCTGCACAACCTACAGTTTTGCCAGAAGGAAGTGTTATGATTCCCTTGTCTGCTCCCTGTACTGCCACTAAGAGTTAGATAATTTTCATTGAGCAGTAAGTAATTTGGGTTTAATTTTAATGTGGTGCCTTTGTTTGGGTCTGGCCAATAATCCCATGGTCACATTTCGTGACATCCACTATTTCATTTTATTTTCCTTATAACTTTTGTTATTTGTATTCCTTGTTTTACAAATATCTTAATTATTTCGACAAAACCAGTTTCCCGTTCTGCTATTTAATCTTGCTTAGATCTCAGTGACGAAATTGAATTATTTTGATTCAATGTTAAATTTGATAGTCACTGCTAACTTTGATAGTTACTGTTACTGCGACCCAGTGTGTTACTCTAGTATTTCTTTGGAGATTCAGATATAATTACTGTTTTATTAACTTGTGCTAAAATTTTGTTTCAGATAACACAAATTTGTCATTGCTGTAATTAATTTATTAATCAATTCATTTTTTGTTAGAAAATTGGTTAAAACATTTTATTTTAGCAATATCATGTGTGTCATTAATGGGTCTTATGCCGATAATTTGCATTGTCAAAAAATTACAATGTAATTAGAAATTGCATCAAGAAAATTTTTGTAAGAAAGCGCAATGTAGGACAAGGGTAGCAAAGTGTAAGTGATGCAGTGCCACGTGTGCTCAATAGGAATGCTCAGTGGAGGAAGGCATAAACACGTGATAATGCAAAGAAAGGGCTTTTGAACGTCCTGAGGAAATTTACGGACACGGAATAAGGACACATGCTTAGTAAATAAAGGCAGTGAGCATGGGAACCCTCATGTTCCCAGTTATTATTGTTTTTGAAAATTTTATGATTTTATAAATGTTTATTTCCATCCCCATCAGTGCTTTGCCCACTTAATTCAATCTTGTTAGCAAGGTATTTCTAAATGTATATTTGTTTCATTTATTTCTGCAGTGTCTTGAGTATCATTTTGCATAGTGTAACAGTAAAATTCTTCCGAATGTGCAAGTAGATCCCTCCGCGGCACATGTGCCGGTGCTCGCCAGCCCTCGCACCACGGCAGGAAGTTAGCCAGACTTTTTCATCACTAGTAATAAGTCATCAATAGAGTAATTATTTTGGAACCTCTTTTTTTTTCTGTCATCCGGAACACTTCCCCTTGCCTCTTCAGGAATTGCATCGCCTGAGGCGTTTATTATTTTAACAGAACACATAATGTTAATTTGGCTCCAGACCTTTTTAATCAGTATAGCCTTCGCCACAGGAAAAAGTGCGCAAATGTATGTCAGTTGTTCTCCTGGTGGGAACGGTATATTCGCCGAATAAATAGCATGAACAGACCAGTGCATTTTATTTTTGTCGCCATGAGGCATTTCAGGGCACGGGCCCTTCAACCCGCCATTTTCTATGCAAGTGTTATGTCAATTTTAAAAGGGTAATTATTTTATTTAATGTATGCTGAAATGTATTCAAAGAGTTTTTGTGTATAGCATTTATGAGCGCCTGGTTGGCCTTAACAATCCACGCATAGGATGTCTAATTGCGTCGATCAAAGTCTTTTCAATAATTTGCAATACCATGAGGTGTTTGGGCCACCCGAAGAGTCTCTTGTTTAGCAAACTAATGGGGCCTCGAACAAGGTGAATAACAAGAGTATCGCGGGAATTTTGGTCTGGGTGATCGGCCCACAACACCCCAAGAACATCATGGAGATCTCAGCTCTACCGCATCTTCATCATTAACGCCGCCACAGTGACTTCTGGTGCCTACCATGTAAAAATTTCCAAAAACTTCCTTTTCAAAATTGTTCACCACTACCAATGCATTCCCAGGCAATATCAGCCGTCAGCACCATGTCATATATCGATTATTAATCTAACTTCCTTTATCGATAACTCGGCTACGGTCACTTCCAGATGTGACGACTTACTATTTTGTTCACCTAAAACATCTCGTGATATCAGTTACCTTCACTGGTCTGAAGAAATTCTTCATGATTACTTACAAAATTTAATTTCGCCGTTTTGGTAACATTGGTTTGTAGCCCCAATTATGTTCCTCATTTTGTTCTTTATATTTCTAGTTGTACTTTTCATTTTTCCTATTAATTGTATGTTATTAGTTGTCATAGTTGAGGCATTAGGATGTAAGTTGTGGTGAGCCGAATCCTCGTCTTCACCCTCTTGCTGCAATGGATATGTAGTCATTCTACTTTGCCAGGAGTGTCCAATGCTGTGGGCGTATTCCTGTTTCTTCTTTCAGCCCTTTATTTAAATTTATTGAGCATTGACTTGCTGACCTGTAATTACGTGAAAAGACAAAAAAAAAAAAAAAAAAAAAAAAAACAGTCTCAGCCTTCATTCCCAAAACAAGGGAATATTTGTTTTGCTGCATTCTTAATTTTTCAATTCGATTCAGGAAGAAAAACATAACAATTTGATGGTTAAAAATGTAAAATTTTAATATTCTAACTGTACATTTCAAGTGGCCTGTTGCTAATAGCTAAGATGGTTTCTTGCAATGATCACCAGATCCCGAATATTTAGATAAACACTTGATTATTAATACAAGTAAAACTTATTATATTATTTTAAGAAGGATTACATATTTACAAAGAATGTCCACAGTTTTTTTTATGTACGTATGTTGTTGCCTTTTTCCCTTGGAACCAAAAAATAAATAAGTGGTGTCACTCCAACACACATTTTTTTCATTTCTGAAAGTAATGATCCCCTTTAATTGTCCTACAAGATATTAATCTAAGATACTTAATTTTATTTAAGTTGCAGACAAGTAACATATGTTTGGCTAAAGAACAGACTATGCCTCCTATAGTGTGGTAACAGCAATATTAAGAGTTAATTTTTAACTAATGTTCGGCCATTTTGTATGGTAAAAACCCTGGTAATTACCCACTTGCCATAACCGATTCACGGTTTTGTTGTTTAGCTGTGTGCACATAGGAGGTAATTTGGGGTTATGTATTGTTTAAGGGGTTTTACCCTTTGGTGTTTGACTGCTGAAGCTCCCATGTGCTGCACTGTAACATGTCTTTAACAAGATAATATGTTTTATATAATCATCAAGTGTTTTACCATCGTGTTCTATATAGGTGTATGGTTTCCCTGAGAATCAACTGCGTAGTATGCATATTCATTTAAACTTAACCTGAGGAGCAGCAGATCAGCAACACCAGAAGGATACCATCTTTGGTTGTCGGCACATTGCCCTTTGTCAACAAAGTCAGCTCTTCGCATCAATTTGGCATTGTTCCATATGCAATGCTGGCGCCCAGGTACATTATCAATCCTCGCCAAATTTTCTTGGTAAATAATTTGACAGTTCTTCAAACTCCATTTAACCTATTTCATCCGACACAACACCGTCAACATCACCACTAACCAAATACGATTAACTTTAACCTATTACCAGAGCAGACAAATAGGGATATTGAGCATATCAATAAGATAGTATTTAAAACATGTTTACATTAATAAGTTCATAAATCACAAAAATTTACACATACACCCAGGAATTATACCTTACTCATTTACAATACCATGAGAAGTGTTTACAAATAACAATAATTGAGATATCTACAAAAAACATTCACAGCAAATTTACACAATACAGTTCCATTATAAGTTACATATGTCTGGTTGATTTATAGAAATATCTGCTGATGGTAGTTGGTTTGCTAGACTAAATGAGGGGGGTGGGGGTGAAGGTTACGTGGATAGGATTGGTGATGACATAGTTTACCAAGTTGGATGCCAGCTCTCAGTGGAGAGCATGAGATGTTTGACATGTGTGTGCTGGGTGATTTTGAATAATTTGGATATTGAGGAGCACTGAAGTCTGGAATGAGGTAATTTGTGAAAATATGTGTTGTTACCCAGGGATCAGGCAATATCCAGACATAATGCAGTGATGATCTGGTAGAGCAGACTTTTCTTCCTCAAGATCGTGTTGCCAATGACCATCGGCTACTATACTTTCACCTGTGCTGTATCATTCTTCTATAGAATGATTATTTACAGGTTTGCGTTTCATGCAGTGAATTATCGGGACAATTCTCATGCCCATACATTATGTGGTACATACCTGAAAACACTTGCAATAATAATAAATATGACAGTTCGTACACTCGTTCATTTTGCAGGAATTCTGAGGGCCTGTCCCCTTAAAAGCCTGGCAGCTTACATGAATAATAACATAAATTTCTCTGCTATGACTTTTATTTTGCATTGCATTACATATTCCTCTAGGGAAACACTTTATACATAAAAGCTGGACTGTCACTGGTTGGTGGCAGTAAAACTGCAAAATGGCACGAAGGCCCTTGCATGACTTATTGTGCTGCAAACTTACACAGGTAATGTAAGCACTGGGGAAGTAGAGAGGCGGTGTCCTGGGCGGTAGAAACTAGAACAGTTATGGTAATTAAAAAGAGTATTGCAGCTACTGATTGAAACACATTTGACGGGGGTTGCTGGTCGAAAAGGATATTGGTCAGGTTTTGAGGAGCGGCGAATGTAGTTTGGAATCTCTGTGGCGATATTATCCAGGGCGCCAGATATTGCCGGGTTGATAATATCGTGAAGTCGGTGAGATGAATGGTTTCTCAGGGTCGTTCGAACAACGACCACAGCAAATCATTTGGGTGCAGATGTTTTCTCCTCTTATAGTAAAATTGATAATGATTGCATAATTCCCTTACTTGTTGCACAGTGGGATCCGGACTCCCCACACGCCCATGTGAAGCACTGTTACTTATTATACCGACTTGTGACCATTTAAATATAATTACACTGTAAATTCATGATTAAGAAAATTGGCAGGAGAAGGCCGGTACCTTAAATGAATTGCGGTCAAGTAGAAAAAAATCACACTTCGAAACTGCTTCACTGCTGAGATTTATTTAGTTACTTTACTACATCTACGTCAGAGAAAACTTACGTAGATGCTGACCACTGAAACATGAGTGTGGGTTATACTGTGGAAAACTACACGAGATCACGTAAACATATTAATGCGATTTAAACCTACTCAGGCGATGCAAACACAGGTTCGGTGCGAGGGGCGACAAAGTCTCAGGCAGTTGAAAATGAAATAGATTCCTTTAGATAATTAAGCTATTGCATTTAAGTGATTAGTCCAACATGATACTGGCTGCCCGAGCGAGCGAAACACGAGCCCCGACGTGACGTGTCACACCCTTCGCAAAGACGAACAATTACTAAACTGTCCTGTGCGGCATGCCAGCCAGCTTGGTGGGCAGACACCTCACACTGCACTATTTTACTGCACACAACATTTGCATACCAGGCACTTATTCTCCATGCCAGCTGTTACATATCGCTTACAAAAATAACCCTGTAATTAATAATCGGTAATACATGACATGTCAACTGCGTGGATGATATGGAGATGAAAACACACCAATGAACATAATAAAACTTTGCAAAAAGACACTAGAGAAACACTTAGGGCTTCGGGGTTACTAAGGCGGGTGTCTTTATTGGTTGCGCCCCCTTATGTGATTTTACCCTGCCCTTTTATGACAAGAATTAATAAACAAAAAAATTAACAGGGTCTACTTTTATATCCATACATCCCCGGCACACGTGGTTGCTGCTCACTCTGCGCTGCACTTGCCTCTTGTCCCTTGTCGCGCTGCTCTGCACTTTGCAATTGTAGGGCGCGCACATACACTGCACTGTGGAAACTGGTGCGGCAGGCAAATGGGCTAAGGAGAAGGGGTTATGTGGGGACATGTCTGCCCGTCTCCTTAAACACACAAGGTCAAGGTGGTCGAAATAACTAACATACTGTCCATTTAACAGCAGCATTTCTTCGACTTCACTAACCTCCCTCTTTGGGGAGCACTTTACATATGGAGAATGTGACGAACAATACTGGCCGCTGCAGTTACACTGCGAAACAGACTTATTACAATAATAACATTACAGTGCTTAACACTTTCCAGGGCGATGCCATTCCCATGGGAAGTGAAGGGGGTGTACCAGGTGGCTAAAGCAGAAAAAGGTTCCAAAAAATAACAAAGTCTATTGCAGTTAAGTGTCCATATCAAAATATGAATGCTGCCTGATTCGTGGATAAAGCCGGAGCTCACGACACAAGCACCACCCTTGTACGATGTTACTTACTGACTGACTCTCCCGACTGATGCGTGGGCGGGCCTTGGCAGACCCAAACGCCAGAACAGAACTACTTCCTGTCACAAACATATATCTCCTGCTTTACACCATGCTACATACTAATACTTACATGAAAAAATACATAAAATATCTACAATACAAAAAACACAGGTGAATGACAATGGACACAGCGCTAGATGAGTGATGAAATAAATACACATGTAAACAAGCTCAGCAATACATTAGGAAACAAATATAGACAAAAAATAATTATTCCTGTAATAACACATAACAAGAATAGAATGTATAGACCATGAGTTCTTTGGACCAGTTATTGTTGGGGTCTATATTTGAACCACCCCACCTCGCGGAGTCTCCACCACAGTCATT
The DNA here is from genome assembly GCA_029891345.1 of Dryococelus australis. Classification (NCBI taxonomy): domain Eukaryota; kingdom Metazoa; phylum Arthropoda; class Insecta; order Phasmatodea; family Phasmatidae; genus Dryococelus; species Dryococelus australis. The sequence goes on from CM056996.1 coordinate 149,821,938, forward strand.
CTTGGCAACCACCGGCTGCACTGTACCGGAATTCCCTTGCATTTCACTACCATGCTCCTGATCCTGATCGCACACCCACGACCTTGTGCACACTCCGCTCTTCAGTAGAGGGCACATCCCTACTGCAGTGACTTTACAGAACGCGGCTGGACAAACTGTCTTAGGGGTGAGGGAATGGGGCACACGTAAATATGTACACAAATTATATACAAACATTACAATATAGAAATACATGATAAATAAAAGGGAATGCTGAAAAGGAAAGGTCGGAACACGAGAATTTATGTAATAATGGATCATTGAATTTGGAAGGAAACGAAATTACCATAACCCGAACTCGAGATGAAGTACCACTCCTGCACTTCACACACTCATGAGTCAGCTGGTGGCACATTTCGTCGTTATGGTGGGTCAGGAGGGAGGACAAAGGTGTGGAAGTCCAAGAGTTTGCGGTGTGGATGCTGGATGCCAGGATCATAGGATATGATGCTGGAAATGGTTGGGTTTGGGTGGTTTCTCACCTTGCACTAGTATTTCTCAGCGTGGCATCAGCCATATGGGTTGGCGGTTCTACGTTGCCCAGGCTATACAGAAGTTTCATGTGTGTGTATCGTGGTCAACCAAGGATGAAGTGTATACCCTCATTGTATGTGGATGATAGAGGCCTGGATGGGGATGGATGAACATATGCCCCTGATGGTGGATATGTAGAGTTGATGTGGTATATGAGGGCTCGCTATAGGTGAATTTGTGTGTGTTCCGGAATTACACATTATGTGGTGAGAAGAGTACGAAGGATTGTGAAACATTTATTTGATTTGCTGATTAATGTGTGAATGTGTTGGTGTCCTGTAATGTGCTGTAAAGATGGACCCAAGGTAACAAGCAGAGGTGGTTCAGGAGAGATGGTGGCCGAGAAAAATGGGTGGCAGAAGTGGCTTATATCTTCTTTTGGTGAAGATCATGGCAGCTGTTTTGTTTGCGTTGGGTAGGAAACCCCAAAGTTGAAAATTAAGAGATAGAGTGCGAAGTGCACTCTGAGTTCTGGCTGATAGGATCTGGGTATCTGCTCCATATTAGAGCACTGTGACGTCTGGAATAGTGGGAATGTCGACAGCATATATAGAGAACAGTGTGGGGCTGAATAATGTACATTGAGGCACTCCTGCTTGGATGGAAAAGTGACGAGACTGAGTATCAAATACTCGGACACAATATTTTTGTTTGGTCAGGAAACTGTGAATAATGGTGATGAGGCGTTCAGAAATGTTGAAATGACGTAATTTCTGAAGTAGTGCTGCGTGATGAATTGAAGCAAAAGCTTAGGCTAAATCTATCAAAATTAAGATAGAATGTTTATGGTTATTGAAACCAGCGGTGATCTGGTCAACAGCTAAGTTGATGGTGTGAAGTGCAGAGAGTTTTTACGAACGCCAAATTGGATGACCGGAATAACGTGAAGTTGATCAATGGAATGTATTAGTCGAGCCAGTATGATGCGCTCTGCGATCTTGGAAATAACTGATTTTAGTGAAATTGGACGAAATGAAGTGATTTGTTCTGGTTTGGCACCATTTTCGGAATCGGAACAACGATAACATGTTTCCAGGTGGAAGGGCAGTGACATGTGATGAGAATATCATTGATGAGATTCGTAAGGTGAATAACAGCTTTTCGAAGGAGAGATCGAACAAGCCTTGCGGCAACATTGTCGGAACCATGCGATACAGAGTGTCTGATTTTGAGATGGCCATGTTAACTTCCCATGGAGAAGTGAGGAATTTGCCATCGGGAGGTGGAATGGAAGTAGGTTCGAACATGAGTGATGAGAGTTCTTGACCGATGTGACCAGGAGGTGGAATAGAAGAGTGAAAAGTGGTGGCAAAATGAGCTGCTAAGGCAGTGGCTTTATCAGTTGGGGATTCCAGTGTGGTACCAGTATGAGTAGTAGTGCTCCTCGGAATTTGCAGATGTTTTGCCATGCTGTATTATCAGTGAGTGAAAGTGATTGGATTTTCCTTTGTTGTTGACGTGCTAGCCAAGTGGAGATTTCCCACTTGACTGTGTGGTGGAGAGAATGTAAGTACTCCAGATCCGCTGGCTGACATGTTCGTTGCCAACAACTGTAGGCGCGGTCACTTTGGTGAACGAGTGTGCAGAGTGAATGAGGAAAATAGTACCAGGTCGGCATGGATGATGGCATGGAATGGACGAGTCTGCTGAAGTAAGGATGCGATTTCTGAATGAGTGCATGGCTATATCCAGTTCCTCTGGAGTTATGGTTTTTTTTGGTGAGGTTAATTTTACTGTCAGGTGTGGTTTTAAACTGTTTCCGATTTGCTTTGTAGAAGTTGAATGGGGCGAATGCAGAGAGAAGGTGGCACTGAAGATAGTTAAGATTTGCTGTTACTGGGAGGTGCTCTGAATCCAGGCGCGTGAGTGCTTTGATACGTGATAGTTGAGTTATGCATTAAGCTAAGTAGAAGTCGAGAATAGATGGTTGAAAAGTGGAACAGGATGACATGTAAGTGGGAGAAGAGGGAGCTGCAATATTCAGGTTGGCATTCCTTGCAAATGTGAGCAATGCTCTGCATCAAAAAGGGGATATGAGACAGCCCCAGCTGGTATGTCGGCTATTGAAATTCCCAGCTATTATTACACTATCGACCTAAAAGTAAAAAGTAATTGGGCATCTATCCACAATGTTTGCTCGGTGGTTGTCACCCCATTAGAATCTCGTAGGGCCACCTCTTGCAGCTATAACAGCAGCCACCCTGTCTGGCATGCTCTCTACGAGTGTTTGCAGGACATCTAAGGGGATTCGCCACCATTCCTCTTGCAACCATTCCATGAGTTGAGCAATTGATTTTGGCCATGCTTGATGAGCCCTCACCTGGCGATCCAATTCGTCCCAAAGGTTGAGGTCGGGGCTCTGGGTGGGCTAGTCCAATTAGCGAACATTGTTGTCGGCGTACCACTGCATAGTAGCCCTTGAAACATGCCACCTGGCATTGTCACTCTGGAAGTAACATGAGCCCATTCTGTAAAAATGCCACAATGTTGGAAGCATTTCAGTATCCAGAATGTTACAATAGGCCTCTGTGTTCATGTTGCCATGGACAAACACCAGTGGTCCTATGCCAAACACAGTGAAACAGCCCCACACCATCACTCCAACACCACCGAATTTCCTAGTTGGCACTATATACTCCGGCAGAAGCAGTTCCCCAGGTAGACACCACACCCATACATTTCGATTGGACCCGAATATTGTAAACCTCGATTCATCACTCCATAATATCGATATTCACTACTCCAGCGTTCAGTTGTGATGGTCCAAATACCACCTGAGTTACAGAGCTTCATTGCTTGCCAGATATGTGCAGCTGCTCTTCTAAAATATCCAAGTTGGCGGGCCTCTGTATGCAATGTTCCAATGGAAACCGATACCCCTGTTGCTGCATGAAACTCCTGTCGGATAGTAGCCATGGGGTGTGCACTAGTTTTGACAATTTCACATTTCAGGGTTCTGCGATTTCTGTCAGTCAAGATTGGAGGTTGTCCAGAACATGCAGCATTAGCTCAATGCCCATCGACCTTCCACTTAAGCAGGATGAATGCGACCATTGAGTTGGGCCTGCTTACCTTTTGTGCAATCGCCCGGCTAGACAGCCCACTGAGATGGCAGCCCACAATCACACCCTTTTCGAAGTCCGATAGATCTGTTTCTCGTGCCATCTCCTTGTCAACTGGTTCTACACTGGCTGGAGTGTATGGTGGAGACACAAGTCAACTGATGTACTGATTTACCTATCTTCACTAGTGCCCAATTAATTTTTGGTCGACAGTGTATATTGGAATCCAGTTTGGCAAGTTGTGATATGTTGGATGTAGGAAAGGGACCACGTGGAGGAATGTAGATAATTACGAAAGTGAACGCTGGATGAAAGCTAGTGATTCGGGTCGCTTGGTCTTCAAGTCCTCTGAGTGGTGCGATGGATTTTGGATAGTGTGATATGCCATCGCAGATTAGGATTAGGACACCTCCACAGGGCTTATTAAGTCCGTCCGAACGATAGTATTTGTAGCCTATGATGGTAAATGTATGATATGGTTTGAGCCATGATTCAGTGATGCCAAAGATAATAGGTTTGTATGCATTAATGAGGTGTGTGATTTCTGGTTGTTTATGGTTGACCGACCTGGCATTCCAAATGATAACGAGAGATGGTATAAGGATGTTATTGTAATTGTGTCTGGGGTGGTTTGTGTGAAAGATTCACAAACATTTTTTAGGGTGGAGAAGGCTAGGGGAATTAACTCGCACTTGTCAATGAGGGGTTTTGCAGTGGTGAATTGGTGAAAGATTGCTTTGAATTTGTTAAGAGTGGAGCAGAAATCAAGACGTCGAAACCAGGAGATGAAATCTTTCAGAGACTCCATGATTAATTGGTCGGCTGTCTAAGTATATGAAAAGTTAGTGGGAGGAGCTCGAGAACCAGTGAGTACAAGTTGGAAGATTTTTCCTGGGACATGGCGTGATGAATGATTGATTGTTTTATGTTCTGATTGTCGGGGTTGAGTTGTAGAGGTTTTTAATTTATTATCTCGGATGTCTAAATATTGCAGTTGTTTGGGACAGGCAAAGTAGTCGGCTGGGTATTCTCCAGTTTTGTGAAGAGAGCAGGTGGGTTTGTCACCATGTGGCCATAGACACTTGTCTGAGGAATGTCCTTCACCCCACCTATCACAGCGGACAGTTTAGTTGCAATTATGTGATGTGTGGTCAAAGTTTGGGTTTAACCCCTACGCCCCTTAGCAAATGCCTACACTCTCAGAAGTTCGAATTCCTTTTTTAACACTATTTTTTAACACAGTATAGCTTTTTTATAGGGGAACAAGTAAAAAATAGTAAACATGTGTGTTACAGTTGAATATAATACTCAACTACTTTGTTTGATGTTCAACTCTTTCAGGTGGAACATCTTATTCATAACACTTTAAAGAAGAAACTCAAGCGTTACTAAAATTACTACTGCAATGTTAGAATATTTTTCCAAAATTCTAAATTACTATTTTTAGGTGTATGTATTATGATCACTCATCGACTAATAATTAAAAAAGTACTCGTTATAGTCGATTAATCTAACTTGTAGTGATCGTTTTTAAACTATCGATCTACTGCTGATAAATATCGATTGTTTTACTAATTGAATCGAAATCTAGTTGCAGCGTGTTCGTCTCGTCTTCTCTGATTTTACCTCCGTGCCTTGTTTTGAGAGGTAAAGTTTTTTTTATATATATTATAAATAATGACGTACGGTATTTTATTTGTCGTTGCATTATTGTGTGAACCCTTTACAATTGGAAACCCATATTATAATTTAAACTATAAATAAAAATCTTCATTGAAAGAATGTGGAATAATTTCTATAGTCAATAGATAATTTGAATGATGTTGGATTATTCTATTTGCACGTTAATTTGTGTTAAATTATTAATTATTTTAAAAATACAAACCATACCATTACCAGACACGTTTGGATTTATTTAACAAGATTTAAAAATATGTTTTGGTGTTTGCAAGAGACCCCAAGATTTCTAATTTTGTGGTAATTATGAAGATTAGAGGCATTTCCGATGAACTGAATTCGAATTGTTATGGTCTTATTAACGTCCTCGGGTCTATCGGGCGGGAATATTGTATAACCCGATTTGACATTGTTTCTGATGCCATAAGTATTTTACAATTGCCCCATGCCCCTTCCCTATGATAATCTAACGGGGTATCCACAAGAATGTGGGAGTTTTTGGGTTGGTACAATTTCTAGTATTTATAGACGTTGGACTGGGAAGTACACTACAGCCCATCAGTTCAAGTGTACGACCCTATACTACATAGGGATCATAGTCAATAAATTACTATTTTGTCTCCAAACCTAATGCATCAGATTGGTACGACAATTTTCGGTATTTCAGCCACACCTTGTTCATCACAGGTCCGTGCATGGGTGAATCACTGTATTGGGTGTATATTTTGAACAAATATATTCAATAAGTTATCAATTTGCCACCTAAACTAATGTATATCTGTAAATGACGAATCACAGTTTTGGATAGTTTAGACACACTTTGTTTATCACTGGTCATGTGTAGATGACTTACTGTAATGGTTTCATATTCCGACCACTTGAAAAGGATTATTTGTTATTTCCACAGACAATCGCATTTCCCGTTAAAATACCATTTCTGCTATGTTATACACTTCACTGCATCAAATACCGCCTAAACATAATACCTCTACCCTTATAGGACCTTCCTAAAACAACCTTATTCTACGTGTCACTACAAACATCAAACATATCCAATTTTTAATTACATATAGTAAAGACTAGGTAAATGCTACAGAATCCTGACCTAACATTACCTTTCTAAAACACTGTTAATTAAACCCGATACACATTAGGGCCCACTAAATTAACATTTTAACACTTGCCTGTAACAAACAAATCTATTTTCTGCCAACTTGTAATGCTGTACTCATCCTCATTATTTTATGATAATCACATTGTTTGCTATATGGTACGTATATATTATTATACGACGTACACACCAACATTATTCACAACGTATTTTTGTCATTAACTCCGTACACTATTCTATACCACTCCACTTTATGTAAAGCATACTACTTTACCACTGTATGTGGTACGTATCAATTTTATGACACACTGTCGCGTAATAAGACTGACTCTGAAGAATTTGAAATTGTAAACTGCTACCTTCTTTATTCTACGACCGCACAAGAACAACTATTCATAATTTTTTTTCCTATTCTACGATACGAATAAACAACATACATACAACATTCAAAAACTAAATTCCTCATCTGTTCTAACTTATTTCTTTACTCGTTGCAACTACATATAAACAAACATGTGGAATCGAGAAGTCTACCAGATCCTATCAGGCAATGATTTACAAGCTAATTTATGACCTAACTTGAACTATAATCAATTAACGGGTACTTCAGCCTTTTCTGAAGCCCTGCTAAAGTTCTACTTTTAGGATATTCCTCCACTTCCCGCAAACTAAGCTTAACCAAGTCTGGAGAATTACATCAGAGGGAGAACGCACCGCACTCATGCACACTCAGTGTAACAGAATTTTGTATAAGAACTATTTCTCATTAGGTGCTACCAACACCTATTTTCTCCCCATCTTTTATTCAAATTATTTATAAATGAAGCATTGTAATTTATAAATAAAATATGTATAACATTTCAATTTAATAGAAAAAATGTAAGGCCTAACTTTTATAAACACAAGTATTAAACCCTTGTAATACATGCCATGTGTTGGAAATAACTAAACATCATACATGCGGAGGTTATTCAAAGGTTTGATTCAAAAAGGATGAAGAAACCGCAAATAGACTATAATACCCATGCCTTACCTAGGATCAAACCGAGAACCTCCTGCACCGCATACCAGCAGCGCACCAACCGACGGCGCCATGCGAGACTGGCCCAAAAAACTGAGAAAGTTTATATCAGCATTAACTAATTCTCAACCGTAATTGATAATCACATAGGCTCATTGTCATTCATAGTATATTCTATGAATAATGATATAGTAAGGGTGATGAAGATCAGGGAAATTATGGGATAAAAGTTCTGAAAAGCGAAAATGACCAATACAAACTTTCTAAAGGCACAGAATAATTTTAAATACGTAAATAAAAGTGGATTCGTGCAAAATCTGTGCCACTTTTCTGAGAGCATTAAGTGTGCTTTAATTTACATGCTTAATACCTACAGTTTTGTTAGCTATACATGAAGCAGGTGAAAGTGAGTTCCCTCTGCTTTTATTGCTAGTGCTCTGGGGAAGCAGAGTGCCAAATTTTGTGTGAAGTAACGTTTCTGGAACTAGGGCTCAATTAAAAGTCGGTACAAAATTCTAACAGTTGCAAACCTGTAGTAATGTACAAAAACTGACTACCACCCCAACATCAGCAACAATAAACACTGAAATACTTCACTACAGATATTAGCATGAACAATGACGAAATTATGTGTTTTACAAAAACAGTTGTTGCATTGTTATAATGTAAAAACAATAATTTTTGAATTTACAAATGAAAAGGAACAATTTCTTTCAAACTATGTAGCTGGTTAAAGTACTTCTTAATACTTCACTGCACCTTGCTCTATTTCTTATGACCAGTATGTGTTCTATATAACTGCTTTGACAGAAATAATTATTGTACATGGGCATTAAAGTTGCTGTTAACGTCATTAAAAGAAAAAGATGCAGAACATAGGTTGTAACTCAGAAATCTGATACATTTACATCCAGAACGAATTATTCTTGGCTCCTGACACACTCAAATCCATACTCCCCACAATCTGCATCAACAGTAATTAAAATATATATTGACACTGCTGCTCTCAATTTGCATCTTTTTGTTGGTTAACCTTTGATTATTGATGCTATTAGGAATATGTTGTTTGACAACTACCTATTAGCCATAGTTGAACAGGACTAGAAATACCTACATAATGGCACAAATACATTTTCCAAGTGCCATAGACTAATTGCACTAGACACTGTGCTTGCGAAATGTTGATTGTTGGTGGTGGTGTTGATGTTACAGACAAATAAAATGTGTGTCTAATTTGATGTTCATAGCGTGATTACAATTAATTCACCGAGCAATAGTGTCTGTTTCATAGTCTACACTAATTCTACAAAAGCATCAAAACCATGCATTACATCATATTTCACAATTTACAGAGTACGTTTATACTTTAGCTTTTTTATTCAATGTGTGTTGTGGGGTACGTGTTAGAACTTTTCGCAGGTGGTCTCCCAGCGGATGGTGCAACCTACCCCACCACAGCTACAGTCAAGTGTATATTTATGAAAACCCCTTTATATCTCAAAAAGTGCTTGGCAGATTTTTAAAATAATCGCATCATTGAACTCGCAGCTTAATAACATGTTATGTTATTGGGAGAAATGGGCATATTCCCATTTAAAAACCGAAAGCTGATATTGTTATCTCAGTAATGAATTACATCTCAGAATGGACATAAATGAAGTCTTATGAACCCCGTAGTAACATTTATGAATTTGAAACCAAAATTTCAATACCTCCAGTGGTTCGGAAGATATATATCACAACTTTGTAACTTCCTCTGGGTGTTTGAAACAAATTATCTAACATGTTTGGATATTTCAGTGAACTGAATATTTGCTAAAGCCCCAATAAATTCATAGAGCTGAAGCCCAGTCAGAAGAAAATAAAATGGCTAAATAAAAAAGGATGCATGCGGAAAAATATTGTATAAAATGAAGCAAAATTAAATATTTATCTCCTACAGACCTCTACCCATAATAAAACCATTGTATATGTAACTATGCAAGAAGTCTAAGAATTGTACTATTCAAAGTTGTCTTAGATCTTAATTACATGTACATGAAAAAGGAAAGATTATTAATCTCTTATTTTAACTCCACATAACTGTGCAGAGAGCAATGAAACCTACAGTTTTTTGATTTTTGTTTGTTATTGAATTATTTTCTTTAGTCTATGCCTTTGCTTAGAATAAAAATTATACTATGTTAATTTAATTCACTGAATACTCTTTGCAGCAGGTTGCTATGTATAAAAAAGTTTGATATTAAGAATAATTCTGTCTCCATTTTGTACTTTGTAGAGGACTAGTTTGAGAGTTATCTGTCATAAAATAAAATATCATTAGTCTTAAAAAACAATCTGGAAGAAGTGATGTTTGTATCAGAAATGTTCAGGACAGTAATTTGTAATTAAGGCTTATAGCATTGCAGTTTATAGGCTGTTCATGATAAAGTGAGCACTTTTTAGGTCCTCCCAAAATGTGTAGGCCCTCCCTAATAAATGTGTTTTCTTGCAGCCTCTGGCGTTAAATTTTTAGAGAACTGAAATGTATACACCCTGTTTATTAGTTACATGGCAATGTTTATATTAAAAAGTGGTAGGAAAGATAGAAATTGAACGAGAGGAAAAATTTAGCAGGGCCTATAACGTCTGATTATCTAACACGTGCTATTTGCATTTCAACACATTTTAATTTAGCGTGCAAATTTATAGTACTAGTACACGCACATTTATTTTGTAAACAAATATTATGAATGTCATTTGTTTCACATTTAATATTGTTATATCATAATTTTATCTTCTTAATTCTATGTAGTAATAATGTATACGCAGCAGCCGAAATATTAATTTTCCATATGTGAATTGTTGAATTTTTATTTTGTTTTATTAGGTATCAAGTAACGTGTCTATTGTGTGCAAGTTGGCAACATTTAGGCACACCCTTTTGAATTGTCACAGTATAAGAAAGCACCCTGAGTTAAGCCCTATGTACTACTCTGTATTAATTTGAATATTTAACAGCAGCTGATAATGGATGGTGACGGAATGTTCCATACTCCATCTTGAATTAAGTGGGTCACAATGGCAGCAGGCCAGTGAGGCCTTAGTTCTACATTAAAAGTGTAAATTAAATGTTTTAAGATGAATTAGACCCAAAAAAAGTATATTAACATTTGAGTGATAAGCCAATGTTACACTGTACTACCGTCAGAACAGGTGTACATATAAAATAACTGTGAGAAACTCTACATTTATATAATGTATGATCCCACCGTAATGTACAGTGACTGTTACACATACTTGAGAGTGTTTAATAAACTTTTATAGTAAGCAGCATCATTTCCCATCACTTTTCAATAGTCACAAAGTGCCTGAGATTTAAATAAGTATCTGATTGCTCTACCAACATAAACTGTGCTAGCCAGGAGCATTTTAAATATTTAATTTTACAGGCACGTAATTTATTGTAACGGCCAAGTGTGAGAACATTAGCGACTTTTGTTTTGAACTGAATTAAATCTACTCTGCAAAACTTAAGTGTGTGCAACATTCAAGATGTCTAGATAATTTTTTTTTTTTTTTTCCTTTCAAATACTCCATTCACTTAATTGGCATTTGTAGCAGGCATAATGAGAGCTATCTTTATAGACCTAGTCCAGCTGCTGTGTGCATATCTCTTACATTTTTAACACTACCAAGGAATGAAACTTTCAGGCAATTTACTTCTATTATATGTTCCACGTTAAATTATTGCTTAAAAATTGGAAGCCTTTCTTTGCTTTAAATAAATACATAGTTGGTTCCTATGTCTTCTGATGTGTTTTGCAGTGTTGTAATAACTATGCAGGAGGCTGCACAGAACCTGAATGTGAGCAGGGCTATCCAGGTAATTGAAATTCTGTTGGTGTGGAATACCAGCAACTTGGACGATGGTTTGCGGTATGCAAAATAACTGCCAGTTGCCTAATGTTTGATAATGTTATTGCTATGGATTTCTCCAAGGTTGTTGCACTTTAATTATACAGTTCTGCCTGTATACAGTACCTTTGACTAGAAAACCATAGCAGGGTTCACCCGTTTTCTTACAGAGGCTAATACTCATACGTGGGGCATATGTAAACTATATCTCTCTCCAAGTTTTCCACCACACAGCATTTATTACAGGCCTTAAAGAAGTGCTCACTGTACCATGAATAGGGTGGGTGTGTGTGTGTGTAAATTGATTTTATAATGGTTTTTTCATTTGCCTTTTAGTTAAAATACCCGGATTCATTTGTAAGTGTGTGTAATTGTCAAAAATTTTCCTTTCATGCCACGAGTAGAAGTAAAGGCTTTATCGGATTGATTTAATGCAGGGCTGTATTTCAAGTTATCTGTATTATGTGGCACTTTCGAACTCTCAGACTCCAGAGCGAAGTGACACATTTTTTGAGATTACGTTTTTTCCTCTTTTCCCATGCCATCAGCAGTTCTTGTTTTGAAGCCTCGCAGTGATGTAATTTTCAGCCAATAGGAGGTTGCAAGCCGCAGCCAAATATAATTTTTAGATTTGTTTAGGAGGAGTGGGGGTAGTTGCGTGTGGCAAGCTGAGTGATGCTAGCCCTGTACTCTTCTGCATTATAGAAACAACCCCAGAGGTATGACCTCGTAAGGGAAGAACTTCACCCACACCTGCAAGTGCAAATGGTCTTAACTTCTATTTTTTCTCTTAAACAACCTTCGGAAGTATTTGAACTTTGTCTAACCGCTACTGTGATACTGTGACCCTGTAAGTTTTAACGAGAAAGAATGGCATCTGTTAGTAGTATCTGCTCAAGAGGTACACAATTAACGAAAGTAATTTATAATGATTGCTGTGGAAAATGCAATAAAGTAGTGCACAATGGTATTCTTTGTGATACTTGTGACAAATGGTTTCACTTTAGGAAGTGCAACAGTGTTGAAGAATGTGTATCTCCACCGGCAGAATGGGAATGTGTAAACTCTATGGAAAATGGTGACAATAACTGTGAAGTGGTGAATGCAAAAAGTGACTGACTTTAAGTACGAAAAACTTAAATTAAAGAAATTGTCAAATTCTTACAAAAATTACTTAAATCACACACGGGTAAATAAAAAAGTAGATGCAGAATAGACAGCAAACACGTGAACAGAAGTAAAATTGAAGCATAGAAGATCCCAGAATAGTAATGCACCAGTTCCTAGTTTTGCACTTTCAGTTCACAACAAATACGATATAGTAAGTAATGTTGAAACAAACTCAACTTTTCAACTAGAAGCTACACCAACATTGAATAAGATAAGGCAATCACACATAACCAAAGAAACATCTGGTAGTCACAATAGTGGGTTAAAACCAAACAAAAATAGATCCAAAAACAGTCAGAAACAAGGCAGTGATAATTTAAAGAAAGAAGCAAACCAAAACAACTTGAAAAACCGAGGAAAACAATTTGATGGAAATTTCATCAACCCCTGTAAATGAAGTCAACATTGTTTAGTACTGATTCTAGGGGACAGCAATGGAAGGAGAATCTCTGAAACTATAGCAGGCCTTGATCCAACTATATGGGCATTAGGTTTTATGAAACCTGGAGCACCATTTCATGAAGTACTGAGAGCTGTAAAAGAAGATTCCTCAAGTGCAAAAACAAGTGATTTTGTGGTCATCATGGGTGGCTCAAATGACGTTGCAAGAACCGAAGGGTACCAAGCTGTTGCCAATCTAGAAGGGAGCCTAGGAAAGCTGAATAACAGAAACGTAATAGTAGTAAGTATTCCTGATAGGTATGACCTTGTTGAAAATTCGTGTGTAAATCTTGCAATCAAAGATACAAACAAAAAATATGAACAAGTATGCAGGAAGTTCAGCAATGTTAAATATCTAGGTATTAGTCATATTAATAGAGACATGCACACAAAAAATTGTATGCACTTAAACAACAAGGGCAAAACTTTTCTCTCATCAAAAATTTGTAATTTAGTTAATGTTTGCGAGACTGTGCATCAGCCTAGAAAGCCAACATTTCACGACAAATGGCTAAAAGCAAATTAGAACACAGAAAGTCTATGTTTTTAGACAAATGGGTGATCAGAGAAAACTGAAGACCCAACAGTGTAAATTTTTTAGTGTAAATAATTCTTGTGAACACCCTCGCAGTTCTGATGGTAAACCAGGTAATAATAGTGAAAATGAAATGTAATTTCATTTGATGATGCCAACTCTAGATATTTTGATTCAGTTTGTAATTTGTCAAAAGATTTATCTACACAAAAAACAGGAGAACTAAGTGATAAGCTTTGCAAGCAGTCAGTTCTTAATCCATACCTATCTGTTAACCACCAAAACATCCAAGGTCTTGCTAAAAAAAAGTTGAGGAATTATCAATTTGTGTTAACAATTATTCACATAATAAACACAAAGTAAACATCTGTCTATTGAACATCACTTAACATTTGAGCATATACAACATGAAAACTTAACTAACTTTAACCTATGTCTCACTACTGTATAAAAAACTAGAAAAGGGAGGTGCTTGTATATTTGTGCAAGACATATTTGCTTACAGTGCAACAGAGGTATCACATTTCTGTGAAGATCAGGACTTTGAATGCTGTGGTGTAAAAATTAGGTTAGAAAATAGAGTAATTCTACTCTTGACAATATACGGAGTACCACTAGGAAATTTTAAAGTATTTCTTTCAAAACAATATGCAGTTCTGATCAACTTATTTTCAGTCAATGCTGACTTTATTGTGTGCAGAGACTTAAATGTAGATTACCTTATAGACAGTGCACATAAGAAACAATTAAATTCCGAACTTCCTTCGATCTGATAGGCCTACATGTAGTAAATTTTTCTACATGAATAACACCATCAACAGCAACAGCTATAGATAAATTCATAAACAGGTCAAAACAAAACTTTTTCACCATAGTACCCATTGAAAATGTTCTCTCTGATCATGATGCACAAATTTTGAGCATTAAATATGATCTTTGTAAGAAGAAGAACTTTTCAACAAAATTAAATTACAGACAAATCAATAAACACACACTAAAACAACTTAAATCATCAACACTTATTAATGATCCAAATGATCAGTATAATGCATTTCTTCAAATCATATTACTTCGCTTTGAAGCTTGCTGCCCAATAAAAACTACAAAAGTATCCAGAAAATCTGATAAACAAAATGCATGGATAACTAAGGGTATTGTTACATCCTGCAAAACCAAAAGACTACTGTATATAAAAGCAAGAGACTCTTGCCGCCCTCAAGTAAAAATATATTACAGGAAATATTGTAAAATCGTGCCGAAAGTGATTAAGAATGCCAAGAGTAATTACTTGGGTGATCTCATTATAAAGCCTTTGAATAAAATTAAAACTATGTGGGATATAGTAAGATTGGAAACATCCAAAGATGTGAGCTCTGATGCTCCTCTTGAACTTAAAATAAATATGAATATCCCTAATGATAAATCTAAAATTGCGAATGAATTTAATAAATACTTTTAAAATGTTTCAAGTGACTTAGTAAATAGAAATCAAACTCTGTGTAATTGTCTTGTTTTTGTCAGAAAAACTTTCCCTAATAAATTTTCTAATCTAAGGACTAACTTAGTCACTTCACTTGAAATAAAGTCAGTAATAAAAAATCTGAAACCTAAACACTCACATGTTTATGATGAAATAAATAGTAAAGTGGTAAAATACTGTGCAACAGAACTTATTAGGCCGCTAAGCATAATATGTAACAATTCCATTGTATGTGGGGTTTTCCCAGATAGATTAAAGTATGCTACAGTCATTCTATTGCATAAGAAAGGAGAAAAGGCCAAAATGGAGAATTGTAGGTCCATCTCCATGTTGAGTACATTCTGAAAAATCTTTGAAAGGGTAATGTACAACTGTCTTGTAAATCATAGACTGTGATATGAAATCTTAACCCTCTCTCAGTTTGGTATTTGAAAAAAATATGTCAACAGATGATGCACTTCTTAAACTAACCACTGAAATCCTGGAAGCTCTGAATAATCATTAACATGTTATCAGTGTCTTCTATACCTAGCAAAGGCTTTTATTTTAGACTGTGTCAACCATCAAGTACCAATACAAAAACTGGAATATTATGGAATAAGCAACATAAAAATCTATTCAAATCATATCTAACTTCTAGAAGCCAAAGTGTAGTGACTAAAGACAAAATTACAGGAAATATCACAACTTCCTCAACTGGTGTTATAAATCATGGAGTTCTACAGGGTTCTATTCTTGGCCCCATACTTTTCTTAATATATGTTAATGACCTTATGAATACTATATTGGAACATAAGCAGTCACTGTCCTTTTTGCAGATGATACTAGCATACTTATAAAAGTAAGTAATTATCTCAACTAACAGAAATAGCCTCTCAAGTACTTACAACTTTGAATGACTGGTTCAGTGCAAACAAACTTACCGTAAATCTTGATAAGACTAATTTCATTAATTTTGTAACCCGAAACACATGCAAAAGGATATAAAACTGCTATGCAGAGATTAAGAAATAAAGCAGACTGACAAAATTTCTGGGTGTCCAAATTAATGAAAAATTAAACTGGAAAACCCACACTGAAAAAGTAATTTCTAAACTAAGTAGTGCATGTTAGGATCTCAGGTGTATGAACAACAAACTTGATGGTACTGCTTTAAAAATATTGTATTTTGCATACTTCCACTCAGTTATGAAATGGGATCTTATGGGGAAAGTTTACTGATGATAAAAAGTATTTGTCCTACAGAAGAAAGCCCTCAGAATAGTGTGCCAGAAGAGGTGTAGAGACTCGTGTAAGCCACTATTTAAAAAATTAAAAGTTTTCACTTTACCTTGCAAATTCATTTACTCGGTTCTTGTTATTATTTCAAAAAACTTTGATAAGTTTCAGGTAAACTCAACAATTCACTCACATTGTACTAGGACCCAGAATAATTTTTCACTACCCAGCAAATTCTTTATCCATGTATCAGAAGGGTACATACTATAGAGCTATTAAATTATACAATAAACTTCCTCTTTCTGAATTCAAAGAATTATGCAAATGTAATAATGAATCATTTAAAAGTAAATTAAAAAACTATTTGTTAACAAATGCTTTTTATTCTCATGAAGAGTTTCTAAATTGTTCAATAACTACCCCCTCCTTACAATAGTTTTTTTTCCCCAGCAGTTGCATCTGATATATGTGTATATCTCGTATCATGTTGTGCCTGAGAGACATTTCTACTATCACATGTCTGTTACACAATAGTAGTAGTTTTCAATATTAAACTGTGGATGTGGTGCTGTTTGTAGTTCTATGCAATTAATTTTATATTATTGTTATTATTTGACATATATTGTTCAACTGTAGTATTACAATGCCTCATGTATATAGCTCCCCAGCCCGCAATTAATCTACCGCACATATAAAATTCTTAACCAAACATTGTGCAATATTATAAAACGTACATTTTAACATTTTGAGTACTTGAAAAACCTGAAAATAAACAAGAGACATGATTTTACACTTGAAATAAATATTCCGTTATGAGAAAGTTTAAGCTGGAGCCTCTTTGTGCATGTGCTTGCCCACATGTCACGTGAGTGGTGAGCACCGTCATGGGCTTAGCACCGCTGGCTGTTAGCCGGTGTCAAATGACCCCTCCCTCGAAGGCCAAGACGGTGCGAGCAACTCAACATTATTCTGACGGGCTCTGTTCGTCTGCAAACTGGGTCCACCGGTTGAGGGCAAAGGTAGCACGGCCTAGGAAGGCTCCTTACTTTGCTGCGTTTGTAGGGGGTGGTGGTGTAGGCTGGAACCATGTTGTGGGGACGTAGCAGTGACTTGCCTCGTCTCTTGTGAGCGGTGCGTAGCATTGTGTTAACAGCTGACGTCACATTCACTTTCCTACTAGACTCCCCAAACCCTTTGAAACTCTCTTGCCTTACTAGACTATCATCACATGGGGATGCCGGAAAACCTCTGAAAGGTGTGACATTTACATTGCTAGTACTATTGTTTACATTTTAACTTTGGTTACAACCATATTGACTGGTGCCTTGGGGAAACCCCTTAAAACTTAGATCACTGGTGCTGGTTGTATTATAACTTATGTGTACACGGTTGTTACCACTTTTATTATTATTATTATTACATGTGAAACCCTTGAAACTGCTCTCATTCATTACACTGTTATCTGCTTCTGCAGGGAAGCCCTGAAACGACATTGCACTACTACTCTCTTCTCTCACTTGTGCGTGTGTGTTTTCATCGCCTGTTTCCTCCCCGTTTGGTGTGAAGTGTTCCGCCGGTACAAAACCCCTAAATGACATCCTATTTGCAGAACTGTTTACGTTATCTGGCCTGGTTGTTCCAGTGCTAGTGTTGTTGTTTACATTTGTGCACGTGTTGACATTTCCTTGTGTACTTCCTGGTATGCTACACCGCGCTCGCTGAGGTACTGGGCATAATGGCGTCTCCGCCTCTCTTCCCTGCAGGTGGCCGGGCTATACGCAGGTCGTCACAGTGCCGTTTTGTGACATGTCTTGGTCCCAACTTCACTAAGAACTTAGAGTTTCCCAGTTTCTCTACCACTTGTACTGGCCCTGTCCACCTAGGTGCCAGTCCTGCACAATATTTTTTTTGTTCCAGCCGATAGTGGGTTTTCTCTAACATACACAATCATCCCTGGCCGTAACTTCGGTGGCGATTTCCTATTCTCCGGCACCCATGTGCTACAGTACCTTTCCTGATTTTCCCTAGCCTCCGTATGGATTTGTTGTTGGTGTACTACGGCTTCCTTGGGTGGTACTGGGGGGTTTGCTCTTAGTTCTACAGGCACCCGCAACTCGCGGTCCTGGACCATTTCTGCCGGGGTCTTTCCGGTGGCTGCATTTCAGGTTTCTGATGCAAAACATTACCTCACAAATTAACTCTGCCCACCTGGTGTGGTCTCTGCCCAGCCAAATTTTCAACTGAATTTTTATGTCTTGATTCCGGCGCGTGGTCAGGTTCGCTCGGGGGGGGGGGGGGGAGGTAAGCTTGGGTGGTATGGTGTTCTTTCCCCCACTTCATGCAGTACTCTCTCCACTTTCTTCCCTCATACTGGGTGTCGTTCTCGGTCAACACAAATTCCAGATAACCCCATCTCGGAAAAACCCTGTTTGCATTATCTGGGCGACCATGTGGGCACGTATGTTACTTACAGGAAACGCTTCGTTCCATCTTGTAAACAAATCCATAACAACGACCAAAACCTCTTTCTGCTTATGGTGCAGGGATACGGGGCCATGATATCCAGTGCTACAGTTTTTAACGATTCAGTTTGCAGCCTTAGTTGTTGTGGAGCATCGCCATCTGTTCTCTGCTGCTTCCATGTATTACACATGACGCAACTTTGTACATACATACACACATCTCCCTGGATTCCTGGCCAGTGAAAAATATTTTGCACGTTCCTGCTTGTCTGCTTGGTACCTGGATGCCCATGTTCTAAGCTATCATGCTCGTACTTTAACACACGTTCACGTGTTTCCTTTGGTACATATGTTCGCCATTGTGTGCAGTTACCGGGGGGTTTCACCTGAATCTCTCAGTCTACTATTCTCCAATGCTTGGAATACCGTGTGGCACAATGTTGCCAGCATTGTGCAGCATCTGGGGAATTTTCTTGTGCTGCGTGGACCTCCATGATGTTCAACAAGACAAGTTCGCCGGGTGGTATGGCGACAATGTTTTGCAAGACAAAAGTTGGTGTGCCTGCTGTCGGGGTGTTACGGTAGGGTGGTAGTGCCTCTTCCAATTCCGCATCGTCTGTTACCGTTAGGTTTGGACATGGTTTCTTGGACAGTGCGTCTGTGAGCTCATTGGTTTTCCCCACCACGTGTTCTACCTTGAAATAGAATTCTTGGAGTAGTAAGACCCAACGGGCAAGTTTACTTTTCCCGTTTTGCATACCCTCTAACCACACAAGACAACGGTTATCTGTTCTTAACATAAACTGTCTCCCTAACAGATACGGCCGGTACTTCCTCAGTGCATACACAATTGCTAAACACTCTTGCTTATTAACATGATATTTGCATTCTGCCATGCCAAACTTTGCACTGTGGTAATTCACGATGTGTTTTTCCCAATATTCTCCCACTTGATATAGCACCGCACCAATGCCTTCTTGGCTCGCATCGGTCCGAATGACAACAGGTAATTCTGGGCTACACCTGGCTAGCTGTTTGCATTTTTGGAAAGTAAGCTTGATTTCGCGGATTGCCTGGTCATCTTGAGGTGTCCACACAAATAGTGATGTTAGTGAAATAGATTCTCGAGATATAATTTGTTGTAATACATTCCCAGTTAATGAAGGAGTTACAAGTAGTAGTGCTATTATAAGTTCATTTGAAAATCCTGTTATGTATTCACGAAAGAAAATTAAATTTAATGTTGGTGATCAAATTTATATGTATAGAAAGTTAACAGGTACTTGGTGTAATATGAGAATATTAGGTTATGTAGAATTGATTTATAATCCTTGATATGTATTCAATATATTATTATATATATATATATATATATGTGATCGATCATATGAGATTTAATGTGTAATAAAGGGTTTTACCATTTACAGGTAGTTTCATTAAATATAACATCCCGAAGCCCCACGGCAGTGGTCCTAGACTTATGGGCCGCTGCCGGGATAAGCGTCTCAAATTGGCCATTGCAGCCGTATATTTCATGCAGTTATAAGACACTTAAACTTCGTAATATGTGAACTTTGATAACCTCATATGAGATAATGTGTGTTGACAGCATATCGCTTGAAGTATGTACTCTGTAATGTTGCAACTGTGATAAGAGAGAATATATATATAGACATGTCTTCAGAACCACTGGCCAGTGATTTATTAGATTACAATGTGAAATATAATAGGTGGTGCTAACTTTCTCAAGTTAAATTTGGATTCTGAGTTTTATCTATATACCAGTTTCACTATTTACCAGCTGGAGAGGGTCACAGCGAGCAGATCGAGCTGCGACCAAGCGCCACTCTGCTAAAAACCAAGGTATAGTGAGTCCCAGCGTAGCCATGTGGCGCACGCAAAAATACTTATTGCTTACTGTATTGATTCATTTAAAAATACTTATTGCATACTTAGTGTGACCATTGACTGTTATCAGTGATCCCCTTCAGTCAATGGTGCAGTTATCACGGAAACATTCGGGACGAACTCCCTTAACCAATTTATCAAGCCAAAAAATTTTCTAACTTACTTGCGTGTCGTGGGTGTGGGTTTGTTTTGAATTTCTTGCACGTGTTGTTCCATAGTGTCCCAAAAACTCCATCTTACTCATACCCAACTTACATTTGTCAACTTTGCACATGAGCTTGTTGCGATCGAGCCTTTCGAACACAAGGCTCAGGTGGTGCAAATGTTCCTCCCAGCTGTTCCACCATACTACAAGCACATCATCAAGATAGGCCATTGCAAAGTCTCCTATATATCCATCTAGTACGTTTACCATTAGGTTCTGAAATGTGACAAGGGCACATTTTAAGCCAAACGGAATTGTAACGAACTGAAACCTACGCCCATCTGGCATGGTGAAGGCTGTTTTTTTTTTTTTCAGGTCTTGGGGGCGGATAGGCACTTGCCAATATCCAGATTTCAGATCTAATGAGGTGGAAACAGTAGCTGGCCCTAGTGTTGACAAAGTGTCCTTTATATTGATTACTGGAGGTGGCATGTTTACAGTTATCTTGTTCAATGGATGGAAATCAACACAAAACCTCAATTTGCAGTCCTTTTTAGGGGCAAATGTAATGCCTGAGTTGTAGAGAGTTTGCGTGGGTTCATTCACATTATCATTAAGCATCTCACATACCTGTTGATTGATGACACACCGGAAGAAAATACCTGGGTCTCGTGGCTTGGAGTACACCGGGTCCTCGTGCATCGTGATGATGTTGTGTTCGATGACGTTGGTGCGCTGCAGCTTCCCATCAGTGTGGAATACACTGGCATACTGGTCCAGCAGGTGTTGTAGACGTTGTTGATGTTGTTCGGGCACCTCGTGCGCGAACTCAGCAAGCGACACGGCAGCTGTTGTTGTTGGTGGTGTTGCTCCCACTGTGTATTGTCCACCTTCCACGTGTCCCCATGTGCAGATGGTTGAGATACAGTTCAATTACGGCTTGGTTGTCAATTAGCCACGGAAGTCCCAGAATCATCTACTCACATAAGTCGGCACAATTGTACACATCACATTTTGTACGGAGCTCACGTACTACCACGGTTAAGTGCATGACGTTTGTGGCCTCGCCCTGTTGGTTGGTTGTGGCAAACTGCAGACGACATGACGGCCTCTTGTTATCGCCTGGATTAGGCCCTGCTGCACAAAATTATGACTGGCTGCAGTGTCAATGACGGTGATCACATTTTTACCTTCAAGTTCAACATTGACCCTCAACGTACGTACAGTACTGTCACTAACCTGGAACACTTGGGCACCTTTATTAGGCGGATTCCTATGCTCTGGTGGTGAGATTGGTGCATGTGCTGTTCCGCCAACCTCCCTATCTAGTTTCCCGACCTGTTGCCTTGTTAATAGTTCCTGCGGTTATTGTTGTGAAAGTTCGACCATTGACAGCGGTTTACTCTCACTGGTGTGAATGGCGGTGATGGTCTCGTCACATGGGGCATCATTGCAGGTGTTAATGTGTGTTGGTTTTGCCTCAAGGATTGGTAGTCCTGTCCTGCATGTACATCTCTCTCATAGAAGCATGCCTCTCTCGTGAACTGTTCTACACTGACACGCGTTGCTTGCCGCAGGTGCGGCCTAATATCAGGTGTCGCTAATGCCACGATAATCTCAAGTACTCCGCGAGTTTCCTGTCCCGGATGTAGGCGTTTATACAGACCCAGCTTCCGCTGTATGAACATTTCAATGCCTTCTCTATCGCACTGTTGTTCATGGTAGAGCGTGGCTTGCGCTTGTATGGCATCACCGTCTGTATCAAACGTACCCAGCAAGCGTTCACAGAATTCCTCCCAGGTGACTGTGTAATCGCGGACTAAATTCCACCATGTGGCAGCGGTTCCTTTTAGTTGGCAGTGACCTCGGTCCGGTCGTCCCTATGTACATGATGTCTGTCAAGTTTCTCTTCGCATACTGCAAGAAAAGTACCCAGGTCTTCGGAATCATGTCCCGCAAAAATTGCAACAATACATTTCTATCTGGTCCTGTCAAATCCTGTAGCGTGTACGTAATGATTACTGGTGACGGTGTGGGCTTTACCTCTGGTGTTGTCAGTGGCATGATCTCAGCACAGTTCGTCTTACGCCACCCTACACAGTTTATGACACCATCGCAGAAGGTTACATACTTATCAGGCCCTATGCAGCGCAAATGTAAGTCCTGTTTGCACTTCTGGCATTGCGCCCACTTTGTTCCTGCTCCATCACATCCGGTGCGTGCACACAGGCGTGGATATCATGTTGGACGTGCATTGGCATAACGGTTGATTCCACAAGTTCTCTTCAAACAGATTTATCTCATGTACTCTTCCACAATCCACACATCGGTCGATCGGCATGTCCAGGTAGTTTGCGTTCGCGGGTATCATGGTTGCAGACACAGAAGTTTTGAGACCTTCTCGCAGATGATCAGCTGTGGTGTCCGCCATTTTCTCACGGTTGATGCGGGTGACGCGACGTGGATGAACACACTGGCCCCACTTGGGAACGCCAATTGACACCATCGGGTAAGACACTAGACGACTGGCGTCAACGTTAAGAAGTACTTTAGCCAGCTACATGATTAGAATGACATTGTTCCTTTTTATTTGTAAATTCACAAATGATTGTTTTTACACTATAAGAATGCTTAGACTGTGTAAAATATGCAACTTTCTCTGCATATGTTTGTTACTGTTCATGCTAATTTCTGTAGTGAAGTATTGCAGTGTGTATTGTTGCTGATGATGGGGTACTAGTAAGTTTTTGTATTTTGTTGCAGGTTTGTAACTGTTAGAATTTTGTACCGACTTTTAATTGGGCCCTAGTTCCAGAAAAGTGACTTCACACAAAATTTGTCGCTCTGCTTCCCCAGAGCACTAGCAATGAAAACAGAGGAATCTCAGTTTCTCCTGCTTCATGTATAGCTAGCAAAACTGTCGGTATTAAACATGTAAATTAATGCACACTCAATGCTCTCCATTACTTGTGCTCTCAGAAAAAGTTGCACAGATTTTGCATGAATGCACTTTTCTTTACATATTAAAAATTTTTCTGTGCCTTTAGAAAATTCTTATTGGTTATTTTAACTTTTCAGGACTTTTATTCCATAATTTCCCTGTTCTTTATAGCCCTTTACTATATCATTATTCATGAGTTTATGTGATTATGAATTGTACTCTAGAATTAGTAATGCTGATGTAAATTTTCTCAGTTTTTCGGGCTGGTCTCCCGTGGTGCAGTAGTTTGGTGCGCCACTGGTCTGCGGTGCCGGAGGTTCTGGGTTTGAATGTTGGGTCTTTCTTTATTAGTCGTTATTGATTTTAATTTGTAATAGACTTTATTTCAAAACTAAATTTAATGTTAACATTCGTAGACCCCACGGAAGAACCTCCAGCTCCAGCAGTAACCAGGAACGTAACTTAGTTTGCTACTTTTTTCATGTAGCCTACTAGGGAGGATCAGTAGCGAGAATCATAGTGAGTGTACAATCGTGAAGTCTACTGATGTGTATGTTTAAACTGCATTAAATAGCATGTAGGCCAGGTGACCAACGTGTTCTGTGGTTAAAAGTTGTGTCGGCCCAACTTGCTCTAGATCGATTGATCCCGTAACGGCACAAGGTAATATGTAGCATGCAGGTTACCACTGTTAAAATTCCTATTTTTATCATATTCCCCTGTCAGAGAGGTGTCTATTTGTTGCTATGAAATCCTAATTTCTACACAGCAAAATCTTGGTGCTGTACTAATTTTTGCTACAGTTAAAGTGAATTGATTTGATGGACAAGAGAACTACAGAATTATTTTTTGTATAAGCTATAATATTTGTTTAATATAGAAATATTAACATACATTAATGACAGTACCAAGTGATCAGAAACCCATAGTTTTCACAGATAATTTTTTAATGCTTATAGTATCCATTATTTTGTGTTAATATTACTTGTCAATATACATAAGCTGCAATATTAATGTTGAATCAGAAGAAAAGGTTGAGGTACGTTAAAGTTTGTGAAATGAAAAAGACATGACAGTTTACTTTGGCAGAATGTTATTTTGTCAGTTTGTCTTAGTGAGAGTTTTGTTTGTATTGTTGCTAGTTTCCTCTGCTATGGGAGACCAGCTGGGGCTATCCAATGCACATGTGAAGGAGTACTGCAAAGAGCCAGACCCTGCCACAAAGGTATATTTTAATTTCTTTTTAAGTATATCTGTAGTGTTGAATGTCTAGACTGGTTAATCACCAACTATTCTGCTCTGTCTTGCAGCATATCCGTGTATTTTTTTTTTTTTTTAACATTATTGGGTTGAACATTATTTTTTATTGCATGAGAGTTTACTTCGTCTGGCCCAAGATGTTCCTAATAATTCAAAGCATTATTTAATTGTGGAAATTTGAGCTTGTAAAGGGTTTTAAATGAATGTTTAGTTTTTGTAAGTATTGAATAATACTAATAAAAAATAAATCCCTTTGTACAAATCTGATGTGTTAAGAAGGGTGAGGCAGTGTGGTGCCACATTTTATGGAACTATGCTGTTTAAAGCTGGGATAGGAAGGGTAAATAATTACAGAAACTTTCAGTGCAGCAAGTTTAAATTAAATATGCAACTTTTCAAATATAAGTTAGACATACTGTAGTGTAAACAGTATAAGAAGTCTACTCTGTGGAATTAATGATTTCTGTATAAAATTGATATGCAGGGTGTTTGGAAACTAAACGCCCAAACTGCAGGAGGTGATTCTTTATGAAAAATAAAGTGGAAAATATATAGTACTCCATAAGTTATACGTAAACCTAATATTAAAGGAGAAATGAGCGTGTGAAAATTGTGTTTTGAAAACATATTTTCGCTAAATGCCTTGTACTTTCTGCCTGCGGTAGGGATGGCTGTGATTTACCCACAGTATGTCCCACATTTTTGAATGGGACACACCCATTTGGCATGCTATGGAGCATTTACTAGTGGAGGGCATGTCGTTGATGTGCTGATGTATCACTTCCTCAAACCGAACAGTGTGCACAGACCTAGGACAGTCAGCATTATGCATATGTCTCTGCAACATGGGAAGCATAAGTCACCTTTTTGCTGCGGACTTTGTAGGTGTTAAACAAGGTATTAGGCAAAAATACGTTTTCAAAACCCAATTTAAATAGGCTTGTATCTCCTTTAATATTCTGTTTAGTAATGTGGTGTCCTATACATATTTTTTCAATTTCTTTTTAGTAAGGCAGACAGATAGGACCTGTAAAATGATCCAATCACGAAATTGGGTCTGAACTAA
Source organism: Dryococelus australis (assembly GCA_029891345.1). Taxonomy (NCBI): domain Eukaryota; kingdom Metazoa; phylum Arthropoda; class Insecta; order Phasmatodea; family Phasmatidae; genus Dryococelus; species Dryococelus australis. The sequence goes on from CM056996.1 coordinate 149,847,905, forward strand.
AGTGCATTGAAACACAACTTGTCTTGAAATATTTTTGCGAAAAACAGGTGCCCCAAATAATTGGTTGTGAAATAGAATATAGTATTTAGAGGGGGGGAAAATTTCTCATCAGTGGAATGGACATCTAATCCAAAGGAAGGGATGGCTAGAAGTGTCTGCTGGGAACGCTGAAGTTTCTCTGCTAGGATGGCTAGATGTGTCTGTTGGTACGGCTAGAAGTGTCTGCTGGGAACGCTGAAGTGTCTGCTGCAATGGCTAGAAGGGTCTGCAGGGATGGTTAGAAGTGTCGGCTGGGATGGCAAGAAGTGTGGTGTGTGTTTATCATAAAACATGTATTGAACTATGTAAACTGTCATGCGATCACAAGGTTAGTAAATACATATTAGAACTGTAATTCATGTTTCTGTTTCCATAGTTTTCCAGTGTCCATATTTTATTATGTACAGTTCTGAGAAACTTGCATCTAGAACTGTGATAACAAGAGTCCACATAATTAGTTCTTTTGAAGTGTAATTTTTCCACATCCATAATTTCTTGTCCCAGCTGGAGTGTTTATGCTTAGGCACCTAAACTATTTCATGAATTTTTAAAAAAATAATAGTGATGTTTCTAACAGTTACAAAATACAGTACCTTATTAACAGAAACTTTGAACTCTTTTATATAAAAAATTTAACTGCATTTGTGAAGGGGTTGTGAAAAAAATCTTTATTACTGACTGTCAGCATCCCTCTATCCTGCCAGCCACATGGACCATTAAGTGTTAATTTCAGTTATTAATTGAGTGTAGAGTGGCCTAGACAGCTCCACGTACTGTAAGAGCATAGGAGAGGCTCACATCTCTGCTGTTCCATGATGCACAACTACCAAGCCTTCCAGCTTGCCTTCACCTCAGCAAGCTTCAACTTGGTGGAAGGAGATAGAATTTTTTTCATCTACAACTAGGGTGCTGGTAAGAAGGAAGTGGAGGTGACAGCATGTGGGAGCTTAGAGAAACATCAGCCCAAATTCTTTTTACAAGTTTTTATTTAAATTCACTTGTTTGTATTGATGCATGTCAACATGCTGCGCAGCGCAGATACGTGCTCTTCGGGCGACTTCGCACCATCTATAAGTGACCTAAACTCGGGGAAAGTCATTAACAGTGGCAAATGTAATCTCATGTATTGAGCACAGAGACTCCACGTGCTGGACAGCCTCATACATAAAAGTAATTGACGCGCTTAATTATGAAATCTACAGCCCGCTCCAAATCCCACCTGCAAGCGCCACCCCCATGAATAAATCTAACATTTTTGACAATCCATTACCCTACTATTAGCTATGGAAGGAGTTCCAACAAACCCTCAAGATGGCAGCACCCCTGCGACCTTGTTACTTCAATACCTGCCAGCCTCAAAAAGAGGTGTTTTAATTTGTCGTCGCCTCCAAGCAGGGAGATAAGAAATTAGTGGTACCGCCCCGCACCCCGGAAGATCACTGATGAAGGGATTTTTCCGTATATAAGGAAGTTTGGAACCATGCTCCAGCAGAGATGCCATGCTCACTGGCCGCGTAGGTCAGTGAGCTCTCCATGGTCTGCAAGAAGACCGCTCTCCTCTCCTCAGCCTGCAACACCTATGTAACATAACCTATGTTTAGTGAGAGAAGTGTTTTGTGCTAGCCTAATCTTTGCTTGAGAAGTACCTCATCCCATGAGCACGTAGAAAAGAATTTCATGCTAGTGAAACCCCCTGGTTAGTAATTGAGGCCAGTGCCAAAAGCATTACGTAACCCCATGTTCAGCTCATGCAGCACGAGTGAAAATTTTTTTGTGTAACCGTGCAAGGAGGAAACCGCCTACCAATGTTACATAACCCCTGCCAGAATGTAGACCCCAAGAGTAAATACGTGCTTACACCCTGGCAGTGAGAAATATAGAAATAAGCAACTCCTGTAATCACTAGTCATACCCCGCTATACAAGGGAAATTTTGTAACCTAGAATGTAAGATTTAAGCTTATGTCAGCAGATCCTAAGCCAAGTGATTGAAATAATTAATTACTTTTGAATATCTAGTGTTAAAATATGTGTTTGTTTTGAAGGGTACCTCTTATGTGCTATTATCTTTTCTTGTATGGGAAAACCCCGAAGTAGTATAGTGCTTGAGAATTATTTTTTTCTTAAAGCTCGCACCTTTTTTTTTTCTCTACACGTAAATTAGTTATTGTGCAACAGCACTGGCTGGAATAACAGACCAGTTAACTTCGTCCTGCAGAGGCCACAGTAAACCTTCCTCCACCAATAATCCTCTGCGAGTGGGATTAAACGACGTTTGCATCCGTTAGCTACACTTTTATTTCTCGAGGACAGAAGTAAAAGAAGTAAAAGCATAATAACCTTAAAATATTTTGTGCATGCTATATTTGTACAACCCGATGTTTAAAAGAATTTATATATTTTTGACATTATATGTACTCTGCCCTCAAACTAGGAAGGTCTAGGTTCGATACCAAACGACTTGTTCCCGCAAATTCCTTTTCCGAACTCTCCTCCCTTGGTAAAAAAACACAAACGAAGAAATGTGACGGAAAAGGCTACAACAGCGCTGAGAACCAGATGGCATCATGCACTGTGCTGACACACCGCCCGCTACGCAACCAAGCGAGAGGGAGAGAGGCAAAAAGGAAGAGGGGGAACAACTGTTAGCCACTGATAATAACCAGATGCTACGTGACCCAGATACGGGCGTGCTGAACTCCACCAAGGCAGCACGTGCACAGAAGAGGCATTTGTCTGGAATTGCAACAGAAGTGCTCCGATTGAGGCAACCGCCTCCCACGCCTGATGTAATAGTGGATTCGTCAAGATGGGTCTTTGATGCGTCAGGAAGTGGCCGATTCACGCATGCCAACATGCCGCGCAGCGCAGATACACGCTCTACGGGCGACTTCGTCCCATCTACAAGTAACCTGAACTCTGGGCAAGTCATTAATAGTGGCAAATGTAATTTCACGTATCGAGCACAGACACTCCACGCTCTGGACATCCTAATACGTAAAAGTAATTGATGTGCTTAATTACGAAATCTACAGCCCGCCTGAAATCCCGCATGCAAGAGCCACCCCATGAGTAAATTAAATCTTTTTGACAAATCACTACCCTACTATTAGCTGCGAAAGAAGTTCCAACAAACCCCCGAGATGACAGCACCCCTGCAACCTTGTGACGTCATGTCCCACCAGCCTCAGAAAGAGGTGTTCTAATTTGTCATCGTCTCCAAGCGGGCAGATAAGAAATGAGTGGCACTCCCACAACCCCTGATAACCTACCCCTGTGTTGGAAGGCTACGCTACCCCCCGCACTCCGGAACTGATGAAGGGATTTTTCCGTATATACGGAAGTCTGGAACCATGCTCCAGCAGAGACGCCGGGCTCACCGGTCGCGTAGGTCAGTGAGCTCTCCCTGGTCTGCAAGAAGACCTATCTCCTCTCCTTAGCCTGCAACACGGCTTCGAACTCCTGCCCTGCAGCTTGTGAAGGCAGTATCGCAACAACCCACCATCTTGCGAAGGCTCGCCCACCACCAGCTGACCACAAGGCATCAGCTCTCTCTCCAGAGGTAATCCGACATCCAGTACCACACTACCCTTTACTATAGTCAACTTCCTTTGGCTCCCACGGTAGCAGGTCATTGCGATACTAACGCCCTCTGGATAATCCCTTTACTAAGAACACGCTGTGAACTGAGTGAATTGCATAAATTAGTATTTTGGTATTTTTATAATGTTTAAATAATTATTCATCTAGGCTCACCTTCGACTAGTGTAGAGTGTATTATATTACGTAAATATTTTTGCTAGGTGAATTGTATATCGGTCAGCCGGGATTTCCCAATTTCCATTTTGCCATAATAAATATTACATGAATTTAAAACTTTGTGTCGCCTACCATAATTTTAGTAGTAGATCCCTTTTCGTTTTTATTATTGTTAATTATGGTATAATTAATTTGTGTACTAAATGAAACCCGTTGAGAACTAGCTGTGCGGTGCACCGAACTCCACAGGAGACGGTGCCTGAAGTGGTTTATATTATGAGGTGAGCATGCCGCTGCTCCTGGATTTCTGTTGTTCCTTCTTTTGCTACTCGACGTAGTCCTATATAACTGACTGCACCTTATACGACAGGGCCTTGGGTACGACTGCCAAGGTCTTACCCCTCGGCTGTACGTGAGCAGAGAGGTAGAAGGCTGCATTCAGATGCACAGTAAACATGGCGGCGTTAAGAGCCACATAAGGCGTTGGAGCCTCGTATTGAAGCAGAGTGTGTACCACTGTCTTATGAGTCTATTTTACCGCCCACTGTAGAATCCTTTCTGGACAGCTTACTAGGTGCTTGTTGACTGGAGTATGATCCGGAAGGCCCCCATCCCATCCAATCAGACACTCCACCACCAGTAGTAAGCACATCTAACCCCAAGGTAACCCCAACTAAGGTGGACCCACCCATATTATGCATTATGAAGTTAGCCTCAGGCAAATTCATACAGGTTCGACATCCACCTAAAGTGTTCTGCCAAACTCCTGTATAATCAATTTGGCATTGGGGAAAGTCATCTGTGTTCAACTTCCACGGAAGGTCGTCCCCAAACCACGTGCAAGCCATTCCCCATTCCCCAGCCAACTATATTCCCACATGCCGACCCAAATGGCCGCGGTAGATAGCCCGTATACACCTGGCGAGATCATCCACTGCTACCATCACCCTCGCTTAATCACCATGTTTTACCATTCATACATCCCGGAAAACCATGTCTCAAAACAATCTGTTGTACAAAATATTTCGCTACTGTTTTTGCAGTTTGATTGGGGATTGGTATTGCTTCACAGCACCTTGTGAAATAATCAATAAACTTCAAAACATATTTATTCCTTTTCTCGCTCATTGGCAAGGGACCTAAAATATCTAGAGATACCAACTGAAAAGGAGAAGTCACTTGCGGTAAAGAACCTAACAGTGCTTTAGTCATTTTTGTGCTCTTTCTCCCGAGACAATTGTCACATTTTACAATGTATTCAGCTACACCTTTATTTAATGTTGGCCACCAGTACAACAATTTGAAGAGATTCTGGGTTACCTGGCATTCAATTTATTTCTAGGCCACCTTTGTAGAAAAAGACATTGTTCTGATCCACCTGCTTGATTTATTACATTGGAAAATTTTATCTTTATATAGTGAGTTAGTTACTAGCTTATGTATAAAGTGAAAACAAAATGTATAATCTCAAGTGTTGATTCCCCCCCCCCCCCCCCCCCCCAGTAAAGTTGGAAATTGTTAATGAGTCTTTTGGAAAATTACTTAAATAGCTTGTCTAGAAGAGCAGGATTAATTATGAGGTTTTATAAGCCTCTGAAAAGTAATGCTATATCATATATCAAGTACCTAGTAACTTACAGGTGGATACACTGGCTGGCAGCCCTTGTTTGTTGCCTTTTGGCAACTCTCTAGTTGTGAGAAAGATGAAACTCCCTGAGTGCGAAAAAATCTCCCTACTGAACTAAAAAGATAAAAAAATAATTATAGAAGTAGTTACAGAATTTGTAGAACTTGTAAGACGTGTTCGAACAGCCGTAATAAACTTTACTACAAATTATTATTTTTTGAATATAGAAGCTTGGTGCTAATAGTTAAGAGCCTTATGCAAGATATGTCCTTACTATGCTTATGTAAATGAGGTATACATTCTATATTGCACCAAGAGTTTATATACTAAATATAAATAGATACAAAATATATTAATTAGTGGCAAATGTTATTATGGCTGTTCAACCATGTCTTAAAAGTACTACAAATACTGTAACTACTCCTGTAATTATTTTGATCTTTTTAGTTCATAGTATATAAATAAAAGCTTGGTTTTAAAAGGTTGTCTTTACAGTTAATTAATTTTTTTCTCATAAAACAATCTTCTAATTTTACCTCTCATTGGAAGCTGCATATATCCAACTATGTTACCTTAAAGTGGTCCTATTTTGTTAACTTAAACTTTTAAATTAAGTATGATATCTTAGAACAAGTCTACATGTCAGCTTGTTTGCATTCATGATTTTCTTTTTGGTCTCTCAGAAAACTGTTTGTATATATTCTACTGTACAGTAGGATCTGTTAATATAAAGACAGAAACAGAACATGTAAGCAGTGTTATTATAGTTACTTGATGTAAACCTAGAAATTTTCATTCTCAGTAGTTCTGGTACAATCTGCAAGTCCAATAAACTGGGTGAATACCAGAATATCTGTATGCCAACCACACGGAAAAAAATTATGTTCACGTGTTAACTTAGTGGTGCAATTCAAACATGTTCAACAGCCAAATTCCTCTCCGGTAATCATACATGAAATTCGAATGTGTATAAGAATCACATAACCATCTATAGTTGTTTAGTGCTTCTGGAAGAAAGGATCTTGTACTTCAAACCTATGCTTATTGCACCAACTTAGAAATGGTTTTACTTCTTAGATTTGTGGGTCCTATGTTGGGCAGTGATTTATTTTCACACAGACTTCAAAGCAGTAAATGTTAATGTTGGTTGCATGTGCAGAGATTTGGGAGATAGGCTGCATCCTGCATGTGTTTACCAAAGTACAGGGGATAGGTTAAATTAAGGAAATTATTGGCAGTTTTATGTGTCAGCTTCTCTGAAGCATGATACTATTTTTCTGCGGAGTTGTGTGGTCTACAGCCCATGGTTACCCTCTACAATGTTGTCTTGAAGAGATACTGATTATTGTGCATCACGCAATAGCAGAGATGTGAGCCTCTCCGATGCTGTTGCAGTACGTGGAGCTTTTCGGGCACTCTACACTCAACTAATGACTAAAATTACTGACACTTAAGGATTCCGTTAGGCTGGCAGGGCAGGGTAGAGGGGGTGTTGACAGTTAGTAATCCAGATATTTTTCTCAACCCCTTTCATGAATCTAGCTAGATTTTTTTATATAAAAAGAGTTAAAAGTTTCTGCTAGTACGGTGTTGTATTTTGTGTTAGAAATATCACTATTATCTTTAAGGAATTTGTGAAAATGGCAAAATATCCTCTTTTCAACTGTTGATTACTAGCTAAGTATAACTCAAAAGCCTAACAAACCATGATTAAAAATGCTTTGAAGCTTTACGCGAGTTGTGCACAGATAAAAACAATATCTCACCACCATTGAATAACAACATGGCAACTGTATTTCTGAAGCATGTTTTACCTTTTGTCAGTGACTGCGGTGTGGTGTGCTCTACATCATGTGGCAGTGATCACGCCATGGTCTTCACCCCTCCCCTGCTCTGCTTCAGGTATTTCCACCCCTCAGCGCTTGCTGTCGTCCAAGTTCAGAGAAACAGGATATGGAAGATGAGCCAAAGGGAAAGGGGAAGAATTTTTGGTCAGAATATGCTCTCCAGAAATGGAGCATTAAAGTGAAATAACAATCATAACTTCACGATTCAAATACAGGGCCTAGGAGTATGGAAGAAGAAAGATTTGACACTCCCATATTAGATTTCCAAGTCTTATTTTCTGATCGGTTTTATGACCAATAACAATTCTATTGCTTCATAATTTACCAAACTTTTGCTATACAGGAAACTGTTTGTACCAAAACATTATGGCCTCATTTGAGTGCATTAGATTATCAGTTTTACTTATAAGAACATTTTTCTTTTCAAAATTTTCAACAGAAATTTACACAAATGTTTGTAAAAATGCAACACGAAGAAGGATACATGTGATTGAAATTAATTTTATACATTACCAGAAATTAGGTACATTACAATACATAATTGATTAGGATTATATGACTGTACGTGATCTCTGTCCTTGAGAATTCAGTATGGTGTGAAGTTCCCACGTGCTGCAATCAGAGCCCCTAAACGTTGTGGTACTGAATCAAAGAGAACTTGAATATGCTCTTGGGGAATCTACCTCCATGCAGTTTATATGCCAGTCCACAAAGCATCAACAGTGGTTGCTGGGGGACCGTGATGAACAAGTTGCAGACCAACCATATCTCAGACATATTTGATGGGCAACATGTCAGGCAGACTAGGGAAGCAGTGGTACCCATCGTTCATTGAAGAAGGCTTGCACATTCCTCACCACATGTGGCTGGGCATTGTCCTGCTGAAATATGGCCTTAGGACTTGCCTGAAGGAGGGTAATACCTCGGGCTCTTAAACCACCCTGATGTAGCGGTTGCTGTTCAGATTGCCCTCAATATGTAGGAGTCGAGATTGCATGTTGTATCCAATGGCGTCCCAAACCATTACAAGTAGCGTTTATCTGCTATGCCGCTCCACAATGCAGGCTGCAAGATTACGGTCACCATGGTAGCATCTAACATGTATGCGGCCATCACTGTAGGACAGGTTGAAGTGGAACACTTCCGGAAACATTACATTTTGCCACTCAGTACACCAGCGACTGCTTTCACGTGCCCATTGCAATCTGAGACATTTGTGGTTTCTGGACAATGGAAGCAGATGTATTGACATGCGTGCCACCAGTCCAGCCTGCAGCAGATGGCTTGGAACCATTGACGCAGACAGGTACACACCCGTTGCAGTGCTCCAGTGTTGAGCCAACATTGTGGACGAGGTTGTATGGTCCGTTACGGCCATGCAGACAAGATGGCGGTTATCCCATGCTGTGGTCACATTGCATGTTCTAGTACCCGTTCATCACTGCGTACGACCCTCTTATATCCCCTGATTCTACTCAGTTAAATAGTTTGTGTAAATCTTTTACTAGTGCGTATGTAATTTTTGTTTTATATTTTTATCGATTTTTTTAATAAGTACGTGTTGGAATGAGAAGCCTAATTCACAAAAGGTCATTTTCTTCCTCTGTGTTGACGTCGTGAAACTCAGAATTACGTGAGAGGAAATTAATCATTAGCCAATGGTCACTAGAAGCACCATTTTAAGCCCTTTTGTGAAAATCATTAAATCCACAAAATCTTGAATTCGATGCAACAGATGAGTAATGAATAAAATATTACCGTCTTTGTACTGCTGATGTAGATATAGGCTGTGACAGAACATAGTGATATGGGACAAGACCCGTTTTAGTGAAAGAAATTTAAGAGTTCTGATTAACACAACAAATGTTTGGCCGAATGGATTGAGTAAAGAGTTCATTTTCCTTGGCTCGCTTTGCAAATAACAGACTTGATCACAGGACCTCTGGATCAAATAAAACTTCTAATGAAAATTTTGTATGTTCCAATCTTTTATTAAAAATAATTTTTCAATGATTTTCATCTGCACAGTAAAATGGAGGATGATCGTTCGCTCACACCCAAGCATACAGCTTCACTTTAGAGAAGTCTTACAACCATGGTATTGTCCACATCCTTTGGGCATCCTCTTCTTTCTTGAATTGTACTAAAATAATAATCTTGAACTTTTAGACTGCTTCTAAAGCCTGCACGTATTTACTGAACTTGCGATGGTTCTCTTCCATCGCCCTGCCTTTATGATGGGCTGTCCAAATCAAAAATTAAATAAATTCAAAGTAGACAAACTTTAATGGTCTGACGGTTGTCATGTCATGTCCTTATGCTTGCTTAACGAAATCAAAGAAAAAATAATTTCCTGATAAGGGAATCTTATCTAAAAAGGGTTAACATTAAAGGCCTCTCAGGAACATAAATTACTATTATGTGAAGCTCTAGACAAGGAGAAATTACATAGACTAAAACAACAGTAATTATACTAATCAGTGACATTAACACATCGTGACAGTACAGATTTTTAAAGTTTGTTTTGCTTATCATTTTCACATCTGGATTGTCTATTTGCATAGCAAGATTTATTTATTAATTTTATTTGCAAGCCTACCCTCAGAAATTAGATATCAATGTATTTTCAGGACATAACCTCTATATAACATTTACATATATTTTAATTTGTTTGTTTTACATGTTAAAAGTTGATGTGTGACGTATTTTCTATTAATGTAAATCAACTTCATTCTACTCATCAGTGTCAACCACTCAGCAGCACACCCAAACGGAGTTGGTTGGCAGTATAACCTACTTGACGTCAAAAATTTGTACTGTTTACCCACGGTAAAAGATGCATGCTCTTGCCCAAATAAATTGTACTGTTCATTAGCCGAGCCACCGAGATTATGCTTCAAGGTCACCAAGTAATATAGTGCGCCACAGGATGGCACTAGTGGTGAAGAAATCTCCAATGGTATAGCCAACCTAGACTGCTCACGGAGTCAACCCAGATGACAACCAGCATTGCTGATCACCTGCCCACGTGCACATCAGATCCTGGGCCAGCCCCAGCAAACCAGTGTTTGTACCACAGCTGGTCCAGCAGCCTTCGCAGGCAACCCATCACCATATCCCCATGAGAGTGATCCCGTCTAAGCGAAAGATTGTGCTAGCTGTCCTGACTTCATATCCAGCTGGAAAGCCACATGAACAGTTCTATGCACTGTCCAAGTTAAACTTATCACCGGACGTGTCTGCCTTCACACTGACCAAAACACTTGGGCTGTGACATACCTCTTGTGCCCATAGGACGTCACGCGTCAAGAGTAGTTTTCTGGCGCCCAATGTGGGGCCTAGCGACTAAATTACAGGGGTTAGTTAAGCGAACCAGGCCAGCACGACCTCGAGGCAAGTAACTTAGCCGGGTACTGAATCGCGTACCGCCCAGACTTCTGGTAGTCTTAAAACACCCCGTGGTGCTTAAGAAACCTAGAAATCATATCAGACACATACGTGAATGAACCCAAGCAAGCCTAAGTAAAAATGGCAGATGCCATACATGAAGAATGTCACTAACCCAACTGTCCTGGCATGGGGACATATCGCATAGAATGCGCCCACTGCCAGAGAAGCTTTCATCACGTCTCCCTAGGCTGGGCTAACAAAATGAGATACAAAGACGGGCTGGAATTTAGGTGCAAAGAGTGCTGCACCAGACAAACAGCTTTTCCCAACTGGATAACATGCCCAGGAACCCTACCATCACTGTTGCATCGGGTGGTCCAAAGAGAGAGTATCCAGACCCGGTATGGTCTACCACTGTGAAGTATGTCAACATGCGGCCAAATACCAACCACACAACCCAGGACCAGCCTCCCAAACCAGCTCTACATGGGGCATAGGGAAACCCAAAATCCCAGAGTTCACGGTACGTCTGCATTAGGACCCACTCATATTCACAGCGGGATGCCGGAAAGAATTCCGTGAAAATGATATCCCGTCAAAGCAATGGGTGAGACGAGCACAGGCCAAACTCAAGCGCAAAGCACTAGAATGGTGGAACAAGTACGATGAGTTTACCACACAATAGGAAAGTTTAGCAGCCAACTTGCCACCTATTTACTGGCGCGAAAGTGCTAGCCAACCTTATGACAAACTTTTACAGCTGTACCCAATCTTCATATGAGGAGGCAGAAATTTTTGTCTGACTCATGTTGCAAATTTTTTGGTGAATATTCCCCAACGAAAATTAAGAGAGCTGCTTGCGACACGTGGCACGCAGGTTGTTACTGAAGCCGCTCATGAGAGACGAATTAGTAGAGAGAGCAAGAGAAACCGAGTGCAACTTCAAAGTGCAAGCGATACTGGACCGACCGAAAAGCAGTAAGCCGATAGAGGTGAATAAGATGCCTGAACGAAGAAGGAATCCTTCCTCCTTGTACCCTCTCATGCCATGACTTCCGAAATGCTGGTACTGCTCGGAATATCACTTTCATAAAGATTGCCTGCAACAGCAGACAGGATGTGGCCAAGCAGGGGAAGGGGACGCAACTCGTGCAGCAGATTCTGCCACAGGCAATTTCGTGTGCAGCGACCTACTAACCACCAAACAAAGGGCATCGCTCCGCCTGCAAACTCATACCGTAAAGCTGGCAAAATGAGATTGCACCTTAAAAATGGTGGCCGGACCACTCTCACCTTCGAATTATATAAGCACTCTAAACCAGCAGAACTCATCATCTATTGAGACTTCCAAGAAGCCGTAATGCTTGGGCACCCCTGGCTCTGCCAACAACAGTGCATAATGGACCATGGCCAACGCAAGATGTACTTGGGCGACAAACACCGTGTGACCATCAACTGGGAACGCTGTCCAGATGCCATTATTCCACCAGCCCTCAAAGCAGAAGAAATTAACCACCAGTTCCCAAAGCACAATTCCAGGAACTGAAGAGAGTCCTCGACGAACACGCCTGCGTTTTCAGACGTGGAGGGACCGGTCGCCAAACCAGATCAACTCAGCACGAGATATGACTGAATACTAATACACCTATCTACAACAGACCCTGTAGGATGTTCCCCAGGCGATGCCGACTAATTGCAGCAGTGCTGCCCTCGATACTGGTTATTGCCGCTGCCGCTACAGTTGGTAGCGCCAAGAGTCATGTTCTATGGTCAGCTCAGCTTCCACTCCTTGTTCTTTGGTTTCCCCCACTACATTCCTACTCCAGCCACGCACCTAAGTTTTAAATTTATAAATTGATTGCTATACAGACCTTCCACCTGGGCACCTCGCCTCCTACTAGCTCGTCAGATGGAATGTTCGCCTGCGGCAATATTCAACGACATGAGTCGTCGCCAATGACTCTGATGTGCGGCCTAAAAAGTAATGGTGTTTCACAAATTAAGTGTGTTTAAGGGCAATAAGTGGTGGTAATGTTACAATTTCATAGAAAATGTGCACCCAAGACGGAATGATAGGTGGTGTGTTTGGACAGCAGTTTTTAAAATCATTTTGGGTTGTAATTTGTGTTAAGAGGCTTAAATGCTTTTTGTTCGAATAGCTCTAGTAGTTGGAGGTTTGAGTGGCATTAATGGTAAATGGTTTGTTTGATGTTTCAGTATGTTAGTTTGAAATATAAGCATATTTAATTGGTAGATATTTTTGAAGCTTTTTGTGAATATTCCTTTAAGGTTGCTTGCCACTGCTCCATTTGGTTGGCCCATTGCAGTTTTGTGCATCTAGACTTAGCTGTCCAGACTTGCGTAGGGGAAGAGTTTTGGTATATAATTTATTTTAACTGTGTTTTACAGTGCGGTGCTTTGTTTGGCCCCGTAATTATTTTCAGAATGTTTTTGGCATATTATTCAGAGGCTCCACCATATAGAATTATTCCTTTATAGAGTTTTAACGTTTTATTTGCTTGCACTCTTTAATGGGTCTTTTGACTGCAGCACACGTATCTTGTGAAGTCCTTGATTTAAATCTAACTAAAGTGTTCTTGAAGAGTCATACTTTAATTTTTAAAGCCAATTTGTGAGCTGTTCTTACATGCTTTTCAGGAACTTGTGTTAAGGCCAATTTAAAGTGTTACAGTGTGGCAGGATGTTGCAGCATGAAATAATTAATTGTCATAGCCCTACTGACCTGAGGGTTTTATGAGAGGTAGTTGGTGAGTGTATTACTGAATTTGATTGTATTTAAAGGGCTTTCTATCCCTTTTTAATCCTGAGTTTGGAACATGGTAGGACTGGCGAGTCGATTTAATGTGTAAGAAGCGGCGAGACGCATTAAATTGTGTCAGTGTGAAAAATACTTGTCGAAGACCAGCCCAAACATATCAGGGTCTTTACCACCGCAAGCTTGTGCTGCATTAAAAGCAATTACGAATGTTTTGGCATTCCAAATTTTAATTGATTACATTTTATATAGAGTGCTTAACTTCAGAATACTAGTAATGAATATTTTGCATTGTGAAGTCAGTAAACTAAATGTTATAGTGTTTTTAAATCAATATTTTAATCACTGATTCTTAATTACTCATCTGTTGTAATAAAGATTATGATTTTAGTGGATACTGTGATATTACAGTTTTGGTAAAAAGGGCTAAAGATCTGATTAATAAACTTAATATGGCATTTTAGGAATTCTGTGTCAAGTGTTATGTTATTTCTATTTTGCACAATTGCACCCTTGTGTGGTGCATAATAATGGAGCAAATTGAAGAGATGAAGCAACGAGGAATCATGGAACCCTCAGATGCCCCATACAACTCACACGTAGTATTGGCCCCTAAGAAGAACGGCCAACTGCGATTTTGTGTCAACTACAAAGCTCTGAACTATATTAATTGCCCTATTGCTCCTCCAGCCATCAACCTATCACACACATTGCGCTGTATTGAGGAAGCAAGGCTCTTCAGTACCCTTGACATGCAGTTGAGGTACTGGCAAATCACTGTACACCCTGACAGCAGATAATACACAGCCTTCACCACCTCAGAGGGAGAAACCTTCCAGTTTTGAGTTATACCTTTTGACCTTAAGAATGCTCCCTCAACATTCTAGCATCTCATGTCAGCAAAAGTACTGACAGGATATATAGGCCAATTCTGTTTTGACTACCTTGATGATGTCATCGTATACTCAAAATCATGGGAGGAGCACCTCAGGCACATCCAACGGGTCCTAGAATGTCTAGAGTTGCATGGGATGACAGCGAAACTCTCAAAGAGCCACTTCTGGAAGTCTTTGATTTAGTACCTTTGCCAAGTAATCACCCCTGAAGGAAACTATTGATAAGAAAATTTTATAAGGGCTATTCAGGAAGCAGAGGAGCCGGCCACCAAGAAGCAACTGTGTCGCTTCCTTGGTCTATGAAACTGACTCAGAGATTTTGTGCCTACTAACATAGCCGACCACATGGCGCCATTACACCCCTTACTAGAGAAGGAAGTACAGTGGCGATGGGGATCAGAACACAGTGATGCCTTTCAAGTATTAAAAGCAAGCTTTCAGGACATCATACAACTCCACCGACCTCAAGGGTACGGCCTGCTGGTCCTGCAAACCAACACTTGCCAGAACGGCGTAGCAGCCGTACTCTGCCAAGAGGGCCCTGACAGCCAACCACAGGTGATAGTTTATGCCAGCTCCAGACAGAGCAACGCTACTGCATAAAAGAACAAGAGAAACTAGCAGTTATCTGGGTGGTTCGCAAATATAGGTACTACCTGGAAGGTAACCATTTCATCTTACGGACTGACAGTAAAGCCCTCCAGTGGCTACAAGAGTCCTACAATGCTAAAGCCAAGCTCGGGCAGTTGGACATGTTCCTGACGGAATTCGACTTTGAAGTAAAGCACTGCCCAGGAAATACAAATGACCTTCCAGATGCCCTATCCCAGCAACCAGACCTAGAGGAAAACACCAAAACCGACGAAGAATGGGAAAGGACTACTCCACCGCAGCTTCCAGACCGCAGCCCGAGGAGCATATCAAACTGCTACAGCTGCAACTCAGCCGGAACCAAATACCCCTTCACCAGCAGCAAGACCCGGATATCCTGAACCTCCTACAAAAGCAATCCCAGCGGTTTGAGTCGAGGGATGACATAGTCTGGTCCAAAAGCAGCCAAACAAGGGCGAAGTGGAGAATTTGGTACCCAAGAACTTGCACGTTGACCTCTGTGGACACCATCACAATTACCCCGAGGTGGGTCATCCTGGAACCCGAATAAACCTAGTTTTCATCATAGGGCGCTATATATGAGACGGGATGAGCAGAGATGTCCAGTAGTATGTGCACAGCTGTAAGACATGCCGTAGGGGCAAGGCATATACTGTGCCGCTACCAATCTCCATGCCTCGTCAGCCATGCATCCCGTGGACCCACATCACAGCCAACTGCAACCTGTTAGTAGTGATCGATCAATTTTCAAGATGGGTTGAGGCATTTCCCCCCTGTCTAACCAAGAAACTCACCACATCAATTGGAAATTTAAAACAGAATTATTTCCATGCTTGGGCTACTCACAAACCATCCTCACAGATAATGGAACCCAGTTCTCCAGCTAGAAATGGCAGACAGCCTGCAACGAATGGGAGTTCAAAATGTGGATGACCCTTCCTTACCACCCTCAAGGCAATCCCACTAAGCGGAGAAACCAGGAGGAAGAAGAACCATCGCCTCAGTGTGGTAGAAAACCTCAAACATTGGGACAAACATCCTAAAGATCCTCTTTGTTCTATGAAGACGTACCAATGAGGCAATAAATATGAGCCCCAGCCAACTCCTCCTGGGTCAAACACTCCACCGTCCTGGGGATTGGCAATGGGACAGTCTGCTCACGTAAATGCCTCGTCCCGAAGACGTTTGTTTAGACTTAAACCGATCAGACACGTTCCAAGACTTGCAAGAGGTCTACATAAAGAAAAAGTACCTGCCATCTCGCACTGGCATTCAAGCATTTAATATGAGCGAAGCAGTCCTTCTACACAGCCACCCTCTGAGCAAAGCCAGTGGCCAGTTTAGTGTGGGTTTGGACAAGAAGTGGGAAGGCCTTTATAAAATTGTAGGATGCCAGGATAATGTATACTGGGTGGAAGACTACAGAGGGCGCATTTGCAAAGCTACCCGGGGACAAATACGGCCCTTTCCAAGAGATGCCAGAGATCCACATCACAGAATCACTGACATCTGAAATCCCACACGATGTTGACGACCCAGCTCCAACCGCCGCCCAAGCACGGCCTCCCAGAGAGCCTGAGGTTGAAGCAAGCACCAACCGGGGAGCCGGTTTTTTCTGTCCCATCTTGAGTGGAATTCCCCAAACCAGAAGTGACAGAATCTGGCAGGGCACTGTCCTCAACTCCCACGGAATTCCACAGGAAGGTCACAGCGTGATGAGGAAGGTGGACACCAAGCACAAGCGAGATCTCTTGGTGAAGCCCATTGGACCGTGAGCCACAACATAGGGTGCCACCGCTGATCCCAGTTCCAGGGAAGGACGAAGAACCCAATGCCATCGAGATCGCAGGATGACAAGATACGCCACCTAGATTTGCCAGACCAGTGAGAGGACTGTAGTGCCGGATGACATTGCAGCTGCCGCTGAGAAACTGTCTTCCAAGGGGGAGGCACCTACTAGAACTACCAGCCGATATAAGGCCATCCTGGAGGCCTTAGTTCAGCTGGTACCATCAGCTGCATCCTATCTGGTCAGCGCAGCAACCCAGCTGGTCTTGGCACCACCCAGTGCAGTGGCTGCCGCCAACGAGGCCCTGACGTTGCTCGATGCAGAGGCCAACTTCTAGGCCGTGCTTCTTGGATGAGAGGAGATGCCACTCATCTGTGCCATTGAGAGGGAGGTCCTGAGCTGGCCTCTGACTCCGGTACCATCAACTGGAGGAGTAGGTGAAGATACCCTGTCACTGCCCCAAATGGTTGCCGAGGTCCTGACGTCGCTCAACGATGAGTTTGACTCCCAGACCCCGCTTCTTGGACGAGAGGAGATGCCACTTATCCATGCCATCGAGATGGAGGTCCCGAGCTGGCCTCTGGGACTCCGGCACCATCAACCAGAGGGTTAGGTGAAGGTGCCCTGCTACTGTCCCAGATGGTCACCGAGGTCCCGACGTCGCTCTGTGCCAAGGCCAACTCCCAGACCCAGCTTCCCGAACAAGAGGAGGGGCCCAAGCAACCATGCTTTCGAAACGGAGGTTCCCCTGGGGCCCCCGACTCCAACGCCAGCAGCCCATGAGGTATCACACAAGCTGAACCACTACTTCCGGCGGCCACCCAGACTGCAACTCTTTACGACAACACAGCAGCTGATCATCCCCTGCCAACGACCTCCCCCGAGGACGAGCCTTCAATGCCGATCGAGCCACCCCATAGATTGCTGCCACCATGCGCCTGCCAGGCCGACAACCAGCTTCACCTGGCCATACCTGCAGTACGCTGCCTTGAAAAAGTGGGGACCACCGACAAAGATGATGTGACCGCAGAGGAGTAAGTGAAGTGCTCCATAAAGACAGACTCAGTTAATTTAAATAGCCATCAATAAGCTATCTATCAGTATTTAAAATGAGTTAACATGTACATGTCAATGGTACATACTTAGAACAGTGAAGTTATGTAATTCCAATATGTTATGGATGCTCACCATATTACTAAAATCTAGTATAAGCTGACTTTCAACAGCCGTTAATAACTGTGAGTAAACCTTGTGATAAGATAAAGTAAGGTTACATAACCAATGAGTGAAATTCATTGGCCAATTGCGATTCATAATGCCTTTACGTGAACACTTTTGGACACCCCTCAGTGCAACGAAAGACGACTTCCAGTGAGTTGAATATGAAATCAACCAGACTCTTGTAAAAAGAAAATAGACAGAAAATTGTCGAAAATTTTCTAAGAATTGTTGAAAACAATTTAAAGACTTTTCTATTAATTTATATGCATTACGTAGAATCGCTCAAGAAAACCGTAAGAAATTTTCTAAGTATTGATTCAAGTAATCCAAGTTTTCATTTATTGTTGTAAATACTTTAAAATCTTTTGGACAAATCATTTTTTGCTTTATATAGAATCCTTCAAGAAAATCATAAGGGATTTTCTATATTGTTGTAAATAATTTAACGTCTGTTTCTTAACTAGTCACCCATGTTTTACATTATGTAGACTCCCTCAAGAAGACACAAACAAACCGAAGACATTCTCAAGCAAACCAAATGAATCTTTGTGATAAAATTTTCAGAATATTGTTTTATAATATTCAGTGTCCTGCTTATGGTTGAGGGCCCTCTTATGTTCTAGCTTTCTTTTGATGTAGGTGGTTTTTATTTGTGTGTAGTTAAATTCATTTGCCAGTGCACTTGTTCTCAAAGCTTAGCCAGTCGATTGAGATGACGGAAGGTCCTTGTGTAACATCTCCAAGCAACCTATCACACATAACTTTTCCAGTTGTGTGACACATAGGATGACCACAGGTAGGGGTCATTTTATTTCCACCTTCTGCGGCCATAGCAGGATAGATAATTAAAACACACATGCCTTACCAAGTGAGGCTTTGGTATTTATTTCCCCAAGTGTCAATTTTTTTGTGCCGATCCCTTTGTCTTGCTTTCTCTCCACAGGTAAAAAATTTTTAAACCATGCATTGTACGTACACACAACCATAAGCTGCTAAATGTAGGGCGGCACATATAAGAAACTAAGGCAGCGTATCACAGACACTGAATTCCCTACACGACACTTACACCACAAACAAAAGAGAAGACGCCGTTATCAGCGTGTCACATGGCTGCCAGATGCCCGGTGCAGAGAGAGATAGTGCCCACCACGAGTGAGAGAGAGACAGAATATGTCTAGTCTGCCTGACCACCCAAAAGAGAGAGAAACTGCCCATTGCCATCTGCCACTGATGCTTCCAGCACGCCACTCCAAAGCTTATAGCACTGAGCATACATAGACCAGAGCAAGTTACAGAAGCAGATGGAGAGAGAAAAAAATTTTTCTTGAGGAACAGTTCTACATTCTTGCAAGCAATTTTTTTTATTTCCATGTTCCTTCGCCCAGATGAGTTTCTGTCGCATTGGCGGCGGCGGGGGGGGGGGGAGATTGACCCGTGAAGTCTTTTATACTAATGTAAATCTACTTCTGCTCATCAATGCGAATCACTCAGCCGCACACCCTGATGAAGTTTGATTGGCAGTACAACCAACTTAACATCAATTACTTGTACTGTTCACTGGCCGAGCCACCGAGATTATGCTTCAAGGTCACCAAGTACTATAGCGCACTGCAGCATGGCACTACTATTATGAATCGCAGAGACATGCAGTTCCTGTATCCACAGCCGGCCGGTGACGTCACAC
The DNA here is from genome assembly GCA_029891345.1 of Dryococelus australis. NCBI lineage: Eukaryota > Metazoa > Arthropoda > Insecta > Phasmatodea > Phasmatidae > Dryococelus > Dryococelus australis. The sequence continues at coordinate 149,867,544 of CM056996.1, forward strand.
TCTCACACTTAAACACTTTCCGGTCCCTTCAGAACATACAACGTAGCTGTTAGTTAAAATTGAGTTATTTACATAGCCGCTTTGCCTACCATCCCACTGGCCTAGAAACAGGTTGCCTTCACCTGTGTAACGTAGTAAGCTTCCGTTAAGCTCTTTGTTTATATGAGGTAGTACAAACCACCGTGTTTATTTCCATACAGAAGTAAACATTATTTTACCTCACTTAGAATATTATTCCTGTAGTAATAGAACACTGCCCTGTAAACATCAGGTTCGTTGAGGGACAGCAGGTGACCGAGAATTTTATTATAACCAAACCGCCGAACTCACCAGTAGACACGCACACCTATATTGGATGGCCACTGTTTTTATGCGCCCAGGTGTATAGAATGGTAGAGTCCTGACACAAGTATTCATCTTCTTGTGGTTGGACTGTCAGTCTGGGGCTTGCTTTTTTCTAGAGGTGGGTCCAAGCCCCACTTTGCCGATATTACTGATACCGATACTTTGTGGCCGATGCCACAGATAGTGCAGATACAAATCATTTCATTTGTAATTATGTATATTGTGTCTTAGTAATTTTAAAATGAACACAAAGTCTCCAGGATATGGAAAAAGATGTCAATAAATACAAAAAAGTTACATACAATTCCTTATACAATGTATACACTATAAATCACTGTGAATATGACAGGGCAGTATTTAAGCACGTGTCTTTTCTCGTCCACTCAATGTTTACATTGCAGTTTAGCATTTTGGTCAGTTTATACAAAACCTTCACTTTATCAAACACCGGGGCGTGATCTAAAACAGTAACTATTTTTCTCTTTCTTAACTGGTTTTGTGACGTAATCAGCTGGGGACAATCACCAACCTCGCCCAATAGTTGCAAATGCCGTATGTGTCAAGAACCTAACCACAAAACGCAGACGATGAGTAAAGACGGCAGTGTTTTTAAATACTGCGCACATGTCCAGTGCGTAAATTGCATTCATCTGCTTTATATATGTGTACCATTTACTTTCTACATATTGCTAACATTGTTGGTTAGAAATGTTCGTTTATAAATAAAATACATGTTATGATTCTACCCGTGAATGAGAACCACTGCCATAACTATTTGGCTCATTCGAATCAGATTCATACATAAAACAATAAATATTGCTACTAATCAATTTATGAGTTGTGTCATGTTGCGAACGTAATATCAATATACAATGTTGGAGCGATAGATCAATATGCAGTTGAAGTTTACATGATAGAAAATGTATGACAATGAATATTACAGCGGTAAAACATTTTTTTTTTACAAATGTATTTTAACTACTTCAAAAGCAGATAGCAGTATTATAAATTTAATTACATATTATTTTAAGAATTTCACCAGGCATGGCTTATATGGAGTTAAATATGTAGCAATACCAAAGCCAGCCATATCAGTTTCCATTTAATTTAAAATCACCTGTTACTAACAGATAAAAATAAAATTACGAAAAGAGTTTTTCGGTTGCAAAAATAAAATTCGTTGTTTGTGAAAACTTGTCCTGCAAGATAACCAAGTATGGTAATTTCCACAATGATGAAATAATTTGGGTTGAGGAAATGATTTTGATACAGATTTTGGGTTTATTGGCCAATGTAACAGTATCAGTATCGGTCCAGCCGTACTAATATGTTTATATGGATGCCATTTTGAAAATATATATCTGACCCTCTCAAAGTTTATAAGTTTACATGGCCTGCCATAGTGTTACTGGATTGCCAAATCTAGTATAAATTGGTTACTTTTTCAGAGCTTTTGTGTAATTTTAATTTGTCAGTAATACTATTTTACAAAATGGCAGACAAAAGAGATTTTGTGTTGACACATTTGATGGTTGCAATATATACAGCCAGCATACAAAGTTTGATTGGAATTAATTATACTGTATTCATTATATAACATACAAAACGAGAAAGCTATATGGCTGTCATTTTGATAGTAAGCCATTTTCAAAATAAGTGTCTGACATACTTGAAACATATTTGTACGTATCAATTGCTACAGCACTACTTTTCTGCCAAATTTCGTAGGACTCTGTCAATTGTTTACTAAAATATTACACAAAAACTTCATTCATTTACATAGTGCTATCTTACAAAATGGCAGACAAAAGTGGTTGTTTGATGGCGTATATGTTGCTTGTAATAGATACTGTCAGCGTACGAAATTTGGTGGAAACAGGTTAATAGGTGTGGTGGTTATGCCAAAGAAACCTAAAATGTTTACAATGGCCACCATTTTGAAAATATGTACCTAATAAATTTCAGTTACTTATATTTACCTAGCCTATCATAACATTACTTACATGCCAAATTTGGCAAAAATTGATTGAGTTTTATAGATGTAATGTAAAAGTCTTATTTTTTCATGTGGTATTATTTTCCAAAATGGCGGACCTATAACAATATTCTCCACCGAATTCAATGCCTACACTTTGCGCTGTCAGCATACAAAATTTGGTATAAATCGGTTGAATGGTTTCCGAGATATGACATATCGCCCTAAATTTTAAAAATTGTCGTCATTTTGAAAATAAGTGCCCAGCGTGGTCGAAAACTATAACAGTCAAGTGTCCGCATTTATTTCTATGTGTGTACCAAGTTGGGTGAAATTCATTCCACGCGTTCAAAAACAATTAAAATAAATCATTAGGGTTTATGAAACAATTTGGTTGGACCATGGTCGATTGTAACAGATACCGATTTTGGGTAAATCGGCCGATGTATCAGTATCTGTATCTGTCCAACCCTACTTTTTTCCACTGTGCTTCTGGTGCCGGAAGGGGTATTTCCTCGGGACTGAGGGGGCTGACCCTTCAGAGGAACTCGCACACGTATTGGGATCATTCAGAGTGTAACCTGACTCAGTGTCCACCATGCTTCTGGTGCCGGATACTTGGATAGGGGGTGGCCTTGACCTGGTGAGTGCAGTACGTATAAGTACACCTAAGTAGAACCTAATGTTATCTGCTCCACCTCCGCGGGTCTGGTATTAGTGTCTCTTTCCTTATACCCTTCTCCTCTCTGAGTGGTATTCGTAGGAGGGTTAAAAGGGCTGCTACTATCTCCAAATACCAACTGGAGTGTAGCCCCATCCCAGTTGAAGTCAAGAACCTCAGTCCCCGGTAGAGAGCTCGAGCCCTTCGCCGTCTAGAGAGACCAGCCTCGCCAGCACCCGTACCAGATCTCTTCACACCACCAGCCAAACTCGAAGAAGTTACTCATTCCGTGTTACTAGCATATCTGAGTGGTGAAGAAACCTCTTACAGTATAACCAACCTTTTTTTTTTTGGGGGATTCCTGCTCACAGAGTCAACCTAGACGACAACCAGCACCGCCGATCACCTGCCCACCTGCACATCAGATTCTGGGGCCAGCCCCAGCATACTACAGTTTATAGCACAGAAGGTCCTGCAGTCTTTGCAGGCAACTTGTTGCCTAGGTATCTGTGTGAGATTGGTCCTGCCAAAGTAAAAGATTGTGCTAGCTGTCCCCGACTTTGTACCCAGCCAGAAAGCCACACGACCAGTTCTCTACATTGGTTGGGCTCCTGTTCCACTCTCCAAATAAGAGTCAAACTCATCCCTGGGTGTGTCTGCCCTCACACTCACTGAAACACTTGTCCCATGGCATACCTCCTCTGCCCACAGGATGTCACACGTCAAAGTTATTTTATTATATTTGCTATGAGAGTACTACACTATATTTGTTTTATTTGTGTGATCTTCATTGTAAATTTATTTTCCTTAGCAGTAAGTACTGCAGGTATTCAGAAGCTTTGGCCACAGAGATTTTGTTAATTGCTTTAAAGCTAATGAGATAGTGACGTCATACAAAATTATGTATATAATTTATGGTATTTTCCAGTTTAGTGAGGCGTTGTAATGAAGGCCCAGATGACAGGAGACACTCTCCTTAGACTCCAAGATGAGCGGGCTGTTGTAAGGCTAGGCTGCTGTTATTGACATTTTGTTTGATTGTCCGCACTTCCTAACTGTTAGGAATGGTGTTGAAAGGCACTATAAGTGTTAACTTATGTGGGGCCAAATCTGTGAAGTGGCCCGAGACACATTTTTAATAGAAATTTTAGTGCTACAAGATGTCGGCGGCTCACTCTATCACTGAGACTACGAACAATCTGCAGGAGTGGTAATGTGCAGTATAAACTTATTACAAGGGGAGACTGCAAGATATTTTGGCAGATATAATTGAATTTAAAGAACTAAATTCTGTAAATTAACAAATTTCATCTTTTGAAGAACAAATTTTGGACTTAACCAAATCTATATAATTTTGCATATTGGGCTAATTCTCCAGAACTGTCCAGTGGCTGTTATATAGATCTTGTGTAATCTGCTGAGCTAACACCATAATTTCAAGTGAAGTTCAATTTATATACAAGTTAAGAAACCACGTTTTCAGTACTCACGTTCACCATTTGTTGGTCAATATCTTTTGAGGTGATTAGGGTCTCCAGTCAGAATTATAGTAAAATTCATTTAATGTTTCAGATGGTAATATTTTCTATACTTCTGAAAGATCATTATTTCTACAATTTGGATTATCAGATTATTATTCTGGATGCCAATTTTTCCACATAATAATTATTTCATTAATAAACTATATTTTTTCTCAATCTATGTTAAGGAGTTATGCTTTCTCGTAGTTTTGCAGTAGTGAGTAGATATATTCTTCAGTGTCTTGAATTATTCATAGAAATTGTATGAAAGTGTTGTGTTTTGTGTTTAATTAGTAAGGAATTTTGATGTGTGTTGTAAGTTTCGTGATACCCAATATTCTTCCAGCAGTATTCTCAGCCAAACTAGCTTAATTTCCTGCTGTACAATTCTGATTATTTTGTTGGTAATTGGTAAGCTAATGAATTACAAGCCAATTTTTCTCATGTCAGTTTGTCTCAAAGGGAAGCAGATCGACGTTGTGTCATTGATCTCCGTGTCGACGCCACGTGCAATGAGAAAAGAAGCTGCGTGCTGGTAACAAGCCATTTCATTCCTCAATTGCCAGACACTTTCTTTCTTAAATTGTATAAAACTTTAAAATCTTTCATTCTTTCTAAATCAGGAAGAATATTTAATTATCTATAAGGAGTCATGAACATACATCTCCTATAAAGTAATCCATTTCATTTTAGTAATTGCAAAACACCAAGTACACACTACCTCTGCATGATTTGGCACTCCAACATGTTGGCTAGTGAGAAACCGAGGAATGAGCAACTGTCCCAGTTCCGAGCCGTATTTTCTTAGAAGTTCATTACATAGACAAAGAGAAAACTTCTACTTGGAAATGGCCAAGTTTAATTCTAACACAATTAGTTTGGCAGGCATGCCGACTTTAAGTGTGAATACAAGTTTTGCTGAGACTATGTTTTGTTTTCTCATGAACACAGTGTACAGAATATTATTGCTGACAATATAATGGCTAACACCCATTCTGATAACACTTCAGTAAGTAACACTGTCACAGAAAATGTTACGGTAGAAAATACTGCCATTTCACAGGTAAATGAAACTACCAATAACCTTGGTTCGACGGATATTGGAATGCTAATACATTTTATGAATGACAAATTTAAGGCTATAAAAAATAGATTTGATGAACAAGATCGCAAATTTAATTCTAAATTGGACGAACAAAAGGCCAATCTGAACCGTAATATGATGTCTGAGTTGAATGGGTTTAAAGCTGAGTCTAGAGAGGCTATGCTTACTTTAAGTAATAAATTTGAAGCCCTCGAAAATAGTATGGGAGAGCTTAGAGCTGAACTTACTCAAAGTATTCAAACGTTGCGCACGTGGTTAGAAAACACACAACAAACAGTTTCTACACTGTAGACAACTGTGCACAAGTTGCTATCCCAACAAACCACACAAACCAGGAAAGGTTTGAACGCCTTGAAATTTACGTGGATGACTGGATTTCAAAGTCACAGGAAAACACAGAAGAACAAATGTTAATTTTAAAATCTTGCATAGCAAAAACCAATAATAAGGTAGATTCATTGGCTAAAGATATTTCCAACAGTTTAGAGCAAACTTGTCACTGTCTCAAAGGTCAAATGTGCAGGCTTGAAACATGCTTTATCCAGGTAGAAAGTGGGCCTGTTGCAACTTCTAACACACCTGATCCTAAGTTATTGGCAAACGCAGATGATCAGCTAGTAAATTTTTGGAGCATCACATTGACTGCAAATTAACTCAGACTGAAGTGGAGTGTGTGGCAGCTAAGAAAATGGTCAAGCTGAAAAGTCTAGTGCTCCAGGAAAAACTAAGTGAAGTTAATGAATGTTTAAGGTTGCTACAAGTAGAAGAGGCATGTGTGCCTTTAATGTGTCATGATACTGTAACACACTATTCTAATCAAGGTGCAGATTTTCTGTCGGTAAGTTCAGATGCGCACACAACACAACACTGCTTCCTTGCTTAACCCAACAGCTGCTATTTTGCACCACCCAGCTAAGCAGTGGTCTGAGGGTGTACCTACTTTTGCCAACTGCAGATATGAGAACCCGGATATTTGCGTAAAGAAGCTGGAAGAATATTCTAAATTATTTGGCCTGATTGATAGAGAATTGTTACTATGCTTGGGCGTAAGCCTAAAGTCCATGGCATTCTTTTGGTGGGAAATGGAGAAGGAACACGTACATAATTTTGAGCAGTTCAAAAAAGTATTCCTAGAACAGTATTGGAGTACTAGGATACTGGGCGTGTCTCCATTTAGAAAAGTATAACCCTAAGAGAAACAAAACTCTAGAACAACATTTTAGTGAAATGTACGACCGGACTAGACATCTGAGTGCCCTGATGGGTGACAAAGAGTTTGCGAAGGTATATCTCAGCTACCTCCCCGATACCAGAGGACAGATGATCTGACCATCCCTTTACCAGTTTATTGGAATTTAGGTACCAAATCCTAAAAATCGATCAAAATGTAAGGCAGAGAGGTCCCGTGTTCAGAGATCTTGATAGTCCGTTACAAACTTGTCCGCCACTGCAGTATCAAAACCCTAATACCAGGCAAACTCAGGGTAATCAGTCTAACGAACAAACAAACCACAATCCTGGAGTAAATTTCTTAAGTTTTTATTCGGACTCAGAGCAAGCTAACTTATCAGAGCAGTATCCAGAACAGAACCGCCAGCAGTTTTGTCAGCTAGGATGGAGGCGTGTCAAAACATTTTCTTCAGGCTATGGAAGAAAGAAGCAGGGTAGTAAGACGAGAGAAGAGGAGTCATCACCACCACAGCTGAATGCCTAAGTACACGCTGACGGTTCTGTGTATCTGTTGCCATTGAACAAAGGTAAGAACTCTCTAAGTAGACCTACCTCATCGTCCGGCAAAGGAGCTGCTAAAAAAAGTAAGTGCGCTTGGTCTGTGAACCTGATAGGTAACCCTACAGCCAGGCTTTGTAGGAACTCCAGGAAATGGTTCACAAGGGTTCATGAATCAGAGGAATGTACCACCATGGCAGGTACTATCAAATATATGTACACCTCCACAGCCTCCTGTAAACCCATTATATCAGGCTGGAAATAACCAGGTACAGTCCTAAGGTTACTTCGAGCGGAATGAGGTATTGAATCTGTTGGCACCCTCATTACTTACACCAGGTCGTAATGAGATAGTTTTGTCAGAAGTGGCAGGAGAAGCTTCTAACACCAGGCCGGCGTTAAACTGAAATGGGTTAGTGTAGAATGTCTCCAGTGCTGACCCAATCTTGTATCGTGGGGACACCTGTAGTAAGTAAGGTTGATGAAGTGTAAACAGCTGTAGCATGTAATGTTTTAGTTACCCAAGTCCAGATGATGGATCTAAATGTGAATTTCTACTCAGAGAGAGTGAAGACAATTACCTAGCTCTGAAATGTCACTATGTCCAGAGATCAACTTGAGAGTGTGCAACATCGTGGTTCTGACATTATTAGATAATGGAGCAGAGACTAGCTGCACTAACAAAGATTTGGTACGGGGAATTGAAAGTTTAGGATTAGGGATGTCAAAATATCAATTTTTCTCGATTCCGGTTCTCGATTCCAACTGCAAAACCTTTCATTAGATTCCGATACCATAAATTAGGATATAGTGATTATCAACATGTGCTTACAGTCAATGTATCCTTTTGAAATTTTGTTTTGTAGGCCAAATTAGACAGACACAAATATGAAAAAAATTACAGGAAAGACTTTCTGGTCTGCTAAGTGAAGTTAATTTCCTATATTTATGTAACATTCAGACTTATCAAATTAGGCCTTACAGGTTCATATCAATATTTTTGGTAAATCTATGATTTATTTGAAGTGAATATAGACAAAGTATTATACAAAAAAGTTAAGCAAAAGTTCTCAATTTCTCAATGTAATATTTTAGGTCAACTTATGAAGCTAACCAATAGGTACACAAATATTGATGCTATTCAGTAATGAAACTGAAATACAAGTAACCTCTCATTTAGCATTGCTAAATGAAAATTCTTCTACCGGACACTTTAAGTTGCAGGGACACTGGATGACTTGCTGCTACACGCATCTTTGCCCAAAAGATCTTCTGAAACATTATTATTGGCAATTTTCTTGTTTTTGTCATGTTTACTTAAGTGTTTTCTCATGTTACTAGTAGTGCGACTAACCCCACCTCGTGAAATTTTTGCAGAGCACAAACTGCAAAATGCATAATTTGTGTCATTTATATAAACTGAAAAATAATTCCATACATCGCTAGTCATTTTCTTCACATCTAAGTAAATAAAATCCTCAGTACATTGAAAACTTTAACACTACCCACTTTCAATCCCTACTACCTCACAAACATGAAATATGTATGGTACGAAAAATGTACCTGTTCTTTATCTAATATACAGTTAAATAATAGGTAAACAAAATAAAATATCAGAAAAATACTATGATCTTTATGCTCCCACTACTAATAACTATTGCGCAACAGACTAAAAGCCAATGCATGTTCCGCGTCAGTGACTCTTAACTCTAGGAACTTGCTGCTAGCGAGGGTTCTTATCTACAAACCACATCTGGTTGCAGATTGAGGCTGACTTCCAGCACGCGGCCTATCAACTAACGCTGATCGCAACACTTACGCGCAACATAGTGCTATCTCCAACAATATCCACGTGTGCTGCATCTTTCATTTGTGAGTGCCAGTTTGTTTTAGTGTTTTGTCTACACTGACATTTACAGGTTTAGATATTGTGCGGTAGATTTCCACGTGCGTTTGTAGCATTCTTGCACCAGTATACACATAGTTCTGAATCATTTCAGAAAGTGCACAAAAAAGAAAACAAGTGCAGTTTTCCCATTAAAGCCGCACCACACAGCACATAAAGTGATGAAGTGAAATGAGGCAGTCAAATACTGATAATAGCCATCTGCCAGATGACAGCCTTCAAAATAAAAACAACTCGTTTAACCGCGAGTTTCGATTAACCGACTCTCTCTTCCCCTGCGTTATCACGGATATTCGAGGTTCTACTGTATTATCTTAATTCTTTCATAGTCGAACCATCATTGAATGCAATTTTTAGTGACGGGAATTAATAATTTTTACGGCGGATAGTAAAAAAAAAATTTGAAAATTGATAGCGGACATTTTCAGCTGTAATAAATAGGAATTTTGCTGGGGCCGGGAAAAGTATACTTAATTCCGGTCAACGCATGCAAGTTCAGTACAGGTTCAGCCTATTTAGGAAACCAAAGACCTGTTTCTGTGCAACATAAACTCAAAAATTCATGTGAAGGTGTGCGAGGATTTATAACAATTAACTGTTTGATTTTCAATTCTTCGATACCTGTAATAATTGAGGGTATTGAGGAATCAGCTTTGACATGCCTATACCAGAGAAGTTGTAGACTTCCGATTGTATGGTTAATTTGATTAGGAAGGATGTGCAAGTTTTCCAGTTGTCTAAGCAACCTAATACCATTGTTACTCCAAGCATACATGATGAGTTTACCAATGCTATAAATGCTCTAAATACCGGTGCCATCACTGATCTACAGAAGCAGCAATTGTACTATATGTTAGTTCAGCATCAGGCATGTATGTCTGAAGTCCCTGGCATGTACGAGGTACAAATTAAGGTAATGGCTAATGCTATTTTTCATAAGAAATCTTACCTGATAAGTATTTCCCGGAGGCAGAAGAATACTTACAGTTAATGATTGACTGGAACGTGGTAAAGAGGGAGGCTAGTACCTACACTAGTCCTATGCTTTGCGTGCACAAAAAGGATGGTACTGTTAGGCTTTGTCTAGACGCAACATCAATAAGATTACTGAGAAAGACAGAGAATGTCCAATCCATACGCAAGATGTCCTACGATTATATCAAGGTGTAAGATACTTGACTACCCTTGATATAACGTGCACATATTGGCAGGTTCCATTATCTAAAGATTCCAAACAGTACACTGCATTCTTGTTTAAGAGTAAACAGTACATTTTCACTGTTATGCTGTTCGGTTTATGCAATGCAGTGGCAGAATTGACCAGATGCTTAGATGCAACTTTAGGAGAAGAATGTAGAGTTTTTGCGAGGGTCTACGTAGACAACATACTCATCAAGTTTACCAATTTCGAGGAACATGTACAGAATATACACGTCGTGCTGGAGAAGCTACAGAAAGCTGGAATGACAGTCAAGATCCGAAAGTTGTTATTCTGTCAATCTGAACTTCCGTTCTTGTGACATGTGTTGTCTAGCGAAGGGATCTGCATTGCTCCAGAAAAGCTGCAAGCAATCACGCAGTTTCTGACCCCACAGAATTTACATCATTTGAGGGCATTTCTGAGTGTCCTACGGTTTGACCGGAATTATTTGGATAAGATATTGAGGGTATCTGTACCCCTGTTTACTTTACTAAAGAAAGGTAAAGATTGGAAATGGCTAGAAGAGTACCGACACGCTTTTGAGAGCCTAAATCAGATTTTTTTACAGAGCATGTTTTATATCATCCTCTCCAAGGGAAGGAGTTTCTACTGTACACTGACACATCAGCATACATGTTGGGAGTAAAGTTATCCCAACTGGATGATAGTGTTGAGAAAATGGTAGCGATGGCTAGCAGAACGTTGAATAATGTTGAGAAGAATTATACAGTGACTGAACAAGAGGCGTTGGCCATTATATGGGCATTGCAAAAGTTCAGAGACTTAATACTTGGAGAGAAGATTTTATGAGGCTCTGACATGCCTGAAAAGAGCGTTTGGAGACTGCTTAAAGCAATGGCTTTTGTATCTGCAAGAATACAATCTGGAAGTTCACTACATTCGAGGAACTGAGAATGAAGCTACAGATTACTTAAACAGGATCGCCGATGCCGAGTCAGACCTTCTGAGGCCGCCGAAGAAATTGAAAGATTTTGCGGTCGTGAGCATTAATTCTTCTGCGATTAAGTCAAACAGACACCTAAAGGAACTATTAAAGCCCCTAGCTGCACTAAATAAACAAGATGTGTACTGTGAGAAGATCTGCCAAAAGTGAGTAACTCTACCGCCGGAACGTCCGTTTCATCATTTCTTTTGTTTTTCTGAAGACAAGGTATTGTTTTACTGAGGAAAAAATGTAAATAATTTTGAGCAATTTTGGAAACCCGTGATACCTGCCATATTTCGTTTACAAGTTGTAACTGAAGTGCACACAACTCTTGGTCATATTGGGGCGAATAAATTATATCCCAGCGTAAGATGCCTTATGTATTAGGCAAACATGATCCGTACCATTAGGGAGGCTATAACAACTTGCGATCTTTGCCTGAATGCAAAACAGGCCACAGAAAATATAAAAGGGGAAATGCAAGCCCTCCAACCAAATTGTTTCATCAACCCTAATTATTTCATTATCATATTTTTGAATACGTGAACTGAATTTCGCCAAACTCTGTACACCTATAGTACTAAGTAACAACACTTTACTTTTATAGTTTTGATCATGTTGGTCACTTACTTTTAAAATGGTGGCCATTTTAAAATTTAGGGTGATATGTCATATCTCTGAAACCATTCTACCGATTTAAATCAAATTTTGTATGCTGACAATGAAAAGTGATAAGCATTTAATTCAGTGGTGAATATTGTTGTAGGTCCGCCATTTTCAAAAATAGCACCACATGAAAAAATAAAGCTTTTACGTTATATCTCTAAAACTACTGAACCAATTTTTGCCAAATTTGGCAGGTAAGTAATACTATAATAAGTCAGGTAAATATAAGGAATTCAACTTTGAGGCACTTATTTTCAAAATGGTGGTCATGAAAATATTTTAGGTTTATTTAGATATAACTACCACACTGTTTGACTAGTTCCATCCAAATTTCGTATGATGGCAGTATCTATTACAATCAACATATACACCAAAAAACAACCACTTTATTTAGCCATTATTTTGTAAAATAGCACTATATAAATTAAGAAGGTTTTTTGTAATATCTTGGTAATAATTCACAGATTCCTACCAAATGTTGCAAACAAGAAGTACTGCAGCGGTTGATATATACAAATATGTTTAAAGTGTTTCAATCACTTATTTTGAAAATGGCGACCATCTAGCTATTTTAACATAGTATGTTGTATCTTCAAAACCATTAAATCAATTCCAACTTAACTTTGTATGCTGGCTATATATATATATATATATATATATATATATATATATATATATATATATATATATATATATATATATATATATAGACACACACACACACACACACACACTTTGAGAGGGTAAGACATATTTTCAAAATGGTGGTCATGTCAACATTTTAGCCCAGATTTTTTATATACGAAATTACAAAACAAATTTCAACATATCTTTGTTTGCTGACCGTATGAATTATATCCATCAAAATTGTCTATGCAAAGCCTAATTTCTCTGCCATTTTGTAAGATTGCTATACATGAACTAGTACAGTTTTTACGCCATATCTAGGGAAATAATCAAACAATTTCTTTCAAATTTGGTGAATGAGTTGTGTTTCATGGCCTTCTAGGACCGATGGTGTTTGTCTGTGGTAGCATTCTGGATAATGAAATACTCCCAACATGGTGACATTTTTACGGAATCAGATTGAATTGGCCTGCCCAGAGCCCCAACCTCAACTCTATAGAACATCTTTGGGACGAATTGGATCGCCAGGTGAGGGCTCATCAGTCGCGGCCAAAATCCGTTAACTCAACTCATGGAATGGTTGCAAGGGGAATGGCAACGAATCCCCGTGGATGTCCTGCAAACACTTGTAGAGAGCATGCCAGACAGGGTGGCTGCTGTTATAGCCGCAAGAGGTGGCCCTAAGAGATTCTAACAGGGTGACAACCACCAAGCAAACATTGTGGACAGGTGCCCAATTACTTTTTGGTAGATAGTGTACATAAACTTTGATGCCTAGCAGGCGTCGCCATGTGTGATGCTCAAGTACGGGTGTGCCGATTCTGTGCTAATGGGTTTGACACAGGGGCGTGAGTACAATCAGTAATTATTTGATGGGCGCCAGCTAACCTCCGAGGGGAATCCGCTCTGGTTAACATGAGACTCTTGAGATGGGCTGTGGTCGAAAAGCCCGGGCTAATGACCCAGTTCTCACTAGCTTCTACTTTTGGTAGTAGTTGTAAGCGGTGAAAACACTTTGCCAGACAAAAATGCTCTTGGACTGGGATTTTCTAGTTCCCCAGCACGCCGTTACTAAACACACTGAATACTTTTGACTTAAGTGGATCACACACACGTTGGGATACATAGGTTCCTCAGCATGCCTTACTAATACTGAAACACTCAACGTCAAAGATAGACATGCCAGTACTCTAAACACGTGGTCTCCACCACATGTTGGTTTCTGTAAAAAAATAATGCTGGCACAAATTTAATACTAGTCTCGCAAGCGAGAATAATATAGGCAGAATCGTTTTAATTCAATAAAATCACTTATTATTCAGAAAGTACATGAGATGGTACACAATTGAAGTCACGATTAAGCGGGTATGAGGCATGAAGCCCCACACTGGCTAAAGCTACGAAATGCCATAAGCGTGAAAAATATTAAAATGCAAAATAAACCGGAGGGGCAGCGAGTCTGCTCCGGAGGGTGGTATACTCATAGGTGCACAAATGATTGAAAAAGGTTCCAGTATTATAAGTCTATTGCACTTACTGATTAGTTACAATAAAGTTGCTTCACCTCTGAGCTGTGTTGTCACGACCTACCCTAATGCCTGTTGAATCAAGACTAAAGATGGTGATTTGGCGTCGGCGATGCCTTGTGGCCGACGTCATACCAACTACAAAAATCCCTCGCGGGAAAACATGAAATGGATCATATGGAATACAAAACTGCATGAAATACATATTGATTGACACCTTAACCCTAGCACTTGTATACAAAAATATAACAGGCTGTAAAAATTACGTTTCATTAATTTTTTATAAAAAAAAAATATCAATAAAGCCATTTAATGTTGTGGGCGTTTTTGGAAGAGCATGAATATATTATTACACATTAAATTAAATAAGAAATGCTCAGTATTAATCTGAATTACATCAACCACATATTAATATAAAAAATAAAATATAAAAGTGTCAACATGTTAATATTAACATTTCACTACATTACTGGAATAAATTAGCCCTTATATGGCTCTTAACTAATTTAATTATGCTGAGCATGATGTGCTAAGCAGTTTCTTATAATATTGTAGGATGGCTGAGTTCTGAACATCCACGTGCGTTGACTATGTTTCATGGGATTTTGCCACATTCATTTGTAGCATGCTGTTATGTAATGGGGTTAATTTTACACATAGTGGCATTGTAAATAAAGCTTTAATAAGAATGATACCCCTTGTGCACATTTATAAACACTGCACTGATTCAAGTCATGCTGTTGGTGTTGATGGCCTTCGGCAGGTTGCTGCAAGGCCAGTGCTCTATCCCGCCTTGTTGTTTACCGTCCTCAGAGGTAATGCACGGATCGATAAGGCGCACAAGCTGTGAATGGCGTCAACTTTTCATCCTCCATTTATGAAGATCGTCACATTAACAATGGAGATTTTATGCCATATCTCAAGTACCAATCAACCGATTCATACTAAAATTTCATGCAGATATTGCTACAGTAGGGTTTATAAATTAACATGGTTATGTCTGGCAGGAATATTTTAATGAGGATTATATAAATAATTTGGATTAATTTGTTATATATATGAAATGTTTCAACAAAATTCAACCCAATTTTGTATGCAAACTGTATTCATTAGAAGCATCATTTATGCATATAGAGATCTTCTTTTCCCTTATTTTTTTGTCAGATGAGTAAATTGAACATTTTCCGTATTTACAGAACAATTAAACTAATTTCCACCAAATTTTGCATACTTCCAGAAGGCCATGTAAAGTTACATGGTTTAAATGGGGTTGGACAATGATGTTCAAAATGGAGGCCATATAAGTATTTTGATATGTTTGGCATATCTGTTTAACAATTTCAATCAAAATTTTTGTGCTGACAGTATCTGTTAGAAACATCATGTACAGAGCCTCTTTTTAAGCAATTCTATAAGATAATTCCATTTGAGAGAAAATTTGGTAGGCCACTTATTTTCACAATAATGGCTGTGTAAATTCTGTACATATTTCAGGTTAGGAAACCCTATTATTCAAAACATCATCAAAGCAGTTGAGCTCACGCAGTACAAAATACATGCTCACAATTGAAGTCGCGGTGCCATCTTGATCACATTGGTGCCCTAAAATTCCTTAGTTTTCTACACTGTAGTTGGTTGGCACTACTGCATGATATTCCGAAGTGAAGATTTTGGACAGTTTGTAAACAACTTTTATTATGTTTAGCTCAATGATCCAATCCGAATATGCAACTAAAGAAATTAAAAATCCAGTATTTTTTTTATTTTACGGGTGGTTACTAGAACAAGAGAGATGGTTTTATTTATAAACAAATCTCTCAGGCATAATAAATACGCATTATTCTCTTTTACATGGTCGTTCATAATGATTACGCATATAAATGTTTTTAACAAACAAATGTGAAATATTGCATTGCAGTAAAAACACCAGGAAAACATATTCATTCATTTATTTAATTTATAGTTTTTCATGAATCCAGATTATAAGAGCACAAAGTCTCCAGGATGTGGAAAAACGTATCAATAAATACAAAAAGTTACAAAAATCCTTATACAATATGTACATTATAATATTACAGTGAACTCTTAATACTCGCGTATATATTTTAAAAACTGTAAAAGTGCAAATGTGTTAACAAAAACTCTATAGTTGCATATATCACTTGTAAAAAAATACATCACACTTTCTTTGTGTGTCTAGTGCAAATAGTGGATGCGTGAACTTGAGTTGGGCCTGGTGGCCAAATATGAAAACATGAGTATGTAAGTCTGCATACTTATTTGGAGGCTAATTTTTAATCTGATGTGGAAGGAAACAGAAGTGAAGTTTGGGAGTATTTTAATGTTATGATGGCTCCCCCCCACAAAGTTATTTGGAAACAGGGTAAAGCTCATATTTCCCGATCTGGTGAAAGTCTTTTGTAGCTCTCGGACACCACATAAAAAATTACAAATAAAATTATTTGTTTCGGCACTATCTGTGGAATCGGCCACCAAGTATCAGTAATATCTGCGAAATGGGGTGTGGACCCACTTCTAATATTTAGTAAAAGATTGTGTTCTTGTTTTGCACAGTTTATGATTCTGGCAGGATTTTTCCTAACTATAAATAATCAATTAATTATTTCAATTAATACAGACATTATGAATTATTATATTCATTAATGTTGTTAGAGCACTGAAGTGTTTATTGTGTTCAATTATGTTTCAAGCTTTTTGGTAAAATTTTGACCCCTAAAAAATATTTTAGTCACTAAGTGAGAAACAGGATTTAATAATAATCTTACATAAAGATCAGGGATGGCTTATATAAGGACCTTAAATGTACTTTAAAAATTGCATGTACATACAAAAAATGAAAATGTGTCCAAGAAATCCTTAATCAGCAAATAAATTATGTATTAAATATCCACGACAGACCTACATAAAACTGTAAGAAATTAAAAACATTTTTTCTTGTAAAACTGATTCTGGGGAGATTATTATGAAAATAGTTAAATTTTTTTCTAGTTGTATAAAAATTGGTTTTCTAGCACTTCTGTATCTGCTATTAGTGAATAGCCCTGTTAAAATACAATTATTTGAGTGGTTGAGCTATGTTATATAAATTGACATTTGTTTGCTAATATAAATGAAATTCCTTCATCCCGTTATTTGGGGAAAATATTCTTTATACAAAACTCTCCTCTTTAAGATTAATTACTACAAACTTCTCAAAATATTCCTTGAATTTCCTTAACTTGTGGTAACATATCAGTTTATATGAAGGGTTGCAGGGATTTATTCCAGTATTAGATGATATTGTTTCACAAAGTAGGCCCTACCAATGTTAATTTTACTGTTGACAATTTTAATATAATTTTATGATTATAAATGTTTTGATTAGATAGGTTATCTAAGATTAAGCACTATTTTTTTTAAATATTCCCAATGTACATAAACATAATAACTAAGAAATATATTTCATAGTTATATATATATATTTTTTTTTTTCATTTACTCGTGGGTTTTTGAGTTAAAAATGTTTCACTAAATACATTTGATTTTTATTATATTATACTTTTTGTTAAGAGATTTCAAAATGGAAAAAAACTCAGAAATATGATATGTTTTAGTGCTGTAGTGTAGATGATAGTCAATATTTTATTTTAGAAGGAGAAAATGTTTTTTTGGAAGTTCCCTACAGTTAGTTCCGAGTAGTGAAACCAGCAGTGAGCCATCTACAAGCACCTACAGTAACCCTCTACGTTCGACTTCACAACATACCTGAGCTTTCAAGAGTTTTGGCGTAATTTAGGCTAGCGACTGTAAGTCTGGCGACTAGTGCTAGTGACTTTAGGGCTACTGCTTGGTGTGATGGGATGAAATTTTAGGGCTAGTGACTTTAGGGCCACTGCTGCATGCCCTGGAATATAACAGCAGTTTTAAACATTACTACTACTGCTCTGCATCAGCATAGATAATGATTACTGATAAGGTTTTTTTTTTTTTTGCATATTTAATGCTTCTTCTTCAGAACAACATTCTATGTAGTTTGTCATTACTCTTAAAGAAGTATATTTTTTAAATCTTTTTAATGTCAGTTTCTATTGTCTGCTAGATTAATTATATTTTTCAGTAATAATATTGTCAGTTACAAAGGCATATGAGGCTGCGGATGGTTTTATAAAAAAAAGTTATCTCCGAGAAGGGACAATAAATAGATGAATTCATCAATGTCTTTGCAAAATAATACACACAATTGTATCAGACCCATTTGCAGTTACTCAAATCTGCTAAAACTTGTTCAAACTTCCTGCCCCGCAATTTTTTTCTTGTTGGCTCCACAAGGACATTTTGGAGAACTAACATCAAACTAATAGTACAAAAATATCATATAGTTTCCTATACCATGTTTCTTTTAAATGGATGATCATATTGGAAAGTACGCAAATTGTCAAAAACATTGGAAGACTGTGCATGAAAGTGTACAGGTTATGTACCCGTGTTCAGATTTTTACACTTGCCATTATGTTAGCAATGTGACCAGGGATGTCAATTTTTTAAGTAGTGTGCGTAAAAACTATTTTGCTATTTTTAACATCAGTTGAGCAATTAAAACAGCACATGACAGTTTCATGTAACCTGTACCTATACAATATTTGTGCTCATAGTCATATTTTAGGAACTTGTATGATAACCTCCAGGTCACTAGCACTTGTTTTCAAAGCTGTGGTTTTTTTTTTTAATTAATGATTGCAGTATTGTTTTATACAAGTTGGTTTGAGTTAGGTACTATAATGCCAAACTGTGGTAATGTTAAGGATTTATGTCATGAGCACTTGGAATAAGATATCATAGCATTATATAGGTATAACTGATCTGAGGACAAAGGCTGGGGGCTGTGGATCTATGGATTAGCCACCATATTTGATTCTGCCATCTTGGGTGAAGTCACAACTGCCATATTTGATTCTGTCAACTTGTTTCTGGATCCCATCGTGTTTCCATCCACCATCTTAGTGATAGGCATCACTGCCACCCTATTACTCACCTTTGTTCAATGCCACCATGTGCTGGTGTCACTCTTGCTCGGCCGCCATGTTGGTTCTAGAGTTGGCTGCTGAGGGTTCTAGTGTGAGTCCACCATGTTGGTTCTAGAGTTGGCAACTAGGGGCACGGCTTATTATTTAATTTTTGCAGTGCTCAAAATATTGTCTGGAGGAGAGCTGGATCGAATTGCCGAACCTTGGGTCCGCATGCAGACACCTTATACCACCATTCTGCTATTGGGACATCCGCTGGGACAAAGGTTTAGAGGAAGTAATATTGTGTGTGCTGGTGAAGAATAAATATTTTGTCATGATTATTTTAATGCATAGTAATAATTTTTTATATAATTTTTTTTACCATCCTTGACTTATATAGACCAGCAAAAAGAATTTTTTTCATATATTCATAGACATACCAATATGAATTTTTTCATATAGGAATAATTATTTATTATGTGTGTGTGTATGTATGTATGTGTGTGTCTATATATATATATATATATATATATATATAAAATTATGCCTATATGAACAAATTCATATTGTGTGTATTTAATATACATATATATATATTTTTGTAATATTATGAAAAGGTGTACCTTTATATAATATACATATAACCAAAACCAATTCCGATATGACATCAGAGTATATGTGTATGTTTATTATTTATTAGTTCATTTATTATATCACATTCTTATTTTTTATTCTTATTTTTTTTAAATTATAATTTTTGTTATATATATTTAAATACCATTATTTATTTTTAAAATCTTTGTGTCGTTGTGTAATATTATATATATTTACATGTAAGGTGGGTATGGTTTTTTTTGAGCATCAAATAATTTGTGGTACCAAATAAAACTGTATGATTATTTCATTACGAGGTAATACAAACCATTTGTCGCATGTAAATATAAAATATTTATTTGCATATGCATAGTTCCACGTAGACCATCAAAGGTATTCATGGGTAAAATGAAAAAAACATGCACAGAAAAGTATTTATGAATATGAACAAAGTAATTCAGATGGTTGAAAAAAATTGAATACTAAATCATAAACGGTTGGAAACCTTTTGCGTGTCGTGTACAACGTAAAGTATATAACATTTCTGTATGTGGACATGTAACCCCTAAAATCTAGGTGTATATGAAGTATCAGCTTTAAGAAAGATAACTTTTTTTTTTGTATTCAAATAATTTGTTTAAGTTTGCATTTCAGAACATCACAATTTAATATCTAAATGTTCTTTTTAGATTAAATGAAAGGGTTGCATAGTACTTAGAAATTAGAAAATATTTTGTCCCTGCTGTAATTATTAAGTCATGTAGTTTCTCGGTGATATAGCATGGAAACTGGAGGGATTGGGAAAAGGGAGGACAATAAAATGAAATTGCAAATTTTCTTAGGCTTAAAGTGGCTTTACAAGAGCGAAAAGAGTGATTAAGTTTGAAACTGGTGCGAGCAAGAAATGGAAATTCTCTCCCCCCACCAAAAAAAATCCATCGACCGTAGTTTACTTTTTTAACCTTTTATTCAAATTAAAATTTTTCATTAACAATATAGTAGAGATTTTAAACTACATACAAATAATTTAGTTTCTAAAATAGAAACTGTTAAAACTGTTCCAAATCTGTGAATTTGATGGCAGATCTGTTGAAACTGCTCCATTTGAACCAGTAAAATTGTACT
Organism: Dryococelus australis; assembly: GCA_029891345.1. Lineage (NCBI taxonomy): Eukaryota > Metazoa > Arthropoda > Insecta > Phasmatodea > Phasmatidae > Dryococelus > Dryococelus australis. The sequence continues at coordinate 149,888,475 of CM056996.1, forward strand.
GATTATTTTAGTTTGCTCATATTCGCTGATTAAACTGTGGTTTCTGCTGATTCATATAGTGAATTGCAATGGCCTGGCAGTAAAACATCAGAGCATCCTATTGATTCTCTGGTAGATAAACAATTCATTAACTGAATATTTTGTAAAATAATTCTACCAATTGAAATCACTGATTTAGATTTATAAAATATTATTTTTTCTCAAGTTACCAGCATCTTATCATGGAGTGCATGAGCAGTCATTTTGAATTGATTTATTAAATCTGCAAACTGTAAATAAAGGTCACAGAACCCCTCCTACCTTAAGCGGTACTAGAACCTATTACCTTTCAGGTGGCTAGTACATACTTTCAAAAGAATTCGCAACACATTGCAAAATAGCAGTTGGTGCTGACTTGCTCCGATGTCGGTTGACAGGCTAAGCTTGAACCTTTGGTGAGGAGACTTGACTCACTGGCTGTTAATCACTTTACAAAATAAAATAAATGTAGTTAATAACTTTGCATTTTAACATGTACACAAGACAAAAAATGATACAGCAATTAGATAATTCAAAATAACATTTTGCAATAAAATTCTATTAAGCTCATTGCCAAAACTAATGTAACTAGTTAGTAAATTTTTACTTAAAACATAACATACCGTAGCGAGTAATTACTTGAAGCAAAATGCAAAACCACTGTGATTCCTCAAACACTCTCACTAAGTGCAAAATGGCGACTAAACAGAAGGGTACTCGGATATGCAGACAGGAAGCCCTGATATCAGAGTGAAAGATTTCAGCATGCTCCATCTTTAATATAACGCATCCAAGTGGTGAGGCACAGATTGATACAAGGGAAATACTACCTCTAGTTACCATAGCATTTTCACTGGCCAACTTCCCCCTCCTTTCTAGGAACATGTAACCCTAACTGTTATTTTAATAAAAAAAATTGTTTCAATAAGATTTTTAATTTATAAAGTAAATTAAATATTGGCATGCCATAATGAACAATCTGTACAGTTTATATAAGTTTTTGTAGAAACATAATTGCAAAGAGAGTAACAGTAGATTGTAATTTCAATTTTTGAAAGCATTTATTGATCTCGAGACATTTGCCGGTCAGGTACAGTGAGTCTGTGCAGTGAATCGTGTGGCATGGGAACGCAGGTCGTTGTCATGCGTGGGACAACACTGCACATACGTTATCTTTGCAGGCAGCCGAGATTGCGCAAACACCACCCATCGCAGCAATGCACGGCATTAGGCCCGACACCATGAGACAGTCGTGCGGCAGGGCCCGGGGGCATGCAGTCCCAGGAGCTGACCTGCTGTCGCATTGCGAAGTCAATGCCTGCTCTCATCTGCACAGCTTGGCTTCCTTTCCAGAACAAAAATATATGAAATTATTTTGCCTGAAAAAAATAAACTTAGCTTATAATCCAGGCGCATTCAGTGAGTATTGGAAACAGTACCCTGTCAGATTCCATTGTATTGCTAGTTTTGCACAAAAATATGTAGTAAACGGGAAGCATAAAGACTGCATTTTCCACTTTTCCCAGAAATTGCACCAAACTATATTTGCTTTCTGTAATTTTTTTAACATGTACCTATGTATCAAATGCTGGATGTTTTTTTATGTTTAATATTATCACGCCAAAGTCAATTGCCTGAAATGTACCAGAAATCCTGCAACCATATTTTTAAAATATATAAGTGGCTGGAGTATATTTAAACTTGGCTTCATGCATAATATTCGTTTTTAAACACTGAAACGTGTCTTAGGTAGACGGGCTCCTTAATATGTTACGTCTCTGAATAAAAATACAATTTCTAAACTATGATTTTATAGTGTCTGGCATGTTTTGAAAAGTCAACTTCATCCATGTTGCGTACACAAATAGAGTAAAGCTACGTATAATGATTTACACATTGAAACACAGTTCTGTTCGCGGGTGTTAAAAAAATCACCCCATGTATTTGTTCTTTTGCATGTTTCTTAAAACAAATTCAATTTGGCTGATGCACGTACTCCTGGATGGAAAAAGAAAGTAAACATGCCTAATAAAAGTTATTCACACATGGGTGTTAAAGCTCGCGGCACCGTACCTGCAGTGTTGAGAGTCAATACCGTACAGGCGCGGACACACATATATACAGATGCATGCGTGAAATAACCAGAAAAAATATTACTGGTGCACCTGAGTATGTTTGCTTACCTGTTTGAAAATACACATTTATTTCCATGATTTACTGTTAAAAATTTATACTTGAGTGTACTCGCTCACTATAAAGATTAGTTATGAGTGCGCAAGTATATTTAATAGTTACTGTTGTACAGACTGTGTGTGTACCATGTAAGTATGTACGATATATTCAAATCTTTTTCATACATGGCATCTGCCTGGTAATACCTCCATCCAAATTCTTCTTTTAAGTATTAAGGTGCAGGAATAGACAAAATATGGCGAAAATGAGGAGATATTAGACTACGATCACTAATACTGACGCCAAGTTCTCTGCAATACCAGATTGGCAGGACTATATTAAGCTCAGGCTGTTTTAAAAAAAATGTATTTTTAATCTATGCTGAAGATCTTCAAAAGCATGAGTTATTCATATTCTGCCCTTAGTTTTAATTTTTTCACTTGCAAACAGATTATGCACACGTAAAAAAAAAAAAAAATAGTTCAAGAAGACAGATAGGATTGTGAAACGGAAATGAAAGATATGCCGTGAACTTTCGTGAAACTGAAACGCAAATGAAAATGATTGTCATTAGATCTCAGCCTTAACGAAAGATTAACGAATTTCATAGCATTTTAGCATGTTATTCATTACAACAAATTTGTTGCAAAATCTAACCAAAAAATGTAGGATATGGATTATTTACCACAGGGGTCTTGCCTACTTTTAAACTTTCATTTTATCAAGTTATAAAATAATAAAAATGTACAAGATTATTTACAAGAAAAAATTTTCTTTGCTGGTGCACTAAATGAACATTAATTTAACACCCGAAAACTCGTCAAAATCAAGAATTTTTGTTTCGTTACATCTTCGGTAACAAAATTTCTTACCAAAATGAAAATGAAAGTTGTAATTTTTCATTTTCGTTTCAGTATACCAAATATTCACACAACCATAAAGACAGGTGTTACAAATCACGAATGTACATTTGATTTAGGCCGTAAAACACCTGCATTGTGGATTTTTTGAAGTCTTGAGATATCCATAATGTATGGCATGATATTTTTAAAATAATAAATTACATTTCATCGTTTTGCACAAATGGCTTTGATCCTTTTATCGCGTAGACAATGAATCTCATGTATTGACTCCAGTGTATAAAAACCATTGTTTTGTTTTCAAAACTGTGTATTATTTTTATGTGCTAGCAAAAACTTGAGTTTACTTCTAGGCCGGAGAAAGTCAATTATATTTTAATTAATGTTTCATTACCATTTTTCACATAAAAAAAATTACGTAACCCTTAATAATACTTAATTCATTCAGACCCAGTGAATGCAATTGTGTACATTATGCATGTTTAGGCGAATTTTGGTCTGTAATTAAGGTCTTGTCTAGATCATAATTGATTCATATTACTGAAGTTAAACAGTGACAACGAAACAAGTGTTGTACCGACTAGCAACACCTGAAACTATAAAATTGAGTTTAAAATAAAGCATTGGCAAAACCATTAAAACTTACATTTAATAATTTAAAAAAAATAAAAGAAAATATGTATGAGGAGATTTGGACGTAACATCATGAGCCAATGAGGGCGAAGTGAGGTGAGTATGGAGCACTGCCAGAATGAAAGGGTGGGGGAAATGGGAGACCCCTAGAAAACCCCCTGGCTATTCAAATGCTTGTAAGATTAAGAATTAGCAAATTTGTAAGATTTTTACTTGGCTAGCAATTTCCTACTATCATTTAACTGGTGCATGAATAAAGTAATAGGCACATTTCAATGATATATGGTGGAAGAATACAAAATTAGATGGCGAAGTAGATCTTAATAAGGGCTTTCAAAAGTGCTCAGTTTATCGTGAACAGCCTGTAAATATTCCTGCAGCATGTTACAAAACACTGACTGTTGCTTGTAAGCAACCAGTAAATTGCTATTCCACAGATGCTGTATAGGGAAAATATTTATCACGGGGAAAAAATTCCATGGCTTTTTATTTCGAAACACTCTTACTTCTAGCCACTTCCTTTTTTAGACGATTCTAGTTATGTTTTAAGGAGGGACATTTAGTCATCATCTTAGAATTATATATTTTTTGCTATTACTTATGTTTGAGATTAATATTGAAAAAGTAACTTCATTAGGGCAGTGAACATTATGTAATTATATTTTATAGACAGTTATCATTTTACTTTTAGTAGGTCTACTACTATCACATCTGTGATAATTCTCAGATAACCATCATTTATCAACAATTAATTCTGATCTATTCTAAATGGTAGACAAACAAAGTGCACACCCCTGTCATGATATTTATTCAATCCTCTGAGTGATATACTATGTTAGTCAAAGAAGGAACTTCAATAATGATTGCAGAATACATTTTAAAAGCTAGTAACACCACAACGGTTTTTCTCCCCTTGTTTGGAAAGCCGATGATTGAGATGAGTATGAAGCAGTGCCGGGATGAACAGGCGGGGAAACAGGAGAGCCCCGAGTAACCTGCTGACCTGCGGCATTGTTCGGCATGGAAATCCTGGAGCTAGCCCAGAAAATATTATTGTTTATTCACTTAGATAAAATTTTTCTCTCATTAGGAAGTTATTAAAAAAATATGTATATCAAAAATTTATTTTGGTCACAAACAACCTTAAGTAAAATTTAATATTAATATTTGTTTATATAAAGTGAAAGAAGGTTTTAGGCGAGGACTCAAGTTCATTGGATTTTAGATTTGTTGTCCATTTTAATTGTGAACTCTTGTTCTTTAAGTACATATAATTATCCTTTGTTTTAAAGTGTGTTGTGTTTCTCTTTCGTCTGCCATAGCAGCTAAGCTCCCGACATCCGCATAAAAAAAGAGAGAAGCGTTCTTAATTTTGTTTTTTTAATGTAAAGCTAGGAAAACCATGTTCCAGGAATATCCACATCAGGTTCTGCGTAGCCTGAAACTTTATGGGTCATGCCAAATATCTAATTACATGAACGTAAGCATGGAATAAGTGTATGTACAAAGCAAACAAAAGAGAATCAGTTCTGTTGTTAAATCTACATGTTTTACTCAGAAATAAGCACATGGCTCAATCTCGAATGCACTATGGTTACTTGGTCTTGCAGATGAACACTTTTAATTTACACAAATTAAAGCAATGCTGTAATTTCATTAGAGGTATACCATGATCCGATATCACAATAATGTGAAGAAATGTTGTGTTAATGTCCATTTTAAATACTAGAGTTGCGAAAGCACATGCAGAGGTATGAAAAATGAAGAACCAAAGTTTCAAATAAATTTAGAGGTGAAGTCAGGGCTGCCACCAGCCCTGAAGATGAAATTCTGGTTTCTGTGTATAAAAATCCTGTAAAATCCTGGAATCATTAAATCAAATCCTGTAAAATTTGTAGAATTAAAAAAATTGCAAATTACAGAAAAAAAAGTGGATATGAACGACGTTTACATATTTAATGTAGTTATTTTGGTTTGGAATGTACAAACCATGGTAATTCTTTTCTCCATTCACACTTATACTTTCGTTTATACGATGACTGTATCTGTGCTAATTTTTGTTTCCTCACCATTGTAATATCAATGCCAAATGGAAAACACAATTACCAAATTCAGATTGCATGCATAAAAACTGCAATTCATGGCAAATTTGCGTTTCAATAATGGCCTTGGCCTTTGCATGTGATTATACAGCCAGGAACAGAAATATGTAGATAACTGTATACCCACACCAGTGAATAATTAAGCAAAATATTTTGGACATACACTATTGAAGCAATTGTGTATGTCCAAAATATTGCGCTTAATTATACACCTCCATTATAAGAATCTTTCAAACAAATGCATCAGAGAAACTGACACACATCGCTGTGCTGTGGGCGCTAGTGTCTCCACTTTGAGCAAAGTGCTTTAAAAAAAAAAATCATCTTAAGTTTTGGTTTGTACAGGGTGTCCCAGGGTTCACCTATCAATATGCCTCACCTAGTACTCATGTATTCCTAGGGTGGGGATGGTGTTTTACGGCCAGATCTGTCCGGCAAGTGATGCCATTGTCATTAAGCATGGAGCAGTGGTCACCTGCACCCCGCGCAATATGTGACCGCAACATCGACCTTGCAAACATTTATTTCCATCAAGATGGAGCCACAGCACACACCGCTCGCCTGTAATGGACACTTTATGAACAATGTTTCAGCATCGAATAATTTCGCACTTTGGAGACATTCCAAGGCCTGCCCACTCCATGATCTGTCTGTTTGCGATTATATCCTGTGGGGATTCCTCAAAAGTCGCGTTTTTCAAACACACCCCCCCCCCCCCCCCAGACCTGAACACACTCAAATAGAGGGTTTCCGTGGAAATTAACACTATACCGCCAGCAGCATTGTTGTGGGTTATGGAAAACCTGCTGCATCGAGTGCGCAAATGTTTGAACTACCTGGATGGACATCATCTCACTAGAGCAATATTCAATAAATTATTCTGTTGTGTGTGTTGTCACAAATGGCAGACATGTATATTTCGGTTTTCTGTAACATCGATAAATATTGTCTCTGTTTTAACGTACTGCATGTGTTTCACATTGGTAGGTGAACATTGGGACATTCTGTATTTTTATAGTTTGTTAAAAATCTGTAAAAACGGATAGCATCCGTTAAAACGGCAGGCCTGGGTTAAGTTAAGATTCTTGCGGAAACCGCTCTAGACACAGTAACCAACTGAATGAAACAACATGACAGTTACCTTAAGCCGTAGTTGCGGGATCATTATAAAGGCATGTTCGTAAATTGTGTAAATGAAAAATCTTAAAAAATCTTTCAAAAATCAAGGGAAAAAACTACACAAGCCCATTGGTATACATACAATACTTGTTAGCAAAATAAACATGTAGACCAACTTCAGGGGGGTGACACAAATGATTAAGAAACTTTTTTTTTTTAAGTGCTTAAACACAAACTCTTCCATGCACAATTTCCATACTGTTTAGTATGGTTGGCAAAGGTGAGTTGCAATTGCCAGGTCAGTGACAGTGTTATATTTTTACATGTAGCTATGGAAGGTTGAAAGGAGGGCTGTATGTAAAAAAAAAAAACTAAGCAAGAAACACAAAATATATGTTTATTAACCGTGGCCCGGATATACCATTTGTGGTTCCGTTTTTGTGTCTTTGCTAAGCTTGTGCAGCTCTGGCTTCATATGTATCTTCTATTTAGCTATTTTACTTCTAACACGTCACCGAGCAAGGTGACGCAGTAGTTAACTTTCAGGAGGACATTAGTTCAAGTCCCGGTCTAGCCATCCTGATTTCAGTTTTCCTGTGGTTTCCCAAAATCACTCCTGGCGGATGCTGGGGATAGTTCCCTCCATTTCAGATTCCTGCTTCTCTGATCAACTTGCTCTGACCTTACTGTCAACAAGACGTTAAGCCCTAACTACTTAATACATCTTAAATGAAAATTGGTATACAAGCAAATTACTGTTACCAATATTTGTGTGCTCGTCATGTTATGATGACTCCCGGCAGAGGTATCTCCTGGCACACTTATAACTTATAAGCACTTGAGTGGCGAGTAAGGCAGAGTAGAGTATGGTATGTATATGCAGTTTACACACAGACTCTTACAGAAAGATGGTTTGCCAGTATATTTCAACAAGAACTGTGATGGGCATATGCACTATGTGTGTAGTTAGGTACATCTTCTCAAGAACGAAGTCAACACGAGGTTGAAAGATTTAATCCTTGTGCAAATATTCTGTATACTGGTGCTCACTTTTACAATGAGCTTGCTTCATGTCTGCAAGTGTCCTACACCATCAGTGGGGGGCTTAACTCATTACGGTTGTAGTAATACCTACTTGCTTCTCATCGGCTGTGATGTCTAATATATGTACATTGTTACAAATTAATGCATTAAACATGACTGATTTTTATTAAATATAAATTATTTTACATTAACTGTATAGGATTATCTATACTGATTATGTACAAAATATAATATAGATATTGTTAAGAAGAGGGAAAAGGGGAAAGAGAAAAGGAATGGTTAGGGGGGGGGGGGGTAGGAAAAGAAAGAAAGAAGAAGAATAGATGGATAGGGGTAGCTTTTGGGCTTATAACTCGGTCACTTTAAAATCGGGGGGCACACACATTAAACTGTTTAGACTCTCTCTCTCTACTCCACACAAATGCTTACAACACAGCTCCTCTTTAGCTGCACATAATCTCCTACAAAAACATTGTAAAAATAAAATGTTACCATCCTACATCTCTGACCTAAACTTCTCAAATACAAGGATAAGGGGGCATTCCACCACAAGGCTCTTGTTCATGGGGGCGGCCTTGAAGCTCAAAAATTTCAAGCTAAATCATCATGATGGTAGAGAACACTAATCTCTGCAAGAGGTATTATGCAAACTTTTAGACCGGGAACACTGACAGATAAAAGAAAAAATTAAATAATTAAACAGTAAGAAAAATAACTAATTTCAAATAAGAAAAACAAATATAGTCTATTCACGACTGGAACAGACTTATGAAAATCAACCCCTTTGGAAAAATACCTTAGCCAAAAAAGTGGTGGGAGCGGGTACAGTACCAGCATCCGTCACTTTTTTTTACTAGCTATGCATGCAGCTAAGCTAGGATGTTTTTTCAAAGGTTGATTTTCATAAGGCTGTTCCAGTGACTATAGACTCAAGTATTTCTGATTTACCAACACCACCAGATTCAAAAGAAAGGAGAAAAAAAAAAGGGTGGGGGAGAATTAATTATAATGAAATTGAAGATGAAATGTTCAAATAAATGTTACATTTTAATATAAAATCAAATAAATAAAATTTATACAAAAATAAATTTTTAAATGAGGTAAATAAACAAAAGTACATTTTTGTAAAACTTTGGTATAACATTTTTCTGGTACTAAGAGGAAGATAGTTCAATCCATATTTGTTTCTTTTATAAGCAAACTGATAATTAAAAAAATATTATTGGAGAACTAAATAATTATCGTTTCTTACAAAGTTCTTACTTTTCTCTGACTTGAATAAATAAACAAATACTTTAGTAAAATTTGACTAGTATGGAATACAGAAATAAGTAGTAAAAATCTGTTCCTTTCTAAAACACAACCATCAAAAACTCATTAACTTTAGTTTAGACTAAAATTTAGTTTCCACAAATCTTCAAAATTTAAAACACTAAAATGTCTAATTTTCACGTAATCTAGGTCTTTTAGACCAATCAAGTGATAAGAATAATAAAAACAATTCTTTCTGCTTGGTTGCTTCCCGATACTTAACAAGTATCTCTTTATCTTAGCCATTGACATTTATGTTAACTGGAGCACAAATTTATTGATGTGAGGAAGACATCTGCTTACACAAATAAAAAAAGTCTCAATACTGTTTTACTCTTATTTTGACAACTAAGGCCTTGAACTACCAACTCCATAAAACTCAACTTTATGTTGGTGTCAACCAAAAAAGGATCACATACTTCAACAGAAACATTTTAGGTCTTCCTCATCGAAGTTACCTTAAAACATGCAGTCTTAGAACTTAACTTTACTTGATGCCACCTACTGGAGCCCCTACAATAAAACTACAACTACATATCCAAGATTACTTATCTTTTTAAATGCTTGCATGTGTTCTGGTCACCCCAGGCTTCTCCAGGCCTCTCTGCTACGACTGTGCCGACTGCTACGACTGCTCTTCTTCGACTCTTCTTCCCCACGTGTCCCCCCGAGAGTGCCTCGCTACGACTGAAAAGTGCACGTCTCTCTACTACGGCTCTTTAAAACAGAACAGCCTCCCATCACGGCTGACTTCCAACAGCAAAACAGCACCTGATTTCATCACTTGTGTCACCTGGCCTTCAGCCAATCACTTGTCTCCTCGAAAATGTGCTGCAACCCACAAACATAGGCTTAGCACGAGTCCCACTTCCCTTGTCCCCTTAGCAGCCTACACTCAGTTCACTGCCTGCAGCATGACTCCCTCCTTCCCCTGCTACAGCCCACAAATGCACAGCTGTTGACTCAAAACGTCAACATCTGCTAATAGCTCCAGGAATTTTCGGCACACGTACACCACAAAACCTTTCACAAAAATTAAAAAGAATAAAACAAAATGTTAATTACTTCCAATGTAAACAAGTTAAGGTCCCTGTATAGAAATTTAAAAATAATTAACAAGAATTTAAGAAGGTATTACAAATCAAAATCCAAACAAACCACAACTACTATGTTAAGGATAAAAGTACTGAACTGCATGAACATCAAAACAGAAGTAAAACAACTTTCCAAAATTAAAACCAATAACCCAAATTACAATTTAAATTATTACCAAAAGACAAAAAAAAAAAGACTCGTTTCCAAACAAATAAAAGAAGGGCACACCTAACCCCAAAATGACAACAGCCAACTGAACCATGCCTAGGATCGACCTAAAAAAAGCAAAAATAATCCTAACCAGCATAACATAATTAAAAATTCCTAAAATCGTACGAAAATTACTCAAATTACCTAATGCATGATAGTAAAAATAAACGTGGAAAAATGACTGTAACAATATTTTATATTTCTATGTATGTTTTATAAATAGGTAATATGACCTACAAATATATTTTAAAAATATGTAATATGTTGGCAACATCTGCAAGTTTTCCAGTTATATGTGATTAATTTTTGCGCGGATGTGTGTGTGGATTTTCTCAGAGTGCTCCCATATTTTTTACATTTTAAGTTAATATTTTTTTTCCATTTAAATTGTATGGAAGGGTGCCTTCTGTGAGCATAATCTGGGCTCCTTCAAAGAGCAGTACAAGAAATGTTCCTCCAATTAGATGCTTCGTTCACAATATGTTTTGTAAAGTGAATACAAGAGTAAAAGTTCATACAATGTATGAATGGTACGTGAAATGGTTCACAAACAGGGAGACGTGCTTCTGGGGATCGAAGATGTTGGCGAGTGTGTTGTCGGTTCAAGTCCCAATCGGATGGTTCTACATTGACTATCACGGGCATGCTCGCGAGTGAGCGGTATGGATGGTGAGTTATCCAGCGTCTGATTGTTTAGCTTGAGAATTATTTGGGCAATAGCTTGTAAAACAGCATCGGCCATGTGCCAGATGACAAATTGCTAATTTTCAACATTGCCTGCAATGAATGTGATGAATTGTCTGCATATATAAATTAATATATTCATCCCTCATAGGTTCGTTGTTATTGAACCAGCAAATCAGTAGCATCTTTGCAAGAGTCCTGAGGAGGATGATGATGATGATGATGATGAGGAGAATGAGGATGAGGAGGTTGATGAGGATGATGATGGTGGTGTTGAAGATGATGATGATGGTGATGATGATGGTGATGACAATGAAGATGATGATGATGGTGATGTGGATGATTAGGATGATGAGGATGAGGACATGATGTCTGTTAGTCAGTTGGCTGGAGTAAATATTTCCGTTTTTTTATTTTTAATCTTCACCAATTAGCACTGCACATACCACAATAAGCACCACACACACTGCAACCAGCATCACACCTATCACCGCACTTAGCACCACACAAACCACAATCGGCTGTCATTTAAGGGTCATTAGCAGAGCAGAAGTGGTCATGTATGGGTAATTTGTGGAGCAGAAGGGGTTATTTGGAGATCATTTGCTGAGCAGGAGGGATCAGTTGCAGACCATAAGTTTAAGCTCAGCAAAGAACTTGTCTGGAAGAAATGGTTGAAGATGTAACTGCATGGTAATGTGATCATAGAACTAGATAAAATGTCTGATTGAATGGATGCGTAAAAATGCTTAAATCTCACTCATGAAAGATGTTAGTAAGTTTATATATAGAGCAGTACAAGTTGCTACTGTGGATAGAGCTTATGTAGATGATGCAAGCCAATGATTGTACGCGGTCTACTGTAAAGCTTACCTCTATGGATGTACCTTCTCCCACTGCTAGAAAATTACATGGAAAACAATGTTACTACTGTGAAATGATCTTTAGCAAAAACTTCCATGCTCTGCTACATGAGAAGTGTGATTGTTTGAAGACATCATCCTCCTGAATACTAAAATGTACTATCTTTGGTGCGATATGTGGTAGAAGCGATAATTTAAAGACATCCACTAAAACGTGTAATGGTAATGAACCTTTGCTTGACTCTAGATAGCACGCACTGCACTTACTGCCACAAGACAAGGATGTAGCTAGCATTCGTACAGATTTGTTGAGTAATCTATTTCTGATTCAAGCATTCGTAACATTAACGGAGCCTGCACCATGTTTCAAAACAGTGGGCGATGAAGGAAAATAAAGTGTTTTAGAAATTTACTGTGAAAAGTATGAGCCATACTGAGTAACATTTGAAGTGAAAAACGAGGAAGTTACAACTAGTCATGGCAAAGAGAATGAAAATGTAGACTCCAAGACTGCTGGTAGCACTATGAAAAATAAACTGAAATGGAAATATTTTACAGGCGATGAATTGATGTCTTCTGCAAAACAAAAGGGTTAAAATGTTGCTGAATGTAATGACAATAAAAAGTTGGGAGGAGAAGAAACATGGATTTGAACCCAATACTCTGGCCTAGAGGTACGCAACCTACTCACAGAAGAACAATACATGTGTGTATAAGCATAATGGTAAATGGTTTCTCGGACCCAAGGAAATTGTTTGTACCTAGCAAAATCATACCTTGAACAATTACGTAACCCATGGGAGTCGAGGACTATATGAGTTGTTATTTTGCGTGAAACATAAAAAATGTACTCAAGATTTAAAGGGAATTACTCAAAATTGTTCATTACCAAAACGATTCTGAGCACGTTACTGATGAAGGTGACGAATGTAGTGGCCCCGACATATGTACTGATAGTTATGAAGAATTTGATTACAATGGGTCCCTGTCAATAATTAATATGATGATAGAGATGAAATGACATATATGCAGAAATGTATCATGAACCTTCTGCGAAGAAACTCGTTAAGCCTAGCTACTTATTTTATGAAAATAACAATGACTTGGTTGATAGACTGCAGGTTGTAGGAGTAGTTCCTATCCTTAACTCTGATTAAGCACTTCCCTGCTACTCCTGAACCTTGGACTGCTGCTATTCAGCTTAATATCACTCGATAGGATAGGGGCCTATTTGGGGGTGTAGCTTGCAGCAGATGACTAGTCAGTAATATAAGGGTTACTACAAAACACATTTATTACGTGAACTGAACTCTGAACAGTATATTACATTAATTACTATTAGTGCAATTACATTATTGTTACAATTTCTCTCTCTAGAAATTAAGTGGGCTATACCAAGTTCGTTAAGGCATGAAAGTCTTAGTCAAATAAAAGAATTAGTTATAATTTCCTTATTTTATTTACAATAACTACAGCAAAATTCTCTGAACTCAAATCCTTACAATAAATTGAAATCACTTACTGTTCACAATTGACACCAATTAATAAAATTTATAATTATGACAAAGAGATCAATGAAATTTAATAATTAAAGATCAGTCCCAATAGATTGTGTATCAACCTATTAAATTATTTTTTAATTTATGCATCCATATTTGACAGTTCGAATATTTACAATAAAATCAGTATTACACTTCCATTCAGTCCCACCTCAGTTCAGTCCATGACCCGTCAGTCGCAATGTTCTAGAGTCCTCCAAGCGCCCTCACACACAGTAGGTTTCACTCATCGGTTTCACACCCTCTCGTCCATTCAAGCCACGAACACCTCTCGCAGTTGTCCCACAATCTCCAGTCATTGTCCGCACTTCCCTTCGCTCGCGCACACTCACCAGGCGGCCTCCATCATAGACTGCCGGCCGCTGGGTTGCGGCAATATGTATAGTATTTTAGGTTGCCACCTAGAATCTTCCCCAACTTGTGTGATGCGTTGTGGAGGGCTGGGGCACCAGCCAGTCTCACCAGAACATTCTTGCGTCGTCGCTAAACGTATCGGAAACTCTAGCAGGCGAACGGATATCTGTGATGCCAGCAAGTCTCGCCGCTGTCAGCATTCACGGAATTCCAAGAAGGGGGGCAGACAGCCACGAATGCATTGTTCCAGGAAGAGGGGAGGGCGAGGGGGGGGTCTCAGATTAAGGTGCGGGGCAGCGGAGTCGGCGCCAGCTGCAGCACTTAACATTATGTTACTTGTTAATTACAACAACGAATGCAAATACTTTACGTTACTCGGGAATGAATAATTTATTACAAGATTTTTAAGAATATAATTACACTGCTGCTCCTATCTTTGCCACACAATTATTAAGACTTTATAATGGGACCTCGAGATCGGGGATGATACCCTACTGCCTAGCTGGAGTTATGCTCATCAATATTAGAAGTGCAGAATGCAGTTCGGGCTAGAGCTTCTCTGTACTCTCAGTTCTTGTAGCCTTCTGCTTCGTGCCACTCCAGCACCGACATTGTCAATGTCTAAGTTCTCGCTGATGCCTGGGGGTGGGTGTACTCGCTCAGATCTTTTATAGCCTGGCGACAGTAGGTCAGCCAGGCTTGTTGAATAAACATGGGGCTCGCTCAGGAATCTATACCCTGTAGTACCTTAACTTATGTGCATCCCCCTGGAGCCCGCTACACAACCCCCCGGGTCAAACAAGCAGTCCGTCCCAGCGGCTCTATAGGGTAGATAGTAATTCGACATCCTTCTGGTAGGTGGTGGTTGAATTGATAGGGTTGAGGAGCTCACGCCTAAGTCGTCGTCTTGGAGGCGCTTGGTGGCATTCGCGAATGTACATAGAGGCAGTGTCAAGGGTGGAATACCAAATTCGAGTCACCATTTCACAAAGATTATGTTTGGAAGTTAAGTTAGTTTGAAAAAAATTTTGGCAAGGTATAAAAATTGAATTAGTACTACATTGGAAGTTTCTTACATGGTTTGAAACACTGAAAAATGCCTATGCATGTTGTGTAGTAAGACCACGGAAAAGGAGGTACATCCATTGCCACATTTAACGTTTAAAAAGCCCCCGTAATACTAGATGATGGACGTGGGTAATAGGGAGTGGAAGTTTTTGTGCGCACAGGTGATACTTCAATCACTATGTACTAGGAAGTTAATCTTCAATTAATTTAACATTTGATTTTAAAGGCTTGCTGGCTTGAAATTTACATTTAGTAATTAAAGGTACACAAAATTCTTTTTACTTAAAGGGGAGACTTAGATTTTAAATAGTTTGCATTCTGTAAAAGAGGAAGTTGCATGTCGATGTTGGCTAACCTGCATGGTGAAGATGTGCTTTGTTAGGCACAGCAATATTCCTAGTGAGCTGGCCATTTGCAGAAAGTTGGCTTTTGATATTTATTTAAGAATTGTTCTTACATTACTCATCAGTGTATGACCCTTAACTAGCTAAGTATTACACATTTACATCAACAACACTTTGGAATGATATTAAAAGTAGTTGCAATATGTGATGCTTATGTTGGTCTAAGTTACATACGGGAATCATTAACCTTGCTAAGTTTTCATTTGTGAGCATTTTTAAAATCTATATGCACAGGAACCTAACATATTTAACGTTATACATACATGAACTGTACATTTTAAGAATAATATTGCGACAATAGAAAATATCTTTACAGCATAGATTTTTTGAATCACATTTGTTATTGAGTACACATTTGTTATTGATACCACGTGGTTGGCGTTAATCGTTGATAGTGTCTTTTGCACTTTTCATTACAGCCGTCTTTTATAAGTTCGTTGCACTTTAGTGATTCACAATTATTTGCGTTTGTGTCTTTGATGCTCTTTGAAACACTGTTTTTAGGTTATGTGTGGATTTTAGAGATTTCACTTTGGCAGGCACTCTTCACAGAGTAAGTGTCCATGATGTAATTGCCACAGTTACAACTATATTTTTAGATTTACATGTGTTACGTATTATGAACCTATATTGGATTTTCTTTACAGGTAATATTTAGTGATCATATAAAATGAAAACAATATAAGAGAGATATTTTACTTATATCTAATACAATGTAATATCTTACTGATCTAACTGATAATTACTCGTTTGTAATTTTTTTTAATTTGTGACAGTATACATGTACATATAAATAATCTAGGGGGTATATTTCTTGTCACTAATTATATAAGGTAGTACCTTTCTTACTCGAGAACTCTTAACATAAAAAACAACAATATACAGAGGTGATAAGGGAAATAATGTACAACACACCCAGTGGTACAGAAAGAAAGCACTTGCAGCTAGTATAACCTCTTGCTTTGATTGGCTTTAAATAATTTGTGCTACCTCGTGATACATAGTTGACTTGAAGGTTTCAATTTCATAAGTTATGAATATGATATGACACATAATATAGTGAAAATTTGCTGACTATGTATTGAATTAGAGGTATCGACAAATTACTGAACAGCCAAGAACAAAATATGGTTCGTTTTAACTTGTATAAACCTTGGCCTAGCATTATTGTATACACTTTGTGTAACTATACAAATATAGTGCTAAATTTTCATCTTTATTGCAATAGAGGATTACTTAATTGCACATGCCTTGTGTGGCAATATAATCCTAATTTTGATGGGAACTTTCTTAGTCTATAGGTTGGTATGATACAATTCAACATCATTAAGAGGCTGTAGTCCATAAGTTGGTATGATACAATTCAACATCAATAAGAGGCTGTCAGAACAGCAATAGCATTAAACTGGCAATAACAAGGATTCATAATCCATCTATGTGACCTGATATTTACAGTGTATTAAAGACTGAGTGGTCTAATATTAAAGTAATTCAACACTTACAATCTGTGTTGCAAATGGCAACCAATGAACTATTTTCTTTTAAAAACTTGGCAAAAGAGTTTTGGTTGATGACTACTAGTGTAATTAATTAAAAACAAATTATAAGGCTCGCTTCAGAGGAGGGCAATGCAGTATAGTATATTATAATTTAAATGCCAAACAAAAGTGCTAGATACAATTTACGAAAATACACAGTACACCTATATAACCAACATTAACATTTCGTCGTGATGCAGTTGACCTTGCTAAAATGCAAATACTTTTAATTGATGTGAACTTATTTATAAAATAATGTGGGGCAGAAACTGGGTTGACTTGCTGTGCAAGAGAAAAATTTATCAAGGTCTTTTCAATAAAATACACCTTTACTTCTCAAAATAATACTAAAAATGGCAGAAATAAGTTCCAAATGGGAACAAAAATAAGTTATCCTAAGGTACTGACATGACCTGACCTTAATTGATATTTGATATTATGTGATTTTTTGAAACTTTATCTCTTTATACTCCAATACGTAGGTATACTTAAAACTTCTTACCTATGTACCCTAGGCTGCCTAGAAGCCTTGTGACAGTTATGTATGCTTAGTTTGCATTTTGCCGTAGCATTTTATACTTAGGTGTTAAAACATTATTACAGTAAAACCAAATCAAAACAATTGTTGTGGGCACCATTACTATTTTCATGTTTACCTGGGCCACTCGTGGCCTCTATCGTCGTCTGCGATCTTGTACTCTTCTGCTGCAACAAAAGAGAGAGAGAGAGAGAGAAAGAAAAAAAAGGGGGGAGTGCAATTTATCTTGTAGGAGTGAACATATGTTTGCACCAACTCCTCGATCATAATGTTATTTAAAAGAAGTTGCAGTATGGTCGTGGACAAAAGTATGGATTTCAATTCAAGATGATTAAAGTTGTTAATGTCTACTTGAGATAATAATGTAAAATGTCACAAAATGTACAGTTTTATGAATTTCTTGTGATCAAAATTATTTGCTCATTGTTTTAATACCATGCAAGATATAATTTACTTTTAAATTGTACACCATCAGCCAGAGAAATACGACTTTATAAGAAATCTATTTCATGATTTTGAATTCAGTATGCCTTTACTAAAAACTTAAGAATTCCTTAGAAGTTTCAGTGTTTCAATATTCCTCAGCAATATTTGTCAGCACTGAGCTGCCGTTGTGTGTGTTGAAAAATGTGAAATACTGTAATCAGTAAAAATTAGTATATAGTGTTTATTAAATTTAAAAACAAAACTTTTTCTTTGTGCAGTGATCCTTATATATGTGCCAGAGTATCATTAAATATAATTTGTATGTTACCATTGGTAGCTTTTACAAGCTAGGGGTCCTCATAGTTAAAATCAGGATGGGCCAGTGACTACTATGTTCCTGTGAAATGCGGAACGTGGCCGGCATTGTGGGAACAGTTGGCAACTGAAAACATATAATTGCCGTGACCATGAACAGCTGCAGCGCGGTGGGGGGGTTTAGTTCCTCACTCCCTGCTGTGGGCAGGGCTGATTGGTCCGGTTGCTATGACGATGGCTGACGCATGTGCAATGCGTACCTTGCGCCGGCGCATGTGTTGCCAACTGCGTCTGGTCATGGGCACAGCGGCTCGCTGCTGTTGTAGCGCTGCTGGGATGTGAAGTTGGCGGCCCTGTGACTGGAGTGGGCTCCCCACTCTTGGTCTCCGCCCTCTGGGCGGTGCTACCGTGTCGTGCCAGCTAGGATGGTTGGCCAGATGCATCACGCTGCCACCTGATCCTGCTGTGTCACGCATGTGCTGATGGTGTGGGCTGGCTGCCTTCGCAACGTCCCAGTGGCTCTCATATTGTTATATGTTAGAACGGTTTCCTCACATGGATTATGTATACTGTAACATATAGAAATGAAATTATTGACCACTGATCCTAATTAAAACCTATAAAATTTTCCTTTCACCCTGAAAGGCCAAGATAGCAATGTGTAAATTTATGTAGATGTCCCTGCCATTGGCTTATTTGCGTTTTATTCGATTCAACTTAGTTTGGCACTCACATATATAAGAATCTAATTTAGCCTAGGTGCCTTTCAAAAAACTTTGCACTAATTACACTTTTGGCTCCAAATAATTTAGTTGGCTACACCTTTCCATTTTACTATCTTATATTCTCAATTACTTCCTCTTAATTGTTTTGTAGCCTAAATTGTACTTGGTGTTGTAATGAATGGTAACTGGTGTTGGTTGTATAATTTGATAGTGCATGAGCACGTGTTATTAAAACAAGGAAGCACGCTTTGATGGCACAGTGTTATGATGGCCTTGGAAAAGTGTGCTACGCCGTGTGTCAGCCGTATTTTGTGTAGATATGGCTACACCGCAATGTAGGTCATGTCGAGACAGTGGTGTGGCAACAGTGTCCGGCTGCATGCAGGGGGGGATTGAGGGAATGTTGTGTGACGCGCTCGAGTGTCTGTCCTTGGGTCAGCTGCGCCCGCGCAATGTGCTGTGTGGAATGTTTACACGGCCTCTCGTTGCAATTTCCGTGTTTTGGAGATGGTGCACGTGTTGTAAACTATGTGTAATGTGTCCTTCACCAAACTGTAATGTTTGTTTCTGCTGCGGCAGGAATTTCGTTTCTCTCATAATTATTTGCACCACTGGTTGCTCGCTTTAATTTACACTGTATAATGTTGAAATTCAACTCTAACCCTTACTTTTTTAGCATATTAAATTTAAAAAATATATATATATCGCCTCAGGTCTCATATGCTACACTTTGTGTTATTTGAGACTTTTGTTGCGCATATTGATAACTCTCTGTATTAAGTATTTGTTAGCTATATTTTAACTCCTAATTCGTGACTTTTTTTCTATTTAAAATTATATATTACTAGTGAGTACCCGGCATGCGTTGCAATGTGACGCAAAGAAAGAAAGTGTTTGTGTTTTAAATCTGTTTATTAAAGTTCTTTTGGATACACAATATTTTTTGTTTTTCCATCTGGTGTGTACGCGAATAAGTTGGAAGGTTTTCCGACACGTGAGCAGGCAACATACAGCTGTCCAAGTGAGAAGCATGGATTTTCCAAATTTAATCCACACACTTGTAGCGATTGTCCCTGTGCCTTTTTGATGGTCATTGCAAATGCGAGTCGCACCAGAAACTGCAAATGTTTGAACTCGAATGGCATATCTGTCGGAATCATTGGGATGCATGGCAACAGTACATTTTCTCCTTTAAATTTTACTTTTAAAATTGTAGCTTCGATGATATTGTTCATCATCTTTTTCACTGAAAGCCTGGTACTATTGCAAAGTCATGGTGGATTGATGTTTCGGAGAAGAATGATAGGCACGCCAATTTTCAATGTTAACACGTGCGATAGCACGTGTTTACATTAGTATAAATATTTTATTCAGAAAGAAATTTTTTCCATAATTTATCTCCTTGTATTAGTTCCTTTTCTCTGTTTTGAAAAACAATATGTGTATTAAGTTTTTCACCACTACACTGTGCATTACCTTGTTCTGAATTGATGGGGTACTTGACTAACAGTAAAATAACAGGTAAAATTGTTTATAAAATTATATGCATATTTTATTCATCAAACTCTTTTAAATTTTCACATACATGTTAAGCAATATTAGTGTACATTAACAGGCAGACAAAGTTTTTCAATGACCTTTTTGTTTTTTGCATTTATGTTGCAATATATTTTTGCATTATTCATACATAAATAAGCAAGAAAATTTAGAACCAAAGATTTTTTTAATGAAATGTATGACATGTATGCCTTAAAATAGAATTGGCAACTATAAGTTTATTCACACTATGTTGCTCTGTTTGAAACACTGTTTCTTTATATTGTTTGTTATTATCTATTGTCCTTCCCCATCCTCATCCAGTGTGCGTGTCTTTACCTTGCACGGCAGGCTGCGACAAGTTGTGGCTCGCTCGACGAATGCAACCATGTCAGCTTCTTCATCTGGTAGGAGTCTATGCGTCTCACCATCGTGTTCTTCACTGGAGCGAAGCACTGTTTCCTGCCCCACTCATTAAATTTCATAGTCCTTGTGCTGGATGCCTTCTTTAATGATGATTGTTTCACCCTTGTTCAGCTCCTACAGATCGTTGGTGCTGCCTGGTAGGGTTATGTCCGGCCTCATGCTGTACACTGTGCAAGTTTCACCATCACATTGGATTCTGTCCATAAAATACACTTTTGACTTTCCTTCAGCTTTCATGATGCTCATGTTGTATGCAGGCACCAGGGTGTAGTAGAGGCGGGAATGATTCACATCATTACATGCTTTTATGTTTTTCACAGCATCCTCATTCCCTGAGTCGCCTAGCCAGTACTTCACTCTCCGGAACCTGGGAATGGCTTTGGGATAACGTTTCACTATACCTCACTCGAAGGAGCTGATGTACATCACCTCATGCATCAAAGATCGTGGTGGTGGTGGTGTGATGGGAATGGCTGTGGCAGGCATCAACCAAATGCTGCTGGTGGCAATAGTCTGCGTGGAGGCCTTATGTGCTAGAAGTCATTCGTCGCATGTCATCAAGGTGAAGTTGGTGCTGGGTCAGAGACCTGATGTGATCAGCTGCAGGAGGTAGAAGGTCGCTTGGTCTTCAGAGCCATTCATGTTGTTCACTGTGCAGACCCTTCGTCGATGGAGGAGGTGGTGCCAACAGTGGCTGCTGCTACTTTGTGGTGTAGCGCCTTATATCAGCTGTGGGAATAAGGAGTGTCCGGAACGGAAGTGGTGCAGCCTTCAAATCACTCGTTGCAGAACAGGCAGCCTGGAAGTTTCTTGTACACATACTGAACTTTGTGGTGTCTTATGTAAGCAGGAACTCTTTTTTGGTAGAAAGACTAGTTCGTTATCTGGATCTAGGGTCGCAAGTGACTGTAGTCTCCTGTACACGACAATTGCCTAAATTATTTTCTGTCCACTAGGACTGCACGCAGACATTAGCTAAAACTCAGAAGAAAAATAAACTGTATTCTGTAAGGAGAGCAGGTGGCGGAGACAGCAGCAGTAGGATACTGGGTCCCAAGGCCTTTTATATGCTGGTATATGAGTGCAATGGAGGGGGTAGGTGAAGGTGCCTGATTGGCTCTGACAAACTAGTCAGTGGGAAAATAGATATTGATTGGTAAGGAGGGGGAAGAGGCATCTCTGCTTGTGACACCAACCAATTTGGTTGTCCCATATTCATCTGGTATTTTCCTACTGCTGCATAGTTAATGAGAAAATAAGTAGGGTGGGAGGGGAAGTCAACCAATAAAAATGCCTGGCCAAAATTGCCACCTTATATTTCACATAGTTTCTAACAAAAATAAGTAAGACAGACAGGAGAGGAAGATGGCCAGTGAAAATGCTTGGCCAGGAGTGAGAGGAGTCTTCCATGGTGGTCCCTACTCTGCAGGTACTATTTCTCTGTTATCAATCCATGCCTTCCCACCATTTAGCTGCATTATATGAAGTATGGAGCATCACCAAATCTCAATCAGCGTTTGTCATCTGCATATCCAAGTACCCTTCTGCTCTGTCGCCATTTTGCATTTAGTGAGAGAGTTTGAGGAATCACAGTTGCCTTCCAGTTTTGCTTGCTAAGGTATGTTATATTTTGAAGTATACTTTTATTAACCGGTTAAATTAATTTTGTTTTATTAACAAGCTCTTAAATTTTTTTTTTATAAAGTTTTTATGCAAACTATTTAAAAATGAAATTGTTTTGCATACATGTTACAGTGCAAAGTTATTAATTATGTTTATTTTATTTTGTGCAGTGATTGGCAGCCAGTGCGTCAAGTCCCCTCACCAAAGGTTTGTGTTTGGCCTGTCAACCGACATTGTAGCAAGTCAGCACTGACTGTTATTTGCAACATGTTGCGAATTATTTTGAAAGTATTTACTGGCTACCTGGAAGATAATAGGTTCTAGTACTGCTTAAGGTAGGAAAGGGTCTGTGACCTTTATTTACAAATTGCAGATTTAATAAATAATTTCACAATGACTGCTTGTGCACATCCTGATAATATGCTGGTAACATAAGAAAAAATAACAGACTCTAAATCTAAATCAGTGATTTCAAACAGTATAATTATTTTACAAAATCTTCAGTTATGGCAGATTCCCACCTGCCATCTTGAATTTATGGAATTTTTACCATACTCTGGAAATAAAGTTTTCTATAAGGTTTTTTGGAACGACAGAGCACAAAGCATTAGTGCATTGTCTGAAGTCAGTATTTCTTGATTACAGTTGATATAGTTGCCTTTATAATCGTTCAAAAGAAATAATGCTTTGTTTTGCTTCAACAGTTACTGGCTAAAAATTAACAAATAGGGAAGCTATGGCAGTTCGACAAAGTTTGGGAAGGTGTTATTTAGGATATGCCGTGTGGGAAATTTCAATAAGCCTAAAATAGAAGCTTTGGCGAAAAATCAATAAATCCAAGATGGTGAGTAGGAACCCGCTTTAATGAATTGTTTATCCATTGTATATTTATACTGGAGAATCAGTAGAATGCTCTGATGTTTTACTGCCAGGCCATTGCAATTCACTATATAAATCAGTAGAAACCACAGTTTAATCAATGAATACAAGCAAACTAAAATAATCTGTAAAATTCTACTGATTCAAATGCAGCAGTTTTAACAGATCTGCCGTCAAATTCACAAATTTGGAACAGTTTTAACTGTTTCGATTTTAGAATCAAAATTATTTCTATGTAGTTTAAAATCTCAACTATATTGTTAAGCAAAATTTTAATTTGAAGAAAAGGTTATAAAACTTTTATAGTAAATTGCAGTTGAAGGATATTTTTTGGGTGGGGGGAAAGAATTTCAATTTCTTGCTCTTGCACCAGTTTCAATTATAATCACTGTTTTAGATCTTGTGAAGCCACTTTAAGTCTAAGAAACATTTGCATTTTCATTTTATTTGCCCCCCCCCCCCCCCACTTTTCAAGTTTCCATGCCGTGTCACAGAGAAACTGCATGACTAAATAATTGCAGCCACGATGAAATATTTTCTAGTTTCTAAGTACTATGTAACCTTTTAATTTATTCTGAAAAGAACATTAAGATATTAAATTGTGATGTTCTTTAACTTGCAAATTTTAAAAACATTTATTGAATTTAATACTATAGAAAAAAAAATTATCTTTCTTAAAGCTGATACTTAATACATACATATCTAGATTTTAGGGGTTATATATCCACATATGGAAGTGCTATATACTTAATGTTGTACAGAACAGGAAAAGGTTTGCCACCTTTTATGCTTTAGTATTCCATTTTACTATAGCAGGCAGATAGATGTCTGTGCATATCTGAGCAGGGGAAGTGGGGTATGTGAAGCAAGAGGGGAAGAGATGCACGCACAGGTCTGGCCATGCTATCAGCTGTTTGACAAACATAAGTTACAGGGTGTCTGTTATATGTAAAGCAGTGGAGGACGAAGGACGTTTGCAGAGGTACGTAAAAGTTATCCTTGGTGTTAGAAAATTGTACTTGCCCATGGTACCACATATCATAAAAATTGTACAACTGAAATACTACTTAGTTTGTAATACTTGGTACAATTTCATGTAAATTCATTTATGCCTACATTTAACCCTTTCGCTGCTATGGACGAGATACCTAGTATTTTTTTATAAGCTATTTGTGCTAATGACGAGATAACTCGTCCTCAACTTTATGTGTCACCAGTGCGAAGAACGAGTCCCTCCACCTGCAGCTATCTATAAATAGCCTGCCAAGGTCCCTCTAGGGTGCACGCACACACACTTTGCCGCCTCCGGCTTGCTGCAGAGGTAACGTGAGATAAGATAGTTGTAAATAATTTTAGATGTACTATTCCTCCCCCCCCCCCCTGCCAAGAGCGTACATAAACAAACACAGCTGCCACTTCAATATATGACACAGATGTTGCTGGTAACATTTTTTCTTGTGCCCTGCTGGTGTAGCTGGTGTGTGAGGGTTTTTTTTTTTGGGGGGGGGGGGGGGGGGGGTTGTGGCATGGTGGTTTGCCACCGATTGCACTTTGGCTGGGGGGCCAGTTGTTCAGTGTAATGTGGAACTTTCACGTGTGTGTTCACCAGTGGCTAGCTTGTTCATGACTGTATAACAGGTATTTTGTATGTAAAAATTATGAAGGAGAGAAAACAATTTCTCACTGACCAAGAAGCATTGGAGTTGATCCTCCAAGGAGTGACAGTAAAGAATAGGTGTTTTCATATAGTGAAGAAGAGGATGGACGCGTTCCACACCAGAGGGAGAAATCTCCACAGCCATCTTCGTTGGCGGGAATTACTCACAGTCCTTCAAGAATAAGATTTGTTGAAGTGTCATCAGAATCTGAGGATGATAGCAGCAATGACGAAGATAATGAAAACCCTACCAAGAAAAGGAAGTGCGACACATTAGAATGGTCTTCTAATAATTTTATCTTCTACTAATCATCCATTCAATGATGCACATGCAGGATGTAATGCAAATGTCAATAATGGAAGCCGTATAATTGAATTTTTCCTAGTCCTCTTTAATGTTCCATTTATGACATTCATAACCGACAAATGTAACAGATACTATAATTATGCTTTTGAAAATATGCCACGCATTTTGCAGTCCCATTCTCATATCAAGCAATGGAAGGACTCTGATTTTGAACAATTATTTTGCTTTTTGGCAGTGTGTTTGCTGATGTCACGTGTGAAAAAACTAAAACCAAGCGAATGTTGGTCAAAATATGCTCTTTTGCAAACACCAGTGTTCGGAGAAATCATGTCAAGAGACAGATTTTTACTTCTGCTGCAAATGCTTCATTTCTGTGACAACATTGTGGATAATGGTGGTGATAGGCTTTTCAAAATTCGAGGTATTGTATAGAGAATTCGAAATGCTTTTCGAAATTCATTTGTGCCCTACAGGAAACTGTGTATTGACGAGAGCTTGCTCCTCTTCAAAGGACGTTTGATTTTCACAAACCATCGCAGAGGAGCAGGTTTGGGATAAAAATATTTGTGTTATGCAACTGTCAGATTGGATACGTTCTTGACTTTGTAGTGTACACGGATGTAAAAAGTGACATTGGCGAGGTAGGTTTGAGAAAGTCTGGAGACATTGTGGCCACTTTGTTGAAACCATACTGTAACAAAGGTCACACTGTATTCCTGGACAACTGGTACTCCAGTCCTGGCCTGTTTCACTGGCTTCATACCTGCACAACAAATGTTTGTGGTACAGTGCAAAAAAAAATTGTAAAAATATGCCAAAAATCGACAAGTTAAAGAAAGGAGAGATTTATTTTAGGTTGTCAGGTGAGTTATTGATAATGGAGTGGTGTGATAAACATGAAGTATTGATGCTGAGCATCTGCCATAGTGCAGACATGGCAGAAAGTGAAAAGATTGACGAGAAGAGTGGACATAAAATATTGAAACCTCCATGTGTTCTGGACTACGACAGGAGCATGGGATCTGTAGATAGAACTGACATGGTAATCATCTCCGTAGAGTCAGTGAGAAAAACTGCAAAATGGTATAAGAAACTTTTTTTCCCATATGTTAGATTTGGCAGTTCTGAATGCCTATGCTCTTCTCACAACTGTTTCTGGTACAAAACTATGTCTTGCTACATTCCATTTAATGCTAATCAAAGAAATTTTGGAAAAATTTACAAAACCATGGAGAAGATCTGGAGGAGGAAGGAGATCAGATGAAGACACTCCCCGGCGCTTATCACAGAGACATTTTCCTACTGTCATTGAAGCAACTGGGGTGAAAAAGTTTCCTACCCGAAAATGTGTTGTGTGTACGAAACACAAAATTCACAGAGAAACAAGATATTGGTGCAGGGACTGTGAAGTCTTGCTCTGTGTGACTCCATACTTTGAGAATTATCACACCAAAAAAAATTTCCGAGTCTTTCATTGTAAACTGTGTAAAAAGTATACGGTATTCCCAAAATGAAATGTGCATTCGTAAATAAATTCTAATATCAGCAATGCAATAAAATTATTGATTCAGTACTAAAAGAAATCAAATAGTGTAATGTTATATAATAAATTAATGTAACACTATAAGAGTGCATTGTCAATGTAATAAAATAATTAACATTTTGTGATCAATGCTTTGTAACATTGTAATTTACTAAAAAATGAGTTGTAAATAGGGTTTTTGTAATTGTAAATAGAGTTTTTGTTTTGAATTTAAAAAAAACCGGTATAGAAAATCTAGGAAATATCAGGATAATTAAATCTGTATAATAAATCTATCATAATGTCAGTTTCATAATGCTCATTGAAGTGTCAAAATAATAAATTCAGTAAAATGTCTGTATATAAAATTTATTTAACAACAATTTTATAAAATCACCAAAAAAAATTTATGAAAAAGAAGTTTTGAAATATTTGTAAAAGTGATCTCTAACGATTCCAACAGCATTGGCAAGAAAAAAGTATTTAGCACAGGGGGTGAATGTGTATTATACATCTAGCAGCAGATATATATATATATATATATATATATATATATATATATATATATATTATATATATATATATATATATATATATAGAGAGAGAGAGAGAGAGAGAGAGAGGAGAGTGTGAGGAGTGAGAGTGAGTGTGGGGAGTGAGAGGGGAGTGTGAGAGAGAGTGTAGAGTGTGAGAGAGTGTGGAGAGAGTGTGAGTGTGAGAGAGAGTGTGAGTGTGAGAGAGAGTGTGATGTGAGAGAGAGTGTGAGTGTGAGAGAGAGTGTGGTGTGAGGAGAGTGTGAGTGTGAGAGAGAGTGTGAGTGTGAGAGAGGTGTGAGTGTGAGAGAGAGTGTGAGTGTGAGAGAGAGGTGTGAGTGTGAGAGAGAGGTGTGAGTGTGGAGAGAGGTGTGAGTGTGAGAGAGAGGTGTGAGTGTGAGAGAGAGTGTGTGAGTGTGAGAGAGAGGTGTGAGTGTGAGAGAGAGTGTGTGAGTGTGAGAGAGAGAGTGTGAGTGTGAGGAGAGTGGAGTGTGAGGAGAGGTGGTGTGAGGAGAGAGAGTGTGAGTGTGAGAGAGAGGAGTGTGAGTGTGAGAGAGAGAGTGTGAGTGTGTGAGAGAGAGAGTGTGAGTGGGTGAGAGAGAGGTAGTGTGAGTGTGAGAGAGAGAGTGGAGTGTGAGTGTGAGAGAGAGAGTGTGAGTGTGAGAGAGAGAGTGTGAGGTGTGAGAGAGAGAGTGTGAGTGTGTGAGAGAGAGGGTGTGAGTGTGAAGAGAGAGTGTGAGTGTGGAGAGAGAGAGTGTGAGTGTGAGAGGTGAGAGTGTGAGGTGTGAGTGTGAGAGGTGTGAGGTGTGAGGAGAGTGTGAGGTGTGAGAGGTGTGAGTGTGAGGAGTGTGAGTGTGTGAGTGTGGAGTGTGAGTGTGGAGTGTGAGTGTGAGTGGAGTGTGTGAGTGTGTGAGTGTGTGAGTGTGGAGTGGAGTGTTGAGTGTGAGAGGTGAGTGTGAGTGTGTGAGTGTGTGAGTGTGAGTGTGGAGTGTGGGTGTGAGTGTGTGAGTGTGAGTGTGTGGAGTGTGTGAGTGTGAGTGTGTGAGTGTGGAGTGTGAGTGAGAGTGAGAGTGGAGTGTGAGTGGAGTGTGGAGTGAGAGTGAGAGTGTGAGTGTGAGTGAGTGGAGTGAGAGTGTGAGTGTGAGGTGAGTGAGGTGTGAGGTGAGTGGTGAGAGTGAGTGTGTGGAGTGAGAGTGAGTGGTGTGTGAGGTGAGTGTGTGTGAGGTGAGTGTGTGAGTGAGTGTGTGAGTGAGTGAGTGTGTGAGTGAGTGGTGAGTGAGTGAGTGAGTGAGTGTGTGAGTGAGTGAGAGTGAGAGTGAGAGTGAGAGTGAGAGTGAGAGTGAGTGTGAGAGTGTGAGAGTGAGTGAGAGTGTGTGAGAGTGTGAGTGAGAGTGAGTGTGAGTGTGTGAGTGAGTGTGAGTGAGTGTGAGTGAGTGTGAGTGAGTGAGAGTGCGAGAGCGAGAGTGCGAGAGCGAGAGTGCGAGAGCGAGCGTGTGTGAGAGAGTGTGAGTGTGTGTGTGTGTAATAAACATGCAGCAGTGAAAGGGTTAACAACGTATATCTGAACAGTAATTTTAGACCAATGCATTTCTTTGGAAACTATAGAATTATTTTATAGCTATGTGCTCAAATAGTGAGAATGAGTGTTTTTGCTCATAGTGAACTGTCCCAAGATATAAAGAAAGCCTAAACTCATTTTTTGTATAATAAGAAATAAAATAATAAAATTAATCAATGCTGCTATTATGACATATTACATTATATAGCATAATGTCCATCTACAAATTCCAGCCCATTAATCTGCATGTAAGCATTCTTGCCGTGTTTAAGGGTAGTTTATGTGAAATTGTGGTCTGCATACGCATAGGTGTTCAAAATATAAAGCTCATGAAAAAGTAAACCATTGAAAGTTTATATAAAAAGGTTTTAATTATCATGTTAGTTTAAGTATTATTTCTAGAATTCCGAATCACGTGCAAAATTAATGCCACTTGTAAAGATGTTTTTCCAAATATTAATGTTGGCTTCGGCATCAGGGTGTAATCTCTGCAAAAATTATTCTGTAGCCTTTATGATAAAATATTTATTTGTACTAACTTAACAGTCTATAATAAACTTTTGTATATGATTTATGCCAGTAAATGTTGTTCCAAATGCAAAGTTCATTAAGAGAAAATAATTTCTGTATTATGAAACAAAGAATTTATCAAATACATATGTAAACCTATTTTAAAAGCATTAAAAATTAAAACATTAGCATTTTAAAATCATATGCTTGCCAAATTACCTAACAAACAGATTCGAAAATAATGCTATAATTAAGTAAATTTGTTTGTTGGTGTGTAAGTTAAGTTCACATATTTGCTCAAGAAGTTGCAGGTTCGATTTTGAGTTGTAGTTAATTTTTTTACATATATATATAATATAGAAGATAATCTTTGTGTTACAGTTGTGCTATAAATAAATTTGCTATTTACCAATATGATTGAAATACAAGTATAACTGTAATATTAAAAAATCTATATATTTCAGGTCCACTTTGTAGGTTAATTTACTTATTACAAGAAAAATTAAGTATTCATTTGGTTACTAGTATCCAGAGTTTTACTTGTAAACATACCAGAACAAAATGCTAATATATTTCCAGATCTACAGCACACATTTTTTTTGTTGTCACAGTTTTCCTATTAGAAGTGACTTTTCCCATGAAGGGATGACCCATACGGATGAGCATAAATCACACTCTTGCCCTACTCATTATTCAAAACTATAACCACTCATGCTCAACACTCAGCTGACTGTGCCACAGAGGGCAGCCAATAAGTCAACCAGAACTCTGTCAGTGGTAATAATAACTTATGTATAGTGAACAAGAAGCAGCTTATTTAATTTGAGATAATTTTTAAGTTACAATTTTAGTAATGTATTAATTAATTGTTCCACATATTATGATTCACTGCCATATTGGTTGGAATTCACTTGCCTATATTTACGCTAAATTAAATGCAGTTACGGGAGAAGTTTTGAACTTTGATTTAAAACATTTTATAGTTTAGCTTGAACTTCATACATGACTCTTTTCTTTGGAATAAAAAAATATTTAAAATAAAAAATGTTTTTGTCCTCTTTTCAGTTCTATTTTGTGTTATTGTACACCATTGAGTATTCTAAAAATTTTGTGTCATTTAATGTAACATTATTGTAATTAAAGATGTTTAACATTTATTATTCTTTAGTACAACTTTATTTGTAGCCTCAAAACTAAATGTTGCATTGCGATTGATTTGAACAAGAGAGTAATATGATCCACAATTCAAGAATGCTATACCATCAAAAAGATAGTGCCAACAACTATGAATATACTATGAAAATAACATTCGGCATTATCTAGATAGATGACAGCCCTGGATGACTTTGTGTATTATTATTGGTGATTTTTGAATTTTTTAGAAGTAAAAATACTGTGCTGTAAAATGTGTTCAAGTTGTCTGAAACCTCTCAATGTCTGAGCAATGCATTCCCGCCGAGATATTTCTTACACCGTGCCATAAATCTTCATATCAAATATTTATATTTCTCCCTCCCTTCACCATTTTAAAGGTACAACCACCTGCGATTTCCACCTCCATCATTGTTGCTTTTTATAATGTGGTTTTAATTTAATACTGTTGAATATAACAGAAAATTTGCACTCAATAACAGAAAAGCAATTGACTCTGTTGAACAGCACATGCAGAAGGTAAATAAATCATCCAGCACACACTATCGCAAGAGCACTGCTGTCTGTTGTCGCCGGTAAGAAGTCTCCATGTCTGGTTTTGCGTAATAAATATTTTTATCTCCGCACGTATACTGCCAGGCCGCGGTCTTGCCGCTCGCCTACAGACCAGTCCATGCTCAGTCACAGTCTAGGGAGCAGGAGGGGACTCTTATGCACAGATGTCTGCCAGTAGTAGTAAGAGTATACTCGGGATAATATATTAAGTGGTTAATTGGTGGCAGGGTAGTTTTGTATACTCTGGCTTTGTTTGCAAATTATTATTTTTTTCATTATTATTTTATATAGTAACATTATATTTATTTTCTGTGAGTAGAAATTTCATCTATCATATGGTGTTTCTGAATTACTTGGTACATGTTCATAAATACCGTCCATGCGTTTTCATTTTGCACATTCATACCTTTGATGGTCTATGTGGAAGTATGCACATGCAAATAAATATTTAATATTAATGTTACATAATGATGCAGATATTAAAAATATAAATAAGATTATAATTCAGAAAAAAATAATAAGAAAAATAAGAATGTGATATAATAAAACGAACTAATAAATAATACCTATTTTAACGTGCACATATACTCTGATGTCATATCTGAATTGGTTATATGTATATCATATCAACATTGCAATGTGTCTTATTTCTAAGTTACACCTTTTCATAGTATTTACAAAAAAAAACTTAAAAAAGTAAAAAATATACCAAATGAATAATTATGCCTATATGAAAAAATTCTTATTGCTGGTCCATATGTCTAGGATAGTAAAAACAAACTTATATAAAATATTATTAGTACACATTAGAATAATCACGACAAAATATTTATTCGTCCCCTGGCACACACACACACAGTATTACTTCTTTAAAACTTATGTCCCAGTGTATGTCACGATAGCAGAGTGGTCTTAGTCATCTGCATGCAGACCCGAGGTTCGGCAGTTTGATCCTGCCCTCCTCTAGACAATATATTGAGCTCTCTGAAAACTAAATAACACACCAGCACCCCTAGCAGGCAACTCTGTAAACAACATGCCAATCAAGCGAGAGCAACACCAGTGCCCTTAGCAACCAACTCTAGAACCAACATGGCGGCCAAGTAAGAGCGGCACCAGCGTCCCTAGCAGCCCACTCTAGAACCAACATGGTGGCCGAGCTAGTGTGACACAGGCTTTCCTAGCAGGCAATTAAGGAACTATTGGAAACAAGATGGTGGGGTCGAATGAAGTAAGTAATAGGGTGGCTATGATGCCTATACCAAGATGGCAGATTATGTCTGTGACGCCTATCACGATAGCAGCCGGAAACAAGATGGTGATGTACTGGCTACCAGGATGGCAGAATCCAAGATGGCAGCTGTGATGTAACCCAAGATGGCGGACGGCATCACAGCCCCTAGCCCTTGCCTTGGAAGGAACTATACCTATCTACTCATAGCAAACTTGTTTGTGGGAAGTTTTGTACCTTGTAAGATTAAACCCATGTTTCTATTAACTACTTGTTATTTGTTGTGC
The DNA here is from genome assembly GCA_029891345.1 of Dryococelus australis. Classification (NCBI taxonomy): domain Eukaryota; kingdom Metazoa; phylum Arthropoda; class Insecta; order Phasmatodea; family Phasmatidae; genus Dryococelus; species Dryococelus australis. Next base: position 149,921,289 of record CM056996.1, read on the forward strand.
ATTGTGTGCAGGATTACATATTTCAGCAAACAATGTATCGAATCAAGGACCCAAAGCGCTCACTAGAGTTTTACACAAGCGTTCTTGGCATGCGGCTATTACAGAAGTTGGATTTTCCAGAAATGAAATTCTCACTATACTTCATGGGATTTGAGAAGGCAGAGGACATCCCATCAGACCCCAAGGAGTTGTGTGAGTGGACTTTCTCCCGCAAGGCCACACTAGAACTGACCCAGTAAGTAGTGTTTCCCAACTGGTTCTGGCATGCTCTGGGATTTTATCATTGATATCACTGTTATCATTTAAGTCACAAAGAGTTTAAAATACATGTTTTTATTAGATATTGTTGAATATTCATTCTGTCTTCCTATAGAAAGGTGACATTTCAGTTTACTTGGGAATAAATATTTGGAAACATTTCCTTCATCAGAAACTATAACTTCTGAGTCCTTGGGCATATTTTCAGTGTTATTTAAAAATACAATAGAAAAAACATTTTGTAAGAAATATTTTTTATAGAAAAATATAGTAGACTCCCAATTTTTGATTGAAATCCATTTTTGATTATCTTTGGCTGAAAAGTTTTTTTTAAACTGTACATTAACATATTTTAATAGGCAGTCTTTCAAATAAAATTATACTCTGCAGAATGGTCTACATGACCTCCAATTATGCCAAAAAAGTTTTTACATTGAGCACTATGTAACTTTACGCAAGTGCAAAGTCTCAACTCAGTGGTATTTTGTAGGGAAAAATAGAAGCGTGTTAAAAACGTAGTCAAAATTGAAATGTTAAAACAATGTTAATAACTTATTTTTCTCTCCGCACATTTGCCAGTGAGTCAGGGGCCATCCTTTTCAAACAAGGACTTAAGCCACTTAGATGTATATTAAGTGCATATAACTGATTAATTATGCTGGTGCTCAAAGTATATACTTACTGTTTAAATAGGTTTTTGCATTATATTCTGCATTAGACAATGATGGAAACGGGTAGTCAATTTTGAAAGCCCTGAAAAATTTCTAATTTCAGTCCTTTGGTTCTGTATCCTTCCACATATCAATATAAACATTGCTGTGTGACTTTCAGCTGTTGTTTTCATTAAGTGCTCAGATATCCAATGCGTGTACTCATCAAATAAAAAACACGAAGTAATTAAAATTTAACCAAAATTATAAATACATACATGTTACTCTCTGTGAATAATATTGGTTTCTAAATATTGATTGATGATAAATTTTTTTCTATTTATATATAAATGCATGTAACTCTTCGTTACCCATCCAAAGTCATAAAAAAAACTTTTTAATTGTGTGTGGGTAGTACATTTTATGTTAATTCTGAGAGTCATATAATAGTGTGTTGAAATTAATTTTTTAAAAATTTTGTTAATGTTGTTCAGTATGTATGTAAATAATTGGTCTTTGTTGGTTTTTAATAAGTATTAACACTGTTTTTGGTTTTCTAATAAAGAAAAGAGGGTTAGGAGTTATTTACATTGCATAAAATGTCTCACACAAATAACAGTGATTCATGTGATGGATTCATGAGGTGTAGCTTTGCATTGTATAATCACGTGTTCGAGCTTTGATGTAGGGGCTGTTCCCAAGGCGTGTCCCATCTCTGTTCTTCCTTCATAAGTTATTTCGGACTGGCCCATAAGGAGTAATATATTCCAAGGTGGGATGCAGTCGCAAGTAGAGTGTGCTTCGTAAAAGTGCAAACAGCATCACGCATCAATTTCCCCTCCTCAGTTTTGATATAGACACATCTTGGAGTTGACTTGTAGAAATCTTCTATTTTGGTCATATAAGTCTGGGTGACTCATCTCTCTGGCTGATTCTCTTCTGTAACTGTGGCTGCTCTGTGTACAGCAGCTTGAGCAGGTGGCATGCAAAGTTATTATCTGAGTCTGCCTGGCGCATCTACATCTGCTATCCATTAGCCGGTCCGGGACAGTCTCTGTCTCTCTTTACTCGGCGCTGTCTCTGTTCCTCTTTGTTTCTCCCCTCACTTCTCCTCTTCATCATCCTGGAGTAGCGGGCCGGTATCTCAGCTGTAATGCGGGTCCGTTGCTCTCGTCTGCCGAAAGAGAAGGTTTGGGTTGGAAAGGAAGAACTTCAAGGTCAAGGTGTGTGTGCAATTTTAGAATGTTGTTTTCCTATGTCCCTGCATGTAAAAGGAACTGGGTCTTCGTAATATTTTTATACGCCTGTTTACAGTCTTACAGAAGGTACATCTTAATCGTGATAAATAATTCTTTCTTATAACTTATTTATAGAACCTCTCTGTTACGACCCCTCACTGTTCCCGAGAATAGGGTCATAATAGAGGGGGGCGAGGTGGTCGTAATAAAAAATTTGGAAAATTTTGGGTCATTTATGACCCACCCCTAACTCCTATGCCCCCAAACTTGCCATTTTTTGCACGAATTCATGTTCAATCATCTCTAGCGTATAAAAAACCTCTTTTTAAATTAAATATAAATATGAATATTTTAATAGCTGAACCATCATGTGAATAATTTGATACTCAAGAAAGGCATATTGGACCACCCCTTGTCAGGGTGGCAGCGAATACATTGCCGGCTGCCGCGTGTACGTAGCTGGACGAGCACCTAGATCCTCTGCAGCGCAGCCAGGCACAGGCGTGGCAGTTTGCTGCTGAAGCTCGGCCCTAGATCCTCAGGCTGGGCAGCTGTCGGTCGATCGCTATGAGATGGTGGGTGGCCGCTGCCCGCCTGCCGCCACTGCGGTCGTTAAAGGGCCTGTTCACGTAGTAACAGCGGCCTGGCAGTGGGAAAACATGCTGATAGATGCGATTCACATCAATGGGTTGAACTTATACAAAATGTAGGCGGCGTATTGTCCTATACACTTGCACGATGAGGCCCGGTAATGTTTACGGGAATATAAGTATTTAGTGCTGTCTACTTGAAATATTATTTATCCCGTATTTTTCATCAAAAACTTTTGACGTTGCCTATACATGCACATGGCCTCACTCGCCACAATATGGTATCGGTAACGTAAGAACATATTTTATTTGCACACACTTATCATTATTCACTTTACACATGACTAACAATTGACCACCATAAAAAATTAGCATATTACATAGGCGTGGGCGCACATAATCTTAAAAATAATCATTAAAAAAAAGGGCATTGAATTAAATTTGAAGTTATCATACATACACTGATTAAGAAACTAGTCTGTATAATGTGTCACTGTTTTTACAGCAAAAGAGGAGGGATAATGGAAGCGAGAAAAGACAGGGATGGTAAGGTAGAGGCGGCATGTGACTAGGACAAAGCATCCTTACTGACCCGGCCTGCAACAACCTCCCCCCCCCCCCCCCCCCCGTGCGCTTGAGAAATGTGCGACCACTAACATCAGTGAGGGCTAGTTTTCCATAGACTGAAAACCATGGATAATAGAAACTAGTATCGCGGTTGGAGAAAAGGTCTACAAAAACAAATCTGCACATAACTGAAACCGTGGTTCAAGATACCACGGTTGGCGAGGGATTACTGTATCTATTTTTAGACGTGCCTCAAATTCTTGACTTTTTGGACCCAAACTTTTCATGGTTCCTTGGGATTGGGTCGTAATAGAGAGGTTGTCGTAAAAAATGGAGTCGTAATAGAGGGGGGGTTGTACTGTAAAAAGAAAGATAGCAAACAAGCTGACGTATCGTGTACACTTTAGGATCAAATTTTCCTGCTCACAAAAGGACAGGGGGGAAAGTAAAATTTATTTACAGTGTGCAAATTGAATTAAAAGCAAGGAAAGACTTTCGTATCCGGGTTTTGTATTTCCACAGTAAATTAGCATGTGTACCTAGGTAGGGGTAATTAACTTATCGCCCCTAGACAATCGAGCAAAAATTCCAGTTATTTTTAGCTAAGATAAAGAATGACATGCGGTTTACCCATATGAATTACATTACATACAAATTTTTTTTTTTCCAACATTCGTTATTGATTAGGTAGGCCTAATTAGTACCATAGCAAACAAAATATGATTATTCATGATAAACTCTTGATAACATAAGACATGTTCTCATTGACCCTTATTTACAGCTTTCCAATATTGCATAAATTCTTACATACTAACATTATTATTAAACAACAATAAAATGCTCTTACATGCTAACATTTTATTTTCTATGGTGCATGAACCTTCTGTTATATAATATTTTATAACAATTCCTAAACCTAACAGCTTGATAGCTCGTCCACAGTTTGTGGTTTCAGGCTAAGTAGCTAATTACGGAAAGAGGGGAATAGAGTATGCAGAATATTGTGCACACAACTATCCTCACTTTCCTGTGGATGTCTCCGGCGATGCATTCAAGCTTTTCGCCGAACATAAATTTTGACCAGCTTGGTCGAACCCTGGACTTTCACATGGAAATCCACAGTGAGCTTGGCCAACACTTCTTCCCCGGTGAATTGTGAGGTGAGGCGATCCCTCAACTGGTCCCAATCCATGACAGACTCGCCATACTTTATTCACCAATTGTGGGCTTTGCCACGTAATTACCACTGTGTTTTGATGACCCAATGATTTTGGAGTATACTATGTTCTATGAATTCCTCTTCACATTCCCTGAGGAAAGTGATGGGGTCTTCATGTGGATGACTGCTAAACTCTGGTAAGTGGAAATCATTGTCAGGCACTGCCATTACTATACTAGGTCTTTATTGATATTTCTGGGTCAGTAGGACAAGCTGCGTTTGCACATGCCACATTGGTATACCAGGCCAAGACGAGTGACCCTTTCATCTGGCCAGCCTGTACACGTGTGATGGAATTCGGAGTCGCATGTTATACATCGAATGGTGTATAACCCTTATCCATTGCAGTCTAACCAGCTACACCTGGCTGATGGTCTCTACAGTCACTAGAGAGTTACTCTAAACTAGAGATAGCCGCATACTGAAAAAACTAGATACCAATGCAGGTTCTGATATTCAGGATTTTACCAATCCGATACCTGTAAACCAATATTCTCTGTTATCATACGATAGGCAGACATTTGTCACTAAAGTGGATGAGAGAAAACAGCTGCCTGGAAAGTTTGGTTTGCATTAAGTTAAAATGACTTGCTGTTAAGTGGGATTTACTTTATGCCTGATACATCAAAACACCAGAAAAAATTGTTTAACATTATACAAAATTATAGCTCGCTATCAGATATGACGCCGGCTAAGAGCCAGCAACAGTAAGCCCTTGACGGCGCTCACCTCTAACCCAACAGGTGGTGGTAAACACGTGTGCAGTACCGCTGCATGGACTTTCCCAAAATGGGATAATTAATTTCAGTACTATGTATTTCTTTTTCAGGGTCAAAATATGTTTGCAAAGTGTAATATGTTTAATTTCAGAGTTTCATGTTATGTTGTAATATTCAAATTCAAAGAGTGCATGCACTGAAGAGAAAGACAATATTATTCAGGCTAAGACGCCTTCCAAAGACATTTAAGTAACCACAGAAATTCAGCATTAACAGTCTATTTGTGAAAATGTTTTAAAATGCTTTTTGTGCCATTTAAGATTTAATATATTATTATTTTACTTGGCGTGCATAGCACTTCCGCTTGTGTGAACCCCATAGGCAGCCAGGGAAGTACGCGTGACCCCTGCCTCTGGGCAGTTGTCCTAGGAGAGCTGACGAGGTAAGACGCTGTTACGTACGCACTTCATACTTTTGCACTGATGTAGATGTCGATAGTTTCACTTTAGTACACAGGTTAACCTTTGCTTCGTGTACATTTGCTAGACATCCCCAGCGTAATGATATCTGCTTAACATAATTATTTTGCAGCCCTTGTGGCCTTTTGAAGTTTAAGGGTATGAGAGGAGATAATGTCGGAGAGGCCATGCAGCCTGTGAAACTTGTGTACATATCAGGCACCAACCGCCCATGTTTAGGGCTTTTCATAGTAATTTCTGCTTAATTGCAGTGAGCAATATTAAGGGTAATATGTGTGTGTACTTATTTCAGGGTTTTCGTCATGTTTGTTTACGGCTATGCCCACGACCATGTGGTTAGCTACTACCAAGTCTGTATCTACGCCATCACCGCATTTAGAGGGCTAATTTTGGTTCCATCTTGTGCGCCCTAATTGATCTCAGGGTAATATGTATTATTTTCATTCAGGGTTTGTGTATTTTTTATGTTTGATGCTTTTTTGTATGACCACATGGTCAATGCATGTTTGTATTTTCCCATGATCCGGCATCTGAAGAGCTTTTGTATGCTCACATATTGGAAAGAGTATTTTTCCTAATGCAGTTATCATTTTGCCGGACAATTTTTAGCCAAATCAAACGGAAAATAATGTGTTGTACAGCTATACGTGGTCCGCTAAGAACTTCATTCAGCGGCATCCGCGCCATCTAAAACTATTTTCATGCTTCTGCGTGTTTATTTTGCGTGTTCATGTCGTGGTCCATGCTCACCCAGTAGTATTTATGTAATTTTGATACAGCGTTACTATTTTCTGTCCTAACCCGCTATGTGTATTGACCGTCACCACACAACACGTTTGAGGTGTTTAACACGACTTCACAAGAGCACGACAGCGCAACAATAATATGGCTAACGTTAGAATGTATTTTTTTACAGCCACTCAAAGGGACATGATTTATTGTAAATCCTTTTACTCGATAAAGGACACAGTGATAAAGTTAGGCACACGTGGTAGTGTTCGTGTTCCTGTTCATACTCCATGTCCTGCCTCTCGGCAAAATTTATAGTCCATCATAGCAGCTGTAGACCGCTTGCCTTGTGGAGGCTGTGTTATCAGACACAGCGAAGGATCACCCATATAGGAGTGCACGAGTTAAACAACATGCTGGGGGAATCACCCTACGGAACTGGCTATTCAAGTCTGAGTAGTTAACCATATAATTCATTCTTGGCACTATGTAACTTGCTTCAATAAAACCAATCTTACCAGTGTAAAATCTTGAATGTATTCTTGTAGTGTCGGAACCCAGCTTTCTCCAAGTGTTTTGAAGTGCAATGTTTAGTATGCCAAAGTGTTTTGTAAGTACGCACAGGTGAGACGAACACACAGAACCCACAGCATCCCTGAGATCCCAGAGTCTCAAAGTGTGGTGTGTAGGAACCACCGCTAGTGCCCATCTACCAGGTAAAAAGGTTTATTGTAATGGTCTCTTGTCTCATCCGATGGCATCAGATATTACAAAACTAAGTTAAGTTTACAAGTAGGCTGCTAGGCGGTCAAAAAAATGGAAAAGTACACTATCACTTGAAGTTGGTTGAACAGTTTTGACGCATGCCAGCATGCTGCGCAGCGCAGCTGCGCTCTCTAAGGGCGACTTTGTCTCACCTATGAGTGACCCTTCACTCGGGACAAGTCATAACAGTGGCGAACAGGACAAACGTATTGAGCAAGGAGATTCCATGAACCTGGACAGCCGCATACGTAATTGTAATGAAGTGGAGTAATTACAATAAACATTGCCCGCCCGGTTCCCTACATGCAAGCGCCACCCCAACGAATAGAATATTTAATTTTGAATATCCACAACCCTTCATGTTAGCATGGAAGAAGTTCCAATCAACCCCCGAGATGGCAGCACCCCCGTGGCATTGTGACATCACGGCTAGCCAACCTGCCTTAGGACGAGGGATTTTTATTCATTGTCGCCTCCAAGCAGGGAGATAAGAAATGTTCGACACTCCACCGCTATGATAAGCCAACCCCTGCGGCGGAAGGCTACGCTACGCCCACGCACCCCAAAGAACTGCTGATCTGTAGAAAAGAAGTATAAATAGATGTCCAGCAGCATGGTCCAGCGAGTATCGCCAGGCTCACCAGCCGAGTAGGTTCGTGAGCCCAACCCAGTCTGTGAAGACTCTCCTCCCTCTATGGTGCCTGCACCAAGGTTCAAACTCCATCCTGGTTGCAGCTAGCAGCTTGGGAAGGCCGCCAGCTTTCCAGCTCCAACAGCTTGACTAAGGCTCATCCAGTCTACTCACCAGATGGTAAATCCTACCACCTATACCCACTACCCCCACCTTAAGTCAACTTCCTTGACTCCCTCGGTAGCAGGTCGGTACGCGATTAACGTTCCTCTGGAGACTCCCCCTTAACTTAGTCATTATGCTGTGAATTGCATAACTAGTACCTATTTGTTTTGGCTAGTACTTTTATTCCAGGCTTGCCTTCACCTGTAGATTATTAATTATTGGTTCTCGTATTTGTATATTTTTTTCTCTTACTAACTTAATCGGGTGACGTTCTCAACTTTGCCTTTGTTTTCACGTAATAAATCTTACGTACTTCGTATTTCTTGTTTGTCGTCTACATTAATTGTAGAATAGTTTTCCTGGTCAGTTATAAGGTTCGATTCATCACAACCATGACAGACTTGGAAGCTGCCAGAGGCAATGTGAAAGACGTGCCTTAAATAGATCACGGCCACTTAATAATTTGCTAGCCCTAGTTAATCCAGTTGAACTTTTACCTGTCGAGCCAGTCAAATTACTTGTGTGTTATGAGTTAGTCACACCCCTGACACAAGAGGGCCCCCTCAACCATTTGCTAGGATGGTGCCCGCCAGAAGACATTGAGCAGGAAGATGTAGCTGCAGAACCCACGAGTTAGTTCTGCCCGTTAATGTACCGGAAACCCCGGCAGCTCCTGTTCCAATCACCCCAGCTCCCTCAAGCATAGTACGATTAGCCTCCAGCAGATGGATTCTGGTTCGACACCCGACATTGGAAGCTCTACCTATCGAATGCACGATAAGATTAGCCTCAGGGAAATTCATTAGGGTTCGACTCCCACCGAAAGTCGCCCCTAAACCACATGGCAAAACCCAGACTCATTTTGTCCCCGCACGCTGGCCGACGAGGCCACTGCGGTTAATCCCAGTCACCCCCGCCAGATTAACTATCCCCACAATCACCATCAATTAATCATTGGAGTAATTCATTCTTCTCCTTGGGACTTCTCGCATCCTACCTATTGACAGCCCTGGTCTTGAGGGTTGTAAAACTCCTAGGACGGGAGCTTATTTCAACACGCCTCACCCTGGGGTTTGATTCCCCTCTCCTCCGCCGGGACAAAGAGGGCAATCAGCGTAGTCACCCCTTAATTCAAAAGATCCGAGAAGTTTGGCATGCGTCAGCGTGCACTAAATGAAGGCTGGCAGGAATGATTTATTTCATAGAAGTGAATTTGGTCCATATGTGTTCTAAGATTAGTAGTGTTGAATTCGGGAGACGTTTTGCCACAGCGACCCACTTTGTTAGAGCAATGTATGCATACAAGAGCAATGGAGGCATACAACTTTTGTTTTATCATTGGCTTTCATTATGAACTGCAACCAAATATCGCTTTTTGGTGCCATTGTATGTGAATAGTTCAGTAGTAATTATTCATGCAATCAACTTGCACTAAAACATATACACGAAAAGAACTATTATTACGATGTTGATCTTGGCAGGAAAACTGTGAAAATAATTTATTTTCTGAAAAAATGATCAACTTTTGCCACATTCCAACCTTTACCACTAAATATTACCAAATATAAACATGAAAATAGCTTTTCGGGTGGCATTTGTAAATAATGAACTTTGAAGAATTGTCAACCTGTGTAACATTACTGAACATACTACTACACTCGTCGCCAACGATGCTAGTTGCTGTGCAGCACTATTAGAACAGACTCGTTTCTGGTATTTTTAATTCTTACATAAAAACTAAAACTTCATTAAATTAAATTTACTTGTATTAGTAAATTACACTGCAAGCACAAAACCAATATTCAAATACCATTGAGCCACAGGTCTTTCTTTTTTAAATAATTTTCTACAATATTTAATGTCATAATTTTGGTGTTTGCTCATTGGTACTGTCTAGTCACTATCATTTTGTTTACTTTGACAAACGTATGTCGAATGTAAGACTGCTTTACCAGAAATAAAAATTTCATCTGTAAAGTGAAAAATAGTGATGGGCATGTACATTCTAATTTGTTTTTATCTGAAGGATATATAGTTTTTTCGACCAAAATTGCAGTGGTTATCTCAAATTCGTACTTTTTTTTTTTAAGGTAGGGTTTGTTGTTAATTGCTTAGCATCATTTCTAATTAATATTCTTTTTAGTCACTTTGCCTTTGCTGCATTCACATGTTAAGAGTTGAGGAATTAAGTGTGCAGCAGAGGAGAGAAAATACTTTAGGTTGAGGTGAGAATGGCCATTATTGATGTGCCAATATTTTAGTGCCGATCTCCGATAATGGTAAATGTACCTATGATGCCAATATCCGGAATCGGCTATTGGACCATCACTACTCTAAACCATCTGTTTATCTTGGGGCGTCTTCCCACCCTATGCAGGAGTAGTGAAAACGTCTCTGGTAGTGTGCACAGTAGATCTCGTGTGCAGCCTATCTTGGGCATGTGGCCATTGCACATTTCTAGAACTGTTCGAGGCGTTCCCTCTGCATTGAAGCTATCTAGGTGCATCATGCTGACTGCGCTCCGAGTCGGACGTGATGAGGCTGATGTCTGGACGCCACAGGGTGTTTTTCTCCGTGGAGTCCCTGAAGTCCTGGTGTGAGCTGTTATCCTAGGTTATAAGGGAGTTATCTCACAAAAGTATCTGAAGATACTAATGACATGTAAGGCAATTGTACACGGCAACCCAGCCACATTGCTTACACGTGGTAGTGAGTGTTTTATGCTCACCATAACCTGTAGGGCTCTACTAACGACTCGTCTGGTCATGTACTCCAGTCTCTCTTTAACTTGCTATTGTAAAGGAAGTCTAGCTGTTACAATAAGCATGTGCTTATTGAGATAGGACATCCATCCTATGTAGGTTATATTGGTATCTCTTGTAGCCTTCTATGGCTACCAGGTCAGTGTGATGTGATGAAGTCGGCTGGGTGTACCTGTATGAAACATGTCTGACACTGTTTAATTGCCAAGCCTAAACTACATGCAATTACGCCCTAGTTGGGCGCCAGTTATTGTCGCATGTACACTATCTATTGATTGGAGAACTAGGATAATAAACACTCCACAAGGTCTACACACATAAACACAAATAGCAAGCTAAGGTCGGAGATGAGTCACAAGCCCGTTATTTATTTTGCGTTGGTTGTGTTGCCTCTGGTCTTGGAATCTGCCACATTAGTACAGTCTTTGTGGTAGAGGACTTGATGTCTGCTGGGGGACTCGAACCCCTGACTCTTAAGTGTCAAAGCTAATTTATAGCGTGCGGTGGAACTACGAGTGGATTATTTATTGAGGAAGTGTATGCAGATAAACATGATGTCAGCATCGTGAAGGACATTTAAATAATGTCAAACTGTTTATTGTAGATTGCCACTTTGGGGTGCTTTCCCTGTGTACAATTGTGGACGGATTGGTTTTCGTGTGGGAACGAATTATACTGGGTTGACACCTTACCTTAGGCACGCCTGGCTGTGGAGCTCTCGCTGGTGGAGACTGGCTGCTCGCTGATGGTGGTAGCTAAACAGAGGCCGACACTGGTTGCGCTGGAGTCGTGCCCAAGTAATAATCCAAGCGAAAGGCAGGCATGAGATGGGAAGGATATGTTGCAAGTATAGGATTGAATCCTAGTAGTGAATTTTGGTACTGAGTTATTAATATATGAATATTGTGGGGTTTATTCAACATTCTAATTGGAGGTTCTAACAAAGGTTCTGTCTGCTCAAGTAGCTCATTAATTAGATTCTGAACGTACTTCACTCGACCTTTCCTGACGTACGGCATTAGGATGCCGGAAATAAAGAACATTTGAAAGTAGCCGATGTATCGCGTATCCCTGCAGTGTGGTGCTCTGCACTGTACTTCCCATGAGTTTGCGCAATCCTATTTTCCTACCCGGCCTTTTAAAGCGGTGGGTGGAAGGTACGGAATGTAAACGGTGCTTGCGGGGTAGCAGCGGACAAGTGAGGTTTCACTGTGAGTCCAGTGATCAGTGCACGCCTCTCTACTTTTCTTTCCGCCGGGCTTTTACAGCAGTGAGGTGGAGTAGGGAGGAACTCTGATCACTGAATTCCACTCGTGAAAAGTGTTTGCCTGCCTTGATGGCTTATTATGTGAAGTGCCTGTTATTCCTTGAAACAGAATTAATTGAAATATATTACTGGCCCTGAGGGCTTGTATGAAACAAAGGTAATATTATGTAAGTGCCTTAAGGGCTGGTTAAGTAAGGTGGACCTTATTCAAATTGAATGAAAGATTTAAATCAATGTTAGAAGCTTTTATTAAAAATCTTTTAAAGACAGTGGAGCTGCACTCTCCTAATAATATATTTAAATAACAATAAAAGAAAGGGATGAGTGTATTTCAGGTGAATATATCCTGAAGGGAATTAGTAAAGTGTAAAAGATCTGAATATATTGTAATATTAAGAAGCCGCCGTAAAAGATTAAAGTAATTATTATTTAATAAGAACGTGTTCTGAAAGAACCTAATTAAATCTGCACCAGAAGAGCGCTGAAGAATGTTGTGGCTGTAATCCAGAGGGAACGTCAATGGTAGGAGTCCAAGGAAGATCTAGAGGAAGTTATCCAGGGAAGGGTAGGTGGTTGATGGCATTGGCATTGGCAGACCCTCTGGTGGCGTCGGTGTCCGCAAGGCCTCTGGAGCTGAAGAGATTACCCGAAGAGTTAGAATTCCCTCTGGACTGCTGGCGAGATCTCCGGAGCTGCTGGTGGACGTCAGAAGTCTAGGACCCTCTGGAGACTTGTGGTAACCAACGCCGTGCAAAGGGATCTAGCAGCTAGCGGACCCTGTTAGTCTATCTCATGGCTGTTACAGCAGGAGACGGGGGGGCTAGTGCTTACCCTTGGATGTGCAATACCTCATAGTGGCCATTAAAGCTTTGGAGGTGCAGCGGACTGCCCCGAGGTCATGTTTTGGAGGCTCTTTTGTAGTGATTCTTCCAGCTTGGTGGTGCTGAGAAGGGTGAGGGGGAAGCTGGCTCCACCCTCTTGGAGGTTGGTTTTGTGACGTAACCCTCAGGTGACTGGATTCTTATCTCTGTGGCGTTCGCCGCGCAGCTGTGAGATGCTGATGTGTTCTGGCCAGTTCGCACATCTTGGAGGCAGTGAATGCTCCAGCGGGTGGCACTTCACTTTCTAGCAGCAGGATTGTGAAATACCACTGCCATCCTGGAGTAGCTGGCAATTCAAACTGTAGCATAGGGGTTACGCATGTAACGGTTTTGTGACGTGTAGCTTTGCATAGTAGGATCACGTATTTAAGTCTTAATCCAGGGCTGATCCCAAGGTGCTCGTGTAGACACGTGTCCCATCTCCGTTTCTTCCTTCATAAGTTATTTCGGACTAGCCCATAAAGAGTAATTTATTCCAAAATGAGACGCAGTCGGAAGTAGAGTGCACTTCATAAAAGTGCAGACAGCATCATGCATCATATTATTACTATTAATTTGGTACAAATGGCCTTGAGAAACATACAGCCATAATGTAATTTTTTGCATCAAACATTGTAACATCCAATCCAGGAAGTGTCAAATATTTGTAGTAATTCATTTAAAATTCCAAACACAATCATATCGGTGCCTTACCCAAAATTCACATAAAATTCGTAGTTCCGTATGTCGGTGTATAACCAACTATGCTACGGAAGTTGGCGAAATATATGCTTATGTATTATCCTTTCAACCTGTGTGTGCGTGTCTTGACTAAGAGTATGTATGTGTGCATGTGTGTGTGTGCGCATGTGCACACGCATATTTATTGACACTTTTGAAACTGTTCACTGAATTATACCTGACTTGATCAACTTATAAAATGCTATAAGGTAGCTTACTTTCATAGTTGATTCCATTCTGGATCATTTGTTTTTCAAAATTGTAGCTATTAATTATTGGTGCTATGATATTTCTCATGAAATGTTCAGCCGATTTAAACCAAATATTGTATGTTCAATATTCACAATGTCAGGATGGAATTGAATTCCCCTTGGTCTCTTATTTTCGGACATTGCATCTTGAAAAATAATGCTTTTACATAATATTTATAGAGTTACTCAAACAGTCACTGTCAAATTTGCCCTATAAGTAGCAATGCTATAGACCACTTAAAATTACGTGATTTAGGTAGTTGTATCAGGCACCTTCAAAATGGCTTCTTTATAAATATTTACGACAAGTGTGTCACAATTGCCAAACCAACTATTTAAACCAAAATTGGTATGCTGTTAATACCTAAAACTAACATTAATTATGCTACAACATATCTTTATGTAGACTATTTGGTAAGATAGTGTTGCCTGAAACAATAAACTACATCATATCTCCGGATGCTCAACCGATTCCCGTCAACTTCAACATATAAATTATTTCTGTGGTAGGTCACCTAACAGAGTACACAATTAGACAAAATTAGACACATTTTTAAATTGCAGTTTCGTGAATATTTTATGTTAGTATGCTGTAACTGTTGCCCCATTATACAAAATTTGTTACTCTGGTAGTAGCTACTTGGAAAATAATTAAAATATGTTAAAAGATTCTCTGGTCTGGTCAAGCCATTTTATTAAATTTCGTTAAAATTGGAAAGATAAAAAATATTTTTACAGTATATCTCGGGAACTATTAACTTAATTGAACTTAACTTGGAATGTTGGAGTAACTTATTGTTTGCATTACATATGTACACATATTAAAAACCTCTGGTCTGCTGTGCTGGAAAATAAAATGCTAAACATTGTACTTAACTATTAGTTAGCTCTTAGAGTCCCAACACATTTGGAAAGCAAGAATCATTTTCGGCAGTCACAAGTGAAAAAAGGTATGTTTTTGTTACCATTACGCCAATTGAAACTAAAATTTCACTGCTGAAGTAATTACTGAATTCATTAATTGCATCTTACATGATTAATCCTTTGCTATGTTGGGGCCACAGTGGTGCAGCAGCTAGAGCGATCGCCTTCCACCTAAGCGATCCGGGTTTGATTCCCGGCTAGGTCACTTCCGTATTGTCGTAGTTGGGAATTGTGCCAGAGGATGTCACTGGTTAGTGGGTTTTCTTGGGGAGCTCCCATTTCCCCCACCCTTGCATTCCAGCACTACTCCATACTCACATTGCTTCACCCTCATCGTGCTCAAGTCCCCGATGTTAACAGCCGCCCAAACTCTCCCCACCCTACTTAGTTATGTCAAGTAACTTGTCTTATATCAATATATTCTTTGGGCTAGATTAGCCTAACTATATGTTGGCATCTGTAAAAAATTAATTTTGGCATAGATCGACAAAACATTTTCCATGCATAACCATACAATGACATTCTTATGTCGTGTATTAGATTTATTGTATAACTTGTTGAATTCCTTGTGCTGAGATGTATGTGCCCTCTTGAAAAATAGTAAATATTAACATTTTTCATTTTATATCCAACCCTTACACTTTTAATACAAGTATAAATGTCAAAATCCTGAAGGCGTATTTCAATATTATTGTTTCCTTAAAAACCAATCGAATTATTTCCTGTAGTTTTTAATGATTCACGGAAACCATTATGTACATGATATTTTGCACCTGCCATAATTTGCTCGAAAAATAATATTCGTTGTAACTTTTATGAAATTGTTAAATCAAAATCATTACACTCTACATATTCTCTATATTGCAAATAATACTTTCATAATACTACGATGCTTGAAAGCAGCACTGTTAACTCGTTTTCCAAAAATTAAAGGTTGTCAAATATACTACCAACCTTCACAACCTAACCCTCAAATAAAATCTTAACTCTAATAAAAAAGTAACTAAGATTTAGCTCACTCCTATACTTCAATACCTCTCCACTTATTTATGACTAAACACTTGACGACTTAAACTTACTGCTAGCTGCTCTAAATATCTTACCTAAAATAATTTAACAGCACAGATGTCTAGCTTCTCTCTTGTCTCTTCCCCATGCTACTCTCTCGACGACTAAGACCCCTAACAGCATATAACCAGGCTTATTTATAAGATTGACCGGGGCCATTCTTCCTGAAGTCAGGAAAGATCAATGAAAACAAAATCAATTATTCAAATACTTAGCTCATCTTTAGATGATTCTCGATGGCTTCCTCCAAGCCACACACCTCCGAAAAACAAGTCCATCTTGGTCGCCTTCTCCACCGCATCAACCTCCCCGTGACGCCTGACCTTGGCATACGTCACTGGTCACGCCACTGGCTGCAGCCAATAAGGACACAGGGATCAGCCCTAGCAACAGCTGGTCAGCAACTCGTTGCCCGAACACTCCCTTTACCCCTCAGCGGCCTACAAAAACTCTGCTGTACTAGCACGTCGCCTACCTTTCATTCCCGGCAACACCGCCAAGCTCCCGGCTGCCAAAGCACAAACAACCACTGTTTCCAACAGCCCCAGAATTTACGCAGTAATCTTTCAGGGCAAAATAAAAGTTTGGAAACCTCCTGAAAAATTTCAGTGATGAAAGGTAAACTACGTTTTTAACTCAATAACTCATTAAAGTGCAGAAAAAATTAAATCCTGCAACTCGGCAAAAGACAACACAGCATTCTGCTTTTAGAATTCTTGATTCCAATCGTCGTGGAACAACATGGAAAAATCTCTCGGAAATAACCAGCTGAAACCAATATCCTTAACTCTTCAAAAAACAATTTAAGAAAAAAATGTGTCCCATCCTAACAAAAAACAAGAATTCTTCGAAATACTAAAAAAAATGACTTCCCAGTACGAAAAATGAAGAAAAAATGTCTGAACAAAAAATATACTTTAAAAAAAAAAAATTAAATCAAAATGTTTGCATTGTAACAATATTGCAAGTTATTTTAAAGGATACTTACATTGTAATTTTAGGATTTTTGGAAGATAGATTAAGGATTTGTGTTTAAAGATCAGTGGCAGTCTTGTTGTTTGTTAATAAATGGTATGCTACCAAATGCTAAAAATTAGGAATGGGCCGATGCCGGTTAACCGGCTGATAGCATGACCATCGGCATCTATGGCATCTGAACCTTATTTGGCTATTATTATTCACTGATTAGTAGCACTAATTTATTTAACACCATTTTAAATAAACCAGCATGCTACATCTCATAAAGCATTAATTTACTGCATCCATCAATCAGATATTCTGTCTGAAACAAAAAATATATTCGGAACAATTGTTTTTCGATTATTTGTTCCCGTTGTTTACATTTTACAGTATTTCCTGTTGGTGCATTCACCAAAGATTGTGTGCGTCATTTATTTTTTGATACTACGTGAATGCAAAACAATACGGATAATCGACAACTGGTGCTATTGATAGTATTGATTACGTCCCGCAAGTTTTTTTGTGTTCTCTTCTTACGTTTTTACTGCATTCATAGGTTGGCGACAATGAGAAAGCAACTTGTATTCTTATTCTTATGCATTTACTGCACTTGTAGGTTGGTGTTGATGAAAATGAATCACACATTCTATGACACTGTATTCAACGATATGTGCTTGTGGTGGTGTTATTGTAAATGGGAAGTGAAAGTAAATACACTAGATTTGACGAGTTTAGTTCTTATTGGAAACTGTTGGCTGCGGTTTTGGTTAGAATGTTAAAGGTCTGAATAAGACTTGGCAAGTAATAATTGGCAAAAATAGTTACAAATAAATCAGTTCTCGTCATTTTAACCAAGGGATTAAGTATGGCTTGGCTGACGGAGGAATACTAAGCGAAAATATTAATATAAATAAAAAAAATTTCACTCAATTTCAAGTGAATATTTAATATTAAATTGATTTCAATAAGATCTTTTTAATGACATCATTAGGTTGTTGAATTAAACAAACATGCATGTTGAGTTATGTATGGTATTTCTCAGATCTAAAATCCAAGTCCCCATCAAATTGTCTGAAGTTTTAAAGCTTGTCTTAAATGAACTCAGTTTGTAATGAATGCTGTAGTGTCTGGTAACAGTTTTTTCTTGACTGTTAAGTCACTTATTTGTCCAGTTAAATTGTTTATCTTATCATTTATTATTAAAATTAGTGTTGTATTTTATTTCCGTGCTGTAGACACCTAATACAAAGTAGTACTTAAAGTGTTCACAAAACTGAATACTTAAATTTAAGTAATAAAAAAGTATTTTCAAATAGTGAATTATGATTGTGCTCATCAAAACTGGTATCGGCATCGTTGTAATCGGTGGTATCAGCAGCTGAGAATCAGTACCATTGGTATCTGCAAAATGTGGTATCGGCACATCCGTACTAAAAATCCCTTCTCAAAATGCTTGCTACAACACGTTTTTCAAAATACTAATTTCTCGTATCTCTTAATGGGGTGTAGCAGTCTGTAGGTATGTACTTTGATTAGCTACAAAAATCTTGAAGCATTTTTTATTTCCACTTTGTAAACCCCTTCTCTCAGTGGAATCTAGGGCAGAGTGCATACCCTCCTGTTTGTTCCCCCTTCCCCTGCCACTCCATCTAGGTTGGCTTGAACTGCACCATCACACTTCAAACTAAGTACATATCCATGATACTTGAGTGGTTCGGAGCTCATGATAAGTTACCCATTCTGTTACCTTAAGCCTTTGGCATAGCCAAGTAGTGTTAAGGCTGTTCAGATGTCGAAAAATATATACTCCATATTTTTTAAGAAAATTTCACAATTTTGCGATATACCAAATGTTGGTATTGCACAAGTGCAAAATAATTAGGAAATTAATTACTAAAAATAAATTTTAAAAGAGTATAATAATATTAAATGCATATCTTGTGCCAAAGGAATTCAAAATGGTATGTAGCGAAATTATTATTGTTACAGCTCAAAATGTTTTTTTTTTCTGTTATTTGATTATCATAGTCATTTTTTTAAAAATCTATTTCATTAAATTAAAACTGATGTTAGTAAAAAAACATAAATCTTAAAAATACAATGTATTAATGTTCAGAGACCTGAACACCGTTAGCGCAACGCAAAAAAAAAAGAAAGTGTTTTTGGTATTTTGATGTTGAGATTTTAGATAAGGTGTCACGTATTGCAGTAGAATGTTTACAAATTATTTTTTGTGTAGTTTAGTAGGGTGTTACATATTGCAGTAGAATGTTTGCAAATTATTTTTGTGTTTTGATGTGTAGCAACTGGGGCACAGAGAGTGATCCTGACTCCCACTACCATAATGGCAATTCAGACCCAAGAGGATTTGGTAAGTATTCACCGAGCTCTCTAGTATAATTGCTGGTTCCTAGTCTCTACAGTACACAAGTATATATATTTTTATCTTGATTGGCACTTTATTTAGCAGCCTGCCATTGCTTCGCTCAGGTTTTATGTAGTTATTGAAATACATACCTATATATGAGACTACCCGTGACTACTTGTGACTACCCATTTCTAACTGTGACTACCCATGACTACCTGCATTTACCTGCGACAATCTGCGACTACCCGTGACTACTTACGACAAACTGCAACTACCCGTGACTACAGGATCTTGGCCATGTGCTCACTTGCACCTATGGGCCCTCGCTCACTCATTCTGACTTTGTCTTAAAATTTCGGAATGTGCGAGCGAACGCCGATAGGCGTGAGCGAGCACATCCCGACAGATTACTCATGACTTCATCTGGGAATTTCAGCACGTGCTTGCTCGTATCGATCGGTGCTCGCTCGCACATCCCGTCCTGCAGTTTCATTTAGACAAAAAATTAATATGTAATGCATAAGCTGTAAGATTTAAATCGTAAGACGTAAGACTTAACACTTAAGATGTAAGACTAAACACGTAAGATGTGTGATTTAACATTTGGACCGAAGGGCCTAACTTTCTATTGGGGGAAGTGTGGGGCATAAAAAGACAGCTTTCTCCCAAATACCAAGAAAATTGTTTGAAAATGCACCTTTCAGGCCGAAAAAAAGGCGAAAAACACACTGCTTCGGTCTTGGCAACTCCTCCCAGGGGAGGGTGAGATGGGGTGGTTGGGGAGGGGGGTTCGATAGCCAAAGGTCCAAGGGTGTGCAGAGTAAAGCCCCCACCCCTCTACAATTTTTTCTAACAGTGTTTCAATTTATCTTTAATAATGCTTTTGTTAGTGGACGCTTAGAAAGCATCCAAGTAGCTTATTTTTCTCAGACTTGGTTTACAAATTTTGAAGGTCTCATGTCGAGAAGGAGCCTGCACCAAAGGATATTAGTGAGATGCATCCAAACAGGATAATCTGTTAGATGACTTTTCCAGTTCATGAGGGCAAGGTACACAATATGTATATAAGGAAGTAGAACCTATGTTTTTTTGAAAGTTCTCAAGGGTGTAGTGTTTTTTCTTCTTTTCTTCAAGCCTATGACCATCTGGAAGAATGTAGCTTTCTAATAGTGAAAGAATTGTAAGAATTGGCAGTGTAGTTTCTGAGATTATCCGGAGACATATAAACAAACTCACATTACCTCTTTATAATAATATTGCTCTAGCCACTGGGCCCATGTGGCCCCACTTGGCATTACTCTACCCACTGGGTCTCTTTTGCCCCACTTGATATATATGCCTATGTCCATCTGGAAGAATGTAGCTTTCCAACAGGGAAAGAATTATAAGAATTGACCCTGTAGCTGTGGTAGAGCATGCTTAGAAAGCAGCCAAGTAGCTCATTCTTCTCAGAGTTGGTTTACAAATTTTGAAATTTCTCAAGGAATTTTTATTTTTATTCAACAAAGCCTATGCCCATGTGGAAGAATGCAGCTTTCTAACAATGAAAGAATTAGAACACTCTGCCCTGCAGTTTTGGTGAAGCATTATTAGAAATCAACCAAGTAGCTCATTTTTCTCCAACTTGGATTACAAATTTTGAAATTTCTCAAGTACTTTTTTATTTTTGAATTCAACATAGGCTATGACCATCTGGAAGAATGCAGCTCCCTAATAGTGTAAGAATTATAAGAATTGTCTGTGTAGTTTCTGAGGTTACCCAAGATTTATAAACAAACTCACATTATCTCTTTATAATATTAGTATAGATTTGTAGAATCTATTACAGATAATTTTAAGCTTTTGAGAATTCTTTTAGCTACAGATTAAAAAATATATCTGTGGAAAAAGCATTAGTTTATTTTCAATCATGTGTTGTTTGTTTTTAAATTCTGAATCATAGTATTTTAAATAAGGAGGTTTTCATTCCAAATGGTGATGTGACATTGGGAGTTTTGTATACGTATGTGTGTGTGAGTATGTGTGCATGCATGCATATGTAGTTGGGGGGAGGGGGGCATACATGATTGCATTGCAGTTTAGTGTGCACACAGTGCTAAGTTCCTGCTATGCAGCTACTACTAAATTTCAAGTGTGCAGCATTATTTTAATAGTCTTTCAGACTGCATGTTTCTGAGTGGCTTTTGGTGTATTCTACCCATTAGCAGGCCATGGTACTTATACATTGGCAGCCTTCAATCAGTGTTATGGCACAAGAGCTCAGAGATTCAGCAACTTCAATAATGTCTCAAAATACCATTTTCAAATTTTATTTTATTTTTTCTGTTTTTAGGAAGTCACTAAATTAGACAGTTTCTGAAAGTAATTCAGAATTCAGTACACAGCAACAATTAAATTATTGAACATATGAACATTTAAAGGCTTAAACATTTGAAAACATTTTTGTGAGAATAAATTTTTTTGTATGTATATTTTATATGATATGGCCAGATGCCTATAAATGTACTAGCTCTATTGATCACTTGTAACATGACTTTTTGATGTCAGTATCACATTTATAATGTGAAGGGTGCCTCTGCTATAACTATTAATTTTGTTTCAGTGTTTATAATATAATTTTTATTTGTATAAAATTCTGTTTGTACAGTAATTATGATTCCTTATATGGAACACATTGATTTAATGCATAGGTAGTTAGATGTGGTGGAACTAGGCTGTTAGGCTACTAATTATATTATTAAAGGGAGATAGGAAATAAAAATTATAGGGTGGTATTCATAGATACATAACACAAAGTCAGATATAGACATATTTTCTACATGGATGCGTGGTTGCATCATTTCACTGACTGGGCTAGCTTCTTCAGGCGGTGAGTGATGAGTGTGCGTGCCTGACTTTGTATATGTTCGTTCATCTTCAAGTACCACCCTGTGAGTACCGGTACTTGTGTTTTCTATCGTCTCTTATTATTTGTTTACTTCTGTTACCAAGTTTTCTTTATTTGTGACTAGAAACTTATTTTGCAGTGAAGAAACATATTTAATTACAAATAATTCTGGGAACTGTTATTTAAGATTTCATACAGCCTAAATTAGTGAAACTCTGTTTTACAAACTGTGGGTGAAATGTTTAGTGACAATAGGTCATATGTCATATAGGTGATAAAACTGTAAGTAAAACTACTTTGGGTTTATTGCCTTTAAGTTAGGAATTTATCTAATGTTGAGACTTAATCATAACAGCTGAATAACTGCAGAAAAATTGTTTTTCTCTGTAGTAACACATCATTTTGGTATGTTTTTGTAATTTATTTTATTTTTCTACAAATTCTTTAAAGTTTGTTCACACTACACAAACTAATAAAAGCCCCAAAAAATAAAAATAAAAAATATATATAAGAGGACAGGAATTCGAGTGCTCACAGTGTAGTATTGTTAACAGGCACACACGTAAAGAAGGGTGACACTTTTTCACGCAGTTGCGCAATTGCTACATTTTGCTGGCTGTGCCAGATTCATCAGGTGGCAGGTTGTAGGACACTGAAATAGGGTGGAAAGGCGCTGGTGGTAGTAATCCTAACAGCCAGGTGGTAAACTAGGGTGCTGCGGGAAAACTAAAAATTTGTCGGTATAGCAGATGAGTATGGTTTGGAACTATGATTGTCTTACGTTGAGCCCCAGGGGTTACCTGGATTCTGTTGTAAATTGATGAACTAATTCCCAACATCTAAGTTCTGAGCTATTGCTTGAAGATGGTATGACTCTCACAACTCTGATACTGTAGCAGGAGTCAAAATCTTTGTTGTGTGATGCTGTATGTGCTGCAACTTGTTGGTCTTGTAAGTTGTGGATGTGACCAGTTATGGCTTGTCTAGTGTCTGCTCTCTCCAGCATCAATGCCCTAATGGGCTCACAGCCCCTTCCCAGGTTTTCTTTTTGAGTGGCCTTGTTATGTTTGCTGTACATGTACTCACATGGGAGTTCGCAGCAAACACTAGCTCAAACTAATTCAGTGGGAGTTTTGAGACTCAGAATTAATAAATAACTTGATTGAAAGTTTGTTGATGACAAGAGTGCCAACAGAAAATAAGTGAAAGATGAAATAAATGTTACTGGGGTTTATTCAGGGGGTGGTTATGTGCTATATCGTGCAGTGTTAACAAGTGAAGCCAGTTTATAGTGTGGAGTTAGACGGTTGTTTTCCAGTAAAAAAGGTCACGTGATCAACAGTAGCCAAAAACATTGTATCGACCTATCTTTCACGTGTAATTTTATGAGTTTTAAAATCGACATAAATTAACATACAACCTTTTTGACCTAAACAATAATATACATAAAGTGTGAATGTGCTTGTCTCAGATAACTTGATATAAATTTCGCCAGTAAATAATTAAAGTTATTAATTATTTACATTTAAATGGAAGTGTTGTATATGGTGCTTTGATTGATTTGCTTTCCGTTCCCTATATATTTGCCTTGAAAATATTCCAGTAAATAATTTTTTGACGACTGTAGGAGCTTTTAAAAGTTATGATAAAACTTAACCTTACCAAAATTGAATATGATACGCTATTGAAGTCGTCTGGGAGTGCGTTACAAGTGAAGCAGCCATATGGGAGAGACAACTTTTGTTTTACATTGAAATTGAACAGCTTTGCTAGTGCTATATGAACTCACTAGTTGTTCTGAATTTTCTCTAAATTTGTGTTATTCTTACGTTTGTGAAATGTGAATTTGGTATGTAAACATGCCTTAAAACTATAATCTATTTTTGATATATTCGCCAACAAACAAAAACTAATATTATTATATGAAAATGTGTATGAACCAGGTCATACGAGTCCAGTGTTTAGTGTATTCGTATATACAGTGAATACATTCGTGAAATATATCGCACAATTATTGTTTTTATAAGGATATGTTATCTGCATAAGTTTATAAATAAACAATTGCAGTGTGTTTATTTTTTGCTAGTGGGGTTGTGATCACTAATGTGCCGTGAATTTAAGGTCTAACCTGTAAGTTGCGGACTCATTAAAGGTACAGGCACTTTAATAAAACTGTAGATACGTATTTTTCTAAATGCTGATTTGCTATTTTAGTGTAGGAGTTTATGGAATTAATTTGTTAGTAATGGAAAATCATCTCGTAAACCAATACAAGGCTACACCTTAGTAAAAACCCCACACTTACAATTTTTTTCTCCCCAAGTCAGCAGAGTTGCAGTGATAAACAAGAAATCAGCTGTTTATCAATACAAGAATATAGGCCTACAACCAAATCAGTTGTCATATTTTTTATAGCTACTGAATGTAACCTTCATGATTTGCAATTTCCATGGTTTCTCTAACTCATTCCATGCATTTTCTGGGGTGACTCAATAAAGACAATTTGACCCATTCCTTCCTTGTATTCCCTTCATTGTGTTCTTGGTTTACCATTCCCTAACGATCCTGCAGTCGACAAAATGTTAAGTTAAATAAATAAAGTTTACTTGTGAAAATAAAGAAAACTTAGATAAAGCCAATCTTTTCCTATAACGACACCACCTGCAAAATAGAAAAACATCACATGATTTTCTTTAAACTCAATTTCACCCTTCTTAAGGATTTTTAAAATACTAATTTTGAGGGCAACTAATTGGACATAAGCTTATTTTAATATTGATGATGAATCATGGATACACAGATTTATCACAACATCATAACTTGCCTAGGTAGGTTTAATAAACACAACGTCTACAAACAAGATGTGGTAATTTGAAGTATTTTTCGGAGTAAGTATAATTTACGCTTCGTTTGTTAAACTGCTACAAGCCATGTCACAGCTCGCCACGTCTGCCAACTTCACTTTGTTTCTGCCCCGCCATCGTATCTAAATATATTAAAATAAGTATTCAAACATTAAAATCTCTTTTCAGTTCTAAATTAAAAATTCAAAAATCATTATTTTGCTGTAATGTACAGTAATTTTCGCATACTAGTGAAGTGAAACTTCCCGAGTGTGAAAGAGACAAAGACAGAAGGAGAGCGCCAAGCCTCGCTCAGCAGACAGTTGCTTCAAAGTTGCTCTTGTTCGATTAAACAACACCGTACCATTACGGCCTACTCACTATATTTTCCGCTGTTATTTTTAACTGTAAAAATCAGACATGTTGCCATCGGGGCTACCAAAATATTTAAATATTTCAATAGGCCCGTTTAATTTACAAGTAGTATACTAAAAAACCAGGTTAAAATAATATTTTAACTATGAACTATTTTTTACCGCCTGTTTCCAACACGTCGCTGCTCTCGCTGTTGTTAATTCATATTTAAAAAGAAATAAATATTTCAAGTTATAGAAGATATTAAGGTAAAGATTCATTTATTCAGTAATACAGTACTGTAAAGTTAACCACAGTGTTATATATTTGTGGAATACATGTTATTGAAAAAACAGGTTGACATGTTATGCCTGGAGTGTTTTTTTAAAGGTTAATTTTTATAAGTATTTGTAATAATAATACAATACTTGCATACTATTTCTCAAATATTCAGTTCATAATAAATTATGAAATCATATTTTGGGGATAAATCGACAAAATGGTAAAAGGCTTTTAGATTACAGAAGAAAATAAAGAAAAAGAAGCCATTGTAGGCAGCTATTTATAAATATCAAAATTCTCATTCTTCCATGCATGTATATGCATGGTAGTATGTTTTATTTACATGGAAAACAGTAAAAAAGTTAAAAATAGTGATGTACACCATTACTACACCAGACAAGCTAATAATCTTCACCTATTCTCGTACAGAACCTCAAAATTACATAAAATCCATACTATGCTGGGGCAAAACTAATAAATAACCTACCCAGTCATTTGAAGTCAACTAATAGTTTACACAAATTAAAAAGATCTGCTAACTATACTTTTTAAATAAGGCCTTCTATTCCGTAAAAGAATACTTACATAAAGATGAATTTCTATAACGCAGAACAAGACTGATATAAGGAGACTTCATGTAATACCTTGTGTTTCAATCTAATGTAGACTTTACATATTTATACTTTAATATCTATCAGTACATGAATTGTAACAACTTGTACTGCAACCAAATGTAGTCTTAAAATATCCATATTGCATGACAAAAAAAAAAAATTGGGAGTCATTTCCAAAGTGTATTGGATGTATATTGGATGAAAAAAAAACTTTGTGAAACAGCGAATACTCTAGCCGCTACACCGCCATGGCTTCCATCATCTTAAGACGGGAGGAGTTGAGAGAGGTTTGGTGGTTTGTAACAACCAAGGTATTGAGAGCCAATGAGGGTGAAATATGGCAGATATGGAGCAGCATTGAAATGCAAGGGTGAGGAAAACCTTGAGAAAACATGCCATTTAACAGCATCAATCAGCACAATTCCTATATGTGAACATCTGAGATTAACCTCACAGGGAAACCAACATGGATCACGTTGGTGGAAGGCAAGCATCCTACCACTATGCTCACCGCAGCTTCCCTCAACCCCCTTCCCCTTGGGAATGGTGGAGAGGAACCTCATTTCTTTAGTGATAGTGCTTTTTCTTAGAGGAGTGTTTGTTTGTCAAGTTTCTGCAGCGTGATTCTGAGATCTTGAAACTGAATAGTTTTTTATGTATTCAGAGGAGAATTTCACACCAAAAATAATAATTGCACAAGTTGGTAGGTAACAACAAAGAAATTTTGTCACAAGTGTATATGTGGACCACTTTGGCAGTGGTTAGTACATGTGCGCTTGTTGTCAATATCATTGTGGTGCATGCATCTTTCACCCATTGTAGTTCAACAATGTATCCTAATCTAATTAAACTACCCAAAGTAACCTAAAATGCTGGCGAATAAGTTTTCATACATTTTAACCTAACTATAGGGTGGTTCCTTTATTATCCCTAAACGTCTATTTTCAGAAATTATATCCTATTGTAGTTTTCTCTCTCAATGTGAAATTTTTTAACGTGTTGGGCTGAATTAAAATTGTGGCTGCTGACTGACTAAGTCCTTGGTACTAAATTGTACTTTTGGAGAAAGATGCAACACAATTTTTGTAGGTATAGGGAATAGAATTATCCAGAAATGTCTCCTTCCTTCCCCCCTTTTTTTCTTCTGAAAAATTTCTAAAATACTTGATTGTCCAGTGCAGACAATTCAGTAAGATTGTAATTTCTGTTTTAATTATGTATCAAGTGTAACATCAAATGATGACTAGCTGAATTTCTTGAAGTCAATGATATAATAACTAACTGTCAATTCTGCTTTCGAAAGAACCGTAATACAGAGGCTGCAGCTTCTAAATTAGTTGACAGCATTCGAAAAACTATAGATAAAAACAAGGTAGCTGGCGCCATATTTATAGACTGATGTAAGGCTTTTGCATGGTCGACCATGCCATACTACTACACAAGCTAGAGTACTATGGTGTAAGGGATGTGGCATTAAAGCTCTTTAGAAGTTATCTAACTAACTTGTTCCGTTCAGATGTTCAGATACTCAAACATAAAAGTTTACCCCAGCATATCAGTGTTAGTGTTCCCCAAGGGAGTGTTCTGGGGCCTCTATTATTTCTGATTTACATAAATGACATTGGTAGCTTAAGGTTAAATGGTTCACTTATGCTTTTTGCCGATGACACAGTTGTATCCTACTGTGATTATACTAATCCTCAAAAGTTGGAAACTGGGATGCAGAATGATCTAGACACACTAGCTACATATCTTAGAATCAATAGACTTGTAATAAATACTGGAAAAACTCAATTTGTGGCATTTAGAGCTCCTCAGCATTCCATGAGTTCATACCCTTTACTGTCAGTTAATGGCTACCCTATCATGAGAGCTCAATATGTTAAATATCTTGGTCTTTACATAGACTAACACTTGAAGTGGAGCTTACATGTAAATAAAGTGCTTCACAAAATACTCCCTCTAGCTAATGTTTTAAACAGATAACATAGTGTAGACTCGGGCATAAAAGAAATAATTTATGATTCTTTGGCGCACAGTCATCTTAGATACATGATCTCCTTGTGGCGTGCTGCGAGAAAAACTATTCTCCATCCTTTGCAGATAATTCAAAACAAGTGCATTAAGCCTGTCTTCAGCTTACCCAAATTAACTCCTAGTAAAGACAAATACCTAATCTACAAAATATTGCCAATTAAGGGACTATATGAATATAACCTAATTCTTTCACTGCATAGGTGTAAGTGCCCTGCTGACCCTGACACAAATCGAGCCAAACATGACCATACCACCAGAAACTCAAGTAGGAAATTTTTATGTAGTGTTCAGACTGAGTATGGTAAGTCGGCATTCACCTTTCAGGGGTATAAGTAATTAAACTCAGTGATTAATGATTTAAAAAGTTGTAAAAGTCCTGTGGCTCTAAAAACAAAACTGAACTGTATCCTAGTAACTAAAATAAAAGAATGGCCATCTCTCTTGCCTATTAGCAATAGCACATGCCTAGAGGGAATGTTTAATAATGTGTTTTTTTTGTAGGAATGTGTATGTAAATTGTATGTATTTCTCACTATTAAGTATGTATATTATGCTTACTTCTTAGCTGCATTTTTTTAAATACTTTTTTTTCAGTCTTTGTCCGTCATCTTTATGCTGTTGTAATTGTATTTTTTTAAAGATTCTCATACGAGCTATGCTCAAGGGGATCAACAATAATGTATATCCTGATATAACTTGTAATGTAGAAAAATGCAAATAAAAAAAATCTTCAAAACTTAACCGTGTCGAACATTGTAAATGCAAGAAACAAAATTGTACCCTACAATAAGGGATAAATAAGTATAAAACTGTATCATATCAGAGAACTAACGTAATGTAAAGAGAGGGAATAACTAAAACGGGATTTGAATTTATTTACCAGAAACCATTTACTATATTGACATTAAATATGTATAAAGGAGATGAAGTCATATTGGAAACAAACCTCTTGAGTCATTTCAGTGTTAGGAATTTAAATATAAATGTCAGCAAATAATTATTTATTCGTGGCTCAGGAACATGTGAACTTTGCCTTCCAGAAATTCATCTAGCCTGCTGGTCGCTGTTTTGTTGCACTTATTACTGATATGCACCTGCAATACATTACTTGTTATACTTTATTTAATCATTTATTCAAAAAATAGTTTTCCACAAATTCTGATATATGAGCAATATATCTAAAACACGTGTTTATTGATGCACATAATCCAATTCTGGTCCGCGGTACACACACTCATGATCGGTAGTTTTATGAAGGAATTATTTGATTGCACAACTAACACAAGCCAATAATAAACTAGTAAAACTTCATACGTGAATTGTAATATATATATATATATTTATTTATAATCTTCTTTGTTCACCACGAAATGCTTCGAATGTAACTTTTCTCTCAACGTCATTCTAATGTAAAACACAATGTTTTAGGTTTCTGTCAAGATGGCGGCTAGAGTCCATAGTAAAACCACCTATCTCCAGCGGCTTCACCTACGTCACAACATGCCATCTCCTGTATACTCCTAACTCCATGGATTTATTACTGTCTCTTCAAAAACAATTGTCACTCGTAGAGGGAAAAAAAAACAAAGCAGGAGATAAAATGGCAGCGTGGTCACTCGCCACCCTGCACGAACACTACATCGCTGAACTGTCTTGATGAATAAACTGTGACGAACTTGATGTGAACTATTAAACAGTGTGTTACTTGTGACGACGAGATAGTCACGTTTACCCTATTTATACTGCCTGAATATTACATCAAGTAAATGTGGTCCAATTGTGGCTGCTCTCCATGCGCTAATGTCTAAAAATAGCCCATGAATTCTGATGTGACTCTTGAAATCAAAGTATTACATGTCTGTCGCAGGCCACATCAGCCAACTCTGACCTTGTATGGTGCAACCCGACGGCTACACATCTCGCTTGCTAACCCCTTGAAAAGTTCCACTGTCATCGTATGATGATTATTGAACTGATGCAATGACTCGAATAAAATAATAAATTTTGAAAATCAACATTTACCAAATACAAACAAATTATCATTGCCACAATCTTCTAAATATTAAAAAAAAATGATTATCTGTAACACAAAAATATAGGAAATTAAAATACTTCCCAAAAATATAAATTATAACATACTGCAATGCTACAGCCTGTATGCTATATATATATATATATATATATATATATATATATATATATATATATATATATATGTGTGTGTGCGTGTGCATGTGCATGTGTGTTTATATATATATAAACACACATGCACATGCACACATGCACACGCACACACACACACACACACACACACACTGTAGTCTCTTGGAAGGTTTGTGAGTTTGTGTTCTTTTAGGGCCACCTCTAACCTCTTATCGTATATCACTCAAGAGGTATGGCCTGTTCGTGCCACCAAGTGATCCACTGAGAGAAATGGACAGAGGCTTCCACACTGTCCTCCATGGAGACTGGCAAAGCGGCTTGTTTGCTATACATCGTCTCCAGTGTCCAAACTGTGTGCCGGACTAACCTCCAAAGCCCGAAGGGTAGAGGGTGTAATCCGTGCCTTCCCTCAGAATAGTAGTTATGGGAATGTGTCAACACATGACACTCCCTAGCCTGTACGCAAGTTAACTCCTGAGGGGCGGACACTAAGTTGCCAAGGGAATAGTGCAGATGGCACAGGTTGGTGAAGGGTTTGTGTGACCCCTGTAACAAGAGCAGTGGACTGTTGCAGTGAAGGCACTCGAACACATGGAGAACTGTAGCAAGGTGTAGCATTAGTGGCACAAACTGTGGTAAAGCACCAGTGGACTGTTGCAGTGAAGGCACTCAAACACATGGAGAACTGTAGCAAGGTGTAGCATTAGTGGCACAAACTGTGGTAAAGCACCAGTGGACTGTTGCAGTGAAGGCACTCGAACAAATGGAGAACTGTAGCAAGGTGTAGCATTAGTGGCACAAACTGTGGTAAAGCACCACTTTAATGAACTACATATTAATGAACGTTTTGTTATAATGAACAATAGTTTTGGTCCTCACAAAAGCCTATGCAATACAAAGGATTCTTGTTTCACTTTAACAAATTTTTACATTACAACTTTAGGCATATTATTTAAATATTCTTGTTAACAAACACATTATGACTCAGTTCCATGTTAGTGTCATAAATTCAGATTTTTCCGCCTAAGGTAACGAAATATTTAGTAGAATATCGCAATGGTTACAAAAAAAGTCTTGTTGCGACTACAGATGTTAACATGACTTGAGATAATGAAACTATGATGAATTGTTACACAAAATGGTGTCTTAGCACACAACGTGCTTGTGACTTGCCAGGTGTGTAAACTAAGTAGTGGCTTTTTTGTACAGGAGCTAAATCATTTTTCTCATATGCAGCATCTATGGTCTGAGGATGTTTGGTTATGTGCTGCATGAAGGTTATGTTGTTTTTGAACGCCAATAAATTAGTGACCTGATAGCATGCCATATACTGCTTCAGTATTCTGTGAAAATTGATAAAGAAAATAAGATTTTGTGATGCTATGTGGGTTTTGTTGTTTTTTAATGCATATAAATAATAATGTGGCAATGCTCTTATAAAACCTAATACACCTGTTGAAGATAGATACATTATCTTCAGAAATTGTAATCAGATAATCATAGTGATTTTTCTTAAAATTAGTTGAAAAACTTACTGTGCATGCTTTATAACCAATATATAACCTGAAATACACAAATCACTATATGTTTTTAGATAGGCCTACTGTACTGTAGTAGAATACTATAGTGCTTCTGAAACTGAAAACCGAAATTAAATAGATTGTGTAAATTATAATGAAATGTACAAGAAGTGATGAAATTATCAGTGCACTTAATGTTTGTAATTTAAAAAAATAATAAAATGTTTATTTTTATTAAATATTAAACTAAAAAAACAGTTTTTGGTATGTACCTAACTATGTTACTTGTGTTCAAATAAAATACTTTATACAGTAATAACAAATTGTGTAGCTGTAAATGTCATATACATCTCGGTAAAAATTTCTGTGTGGATTTTTTGCTATAAAGAACTTCACTACAACAATTAAGCAACATTTCTCGTCTCTTCAAGTTTGTTATCATGAATTTTTCTACTAGGAGAGAGCTAGGTTAGCTAGTGCAGCAGGAGCGCTGAGCTGTGACTGGTAAACCAGCTGGGACATCGGCCAGAGAAAAACTAATGAAATATGTGCTGTGCGCTGCTTATGTACACACCGACTAGGAGTTAGCGAAGGAGGAGAGGCATGGAGAACTGCACCTCCGTGGTCCTTCTGGTGGTGGGTGGTTGAGAGTGGAACAGATGCACCTTCCAGACTAAGGCATACTGCTGCTATGCGGGTTGCTGGGATATATGCAGCAGCTGTAGCATAGGCAGCTGGCTGGATTTTTCATAGGGTGTAGACATTTTGCCATGTAATGGCGTTAACAGCTTTTGCTTGGAGGGACACAACTGGTGCAGAGGCTACCTAAAGTAACATCACGTCAAAACAATAGCACGCCTTTCTTTAATTGTGGTAGCCGCATTGTGCTATGAATCCCCAAATTAGGCCATTTTCATGGCGAGGGGACAGCCTATTTAAAAAAGGGATGGGGTGGCAAGTGGCTATGGTGATAGCTAGGGCAATCACTACTGTGAAAAAACAGCTCCTCTCCTGTATGCGATTTTAAAACCATAACATACTATGTCTGATCTCATTTAATTTGTGTAGAGAATCTATTCATGTAAGGCAGTTTTATATATTTTGAATTTCAAGAATAATGCTCTCTATTAAATATACATATTCCTTTCAAAATAATTTGTTAACATAAAATTAATCAAGAATAAAGCTCTTTTTTAGTAATTTGAAGAATTCTTTCATAATGGTTTATCAACATGAAGTGGATTGAGAATTATGTTATTAAAATATTTTATTAACAGGTTAAATGGTTATTAGATGTTCCCTCGTGTTATAATAGACTGTTACGCTGCTGTCTGCTTCTCTTAACATAAAGCAGTGAATGGAATTGATGTCAGATTTAAAATAAAAATTATTAGATTAATATCTTATACTGTAATAGCAGACATCTCCGTAGCTTGCTTGTGAAGCCAGGATGGAAGCTCTTACACTAGGCAGCTTATGATTAATTCTGAGTTACTGGTCATGAGGATGTATGGTAGCTGCATGACTCGGCCCTTGTGACTAGGAAAGCGTTGAAGCATCACCTGCAGGGCGTGATGGGGATAAGGGCAGAGTTCTATTGACTGGATATATGCAGTGTGGACGAGCTCTTGGTCAGTGTTATACCCAGCAGTCGAGGAGGCAACACTGAGGGTATTCAGTATAGAAGGAGCACATGCGAGCTCAATAGATTAAGTATGCTGTCTATTGCTGGACTGAACATGGACTAGAACTGTACTTTCACTTATAATTTGACACGACGCATTGTCTGATTTTACTACATACTTGTCTTTGCCTCATCTGAACATTATTTCACTTCACTAAGAGGTGGGGTTAGAACAGTACTAGAGGATTGTCATGTGTGTACAGGATACGCCCTTGCAACAAGGAGCTTTATTAAAGACACGTCCGTCCAGCTTTTACTGTTCACTCTCTCACTTTAAATCAGACGTCATGTCAACCTCCCCGAAATAAGATTGTACTATTGGCTGAGCGATAGAGCCCGCCACCACAGGTCACATAGTTCTATAGCTCGCCAAGGGTTGGCACCACAAGTATCAAGGGCTGACGCATGCAGCATCAGCAGGAAACTACAGCAGATGACGCTAGGAGACAACTCCAGCAAACAGCTTGAGGGATGGTGCTTGACAACTCCCATACCCCTCTCCACAAGGAGCACGCAGACAAGAAGTAAATAAGTCCGTACACTGCCGTATAATGAAAGTCTATACCTCCTCCACTGCTCCGAACCGGCTCTGAGGAAGCCAGCTCCAGCAGCTTGCTCTACCACTCCTGGTGCTAGAGTTTTCTTCCGGTCACCAGGACCTCATAATCTACCAGAAGCTCTTCAGCGACTACGCCAACACTTTCAAGACCTTCTAAAGAGTATTCACCACCAGCTCCCAAAGACTACGTCAGCCCTCTTGTCTTACCTGCTGGTAATGGGAATATCGCCAACACTACTGCCTCTGGTAGTGGTTCAAAGCATCCTTCTGGACACCTTTCGCTCATCTTACCTGCTGGTAATGGCAATCTCAACACCACTACCCTTCTGGTAGTGGTCTTCAACAGTCCCTTCTGGAAAACGGTTAGAGTTAGTTAGGGCCAGTTATTTTCATACCAGATCGCCTTGTTCATATATGACCCGATCTCCTTCACCTGGATTCTCGAAGGATAATTTCCGTTCAACTCAGGGATAATTTAGGAAGTAGTATGGGTCACAGTGTATCTTCTCTTTGGAATATATACGTATTCATATTGACTTGTGAGTTCTCGTTTTCTTACGCCCACCAGAGTGAAGTTGGGGACCATGCTCAACCAAGTACGAACCATAGGGTAGGATTGCATGCTCCTTTCACCAGGACGCATGCACATTGAACACACAGTCATTAGAAGACCACCTGTACTCTACACCACGTGTACAGTAAGGCAGAGTCACCACCACTCGACAGATCTCCACAAGGTGGCTGGTCAGCCAGGTCAACCTATACTCAGTCCACCGCTCTGAACTGGGCCAGAGGGAGTAAAAGTTGGTTTTGTAGGACTGACCCCTTTAGATACCACACCCAAACGTTGCTGCCATGCACCTGGAGGTAACCCACTGCTTTGTATCCACCACTCTAACCAGGCCCAGATGTAGGAACAATGGGTTAGGCTCTTGCCTGCACTGCACTTTGCAGCATTTCTCCATGGGGCTGAGCTCATGTTGCCCGTCAGCTGGAGAGACCTTACCTCCCAGCTCCTTCCCAGAAACTTTTTACAGTGCTCATCAAGATCACCTGGTGTCCTCACTCGATAGTAGTCAATATCCGCAGGGGAGAGGATATCCCTTTCGGCATCTCTAGTCTCTGGTTCGGGGGATACCAGGCCAACCGCCCAGCCTAGGCCCCAACCAGTTTTAGCATCAGCCGAACCACCAGCGCACCAGGTCCTGGTGAAACCAACACCTGCTCTCTACAACCACCGTAGCTGGGTCAGCAGCCACAGCAGGCCATCATCCAACAAGGTAAATCTGTGGCATTGTGCCAACCCACCTGCCAGGCAGTGACAGTAGCACCTGACTTTGAGCTATGCCGGCAGGCCACGCGCCATACTATTTACACAGGCAGTGCTCCGGTACATCAACAGTAGTGACCAACATCATTGGTTCTCGTCTTGTGTCACTGGCAATGCAAATAAAACTGTGCAACGATGGCTCGTTGCGCCGAGTGTTTTCAGACGTTTCTCTGACATTAAGGTGTTGAGGCTCCCTCTATGAACTATGAACTTCTTCGCCTTAGTTATTCTTTGCCACACCAGCGCCACAATGTTTCGAACTCTCGCCGCTTTGACTTTTAGTGCTCGTGCTGATCTCCATAAATGCTCTCAATCTCTTCCCTTTCTCCTTGCTTCTCCCTCTACCCCCCCCCCCCCCCCCCCTGCTGACGTTGCGGGTTCATAGCCTTACCTTTTGTATGCTAATTATTCGGCGATTACATCTTGTCTGAGCCTCGCCTGTGCTACTAGCCTTCTGCTGATCAATGTGATGTTACTGCGATAGCTGGCCGTTGCGGCATTCTACATGATCGCGCTACCTCGTTGAGCTTACTTCAGCTGCTGCGAAAACTTTGAAGTAATATTGATTGTAATTTTATTTTATTGTTGGTAATGTAATAATGCCGGGTGAGAGGCTTACATTTCAGTAGTGAGTAGAGGCCGTAGTTCGTTGTGTTGGCCCTTTTAGTGAATATTTGTATAGTAGCCTTTTGCTGTAGAGTGTTAGCTGTTTTAATAATTTTTTGGGTTTGTTACTCTTTGTTGGAGTTTAGTGATAACATATATTTTGAATGTGCATTTAACCACTTTGAGATTTGAATTGGCTCGCTTAATATTTAACCCCATTTGCCATGAGCCAAGTAGTAAATGTGTTCTGTGACCTCTGCTCACTGCTTGAAAGTAAAGAATATTTTAAATATTTTGTTTGGTACAATTAATTTTCTGTCTATGGTTTTGTACAGCCTGTACGCATATTTTAATTATTGTCGGGCACTCCTAGATAATTTGTTGAGCTTCGGTTTTTTAAATTTAAGTTTTAATATATTAGTCTGTTAGGGCGCTTTGGTACGGCTGCACTCAACGCTTTTCAGCTTTTAAATATAGTCATCTGTGGGGTTTTTAAGCTGTTGAAGTTGTTAAGTAGTAATTTTAATTTGCAATGTTTGCGCTTTCTTTATGAATTGTAGTAATTTTGTGGTTCGGGTGTGTTTGAGGCTTTGGGGCCTAATGTTTGTTCTGACCTTCTGTTGTGCCCCTAGATACTTTAATATTGCATTTTGGTTCACTTATTGAGTTTAGTCTATGTGGATTTACTGGAGTGGTTGTTTACAAGTCGAGAAATATTTCCCGTACAGCTGTTTTGACGTCGGGTGAAAGCCAGCGGCGTGCACCATCCACGCGCATCATACATTGAAAAGTGAACAGCTGGATTGACTGTGAAACCTAGAATTCATGTTGCTTGAAACTGTTTTGAATACCCTTGCTAGGGCACCATGTTAAAGCCCGTTTTACGTTGGTCAATATTGATAATGTACAATGCTTGCGAACCTTTATTAAGGCCAGTGTGGCACTTTTAATATCGCAATCTGTTTAGGTCTGAACGTGCCTTGGGTAATTTTTCTGTGATCGCGCTGGATTGAATTTGGTTCTTTTCATGGATATTGTTACCTTTACGATTCATAGTCTGGATCATTACAACTGGTACCTGGTTGCTACTGTACCTGACATTATCTTTTATAAATGTATAAGTATGATCATGTTGGACAACAGATATGTCTATGTGCCTTTTTGAAACACTTTTAATAAATAGGTATTTACATGAAAATTTGATGTGCGCTGTTGTTAATTACTAGCTTTTAAGATCCTGGCAATTTTGTTAAATTCAGCGAGTGTGTACCAATTGCACCTGTTGGTGCAAATGTAATTGGCCACTTTGACCACCTCTCAGCCTAAGGCCAACATGTAATAAGGATTTTCGTGGCGCCTAACATGGGACCGCAGCTTCAATGGTTTAGACCAGGTAGCGGAACAGTGCCAGCCAACCCCACAATCTAGTGACCTAACTGGAAGTCTTAAAATCTCAACTCAAGAGGACTAGCTAAAATATCAGGCTCCGAACAGTCTCTCGACAACATAGAAGTCACAAGAGCCTCTTATTTTGGCCACCACCATGATTATGCCAGCCCAGGTGGGCATGGTCAGCAGCCATGCCGAGGAGGAAGGAGCACCACAATAACTGCTTCCTCTGACAGCCACCAAGGACTTGACACCAGGGGGTGTTGAGGTCTCTACTTGGACCCATCAGTCCACACAGAGGATGAGCCCAGCACCACGCCGAGGAGGGAAGAGTACCACCAGAAGTGCTACCTCTGACAGTCACCCAGGTCTTGACACCGGAGGGTGTCGAGGTCTATTTTCGGACCCAACAACTTGCTCGGGGGAGGGGGGGGATGAGCCCAGCCTCCATGCCTTGTGGGAGGAGCACCACTAGAACCACTCCCTCTGACGGCCACCAAGTTCGTGACACCAGGAGGTGTCGAGGTCTATTCTCAGACCCATCAGCCTGCTTGGGAGGATGAGCTCAGCCACCACACTCAAGAGGAAGGAACACCACAAAAACAGCTCCCTCTGATGGCTTGCCAGGCAATGACACCGGAAGACTAACTCATGGACCCAGCCTCTTGTTCTGGAGGATGAGCCCACCAGTCACGCCATTGAAGTAGAAGTCCTTGAAGAACCTCTGCCTCTGGCCATAACCATGATCACGCCAACCCAGGAGGGTGTGGTCGAACTGCAGACCACGATGCCAGACGGCACCGTGGCCATCTATGCTTTCCCTCTTGTTCGGGAGGATGAGCATCACACGGCCATTGAGGTAGAGGAGCCACAAGATCCTCGACCTCTGATGGTGCCTCCAGACAGTTTCTTCAGGAGGAGAGGGCTCCAAAATGTTTCCCAGTCTCTGGTGGCCCCGAGCTGGCCACTATGAGGAATTTAAATAAAAAAAACAAGCAGCCAGGCCATCAGAGAGTTGCCTGCCCGCACCTGCAGTAGTATCTCTCAACCTGGTCGCTGTCGCGAGTCCCTCTGGTGACCCACTATCCGATTCATATGGCTTTACCCCAGGGACATGGTCTTGAGGAAGTGAGGTCGTCCACCGGAAAACAGAGACTGACATTCTTCTCAACCACTGAACATATACACGAGTGTTCGTTAAACAGTGAAAATGCAAAATGACTGCCATCAACAGTATCAATAAACAAAGTGATAAAATGCCAATAAACAGTCATAAACTGCTGAACCCCGTAACTAGTGAAATTAAAGACCAGACTGTCTAATTACAGCACAACAAGACCAGTAGTAGCTAGTGACAAAAGTGCTACATAATAACCAAAGACGTAACATTTCGGACGCTCCTTTATTAATGACAAAATTAAGAAAAAATATATATAGTGAGTGTGATAAAAGATGCGTGGGACATCACGTGTATCAAAAGTGCAAGAAAAGACTTCTAAAAGGAAGAAGACAAATGCAGACCCATGCCTGAAATAAAAACAGACTTTCGGAAGAAAGAATATTGCCAAATAATATTGATGTAAATATTATTAAGGGAATTTCAAAGTATTATGTATTGTTATTAATATTCACTGTACTTTTGTTGTAAATTGACTTGCTCTCCTCCTCCTTCTTGGTTCGCCATTACTTCTACTCCTACTCTAAATTCTATATAGTGCTGATTCCCTTCTCTGATGTACATTAAACTAGTTTTCTCCAAAAGTGTTGATAGTTTTATTAAATGAATTGGCTGGCACGGTCTTGGATCCGTCCATGTTGGAAGAGCTGGGGTGAAACAGTTTATGTGGGAGGACTTTAATGGGAGGAGGGGAATCAAACCCCAGGGTGAGCTCGACCATAAAAATCTCCCTCCCAGGGAGTTTGGTTTGGCTCACCGTGAAGGTTGTCAACAGTCGTTACGGCAGCTGTCTCTTATTTAAATGGAAGAGGAAAACAGTACTAATGAAGACAGGAAGAAACAACCCGGCTACAAATTATTCGGTTACCTCGGCGTTTACTCTACACTTGTAAGGAGCAGGCCTGCTGGCTTCCGTACGAGCTCACTGGTAAGTTCAATGTCCGGAGGGGCCTATGTATTTCAGTGGTGGTCCGTAGATTTACACTTCTAGGCTGTGCCCCAAGATTTCTTTGAAATGCCAGTCGGGCTAATAGATGGAGTTGGCTATTTACACCTTTATTCTTATGTGACATTACTAAGGATGACTAAAACAAGTGGCTCACTGAAACAATTACAAGGAACACAAAAGCAAAAGATGCACTCTCAATTTACCCAGGATTACTCAAGCCCTCCTGGGTCCAGTCTTCGGCAGATGAACAGAGGTAATGAGTATGAGTGATACTGGATGGTTGAGAATGAATCTCACCTGAGATGCAGGTGCCCTGGACAATACTTAGGTAGTCCGTGGTCTTATGTAGACTATAGCCTTATGCAAGTACTAATCGTCCACGCTTACCAATGAACAGTCACTTTATTAAAGAGCCAAGTTTGAAAAATAATTAATTAAAAAAAAATTACAATGAATGAATTAAATTACATGCTGGGGAAAATGAACAACACAAGGTTTACAATTTAAATGACCATGTATTTTATCCAGTATGCTTGGAAGATACAGGAGGATGAGTAGCTCTATACACAATAAATAAGTCAATGATATAATAATTATGGCAGGTGAAGACCAACCTGCATGAGTGGATAAAAAGATGAATTAAAGTGGCTGATTTGGCAAATTGATTTAATTTGTAAATGGGGGTGGGGTGGCAGTCCAGAAGGGACGACAGCATGACCTACTACCACGGAGTTTGAAGGAATGCTTTTCGGGTAAGCGGAACAGGTGAAGACGTCGAGATACCTCTGGCTGGTGAAGGCATATTGTGTCGGCGACATCGTAGGAGACCTTGTGATTCTTCAGGATCTTCTCCGTGTGCTTCTTCCAGCGTATGAGGCCTACTGAGTGCACAACCCTGGTTGAGAGAGGTTGGAAGATCTTGTACAGACTCTGAAGACAGGGTGACAGTCACTTCCCTGCTGGTGTTCTTGGCTTTGTCCAAGCTGGCTGGTCTTCATATAGACTGGTGTCCTCAGCATTTCCTAGGCTTGAGGGCCAATGAACTGTCGGCTCTGTGCCCTCATCCCTTGTGGGCTGGAGGGCCGATGAACTCTCCGGAGCTGCGTTCTGGCACTTCCTTATATACAAAAATGTTCTGCTTGTTGGCTGCCAGAGGTGTGTGGGGATGTCTAACCTAGCTTCACAGGGGTGGTTTGAATTAGGGTTGTTGGCCACGCCACTATTTATTATCTCCCTGGTGAGAGGCTGTCGACATATCTATTGCCTCTCCACGAGGCTCAGGCAGTAGTGACGACATTGTGTGAAAGGTGCTGCCCTCTTGCAGCATCCCTTCCAACTAGTTTCTCTAGTTCCAGCATGTCGGTGGCTCGGTCAATAATGCAATTTCTGAGGCGTTAGTGAGCGACCGCATGGCAGCTTTTTAGTGGGTAATATAATTTTAATAATATTCTACTTGTCTGCAATTGTCCGCTGATCTAGGAGCTACCCTGTAGGCAGGGGGTTTATTGTCTGCCGGCGTGTGACTTGCCCATAT
Source organism: Dryococelus australis (assembly GCA_029891345.1). Lineage (NCBI taxonomy): Eukaryota > Metazoa > Arthropoda > Insecta > Phasmatodea > Phasmatidae > Dryococelus > Dryococelus australis. Next base: position 149,962,428 of record CM056996.1, read on the forward strand.
GAGATTATTAGCTTGATGATAGGGCAAAGTTTATGAGTAGAGTGTGCATGCCCAGTGCACAGGAGAGCTATATGCGTCAATTGTCCACCCCATGGAGCGATGTAGACCTATCTTCAAGCGAAGAAAAGCATCTGGCTTCAGTTCTGGTGGACTCTGTCTGAGTCAATCTTCAAGCTATAACCTTGGTTGAAACTCTGGTCTCACTCCTCTTTTGTACTGCGTGGCTGGACCAGCTAACATTTGTTTTTCCTCTGTGGGTTATTGGTCTCCTCCCTCTCCGTTCTTTGGTCTCTCTCTCTTCCTCTCTACTGAAATCCTGGGTGATGGCATGTCGGCTTGCTTCAGCTGGCTGGCTGGTTCTTCGGTTTGTAGGAGGGAGGAAATAAGGAGATTGGAGAGACGGGAGCAGGTCACACATTTTAATGAACCTTGACCTTCTTAGTTCTAGTGCCAGCCCATATTGGTAGTGAAATCTTTGTTAATCTCATTACAAATGAGTTATTGAACTAAAACATTTTATCTTTAAAATAGTTGGTTATACCTCTGGCCTTGAGACAAAAAGTGTTTTAAGCGAAAGTTCCACTCACAAAAAATAAGAGAGGGGGTTATTTACCATGGCCCCTACTGGGAGTGATTTTAACTGGTATTTCTCTATGCCAGCACTGTCACACTGCAAAGCAGATTCTATGTGTTATAGAATTTATGAATGTGCGAGTTATTTAATTTTTCAAAGCAACCTCAATAATAAGTTTTCGCTATCATCCCATACAGTGAGTAGAAGGAGAATAGAACATGAATCACTTTCAAAGAGACATATTTTCACCCTTCTTAATTGGTTAATACAAAATTGCAGGTAAATTGGCAATTCACAATTTTTGTGTTTGTATTGGAAACATTACTTACAATGCCTGATAGTCACTTCTTACACATAGTTTACTCTCTGAAAAGGCTACGTAATACAGCAATCCATTTTCTCCGCAATAAATATATTTGACACTGACTCATTACCTTGCTAACTTCTTTACTATGCCTTGTCTAAAACTCTAATCACATTGCAACCACTACTCAATCATCTTTCTGAATATTTGGTACATAAGATTACTCATTGATTAGCTTCAGGAATACTACTAAATATACTATGTAATCCTCATTCTTTTCATAATGCTTTATCTTCTTGGCGCAACGAAAGAAATTACGTACACAACGACTAGTCTAAAGCTAATGCAACTTATGTATTCAACATTAATTTCTTTGGAAAATACATCCTAATATGAATATTACTTCTCTGCCTTACTTAGTGATACAGTGTTGCTTCTAAAGAACAAACAAACAATTCGTAGTCCCTGTCTGCTACTCCCTACCTAAACATTGGAATCCATTTTGCACACTTCAATGACATTAATTCTGCAAATTAATTAATTTCTTAATGTCAATATTTTTCAACTCTATACTCTTCCTTACGGTTTTGCAAGTCCATATGCTGTATAATCCGCTCAAAGTTACATAAACATACTGCATGAATTAAAACTAACCTTTCTTAAATCCAAACCTAACCTAACACATATTATTTTTTCTTAAATCCTAACCTAATTTAACACACTTGTCTTTCTTAAGACCTAACATAACCTAACACATGTGATCAGTTTTGTTAGACATCCATGTAGCAAGTTTTACATAAGGAGTGAAAATTTCTGGGCGGCGTATAGTGACACGCACGCAGGCATCATCACTCATGTTCTTAAGATTACTACACATTCCCAATGCCTCGAGGTCACCCAGTGACGGGGTGTTATAAAAGTTGAGGGTATGTAGTTCAATGTATTCAGACCCGCTTCTAGGTCGTGTTACCATACTTCCTAACCATGCTCAATCATTCTCTGGGTCTCTACATTATCTTTTGCGGATTTCAAACACATTATAATCTAGTACAACTTAATTCTAATACAAGCATGTGTGGGGTCAGGGTCAAACCCAGCATTAACTTTTCAGCTTGTCAAGGGGTTGGCTCTACGTTATTTCCTCCCATGCTCTTATACAAACTATGGAACAAATTCAACTTTTTATAGACTCTTTGTTACATTACATGATGCCCATTGTCAAGAGGGAGACACATCTACTTTGTTAATGGGGCACTCTTTAGTGTAGATCCTCGGTTCCTAGCAATGCGTCTTTACGAATTCCTACGCCTTAAAATTTTTATTACGCAAAATTAGTGAAACACATTATATACAATTTTTGCTTGGAGACTTAAGATTTATCTGTACACTTTTTCCAGCAAAACAAACGTGAAATGCCCTAACGGTAATTCCTAACTTAAGAATAGGGATTAGTTTACTAATGTACATGATCACAAAGCCTAATATCTTTCCTTCGAAAGTCAATTATGTTCTTAAGGCATTATTAAGAGGCTTCTTTCATGGCCCTTCTAATCCTATTCTTTCCTAATTCTAAACTAACTTATACGAGTTCGTGCACTCTCTTTTTCTCATGATTCCCTACTATCGCACTCTATCTTTCTGCTATAACATTTGTACCTTTTGAAAAAAAGGCAAAGAAAGTGGTGAATGTCAGGTACTTATTGTCATCCTTATGCCGGCCGATGTCGCTTCATCCGTTCGAGCTGCTGCGGTTGTCCTCGCTTCCTAGTCATGATGGACGATGTTGACAGCCAGCAAAACTTTGAAGGGGGTTGCTAAGGAGATTAACTGTTGCGTCCTGGGATGTGTGTCGTGTGACTGGCACAAAGTGGTGTCTTTCGTTGATGCTAAACAGCAATGTGGGGTAGGCCTTGGACTGCGCCCTGGTTAAAGCTGTCATCTGCTTGATTAGCTCAATCGACATCCGCCTGGATAGATGTCTCCGAATGGCTTGGCTGGTTGTGGGGCTCTTCGGAATTCCCAGTTCGACACTCACGCTGTCCTTCCGCTCCAGTTGTGTGAGAGGCTGCTTCCACAGCACCGATGCTTCCAAGCGTCCGGGTATCACTGGTTCTGTCCTCATAACTAGGTAGGATGTTGTACATCTCCGATGTTGGTGGCACCATGGCAAGCTCTGTCTCCTGGTTGACCGATGTAGTGGTGGTCTCATCAGTGGCTGTGCTGCGTACGCCATGGGCAGTTGTCGAATTCCCATTTCCAAGGATTTGTGGATTGGAAAGGAGGGGTAGTAAGCTGCGTATCCACACGTCATCCTGAGAGATTTCCACGCTTTCTGTAGGTGGCGTGGATGGAAGGGAACTTAGGGGCAGTTCCACTGCCTCATCCAGTTCGAGTTCCTGTTGAAACACTTCTACTGCTAGAGGAGAGAATGCTGGGGAGATGTTTACGCTGTCTGGCGATGATTGTCTCCGGGTGTTCCTGACCGTTTTCAGCCAGGTGGTTGGCAAGGGGAGAGCTGTGGGAGTAGGCTGTGTTCCAGCCTGTGTTGCTAGGGTCGCCTAAGGTTCACTGGCATCAGTGATTGTACTTCTTGCAGGGTTCTGTACACTGTAAGCTCTATCGGTAGTGCTCTGCCATGAGCTCTCTGAAACTAAAATTATTCTCCCAGTCTGACATTGAGGTGAGTACGGGAGATACGAAGTAGGTGTTGAGGGTAATGTCCTATTGGACATTCCTCCCTGTGTCCGTGGTAGGATGTATATTCTATGTGGAAGTGCAGGGGGTAACTCTTCTCGTTCTATGACAGAGGACCCGGTCTCCCTGACCAGGGGTCGTGGACCTCGTCACGTTCATTTCGTTGGAGTCAGCGGTCTGGTACCCGCTTCAAGTTTCGGTATTTTATTGTTTGCTCATCTAAGGACAATCTAGCTGCATACCTTGGAAACCAGGGTTCGAGGCTTGGCTGGGGGTTACGATCTTTGCGAATTTATTCCTAGATGCATTTGCCTAATCTTGAGGAGTCTGTTGTGGGCTTGAGAAGACTTCCCCGTTTGTGTCATGGCGGGGGCATTTCCTCATAGAGGAGGGACTCTTGCCTCTTTCCTGTGGGGTGGTATACCTGATGGTCTAGGGGGAGGGGTTCTCCTTCCTGGAGCTCGTAGGGTTGGGCAATCCCTGTTGTAGTGCCAGCCCGGGGAATGCTAGCAGCACTGCAAGGGGACGGCGGGTCGAGGAGGGTTCAAGTCGTGCACAGCAGGCTGCCTGAAGAAGGAGGACAGGCCTGTAGCCTTGGCAGCGTGTGCCGGGGTGTCTACCCAAGACAGTGCTCTGTGGTTGTGTTCGATTTCCTTGCCTTCTCTGCTAATTAATCCATGGTCTGTGGGTAAAGGGTTAACAGTAGGTTACGAAAGGAAGGGTGGAGGGTGCGGGCAATGCCCCTTACCCTTTTCTGCTCGTCTTCTACAGGATATATCCATTTGTGGGTTTGCTCCTTCAGGCATATAAATATTGCTACCTCTTCTTCGGGAGCTGGATTCGAGCATGAAAGTCTGTTATCAGTCATGAAATCACCTTGTCGCCAGTAAAATGGGCGGAGAGTCGGGATCTCAGTTGATCCCACTCTAGGACAAATTCTCCATATTTATCCCACTATTGTGCTACACCCTTAGCCTGAAGGACATGGCAAAGTGGGCTTTAATCTGCCCAAAAACTGGAAACCCAAAATGAGATGGGAAAAACCCCATACAGAGAGGATGCAGACGTGACCACAAAGCCAAAGCAAAATTAATTTGACCACTAGGAACACATGAATTTGATAAAAGTATCATTCACTATATTTTTGGTATTAATTCATAAACCCTAAACCCTAATGGCAAAATATTCCAATTCTGGCGCATTGCTGGAGAAAAAAACCTCTTAAAATCAATGTTTTACCTCAGCAAAACTTGATGTGATTGAAAATAGAATAATTAAAAATGTATTTGTCCTCTTCAAACATGAGGGATTTTATCTGATGAAGAATTCTGTATTTATTTCACTTAATCTTTTATTTATCTTTGTCTTTTTACCATATAAATTCAGGTACAGAAAATATAACAAAGTATTTTGTGTTGTGCTCTTATTACAATGGTGAAACATCTAGCAACCCAAGATAGGGTTTAATTTCATACATTTATTTGATGAAAATTCACTGGATAACCTTTGAATTTGACACTCATGTCAAGTATCTGATGTGTCTGGATATACAATATGCCTACGAAGGCCCACATAAACTTTTATGTTGGACAAAAATGGCAATTTACTGTTACCAAGGCCAATACAACCTTTACAGAAAGAGAAAAGGCATTTTATATATATGGCTATTTATAGTTGCTAAGGCCAACACGACCTTTAAAAACAAGCATTTAATTTATTTATGGCTATTTATAGTTGCCAAGGCCAACACAACCTTTAAAAACAAGCATTTAATATATTTATGGCTGCGAAGGCAGACACGACCTTTAAAAACTATTCCCAATTACGTTTAAAATACAAATTCTCTGGCCATCACATCAAACAAAGGCCAACGAATAATCACTTTGATTATTTCTTTACTTTTATGTATTTCTGTAATATATATTTATATGCCTACAAAGGCTATCACTTACTTCAGAACTCACAGACTAATAATTCTAAAATATTAAATATTCTGTGGGTATAGATAGCGCCTCATTGAGGCCAGTTACAAGATTCATTAATTTCAAGAGCCAATTTACAATAAATCTTGGCTAAATTTACTGACTAGCCATTTTCCAAGTCTTACTTGTTTCTTTCCCTTTTTAACCATTATGGAATATTAAATGAATTAAAATAGGCGGCACGTTTCCAAAAGTTTTAAATTTTGTCCACCAATAATATTATGATAAAGCAATTTCATTATTTTACGATTTTAGTAAACACGGTGTCTACCCAGACCTATTATGGGCATAAAACCTGTCCATCGTATGTTTGCCTTATGGGCATTATGTCAATTTTATGCGACTTTTGCCATGATCATTTAACTGGTGAATGGACCCTCAGAGCAGCCATCGACCCCGAATGACCAGCTTCTTGGTTCTCCATAACTCCTACTCCAAATTCTATATACCGCAAATTCCCTCCTCTAATGTGCATTAAACTAGTTCCCTCTGAAAGTGTTGATAGATTTGTTAAATTAATTGTCTGGCAGGGTCATAGATCTGTCCACGTTGGAAGCTCTGGGGTGACACGGTTTAGGTGGTTGGGATCTTAATAGGAGGAGGGGAATCAAACCCCAGGGTGAGCTTGACCATAAAAATCTCCTTCCCAGGGAGTTTGGTTCGGCTTACCATGAAGGTTGATAACAGTCGTTATGCCAGCTGTCACTTATTCAAATGGAAGACGAAAGCAATACTAATGAAGTCGGGAAGAAACAACCCAGCTACGAATTATTCAGTTACCTCGGCATTTACTCTATGCTTGTAAGGAGCAGACCTGGTAGGCTTCCTTATGGGCTCACTTGTAAGTTCAATGTCCGGAGGGGCCTGATGTATTTCAAAGGTGGTCCCTGGATTTACACTTCTAGGCTGTGCCTCGAGATTTCTCTGAAATGCTCATCATGCTAATCAACGGAGTTGATTCTGAGATGCATTACAGCATGCTGCGCTACTGAGATGCACACTATACGGCCGATTTCGCCTCATCTGAGTGCGCGAAGCGCGGGGTAAAATCAAATTAATTGGCCGCTGAGACTTGGAAATAATAATATTAAAAAGACTTCATACATTGGTGAGTCAACTACGTAACTGAACTTCACATCTGAAATTTTGATCTTCCACATCCAATTAAAAAGGAATGTGCCAGAGCAACTACGACGAAGAAATAATATTAATTATTTAAAATATACTGCGCTACCCTGCCTGGCCAAGAAGTTCCAAACAACCCTCAACATAGCAGCACCCCCGTGACCTTCTGACGTCACGACCCGCTTGCCTCAGTCTGGGGTGAATGAAAATGTCATTGCCTCCACCAGGGGAGATAAGAAATTGAGCGGCGCTCCCGCAACAGATAAACCAGCCCCTGACTTGGAAGACTACGCTACCCTCACCCCCGCCCCCGGAGAATTGCTGGCACAGGGCAATTTTAGTATAAATAGAAGAGCAGCACCCTGGTCCAGCGAGAGACACCGACTTGCCAGCCGCATAGGTTCGCGAGCTCTCCTACAGTCTGCGGAAGACTCTCGCCTCTCCTCTGCAATCTGCCCAGGGCTCAACCTCCTTCACTTCAGCAGCCCGAGACAGGGCTCGAACTTCTACCTCCAGCCAGCAGCTTGCAGAAGGCCACTAGCACTCCAGCCCTAGCTTGGACAAGGCTTCCTTCAGCTGACTGCCCAGGGACAGCTCTCCACAATTGGTAAATCCCACATCTGTACCCACTGAACCTTACCTCAGTCAACTTCCCTCGACTCCGGCAGTAACAGGTCTTTGCACAATTTACATCCCCCTGGATAGAGCCCCGTTGTTACGCTCACACTGTAAATAGCATACATTTGTTTAATTAATTAATTAGGGATTTTTGTAGGAATTAATTTCTTAATAGATTAATATTTCCCAGGCTTGCTTTTCCCTGTTGATTGAGATCTATATATTTTACTCAGTTTTAATATTTCTTTACCTAGCTATTAGAGTGTATTACATTAGCAGTTTCTCTGCTAACGTATTGTTTTAAACGTTATAAAATAATACATCACAAACTTAATCCCCTTGTGTTTCGACTACTGCTTTTAGATCATGTGTCATTTTCGTGTGCTTTATTTATTCTGCCTTTACTTGTAGTGTTATGTATTCTTTCAGTTGCGCAGTAATTTTAATAAACCTCACATCTCTATCTGGCTGTGTAGTATGCTGTATCCCTCAGGAGGCTGGGCCTGACAAAGGCCCCCAATACCTGAGGTTCCAGGGCACCCGCCACTGATACGAGACACAAGGTCTAGTTACTTGAGTTGCCCTTGTGAACAGTAGGTCCGCAGGAGTGACTGCAGATTTCGCCCCGCCCAGGACTGCTTGTGTGCAATCCCTGTTGACAGCCTTATTTTTATTTTGTTGAATTTCACTTACTAAATGTGCAAACAGCATGGAGGTACCGGTAGCCGTCAGAGGCGACGCGAGAGGCACGCCACCCTAAGACAAGCACTAACAAATCAGCTTATGAATGATTTAAATCCATGTGCACTGGTACCTAGTGAACCCGAGAGTGAACATATTGATTATAGTGTCATTACACCCCGTGCTCACGAAATCCCGTTAAAGCACTTGCTAGGTTGGTGTAAACGGGATGAAGAATCCAATACGGAGGAAACTCCAGTCTAACCAACCCCCACACAGGCATCGAACTCTAACACAGATGCACAGGATCCCTCTAGCCAATCGAATATCGAAAGATTAAAATGTGGCAGGATTCTTCGGGTTCAACACCCGAGAACAGAATTACTCCCCAACTTCTGTATCATAACGTTGGCTTCTGGATGGACGATCAGGGTTCGAATCCTCACCAAGGTAGTTCCTCAAATGTACCCGGAACAATCGATAGCCAACTTCATTCCCGCTCGACAGCCAACGAGACCGCGATGGATAAACCCTGTCAGTGTAAGCCAGATCACTCACCACCATACTCATTCACCTCTCGTATCTGATTGAGCTTTTTCACCCTATTGGGACAGCTGGCGTCCCGATTATTGATGTCCCTTTTGTAGGGAGAACATGGCTGCCTGGAAGGGATATTTTAACACTCCGATTCACCCTGGGGTTTTACTCCCCTCCACCTCGTAAGGTCTGAGAGGGCAATCAGCACCCTAATCACTTGTTACCTAAGAGAAGCACGCGTCAAGTGATGCCCAATGTGGACCCATAACAGCTTCATATAGTTCAGCCTTGGGAGGTGGACCGAGCCAGTCACCTCCCCTCTCCCCCCTGTGTTTCACGCATGAAGTGCGCATCTGTTTCGCCGCTCCCAGCAGGGGAGATAAGTTTTTGTTCACGACTTCGGGGCGTTGTAAACATCCCGTGGCGCCCAGTTGCAGTATTCCACAATGTCGGACTCCGAAGGAAGTCTGACAGATGCACACCATGCCGTAGGCAATCCAAATACTGAAGGGACAATCAACAAGCCTTGCCCCCTCCCTGCATGCACATGCACTGGTTTGAATTTCATTATTTGTAACTGCTGCCATAACGAATTTCATTATACGAGTTTAGGCTGGGATGATATGCCCACATACACAACCTGTCTAGAATACCGCTATGAATCATGGAGCCAAATGGAAATCAGGGTCTGTCAGTGGCCTGAATGTACTGAACAGGGAAGGTATACATATTATACCATAATTTGTTTCACCAAAACTGTATTAGCTGGGTAGATGAGCCAGTACGAAACCCAGGGCAAGTGTATCAATGTGACGTTTTCCGCAGGAGGCAAACCTATAGACTGCATAACTCTACTCACAGGTTAAGCGTGTCGATTCCCGGGCTACCCTGTGAGCTCTCCCTCCCCGAGTTTAACGAGAAGGCATATTCAAATCCCGAGAAATTTCTCACAGAGTGCGAACGATATCTAAGGGAACATGGTATCCCCAGTAAACAATGGGTGACTAGAGCACACCGCAAACTCGTAGGTCCTGCCAGACAGTGGTGGGAAAAATACAGTGAATTTATCGAAAGCTGGCCTCAGTTTAAGGCGCAGCTAACCTCCCACTTCACAGGCGACGAAGTTTTAAGAAACTTGATAACAGATTTGCACTCCCACGTTCAAAAGCACGGGGAGGAGGTCTAACTATTTATACGGCGTAAAGAACGCCAGCATAGACGTATTTATCAGAGTGATCAGAAGTACAGCGAGTACGCTGCATAACACGCACCCTTTTATCTGCTTTGAGGAATTTATTCATCACTTCCTGCCCACAAACGATGGAGGAACTTGTAGAGCAAGCACGAGAGATGGAGATAAATGAGCATCCCCTCTCCGGAAGGGACCAGGTAACACACGCCCGTGTCAATGGCCCGGCTCTCTTCCTCCGACCGCCCACAGGGTGAGACACAACTCCGTCGGCCCCGCAAACCCCATGCAACGTTGTTGATTCTGCCCGGGGTGGCATTTCAATAGGGATTTTCCAAAGCGGCAAACCCAGGCGCTGTGCAACTTCCCTCCCCACCCTCCGAATGCGCAACTACATAACCCAGAGATGCGTGGGCAGAATTTCCGAGGTAGGAATCCGGAGGAAACCCAACCATTGACGAATGATAGGCCCCTAAACCTCTGGCAGATGCACATGCGTCCGCAACCACACGTCACTACGCGTCCAAGGTCAGCTGTGACAGTATTATAGCCAGAAAGAATCTCCACGAGAACGAGAACCTCAAGCGCGACTCAATCTCAGAACCCCACCGAGGCGGACAAAGTGTCCTCCTCCTCCTCGTGACAATAGAACACTACCACAGGACCCTGGTAGGAATAACAGCTCCTCTCTCCCGTTCTACCACTTACACCCCCCGAATTTACAGTTCCAGTGTTTTAATTACGACCCTCTGACGGCTCCACGATCAGGCGATGTATGCACCCCCGTTCAGTTTAGACCTTGGCGGGCATCAACAAGTGTCCAATCCGTACCCTCATGGCGCAATCCTGTTGATCGTCTCAAACTTGAGAGTCGAACTGATAGGATGACAACGTGAAGGGATATTGCCTCTTCCACCTCCACTGCGAGCCCCGAGGTTAGGATACGTAGCCCTCTCGTCCCCCTTCTTGCCCCTCCTCTGGCGGTTGAAAGCCAGAACTTCACTGAGACCATGACCGCACGTGTTGCGTGAGTTTCCCCGGCCTTTCTTTCTACGGCTAAGGAAGTGCTCTCGCTGGATGACGAACTGGATGTGGCAGCATTTCCACTCCCAGGATCGGTCCCAACCACGCCTCCCTCTGAGTCAGCGGAGCATATTCAAGATAGGGACAATAGGACTCAACCCCTGCTATCCTACCCTTCCTTCCCCCTTTCTCGGCAAGAATGGTATGAGTAGACGAGATAAAGGTGAAGAGTCAACACTGTCCTCGTCACCATATATGGACCCGCTGGTCAACCTGGCGACCGGCCCCTTCTGATCATCGGCACTGACTGGAGAGCGATAGTGTGATGCTGAGTTGCCCCGAGAGAGAGCGAGACTCAGAGTGAAGATGCGACAACCGCGAAAGTAGGGAGTGCGAGTTGCCAGTCGTGCATGAGCAATTCGGCCACCGGAAGTACAGTTCTACCGCTGGGAGATGCTACTACAAGTGCAGTTATAGTAAATTTCATCCGCGCCACGGCAGCCATACTCCGAGAAGCTGAGGTCACGTGGTCAGGCAGAGAGACCCATGACGCTCGCAGAGAGAGCACATACCAAGAAGCAGATGAGTCCAGCAGATGGATGACAACCGCAGGTGCCCGAACCCAGGACGCTGGCCCCATGCTGCCGTCCGACACTGGGTCCACGTCATGTGTGGTCCCCCTACGTGCCAGGCGCACACGTCATGTGCCTGGGCGCTATCAAGAGACGCCAAGGTGGATGCCTACATAATTTCGCTGGCCTGCCGCCCCTGCTGCAGAGCTGCAGAAACGAAGACAACCTCCTGGGTGTAGGCATGTCATTCGTCAGCACCATCCACAGCCATCTACAGCTTCTACAGGGTGGGTACCTGGCAGCAGCCAGTAACAGACTAGCGCACCTGTCCACATGTTATTCCCTGTAGAAAATTTAGTAGGGCAGTTATAGCGTTAGGTTGCCTGAACCCTAAGGTGAATACGCCTGTGACGGCAATTAAACTAGATTAGTAGGGTTGACTAGGTGACATTCGCATAATTAAAAAATCCTAGCCTTAAAAGTAGGAAGTGATAAAAGAAAAGTGCTACATCAGTTCCTCAAGAGAGAGAATTTTGAGTACCCCTGTAATTGTTATGTAAAATTTTTTCTTTGCAAGGTTGAGAATTCAAAATACCCACGTTGAGAAGAACAGAGGTCAGCTAGAAAATGAAAAGTGACCCAATTTACGTAATCAACCTCTTAGTAATGGGTACACATAAAGTAGCAGTAATGAAAAAGAATGATTTTTTTTTTAAATTTGAATTGGTCCTTAGCTTGCTAGAAGAAATAATTTTGTGGTGGTAAACTTTAATGTAACTCCAAACCCCTTAAGCGGACTGGAAAGTTTATGTCCGCAGCTTTCCTGAAAATCTCGCACGTGCTCACATAAAGTCAGCATTTTCTATATAATATAAAATCTATATTTTTCTTGCTTGATATCTTGTACGACATGATTAACGTAATGCCAATAAGTTCTGTGAGCACTGTTAGAAAGTGTGATCGCGTAACCGAAGCCTATCAGCAGACCCGTAAACATAACCTTGAAACCCACCCTCGCATTCCTCGCAATACGTCTGGGCGACATTGATTAATAAACCCCCTGTACCTGAGTAAGAGCATGAGGTGAAAACTCACTAAGAGCATGCCCTAATCATCACCCAGATAATTCGCAACCTTTTAAAAATTTTGAAAAATTTTTATTTAAGTGTTATTTCATGCGTAAGAAAAGTTTTGATATTAATGTCATGTTTATTGTAGAGGAAGAGCACCTCACATAAGCCCCGCTGGGATACACTACAATACCTTTATTGTTTTCGAGCAGTCGGTGCATCAACTTAAGGTGACCTCAGTTATATTCTTCGTTTCACCATGTCGTGCCTTGCGGTGGGTAGGTTTTTAGTTTACTACCCCAGTGAAAAGGAAAAGATGTGGTATCATCCTATGACATCTGTCTGTTACTATTGATGAAATGAGGAAAGAAAAATAACAAATTTGGAATTCATCCCACTCGACAGCCAATGGGGCCGCGACGGAGATAAACCCTGTCACTGTAAGCCAGATCACTCACCACCATACTCATTCACCGCTTCTATCCGATTGAGCTTTTTCACCCTCATTGGGACAGCTGGCATCCCGATTATTAACATCCCTTGTGGTACGGAGAATAAGGCAGCCCGGAAGGTATAGTTTAACGATCCAATTCACCCTGAGGTTTGACTCCCCTCCACCTCGTAAGGTCCAAGAGGGCAGTCAGCGCCCTAACCACTTGTTACCCAAGAGGAGCATGCGTCAATTATTACGTGATAAGGATGGCTAAAATACAAGAAACTAGTGGCTCACTGAGACAATTACAAGGAACACAAAAGTGCACGCATTCTCGATTAACCCAGGATTACTCAAGCCCTCCTGGGTCCAGTCTTCTGCAGACGAACCGAGGTAATGATTATGGGTAATACTGGATAATTGAAAATGAATCTCATCTGAGGTGCGGGTGCCCTGGATAATGCTTAGGTAATCCCACGTTTTATGCAGGCACCAGCACACTCAAGAAAGTACGGATCGTCCACACCTACCAATGAGCATCTCTTTAATAAAGATCCAAATAGGAAAAATACTGTATTTTGGCGTGTATAGGCTGCACATTTTTGCAAAAAAAAATGAATACAAAATGTGGGGTGCGGTTTATATGCAAGATATTGGCATTAAAAATTTTTTCCCCCAAAACATGCTTAGAAATTTGTCAACATACAGTACATTTTATTGTTTTAACTTGAAGGAAGGGAAGAAGCAGAAGAGGGAAAGAAATAAACTTTCTACTTGTGCCATTATTTGTTCACTTGCGTTCATAAACAAAATACCTTCATTTTCGCACGTGTAAAAAGTAAACACATAGTCACATTACCATATGTGGAATAGTAATTGCACTACTTGTATTTGTTAACATTGCAACATAATATAAATTTTCTGTCACAAATGTTTTATAGGGGTTAGATTAAGTCAGAATTTATTACGTTTGTACAGAATTGTGACTTTAACAATAATTTACAGGAATACAAAAATTCAGTGCAGGCTATACTTAGAAATATTAATTATCCTTAATTTTTCATCAAAAACTTCAGGTGCGGCCTATACATGCATGCGGCCTATATACGGCAAAATACAGTAATTAATAAAAAAAAAATACAATTAATGAATTTAATGACGTACTGGGGAAAATGAACAACATGAGGTTTACAATTTAAGTGACGACGTATTTTATTCAATATGCTTTGAAGATACACGGGGATGCGTAGCTCTATACACAATAAATAAGTCAATGATATAATAATTACAGCAGGTGAAAGCAGACCTGCCAACCCTTACAATTTTCCCGTAAATTTTACTGAAAAGTTTGCACCTTACGATTTTATGAGTACTCTCCATATCTTACGATTTTTCTCTCGGCCGGATTCCAAATTCATGTAATAGCGGCAGCCAGGCTCTTGGCTGTTGGTCTCTATGAAAGTGTCACTTATATGTCGTATTTTCACGATAATTCAAGGTGTGGCCACTTAACCGGGAACTCAAGAAATATGGGGAAAAGCCATGAATTTTCCAGAGTGTCGGGAAAACCTTGAAAATGCCAGAAATTTTCCTGAGAGTTGGGAACGTGCACGTGCGAGAGATTTTTTCATGCGCATGCAGCAGCTATTAAGAGTCACTCTAATGTAGTCTTAATTTGTCTTGTTTTTTGTTAAATAAAATTTTTAGGTTTTTATGCTCCTACGGTGCATTATTATGGTTACATTGGTGCCAGTAACTGTCAAAAATGTACATAAATAAGTTCATTCCGCAAAAGAAGAAAATGGTTGCCGTTGCCTTGAAGTGTGTGTGCCTGTCTGGGCGCAGCACATTGATCAATATCTTACCCAGCATACATCCAGTCATATAACTGAACGTGGCACACGCTGACTGCAGCTAGACAAATGCCAATGTTGTTTGTTGTTTATAAACTACAATTACGTTTCAGAGTTTGAAAGCCATTAATAATTTGTGTTAAATAGTAAAAAATATTTTAAGTTCATACTACAGTATTTATGGGTTTTTTATTTTAATTACGTGGCACAAAAAGTCCATTGATGTGAAGCGTTTTCTATTTGTGGTCATGAAGAGTTTGATGTTGATAATATTTTAATGTAATACCTACCATAATTTACATAGATAGTAGCAAGTTTATGTAAACTTTACGGGTGTGTTTGTACATCAACTGCACATATTTATTTTGTGGTTTGGGAGTCGAGCATTTGGTGTGATGACATCGGATTGGCATGAATACAACATATTATAAAGTTGATGGGTTTTGATATCCTGGTTTTTAAATTTTTCTACAGTAAAGTATGGGAGTGAGCTTTCATTCAAGTGATACAAAACAAAGTAAAAATGATTTTAAGTCAATTTCACATCTTATTTCTAGGTTAGGTATGGCCAAGGCACCACGTTTCTTCAGTGTGTATTTGTAAACGGTTTGCTTTAATGTTTCACCAGCTTGCTTGTCTAGCAAAAAATAATAATATAATTTTTATGTGAAATTACCATTTCCTGTATTTTAGGTGTCATATGTATCTGTGAGCAGCGGTAATTCAATAAATTAAAAATATTGGCAAACACTCGCACAAAGTTGTACTGTTATATTCATGCACCAATAGTAACAAAACAAGTGTGCGCCCCAATGTGTTAAATAATACAGCATGGAGTTTGTGATTTGTGGATAAGCGAGAGTCTGTTAGGAGTATTTGAAATGTGAAGAAACATTTTTATAGTGATTTGCCTGAAATACATCAGCTTTAGTTTGTCTTAATAGTCTGATGCACATACTTTATAGCTGTAAGATGTGTGAAAAACATAAAACAATACGTCCAAGTATTCAGTTATGCATATTCTGAGCAGTTTCCATTCATTCTGAAATCGGAGAAAGGTGAACAGTATGTATTTTGTAGCATGTGTTGCTGTGACACAACTATTTGTAATGGTAGGAAAAGTGACATTATAAATCATGTTAAAAGTTTTTTTTTTTTTTTTTAACCAGAATTTTTGTAATCGTATGCTACATTTTGTAACTCACGCAATGTGTGGAAAGTGTTGGAATATTTAGTAAGTAGGCCTAGCTGAATTGAAAAAAAAAAAGTAATATATGTGTCAGACTACATGTAATATTATTGTGTTTTCAGTTGATACATGAAGCTCAGAAGTATGTATTGTTGAATCTAGAAATTATTAATTTGTTGATTTATTATCAAAATGTAAATCAATAATGTCTCATTTTCATAACAATACCGGTAACAGCCGATGAACAAGACAAAATTTATATAAAATGCTACGACCCAATTATGCACTATTTTAAGCATTCTTCAATCTTCTTGATTTCAAATTTTACAAGTTGGCAGGTCTGTGAAAGTAAACCTGCATGAGTCGATAAACAAATTAATTCAAGTGGCTAATTTGGCAAATTGATTTGATTTATAAATTGGAGGTGGCAGTCCAGAATGGACA
The DNA here is from genome assembly GCA_029891345.1 of Dryococelus australis. NCBI lineage: Eukaryota > Metazoa > Arthropoda > Insecta > Phasmatodea > Phasmatidae > Dryococelus > Dryococelus australis. The sequence continues at coordinate 149,978,716 of CM056996.1, forward strand.
ATGGCACTATCTGCTACCATGGAGTTTGAAGGATTGGTTTTCTGGTGAGCGGAACAGGTGAAGACATCACGATACCTCTGGCTGGCAAAGGCGTACAGCGTCAGCGACGTCTTGGGAGACCTTGTGATTTTTCAGGGTTTTCTCAGTGTGCTTCTTCCGGTGTATGAGGCCTAGTGAGTGCACAACCCTGGTTGAGAGAGGAAGACCTTGTACAGACTCCAAAGACAGGGTGACAGTCACTTCCCTGCTGGTGTTATTAACTTTGTCCAAGCTGGCTGGTCTTCTTCAGACTGGTGCCCTCAGCCGTATCCAGGATTGAGGGTCGACGAACTGTCTGCTCTATGCCCCTCAGCCCTTGCAGGCTGGAGGGCCGACAAACTGTCCTGAGTTGTGTTTTGGTACCTCCTTATATGCAAAAATTTTATGCTTGTTGGCTGCCAGAGGGGTGTGGGGATGTCTAGCCTCGTCTCACAAGGTGGTTTAAATACCACTTCTTATCTCCCTGGTGAAATGCTGTTGACATATCTATCACATCTCCACGAGGCTCAGGGAGCAGTGATATCATGCAAAGGGTGTTGCCCTCCTGCATCATCCCTTACAACTAGCTTCTCTGGTTCCGGCGTGTCTGGGGCTGTGTGTATAATACAATTTCTCAGGCGTGAGTGGGCGACTGCATGACAGCTTTTGGGTGGGCAGTACAATTTTACTAATATTCTGCGTGTCTGTAATTGTCCGCTGAGATTGGAGCAACCCTGTAGGCATGGGATTTATTGTCTGCCAGCATGTGACTTACCCATATGAGATTATTGGCTCAGTGATGAGGCATAGTCTACGAGTAGAGTGCGCATGCCCAATGCGCAGGAGAGCGACATGCGTCAAAATATTATTATCACTTAAGGGTAACTATTGTACATATTTCTCAATGCTTTGTTTCATAAGTGTTATATAATTTGTCTATGCAAAGGTATATTGTATATTTTTACGCATTTGCTAACATTACTGATCAGGGTAACCTATGTTTGAAGGGTAATATGTTTTTAATATTCTGTAGGTGGTCCGTACATCATTCATTAGTATTTATTAACTTTCTTGCCTTACCTGCTGGTAACAGCAACTGTGCCAACGCTACCATCTGTGGTAGTGGTTCGACAGTCCCTTCTGGACAACTCTCGCTTGCCTTACCTGCTGGTAATGCCAATCTCAACACCATTACACTTCTGGTAGTCGTCCTCAACAGACTCTTCTGGACAAAGGTTAGAGTTAGTTAGGGCCAGTTATTTTTATAGCTATCTAACCAGATTGTCTTATTCATATACTAGGACCAGGTGTCCTTCACATGGATTAACGTAGAATAACTTCCATTCATCTCAGGGATAATTTAGGAGGTAGTACAGGCCACTGTATATTTTCTCTTTGGAATATGTAGATGTTTGCATTGACTTTTGAGTTCTCGTTTTGTACTTTTTTGTGTTGTTCCTACGTAGACGTCACACCCACCAGAGTGAAGTCGGAGACCGTATTCAACCAAGGACGAACCATAGGGTAGGGCTGCGTGCTCCTTTCACCGGGACGCACGCACGTGGGACACATGCCTTTACTGTACACCATGTGTACAGTAAAGCAGTGCCACCACCGCTCGACAGACATCCACAAGGTGACTGGTCAGCCAGGCCAACCTCTTCTCCGTCCACCGCTTTGAACTGGGCCAGAGGGAGTAAGAGTTGGTTCTGTAGGACTGACTCCCTTTAGATACCACACCCAAACGTTGTCGACGTGCAGCTGGAGGAAACCCACCTCTTTGTATCCACTGCCCTGACCAGGCCCGGATGTAGGAATACCGGGTAAGACTCTTATCTGCACTGCACTTTGCAGCATATCTCCAAGGGACAGAACTCAAGTCGCCCATCAGCTGGAGAAGCCTCACCTCCCAGCTCCCTCTCGAAACTTATTCACAGTGCTCATCAAGACAGCCTGGTGTCCTCACCCCAATAGTAGTCACTATCCGTAGGGGAGAGGGTATTCATTTCAGCATCTCCAGTCCCTGGTTCGGGGATACCAGGCCAACTAACCTCCCAGTACAGGGCCCGACCAGCTCCAGCACCAGCCGAACCACTAGCACACTAGGTCCTGGTGCAACCAACAGTCACTGTCTACAACCACCTGTACTGAATTCGTACTCCAGCCAATATAAAATATACTAATAGTACTACAGGCAACTCTACCTGGCCATAAAGAACCTTTACGGTGACTGGGGGCTTTCAGAATATTAAAGACTGGTATCTCCTTAATCTTCTTTATATCAAATCTCTATGACTCACATAAATTACAACACTTTACAATAAATACTTTATAATAAACAGGAAAGTAATTATGCTTTACTTCTAATCAATTATGTAAAAGCCACGTTTATTAATTACCAACTAAAGTCACTTAGTCATAACCCTTGGAACCGTTTCACCTTAATTCTCGTTGGCGAAGGCTGTGTCCTTTGATGTATCGGCAGTGGCAGTTCTGGCACACTTCTCTCGTGGCCCTTCTTGTAAGGTCGGCCACTGACTGACATCATGACAGCGACTCACGCATCTGAATAGCGTCTGGCTTCGCGGCGATCCTCGCGCTGACCTATATTGCCACTTTCTTTAATGTTGCGGCACCCTGTTTATTCTTGCCGCTTGTCGCAATCCCTCATGTCCTGCTTTCCCGCTTTGTGTGATGCTGAGTTCATGCTCGAGTGTTAATTAAGGGCTCATTCAGACAGCTACATTACCCTTTTGCTTCAAGTAGAGCTGGTCCCCAGCTCTGGAACTGACGTTTGGTTATGTGGTACAGTAGTCATCGACCTGATGGCGTTCGTCTGTTTCCCGACAGCGGGAAAATGGTAGGGTTGAAGCCCTCTTCGATAAAGTCAGGAAGTGAATGGCGGAAGAGGTGACGAAGCAAGAGAATTGGGGTAGGGAGCTGTCTTGCCTTCTTTATTGTGTGTAATGGTATTAAAGTTTGTTCGTGAGGCCTACCGGTTGTGTTTACTACGGCAGCCTGTGCTTGCATTAAGTGGCTTGGCCATTCCCATGTTCGTGAACTTAGCTAAGAGTGATGTGTGTACAATCTTCCTCTATGTTGACACGGCTACACAAACAAAATGTGGTCGAAAACGCGTGCAGCCTGCTTGATGCCTACCTATTGATGTGACATTGTGATTAAGAACTATTAAAATTTTTTATAAACCCATTTAGAAAGGATGATTAAGTGATAATTCAACAGGATTGACATTAAAATTTCTTTTCTTAGTTCACATTTCTGTTACTTTACATTCTTAGGAATAAATTGAATTTAAATATTCGACGTCTAGTGGGTATCTCATATATAATATTGTTCAAAGATCATGAAAGGCTTCAACGTAATTCTATTTGTCGTTTGAAATCAACTTTTCACATTTAATCTGATAGGTGTTAACATCTGCTGCACTTTTGTTTAAATTCATGAACCTTTGTTTAATGATTTTAATATATCAACAATATGTGTGTGTGTGTGTATATATCTCATAAAAATGTTACATAGAACCAGATTATATAATAAAGAAAGTAATAATGTTGTCATTAAATTGTTTATAACATATGTAAAATTTGTAGATGTCTCCTTACTATTCCCATGGGAGAAAATTTGTATACTAAATTTAGCAAACCAATATTGCACATATTTAAATGAGTGTCTGAGTGCCGTGTGTGTGTGTGTGTGTGTGCTTATTTGTCCTGGCCGAGCTGTGTATCAGTGTAGTGGTATGAAAAAAAATGGCGCAGCATTACCTTGTTTCAAGATTAATGACTCGCTGCGCTGTCCTACTATAATGCATCCTATGTGTGCGTAACCTGGAGCGTGAGCGTGGCAGCTCTCTCTGCACTGCATCCCAGGCAGGTGCTGTACTACTGGTGCTGTAGTCGTGTTGGCAACTTGGCTGACATTCAATTCTCCTGTAATATATCGGTATATCCTAGTATAATTGTAATCAATTTAATATGGGTCTGGGAAAATTTACAGTAGAACCTCTCTATTATGACCCCTCATGGTTCCCGAGAATAGGGTCGTGATGGGGTGGGGGGGTGGGGGGTCGTAATAAAAAAATTTCCTCTGCAGTGCAGCCAGGTGCAGGTGTGGCAGTTTGCTGCTGAAGCTCGGCCCTAGATCCTCAGGCTGGGCAGCTGTCGATCGGTCGCTACAAGATGGTGGATGGCAGCCGCCTGCCGCCACTGCCATCGTTACAGGGCTGGTTCACTTTGTAACAGCAATCCGGCATTGGGAAAACATGCTGATAGATGCAATTCACGTCAATGTGTTGAATTTATACCAAATGTTGGCGGCGTGTTGGCCTCTGTACTCGCACGATGAGGCCCGGCAATGTTTACGGAAATATAAATATTTAGTGCGGTCAACTTGAAATATTAATTATCCAGAACTTTTCATCAAGAACTTTTCACCTTGCCTATACATGCACACGACCTCGCTCGCCATAATATGGTACCAGTAACATAAGAACACATTTTATTTGCACACACTTATCTGTATTCAGTCACATAAAATTGACTTCATAAGAAAAAACAATTGCCCACCATAAAAAATTAGCATATTACGTAGACGTGGGCGCACATAAACTTAAAAATAACCATTAAAAAAGGCATTGAATTAAATTTGAAGTTATTATACATAGGCGGAGTAAGAAACTAGTCTGTGTAATGTGGTGCTGTTTTTACATCAAAAGAGGAAGGGTAATAGAAGCGAAAAAAGACGAGAGTAAGGCTGCGACATGTAACTAGGACAAAGAATCCGTACTGACCCGGCCTGCACACCCCCCTCCCCCCCCCCCCATATATCCACAGACAATACATTAGTGTCCCCTTCTGGCATTAAATAATTTATTGCTTTACACTGCTTGCCACAATAAATGTCAAGAGTCTATGAAGGTAGCTTGAGAAATGCGTGACCACTAACATCAGTAAGGGCTAGTTTTCCATAGACTGAAAACCATGGATAATAGAAACTAGTACCGCGGTTGGAGAAAAGGTCTACAAAAACAAATCTGCACATAACTGAAACCGTGGGTCGAGATACCGGGCTTGGCGAGGGATTACTTTATCTATTTTTAGACATGCCTCAAATTTTCGACCCAAACTTTTCAGGGTTCCTCAGGATTGGGTCGTAATAGAGAGGTGGTCGTAATAAATGGGGTCGTAATAGAGGGGTTTTACTGTATAAAAATTTTTATATGTAGTGGTTGCACTTGGTTATCAATCAAATATTTGGATACATTTTCATTATACTAATTGATGTTACTAATAAACTTTAGCTTAATTGTTTTGTTGGTTAATGGTACTCTGATTTGTAATTATCAGTAATAGCTGTTGGCTGTACAAAGTGATCGTGCACGAAACACGTGTTAGCAAAAGAATGATGCTTGCTTTGACAGTGCGGTGTTATGATAACTTTGCGCAATCGTGGGTCACCTCGGGAATCCTTGCGCAGTGCGGCTTTGTGAACAAGTGGCTGGGGGAGGGGGGGGGGGTGAGGTGGGCCATGGAATGTGGCGCGTCGGCACCGAAAGGAGGCCGCAGTGGCTTGTGCGTCCTTGAGGCCTGAAAGTATTTTGGCGCATGCTATTGTGCGTTTTTTTAAATTTATTTATTTATTTATTTATTATACGCAATCCTTTTTTGTATTGTCCATTTCATATAAGTGGTCTCAAATTTGACAGTTCTAGGAAAGTAGTGCCAATGACATCTGGGTGGCTATGTATCCTTCCGCCATAGCTGAACTGTCATTGAAGGTGACTGTTTGCAAACAAACACCATGTGACTGCCAGTATTTGTAAACAAACAACATATGACTACTTGTTTTTGTAAACAAACCACATGTGCCTCCTCCCAAATGACTTCTAGAAGTTGTGAAGGGCTGCTCAAACAGTTGCAGGTTGGCAACAATCCCATTTTTTTAGTTTATAAATATTTTATATAAATGACTAACAGCGCATGTAATAAGTCTATAAATTGATAATTTTTTTACCTTGCAAGAATTTTGTAACCAGGATGCATGAAAATGAAATTGTATTTTGACTGTCAAATGAATAAGATATGTTACTGTTTTTTAATGTACGGTACTCAAAATATATTAATGACAACTAATCGTGTCACATTTACCTGAGGAAAGTTCTTGTAAACATAATTAGTGTGGTTTCCACGAACACCAAATACGAAGATCCCCCCCCCCCCCCCCAGAATGAACATATACAGAAATATACCCCCCCCCCCCCCAACCACACCTTCTTTTCAAAGACAGTATAAATTCTTACATACAGGCTATGCCTACTATTGCATTAAATGTACATAATTCAGCTTTGTGGTATGATATGACAACAAACTCTGTACAGCCTGATACTTTTATGGTGGTTGTAATTCTCAGGATGTTAAAGTATGCAGGTAGCCAAAATAATATTTAAACAAATTTTACTTCATTTCAGTAATTTTAATAACTCTCATTTAGTAACTCAAATGTTAAGTATTGCAGGTCTACATACAAAATACTTTAATAACTTTTCTCAAATACCTAAATGTTAAGATTGTCATGCTATGAATAAAAACTTATTTCTGACTAACTCAGTGTTGATATTTACACTGAAGTTGAGTCGCACAACCTCCTCCTTCAAAATTCTGAATACAGTCCTAGGCTTGTTCTCGGATACCTAATGAAAAACTTTATTTCAGTTCAGATATATTACAAAATGCTCTAGAGAAGCAGATGTGAACTACAGCAACAATATATCAAACGAACATGTTACTTACACACTATAAAGATGCTCAACTTACCCAAGATTGAAGACATCATAAGGTTAATTTTCCTTAGCGATGAATTTTGGAATATCGCAATTCCTGCTGATGCATGAGACACTTCTTTATGATGTTGGAGCACTGTCGTTGGGTGCTTAAATTGGAAGAATTTTGTTTGATAAGCATCTTGTAATTTACTTGATATCAAAAATTTGTCTTTCCAATGTAAATCCTGTTTATGTTAGTTATTCTTCTGTTAGTCTTACAATATTCTTAACAATGTATGTTAAAAACATACAAGTGCTTTTAATTTGCAAAACAAAAATGCTCAAAACGTTTATGAAAGACTCCAATGTTGAATTCTACTTGCCATTATGTTACTTTCAAATACAGTCTTTAAAAACAGGAAAAACCTTTAAATTTAATTTGCTAACAAGTATCCCTGTGTAACAAGCTTGACAAATTTTATATACATTCTAAAAAATATACAAGTGATACAACTTACAAGTATGTACGGCCAGTAAGCTTTACATTTTGAAACCCTCCAGAACCAGAGTGTTAGAGTTTCAATCAATAATAACACAGAGAAATGTTCATAGCGGTGAAATGTGGACCCAATTAGGGTATCATCTTTATTTTATTTTGAGGAAAAAAGGAAAAAGTGAGCAAAGTGGGGGGGGCTTTAGTTTATTGTCTTTCATGAGATTAGATTATTTTGATGTTCTTATGATGCCAGAATCGCATAGTCCCAATGCGCACAACACGACGGGCAACAGCCGATGAAATACAAGATACATCGTCGTAAGCCTGACCGATTCTGTCGTCCGACCAGCAATTTTGGATTAGAAATGATTACTATTCTTTGTCATGTCGTGCGGCATGATGCACAGAATGTACGACATTGCCAAACAAAATTGTATTGCAAGCATTCCCTACAATAGTATATACGCAGCGTAAAAGAAAAATTAATTTAAAACTACTGTATCTAACTCTTAAAAATAATAATTTTACTGTTGTATGCATTAGCGATACCAATTTGTCAGCATTATGTATTACAAATTTTTCTCTTATTCAACGCATTTGAGACTAACGTAGCCTATTAGCACCTTCTAAATAATTAGGTTAAATGTCAAGAGCGTGGTGTCGGTCGTGCTGTAAATTCAAGTAGTCACATTGAAATGTGTCGTGGTTGTGTTTTTGGTCGTGTTGTGCTGTGTTGCTCAGGGCTATGTGATTCCGGCATGAGTGTGAGTGTGTGGCTTTTTGAGTTGCATATTGTTTTGATGGAGCAGTGGAAAATTTTGCTTGTATGGAAATAACATTAAATTATTTAACTTCCAAAATTATAACTTTAATGAAAATACAAAACGTGATACATATGTCGCTGTTCGCATTCGTACAGATGCAGCAGTATATACATGCACACACACTGACCGAAATTAACCCTACACTCGAATTTACGATGTAGACAAACAAATATTATTCACTCACTATAAAAGTGTGGAAAGTCTGGCATTTTTCAGGCCATGTGCATTTCAATAATTATATTAACGGTTTACAAATACATTTACAAAACACACAAACTTACTGTTGTAACCTCTTGAACACGTGTTTTTCTATGGCAATCCTTGCAAGTTTACTTCACTAAAATCACGTTTGTTCGTCACTAGCATTAAATAATTTATTTGCTAAATCATTCATTAAAATCAACACTGCGCACGTTTCCTAATACAAACAAACTTAAACTTATATACGGAAATTATATTCGTGTCACTTCATTGTGGAAGGCGGTTAGTAAAATTGTGAAACGAGCAGTTTTAACGACGTGCCGATTAATAGTACATTTCACTCAACAAAATGCACTACAGAGGTACCTACAACCAACTATGTTTGAAGAAAGGAAATAAAAAATAATTAACTACCGATTAAATATTCCGACAACACCAATAAGATATTCGTATAATAAAAACGATGAGAAAAAAGTGCACGCTCAACATGGAAGTCCCGTTACTAATAGCCAATAAAATTTAATATTGCTTTAGAAACATAATTCAAACCATAACTGTTGTAAGTATAATTAAGATTTTAAATTATAACTTTTAGTTCCATGTATTATTTTCTTCTGAAGACATCATCAAAATAGCCAACCTAACAACACGGATCCCACAGCAATTCATCAGCTGATACAATATTGTAGGAGCAAGAGCATTTACGGTTAACATAGTGTGTAGGTTGGTCACAGTGTCTGTAAAATTTGAGACCACCTATATGATATGAATAATAACCATCTATGTGGCATTTGTATTTTTCTTTACATTTATAGGTTTATTCATTTCATTACACTATTTTCTTAAATTACTGACTTTTATATGCACTCTGCAATAACATACTTAATTCCTCATTCTAACATAAACCCTTTATTAAAAATAATTCTATACTGGCCCAATCATATTATTGAATTCGTTAACTTGTACATTAAATATTCTATATTTTAAATTCTAAACCTATTCCCTCAGCCGAGTGGAAATGTCTGTCATGTGAGGACTGATCGGGGCCCTAAAATATCTCTATGGGGCCCAAGTGCATCGTTCCTGCAGCACGCTGACTAGGATTGTGTAGGACATTTTCATGTGCCCTGCAGTGGAAGTCCCCTGCTTCCATTGCGCCCTTATACTGCTTGGAAATATCCATGGTGACAGTGGCGTATAGTGCAGGCTCGTGATTTTCTTTAAATTACTCCGACATCCGTGCAAATGTTTCTGCGCTCAGACGCGAAACAATTAATGTCGAGATTTACCCAATATGTCCGTAACTTGAGTAGGGAAATGAGTGGCGACTATGGATGATTGGTGGAGAACAGTGTGGCAGCTAACAAATTACCTGTGTAGCACAGACTCTGCTTCATTGCAGAATGCCTGTGTAACTATGGCTTTATGTGGCTGCACGTGAGCCTACCAAATGGCGTGCGTAGAAGCTATGGTTCTTTAATATTATAAACTGTTTTCACATATGTATGCGCACACTACCATGATCTACACCTTAATGATTAATATTTAGCGTAATTACATTTATTAATATGCCCTTTACCCGCAGTGGCTTTTGAAAATTTTGTAACACAACTTATTGCTAGAGGTGGTGGAAAATAGCATTAATTTTGTCTTCTTGTAGCATTTTCAAAGTGTATTCATAGCATTTATTAGCATTTATTTTTATATTTATGTAGTAAGCAGTTTTTTACCAGCAATATAGTTGGTAGAAAATGGCATTCCTTTTGTTTATATAATCATACTATTTTTTAGTGCTGATCTGGTACAGATTTTTACTGATACCAGTATGAACTGATACTTCCTTGCCGATACAGCAGATTTCCGATACTGATACAATTGAAGTACGAATAATTAAATGAATTAACTTCTACTAGCACCTAAATTATTTTGGAAAGCTAATGGAAATCTGTGTTAAGTCAGTATTACACTATGTACTATTTGATGCTTTAAGTAAACATACAAAAAATAGGTAAATAAATTTAACATAAATTCCTCAAAATTGGAGAATTAAAGCAACATTCAAATTAAAAATACTGTAGCAATAATTTTAGGTCAGGGCAACTTAAGCAATTTATTTTTTAAACTTATTAAATAAAATATATTAATCTACGATGTTGTATGCCACATTTCGAAGCATAATTCGACTTTGTTTGTATTCAGGAAATTAAAAATGATTAATATGTATAGTTTTTTTTAAATTCAGCACACCCTTATTTTAGTGAGAGTAAAATTGAAGCACTGACATGTCAGGTAATTAATGTCAGATTTTGTACTGCTTTTAAAAGATTTTAAATACTGAAATGACAAGGTTGAACTGCAGTGCGACCCCTATAAAGCTGGTAATTCGGCAACCTGCAATTCAGGCTGTAGATGATTGTCTATTACAGCAGCAGGCGGCCACAGTGGGGTGGGAGCGACATTTCACTCTCCCTCCTCTTCCCGTAGATAATTATCTCTCAGCAAGGTGGCTTCTCCCACCCGCCATCCCTTGTTGAGTGAGTTTGTCAGTTTAGTTCTACATAACAATAATAGTAATATAAGTACTAGGTGTAGGTATTAAGCAGTAACGTATGGTATGGCAAAGGCAGGAGTTTATTATTGTGACATATTATGGCAGTGGCTGTTTGGATCCTGCCAAAGGTGTATTTTATTAACGTGTTTTTTTCAATATGTCGGTGAGTCCATAAGTCGAATACATAATATTTAAATTTTTGTGTCCCCTTAAATTATAGTGTATTTGCCATTTAATTTGTAGATGTATTTGTGAAATAATGGGGTAACATTTTGCATAAGCCGGTAAGACTCTTTGAGTCATAGTAATTATTCAAGAACGGAAGTTTTTGCACAAAAACGCTGTTTTTGGAGGGCCGCTGTGGGCAAACGCTAGTGAGGAGGGGGGAAGCTGACCCCCACCTTTCCTCTTTGAAATTTTGTGAAATTTTGGGTGTATTTTTCGCCTTCGAATCTGCCTGGAAGGCACATTTTTCAACTGATTTCCTTCAAGTTTGGGGGGTTGGTGCCTTTCAGTGCCCTGCCCTCCCCCTCCCCCAAATTGGCAGTTTGGCCATTCTTAAGCCTAAGGCCTAATTTAAGTCTTAAGTCTTAGGTCTTAATTTTTAAATCTTACTTTCACCATAATTGCAACTGCATGTCGTGATGTGCGAACATGCGTGGACAGACGCGAGCGAGCATGTCCGAAGTTCCCAGACGACATTGCACCACAAATAGTAATTCGTATGGTTACCTGCTTCACCTCTGGTGGCTCAGCCTGCTGATTCCGTGAGCCGGTCCCCTGGTGTTAATATAATTCAGGTAAAGAAATTTAATTTGTGTTTTTTTTAATGATTAATTATTTTACAACAATTGCACTAACAAGTTACATATTGTTTTGCAGTTCATATCGAGTTAAGAAATCATTGTGAGCGATACATTTTCCTAATTGAGTAATGTTAAACGTGTATTATATTTGTGTATAATAAACCATAATTTTTTCCAGCAAAGTATGTCATGATTCCTTTAGAAGCCCCTTAAGTTTTTAGAATGGGAAATTGGTAAAACCCAGTGTTATTAAAACTGCATGGTTTTATTAGTTCAAGGCATAATGGTATTTGATGATTTGTTGAAATGTTGAAGGTAAATTATAGTAATAGTTAAAGGAAAAAATGGTAGAGAGAGTTTCACAGTGTGGAAAAGTTTTATGTGGTTCATATATTCTTGGAAGTTATATAGTGATAATCTGTGGGTATGAGTGACCCACATTGTTATCTAAGAGTTGAGTCATATTTAATTATGTGTTCATACACATTTGTTTTAGGCTCATGTGGAAGTGCAGATAGAGAGTTTTTTTATTTTCTAGTACATTATGATCATTGGCTGTGCAAGTCATAGCCCTTTTTGGTCTTCATAAGGAATCAGTCATATAGTAATATAATAATTCTTTTTAGGAATCATAAGTGAGTTAATTATATTTGCTGTGTTTTGTACTGTATTTGAGGCACCTGGAAAGGTGGTTTAAATGTTATTGCACAATTGGTAAAATATTCAGATACAGTAGATTGTCACACAAATTCATTGCACCAGAAGGTAGTCTCTCATGACTGACCCGTTCCTGGTTGTGTAGTCTCGTGACCCGGCCCGTTCTGGAGATACATCTGGCAAGGCTTTTCTCTGACAGAGTTTGAATATTTCTGCATTCAACATCTTTGCAGAACAGGTTTCTTTCTAAAATTACAATGGTGGCGGTTACTCTCCTCTCTTTTTAGCATATTTACGTGAGAATATTTCTCAACTGTCACCACTGGTTTGACATGTACAGACTGTTACCCTGTTGACCGTTACTGCATTGTAACACCACCATCTCAGAGATGTGAACTGTTCATCCTCTAGGAAAGACCCAAGCAACTACAATGGACCCTTGATGTACCGTATACCGAATCCACAGTTAATTTTCATTTGTCTTGGCAAAATTCCTATGTAAATAATTATAACGTTACCCACTTTTATTGTTTATTGGATATTGCATAAATAAAAATATAGTATTTACGTCCTGTCACATAAGATTTCCCGCAGTAATCGTTTTTAAGCTGGTTGTTTATGCAAATGTCTAATAACTGGATGCGGAATACGTCAACCACGCTGCCGTTTGTGATCACTGCAATGCACTGCTCTTCAGTTCAACTAATGGTGTTGGCAACTGTGGTATCCACCCTCCCTTTAAACACCTGAATAGAGGGGAAGCTGTTACCTAACAACCAGCACGACATCCTTGCATTCTCTCTCTCTCTCTCAGCTGCTCACCTTTCTTTCTTCCGTCACATGCTGTTATATAGCACAAAAAAGCTTTGTTTGCTTGCTCTCGTTACATGCCTGGTGAGAGGGCAACATGTAGCGTACATAAAGCATTACATAAACACTAATAATGTGATTTCAGTTTAACAATGCACAGTTATGCTGTACTGCTAAGTTGATGTACTTATACCACTAACTACAGCCTGCATTCTGCATCTTAGTTTTTGTGACGTTAACATGTTCGTTTCATGAGTGCTCCCAAATTCAGTTCACGACTACGGGTGCAATATTTGCCGCATTACTTTTTAGAAGATATGTGCTTCCCTTTGTATTAGACCGTTGCATTAAAAAAAAACATAATTAAGAACATTAATAATAAAAAATAATTTCTGGTACATCTTTTTACATGTTAAATGTGTGTTATTTTCTACAAGTTATTGTCGTACCTCTTACAACATAAAGAGTCGAAGTACACTAGGAAAAATGTATTTCTAGTTTTTTTGGTACAGACGTTGCTCATTTGCTATATTTATAAATGTTATAATACATCACAATTTGAAACATTTTTATTTTTTATGCCCCCAACCCTGGAGACGATAACATCCACCAAGGCGTGACAATCTGCTAGAAGTCGTAATCCTTCCTTCATACCTCTTTCGAAGGCAGCTAGCACCCCTTGCTGTTGCGCATGAAAGCTCAGTGTAACTTTTCGACGTAGGTTTATTTCATCAACTCGACATGCACCGTGTGCAGCGCTGAGGAGAGGAGGACTTCTGGCGACGCCTTTCCAAGCCACTTAACTAATAGTGAAATTGGTTAAAATTGTCATTTAAACCATACATATACAGTATGTTCAGTGGTTCTACTTCAGTATTCAGAATGATTCAGTACTAAGGATAAATTGTTTTCAGTCAACATATATTTAAAGCAAGAGTGATTTGGTTGGTGAAGAAGTTGTGTGGTATGAATTAATCCTGCAGGTAGCAATGCTGTAAGTTTGAGTGCCCCATTTTATTTAAATTTTAAAATTCAATTTCAAAATGTATACATATTTGGATTTTATTTATTCACTTCTCAAATATTAATACATGCATAAAATAATGTTATGGCAAGGATATACAGAATGTTGAAGTATTTGTCCCATTTATTTCCATGATAGTTCTTGGGACATTCCCATTATTTTTGTAACAATTCTAGATGATGTGTCATAGCAAGAGTGGTGTTGTCTTGACTTGGTACAATTTAGTGGAAATTTACCATTGTAGGATGACACATTCTTGCTGAAGTAAGTAGTGGTGTTCCTCACCAGTTATTAGAATTCTTTTTATGTTGTTTGTATAGATCTGGAGCTTTCTTTGCTGACAGCATGGCTTTGCTGGTGCTGCATTTTGTGTGTTACGTGTTTAAATTAGTTCATATCATATTCTGATTTTCTGACTTCTGAGAAGATCAAAATATAGTAGTTAAATTTTTTCATGTGTAATGCATGTCAAACCTAGATTCGCAAAAGAAATCAAGGTTTTGGTATTGCCTTCTGTCTCTCTTCCATTACGTTTTCAATCACAGTTATTTCTTGGTTTTTTGTGGTAAATAGGTGAAACTAATGATGGAGCAAGCCCAAGCCGTGGTATGACGTATAAATTTTGGAGTTGTAAGTTAATATACATATAAGAGATTCAGAGTCGTTTTAACAAGGAGGGCACTTTTCTTTATCCTTTCTGAGTATAACTTAAAAAAATACAATAAAAATAACTTTTCATTCTCAGCTCCAAAATTTTGGCCACCTACTCGCCCAACACTTAGGAGTGACTAACTAGAAGAAACAGCTATTATTCACCATTAACAGCAAGACTGCATACTACAGTTATAACAGCTAATGTTGAGGTGCGTGGTAAGAGCAATAATGCGAAGACCAAGTGTTTTTTCTTTTGCAGGACACATTGGCATCATGGTTCCAGATGTTGATGCTGCCTGTGAGAGATTTGAGAAGTTAAACGTGGAATTCGTGAAGAAGCCAAATTATGGTAATCTATGCATCTCATCATCATCATCATCTAAGCTATTGTTTTGGTGTTTTTTCTTGTACAGTACAGAATAGTTAAGAAAGTAGAAATGGTAAGAAAGTTGGTTGCGTCATGATTTTTGTTTTTAAATTTGTTTTGTGTTTATTGGGTACAATTTAAGAATCTAAAATCATTTAAAGAAAAAATTTCAGTCGCTCCTTTAGCTGTCATAGTTATTTTTAGTGTATGTAGCACAATGGTTTTAGTGTTTTTACTTTTTAGTCATTCATGCTAAATGTTCTACCTCCAGTGAATTTTGTTTAAATTGGATGAAGAATAACTATTTCGCTCATCACAAAGTGCTCTTAAATGTTAGGTCATAATGCCTGTTGTTAGTGTATTTAGTTGTCAAGTTCTTGTAGCGCATAGTTGAGACATTAAACACTGATTTTTTTCTGACTTTGTCATTTTTCACCAATAAGGGGACATAACACCAATGCCATTTTTTGTTTACAGTTACTATGGTATTGTTCATTTCATATAAATTGACAAATTTAGACAGTTCTTGAAAAGTTACGTGCATTTTTCTCATGTTTCCTGTCATGGGAGGCACTGAAATACTGATGTTAGCTATGTAATCAATGTAGGATTTTATAGCTAGGTTGGCATTCCAACTATCCAACCTGGTTTATTCATATAATTGCCAATGACTTAAGTTTCTTGGGGCGCTGATTATTTTTTCGAAAGTAAAAAGAGAACGGCGGGGGGGAGGGGTAGTTTAACGTCTTTCTGAGACTGCATTATTGTTTTGGGGTTCTTATGAGAGTGTGTCATTTTGAGTCGTATATTTTTTTGATGGAGCAGTGGAAAATCTTGCTAGTACAGAAATAACTTCCAAATTATTATAACTTCGAAAGTTTTAACTTAAAACAAAATGTGATACATACGTTGCTGTCCGTACAGGTGCAGAAGTAAACACACACTTGACCGAAGTTAACCATGCACATACAATTTAAGAAAAAAAAAAACCAAATATTATTTACACACTACAAAAGATTTGAAAGTTTGCCAGTTTTAAGCTATGTGCATTTCATACATTATAGAAACAGTTTAAAAATAAACTGCTGTATTTACAAAATACGCTAACTTACTGTTTGTATTTCACAACCTCTGGAACACATTTTTTCTGTGGGAATCCTTGCACAATTACTTCACTGAAATCATGTTTATTCATCATTGACATTAAATAATTTATTTGCAGAATCATTCAGTAAAATCAACACTTCACACATTTCCTGAAACCAACTAACTTAAACTTAGAAACATAAATAACATGCGGGTCTCTTCATTGCGGACGGCGGTTAACAAAAATGGTGGAATGAGCCATTTACGATGTAGTAAACACCTACCGATAATATTACATTTCACTTAGGAAAATGCACTAAAATGGTACGTACGACCTAAAGAAAGCAAATAAAAAATTGACTACCTATAAAATATTCCGACAATACCAAAAAGGTACTTGTATGACTATAAACATGATTAGAAAACAGCACACGCACATGCACAAGCACAACACAATGCCGTTCACCAGGCTCTGGAAACATGTCTGAAAATGTTTCATAGTTTGTATGTGTCTACATGCTCCATTATAATTTCTAAACATATTTTTTTAAAGTCATTTCACTAAAGTCAAAAAAAAATTGAAGATTCATTTGAAAACATAATGTAAACCATAAACGTTGTAAGTATAATTAAAGTTTTAATTTACAACTTTCAATTCTGAGTACTATTTTCTTCCAAAACTATCATCAAAATTGCAAACACAACAACATACATCCCGCAGCAATTTATCAGCTGATACAGTACTTTGCAATCAAGAGTAAATACTGTTTGTATACTGTGTAAGTTGGTCAGATTGTCTGTCAAAGTTTATTACCCCACTTGTATGAAATGGACAATAACAGGTAAGTGTGTCGATAGAAAAAATTAAGGTGTTGTTCCCCTATTTTTATTTATAAGCTTTCAAAAATGGGAAATTTTTGAAATTTCTAAAAGTCAACGTGTTTTAACTTTCATGGGAAAGAGATAAAAAAAATTACACTATGTAAAGTTCTTCTAGAGAGCAACATTGATGTCGTCGGGTGAGACACGAGACAAACGATGACACAAATACTTACTGGTAATTTGGGCACCAGCGATGCTTTCCAATCACCGCACTATTGAGACTCAGGGTTCTCAGGGATGCTGTGTGTTTTGTGTGTCCGTCTCACCCGTGCGTAGTTACAAACACGTAGGCAATACTAAACTTTTTACTAAACATCACTGGAATAAACACTGAATAAAACATATGTGGCTAGGACACTGTCACTACTGATTAAAAGATATAAGTTCACTGTAGACTTGCTTTTATTGTCATTATGCATACACATCAGCGTGCCAATGAAATGATTATCTCGGTCATGACTAGCCAATTCCACTTGGGTGCTCCCCAGCCCGCAATTACTCTAGCACATGCCTACATGGATGATCTCACCGAGGTGCGTGAAAGCACAGCCTTCACAAGAGAAGAGGGCCGACAGCCGTTAGGCTAGACTGATGGTTTTTCCCTGAAGACAGGACACTGTGAATTACAAATGAAACCCTTAATACATATTAACACGTGTGATTACTTGGCATCACTAACGCAAATTCGTCGGGGCTCGCCCTCCAGCACGTGGGTAGTGTGGCGACGGCCTATACAAAGAGCCGGCTAGTACGGAAATAATTGCACCGTACACTAATTACAAAATTACATAAACCCTTGAATGATACATGAAACAAGATGGGACATGAGATGAATATTCACAATAAACACACACGTGTGAAAACAAGCTTAGATGGTGCTGATGCCGCTGGATGAAGTTCGTAGCGGACCACGTGGTGCAGGTGAAATTGCAATATTTTTGTGTGGAAACGGCAAATTAAATTCAGACCAAAAATTATTCTTGCGGAGAAAATTATTCTCTTTGCAATTGGAGTTGTTACAGGTGTGTAACATGCCTGATGGCTGTAAGATCACATATTAACGTGACCGCATGGTCAAGTACAAAAGCATTAATTTACGTGAAAAATATATTGAACCCTGAATAAAATTGACATAGAACCCTTAGTAAAATATTGCACATATGATGTTATGTAAATAAGCTCTCAAACGCAACGATGGCGTATACACAGGCTTGGCGTCGGTCACCCATGTGGTTATCCTTGATGTTGCTGTAAAATATTCAAACACGAAAAATACCCTCAAATACATACATAAAAATAAAGCTCTTAAAATTGAGTGTAACAATAACGCAGAAGTTACAATGAAATGCCATAAACATAAGCAGATGGCACCTTATTCAAATTGCGCGGGTCGCGTGACCTTTCCGACATACTTCTTCTCCTTCTCCTTGATTAAATTCAAAATGCCACAAGGGCGCAATAAATTAATAAAGCAGAAGCGTAATGCTGGAGAAAATTCCTGGCAAAAACGTACACAAGCAAAAGTTAACTGGTAAACTAAATGGACTAAGGAAACCTAAATCTGTGAACAAAAGTTGTGCGTACATGGCAGTGTCTTACTTCGCCAGCTCTCCTCGACAGACTGTCCAGATACAAGTGTCGCATGGACCTACCATGGCCGCCTACGGGGTTCACATAAGCAGAAGTGCTATGCACACCGAGTACAATATTTAATTATTGAAAATAAATGGCACAAATTACATTAAGTATTGTTTTACATTTCTATAGTTTTCTTATGAATTTCAATATTATTGTAGTGTCTCTTTATGGCATTCATGACAGAATATTAAGTGTTCTTAATCTCGGTGCCGCAGGCACTTTGAATTTTATAACCAAACAATTTAAAAATTAGTACAAACACTTTAAAACATTTTAAGACATATTAAACACTGCAAAGACAATAGAACACATTTTACACTGAAAATAGCATTTATGTGAAAGTTCAAAATTATTGGCGTCTTCGTGCACGTAAGGGACATGTGACACGTGCGTGGTGAACGCCGTCATGGTCTCTAGTGCCACTGGCTGTTAGCCGGCGTCAACATCATATAAAAATATTTTGATCGTGATCTGCAAAATAGTTTAAATATTTTCGCCCAAAGTTGGGCGAAAATGCATGTTTTTTGTATGTTTCACTGATTTATAGAATGGTATATTATGCCTTGTTTTCCAGAAAACAATCCATGATTTTAACACAATCAGGCATTAGTGTACCTCAGTAACTTAAACCACAAATATTAAATTAATTTTGAGCTACATTTTACAATAAAGATTTTTATAAAAATACATACACCTACCATATGTGTTCAAAACTTTTCCTCTTGTTCATTGTTTTTAACTAGTTCATTGCATTTTATATTTTGAATGTATTTTCTTCTTTGTTTTCTGAAGATGGAAGGCCATTAATGTAGACAATTCTGTGCTCATTTAAGGGTCTTCTAGTAGATTTCCAGAACTCGCTTACATTCAAAACACACAGAATATTCTCAGAAAATAGACACGCTCTCATTTTTAGAGTGTACAAAAAAAGTTGCTGGTCCAGTTGGGTGAAAAAAAGTGCACATCACAGTCTCCCTTCGATTCATTCACTTTCCTTACTTCAGTTAGCCACTATCTTGAGTCATACATACATGCTATTTAGTCTCTTGCTTTTACATCAAATTACAAGTTTTCTGCAAGGATGGCCATCTGTATATCCTCAAAATCTTTTGAACTGGAAGTTGGGATGAGCGAGGAGTGGCTGGTTTTACTTCCGCTAGAGTGCTAGGGATGGGCATCTCTGGTAATTCTAGATTATGCCATGGCCAATTTAACCCTAGCAGGAATTCACCGTTATGCAGTATCGCCTCTACCCCTATATGTCCACCCAGTGCAGTTCTTTCTTGCAGGCCAAATAATGGTGTAGGTTTGAAATTAGCTACTGGAGTGTCACTGGTTGAAGTAGGGTTGAAGTAGCTGAGTTTAATAATATTAGTTCTCTTAGTGCTGCCTGTAGAGCTTTTCCCCTTTGGCTACTTACCTTACCTTTGGCCATGTAAGGCATTTAGCTCTCAGCTGAATGCTGTTAATGAGAGAACATTTCTACGAAAGTGACTTCCAGAACATTGGTGTTACCTGTTGTCCCCTAGTCTGGCCATCGCAAGCTGGGACTTAAGATGTTAGGTAGTTGTGAGGCCTGTTGTCCTGGGAGCAAAGCTCGCCAGAGATCAGACAACCCGGAATGTTATGAATTTCACTCCGGCCTTGGCAAGCTGGGAGTGGGTTCAAACATCTGATGTGATCCTTCCTCGTAGCAAGTTTGATAGAAGGAGAAATTGGTATTTTAAGAGCATTCCTATCCAGTGTACTTCCAGAGTTCAGTGAGTTCACTCTCCTTTCTCAACTTTCTGCCTTTTCAGGCTGGGACTGAACTGAGAGTGTAGTAGAAGTCTGTACTCTGGGTGAGTTACCCTCTAGAGGCAAATCAGGTCAGAGCACTACAGGTTCTGTAGCCTTTACAGGCTGGGAGACGAACCAAGTACTTGGTCGGGTCGTGTTTCTACGGGGGTTCAGAGTTTCTAGTGCTTTGGGGTCCACCGAATATTTACCCAGCGGTAAGCCTCAATTTTTCCTCTTACTCTGTGTGTTT
This sequence comes from Dryococelus australis, assembly GCA_029891345.1. Classification (NCBI taxonomy): domain Eukaryota; kingdom Metazoa; phylum Arthropoda; class Insecta; order Phasmatodea; family Phasmatidae; genus Dryococelus; species Dryococelus australis. The sequence goes on from CM056996.1 coordinate 149,999,540, forward strand.
CTGCTGTTAGGGCTTTTTTCGTAAATACCAGTTTAACCTATGTGGTATGGGCAGCACTGAACAAATCTTTGCTGAGTGTAAAAGAAACTAATAAAATTAAAGGGAGTGTAGAAAAGGATACACTTACTGGCAAACGACACTTGCAAATTCTAAGTAAAATATGTATTTATAAATATGGACGAGCAAACAGAGTGATGCGTAGCTGACTCCTCAATTAATACTGGAAGCAAATTAATTTATGCAGGCGAAGGCGACCTACGCTGTGCTAAGTTAAGTATGACTGATCACAAATGATCTTTACGTCAAACTTTTTAAACTAGCTCTGAATTTAAGAGGGGATTCCTGATGGAACCTAAGTAGATTCTATAAAACAATTAATTAGAAAAGAGGTCCAGGAGGGACTTCGTCACGACCTGCTACAACCGAGGGGGGGGGGGGGGGAGGGGAGTGTGCTGGAGTGATTAACAGGTGACAGCATCTTTGAGAGGCTGCAGAGCACTGTTTTCGGAGACTGTCTTTCGCGTCACAGAAAGGCCTAGTGGTTGGTTCCCTGTTCGATAGGCCTCCGGTCGTTGCAGACTGGGAGGGAAGGCAGACAAACCAAATATCGTGGAGACTTAGACGACTTCTGCGGCATGGGTGAGTGGTCTAGTGGTCAAAACCCTTCTTCAGAAAGAACTCTGGTCTTTGCGGACAGAGAGAGCAGGGTGACTGCCACTTACCCCTTCTATGCCCTCAGCCATTTCAAGAAGCTGGAGGTTGCGACGACTGCCCTGAGCCAGGGAATGGCACCTCCATATATACCAAATTTTCTCGTTTGTATGCTTTCTGAGAGGTGCTGGGGCTGTGAGCCTCTTTCGACAGGAGTCGTTTATTCTGGCTTGGTGGCTGCGTCACTCTTTTCTTATCTCCTTTGTCAGACGCACTGACGTGTTATCGCCTCGGCGTAAGGTACTACTCCAGGGGAATGACTGCTGCGCTCTTGCAGAGAACTGTAGAATTTACTTATCTTTGGGGATGGTGTCGACGACCCATTGGACAGTAAAATCCTGTGCTGGGGTTAGGGCGACTGCGATGGCTTGGAAATGAACAGTACAATTTCTCCAACCACGTGTATGTAGTCGCTCATGACGTGTAGTCTACAGATCCTGTAGGCACGTGATTAATATACTATTGAGAGTCTGACTTGCTCATATGAGCACTGGTGCTCGATGATGGGGCAAAGTCGTCAAGTAGAGCGCACATACCCAATGCGCGGAAATGTGTCACGTGTCACTGAAAAGCATACACTGTTTCTGTAGAATGATCTATACAGTCACTTATGAAACAGAAACACTTGGAAATCAGTGAATTGTCAGCTTAGTCTTTGAAGGAAATAACAAAGTGATGAAGTGTAGCTTTTTCATTCACCCAGTGAAAGCTTTGCACCTGTAAATTACTGTATAGGTGATTGAGTACGTGCATACTTACAATGCCCTTGGTGATCCCGTCTGCGAAAAGGGGGCTTTTGTACAGGAGCTAAGCCGAGTGCTCCTGTAATACTCCTGTGGCTTGCTCTCCTTGGCTAGTAAGGAACTTCCCCTTATACAGTGTAGGTCTGGTCGGCTGGCGGCAGGGCATAAAGTCAACCATCTTAAGCACGATGGGTCAAGTGAGGAGTGGCGGTGGGCTTTGATATACCTGGGCGATGGATGGTGTGGAGTGCATGTGCAGATGTCTGGGTTCAGGTTGTGGAACAACAGGTACAGGTTGAGGAGCAGATCGTGGGCGCAGCTTGTTGGGTATTGTATAGGCTACTACAGGTGGCTGAGGTATTATCGACAAGGCGATCCACTGTAGGGTAGTTGTTGGTCCGGACTGTACTGGCTCTTGGAACAAGTGTGTTGGCTTCTCCTGTTCTGCTGGTTGCAACAACTGCCTGATGGCCTGTGCTTGCTCTCTAGGTGGTAACTTGGAGATTGCAGCTACTAATGCTGGAGAGTATTCGTGAATACACCCAGAGGCAAGCAAGGTTGACTTCACCCTTTCCTAGAGACCACATCTCTTGGAGTAAGTCATTGGATAGCACAAAAACACCTCCTTCCCGAGGATGTAGAAGGCAGGCTCCTTGTTTCCCAGATTACGTGCGTCACTACAGACCAACAATAGCATAGCGGTTACCTTGTTCCAGCACCTCGCAAAGACTGCTGTCTGCACTGGGATGACAGGCCTCACTAGCTAAAGTTAAACATGTGAGTGTTGCTCTGTGTAGTCTCCTCAACTCAGTGAAGCATCAATCTCTCTTGGCACAGAATGCAGTGGAGAGACCGGCCGACACCACAGCTGACAAGCCACGTTGAAGACAGAGTACTTGTGTGACATGGCCATTCCAATCATGCCTTTATTTCTCTTTTCTTGACTTACAGTTTCTTTTCTGAATAACTCATGAATCCTAAACAAGTTCGGCACTTGTAACACATTTTGCACTTTGTCCCAAATCGAAACCTGCATGGATGTTGTGTATCAAAGCTGGACTGCAATTCCATCTCGAAAATTTAACAGTTTACATGGTTATACATCCATATACAAAGTTAAAGTCACAATAAAATACATCTCATGACAATGTCACATGAATTTAATTAATCATAACATTATACAAAATTTTAGTCTACATACATGTTTCTTTTCAATTAAATAAAATAGTACATTCACTTTCAGTTTTTGTTTACATGATCATACACTTCACATACAAAGTTTGTATCACTGTAAAATACATTCCATTACTTTATTCCACAAATTAAATTAATAAGAATTAGCTACAAAAATTTGGTGCACTTCATATATCTCTGTCAAAGTCATTACAATGTTACATTGACTTTCAGTACCCGATTGATTAGTCGCTGAATGGTTAATACTCAATACATAGTTTACACAAAATTCCCTAAAATGATGATCATCATATTTCAAAATATTGTTCTCAGTATTTATATATTTTATTTGAAAACAATTTATTATCAAGTATTATTATGTTTAGTTTAAACGACACAGATTTAATTATTTTAAAGTTTCTATTTTCCATCTAAAGTTGAGGTGGTACCCACTACACATGCCCTCTTGCTTCTAGATTTGCTCAATATTACTTTAATTCCTTGTTTGGATCAGCACACAAAAAATATATATAAGGTGATCAAGGTCTGCCCCAAAAACTATAAAAACCACTGCCACATTTACTTTAAAAATATCTTAATATCTATGTCCGTGTTAACAAAATGGGACTCATATCTGTCATACTGAAAAACTTACTTTTATTGCTAAGATCCAAGGACATTATACACACTGGAGCGACCTTTCCACACTTCATCTTTATGTTCTTAAAACTAAACACACAACCTTTATTCTATAACCTGTGATTTAACATACACTGTTAAATTTAAATAATTTTCATTTACTTCAAAACTATCCTTCAATTGCAGAAAATTACATTTTGTATATCATAATGGGGCAATATCAATAATACCCATTTTACACAAGTTCACACTCAATCATTATACTGAAGTACAAATTCAAACTTTGGTTTCTTGGTTTTCAAAATTTATCTGCAACATACCTCAACATTTTTCAAAAATCAACATGTAATACGCATCAACATACGAGCAATCTTTCTTGAGAATGATCAAAATACATTTACAAAATTCAAAAATTAAATCATAATGTTTTTCCATTATGACACAAAACATACTGTGCTTTAATTTAATTACAATACACCCGTACTTTAAATTACAATAATATAATAAAACAGCATTATATACTTAATTTAAGCTTGTCTTCCTCAAAATTAAATCTTTAGGTTTGATGCATAGGTACAGTCAATTATGAAACTTTTTATCACTCACAACATGATTCGTTAACAAATTTATAAACAAATATACATACCTTATACAGTTTATTACTGCATTTTAAATTATCACTTTTAATAATTATTAAACTTCCAATCCCTTTCATATTAGAAAACCTCATAATTGTAAATATATATTGTTTTACTCTTTTTCACAAAAGCCATTACTTCACTCAACTTTTTGATGTTCCATGAACATATTACCCTCGGTCAAATGTCATGATGGCAAATAGTTATTACAACAATTCTTCAGATTAATCACAATAGACCTAGCCTTAACAAATTTAACTACAACAAAATAATCACATTACTTTCCGTTAACCAGTTTCAATACAACTTTCTCAAGTTCAATTACAAAAGTTAATACATTATAAACTAACATTACATGAATAAACACTAATAGAATCCAAACATTTTACCTCACATTTGGTCTCCCTCTAAACTCATCAAGGTTTGTTAACCTACATCCTTTACCTAGTACGTATACTCTTACATGAAAATTACAAGTAGGCCTATGTAGTTTATACCTTTACATGTTTACCATTATTATATAATTAGGACAATTCTGTCTCATTTATACACCATAACCCAAACATTAGATAAGATCACACACTATCCTACAATTTCATGTTACTCCTAAACCCCCAGGGCTGCAACGAAACATGCCAGTTGGCATTGTGTATTTACATACATTGTAACCTACTACTGCTTCAACTTTAATTTATATAAAAACAATACATTATAAATAACAATGACATATGTATTGACCACTTAATCATATTAGGCTACATGTGTTTCTTCTTTCTCCTCCTCATCATTTGCACTTTACACAATTTTTTCTTTTTCCTAACACATTTCCTCACAACATATTTCACTATTTCATTACACCTGAACTACATTTCATTTTTCTCTTGTAAGTCTTTTTCACCCCCCCCCCCCCCCCCCTAATTATGCCTTTATTTCTCTTTCTTTGACTTACAGTTTCTTTTCTGAATAACTCATGAATCCTAAACAAGTTTGGCACGTTAACACATTTTACACTTTGTTAAAAATTGTCATTATTAAATTTACCTAATACACAACCATATTTTTTTTCTTTTTAATCCCCCACTTTCTGAAAGATACATTGCTACTGTGGTTGTGGTATCAGCAGTGGCAAAAAATGGAAATATTTGAAATTACCCTCGGTTGGTGAAAAATTAACAGCTGAACCTAACCTAAAATTCACTTCACTGAGGGTTATTCGGAGATTAACCCCCCAAATTTTCTGTTCTTAAATTTTCTGTTGTACTACAAGAATTTCATTTGCTTCAATTTGTAAATTATAGCAGTTGTACTCTATAGTTTCTAATTCACCTTGAGAATTTACGACTTTACATTCACTACTGGAAATATTTGACACGTCTGCATTATTGTTTTTATCTTCAGGAAAACTTTTGTTACTATTATCTACTGTCATAGGCCTACATTCTTTAAACTGTTTATTATATTCCTGAAGCTCATTTGTCAACTCTCTTTGTTTTACCTCAAGTTCATGAAACATTGCTCTTTGTTCTCTCCCACATTCTAAAACTAACTTTAAGATCAAACTTATCTGATCGCTCATTTGTGAATTTAGTGGCATATTTCCAAATTTATTTCCAAATTACCTAACCTGATTATTGTACTACCGCACAATCGGCTTACAAAAAAAAGAATTTATAATGTATACCCAAATCATTGTGATATTAGCAAAAAAAATGATTGACATTAAAATTTTACAATATTGTTCGTACCTGCAACTTCTTCGGACCTTGGTGTATTATCGTTCCTTGACTGTACTTGGCGGTATGGAAATTGTCTGGAACTCTAGTTGGAAGTTTGAGGTTGACACAGTTACATTCACTCTTGAACACGAGTTATGAAAACTCCAGTGCGCCGGCGACAGCTGGGCTGGCAGGTTCTTGATGAATAATTGTAATTTATGAGGATGAATATCTGCACTCTTCACATCTCAGGGCACGTGTAGAAATACAGGCCCCACGGGCGTCACTTGTAACAGGTAACTGTCCTGTTCTCTCGTTGTAGTCCTCAGTAAAGACCAACGAACGAGCTCAGCGTGAGTTGGAGACTTCGACTACGTAATAATGAAAGTTTGTTGATTCCAGGAATGCCAATAAATAAGAAGTTAAATGTTTACTGGAGATTTATAGTCATCTCGGCAAAACAAACTACTGACACTCGCAGCTGATGAACAAAAAAAAAAGACAGAATGGCAGCCTTCATAAAAATAAACTTCTCACTTCAAGAGTTACGAAGATGAGAGAGAATCGTTACTTTTCTCTCCTGGCGCCCTTTTGACTCCTCGCACCGACGGAAAATAAATTTAATAGATATTTGAATTGAAATGCCTAAAATACAAAAGAAGGTTAAAGTCATGGGCGCTGTTTGGTGTAACGTGGTCACTTGTTGCAGGCTGTTCGACTGACAGCTGACAAATGATCATGCTGCGACGAACTGTTGTGATACCCGAGAAAGGTCGTGCTTCCTTATATATTGGTAGAAAGTTTCCTCATTGAAAACGTATTGTTTTCGAGCAGTCGGTCACGTCAGCTAAAGGTGACCTCTGTTATTTTCCTCGTTTCACCATGTCGTGTCTTGCGGTGGTGATGTTTTTAGTTTACTAACCCAGTAAAAAGGAAAAGATGTGCTATCGTCCTATGACGTCTGTTACTACTGATGAAATGAGGATAGACAAATAACAAACTTGGAAAAATGAAAATACATGAAATACAAACAAGTTGTCATTGCCACGACCTTTCAAATATTATATGAATACTATCCTTGACTGAAATATAGACAATTGAAATACTTCCCATGTTTTTCAATGTATTATTTACAATCAAATTTTTCTAAAAGTCTGATTGTTTTGTGTTTATTAGTTAAACTGTATTTAAAGATAATGTACAGCTCTTATTATACTCAAAATAACGTTTTATAAAGTTAGAAGTTGTATTTTATTGACGTACATGTCAGAAACAGCATCTACTGAAATCCCACATGTATGGACATTTTTTGGCAGTTCCCTGAATAGTGATAGATTGAGAGTCGACCAAATCCATCAGCTGTTTTACAATTTCTGGTTCAGGGCAGTCATCACAGGTTATCGTACACTTTTCTTCTTGAACATTTTAAACCATTGATTCTAGTATATTTTTGTTGTGTATGATCAGTCTTGATCCCTCAAACATTAATTTAACATTTGGGTGTTTGAGATAAACACAAACTGATCATGTTCCACTTGCACCTGCCAAAACACACCATTTCAGATGATCAGCAAACAATAAACAATCCTATCTTTGAATCTGGGTATTCAGCACAAAAACTCTGGTACAGTTCTCTATACAAAGAATTAACCATTTCTATATATGCTTCTTTTCACCAGTATTATTTTTAACTTAAATAAAATCTTTCATGTCTGGGCACATTGTGCTGTTTACATTCATTTTCTTCTACCATTTTCTTAGTTTATGTTGCAAGTTCCTTCTAATTTTTCTGTTCTATGTTTGGAAGTGTGCCATATTTTATAATGAACTGCCTAGTATTTCGTACAAACTATTGACTGTACCAAATTCAAGTTTTTGCAATTGACCATGACTATGGAGCTAAGCTGAGAATTTTAAGTTTTTCTGTTACATTTTTACTTCCCCAAACCTATCTTTCGACTTGCATAAAAGGGTCACATATTCATTATGGTAACTTTCATTGTGGTCCTCAGTATCCTCTTCAAGGGTGACCTACTCTACCCTTTTTTCCTTTTTCTTTGGATAAAAAGATGGCTCTCATTTCTGAGTCTCTGTGGTGGGAAGGCACTTCGTCCGAAACGAGACATTGAGAGTGCTGATAACTCTCCGGTATATTAATTGCAACCCTTCGGCGGCATATTCATTTCTCGCGGGGTTGCTTTCTGCCTTGCTGGTCGTGGTTTGCCCATGTTGGGGTAGTTGTTTGGGTACCACCTAATGGAAGGGTTATATCGGTGTGGAGGGGAATCAAAACCCAAGGTGAGTCGGATTGCAAACATCTCCCGCCCAGGGAGTGCAATTTTACTCGCATTGAAGGCTGTCAATAAGGCGGATGCCAACTGTCGCAATTAAGTAAGTAGTTATTAGGTTTTGTCATGTTTGGTGACTAAAATGAAATGGATGTGGATCGTGCTCCGGATGGGACTAACTGAGATTCCCGTTCACTACCTGGGCGCCCAAAAGAAGCGGGTCTATTAGGTTTATGACTGGGAATGAAGTTAAGTTGCGGGGGAGCTATCCAGACTTTAGGGGTGGTTTTAGGAGGTAAAGCTATTTTGATCATCTTCCCATCTGCCGTACCGATCATACACGTCGTCAGTGTTTCGGTGTCTTTAACCAGGTTAGGGGTAGGCGGTGTTGCGATGGATGTTGGTTTAGTCGGTTGGTAGTAAACTCATGAACTCGTAGTCAGACTACAGCCAACAGATACCAAGCTGAGAGTCTAGTTCCAATTCGTGTTCACACGCAGCAGTCTGAGAAATGGGATGCGTGCCGGTACCGTGACTTCAGGTACTGGGGTTGGGGGTGTGACTTTGCGAGGGGAGTTCACTAGCATGTTGGTATTAGGCTGCAGCGCAGAAAGGCTCGTCACTATTTACGTTGATTTCTGCTAGGTAGTCCACCTCCTTTCTTAGTTATCTAAACTTTGGAATATATACCATGTTAATACTATAAATACTTACACCTTCTCGAAACGGGGCTCATAATAGAGATAGCTACTGTTTGCACTCTTTCCCTTTGGCTGCTGACATTCAGTCCTGCTGGGAATGTCTTATTCAGACACTCCCGAGGCACTGAAAGGAAGAAGTGACGAGCGAGAGGTGGAGTGAACCTGGGGACAAGCGCAGGTGTACTGGACACTCTCAGGAATCTCAGTATGTCCTTTCGGACTGCTGCCTTCTTCAGACCCTGGATCCTGAGGGTTCGGCTCACTCACCCTTATTCTGCAGTGTGGAATTTAAGTACAAAATATGAACCCACCTCAAATCACTTTCAGTTAAATACTAAATGAGATGGGTAAGTAAAGAACAGATTCAACCAAATTACTTTTGACGTAATGTTTATTAACACCAAGGTAAATACTGGGGAATCCTGGTTCTTGTATAATCTAGAATGTAATTTAATTTACGTGATTACTTCAGGTGAAGGCAAACCTCAACAAAACTTTAACCACAACTGGCTATTCCTAGAAAGGTCGCAATTCAAAGCGAGTTACTTTCTTAAAGAGTGGTCATCTAGAAGGGACGTCATGACTGCCTTCTACCGTGGAGTCAAGGAAAAGACTTAGGGTAAAGGGTCCAGGGTGAGGACGTCGAGGTTACCTCTGATGAGCCTTATGCAAGCTGCTGAAGCAGGAGCAGCTGGAGAGGCTTCACATGCTGTTGGAGCTGGTAGACCCTTCACAAGCTGGGAGAGCCTTTGCAAGCTGGGAGAGGAAGAGGTCTTGCCCAGATCCAGGAGAGGCCCCTGACCGCTGCGGCCGGGCGGGCGATGAACTCTGGCTAGAGGCAATTTTGAGCTTCCTTAAATAGTCCAAAATTTTTGCTTCAGGGCTCTCCTAGGAGTGTGGGTGATGTAAAATTTCTCCACAGGGGCTGATTATCTCAGAGTAGCGGGCGGCGGCGTGCATTCCTCATCACCCTGGGTTGAGGGTGACGACAGGTTTACATCTTCTGCTCTAGGCTCTGCTGCTGTAACGTCACTGGGCACAGGGGTGCTGCGATCCTTTGGAGACTCTTATAACTCCCTTCTCGGCTGTCGGCTGGTCCGTGGCTCGTTGGGTAAAACAATTTCTGTCGAGAGGGTGGCGACCGCATGTTGAAGTTTGGGCGGGCAGTATAATTTATAGAATTAATCATGTTAATTATTTTCCGTGTCTGTAATTGTCCAGCTCGTAGATCAATCCTGTAGCCACTTGGAATCCCATATGCTGCTTAGGACTTGGCTGAGGCTCTCAGCGCTCGCTGATGGGGCGAAGTTGGCCCATAGTGTGCACAGTTGTGCTGGGCAGCAATGTGGCATGCATCAAGGTTAATATCAAAGGAAGAGCTCAGTTTATTTTTTACAGCAGAAGCTAACTTGTGTACTTCTTTCTGTAAGGCCTGTTGCCTTTTTCTTGACTTAACTTCTTAATTTGACAGGAGATATGTCTTAAGGCTTCACAAACAACATTGACATTATGTTCTGTTACGTGTTCACTGCCTCACATCCCACGTGAGCAAGTGGAAGTGAAGGACAGCAGTTATACAATAGCAAGTGGCCTATCATGAAGGTCGCCGCCGCACATGCTGATAAACTTATCACACTTTGCAGACTCTGAAATTCTCATATTTCTCCATTTATCACGCAGGAAAGTCATCATCATCATTAATTTTCCCAGAGCAACTTGGATTGCCGAGAACATTCTAGACAACACCTACCTCAAGTATAAATACTACATTAGGCCTCTGAGGGGAGAATGATTAAGAGCCGAGAGTTGGACGATTCCGGAGCTATGAGGGACGACTGCAGCGATCTGCGAGAGTGCGTCAGCGAGCCTGTGTGCAGTGAAAAGTGGGACTAATCTGCGGGCAATGGCATGTAGTGAGTTTTTTGAATGCTAAGCAATTTCTGCTAACAAACGCAACTTCCAACTTTGCTTACCCTCCACATGTATTTACCATTTTATAATACCTAATATTAGTTATAAAAATGGAAATGATATGAATGTAATAATAACTAAACTGAATATTATTTTGACAGATATTACAAATTATAGGAAAACTCCCGTTTTCCCGATCACTTTCATCCACTTTCCAAGGGAAAATGTAGGACTGAAGAATGTAAATATAACGACAGCATACCCTGCCGAAGAAACATAGTCAAGCATGTGGCGTGTTGTTGCTTGCAAGTTCGATTCATTGCTGGTCGCTCCCGTTTGTGGAAATAAATACTAGATAGCAGCACTATGTGTGTACAGTACGGGAGTTACAAAAAGAGTAAAGACTGTGATAAAGACCTCAATTTAAATGGAAATAGTAATTAAATATTGCTCTCAATAAGAATAATAAGAGTTAATAGGGTGCTCATGCTGGTAAATAACAGATGTTTGACTGTAGCATTGAGAATAAATATAATTAATGGATTTAGTTTGTATTTTTATGAAGACCTCCATTCCTCACGAACTTGGATGCACTCCTCAGGCATCTCATCTATTTCTCCAGCTGACTTTTGTGTCTCATTTTTGATACTGTGTGTAATTTTGTCACTGTCAGGTTTTTTTTTTTTAAACGAGTAATAAATAAGTCTTTCCCTGGAATCGTACCCTAAATGTGAATAAGCTTTAGCAAACTTGAATGTTATTTCTTTAAGTCCCTAGGATATCACTTTCTAGTGCATTTCAAATGGTTCACAGTAATTTTGTCTAAAGAGATGAAAGTACTTATGTAGATAATTTTTCTAATGATACTCATAGATTGTCTGAACAAGTCCCTTAATCTAAGATTTCAAATTATCTGTTTCTCATTATTGTAATCACTAAACAGTCACTGACACAGCCCCATAACTTTCCTTATGACACTCTGCTTTAGCACAAACACCAGCAGAGCACTGCGTTGTTGTACTCTACACCAATGACTGCAACTAAGGACTATGCTTGCCCAACTGATATGTGTGTTGCAGTATCCTACAAGCTGGCTGATTCAGAATGAAACCTGACTAAGCATCTGGTTTAGAAATGCCATGTTGTCATTTGTCATATCAACCATTGTGGATAACACAGACCTATTTGTACATGCAGCAGAAATTCTGTCAGTTGGCCTTACTGCCTTCCCTAGTCCATACTGCACATCTTCTGTCTTATCCTTATGGCAAATATTTCATTCAACTAAACGTTTTTTACCAGTTTTAATTTTATACCTAACTGCAATACATTGCAATTGAGTATTTTTCATCTTGAAAGCATTCCTAAAACTAACAGCCTATACTACATCTGTTTCAGTATAAAAGTACATCTCTCCATATGCCCACCCTCTTTCCCCAGTTGCCCTTTCAATATTTGTCATAACGTCTTGATAAGGTACTTAACTATAATAAAAAATAAAGAATAATTTTAATTTCTATTCCAATAAATCCCATGTTGTAAAAGCTTACATTTTTGCTCAACTTTGATACAAAATATTTTAATTATTTTGCAGATCACCTTCAAATTTTTATATGTTGTACTCCTGAAGAATTTTCTATAGTGCAAAGGTAATTCCTTTTCACTTTCCCCTATGGAAGTTGTTGAATTTCACAAATTTTGAAAATTTTCCATAAAAATAAGGGAACAACGCTGTAATTTTTTTCCATGGACAGACCTACCTGTTACCACAGTTACCTTAAACAAGTAATGGCTTGGGTGTTATGGCCCCTTTTTAGTGAAAAATTACCTTTATGTCAGAAAAAAAAATTTAATGTCTCATCTTTGTGCTACAAAAACTTGACTACCATATACACTTAGAACAGGCATTATGACCCAATATTTAAGAGTACTTAGTTTCATTCAATTAAAACAAAATTAACAGGGGGTAGAGCATTTGGCATGAAAGCCGCCTATAAACACTAAAATCACTGCGGATCATACACTAAAAATAGCTGTGACAGCTAAATTAGTGGCTGATTTTTTTTTCTGTAGCTGGCTTTAGACTCTCAAAAGATATATTCAAAAAATATAACAAGAATTAAAAATTATGGAGCTGTTTGTTGAAATGGCATGGATTGACCCAGTATAAAATACAGAAGAATTTGGTTTTATTTTATGTAGTTTTGCCGCTACTTCTTCTTTGTAAGAGAGAGTTGATTAAGACATCAGGGTTACAACATATAGCAGTTTAACCGAGTGGGTAGCTGGGAAATCCACAAGAACATGTTGATACACTAAAAATTCTCTGTATTTTTATAAAAAATTCTTTGTAAACTAGTTGCCAAAATTATTTTTGTATCACTGCAAGTGTATTTGAGTAAATTTTATGAAACTTTAATGTGGGATGTGTAAAACTGATGCAAAATTTTTACAAGCAAGTTCTGTAGACTTCCAAATTTTGTATAAATATGAAGCTACATAAATTATTTTGTATGTTTCATAAAAAAAAATATGTTGTAAAGATACAGTATTTCTTCTATAGAGTTACAAAAAAAATCTTTGGCAACTAGTTCTTAAAGAAATTTTTGTAATACTTGCAAAATGTTTTTACTTTCTATGTAAGCCATCCTCTTGATAGCCACTTACAGATATTTAATAAAATATGCTTTGATGCATGATACATTCTACGTTGGTAGATAGTGCACTTTATTTAAACAACTTCGCCCCATCTAGAACCAGAATCACTCAATGGGCAAGTTACCTCCCTAATCAGAACAGTAATGGAGGCAGGACACATGATCTACCAGAGTTGACAGAGCCTCAACAGAACCTTCAAACCATGTGACCTCCGCTTTTACTGTTAGCCAGCTTTTTGCCTAGAAGTCGTCCCGTCAACACCAGTCTCCGAAGAGCCACCAATACAAATTTTGACGTGCCCTCCGGATGGCTGCGATATCCAAACTTTGCACCGCTAAAGGGTAGCAAGCCAACCAGCGGAAAGTCGCAGCCTCCACGAGTGCACGAGGGCTAGACACCTCATCACCTCACGCCAAGCGCCACTCAGATAAGGCTCCAGGAACCCATACGTGATGACAGAAGTTTCATTCACCCTTGATGGGTGGGATTAACCCCCACACACCCTTCTGAGAGCTATGAGGCTGGAAAAATTACTATATAAGGAATTCCAGTGCTGGCCTCAGGGCAGTCTGCTGCACAACTCAGCTGAGAAGGCAGAGGGTGTTAGCTAAGGGCAGAGTCCCTCATCTGCACCAGTGACCGTGGAAGAACCAGTGGCTGTTAATGACGCCAGCAGCTCCGGAGGACCACCGCCTTCCAGAGGCCTTCAACTTCTTCTGCCTCCACCAGCAGCTTCAGAAGCCATCAGCAGCTACCAGAGGGTCCTGCTGACGTTCCCAACCACTTCCTCAACCTCGACGCATGCCGCTTATACAACTAATCTAATACGATTACGACTCATCGCCAAGAGTACCTCTTCCACCACTACAGATATGAGTGACACGTTGCCAACCCTACAGGCAACAGGAACTTATGATCGTATTCTCTTCATCGGGAGGATACGCAACCTGGCAGGCACGTCGCCACCCCCCCCCCCCCCCTTTTTTTTCCGGCACTGAGAGCCACCAAGCTGCCCAGACCTCGGACAAGGCTGAGCACACCAAAGACAAGGCACAAAGCAGAAACGCTGACCAGAGTTTTCCCACGCCAACCAGGGCAGGACGTCACGCCTCTCCCACACCCCGCGCTGTTAGCCTACAAGCTTCCACTATATAAGTCAGGGTGCTGCCGAGCTAGAGAGTCATTCTTGTTCTTTTCTTGCAACTTCCCACATGACTGCTCAGTGCTGGGACCCCTAGAGAACTTCGAAGCCTTGAGTACGCCCCCTGTGGCTACTTCTCCATCGACGAATGTCAACCAGCGAACACGCTCACTAACATGTTAAATTCACTTTGTCTTCTCAAGACACCTTTTTTAGAACAGTTTAGAAGTACTATATCTTTTTTCGTTTAGATATTTCTTTCCCTCTTTTCTATTAGAACCAGGTCGCCTACACCTGGCCATTGTAGTAACCTTCAGCACTCAATTGCCTGGTAGGAGGTAGCACGCGTCGCATGTTTATTGAACCATCAATAAACATACTGTTTGTCTGCTATATACAGATTGCTACGTACACCATTGACAAGAACCGGTAATTGATATAACCAATTTAACTTCAACAGCGGGTACCCCTAAGGGGTCCGTCATATTTTCTACACACCCATTAGACGGCCACCTGTTGCTTTCCAACTACCACAACCACTAGCAACACCTTCACCCAGGGAGAAGCGACAGTCTCAAGTTATTACTTTATCCCACAGCATTGTTAGTGCTGGGATATCTGTAGCTTCAGACCTGCTGCCCATCTCTGTGTGAACCCAAACAGCTCCCTGTCTCTAATCAGCCCGCATGCTTGGGGGATCAGTGGAGACTTAACAGAGCCTGGTCAGCAAGCCAAAACCGTACTGATACTCCAAACTCTGTTTAGTTTGTTCACGTCAAGGTGTGCCTAGCATACTGTAAGCAGACTTGATGCCTTACGACTATAGGCACGGCCGTAAACGTAGAGAACAGAACCGCGTCGGCCAACTCAGGCACGAGTAAGTATCAACTGCTCCGGTAACTGTCTTATTTGAATCTCCATGCATACGAATCATCCCTCGTGCTATCCCGAGGTAAAAGGACTGTTAACCGGCACTGTTACAGGATTCGGCTGGGATAACGTCCACTTCTGGACAAACAAAGCTCACCTGTGGAATTGCCAGTTCGGCATAGGACTAGCTCGCTACGTCTGGGTAAAACCCACTACAATCAGGGCACCCAAGAAGTGCTAGTAAATACGTACTAACCAACACCCCTCGTCTCCCGCCGTCTATTTGATCAAGACCACCCCGTTTTTGGTCTAGTGTACAAAATCCTCGACCATCGTGCCTAGTAGCCTATCCGAGCACGCGTCAACCTCTTCTTACCCCTTTACCACCCAGGTAAATGTAGGTGACTGCAATGGCATCCCCTCTGGACTTCCCTTAAGGTTGTAGCCAGACCGCATTCTTTCCATTTGGGTGAGGAACTTCCTTCTGGAATTGAACAGTTAGGTCCCTTCAGGACAAATCCTTCTTAATTAAAGATATGGATTTTAATTACAGTTGTTCCAATACCAAGTATCAGTATCGGCCTATACTTCGCCTTTTTTCAATGTATCTGTATCGGGAATGGTATCGGGCCAAAACATTAGTATCGGTTGTATACAATGAAATCAGATTATTTCTTTCTTTAGACACAAAAATTACTGTATTTCGGTGTGTATATGCCACACATTAAAACAAAAGGAAAAATAAAAACAAATAAATTGCATCCACCCAAAAATTTTTTGTGGTTCTGTTATCGTTTATTACATGTTGCGCTGATTGAAGTATATTTCAGGTCCTTTCGCCTAAGATTTCCTGCAATTATAGCTTTTAAGCTGGTTGTTTATGCAAACATCTTAGTAACTGGATGTGAAATAAGTCATGTGCGCCACCGTTTATAACTGTTCTGTGGCGTGGCACTTCCTCTAGTGTCTTTCCAACATGTCTGTCTGACACTGCGGCGTGGTGCGATGTAGCAATAGTTCCCCTACTCGCCTCCGAGAGGGGAAGTGGTTACCTATAGCAACAAGCGTGATGACCTAGGGTCCTCTCTCTCTCTCTCTCCTCTCTCTCTCTCTCTCTCTCTCTCTCTCTCTCTCTCTCTCTCTCTCTCTCTCTCTCCTCTCTCTCTCTCTCTCTCTCTCTCTCCTCTCTCTCTCTCTCTCTCTCTCTCTCTCTCTCTCTCTCTCTCTCTCTCTCTCTCTCTCTCTCTCTCTCTCTCTCTCTCTCTCTCTCTCTCTCTCTCTCTCTCTCTCTCTCTCTCTCTCTCTCTTTCTTTCTTCTCTCTCAGCCGCGCACCTTCCTTCCTCAGCCTTACATGCCATACACTCTGCCGAGAGGAGAAGTAGGTATCTAGCAAAAGGAAGAAACAAGTCTCTCGGCTGCGCCACATGGGTTAGCCTTCATACGCCGCCCTAGAGCAAATGTGTGCCTGGCGAACATATATATTTTATCAAGATTATGCATAGCTCAAAATAGTCGCACCTATCATCACTTATATTTCAAAGCAAATGGTTTCGCCTGAAAATGTTACGCAAAACATTTTAACTAGGAATTATTATTTAGAAAGATGTTAGATGTTTTCTTTTGCGATTAAAGGTTGATTTTTCCCGTAAGGTTGGTGCTTCATTGTATATGGCATAAAAATAGTATGACTTTAAAATGTAATACTTATTTAACTTGACGCATGCCAACATACTGCGCTGTGCGAATAAGCACTCTACAGGCGACTTTGCCCCATCTACGAACAACCCGCTCTCAGGGGGAAGATATATAAGAATCAAAACAAATTAAACGTATCGAACAAGGAGATCCCACAAGCCTGGGTAGCCGAATACGTAATTGTAAATTACGTATGTAATTACAATCCACATTGCCTGCCCGAATTTCTGCATACAAAAGGCACCCCTGTGAAATAAATAAATATTTGTAAAATTCTACTACTCATCGCTTAGCCCTGGAAGAAGTTCCTGTAACCCCCAGAGAAGGCAGCACCCCCGTGGCCTTGTGATGCCTCTGGAACAGGCATTTTAATATTTGTCATCACCTCCAAGCAGGCGATAAGAAATGAGCGGTGCTCCCGCACCCCAGATAATAAACCCCCGTGTTGGAAGGCTACGCTATCGCCCCGCACCCCGAAGACAACTGATATGAGAAAATTTTGTATAAATAGAAGTCCAGTTTCCAGCACTGGCCGAAGAGGACACGAGCCTCTCCTAGTCTGCAAAGACTCTCCTTACCCAGTTTGCAAGGACTCTCTTAGTCTGCCAAGACTTCCTCAGCTTGGACAAGGCTCTCTTCAGTGTGCGAGGACTCTCTCTCCTCTCTGCGACCTACAACATGACGCACCATCCACTCCACAGATTGTGAAGACTGCAGCCTCCTACAGCTTGTAAACAGCTCTCCTCCACCACGCCCGTTGACCATGAGGACAGCACTCCTTCGCCAAGGTAATTCTACTCCCGGACTCCAGTACCCTTTACCCCAGTCAACTTCTGTGACTCCGTTATAACAAGCTGGTGCATGTTAATTTACCTCCTGATAAACTCCTAGTAAATTTTAGTACGCTGTCAACGTGCGTCTTAATTACCATGGATTTTTGGTGAGAGTAAAATTGAGAATTTTATAATTATTTTATCCAGGCTTGCCTTCGCCTAATTTTCTTTTACTCATGTAATTTTATAATCGATAAAGTGTTTCGCCAGACAGCTAATATATTTCAATGTAAATTGATTTTAGCCGGGGCTCTCCAGTTTCCTTGTCAAATCTAGTTGTCAGTTTCCGTCATTGTTTAGTTTAGTCACCTTTCTCCCAGAGTCTGTGTAAGTCGTTCTACCAGGTATTTAACTCTCCTTGGAAAGCTACTGTGTGAGTTAATGTATTCATGAGGGACCTGATATATAGTAGAAGAGGTGGGACACAGAGTAGGCAACGGCGTAAGGAACTCCGCCTCCTAGCAAGAACCGAAGTAGTTGATGTCACTGTGAGTACTACATCAGAGGTTGAACCCCTGCCGCAGAGTAATGAAGCCTTCCCACGGCCCATTTTGCCCTTTGTTCCCATTGACCACGTGTCTCCGTTGGATCACCATTTAGGTAGCTGTTGGCCCGGGTACCCTACAGGAGATTTCATAGCCTTAGTAGAGTAGTCACCGTCTATAGTATGCGCTACCCCTGGGGACACCGAGCCTAGTCAGGCTCCCATGACGTCTAGTCTTGTCAAACTCAACGTGAGCAAGCTCATCCGGGTTAAACTCCTGGCAGAAATGGAGCTCCCAAATTTTTGTGTCATAAAGCTAGCGTCCGGGAAGACAGTACAGGTTCAACTCCCGCGAAAGGCGGTCCGCAAGTAATGTGCTGCACCACCTTCGTTAGATTTCGTTCCTGCACTCGACCCACCCGACCTGTTATGATTTCGCCAGCCAAATAATACGCCTCCACCCCCACAATCGTGTAACTGTATCGTTACGTCATACCCCTTGGATAGCTGGCATCCCTGTTATTGGCAACCCTTATAATGAGGAGGGTGGAACTCCCTGGGAGGGAATCCACCTCTATTTGCCTTACACTGGGGTTTGACTGCTCTGGAACTCGATGGCTCCCTATCACCAAGCAGCCCACCCAGATAACTAGCCCTTCCACAACCCGTCGGGCCCAGAAAGTTAGCAGTATTCGCCACGGTAGGCTTATCTGACATTCCGAGAGGTTGGTCGGCATCCTAACCACTAACTCACGAGGTAGGGCACGCGTCAATTTGGCGCCCAACGTGGGGTCAACAGCTTCATATAGTTCAGCCTTAGGAGCAGAACCGAGCCAGTCCCTCCCCCCCCCCCCCCAAATCTTCGCATAGACACCTACGTTGGTTGTGATTGACTACGCATCAATTTGGCGCCAAACGTGGGGCCATAAACTTCAGGTAGCTAAGACTTTGTATTTTGAACACAATCAAACCCCCCCCCCTTGTTTCCTACTTCGGGAATTCACTCTAAACACCCCAAGGCACCCATACTATTGCAATGTCTGACTCTGAGACAGGTCAACACGGCAGCCTAGCCGAGGACAATGTCGCAGGGCAAGTCACGCCCCATGTTCCATGACAAACTGCGCAGGCACTGGTTTAAATACCGTCTTACACAACTATTGCCACTGAACTTTTCACTATGGATTTATTGTGTGGGAGGACACACCCAGGTTCACTGACGGGCTGGAGTACCGTTTCGTCGACTGCAGGCAGGACAAGCCCCAGACATTCCAATGGCCGGAATATGAAGGCTAAGGCAGATTCCTCGTGCACTGCATTCTGTGCAGTAGGGTGTTTCACCACCTGTGCATAGGTTTGTCAAAAGAGAGGATCCGTACTCCAGCTCAAGTCTATCAGTGTGATGTTTCTCACCGGGAGCAGGGGCACAAGGCATCCTATTATTATGGGATTACCCAGTGAGTTGACATCACCTGATTTTAATCGGAAATCGTATGCAATCCCCAGGAAATTCCTCACAGAGTGCAAGCGCAAATTTAGGAAGCATTTAATCCTGAGGAAACAATGGGTGAGCCGCGCTCACCATCACCTCACTGGTCCTGCCAAGTGCAGGTGGGAGAAATATGGCGCGTTATAGAGAGCTGGCTCCAGTTGAAGGCCCAGCTGAACTCCAATTTCTTGGGAGACGAGCTGCTTAGTGAGCTCATCATTGACCTGCATTCACGAGTGCAGAAACAGGATGAAGAAGTGGAGCTTTTCATCAGCCGCAAAGAACGCCTCCACAAATGGGTGTAGCTCGAACAGAACGAGGGCCAACACGTGAGGAACATCACCCACACCCTCCTCTCCTTGTTGCAAAATTTGATAGACACCTCCCGACCCCAGACGGTCGGGGAACTAGTGGAAAGGGCACAGGAGCTGGAAGTGAATGAGCGCCCTCCTCTGGGAAAGAACAGATGGCATGCAGCAGAGTTAATGGCCTGGCTCCCTTCCTCTGATCATCTGTAGGGCGCACCACGACCTTGTGGACCCCCACCGCCCCCTTGTTATGCCGGAGGCAATGTTTTGGACCGGCCTTTAAACCAGGGTCGTCCTGCGCCAACTCCCTGAAGGACCTACGATCCTTTTACCCGCCCTCAAACCCCAGTGCCACGAGGCGATGGGGCCCGCGGTCCACGGCCCGTAAAGCGACAGAATTCCCTCCGACTCACTCCTCACTGTCACTCAATTAGCGGACTACGGACCCTCCAAGTCCCCGTATCATGTGGAATCAAGCCGCATTCTCTGACAAGCCCTGATTGATTCCGGAGCCACTGGCAATTTTGTACATGTCGATATACTCACACCCTCCCAAAAGTTGGGGCTTTGACCCCAACTCCTGGACGTACAGATGGCCCAACCTAGCCACATGTTACGCACTCTTGGGAAGATTAAGCTAAGAATAGATATATGCCATCAAAGCCAGGAGACTTGGTGTACTATTGTTGCCAATATAAGCCGAGCGCGTAACTATGCAATGGGAGCACAACCCCCCCCCCCCCCCCCCCCAGAGTGGAAGAGTTAACCTGTTGGACCCGGCTAGTATTCAACATCAACTCTTGGGGCACAAGGCCCAACAACTGAAGGACGTACTCAGAAAGTATGCTTGCGTGTTCACAGACCCGGAGTATCCAACATGAGATATGGCCCCTCAATGATCAACCCGTTTACAGCCCCCCTTATAAGGTTTCCGCTTATCGACAGCGAGAAATCCTGGACCAAGTAGAAGAGATGAAGCAACAGGGTATCGTCGAGCCGTCCACGTCTGCTTACAATTCACCAATGTTACTAGTCCCCAAAAAGGACGGAGGAAAACTGTTCTGTGTGAGTTTAAAAAAATTAAACAAGAACACGCACCCTATTGCACCTCCCTCCATAGACCTCCTTAATACCCTTTGGGAAGTAGGAGATGCCACAATATTCAGTACGCTGGACCTTCAGTCCGGGTACTGACAAATACCCATTCATCCAGAGAGCCGCAAGAATACTGCTTTCACCACTCCCACAAGGGTCAACCCTACGAAGGCCCGTTACCTTAGTAACAAGCAGGAGTGTCTCGCCCTAATCTGGGCGATGTGCAAATACCGGTATCTGCTGCAAGGCACCCCCTTTATCCTACACAAGGATAACCAGCCCCAAAAATGGCTACACAACTCCCACCAACAACACGCTAAACTAGTTCGCTGGGAACTATTCCTCAGTGAATTCAATTTCACCATACAACATTGTCCAGGCCGGACGAATGATTTACCTGATGCCCTCTCCCGCAACCTCGATCCCAGGACAGGAATCAAGCACAGTGAGGACTGGAAACGAGTGGTCCCCCCTCCCCCTGCATTCCCCATCAAACTAGAGACTCCAGGCTCTGTCTATGGCAAACTACCCTCACCAAGGATCGAACAAGGGAGGAAACACAGAGAGACCATCTGACTGATCTTCTGGTCCGGAGGAAACCTCACCGCTACCATCAACGTGGCGCTCTAGCATGGGTCCGTAATGGTCCCCCAAATTCTGCTTGGTGCATCTGAGTCACCCCTTCCTCCACCTTCGACAAGATATTAGCGATCATTTCCATCAACACGCCCATGCTCGACACCTCCAATCAAGAAAAACCATTTGTAGCGTATGGGAGCGATACACATGGGATGGTATGAACTGGGACCTCCGGAGGTACGTCACGAGGTGCAAAGTCTGCTGTAGGAATAAGGGGTATCCTGTCTTCGGGAACCCCCAGATAGTCTGGTACCTTACTGGAGCGTGGGAGCATGTTGCCACTGATATAATGGGTCCCTATGTGTGTAGTACTAAGGGAAACCGTTATTTACTCATATTAACTGATCTTTTCTCGCGGTGGATGGAGGCTTTCCCCCTCCCCAATCAGAGCACTAAAAAAGTCGTGGAAAAGGTGTCTACCATGGTATTTCCCAACTAGGGGTATCCCCGGGCCATTTTGACCGACAGTGGGACCCCTTTCACTAGTCAGCTCTGGCGGGAAATGTGTAAGACCTGGGGGGCCGAGGTCTGGATGACCCCCCCCACCCCCTATTATTATTATTATTAGTATTTATTTTGCTGGGACCCTCCAGTTTCCTTATCATGTAATAAATACTACGTCAAATCTAGTTGTCAGTTGCTGTCATTGTTTAGTTTAGTCACCTATTCTGCCAGAGTCTGTGTAAGTAATCGTACCAGGTATTTAACTCTCCTTGGAGAGCTACTGTGTGATTTAACATATACACGAGGGACCTGATGTATAGTAAAAAAGATGGGAACAGAGTAGGCAACAGCATAAGGAATGCCACACCCTAATGAGAACCGAAGTAGTTGACACTGTGAGTACTACGGCAAGAGGTCGAACCCCTGCCGCAGAGTAATGAAGTTGTCCCGCGGCCCATTTCGCCCTTCATTCCCATTGATCACGTGTTCCCGTTGGATCACCATTTAGGTAGTTGTTGGCCCGGGTACCCTACAGGAGATTACGTAGCCCTAGTAGAGGAGTCACCGTCTATAGTACGCGCTACCCCTGGGGACACCGAGCCTAGCCAGGCTCCTACGACGTCTAGCCTCGTCAAACTCAACTCAGGCAAGCTCATCGGGTTAAACACCCGGCAGATATGGACGTCCCAAATTTTTGTGTCATAAAGCTAGCGTCCGGGAAGACAGTACGGGTTCAACTCCTGCGAAAGGTAACGTGCGGCACCACCTTCGTTAGATTTCGTTCCCACACGTTGACCCACCCGACCTGTTAAGATTTCCCCAGCCAAATCATTCTCCTCCACCCCCACAATCGTGTAACTGCATAGTTACATCATACCCCTGGGATAGCTGGCATCCCGCTTATTGGAGACCCTTATAGTGAGGAGGGTGAAACTCCCTGGGAGGGAATCCACCTCCATCCGCCTTACACTAGGGTTTGACTTCCCTCGAACCCGATGGCTTTCTACCACCAAGCGGCCCACTAATAACTAACTCTTCCACAACCCGTTGGGCCCAGAAAGTTAGCAATATACGCCGCAGTAAGCTTACCTGACATTCCGAGAAGGTGGTCAGCAGCCTAACCACTACCTCACGAGATAGGGCACGCATCAAACTTAAAAGGCTGCATCTTCACGAATAAAATTATTTTCCCATAAGCATATATTCTACCATCCTACCGCTTCTCACCAAAAACTGTGTGAACATTGAGCGACTTTCATTATATATTATAAGTGTAAAGTTCTTTTTCAGTAACTTCTTGCAGGGAAATCAGAGGATTTATATAAATTTATTTTAGTAGACACATTTCTTTGAATAAACCGATAAATATAAGGGCCTATTTAACACCTTTTGCTGTCTAATAATGCGAATGTAAGCACCGAGCAGAGTGCAGTGTAACTCACGACAAGGAAAATCAGAGGATGTGGTTTTGAATGATTAATTATTAAAGACAGTGTAGAAATCAATTATAATTGCCTTACTCATTCATATCCGTCTCAAAATTATAAGCTTTCTTTGCAGTAAAATATAATTAATTACTTTAAAAGACAGAAATTTGCCATGGGCGCAGGGCGTTGGCAACATCTAGCGGCGTGTGGAGGGTTAATCCTCCCACCGCCACCCCTCCTCCATCCAGCCGCCACTGTGAACACACGGCCCAATTGATAACTTCTCCGTGCTCTCTCGCTGTAAGAGTGCGGGCGGAACATTCAAAATTTGACTTACATTTGGTGTCATATTATTATAATTTTCAGAGGGTTTGAAAGTTTTAGGTCAGTGTATACATTTTGTGTCTGATTACAATATATTATATACTGTATTTTGATACGTTATTTTCTTTATTTAAACGTGTTTAGGAGAAATGTTTTTCAATGTATTATTTACAGTAAAACTTTTTCTAAAATTCAGTGCAAAGGACATTGGTATTGGGGTATCTGTATCGATATCGGAATCAGAAAACATGGTATCGGAACAACCTTCATTGTTATTCAGGTAGTTACTGCCTGATTATAACGTTGGACTTCCTCTAAATTAATGTTTTAAGTATATAAATTTTCTTCCATTTTAATTCAGGAGAGTGTGAACCTCGTGTTTTATTTATGTTTCCATTAAACGTATTGATATTTTTCATTGATTTGATGTGTTCTCAATCTTAATATTTTAAACCCTCTTGACCCATAAGGTGTGGTGTTTTTATAAAGTTTGCTTTGTTTTGATCTTTTTGTGAAACCGGCTACCATGCAATCACCGCCACTAACTCAAGAACACACACCACTAAGAAGCAAACCGAGATCTGTCAGCGAAATAATAATTGTATCTCTCTGGTAAATCTTCGGGAGAACTGAAAAGTACAAGTACGCTTTTTCCATTTGGGGAATCGTGTGATTCTGATAGTATCCTGCTCTGCCTGCTGGAGAACGGCCAGATTTGAGAGAGATCTATTATGACCACTTGACCCTCAATGGAAAACTCACCTAGGTGCCTCTGGTTTCCGGTGTATGTATTTATCATGTTGTTTGGTGAATTCCATCCACTGCTGGCAATGGCTGTACGGGGAACTTAGAAACAGAGAAAACATCAAATACATTACTCCTGGCTGTACACGGTAGCGCTGTTGTTTAACCGGCTTCGCCTTAAGGTTCTTATATTCTGCCTTAGGCCTTACAAAAAGAAAGGCTGTATAAAGTTAAAGTTAAAGCAGATTTTGAAGGAATTGGAAGTCAACCTTGCTAGACTGCCAACTCCAGAGTTAGTAGAGGAGAATCCTTTGTTCACACCGCAAACTCGTTTGACTAACCGCACTCCCTTAGAACACTTATTATTACTACACTTTGACACCGCAGTCCTTGGATTGGATCCCACCCTATTAACTGATTCTTACACCTCCATACCTCTACACATACCCCAGACATCTACGAGCAGCTTGAGAACTACTCTGCTACAATTGGAGTTGGCCGCTGCCTAGCTGCCGGCCGCCCCAGCAAGCCAGCTGGAGAGGAGGAAAGTGTCGCAGTTTCACTACTTGCAGGCAACACGTAGAATAGTGCTCCCTGTGTCACTTAACTTCGTTCCCATACACAAACCTATCAGACCCACACTTTATACAGGCATCCCGCCTAAGCGAGAGTAGCATTCTGAGTGTATGATCTCCGTGACACTGACATCACACTATTTGAAGGCCACCTCTGCCACAAAAACCCTCTGTGCGTATCGCAGAACTTTGAATGTAAAACTTGTCATCATGGTGATAATTCCCAAGTCCTCGACCAGACAGAACACTCCCAAGCCTCCCTCTCAGTAGCCTTATTTTGACGTGGCAAACCTGACCTATGCCGGAGCCTGCTGAGGGACGTGTGTTTGACCCCCGTCGTCAACAGGGCTTGCCTCTATGACACACATTCAACTTTAGGCTTTAAATAAATTTGGATGTAGAGCTTTCAACCCTCATTTCCACTCGTTTTAAAGTTAGCATTGTAGCTATCTCTTTCACATACTTTGATACCTAGCTTTGTACCAGGTGGCTTAAAATGCGTGTCCTTAATGAGTGTTGTCCTTTTCCACTGTAACATGTCTCTAGATAGTTTTAAATTTTGAATTTCTCACCACCTTTATCCTGTCATTTATGTGTTTCTTCCTCAACAATAGAATTGTGTATGAATGAAGTTGTGTGTGTGTTGCAGGTAAGATGAAAGGACTTGCATTCATCAAAGATCCAGATGGCTACTGGATAGAGATTTTGAACAACAAGACCATGGCTCCAAGTCTGTGATTTGTGTGCATCCCAGTTGCTAAGTCAGCATTCCTCCAAATCACAACAGCAGATGTTTTTAATATTTGCTCAATAATATTGTGTACCAAAGTTGATCACAATACGAAGGTATACATTTCTGGAAATGAACATCATGTATCATTGTCGCAGATTGAAGTGAAAACATGTGATAACATTTATTATTTGCCTTTGGTGGCATTTTAAATGCTTTCAGTTAAATATTTATTTATGTAATTAAATGCCTCCGTAAAAAAATTGAGTATTATTGATTTTGTAGCTTTGTTCACATGGGCTGTACCTTCTACAACTTCAAGACCAGACTAGTTACTTTGTGTTCTTGTTACTGAAAGTAGTTTTTAGGGTGCTGAAACCAAAGCATTTTGCTACATGATGTAACGAAGTACAACTTCTACACCACCTTGAGAAGGGGTGTAGTTATAAGTGCAAATGGTATAAAATAAATTTGGATAGGTGAAAGTAATGAATTTTAAGTTTCATCTAAGTTTAATACATATTGCAGGCATGGTAATTATTCAGATCATGATTGACAGGGTCAGGAATGATGAAAATTCCACAAAAATTATTAATGGATGCAAGTAGATTTGGTGACATACATGTTTTGATTTTAAATAAGTAGTTTGAAAATTAAGGATACTAAAATTTATTTTTATAAATATGGTTTATAACTTTATGCATAATGAGTTAAAATATTTGAAATATCCTAGGAAATTTAATGATAATAGTTTCTCAATTCAGGCTTTTGAGGGGCGACTCTATAGAGTTGAAAAAACATCAACCTCTGGGTGCTGAAGTTGCAGAAAGTCATCCCACATTAACTATATCTCGTCATCATCCAATTATGGTCATTAGTGTTAAAGTACCTAATGTTACTTTTATTCCCATGTTGGAAGGAGTCGCACAAATTGGCATATTCTTGTTACTGTAATTTAATATTTATCATGCTTAAAAAAGTTTGTTACATACTAGCTCCTTGAGTTAAAATATTCGCTGTAGTGTAAAGGTTAATGTACAGACATGGTCTATTCGTGTAAGTATTTTTGCTAGTGTTGGATCACTTCCTAAAATATGCCGGTTCCAATTTGTGTTTCGGTTCTACAGGATGTTCTGCGATTCGACCTACATACGTCGGCAGTGTATTTTACAGCTCATTGGCAACAAAAAAGTCATTTACATAAATGGGCTACGCAGCTCCAGTACTGAGTTATAGGGACAGACGTGCAAGGGACATAGACAGATGCAGTGAAGAAACATGTCCATTGCTGTGCTGACAGGACAGGTGAAAGACACACACATGTACGCAGTTGACAAAGTGTCACATTAAACCACATGCAGGCCACAGCGTCGGGAAGCTGGCATGGCCTGTGTTTGTGTTACGAGGCGAGGAGACTCATCATGCCAGGACTTTTACATGAGCAGAGTACGCAGACATGGTGTATATGTACGGATTCTGCTAAGGCAATGGGCATCGTGCGGCAGTGGAGTATCGTTGGCGGTTCCCAGCCTGCCGAGTGCCGCATCATATGACATTCTGCAAGGTGTACCAGTGTTGGAGGGAAACAGGAGCCTGCCTGTGACGAACACAGGAGCGTGAGTTTCGCCGGCATGGCGTGGCTGTACTGGACAAGATCGCAGAAGCACCACATACCAGCATAGGTGCGATTGCACGGACAACAGGGGTGCACCAACGCTGATGTGGCAGATATTGCGCGCCGGCAGCCTGCATCCCTACCACCAGCAAACAGTGCAACATCTGCAGCCCCAGGATCACGCCCCCGTCTGCAGTTTTGCACCTGGATGCAGGAATACATGGGCACAAAGGTTTTCAGTCAAGGTGTGGTGCGGTACACGGCTCATAGGCCCACATTACTTTGCTGGCAGTGTTGCTGCTCACATCTACAAGGAGTTTCTGGTCAACATCCTGCCCGTGTTATTGGAGGATGTGCCGTTAGATGTTCGCTGGTGGACGTGGTTACAGCAGGATGGGGCTCCTCCACACTTCGTAAGGACTGTCGCAGCATACCTGAATACTGCATTTCCGCTCCGCTGGATTGGACGGGTGGGCCGGTCCCGTGGCCGGCACATTCTCCAGACCTCTCCCCTCTGGACTTCTTCGTGTGGGGCTGCCTGAAGAGTCAGTGAATGATGGACCGCGGCCAGACACACGTGCCCGGTTACAGCAGGCAATTACCGACGCCGCCAATCAGTTATGCGCAGACCTACCTCGCATGCAGTGGCAACGCTCCATGATGCAATACGTCACAGCCTGCATACGGGTGGACGGTGCACATTTTGAACAGCTGGTGTAAGCCACTCCACATTCTTATGGTCCAATGCAATAAAGGTGTTCAGTAAGACTACTCGTGGGGTTTTTTTTTTTTTTTTTCAGGAACACATCATTTACTCTCTCAGCTACTAAAGGTATTTTTACTAACAAACTTTAATTATGTATGTGTAGGCCTATTCGTTATGGATTTACGATCATAAATATATAATCTTAACACATTGTTACGCTACTGGAAATTTGTTAGAAACAGAAAACGGTTAGCTTCAATGCACTCAGCAACACATGTGCTTAACAGCTAGGAAATAAGTTTCAGGAAATCAGAAGTTGTACTAACAGACATAAAGGCGACCTTCCGGTATAAAAACATCTGAAGTCATAAACAGACATTGAACCCATTAATGTAACATTAATAAGAAAATTTATATATCAAAACAAAGAATTCGTCACAGCTGTGAGAAAGTGTATTTTCTGTATTCCATTGTCTTCACTGCTGCTGCGTTTTTATTACCGAAAATAAAACACTCTAATGTATGTTTTTTTTTTCTTTTCGAATTTTTTTATTTAATAAGTATACAAATACTGGAATATCTTTTCAGCTTACTGTGCTGAGATAGTGCACTAACTGCATAGCAGACACTACTATGTTGGAATAATTGTAGCAGAGACGTTCATTAACAGTGCTGGTAGCATTGACGCATGATATCTTTTAATCTTTATTAAAATGAATTCTACTCATCACTCCGCATAACTTAGCCACACGTGTCTGCGGAGTTGGTTTAATTCTACACACTACCAGATGCAGAGATTGTACTGTCTACCCAAGACAAAGGACAGATGCTTCTCGCCAGACTTTTACTGTTGACGGGCCGAGCCACCGAGACTATGCATCAAGATCCCCAAAGTACTTCTGCGTACCACCAGATGGCACCACTAGTACAATCAGCACATGCAGCTTGGATCCAGTGCCGGCTGGCAATGTCACACGCTCGAAGAACCCTTAGAAAGGACACGTGCCCAATTAGACTGACTTGCAATGTTGGTCGAGGATTTTGTCCGCTAGACCAAAAGTGGGGTAGTTTGGTTTAGATAGTAAGTGTGAGACGAGGGGTGTTGGTTAGCACTTACTTACTCAAGCTTCTTGGGCGTTGTGGTCGGGTTAGGTTTCATCTAGACACTGCGAGTTTGATCTACGCCGGATCAGAGATTCCACAGGTGTACTTCATTGGTCCAGAAGTTGAGGTTGTCCCAGCCGAGTCACACTTCGGTACTGGTCAGAAACCCTTTTACCACAGGGTGACATGTAGGATGTATGCGGATACAAGGTGGGAAGTTAATTACCAGAACAGGAGCAGACGTGACTTCCTGGCGTCTAAGTTTGGTGGCGCAGTTGCAGTTCCATTCTACCTGCCCCTCCTGCGTAGGACGTGGTAGTGCGATCCACGGTTTGAGAGCAGTGTGAGCCAGGTATTGTTCCCTATGTTTTCTACCACTCCTCGTGAGGCATAGGGTAAACAGTTTGACGGCCTACATGATGCACTTAGACAGGAAAGTTTGACAGTGTAACCCAATAGTGACTTGCCGGCATGAGCTCGATAAGACCCCACTGATCACCCACAGTATGCGGGCTGATCGGAGCCGTGGGGACTGCCACGCCTCTACTGCTTGTGCATTCGCACTAGGTTGAACAGCAAAACTTCAGACTATGGTCACCGCGCACTGCATTAGTGCGAATGGTGAGAAATAACCTAAGTCTGTCGCCCCTCCCAGCATGAAAGTGTTTCTAGTGATGGTGACATCGCTGGTTTTCTCCCATCAGCACTGACTTAGTACTGATGTGTGACAGGGAAGAAACAGGTAGCCGTCTAATATGTATGTCTTCTGACATGCATGCAGACACCTGGAAGGGTTCCACAGTCAGGCTAACTCGGTTTAAACAAATATCCCGATTCCTTCGGCAGTGCACGGCATATTCTGTCTCCAAACGTTAATTCAAACAAATACCTCGGAAATGAAAAACAGAAAGGTAGAGAACAATGAGTGTTTCTTGAATATTTAATAAACACATGACCCGTGCTACCCTCTATCAAACCGTGGAGGGATAAAGGTAACTGCGGTTCCAGGTGTAGGCGACCTAGTTCTAAGTTAAAAGGGGAATAGCTGGTTCTAGACCAATACAAATTAGTTGAAGTTAAATTGCTAAGTAAAAGGTGTCTAGAGGAGACAAAGTGAAGTTGAATACGTGTGTTCGTTGGTCGTCGAGACGTAGTAAGTACCAGCTGGGGGCGTACTTGAAGTTTCCAAAATCTCTGGAGGTTCCAACACTGAGTGAGTGCTGATGTCGCGAGAGAGGATGTGTAAGAATGACACCTGATCCTGGCAGCATCCGGACTTATATAGTGGAAGCTTGTAGGCTGCGAGGAAGGCGTGATGTCCTTCTGCCCTGGTTGGCGTGGGAAAACTCTTTGTCAGCATTTTTGCTTCATTCCTCGTTGGTGGCGCTCTGCCTTGCCCGAGGTCTGGGCAGCTTGGTTGCTCTCAGTGCGGGAAGGGGGGGGGGCGGTGTGCCTGCTGGGTTGTGTCTCCTCCAGGTAAGAGAATTCGCTCATAAGTTTCTGTGGCCTGTAGGGTAGGCTACGTGTCATTCGCATCTGTAGCAATTTGAAAGTAGGTACTCTGGCGATGGGTCGTAATCGTAGTAGATTAGAAACGGCACACATCAAATGCCAGTCTGTTCTGTTTCTTCACCGAACATTTGTGCCAAAGGAACCACAGCTCCCTGGTCTACACCTAACTCCTTGTGCCGAAGATCATCTCCTAATTATTTTGTCTTCAGCATGCCCCAGTACTGAAGACTCCTGCCATCGTTGAATGTCATAAAACACACAGACATCGTAGGCCCCTTTAAGGCAACACGTGTAGCCAGTTCAAATTAATTTAATAGCATTCGTCTACCAACCCCTTGTCTTCACCTGTCAATGCGTAGCAACTTCCGTTAAGCTCCTGTTGATGTTAGGAGGTAGTAACACACCACCTTGTTTATTTCCGTTACAGGAATAAACAAATCTTTAATCAACTTGAGGTTTTCCTTCTCTTAGTAGTAATACGTCTCCTTGTAGACATCAGGCCTGTCTGATGGATAGCAGGTGACCGGGAAGAATTACTCAAAACCTGCAGTACACTAGTATAGTACCAACTTGCATTCTGGACAGCCACCCTTTCTGTGCACTCCTGTGTATGGAACGGTAGAACCCCGACATTTGGTACTCTGCCTCTTGAGGTCAGCTTGTCGGATTGGTGCTTGCTCTCTCCACCGCGCTGCTTGCGCTTAGATTATTCCCCAAGTTGGGAAGACTGGTCCTCCCGAGGCACTCTCCCCCATGCTGGGACTGTCCGCTACTGAGACCTGACTCTCAGTATTCACCATGCGTCTTGCACCGAGTACTGAGATAGGGATACCGCAATCGGTTGGCAGATACAATACGTGGTTGTACCCCCGTAGAGGTTACACAGCTCACCTGCTTTACTTCCTGGGGTTTTGATAGTAGTGTTTCTGTCATCATGCCCGACTCATGTCGGAGTGGTATCCGAGAGCGGATTAAATGGTCAAACACCGCCTCCGAGCACCAGCAGGAACTTAGCCTTTTCCTCGCCACACCTCCCACCGAGGAAGAGGGCTCAAGCAATTTGCCACTTGGAGCAACTTACCACGCCGGATATGCTCACAGACATCTTCACAGCACTTGTCCGGCTAAGCCAGGAAACATACCCCGTGTTCGCTGTGTATTTGAGGTGTCAAGACAACGTCCTCAGGATTGCCAACCCACACTTTTGGGGAATTCATGTTGCAGAGCCAACTCCAGCGATCGTGACCACTAACAAGCACCTGCCCACCAGGATTTCAAGTTCTAGCACATGCCCATCAGAACCTCTTCAGGTCAGGCAGTCTCCACAGGTTATATGTCACCCAGTTATTCCTGCCAGAGGAAACCTGCTTAAGCACTAAGTAGTACTCGCAGTACCAGACTTCGTGCTGTGCTGCAAATCTACCAGGCCATTACTATATACTGCACACACTCCAGTGCCACACAAAGACTAGAATCCAAGTCCCCTTGACACCGTCGCTCTGGACGTGATGGGACCATACCCAAGGGATGTAATTCATCATAGTGGTGACTGACATAATTTTCCTGGTGGACAGAGGCCTACGCGGTGATCAGTGCCAAGGCAGCCAACATCGCAAAAGTATTGGACAGTGAGTTTTTTCCCCGGTGGGGTTTTCACCGTGACCGACAATGGAACACAATTCACTGGTCACAAATGGCACAACTGTTGTGGAAGGTGGAAAGCAGAGCACTACACTAACCAAAGGCAAACCCGACCGACCACACCATGTGGCCACACCACCTACCATCTGTCCTGTTCTATTTGCCCACGCAAGTAAATGTGACCAACTGGCCGGGTTGGGGGGGGGGGGACAATACACACGGACAGAAAGGGGAAGTGAGAGGAGATGATGCTTTAAGTGTGGGAGCAACAGACCCGCTACGTCCAATCATGGCTACCCAATACACGACCACCACCAAAACTACCGCAGCTGGGAGAAATGGTATACATCTGTGAACATCCACAGTCAGCATGAAACAAACACTTCTGCAGCTGCAAGCTGGAGCGGGCCATATCCCGTTATGAGGCAACTGGGGAGTACCATGTACATAGTAAAAGTGAGTGCAAAGAAGGAAGTGAAATTACACCGTGATGACATTCAAGCTACAGGAGGAGTACCTGACACATCACCCCTTTCCTGCCCAGTTCTGCAAGTTGAATTGGAAGCCTCAACATCAGTGAATGCTGACTCGATGCCCAACAGGGATTGAGCAGACTCCAAAGAAACGGCTGAAAATCTCAACACAAACAACTCACAACAAATGCAGCTTGGAACAGCACAAGGTATGCCAACTTTATTACTGACACCCGGTGTCCCGACACCCAATAGGGATCTGTTGACAGGAGACAGCCCCAACTGTACCCAAGACAATTACATCAAGTGCAGTACAACGGCAGGTTTTGCGTCTCGACGCCCGAAAGGGGAACAGATGAGGAGATGGTTGAAGTGTGGAGCAGTCTGCAGACGGCTTCAGAACTGCATACAGAAGCAGTCCAACCCACCAGTACAAGAGTGTCCAGAACCAAGCGGAAGCTTCACTTTGAGGGCGTCAGTTGAACCGACGTCTACCGCCCAGCTGCATGAGATGGACTTGGTCCCAACTACCTCAGGCATTTGGCAGTTTTAGAATGCGGCATCTCTGCCACCAGTCAGTGCGTTGATTCAGCCTGAAGAAAAGGAACCAACCTATGTTGTCATGACTGTCCCCTTACCGGCGTCCCGGTGCCCAGTAAGGAAGCTGCGACAGGCATTGAAGAAGTTTGGAAGGACGCAACCAGTAAAGCGGAACACATGCCGCCTGCTACCAACAAAACAGTTATGACAGAGCAAGTCTTTTCTGCATCAACGTATGGCGTCTTGACACCCAATACGGGATTGGTTGCGGAACAAGAGGAAGTTGGCAGTTGGCCCCAAGAGGAAGTGGGCAGTTGGCCCAAAGTAACACGTGAGAGGAGATCACCATGGGACACCGACGGAACAGCAGCAATACCTCTGGTATCCTGCCTCGTCGACCACAGCTCTGCCAGCGCCTTCCACAACGATACAGGTGTTGTCAGAGCAGTGCCACAACACATCAGCAGAGACAACAATACAGCACGGTGGCCACTCAGCCACAGGGGAGCAGAAAAGCACATCACTACCAGTTGTCACCATACCCACGGCATGAACTGCATTGCTGCGGGACATTGTGAGTCAGCGCAGGTCGAAAGGTCTCCCATCGAAGGGGGCGTTTGACGCCATTTGCGGCTTGTACACAAGCCCTTGTCAACCTGCGCTCTATCTAGTGGGAGCAGCATGAACTACTTGACACAGAGCGCTGGCTGCTCAGCGC
The DNA here is from genome assembly GCA_029891345.1 of Dryococelus australis. NCBI lineage: Eukaryota > Metazoa > Arthropoda > Insecta > Phasmatodea > Phasmatidae > Dryococelus > Dryococelus australis. Next base: position 150,033,825 of record CM056996.1, read on the forward strand.
TCTACCACGTGAGTCAGTGCAGTGTCTTTTAATGCTACATGGTGTAAATTGTTTTCTACAGTGTTTTACACAATGCCATATACCTTAAAATTACCCTCCTAATAAAGTAACCACATGTAAATGGATATAGCGAAATCCCCAGTGTAATCATAGTATTATAGTGCAAAGTAGCAACCATATGGACACCTAGATCTGAGCCATCCGTTTATATTTCAGGAAAGTGTTTACAGTATCTTAAACACATAATTAAAAGAATTACCAGGCACGTAGTGAAGCCCTCCTGAAACAGTTTAAATAATAAATTGCTTACATTTCTGAATTGATGTGTGCAGTTCTACGCAGACACTTCAAACTGCGCAACATAAAATTTACTTGAAATATTTTACAGAACATGAATATTAATTTGAAGTGGCTAAAGTTAAGGCAATGTGTTTTATTTTCATATTATCTGATTGTTATTTATCTTTAGCATTTCCAGGAAACAAAGAGACGTTTTTAATGAAAATAATATTCCTTATAAAATTTAGCAGTACGTAAATTTTATATGTTTTATGTTTTGTATTTAACAGGGAAAAATACGCAGTACAATTAGAAATATGTTTCATCCTGTAATGTGTTGCATATCATTCACGTAATTATTTTAACAAGGGATTTTTTGTTATGGCGCAGCATCGGTACCGCGGCGTCACCGACATCATGTCACCTTTTTAGTCTTGGTATGACGGGCGTAAGGGCAGGTCGCATACCTCGTGGCTTGGAGGTGAAGCATTTCTTTGTAATGGTCAGTAACTACAATAGCCATTAAATTTTATCTGAAACGTTTTTACTTCACTTCGTGCACCTCAGAGTATGTCTCCCAACCGGAGCAGACTCGCTAACCCTCCGGTGTAACGATACTTTAATATTTTTGTTTCACTGTGTCTAAGCCATTTTGCAGCTTCAGCCAGTGCGGAACTTCAAGCTGCATGTCCATCAATTAAAATTGTGTACCATCTTATTGTCAGTATTGAATAATCAGATGCTTATTCAAAGTATTTTGTTGCTGACGCATGTCCAATTATACTAGCTGGACACGGTAGTTACAGATTTTACTGGCTAGACCAAAATCGACTTAGGTAGTGGGGGTGAGACGAGGAGTGTTGGCTAATTCTGATACACTCTCACCACTAGTTAGGTAGTTGCGGTAAATTTAGTCTTAAGCAGGGTGAATGACTGCACGAATGTTCCAAAGTCGTGCTTCTTTCGTCCAGAAGACCAAGTTGTCCGAAACAAGGCGAACTTCCACTCCGGTTAAGAAACTGTAGACAACAGGGTGATACTTGTAGCTGGTACGAACACATGGTGGAAACTCAATATTACCGGTGCAGGCGCGACTGCTTGATGTCTGAGCTCGGCGGCATGGACTCGTTCCGCCTGTCTATCCTACGTAGGATAGGGTGATACTATCCTCGGCCAGGCAGCAGGGTGAGCCAGGTGTTGCTCTCCTACCACTCCTCTCATGAGGCATACGGTAACAGTTCTATAAATCACGCAGTGCACTGAAACTGAAATACTAATAGTGTACCCCAATAGTGATTTGTCGGCCAGCTCGATAAGTGTCCCCACTGACACCTCCCCCCCCCCCCCCCCCCCCCACCATAGGCGGACTGATCAGGGACGTTGAGACGGAGTCACGCCAAGTCTCTACTGGTTGTACATCCACCCAGAATACCCGGCAGCATTGCAGGTTACCGTCGTCGCACTAATAGTACGAGTGGTGCGAAGCAACCCTATTGTGTCATGTCTCCGGGTATGAAGGTGTTACTAGTGGTTGAGGTGTTACTTTTTCTTCCCCACGAGCACTTATAGTGCTGTGTGTTTGATGGGAAGAAACAGGTAGCTGTCTAATGGGTATGTCTTAGTTCAGTTTAATAACTTCCCTGGGTTCCGTTGGCAGTCCACAGCATAATCTACCTGCAACTGTGAATACAGATATATACCCTGGAAACAAAAGTAGCAAAGTAGAAAGCAACGTGTGTGTATTGAAAGTTCAATAGACACGTGACCTGTGCTACCTCCTACCAAGTCGAGGATAGCTGAAGGTAAATGCGTGGTTCCAGGTGTAGGTGACCTGGTTCTAAATGAACGGGAAAAGCTGATTCTAGACGAAAATAAGAGTTACAGTTAAACTACTAATAAAAGGTGTCTAGAGGAGACAAATTAAGTTAAAAGAACAAAGTTTGTGTTGATATGTCGCCATGTTGACTGGTCATCGGCGTACGTAGGTAGCTTGTAGGCTCCCAGCACGGGGAGCGGGGGAGACATGACGTCCTCCGGCCCTGGGTGGTGTGAGAATTATCTCGTCAGCGGTTCTGGCTTTCTGCCTTGTCGAGTCTGCTCGGCCGTGCCCGAGGTCTAAGCAGCTTGTTGACGTCTAGGGAGGGAGAGGGGGTGCGTGCCTGCTGGGGTGTGTGCCTTCCAGGTGAGAAGGTAAAACACAGAAGTTCTCCATTGCCTGTAGGGGTAGGCAACGTGTTACTCACGTCTGTAGAGATGGAAGCAGTACTCCTGGGTGATGAGTCCGAGTCGTATTATAATAGGTGTAGAAGCAGCACGCGTTATTGTGTGTAATTTATTTCTTCAGAAACCTGCACTGATGTGAAGTCACATAAGTTTTTGGAATAATTTGTGTGTGATTCTGTTGGAAGTTATTGCAGTGTATCATAGGCATGTTGGGAAGCCACAATATCCCAGCTCTATGTATTTTTTTAAATAATTTATGAAAGTTATTGCAGTATATGACTGGCATGTTGGGAAGCCACAATAGCCCAGCTCGAGCATCTTTTTCGTAATTTAACAACCGTCTGCAACAAATCACGTGACATCACCGTAACCAGACGCCAGAGGAACACGGCTGTCATTTTAGTCCGGACTTTACAACCATGGCCCAAAAAAGGAGTATCACACTCGTTCCGACCTACGTCGTATGTTATAAAACCTTTCATACCTATACTTGTTTAACAAACATCAAATAGATTGATGGTAATTTTTAGACAAACATTTAAAATACTGACAGTGGACCAATTAATTATAATGTAACAAACAAACATATTAACATTCCAAAACTTTAACATTAAACATATTAAAATCAAGTTAAATTAAATAATTACATTAACGTTTAAAATGTTTTCTTTAACAATATAAAAACTGTCAAATCAGGTAAAAATAGTCTAAAACACATTAAAACATTAATATTAAAAATCACATTACCAAAATTACATAACACATTAAAATCATTAAATGGCTTTAAAAGGTTAAATTATTAACCAGTTACATAGCAAGTTCAATTAGATATAAAAATTGTCACAAAACCACACACATTAAAATCATTTAACCATAAAATCATTATAACCTTTATCACAAAACAAATCAGAACAATTATGTTCTTTATCCAAATAAAACAAAAGTAAAATGATTAATAAAAATAACACTTAAAAACATTTACATATTAAAATAACCCGAGAGGGGAATTCTAGACCTATCTACATACACTTCTTAACACGTTTAAACACAAACTTTTATACAATCCATAAGTACCAATACCCAATTATTCCAAATATATTTTTGTTTCTTTCGGAATGATTCCCCACACTCCCAAAATGACTGGCACCACTCCTCTATAAATTTTATCATCATACATGCCACCTATTTTATCTTCTAATATCTTATATTTTTCTCTTTTTCCTGAGCAGCTTTAATTAAACTATCCTCTCTTTCATATCAAATTGTCACTTCAGCAATAAGAACCTCTCTATCTGTGGCCAGAACTAAGTCTGGTTTGTATCTTTGGCCAGCCACTTCGAGGGCGGGTTCCTCAACCACTGTCACATTTTCATAACACTCCATCTACTCCTGGGCTATCATTTTACATACCTCATTAGGGCAAGCACATAAAATCTGACCAGTAGTTTCTGAGGTATGTTGGCATTGCCTACATGTTACTTTGTCACCCTTATACCGCGCCAATGTCACCCTGTTATTCGTTTGGCATGTTCTCATTTTAATGGCCCCAGGAACCGTGATGCCCTTAGAGTGTTCAGTTCATATACCCACACATTTGATTCAGGGTCACCTTGCATCCGCTGGTCACCCCACTGTTGCCTTGTTCTCTTTTTAAGTTCTCTTTTTAAGCCTTGTTCTCTTTTTAAGTTTTCTTTTTAAGCTTGATAACACCATCCACATTCTCCAGGAAAGCCAAAAACACTCCCTGTACCACTAAAGAATAGATAAATTTTGGAATCCAATTGATTTTTATAAGTTCTCATTTTTGATAAGGTTTCAGTGGGGCGCCCCAAATCTGCTCAACTTGAGACTCCATGTCTTTTAAAAACTTATCATCTCTTCCACTGGCAAATTTGTAACTAACCCCCAGGTATTCGAACTGATACCCACCCTTCAAACATTCAATGGGTACACCCACCAATTTAAACTTCGTTGGTAGAAAAGTTCACGTTTTATTCTTTACCACAAGGTGACATGCCTGGCACTTGGGAACCAACACCTCCACCCCAAGATCAGTCGCATATTCATTTAAAATTCCCAACATTTTATCCATCTTGTTTACATCATCAAATACCAAAACCAAATCATCTGCAAAAGCTAACACTGAAACACTTCCACCTTCTAATTTAATACCTTCCATCATTTGCAACTTTTCTAACATCGGATCCATAACTAAGTTAAAAAGTAAAGGGAAGAGAGAGTCTCCCTGCTTGATACCCCTTCTGATTTTTACTCTAACCTTCTCAACATTTATCTCAATATCAGTCAAATTACATCTATACATTCCTTCAATAATACTAATTATTATTTCGGGGGTGCCCTGATTCCTTAGCCTCTTCAAAATATATGTGGAACTGTATCAAAAGCCTTCATGATATCAATCTCAACAAATACACCCCCCTTCTTTCCTCTATTATGTAAAGGCGAGATGCCTTTTAAAGGCTTTCCAGTTCCCACAGGGGAGAGCCTAGTACGGCAAGAGAGTTTGAAAGGATTTGGGGAAACTAGTAGGGCAGCGAGTGAGATGCCAAGTGTCAAAGCACAACACAGCACTTGCAAGAGCCGAGCCAAGTCACCACCACGTACCCACATTGTTGTTCCTGTCTACACCCCCACCCCCTGCAAACGCCGAAGAAACCAATGACCTCCAAAAGCATGTTTTCTTTGCCCTCAATTGGCAACCAGCCGGGCAGAGCCCACCAGAGCAATGTTGTGTTGGTCGCACCATCTTGGCCTTCAAGGGAGAAGTTGTTCAATGCCGGATAACAGCCAACGGCGCTAGAGCCCATGATGGCGCACGTGTCACGTGTTCCGCACGTGCGCAAAGAGGCAGATGATTTCAACTTTCCTATAAATGTTAATTTCATGGTAAAATGTGTTATGTTATCTTTACAGTGTTCAATATGTCTTAAAATGTTTTAAAGTGCTTGTACTGATTTTAATTGTTTGATTATGACTATTCAAAGTGCCTGAGGCGCCAAGATTAAGAACACTTAATATTCTGGCATGACCGCCATCACAAAGAGACATTAAAATTATATTTAAATTCATAACAAAGATATAGAAATGTAAAACAATATCTAATTTAATTTGTGCCATTTTATTTTCAATACAAAATATTTAACTCTGCGTGCATAGCACTTCCGCTGATGTGAACCCCGTAAGCGGCCATGATAGGTCTGTGCGACGCTTGTATCTGGACAGTCTGTCGAGGAGAGCTGGCTAGGTAAGACACTGTCACGTGCGCACTACAACTTTTGTTCACTGATGTAAGCTTCCACAGTCAAAGTAGTTTACCGGTTAATATTTGCTTGCTCACGTTTTTAACAGACATTTTCCCCCGCATTATGCTTCCGCTTTACTAATTCTTACGCCCTTGTGGCATTTTTAACTTAATCGAGGAGGAGGAGGAGAAAGATGTTGGAGAGGTCATGCGACCCATGCATTTTGAATTGGACGCCATATACCTATGTTTATGGCATTTCAGTGTAACTTCTGCATAATTGCTACACACAATTTTATGAACTTAATTTTTATGTATGTATTTAAGGGTAATTTTCGTGTTTGACTATTTTACGGCAACATCACGTATAACCACGTGGCCGACTGAAGCTAAGCCATTGTACATGCCATCGTCACATTTTAAGAGCTTATTTATATAACATCGTAAGTGCAATAATTTATTTCTGGGTTTTATGTCAGTTTTATTCAGGGTTCAATGTATTTTTCATGTAAATTGATGCTTTTTGTACTTGACCACGTGGTCACAGTAATGTTTGATTTCACCGCCATCAGGCATGTTACAAGTCTGTAACGACTCTAATTGTAAAGAGAACCACATGCTCAACACGAATAATACTTTATTTGAATTTAGTTTGCAGTTTCCACGCAGAAATTATGCAATTTCACCTGCACCACGTGGTCCGATACGAACATCATCCGGCGGCATCCGCGCCACCTAAGCATGTTTTCACACATGTGTGTGTTTATTGTGAATATTCATCTCGTATCCCATCTTGTTTCATGTATCATTCAAGGGTTTATGTAATTTTGTAATTAGTGTACGGTGCAATTATTTCCGTATTAGCCGGCTCTTTGTATAGGCCGTCACCACACTACCCACGTGCTGGAGGGCGAGCCCCGACGAATTTGCGTTAGTGATGCTGAGTAATCACACGTGTTAATGTGTATTAAGGGTTTTCATTTGTAATTCAGTGTCCTGTCTTCAGGGAAAAACCATCAGTCCACCCTAGCAGCTGTCGGCCCTCTTCCCTTGTGAAGGCTGTGTTTTCACGCACCTCGGTGAGGTCATCCATTTAGACGTGCGCTAGATTAATTACGGGTTGGGGAGCATCCAAGCGGAATTGGCTAGTCATAACCGAGATAACGATTTCATTGGCACGTTGATGTATATGAACGATTTCAATAAAAACAAGTCTACAGTGAACTCAATTGTTTATTTCAGTGATTTTATTAAAAGTTTAGTATATCCAACGTGTTTGTAAGTATACATGGGTGAGACGGACACACAGAACCTACAACATCCCTGAGAACCCAGAGTCTCAATAGTGCGGTGATTGGGAAGTACCACTGGCGCCCAAATTACCAGTATGTATTTGTGTCATCATGCGTCTCGTGTCTCACCTGACGGCGTCAAAATATATACTAGTAATGACAGAATTTTCCAGCTGGTATGTAGTAGCAAAACCCGTAAAATCAACTGATGCCCAAACATGAGCCAATTTCATTAAGAAATAATATTAAGATATGGTTGCCTGCAACAAATATTAACCGATAGACAAACTTCATTCAATAATAAACTAGTCACTGAATGACTAAAAAAATTACTAAGAAAGAAATTGCATACTACGGCACATAACCCAGTTTGTAACGGGCTAGTTGAGGCAATGAACAAAATTCTTGGTCAGCAGTTAACCGCACGTACACATGAAGACCCTGCTAGGGACGAGTACGTAGAATTAATTATTTTCAATTACAACACTAGATTAAATGCAAGCACACAATTTATGCCATTTTATTTATTACATTGTGTGGAGGCTACACAACCATTGCACATAATTGCTAACAAATACTCCCCAAGAGGCAACAGTTGGTACCAGAAACTCATACAAGAGCGGGAGAGCAAGCTAGGTTAAATTTTCTTCAGGCACAACAATAACAAAAAATGTTATTTGATAGAAAATATCAACCCAATAATATTAAAATATGAGATTGGGTTTGGGCCAAAAACAGGGCACATAGCAAAGCCTTGACGTTCAATTAACAGGAGCCCCCCCGACATTATAAATCCAAACCAGTAAGCACGGCAAACCAAAATATGATATGGTCAACAGCGCTAAGAAGAATAGTGGCCAACGCCTGGATTACTACTGTGTGTTTAATAAGTTTTGCATCATACCGTACACATGCCAGACTCTACTGGAGAAGGCTAGACACTGCATTCTATTATCAAGAGACCATTACCAGACTCTACTGGAGAAGGCTAGACACTGCATTCTATTATCAAGAGACCATACCACTCTCGTATATCATACCTATCCAAAAACCTACCACACTGCAAGCATTAGATATACAGTTACACAAGGCATGTGAGACAAATGCAACACCAGTGTGTCAGAACGCTAAGGCGATCCATAAATACATAAAAGTGGTCGATGATAGTATTGTTCAGCAATTTTTCAATGAAATCATAGTTAAAATAAAGCAAAAGTGAGGCATTAAAATTATTGAAGACATAGGTAATTGGTGTTGCAATTTCCTTACTAATATGCATTTGCACACATTGCTTGCAAATGACTAACAAATTGCAACAAAATTAAATGAGTAATCGAATAGGGTCATGTCAACCAAACAGAACATTAATATCAAAGTACAAGCAGTTGCACAGATAAAAACACAAGTGGAAACAAAAATTAATAATTTGGCGCACGCAGTCAATTCCATTACAAACACATTGAATGCACAAAGAAAAAAGCTACTGAGTTTACACAGCAGACTATAATGTTACAGCAACTCATTACTACTATCTTGCTTTACGTAATAAATAACGTAAACAAACAGCAAATACTCACATATAAAACACACTATTCACAAAATCACTGGTAGCAACACTTAGCCAGTAAGAATATAATAGAGATATTAAACTATAATGACAAAAGTACATAACACACGTGTAGCCTTTCAGAGAACACTTGCAATATTTGACTGTATAAAGTTATGTATTAAATGCTAACTAGAAATATTCTACCAAGTTAAGGTCCACTAAATATTGCTACAATACAGTAAAAATATATGTAGATAACATCAGAAAAATGTGACCGTGTTATGATAAACAAAACCAAATATTATATAGATTTAAAATATTACTACTATAAGTATGATAGCTGTATCAGCGTGCTTAACTGCCAATTTTAAATGACAACCCCATCTTGCGCCTAGAGGATCAATAGTGATTAAATGCGTGAGGACACTCAAAGAGACATTAGACACCACTGCACTGTAACATGCGTCTCCGTGTATGCGTGGAAGAAGGACTCTGCCGGATAGGTCCACAACAGGCGGCCCAAACCCGCAGCAGTTGGCGCTCCTATTGCACGTCACCACCCGTAACACCATCTCCACACAGCACATATAAGCATATGCCGACGACACCCCCCCCCCCCCGATTAATTGCAAGACATCACGACATTGAGGTGCTGCTGGAGTTCGGCGGTGTCAGCAGGAGCCCCTGTCGATCGCTGAGCGAGTTGAGTCCACAGGAACAACAATACAGTGGCGAGCATAACCCTCCTTAGGTGCTAAGCAGGTACGTCAAATGTCTGATAGGCCGAGACTGTTTCATAAATTAGTTAATTGCTGAGGTTAGCATATTGACTTCAGTATTACTTTCAGTATGGAGAAAGTGCCTTCAACAGCAGAATTGTATTAGTTTGCTAGATGCAACTATATTGCAAATATATTGTATAATATTGTGAGCAATAAAATATTGTGCTTATAGTAGAGTATCTGTGCTCTTCTCATTTCTACATCTAAGTTACGCATCCCCAACTTATGCTTTGTGCAGTAGCCCATAAGGTACTGCAACAGTATGCTATATAAAACTCCATACAAAGCCTCATTAGCATAACTTAATGGAAAGTCATAAATTAATCCCACAGGGCTGCAACTGTCAAGTACTTAAATAAAACTGAATTTGTCAAATATATGAAAGTTTTAAACACGGGTACTATGTGCTAAAATAGCATGATGTAGTTATACAGATATTTTCATGTAGTTAGCTGTTTTAATGGCAATGTCTCAAGAGGCGATTAGATATTCAGTTTGAGAAAAATTAACAAAATATTCCATAATCCAGTCAGTAAATGCTTTCCACATACAGATCAGTGTCTTACTTCAGTTTTGTTGTGTCCTGGTTATGATGAAGGGACTACGAGATGTTGAATAATAATTTGTCCAAATAAGTGTCCGATATCTATCGTAAGTTTTGCTACTTTAAAGGGTCATTATGTATAATGAGTGTTTTATTATGTGTTCTTGTAGTTTTTCTGATAAGTACCGTAGTAAATTGTGATACGCAGGATTTTATTGCTGGTAGTGTTTTTCTTGAGATAAGAATTTAGGGCTTACTCATACAAATTGTATGAGCCTTGTGTATGGTGTTTCCTGTTGCAAATGTTACGCAGATGAAATTATAACAATTACTGGTTAATGACTATCAGGGATGCACTAATCTAGTGTGATTTTATGCATATGTCTATGCCTACCCTAAGTATCCCAGTCTGTTAAATGTGCATTTTTACTACAGTTGCACGTTATTATTTGAGAAATTGGATATTTTATTCTGGGTTTCCTACATTTCCTTATCACGCACACTGTGTCATCAAGCGTGGTGTCATTGACCATCCCCTTCCAGCCTGACGTCAGTGCTTAGTAGTGGAAAGCTAGGTACCCCACCAATTCACAAGTTCTCACCATCCCGAGGGCTGTCCAAAAAAAAAAACACCTTATGTATATCTTGTAATTTGTAAAGGAAATTCTATTATAAATCTGTACATTGCTCACTACAACACGAACAGATATAATATTTTCAAGGTTGACAAGTACAGTCTCAGCACAATACAAATAAGTACAACCATAGAACGCACTGTACTTAAACATGAAAAGCCTGACATGACGTCTTTTCAACAATGATTAAACGACTTTGCCTCATCAGTGAGCAAACCTTGCAGCTTGATTCCTACGGAGTTTTCTTTGTAACCACACATCATGAGACGTCAGATTGTACTGTCTACAGATGGCAAAAATGGACATTCCAGCCTGAAGATTGCATTATTCATCGGGCTGAGCCGCAGAGGCTATGCATCCAAGGCTTATAGTACCACAACATGCTGCCAAATTGCTCTACCAGTACGTTCCGCCACATCTCGATCTCCAAGCCGGCCCATGATGTCACGCCTAGAGGAAGCTATGCTACAGCTACCTCATCTCCATCAACCACCCCTCTCCAGCTGACTGAAGAGGTACACAAGACAGAGTATAAATAGCAAGCATGCCAACTCGGGACCAGTCTTCATTTTCTCCACTGCAAACCTTGCCGGAGATTCTGACCAGCCTGCCTTGTTCCTTCACCACACACTCGTGCCGAAGGAATTTTCTGCTCCTTGGTCTCCACCGCAACTCATTGCCGGAGATATACCCTTCAAACCTAGCTTGCACCGCAGCCTTGCTCCTACCACGCTAAGTCTTCACCGCGGACTGTGCCAACATTGTTACCATCGCCAAAATCGTCTACCCACTGGACACTGTGGTCCCTTCAAGGCAACACATGCAGAGTAGTACCAGTTCAAGTTAATTACTTAACGCTTGTCTACCATGCAATTGCTAGCCTAGGACCAGGTTGCCTTCACCTGGCTCAGTGTAGGTTAAGCTTCTGTAAGCTCTTGCTGACGTTAGGAGGTAATGCGACACCACCCTGTTTATTTCCATTAAAGGAGTAAACCGACGATTAATCAACTCAAGGGTATCTTTCCCATATTGTAATTCCTCTCCCAGTAGACTTCAGGCTCATACAAGGGATAGCAGGTGACCAGGGGAACTTCACTCAGAAACACAATACACCCATTAAGTACACACACGCACTTTGGACGACCACCCTTTCTGTGTACCCCAGTGTACACTAGGTACTCAGTCTCTTGAGGTCAGCTAGCCAGCTCAATAGCTACTCTCTCCACCGTGCTTCTTGCACCAGAGTTAGTGTTCCCTGAGTTGGGGGAGAATGTTCCTCCTGGGATATCCACCCATGTGTTGGGACTGTTCGCTGACAAAGACCTGATGCATTCCTATGCCAAGTGCTGAGATAGGGATGCCACCCTCGGCTGGCAGACACTGCACATGGCTGTACACCAGTATAGGGCAACACATCACCTGCTCTGCCTTGCGCTGATGTGAAGGGTGATTCTGTTCTAATGCCCTACTCCCATCGGAGTGGTGTCTGATAGGTTAGACAGATACTCACTGCCTCTGGGCATCAGCAGAAACTTAACCCCTTCTTGGCCGCACTCGTGTGTGTCTCACCAAGGGAATACGCCCCCCCCCCCCCCTCCACCCAGGCATTGTGTCACCTGCAGAGACAGTCTACTGCAGAGATTCCCCAAGGTCCTCTTCAAAGCACCCACTCACCTTTAGGAGGAAACACACCTTAGTGGATGGGATAAGTCCTTGGGGATAGCCAATTCATGCTTCTGGGGATTTGAGCCGGCAGAACCAACCCCTGTGACAAACAGCCTTTGAGCTCCTGCCTTCTAACAAACCCACCTCAAGCTCACGCCAGCCAGAGTTGACACAGGTTACACGCTGCCCAGGTATATTTCCCCGAGCAATCCCACCAGAACATGAAGTCATTCTCACAGTACCTGACTGTGTCCTATCAAAAAGTTCCCAGGCAAGTTCCAGTAACTCATAAAGAACAGTTTTTTATTTAAAAAAACCTGCCATCAAGTGCACCAAACCTAGCACCCACCTAAGCACTTTTGGACTCTGTGACGATCCTTAACAGCCCCAAGGCGTTACACATCAAGAGCTGTTTTCTGGCGCTCAACGTGGGACAAGCACCGCAATTAAGAAGTTAGTTAAGCAGGACCAGGTCAGCCAGACCCTGAGCTAGCTGGACTAGTCGGACACCTATCGGCTGCAGCACGGACTTTGGTCCAATTAACACCCCGTGGCATTTAACCACAAGCAAGAATGTCCGAAAGCGACATGAGCGAGCATGAGCCAAATAGCACTGTGCAACTGCATCCAAACATGGCCATTGTTCAAAATCCAACTGCCCCAGCATGGGGATACACCGAATAGAGTGCGCCCATTGTCAGCAATATCACTTCACTTCTTCAGATGGGCAGACGAAGCCCGATTCATGGATGGTCTGGAATACTGATGTGACGAGTGTCGAACATGCCTGACAACATTTTGCAATTGGGGGAACGCAGAGCTGCCAACCTCTAAGCACACGCATCAGTAATCACTATTATATGAAAAAAATATGCATAAATCATGAGTGAAAAAATCTCTATCTAAAATACAGACGTACTCACAAAATTGAATAGGCGCGCACACACAAAACACACCTGCATTAAATAATAAAATATGAGCACATGGGTGAACCAGAAAAAATGATTTCAACATAATAATAATCACCAGAATATGTAAAAAGAACATAAATAAGATATAATAACCATACCTTCTTACTTATCACTTGCTAGGAAATGCACAGTTGCATGTTTGGCTTCTTGAAGCTCCTTGGTGGTGAATTTCTTTTAGTAACACCCCTTATTGATTGAATAACTTTTTACTTTCTCAATCATAAGAGCCCTCAAAGTTGCTGTTGACAGAGATGGTCTGAATTCTGTTTGATTGAGGTGGACACTGTTGAAAATTTTCTCTGTTGAAGAATTGCTATGTTGGCATTCCAACCTGTTTTATTTTTGTAACTACCCAGTTAACTTTGTCTGGATTCTGTTAATTTTATTTTGAAGAGAAAAAGGAAACTGTGACGGGCTGGGGGCTTTAATTTGACGTCTTTCATGAGATTGCGTTGTTTTGATGTTCTTTTGAGTGTGTGGCATTTTGAGTTGCGTATGGTTTAGACGGAGCAGTGGAAAATTTTGCTGATATGGAAATAGCATTTAAATTATTCTAACTGCGAAAGCTTTTAACTTCAATGAAAAAACAAAACTTGATAAACATGTCGCTGTTTGTATTCGCAGATGTAGCGACATACACACACACACTTTGACCAAAGTTAACCTCACACTCGTTGAATTTACGATATAGACAAAACAAAATATTATTCACACACACTACAAAAGTTTTGAGAATGTCGCTTTTTCAGGCCATGTGCATTTCAATCATTACAGTAACAGTTTACAAATACATTATTTACAAAACATGCAAATACATGCAAACTTACTATTTGGAAATTTCACAACCAAATCAACACTTGTCTTTCAATGGTAATCCTTACAAGTTTACTTCACTAAAATTACATCTGTTCATCACAAGCATTAAATAATTTATTTGCAGAATCACTCAGTAAAATCAACACTGCGAACGTTTCCTGAAACCAACAAAACATGATGACCACAGAGTAAATACATCACTACTCATAACAGTGCTTGTTCTCTCTTTCCAGTGTTGCCACAATCTTTACTGCTCAAGACACCAAATTTATTGTAATGTTGGTACTGCCCAGCGTACCACTGTCATAAAGATTGTCCACAACTGCAAATATGATGTGAACGTGTGGAAGAAGGGGATGCAACTCATACGCCACGTACTACCAAACCAGTTACAGACAGGAAAGCCATCCCACAGTTGGGAAACGCTACAGCCAGTGGGCTGAAAGGGGCAACCCTGCCGGACTAGAAGGGCAAACTATCCAACTTCTAGATGAGTAGGGATGAATCACCCGAAACCCCCTCATATAGAGGTCGAGAGTCAATGGGAAAAATGTGCTAGAACTGCTTGACTGCACTGCGACTGGAAATTTCGCACAAAGTGACATCCTAACCAAAGAACCAAAACCTTAACGTTGGCCAAACTGCAGTGTACGCTTACCGTTGGTCACACGATGCTCATTGTTGAACTTCACAAGATTGCAGCACCAGTGGAATTCGTCATATCACCTGATATCCAGGAAGAAATTATACTAGGATACTCCTGTCTTCAGCAGCAACAATGCATCATGGACCACGTGCAACAAAAAGTATACCTGGGCAACAATCACAGCGTAACTGTCAGCTGGAAACACTGTACCAACACCGTCAAACCTCCGAACTTCAACGAAGAGAAGATTAATCATGAACTCTCCAAAGCTCAATCCCAACAATTGAAGAATATTCTTGACAAGCACATTGGTGTTTTTGGATCTGGAGGAACGCTTCGGCAGAATAGAACCATCCACCACAAAAATAGTGCCCAGTACGACCGCACCAGTCTACAACAGATCCTTTAGGGTATCCGCTAGGTGACATCGCCTCGTTATGGAACAGCTAAAAGACATGAAGTGACAAGTCACACGTGGTACTCGTGCCGAAGGATGGACAGCTAAGGTACTGCGTGAACTACAATGCCTTGAACAACATCACGCTTCCGATTCCACCACCAGCCCTCGACATGGTGCATACCTTGTGTGACATAGGGAAAGCAAAAGTTTTCAGCACTCTGGACATGCAGTCCGGGTATTAGAAAATCACAGTACACCCCGACAGCCGGACTTCACCAGAAGGAGAAATCCTCCAGTTTAGAGTCATGCTCTTCAGACTCAAGAATGCTCCTATTATGTTTCAGTGTTAATGTCTGCCAAAGTCCTAATGGACTACATTACCAGATTCTGCTACGCATACCTCGACAACGTGAGTGTCTACTCCAATATCCTGAGAGGAGCACCTCAATAACCGGCAAAGGGTACTTGAATACCTGGATCTCCATGGCACGATGACGAAACTCTAGAAGAGCCACTTCGGGAAGTCTTTGATCGAATACCTAGGCCACATAGTTTCAATCAACAGAAGGAAATTACTCTCAAGCCAAGTCAATTCGGGCTATTCAACAAGCAGAGAAACCCCGCACTAAGAAGCAACTCCGTCGCTTCCTTGGACTGTGTAACTGACTCAGTGACTTCGTGTCCAACATCGTCAGACGTGGCACCACTAGACCCATTGTTAGAGAAGGAAACCCGGTGGCAATGGGAACATGAACATTGCACCGCCTTTCAAGCTCTCAAGACCAGCTTTCAAGAAATCAAGCTATTTCATTGGCCACAAGGAGCTGGGCCTCTGATCCTACAGACAGATGCCTGTCAATGTCAGAACGGCCTCAGTGCCATCTTGTACCAAGAGGACCCAGATGGCAAACCTCTAGTCATAGCCTATTCAAGTACTAGGCTCAATGCCATTGAACAAAAGTACTACATCAACGAGCAAGAATTCCTTGTGATCATATGGGCTATCCGCAAATACCTCTATTACCTGGAGGGTACACACTTAAGGCATTCCGAGGATCAACAGCAGAGCTCTTCAGTGGCTTCCAGAATCTAGAAACAACAAAGCAAAGCTCAGAAGGTGGGACCTGTTTCTCTCAGAGTTTGACTTTGAAGTGGAGCACTGCCGAGGCAAGGACAACGACCTTCCAGATGCTCTACTTTGACAACTGGACTTGGAAAGACGACGCGAAACCGGACGATGAGTGGGAACGCATGACGCCACCTCAACCGTCGGACCGCAGTCCAGAAGAACAAATTAGGCTTCTACAGTGCCAATTTAGCCGAAATCAGATTGAATGCTACCAGTAACAAATCCCTTATGTCCAAGATCTTCTATGTAAGCATCCTCAGCAATTCGTGCGAGACGGCATAGTCTGGTCACACAACAATCAACCCAGAGTCAAGTGGAGGATTTCGATACCAAAGAATCTGCACGCAGATATCTCCTGGTACCACCATGACCACCCCAAAGCAGGCCACCCAGACACTTGGGAAACTGTAACCAACATAAGTACACGTTACATATGGGATTGCATGAGCAGCAATGTCTGCCAATACGTCCACGGCTGCACAACATGCTGCAGAAACAAAGCCTATCCCATGAGACAACCAACGCCCAAACCTCGCAGTCCGCATACCCCATGGACACACATAGCCGCCAATTTAATGAGACTCTATTCCCATAGCACCACAGGAAACAGGTATAGTTCATTCACGCTTTCGTCTGCCTTTTGGAACTGAACCTTTGAAAAATCACACTAGGGCATAATATGTCAACCTGTTGTGTTCAATAATTTGTATTTCACAAATATATAACCCTGTGATTAACGTTAAAGTACTGTGTTCTTGAATAGATTAATAATCTACTTAGTATCTTCTATAACCTGTAATGTTCATTTCATAATAAATATGAATTAACAGCAGCGACGTGTTGGCAATGGCCAGTAAGAAATAGTTCACAGTTACAATATTTTTAAACCTCGTTTTTATGTATACTATTTGTAAATTAAACGTTGCCAATTGATATATTTGTATTGTTAAGTAGCACTGACAGAAACACATTTTATTGCTGCAGGTAAAAATATCAGTGCAAATTACAGAGCCTAGGTTCTAGAGCAGGAGTTCCCAAACTTAAGTTTACTTTAGCTTATTATGCCCCCCTTATCACAACTTATTATAACGGTAAAACAAAAACGAATAAAAGTCTCAAAGGTGTTCTTTAATTATTAAATTTTAATGCTTACGGAACAAATGGTGATGAAATCAGACAATACAGGTTTTTTTTTTTTTTTTTTTTATATAGAAGATATTGCACAACGTAAATCACTGGCAATATCCAGTTTGCTTCTACACTTTGGCGTCCGCCCCCCCCCCCCCCCCCCCCCTTAGCATGTTGTCATGACTCCCTTGGGGAGTGCTACCCCCACTTTGAAAATCAATGCTCTAGAGTGACAGTGTTTTTTTTCCGTCCAAGGTTTACTAAGAGAAGCAGAGTGTGTCGCTCTCTCTCGTTCACTCTATCTCTCTCTTCTCTCTCGGGAAGTTTGTACCACCTGTGTAGCAGGAATGATATACAATATGTTATTATTAATGTCAGCATATTTCATACAAATTACAACAACAATAATGATGTTCGAAATTGTAATTTACAACTGAAACAAGATTTTATTGTTTAAATACTTATTATATGTTATTTAGATGTGATGGCACGACGTTTACAAATCCAGCAGGTTGGCAGACATGGTGGAGAAAGGAGAATCTAGAATTTTATCGGGGAGGAGAATCTAGAATTTGATCCACTTTCCCATAGCCTAGCCGCCTACTTTCACGCGCTTATCTTGTCCCAATATGGCGGGCGATTATAACCAGTGCCTTACAACTGGCAGTGATGTGGCGACATGCCAATGAGACAGCATATTTTTGAATGAAGCGCCAAGTTCATACTCATGTTTTTTTTAAACTTCCAAGGTAAGTTACAATGTTGTGATAAATATGTGTTTCCACAGCAGTAATAAATATACTGTTACATGTGATTCGTTAACCGCTCCATGTGAAATCGGCATGGTGTTGCTGAGTGGTGGTCATTTGGCTGGCGCTGTGTGTGTGCGTGATTTCAAATATTTGATGTGCAGTATTTATACGTTTTAACTGTGAACTGTTTTTGTGACAAAGTTAATTATTTACAGCCATGTCTGTTCATTTAACACAACGTTATACCTATGCCCTAGGTGTTTGAAACACAGATGTGTAATGAGCTTACATTTCAGTGATTTGAATGTCTGCCACAATCCCTACAAAATACTAAGCCCAATCAGATAAATTTAAATAAATAATAAAATATCTCTAAAAACCAGCAAGTACCAATGCATGTAAATATTAGCAGAATAAACATTTCTGTAGGCCTATAGGTTTGCATGTTCACCACTATCCTTTACATTTGTTGACGCTACAAACAATGAATACACGACACAAGTTGAGTACATGAATTTACTGAGTCGTTTCGTTGGACTGGTTGACCCTTCGTTTTAATTCCTATTCCAAATAAAGCCATCCTTTTAAAGAAATAATCCAACACTTATTAAAAACGACAGGTTAAAAACTACTGTTGTTTCCACCACAGTTATAACACTGTCGTGGCAAAATATTTGTGTATTTGTGTAACATGCTATACTGTGTGTAACAAATAGTTATAAAGCCGACCTAAATATTGTTATAGGCCTAAATTGTGAACATCCGTAAAAAAATATTACAACATTATTTGAACAGCTATAAACAGCAACCAACATATTTGACACTTATAAAAGTAGAAGTCACATGGCAGTGTTTATGTTTATGTGTAGTGGAAGGATACGTAATCAGTAATCAAAAGTAGATATTTAGCAGGGCTTCAGAAAACGCTGAAGTTATCGTGAATCAACTATACCTATTAGTCATGACGGACCTTTTTTCTACGTGAGTGGAAGCCTTTCCTCTGCCAAGCCATGAGCCCCACCACATCATCGGAATATTCAACACAGAAATTTTCCCACGCTGGGGCTACCCACAAAGTATTGTAACTGACAATGGGACCCAGTTCGCAAGCAAGAGACGTGGCTCATGGCCTGCCATGAGTGGTAAGCTGAGACCTGGACAACTCCCCCTTACCACCCACAAACCAATCCCACTGAGCGAAGGAACCAGTAGCTCAAGAGAAGCCTCCGACTCAGTGTGGGGAATGTCCACAAACACTGGGATCGCCACATTCCCATAACTCTCTTCACTCTGCGATGATGCACGAATGAGGCGATCAACTCCAGCCCCAGCTAACTCCTTCTGAGCCGAACACAATGACACCCAGGGGATTGGCAATGGCAGCACTAACCAACTGAAAGCCTTGTCCTGAAGACATTCGTTTAGCCGCCCTGGCCCAGATGGTCAAGGCAAGAGACACCCAAGAGGAGTACATCAAGAGGAAGTACCCACAACCACGTACTGGCATACAAGCCTTTGAAATGGGTAAAGCCGTCTTGCTACACAGCCACCCCCTGAGCAGAGGCAACAATCAGTTCAGAGCGAGTCTAGTTGGAAAGTGAGAGGGCCTCTACAATGTTATCAGATGCCAGGAAAATGAGTACTGGACCAAGGATCAGACCTTTTGGGAAACTTAAAAGTAAGTTCTAATAATTTTCGACAGGTTCCTCCTTAAAGATAAACTTGTGTGTTATCAATTATTCATTTTAGATTTGTTTTGAA
The DNA here is from genome assembly GCA_029891345.1 of Dryococelus australis. Taxonomy (NCBI): domain Eukaryota; kingdom Metazoa; phylum Arthropoda; class Insecta; order Phasmatodea; family Phasmatidae; genus Dryococelus; species Dryococelus australis. Next base: position 150,053,659 of record CM056996.1, read on the forward strand.
CCTTTAATTACATTTCTTTGCTATTAAAGTTCTCTAAAGCTTATTCCAGTAACTAGGCCAATCAATCTATCAATAAATAATTTAAGCTAACTTAATCAGTTGTAAGACAAGTTGAGAGAGATCAACAAATAATAGAAAAGTTTGTTTTATAGTATTGTTTTCTTTCTTTTGTATGACACACAGGGTGGCTAATGTGTTTGTGCCCTCCTATAGATACTTTAAAAATGTTTTTGAAAAATGAATATTCTGATGCATTGATCCATGTTAACTCTGTTTAGCAACCTCACACTTGTGCAATAATAATAATTTTTGTTGTTAGTTAATATCTAATATTTCATGTTGTTTGTCTAACCCAATTGCAGTGTGGATTAAAGGGGACAGTCCCCCCCCCCCCCCCCCAATACGATTTGCCATCAGTAAATACCTGTGTTTGTTTCTTTATTTTCCGCATTTTGATTATACTCGCATCTTGGTGAGTTAACCCTGGAATATTGGTGATACGGGCATCTTGTTAGCCCTACAATAATTTTTCTTCCATCATAGAACAACTGGTTAGGCCAGTGGATTTCCTTGTTTTAGATTGTTTATTTATTAATTGTGGTTTCATATCTAACATTTAGATTCACGTCCGCTGTGGATTAAATGAAATCAGATTAAACTTAATTTTTTTGTGTTATTTTGTGAGTGACAAAAAAAACAACCGCATTTACAGTTTTGCCCTTGCAAAAACTTTCTATTTAAATAATAATATACATTGTTAAATGAATTATAACTTTAATTGTAAAATTTTTGGTCAGATATTATTTGATATTATTAATAAATTTTATTTTTATATACATATTTGTTGGAGTGAATAAAACATTTATATTTTTAGGGGTGTGCTAATAATGGTTTTAGTGTTTCGAATAGTTTTTGAACTAATACTAATTTCTTCAAATAATTTTCTAATACTGTTTTTTAGTTTTCAAATTGCAAAGATTGCATAATCTTGCATAAACAGAAACAAAAACCTACTTTTCATTCATAAATATATGCATTGTTAGTTATTTTATTTACATGAAAACCCTGAAGTCTTGAAAATCAACTTAATGTATTACTTTGTACAAGTACTTACAACAAAATGCATTTTTCTTCTTTTATGTTGATGTTTAAGAGAAAACAAAAATATTCTTTTATGCTACAGATAGTACAGGTGATAAAGTTTAGTTCTAAGGTCATATTACCTAAAGTACAAAGCAAATACTTTACACTAGTACTAGTTACAATGTAACGAACAACATATAAATAATTAGTTCTTTGTTAACATATGTGAAAAAATCCCTTTGCACTATGACTGCAGAATGCACCACTGATAAATATTCAGCCATTTGCTGATATCTGTAAGAAAAAAATTTTAAGAGTAATTTTTAGTTATTGGCCGATACTTTTAGGAAAGCAAAAGAGAATATATTATTTTTTACTAGTACTTACAACACAAGAATTGAGAAACCTTAAATGGTTTTTGGTATGGATGGTATATATTGATAGTAGGACTACATGTAAAAAAATTGTTTTTGCATTAAGTCTACTACATAAGATACCACTAGTAAATAAATATTTGATGAAGGTTGTGTGAAACAAAATATTTTGAGTTATTTTTAATTTTCATGGAACAAATATTAACTGCTCGACGTGAGCAGGGAGAAGGGTTTCTTGACGAGCTGCGACTACATTGCCACCTGTTGAGAAAACCCTCTCACTTGCAACATGTGTTGCAGGAATGGGTAGGTAATGCCTTGCAACCTTGACAAATTGCAGGAATTGTTAGCTGTGACTCCTCCACCATTCTAAAGGGTCATCATGCCTGGAAATTATGGCAACTCTTTTTATATGCAAAAATAAATTTTGGTTACAATTAGTACTGAGCCAATACAGGTTTTTACTGATAACAGTACGAAACGATACTTCCTGCTGATACAAGTGATATCCGATACAATGGACGTATGAGTAATGGACTGAAAGACTTCTACTAGCACTACAAGTATTTTGGAAGCTGATGAAAATCTGTGTTAAAGTCAGTGTCACGCAATGTACTATTAGATGCTTTAAGTAAACATACAAAACATTAGGAAAATTAATTTCACAATAATTGTTCAAAATATTATTAAATTTAGGTAATGGCAATTTAAGAATGTTCTCAACAAATAAAATTAAAAAGATTAAATCTACAAGGTTATGTATCACAGTTCTCAGCATAATTCAACTTCGTTCATATTCAGAAAATTAAAAATTATTAATATGCATAGTGTTTAAATTCAGCACTCCCTTATGTTACTGAGAGTAAAATTGAAGCACTGCCGTTTTTCTGGGTTATGAATGTCAGAATCATTGCTTTGAAAGGATTCTAAATACTGGTATGACAAGGATTAGGGAAGTGTGGTGCCTGCAAAGCTGGTAATTCGGTGGCCTGCAATACAAGCTGTAGATGATTATCTCCCAAAATACTTGTCATAGCAGGCAGTGGAGTGGGAGCGGCATCTCTCTCTCTTCCCCTCTCTTTCTTCTTCCTATAGATGATTATCTCACACCATGGAGGCATGCCCCTTCCTCACTTTGCGAGCCATCCTGGAGTGACAATCTGTCAGTTCAATACTTGGAATAAGGACTGGCAACTGCTGGCTAAAAATGGCAGCAATTGAGCCCCTCTTACTCCAAATTCCCAATCATACTCTAGTTTAAAATATTGCGGTCTCAATATCGGCTAAAAATAAAATTACTTCGGGCAGACCAATATTTGAAATCGGGTATCTGTATCGGTTCAGCACTAGTTACGGTTAACTGAAGTGTTAAACAATTTTGTGAGGCTCGTACACATATAACCAAGTATAGGCAGAGATTTATGTAACAAGTTGGTTAAAATTCAGTATTCAGAATTGCTCGAATGCTTCGAAATTTCAACATCTGGTATTCGTTTATTGAATACAAATAATAATTATTTATAATTCGAAAATATTTGAATTTTCGATTATTTTGCACAGCCCTACTATTTTTCTACAGCTTACTTTTACGTATTGGCCTAGATGCAATAACCTTCACTTTATTTTTTTCCCTTACTGGGTTTTGAGTTAATGAGCCTTATTTTTTGTTGATTTCAAATATGTATTTGTTGTCGTACTGGCCCTGCTGATTTTAAAGTTACAGCACGTTGTGGAGGCTTCGCTGGTTACATTTTGTATTGGCTCATTTTTCTCTCTCTTACTTTATACATTTTTATTTCCCTCTCCCCCTACCCCACAACAATACATCAGTTGTGGTAATTCTTACCAAGGAATTGAGCATCTCTCAGCCGATGAAGGAACACTGGACGAAAATATTAATATACATAGAAATTCCATTTTGCTCAGTTTCATAAAATGAAGTTTTTAATTTAAAGTCAATATTTAATTATAAATTGACTTGAATGAATTGTTTTAATGACATCTTTTGGCTGTTGGTTTGACAAAAAAATTAATATTAAGGTTATGTACGATATTTCTCGGGTCTAAAATCCAAGTCCGCATCCTTCATTTTCCCGCATACCTCAGTTTTTCTTATTCGTCCACTGAAAAATGGATAATCGAGGTTCCACTGCATTAACTTTTTTGACATCTTTGTTTTATTCACCATAGTAGATGGCTTTATTTACTAAAGTAGATAAGCAACTGTGCAAGTGCACAATAACAGGAAAATCTGTACTTTATCAGTTACATCATTTATTTTACAAAAAAAATAGTTATAAACTGTACAGAACAATACAAGGCCTCATATGGGCTGTCTTCATAACCCTGTGCAGCATAGTACACTATGATTAACAGTCTTGATAGCACGCCGAGCGAGCAGTTTGCAAAGAATGTTTGCGATAAGGCTAGGAATGGTGATAGTTGCCGGGACAAATTGGGGCAGAGGGCTACAATGACAGCAAGGGTTGTAGCCTGTTGTTGTTGTGGTCCACAGCCTTTAGTAAGAAGCTGACCCATTCCTGATCTTCTTCAGTCATAAAGTGGCCATCCCTGGCAGTCTGCAGCACCGCCTGCACCTTGTCCACCACACTCAGCGCCTGTTATAAACAGGAACACATTACAGGGACTGGATTACCATGCATCATATTTCATTGCATAATGGTTGCACATTTTACACTAAAAACATCCTTGAAAACTTGGGGTGCCACTGTGTATTAAGTGAATCATACACAGCTAGGCCGATGCTGATTACAGATCATGATGATCGGCAGATTATGGTGTTTTTACAATACATAATGATTGGTTTCTCGTCTGCTAATCTTTTTTTGCCAATTAGTGCTTGTTCAAATAACCTATTTCACATTTTAACATATAATTAAGTGTATTGAAAGAACACATATATACCAAGTTTTTGGATGACAAAAAATTATTTTTTTCTTATGTTACACTAGACTTTAGTTACTTAATAAAAGTAAGTTTCAGCGCCTTAAAATTTTTGAATGCAAGCTTATGGTACCGTAAGTAATAATGCACTAATACCATATATTTTTTGTGACTATAGGCTGTTCACTGTGAAGTAAGCACTTTTGAAAGCCCTCTCATTTGGAATAGTCAATAAATATATTCTGAGTGCAGTGGAATATACACACTATGTGTTTATTACTTACATGGTTTAAGGATAAACATGGCTGAAAGGAAAAAGTAACAAGGGCCTCAAAAGTGCTCACTTTACAGTGAAAGGCCTATAAACATGAGGACTCAGCGTAGTAAAATGTAAATTCTTTCTTGTTATAAAATACAACAATCAACCCATCAGACATTAGATGCATGAAAACTTAATTTTTTTTTTCCAAGTCGCATCATAAACAATGATGCCATATTTGACTGGTGAACGTTGCCAATTTTGTGCACAACTTCATGGAATGAAATAAAAAGAAATTATTTTTCAAATGCCTAGTATCCATGCGATTAACAACATAAAGTATAAAATTACGTTATGCTTTCATTTACTACATTTATAAGCAACACACCATGGTGTCCACGGCGCTGGACTATAAAGCCAACAAACATACAGTTCAATTGCTTTGTGTAACAATATGAGTGCAGTTGCGATGGGGTATAAAGTGGGGTAAAACAGTCATCTCAATGCTAAAAGCAAATGGCCAACATCTTGAAAACTACACAATAGGGGACTTATTAAAAATGTTATGGCTAGTTGCATACACCTCCGAAATCTATGAAATTTGTTTGCAGAGTGTATGAAAAATGTCTGCCATTACCCACTTATTGTAGGTAAAAATCTAAATTAAAGTTTTTTCTTTCACCTTGAGGACAGGGTAACTAAGAGACACATTATTAACAAAATAAAAAATGGTGCAGCTTTTATTTTTTTTAAATTGATGATTTCATATGAAATGATCCTGAAACAACCCCTCACTATTCCCAGAAATAAGGTCATTATAACAGGTATTTTGGACTAACGTTGACCCGCCCCCAAGTTCCTATACATCAAAATTTGCAATCTTTTGCATGAAGTCTGTGTTCATTCCTTTCCAGCAAGAAAATTACATGTTTTTTAATTAAATATAAATTTATTTCAAAAGGAAATCATCATCTGAAAAAAAGTTACCTGAGAGGGTTATAATTAGCTTCCCGTTGTCTCACAACATGTTAAAAACCTCAAGCGGCATGAGAATTTACAGAGAATTTAAATTCCATGTTCAATGGTCAAAGGTAAAAAATCAACAAGATTTTTTCATGAAATATTAATTTAATTCAACAGTCTGATGTTCTCGGAATAAAATGATACCATATCTGCTAGGGATGTTAACGATTCCACTTTTCCTCGATCTCGATGCAGATACCACTCTCGATTCTCGATTCGAAAACTCGCTATTCCTTTAGTTACAGACACCTACTTTACAGAATTAATTAATATATAGGAGGGTGTCAATTTAATTATTTAAACTAAGCTTACACTATTAGTAGGCCTATTACTAACATAAATAATATAATACTTGAACAGTAGAAGCATATTCATATGAAATTCCCAGAAGTTCAAAACAGGCATATGAGATAATATTGAAAATGTACATATATATATTATATATTTCGTCCATATAGTTTACTCAAAAATATTTCCAAACCTCAGTTGCAATGATAAATGTTCACCAACATAATTTATTATTAAAATGTTTACAAGACTGGCACTAATTGAAAAGCAATCATAGTTTAAAAAATTTTTAAGCAGTAATTATTTGAAAGGCTCCAATTTTAAAATACAGTAGAACCCCTCTATTATGACCCCTCACAGTTCCCGAGAATAGGGTCGTAAAATTGGGAGGGGGGGGGGGTAGTAATAAAAAATTTGGAAAATTTTAGGCCAATTTTAACCCACCCCTAACCTCTATGCCTCCAAACTTGCCATTTTTGCATGAAGTTCATGTTCAATAGACTCTAGCGTATATCAAACCACTTTTTTAAATTAAATATAAATATGTACGTATATTTTAATAGCTGGAAGTCTCCTGATTAATTCAATACCCAAGAAAGGCATATTGGACCACCCCTTGTCGTAAAAAAGGCCTAAATACAGTATGACATGGCCATTGAAAGTGTGTGAAAAGATTAGACTATGTATTATTAAAATATAACTAAAAACGGTTGGAGTTGCCTTATGTTTGAAGCAAAACACAGAACTTTATTTATTGATAATATATATGATGATAAATACATTAGATCAATTGTGTGCTGGGGCTAGCAGCAAATACATTGCCATGCACATGTAACTGTGCAAGCACCTAGATCCTCTGCAGCGCGGCCGGGTGTGGCGACTCGCATCTGTCGACCAGTCCTAGATCCTCGGGGCTGGGCAGCTGTCGGTTGGTCGCTACAAGCTGGCGGGCTCCAGCCAGCCAGCCACCGCCCGCTACAAGATTATTCTGGCGAGCGGGGGCCAGCCGGCTGCCGCCAGTGCCCTCGTTACAGGGCCAGTTTGCTTCGTAACAGCGGCCCGGTGTTGATACTGATAGATGCGATTCACGTCAATGTGTTAAATTTATACAAAATGTAGGCAATGTGTTGGCCTCTGCACTGGCACGATGAGGCCCGGCAATGTTCACGGAAACATAAAAATTTTGTGCAGTCTACTTGAAATATTAATTATACAGAATTTTTCATCAAAAACTTCTGACGTGACCTATACACGCACACGGCCTTACTCGCCAAAATATGGTAACACTAAAGAACATTTTATTTGCACACACTTACCTGTAGGTTATTCACGTTAAAGTGAGCAAATCTGAAAATTCTCTAATTTGGAATAATAGTCAATAAATAAATTTTATTTTAGCCTTAGGCATTAACTTCCGAGTGTGGTGAAATATACACACTGTGTTTATTACTTACATGGCAATATTTATTTTTAAAAGTTGGTTAAAGGATAAAAATTGGCTGAAAGAAAAAAGTAACTAATGCTTCAAAAGTACTCACTTTACCATGAACAGTGTATACCTTCATTCACTTAACACATAAAATTGACTTCACAAGAAAAAAATGAAATGTCCACCAAAAAAATTTGCATATAATGTAGGCTTGGGTGCACATAAACTTTGAAAAAATCATTAAAAAAGGGACATTGAATTTAATTTAAAGTTATACATACACTAATTAAGAAACTAGTCTGTAATGTGCTGCTGTTTTTACAGAAAAGAGGAGGGATAATAGAAGTGAAAAAAGACAGGGAGGGTAAGGCAGCAGTGGCATGTGACTTGGACAAAGAATGCTCACTGACCTGGCCTGCAGCTCCCCCCCCCCCCCCCCCCTTGTACCTTCAACAGACAATACACCAATGTCCCCTTCTGGTATATGAAGTAATTTATTGCTTCAGGGACAACAAATGTCAAAGTCTATGATGGCAGCTTGAGAAATGTGCAACCACTAACATCTGTAAAGGCTACTGAAAACCGTAGATAATAGAAACTTGTACTGCGGTTGGAGAAAAGGTCAACAAAAACAAATCGGCGCATAACTGAAACCATGGTCAAGATACCGGGCGATTGGCGACAGATTACTGTACCTATTTTTAGACGTGCCTCAAATTTTCGACTTTTTAAACCCAAACTTTTCATGGTTCCTTGGGATTGAATTGTAATAAATGGGGTCATAATGGAGGGGTTTTACGTATCATTTTGGTAAATTCACAAACAATTTTTCTGGAAACGCAAAGAAGTTTAAAAAAATTATTTACACTAATAAATTTTAATGCAAAGGAATTATGAGATACATACATATACTAGACAAGCAGTATCCACGTAATAACAATATCATCTGCATTCTTATTTAAAAAAAAGTTTTCTCAGACCAGTTCAGGTCTGTGCTTGTATTAATTTCTTGCACACTTTACACTCGCCTCTGTACTTTTAACTTTACATAAATTGTCCAAATTATAGACATGTTACTGTCTTTTGCATCCGCTGCAGCAACTTCCATAATTTATGAGACTAGATGTTTTATGAAAAAATCCATTTAATGTGTCAATTTAGATATCACACTTTCGTTTCACGCACATCCATCAATGTTAGTAAACAAGTGGCTGCCATAGATTACTGTACACATTTGAGTTGTCAGTGTTCACTTCGCACTATTGGAGGCGGTTTGTTGTCAAACTCTCTGTAGTTTATCTCAAAGTACATGTTTTACTGCTTGTGTAATCTTTGGAATGTTTGTTTACATTTAGTTTCACCAAGAAAAAATAATGTATTTACGTGTGTTGTTGCATTTAGAACTATGATTTCCGAGATTTAAAAATTGTCTCGAGATGAAATCGAGAATTTTTTCATCTTTAGAATTTCTCAATATTCCCGAGACTAGCACGTGTCTAGATTTTTACAGTGCCGAAGTAAATTCATGATGTAATATACGAGAAGAGTTTATTTCTTTTGGCGAAAGCTCATTTCGTGATATATCGCACATTTTTTGTATTTCATGTTATTTTGCATTTTAAAATTCAGCATTATTTTGTTTTATCACAATTTACAAAATGGAGCCTCTTGTGATAGGTTATGTATTTATAGGAATCTGGTTTTAATGCTTTGATTCTTCGTCTTCCGATTCTCGATACCAGCGATTCTTGAAAAATCCCTGGTACTGAGGAATCGTGGATTCAAGTTTGGCATCCCTAGTAATAAGTCCTCAACAAACAGTAACAAAGACACAAGAGAAATAAAGTCTTTGCAAGACAAGCAAAGTGAGAAGGCAATCGAGGGCATGCCCAATGGCAGAACAAATACTGAGGGTACTCATAATGTGCACGTAAACATTTGACCACCTGAGGGGTGGAGGGTGGGATAAGTTAATAGCTCTGATAGCCTAGAGGAGTATAATCTTTTGTTAGATATGAACTAGCCTGGTGTGTAATATACTCACCAAGAGAAATGCAATGTGCAACAACCAAAAATAAGCAACAATCAAATATAAAAAAGTGCAAGAAATTTATTTTCACAAGTTTTTCCTCAAATTTTCAAATTTTTCATCCAAATTCTCTGTGGTTTCCCAAAATCAAGTTGTTATACAAAGTTGGTCACTTTAAATATGAAATTACCAGTAGATTAATAACATTTTTTTTTGTTTCTTATGAATATTTTTTAATTTGCTAACATTACACTTGCTAACTGTTGTTAGTGTTCCTTTTCTATGGTGATACGACACACGGCCTAGCGGCAACAACAGCTGAAACTATCATAAGAGTCATCTGTCTTCACACACACATCAGGACTTTGCTCTGTTTTTGTTAAAATTCAGACGTCTTGTCTTTCTCTTATCCAAATAATGTCCAACCATTTCCCCTGCAGTGCATGTGAACAGTAGAGGAATAGATTCTTATCTCACAGCAGTGGCATCTCGCCTTGCCCCTCTCAACACTTCTAAACATCTGGTGGAAGAACACTCATAGGGAGGAGGCAAGTTGTAGTTTGAATGGATGAGCTGGAGACATGGTTATGACACAGTGCTTTTGCCAGCTGAACGGTCCAGCCAGCCATAGCCACCACGTGCATGTGCGCACTCTCACAACCTCACACACACACACACAAACCCCCACACAGAGCTATGTCGCACAGCCACATGCCAGAAGAGTTGGCAGCAGGCAAGTCGCAGCAACATTAATATATATATGCAATATTCTATGAAAACCAAAAGGAACTTGTGAATGAGTACATTTACTCTTTATTTAATAGAACACATGATTCTGTATTAATAATTTTTTTCTGACTTCATTGCAAAATGTATCCATACCATTATTTGGGCAAAATTATGTTAAAAGAAGTGTTCAAATTATGTGACTGACTATGGTACATCAACGTTTTGCTAAATACTTTCATTTTCCTGCAAGATGCCACTGTGAATGAATTTCATACTCTAAAAACTTGTGCTGCTTGAAGTTTGTGAACATTTTTGGCAACAATGGGAGGTCCATTATGCCCTTGTACATATCATTCCTTTTTGAAGATATCTGCTAATTAAAATACATTGATATTTAATTTAAAAAATTTTGTCATTTTGTGTCAGACATAAACACTGACTCCATCAAAAAAATTGAAAATTTTGATGTACCAGAGTCTGGGATGTATCAAAATTCGTCCAAAGTTTTGCAAAATTTATCTTATGTCCACCCCTAACCAATGACCCTAGTCCTAGAAACCATAAGAGGTCCTATTCAGTCGGCTTCTAGTGTATATACTAATAAAATGTGTTTTCTACTCGGAAAAATACAAATAACCTCTAGAATCAAATTAAACTCTTAAAGATTAAAATGCCAAACAAAAAAATTTTTATTCCTCAGTTCTAGCCAGAATCAGTAGGAACTAAATATTGATTATAAAACAAGGGATGAATACGACAGTTCAGGATAGTGATAGTGTTACTGCATTTGTGAACATATTTTTCACCAAGGAATTTTTTCAACATGTAGCTGATCAGACGAATCTTTAGACATCACCACACCCTTTTACCAAGTATTCTTTGTATCAAAATTGGGTGACTGTATAGGACATAAAAAAATTTTTAGGCTGAACATTTATTATAGGGATTGTAAAGAAACCGACCTTGAAAATGTATTGGGCTAATGATCCAGTTTGTGCAGACCAATTTTTTTCCAAAACAATGCCTCGCAATAATTTTGAAGCAATTTTGGCATTTTTACAGTTCGGTGACAGTAGCTTGCAAAAAGATAATTCCAGTGCAACCTATCATAGAAATGCTCTGTGACAAATATTCATAGGTTTGCCCTCCATCACAGCAGCTGGCTTTGGACGAGGGAATGTTGGAATGGAGAAGTCTATTACGATTCCGGGGTTTCTAACCCAGGAAAAATAGTGAAGTATGGGATAATGGTTAGAATGGTATGTCAATCATCATCAGACTATAATGCAAATTATTGATTTATGATGATAGTGGAATGAAACTGAATGAGACAGTTCTAGAGTTACTACAGGCTTACTTACACCAAGGACAACATGGACAACTATTACAACAGCACCAAATTATCGAAGGATCTTCATGCAAAGTAAACCTTAACATGTACAATCAGAACAAATAGAGGGCTGCCCAAAGAATTCAAGCAACAGTCGTCTTCCCTTCAATGAGGGGAAATGACATTCACGAGAGGACATTTATTTCTGATGGCGTGGCATGATAAAAGGGTAACAAATATGATCCTCACAATACATTCTGCAGATATGACTATAATAAATATATGCATGGTGTGGACAATGCTGAACAGTGTCTAGCTCTTTATCAGAAAAACAGTCAAGTGGCCTAAAAAATTGTTCTTCCACATTCTGCAGTGTACACTTTTCAATTGATTTGTGCTATTTTGCAAGTCAAATCCATCTAAACTGACTTTCCTTCAGTACATGCAATCTGTATCCAGGCACCTCATTCAGCAAGATGATATTCCTGAAATTCCTAAATCACCTGCTTCAACATCAAGCAATGTTTCAAGTTCTTCAGGTTTTTGATAACACCTCCCAGACGAGCTCCAGCTAAAGACCCACCATACAGACCTGATAGAAACAGGAAAAAACATGTTTTGCTGCACTTCCCTGCAACTAAAACTGATAATACACCTGCAAGAAGATGCAATGTGTGCTTGAAAAACTGTAAGTTGGTAAAACAAGATGGTTTTGCAAAAAGTGTGGCATTCCATTACACCCAGACTTGTGTGATACAAGGTATCATACACTAAAAACAGTATTAGAGTGAGTGTTTTATAAGCCGAAAAATTTTCATTATCCGAACTATTAGTTTGTATTGATGCGTGCCAACATGCTACACGGCGCACTTGCACACTGTAGGGGTGACTTCGCCCCATCACGAGCCGATGAGAACTCGGGGCAAGTCATGAACAGTGGCAGAGTACATGGTGGCCACAGGCTAGGCATAATAAAATTCATTGACCTTTCTAGGTTTTACAGGCTAAATTTGAATTTTTTCCCTGACTTGATGGCAGTATATACAATTTCCGAGAACATTAACACATAACTTAAACAAGGGCAAAAAGATGTGTACTTCACCTACCTATTTAGTGTTCTCCACATATAGTTCAATGATAAAAAACAATCCATACAACAGGAATAAAACATAAGTTTTCCATTGTTTTTCAGAGTAGAATCAGAGCCCACTAAAAATATATTATGAGTAACTGGCCAGGAGTATTCTGGGTCCTAATTAGGCCATAAAGCCTTGATTTCCTCTTCTACCAGACTAATTTCATTATTGATTTCTTCCAACAGCTTTTTTTTCTTCTTGTTTTCCAGTTCCTTGACAATCTCCTGTCTTCCTTTCTTCTCTCGCTCAGCATGCTGTTCCACCACCTTATCAGCTTTTTGTTGTTTCAGAGCCTCCGAATATCGAGATTGTGCATTACAAACAGAATGCACCAAACCCTTCGTAATACTCGCTTTCTCCACACCACCAGCTGCTAAAACTGCATCATAAAACTGCCTAGCAGCAATCAGAGAAACGTCCCTTTGCTTTTCCACCAAGCACTCTTTATTAATGGAAAATCCTCTCTCGAGACTAGCATTACCATGCGAGAGAACGAAAACAAGTTTCAAAAAAGAAATTAAGTTTTCATAATTCCCATTATCAGGGACAGCAGCCATCCATCCACAAGGTGTCCAACCTGCCTCCATTTTTTGTGAAATCACTCATGTTCTTGAAGTGCTGCAGGTTGCACACTGCTTTAAACTCCCGCTGAACACTGTCTGCCTTTGCACCAGACATCCAATTATTCTGTACTAGCACATTCAGTGCAAACTCAAGATGTTTGTTCCTGATAGTAGGTTGCAAACCTACAGAAGGATACAAACATGAAATTCCTTTGGTAAGAAGAAACTTCAGAGATTGTTCAAACAACTTGGTACAAAGCTTCTGAAAACAAATACGGCAATCAGCTTTAAACTTGAGTAAATCAGTTTCTGGTACCATCTTTGCTCTTCGTAAAGCATCTTGAGTAGCAAACCCAATGTCAATAAGTTTTGCAGGCAGCAAACTGTTATTGGACAAGCCAACTTTGGTTACAAGAGATGTTCGTTACAAAATGTCTGTTTTCACAAATCTTGTCATTGTATTCTTAATAACAGCACACAATGATTCACACAAAAGAGGTGCCAATGGAACATCTGACTGAAATTGAGTAAGAAACCCTTCCAACTCCCTTGCTACAATCTGAAACAAGATAATTTAGCTTCCAAAAGAGGATCTTTGACAGCCTCCTATACAATCTTAAAACTATGACAAGTTGGGATGTTCTTCTCCATGTTCACATGCTTTACATATTCTCTAACACCAGACAACATTGCTGCAGCTCTTTCAGCTACTCTGACATTTCCTAGCCATCTTATAGCACAAAATTTCAAAGGAAAAAGGATTGAAGATAAATGGTAACAGTAGTCAGCCCCGCAGGCAGGCAAATTTTTAAACAAATAATATAAAGACCTCAAGAACTCTACAACATCCCACTACGTTGCTTTTACTGCTGCTTTAAATATACAGCGTACACTATGAAGTCCACAGTACTGGGGAAGCTGGTTTGGATGAAACAGCATCTTTAAACTCACAAAGAAATTTAAAATTAACATTGGGCCCGTTCATTGATATCTGTAAAATCTTTCGCATATTTATACCTGAAAAAACTTTTGTGAAAGACTGTAACAGGTCGTTTGCTGTGGAGCAAACTTGATTGGTTTGTGTATTCCAAAAGCGAACTGAAATATCCATTTGTCCTTTTTGAGCCACCTTATTTAATGACTCATTGAATCCTACAACAAGATGGTCACACTCCAAACATTGTTTTAGCAGTTCATTTTGGAAGTATGGTGCTAAGCCATATAGAATTACATATCCCATTTTGGTTCTTTGTAACTGCAGCCTGCTTGCAATAGCTGAATCAGGAAACATTTTTTTGAAAAAGAGGGACATGCACTTGCACCACATAAAGAATTATGCAATATAACAGTCTACATGCACCACATAATTTTAACTTCAGTAATTTGCTCAAGAATAAGAAATTTATTTATCCCCTTTGGCGAGGTCTGCTCCAAATTTTTGTGGCCAATAATACTTGTGCTAGACAGCTCTAGATTAGTTGATACCAGAGAAGACTGAGGCATGGAGCATGATGTTGAAGGAGAACTATTTTCTGTTAAAGAAGCATTAGGACTACTGCAATTGACTCGAGTACTGCTAAAAAATGTCTTCAATGATTGTGAAGAAATGTTACATACCTGGGCGGTCTTGTGCTTAGTACCAGACATGTGACTTGACAGTTTGTTTGCCCATGTTGCTTAAAGAAAATTTAGTTCTGCATAAATCACAAAATGCTGAGTTGCTGTCTTCTTTCACTGCCTTCAGCCATGAAAAGTCAGGAGCCAAAAGTCAACTTTGATTGAATAATGTCTTCTTCCAAGACATCGTGATTACAAGAGCACAGACACGTTAGCGTAACAAAATAGGAAAAGTGATACTAATAATTTTGTACTTTGATTTTAAAATCCGCTAAACCTAACGGGAGTTCCGCTATTTCAGCAACACTGGTTCCAAGCCTTGCATATCACAATAAATTCTTAAAGAAGTACTTAGTTTGCACACGTATTCTTGCAATTGTAGCAGGGCCCTTAGTCCGCAACAGTCACGCTCTATTTAAGAAAGTAACCTTCGTAAATCTTGTTACATAAACACGAAGTTAAACACTAAACGCAATTATTAAACTGACTGTGAAATTACGTGTGCAGTATTTACGTAAAATCTGTAGCTTTACAAAACGTCTATGAAGAAATGTTACAGCCTTGCAGGTAAAACACTACTGCACAAATAAAAAACAAGAAGAAGGTAATGGCTGCCATTGGCTAGTGCCAAACTGTGTATCCACATATTTCTATTTGACACACATGCATTGATCTTTAAAAAACACAACCATTATTTCCACATCAGTGGCGAAAAATATACCTTGCAATTACATATTTTACATATATCGCCGTCTGGAATATATACCACAAAACCAAAGGCTCCCATAAATAAAAATAACGAGCTGTAAAAACGGAGCTTCAACAAAACACTGTCACTACTAGCTATCTGTTGTTGTCAGCATCCGTGACCTTTAGCAAGGGCTCACATATCCAATTGGCATTGAACTAAATTTTGCGATCAGCACACATTTTCATTCCAGCTTCAGATTTGTGTTTCCAAAACTGAAATGATACATAGAATTACATTATTAACCACAAATAAAATTTCCATTCACGGATTGCTGCAAAGGGATGGTTGTTTCAGTTTGATCTGTGATGCGAAAATTAAGTGACTATAATTTTCTCTCCATACTTTTTTTTCCTAATGCTTGAAGACGATTGAGTTAGGCTGCTACGGCAACCGAAACACAGTAATGCTGTTACGCATATTGCGAGAGAAATTTGAGCTGTTAATGCATTACTGCAATATTCATTTTATGACAAATGTATTCAAGAAGCTGCTCTTAACAAAAAAAATTCCTGGTTTTTACTAAAAATTCCTCGACAATTCCCGGCTTTTCCCTGACCACCAAAATTCCCTGACAATTCCTGGTTTTCCTGGTCTGTGGCCACCATGGAATACTTTCATGTACCGACCAAAGGGACTCCACACGTTGGACCGCCTCGAACATAAAGATGATTAATGCAATTAATTATGAAATGTACAGCCCGCCTAGAACCCAGTATGCGAACATCACCCTTGTGAATAAATAAAATGTTTTCTAACGAACCACTATCCTAAAATTATTGGAGGAAGAAGTCCCAGCGACAACACGAGATAGCAGCACCTCTGCTGCCCTCTGATGTCATATCCCATCATATTATGAGGTGGTTAAATTTGTTGTCGCCTCCACGCGGCGCAAGGAGATAATAGAGGAGCGCTGCCACAGCAACCCTGATAAACCTACCCCTGCGCTGGAAGGCTACTCTACCCCGCACCCCCTGAAGATCGTTGACCAAGAGATTTTCCACCATATAAGGAAGTGTCCAAGAACACACCCAGGCAGACACGCCAGGCTCGCCGGCCGCACAGGTCAGCGAACACTCCCTTGTCTGCAAAGACTTCTCTCTCCGCTCCTACAGCCCACAACGGCTTCAACCAACCCTCAGTTTGGAAAGGCTTCCAGTAGCCTGCGAAAGCTGCACTCTTCCAGCAGCTTGTGAAGGCAGAACCTCACAGCAGCTTGCAAAGTCTCGCCCACACCAGCTGACCGCAATGGCAGCTCTCTCTCCTGATGTAAACCATGACATTTCTCCTGCATCCCTTATCCCAGTCAGTCCTTTGACTCCACTGTAGCAGGTCGTTGTGGCACTTTAACTCTTCTGGACACTACCCCTTGTTGAGAGGACACGCTGGCGAGAGCATCAAAATTACATTAACTTTTCAATACAAGCTAGCCAGATTAATTTTCAATATAAATTTAGTAGGCTTACCTTTGCCTACAATTAATTAAGTAGCATAATTCAGTGTAAGTTAGTCTGTATAATCCAAACCGGGATTCCCCATTTTCTCATTATGTAAAAATAAATATTAAGCCACCTTGAAGTTTGTGATTACCGCCATTTTAACTTTAGTTTCCCGTTCATTCTTGTTGTGCTTTTGTTTATTGTGTGTAATTTAAATGCCCAGTAAAAGAGGTGGAACCCAGAGTTGCATCCAACAGCAAGAACATCGGGCTAGACAGAGATTGAACCATGTACAGCCGGATGTAGGAACTGAGTGTGAGGACATGCACCCAGAACCTGAGTTCAGACCTCGACCCATTTTGCCCTTCATCCCGTTCGAGCATGCCTCTGAATTAGATGCCCATTTATGAGCTTGTTGGCCGTGGCTAGAACCAGATCACACGGGTGACTTCCAATCCGAAACCCCTACTCGTACCGACGTTGTAGCACCGCCCAAACCCACTGAGCCAAAGGTAGTTTAAAAGACTAGTACAATTTGTTTAGCTTCCGGTAAAATTATCAGAATGAAATTACCTGTGAAGGTTACTCCGAGACCCCCGGTAGCTACTGTCCTCCTGAACTACGTTCCCCTCCGCCAGCCGACGTGGCCCACACATGTAACTTCTCTCCCTTTGCTAGGATCATCCACACTCATTGATTAAACTGCATTATTATTACCACTTCCCCCGGGACTACTGGCCTCCTGCATCTTGGCAGCCTTGGTAGTGAGGAAGTGTGTGCTACCCAGCCGGGAGGCACTCATGATACAGCTCACTCTGGGGTTTGATTCCCCTTCCATCAGACGGGATCCTCCCACTAAGCGGCCCCCTATTACTCCTACCATGACCCTCAGAGTTAAAATATGCAAAAATATAACTCGGAAGGATTTCCAAATGAATCGGGAAGGCAATCAGCGCTCAATTAACTAATCTGAAAGTTGAGATACGACAGTATAAAATAACATTTTTAGTTTTGTATTGTAAAATGTGGCTGACATTTTTAAACTGCTGGGTCAGCAATACACAGGTCTGACCAGATACTGGGATTGAACATGTTAACTTAGTTTTTAAGGAAGTAAAAAAATGGGAACAAATGAACAACTTTTCACTTGTGTAATAATTTGTTCATTCATGTTCATAAACAAAATAATCTTCATCCTGCACGTGTAAAATGTAAACATGTTGGAGCTAGGCAATAGATGCCCTGCACGTGTAAAATGTAAACATGTTGGAGCTCGGCAATAGATGCCATACACGAGAAAATAATTTTGCTGCTGTACAAGAGAAAGATATCTTACATAGTTAGCATGCCCGCCATCAAGGCACAAGTACACATTGATAGATGCCATTTTAAGTAAAGACATCTTATGTAGTTTGCACGCCTGCCGCCGTGCTACAAGTGCACATTTAAAGATGCCATTTTGTATATTATGTTGCAGTGGTTTTGCTTTCTCAAGTCATGTTACAGTCTGTGGAACAGTAATCACGCAATACAGTAAAAACCAGATATAATGTGGCAGTTGGGGGACATAACTCAGACCCGCTTTATAGCTTTCCGCACTATTCTGAGTGTGACCGAGTACAGTAGCAAAAAAAGGCACTGTTCTGATGTGACGTGTCACCTATCTGTCAAACACGGGGCAAATGTTATTTACTGCTGTAAATCGTCAAAACGTTTAGCCCCTTGCTATCGGAACTTTATTTTTTTTAATCTGCATCACTGGACTTGACAGCACCCAAGGGAGAGAAACAGAAGAGAAACGTACTGTGACGAAGGGTCACATGCATTCAAGCAAGAATATCTAAAAAATACTGCATTTTCCAGGCAAAGAATGTACTTATTCCACCAAGGGTGGTGCTCGTTGTGAGTTGTTTGTCACGCGGGTTGTAGAAGCGGGTTCACCTCCTGCCGAACCTGGTTGGGAGGAAGAGAGAATGAGAAAGGAAGCTCAGGTCCAAAGGTCGAATGCACGCTTGCACTGCAGATGGGATCTATCAATGCCTCACATGTTGTGAAACATGTCACTTGCTCGTCTGATTTACTTTTACAAAGGAAAACTAGAACAAATTAAAATAGCTAACTGTGTGTGGCATGCAAAGAAAGGCTGCTCTTCTGCATTAAGCCTTGTCCACAATAGCTCGTCCGCTCAGGAATATTTTTTTTCCCGAAAATTCGGAAGACATACCTTATAGCCGGTATATCTACATTATAATCAAAGTGTCTAAATCATAATTATAATGATTACATAGAGCTATACTACGTAGGAAATTAATTATAGGCCTGTAAATTACTTCCAAGCATGAATTTTGAGGCGTCTCAAATTTTGGATTCCCCCCCCCCCCCCCCCCCCGAAAATAGGAAGACATACAGCATAGCTGGTATATATACATTATAATAAAAGAGTCTACATCATAATTATAATGATTGTGTAGAGTTATATCCCATAGGAGATTAATTATAGGCCTGTAAATGACTTTGAAGCATGAATTTTTGAGGAGCGCCTCAAATTTAGGATTTTTTTTTCTCGAAAATAGGAAGACATACCGCATAGCTGGTATATATACATTATAATCAAAGTGTCTACATCATAATTATAATGATTACGTAGAGCTATGTCCACAGGAGATTGGTGCGGCGGCTCGCTGTTGTCGCTCGTGCCTAGAATGTCGGGGCTGGGCAGCTGTCCGTTGGTCGCTACAAGATTATTCTGGTGAGCGGCGGTCAGACGGCCACCGCCGCCACTGCCGTCATTACAGGGCCAGTTCACTTCATAACAGCAGCCTGGCATTGGGAAATCATGCTGATAGATGTGATTGACGTCATTGTGTTGAATTTATACTAAATGTATGCAGCGTGTTGGCCTCTGCACTGGCACAATGAGGCCCGGCAATGTTTACAGGAATATAAAAATTTAGTGTGTGGTCTACTTGAAATATTAATTATCATAAATTTTTCATCAAAAACTTCTGTCGTGGCCTATACTCCCATGGTAATATAAGAACACATTTTATTTGCATGTATGGAAAACCATACGATATAGGCTGTAAAGAATCAGTAAATTAGATCTGAGCTCTGAAAGGAAGGAAAACGCGTGCCCGCCCCCTCCTCCTCCTTATCCATCAATGTCCCAGACTCACGACCACCGGCTGACAGACCACAGGTCTACCTGACCGCACACTTTCCACTTATTTATGTATTCAGACCGGGTGACATAAATTGCCCCGCGGTATAACCAAATACGCAGTAAACTGGGCTGCGGTATTCCGGGCTTCCACTGTATATATTTGAAAACATTACAACATAATACAATTTTTCTATTACAAATGTTTTGTAGGGTAGAAATAAAGTTGTAATTTATAATGTTTGTACATAATCTTGACTTAACAATATTTACAGGAATACAAAAATCCAGTGCAACCTATACTTATCCATAATTTTTCATCAACTTCTGGTGCGGCTTATAACATGCATGTGGCCTTCACACGCCAAAATACGTTTAATACGGTTCAGTCAATGAACCAATATCTGAACTGATACATACAATGAGATGAACAAAGTTAAGGTTTGTACTAACCCCAGCCTTGACAAGTTCACGGTTCATAGGTGGGTAGACAGAGGACACAAAATCATCAACAGCAGGACTGAGTAGCTTTACAGCAGCAGCCAGTTGGTCAAGCTGAGCTACGTGAGCAGAACCTCCCTGGCAGCTTGCTTGCTTACGCACTGCACGCCCCAGCCGTCGAATGCATGCCCGTGCTGTCTTCACCAAACCCACACATGGTGCCACCAGCTCTCTGTCCTGGTTGCTCCATCGCTCAGAGTTGTCAAGCTCCTCCCCTAGCACGCTGCGCCCAGAGCGGTCCATTTTCACCTCCTGCCACCACATAGCCACAACTATAAAAACTGATATAGTTTGTCGAGGAACAACTCACTTCAGGTATCTCTGGTATACGTTTACAAATTCTCCAATAAAATTACATAAAAAAAAAAAACATAATTTACTTCAACACATATACAAATGCATATAGGCTGTTCACAGTAAACTGAGCACCTTCGAAAGGACTGCATAGGATCTACTTGTACACATACTGGGTATTCTTCCAATCATATGCAAAATTTAACTTTGGCATGGGCCCTATCACTTTATTTGTCCGTTAGTCAGGTGAAACTGCATAATTATTAGAAAAGTAAAAGTTTAAAAAATTTTCTATTATTACACTTTGATGTATTAAAAAGCAGAAAGCAAAATAAATAATTTTGTATTCACAAATGTTTGCCCGAAACTTTTAACTGAGTGTTTAAGACCTGGAACTACATTCACTCTGCCATTACTAACTTAACTGGGCACATGGCAGTCAGTGTTCCCATTAAAATACAGTTAAACTTCACCATGAGTATGCCCTATAACTAGATGTTCCCTTTAACAATAATTTTTTAATGCACCAACACTCCATATATGAAAATCAAAGTTAAAATATTTGTTTTCGAGTATTCTTCTGCTATATCTCTCGCTGTAACTATATAATAGTAGCGCTAACAATCAATATCTTGCACTCGAAGCACCGTAACGCTGTGTTTTTTTAAAGCTTTGTGCGTTGGTGCAGTTCAAACAATCAATTTTTGTTCACATTCGTGGTTTCAGTTCGGCAAAAGATCATAAAATATATGCTCATGAGTGTGGTTATGAACGCCATTTTGTGGATCTCTTTACTGCTTTAAGTTACCCAACTACTTTCGTTCAGATGTGACTACACACATTACAATAATCCATGATGAACGATACAATCTGAAGCAGTTTCAGTTTTAGGTTATTTTGCAAATTTTGGTTAGGCGAGTAACTTTTTAGTTTACTGTAGCTGGACGTTTTAATTTTTGCAATGGTGAAAGGTAGTCAGCTTAAAGCAATAGATATTGCTACAAAATTTAAGATAGTACATGAGAGCAAAGCAATTTACAATTTTTGACTCTTTTCAATCTTCAAGAATAAGGAGAAAATAAAGGCTGCTGTTCTCGAGAAAAATGTGCCGGCTGGCAATAAAAAACTACGTGCTGCCCAACATTCTGATCTAGAGGATGTGTTATTTGAATGGTTCAGTCAACAACAGACTTCGGGTGGGCCTATCAGTGGGCCAATGCTTAAGGCCAAGTCATCTAATCTCTCTCTTCAGTGAGGGTTGGCTGCATCTTTTTAAAGCGAGAAGAGGAATGTTGCAACATTTTGTAATATAGATTTTTTATGTTTTATTATTTTCCAATAAAAGATCTCGAGAATTTGTTGCTGTAACTCGGAGCACCACACATTCTGTGAGTTTTGTTCCATTGCTGTTAATAGGATTATTGTATTTAAAAGTGGAATTTGCATAGGGTTGAAAGGAATAATTCTATAATTATTTCATATTTAGTAACAAGGTAGTATTTCCAGGAAACACTATATTCCTCTTTATTGTTCCACACTTACCATTCTATTTACGTATGCTAATTTTTATTTTTAACAGAGACTTGTTTTTAGTTTCGCTAAGCGCCGATGATGTCTAGTTGTGTTGCTTTTTGCCTTTGGTATCTAATAGCCAGAAAGCCTTTAGTAGCCAATCGCCTGAAGGCATTCAGAAAGCAGATTACTTTTAAAGGGAATTTAAGATTACTATTTGGCTGTAGCAATAATTTGCTATAGCAACAATTATGTGAGCCATTATCAGGTCTCGCTACAGTGAAGTTTCACTATGTGCAGGTAGAGCCAGCGACATTTTTCAAAGATAGATATCAAAAATGCTCAGTTAACAGCCTATGAGTATGAAATCAGCATTACCAAGAACATTCATAACAATTTAATAACCTTAAATCAATGTTCAGAGACATACTAATGGTAGGAAATGTAGCTCTGTTTCACATATCACCACGTGTGAACATATTTGTAATTCAGCAAGAACACAGTTGACTGCTATTGTTACATTCCTGCTCATAACACTTTACCTATTATCTCAGCTTGATTCTAACATGCCAAATATATATTTGTAAGGTTCTACACTGAAACAGATTAAATGATGGCTCTCAAATTATGAGGTAATAAAAAATAGTTCTGAGTTTAAACTGGTTGGTTAACCACACAGGATAAATATAACAGGATCATGAGATAATGGGGTTTGAACCACATGGTATAACTATATCTTTGGAAATTTTTTAGTTACGTCTGAGATTGGGCCATGGAGTTACATTTTGAAGATGTGACAAATGGGTTTCATCATTCAAGTATTGTAAATCAATAAAAGTGTACAAACAAAGTTTCTCAGAAAAAAGAACCAGAAACATGGTAACTACTATTGCCCATAAAAAATCACAAGCAGAAAGTTCATAGGATAAATCACACCTCCTCAAGCTCCTGCAGGGCGTCGCACACCAACATCTCATTCCATTGCAGCACCTTGCAGGTAGCAGCAGCGTTGTCCCGGGAGCACTCCTCCAATCGGTCACACGCCTCCCATATGCACGCTGTGTACTTGAGCCGCTCCTTCTTGCTGCTGACATACCACGTACCTTTGTCAGCCATCCTTACAGCCTCTTACGGTTCCAAACAAGTAATGCTGATCAAAACATTTTATAATGCTGGCAATCTATCATTCAATATTTTGAGCAAAACTGCCACTGCTAAGTAATTTGTTGCATAGTAAGCAATTAAATCTGTTCATCAAGATCCTAACTAATATAGCAAAATATTTATCTCTGCCTTCTTTTGGGTACAATTAAGAAAATAGAACTACACCTGAAAAGTTTCATATAGTAACTGTCACATGGCTGAGAATTGCAAACTTTTATTGATGTACTATTTATTTTGTGTTTCTCTGTGTAATGCTTGAAACCTTAATGCATAGATCCTCTTTCTACTAATTATTTTGTATGCACAGTAATCAGAAACGCTCCTTTAAAACAAAATTTAAAAAAGTCTGAGCTGTCTCAAATATTATTTTTCCCTAATTCAAAACTTCAATAGGTACAAGA
Organism: Dryococelus australis; assembly: GCA_029891345.1. Taxonomy (NCBI): domain Eukaryota; kingdom Metazoa; phylum Arthropoda; class Insecta; order Phasmatodea; family Phasmatidae; genus Dryococelus; species Dryococelus australis. The sequence goes on from CM056996.1 coordinate 150,077,642, forward strand.
ACCATTCGTAAAGGTTATTCTTCACAATCATATTACATTACAAAGATATGACTATGCGCACCACAAACAGCCACCCACCTTACCATCCTTTCACCACTGGATGACAAAGAAAGTTTGCCAAATGGAGCAAGCAATCTTACAAAATGGAACTGACAGACACGTACTGCAAGATGGAAGTGTGCACTAATACAGTATTTAGCATTAATTATTAAATCTACTGTAGATGCTCAAGTAAATAAAACACTGACAACAAAATAAAATTACAGTACACTGAAATACTTCTAGTACTATTCAACATTAGGGAAGAAATATTGCAAACTGCAGGGAAATTGTGTATAGGTGGTTCATAAAGTGAACACAAAATCAATGTATGAAAAACATCACTGCCCGTAGATGTATATATTTTAACATAAACAATGACTGCAATACTCATAGTTAAGTTGGCAGTGAACTTCGAGAAGTAGTTCCATGTTTTAACATCTTACAATATGTTATTCACGGTAAAGTGAGCACTTTTGAAAGTCTTCTAATATGGAATAGTAGTCAATAAATTTATTATATTTTAGCCTTAGACGTTAACTTCCGAGGGCAGTGAAATAGACAAACTGTGATTGTTACTTACTCGGCAATATTTATTTTAGAAAGATAGTTAAAGGATAAGAAATGGCTGAAAGGAAAATGTAACTAGAGCATCAAAAGTGATCACTTTATCGTGAACAGCCTATAGTTATAAGTTAAAATTTTTGTCACCTGTAATTCAATTTCTTTTTGTCATATGAAAATAAGAATAAAATTTGGCATGATTTGCATTTTAGTTTATAATTCTTTCCTATCATCTGGCTGACGTGTTAAAGTTAAATGGTTCACTGATTTTTTTTCCCCTAGTCCGTGCTCGTATGTTGAGAAAATTACACTTCGCGACTCCCAACGTGATTATCAGTGTCAGTTTAAAATTCCTGAAAAAAAAAATAAATAAATAAATAAATTTACTAACATACAACGAATCAAATCCACATTGATAACTCGTTTACACAGTAGGCTTGTTCTGAACACCGGTAAGCATGCAATATTACATAATTATGCAAAACCCCTATTTTGCACAAGCTGGGGTAACTTTGCACCACTCAAAATGCTTGTTTTGGTGCCATTTGGTGAAGGGGGTGAGAACTTTACCTGGACAGATAACATTAAAAATGTTAATCCCATACCTAAATTTCTATTTCTCTTTGCTAAATGACATCAGAACAATAATTTTGAGTGGTGTAAAGTTACCCCAGTAGGTGAGAAGTAACCCCAGTTTACAGTAATTTAAAAGATAACATTAATACATAGCATTGTGGTGTAAACTGAGACCAAACCAAACACAACAGATTGGTAGCTAACCTACCATGTAATTTACAAATAGTTCGCTGTGACACGTGACGCTTCTTGTACAATAATCTTTTCGACTTTACATAATGACGTGCGAGTCACGTGTCCACGAGGAAGTTGAACCCCCACTGGTCGCATTCAAGGCCAGTGCCTACATTTTGAAAGGAAGTCATGTCATTGCACCAGCTACTTATAAACATGCTAAGAAGCCGCAGTCGGAATGCAAACGAGTGGCAGATACCGCCCGCACCCACGCCAAACCTCCCTGCTGCCACCCCACCATAAGATGGCAGCAGTGTCGCCACCTGGCCCGAACTCGAGGGGGTGGTGGCCGAATATGACCGAAGAGCCGGGGACCTGAAGTAACCACCCCCCCCCCCGCAAGCAGGAATATAATGCAGTGTGCATGGTAGAAACACCAGTTGTTCACGTAGCTCGCCTTAGTATCAGTCACGTTAAGGCTATTTACAAAGAACCAAAGTCCTCCAGCATACTCTCCAGAGCGCTTCCAGAATTCTGCCAATTCTTCTTCATCAACATCTTCTCTTCCAGAGCAGCCGAAGAGTCGTCGCTACCCCTGACACCATCAAGAACACCACACCCGACACGTATACCATACGTGGTGCCCCGGGTTCATTCAGAACTACAACCCACATTTAGGGTTCAGTTGTTTTCACTGCTACTTAATTGTTCACTCTCGTCCACTCTTCCAAGTCAGGTTCCTCAAGCTGACAGGCCCCTTCACCTGTCTTGCTCCAATGTGAAGTCAGTTGAACACCTAGTGTGTTTAGAGGTACGAGGTAGTACAGGTCACGGTGTTCTATTCTTGAGACAGCTGAGGGGAAATAAGGGCAGTGAAAAGACAGCACAACCATGTATGTCCAATTCCCTGAGGCATCCCCTCACCCTCACAGACTTTGTGCCCAGTAGGTGCCCTACTCTATGGGAGGCCGAAGAGCCATCATCCAGATGCCTCTACAGTAGAATCTGCCCCCTACCTACGCAATTGACTTGCACAGAAGCAAAAGCTCCCTACTTTGACGTGTCATCCCATTCCCTAGGCAGTCATGTGTTAAAGTAAAGGAGGGGTTATAGTAGAGTCCAACATGGGACCACTGATAGGTTAACTGCATTCGATTAGCAGGACCAAGTCAGAGTGAACCTGAGATTAAGAGAACGAACCAGACTAAGCTACCTAGAAACCAGATTAGACTTCAGAGTCTTGAAACATCCTGTGACACTCAACCTAACCCCTAATGTGGCAGAATGAGAGAAGAATATATTAAACCCAGTAGAGGCATCAGTCATGGTCGACAAACCCAGGGAAATCAGGAGCGAAAGGTGCTGACATGCCACATGCACCAGCCTAGGCCAATACATAACACAGTGCGGCCACTGCCACACATGTTGTTATTGGTGCCTAGGGTGAAATGATGCACTGATATATACATATGACCTAAAGCACCGCTGCGAAACCTGCAGTTTGCTGCAAACTACCTGGTGCAACTGGCTTAACTGTGAACGGAGGGGGATTATCACGGTGTGTTGCGTAACATGCCCCCAGACATTCCACTATGCTTGTCTAGGCTGGCCAGACTAGAGAATCATGCAACCAGGGCTCATATACCACTGCAAAGTGTGTCACCGAGCACAAGAATACAGACCTAGCAATCCAGGACATGCCAATACCAGTACCATTAGACACGTTGACAAACCACAGCTGCCTGAATTCGCTGGCCACTTGCAAGTGGAGACAGTAGTTTTTACCAAGCAATATAGAGAAATATTTTCAATCCTGTGGCATGCCCATAAAGCAATGGGTAATGCATGTCCATAAATAGATGTTTGGAAAAGCCCTTGAATGGTGGAATTGCTATGGGGAATTCATCATGGAGTGGGAACAGTTATGCATCCCACTTGCAACCAGTTTTCAGGAGAGGGGGTACTCTCCTGCTTAACCTCAGAATTTCATAGCAAGTGTCAAATAGCCGATGACGAAGCCAAAATTTTCATAAGACCCAAGGTATAAATGTATTTGTGTATTATTCCTGAGGAAAGTGAGGAGGGTTGTGTCAGAGCAATCACTTGAATGCTACTCCCCAACATCAGGAACCTTCTTCAAATCCTGTCTCCACAAACCGTGGATGAATTTGTGGAGAGGCTCAAGCCACCTTAAACTGCTCAAAATTCTCTAAACCCATGGAGGAACCCAAGACCCCTGTACCACTAAATGAACCAGCCCCAGTACCAATGCCCAAGCTGCCTAAATTTTGGTTCTATCCGGGTTTTTGTTTCAACCGGGACTGCCCAGTCAAGCAAGTCAAAAGAAAACCACAGAGAGAAGGCAGAGGAACGAACCCCAACCACAAAGCAAATGGTTTTTCAGCTAGGACCAACCATAACCAGGAACAAAGCAAAGACCAGGGAAATGACCGGACCAGGCTGCCCAATGGACCACCACTTCCAGTAGCGTTAGATCCACCCCCCAACATTCAGATTTTAACTGAAGGGGATGACCCTCATGTGGCTCCACGCATCGAAATGACCGTCCATGGGAAAACAGCTACCGATCTACTAGACTCCGCGATGACTGGAAACTTCATGTGTAGTAACCTACTTACAGCCGGCCAGCACGCCGAGCTAAGACCCAAAGAGAGAAGGGTACACATGGCACAACCTAACCAACTCCTTAAAAGAGAAGGCAATGTTTACCTTCATTTTATAGTTGGAAATGACAACCACCAGACCAAATTTCTGGTCACCCCCTTCATTGGGGATAAATTAATTTTGGGGCAACCTTGGTTGCAACGCAAACAACACATTATAAATTGCGAAAAGAACACCTCTATATCGGAAACATAGAATTATATATTGGGACCACTGAGGGGAAAAGGTAGGATCTGCTACATTAAAACCAGAGGAGAACAATCACCAAGAAGAAATAGAGTAGGATTGGGAGAAAATGACTCCACCTCCGGCCTCACCACGCAGCCCCAAGGAAGTGATCCCACTGCAGCAGCTGCTGCAGATAATAAAGTATACCCTGAGGTACAATCAACAGCAAGACCCAGAGGTAACACGCCTTCTCGCAGACTTACTCCACCAATTCAAACTACGAGACATGCTGGTATGGTCCCGCAATGGGAATCCAGGGCCTAGTGGAAGTTGTGGGTCCACACAGCCCTACGATCGGAGGTATGTGAGCACCACCATGATCACCATCAAGCTGGACACCCAGGAATAAGGGAAACGCTCTGAGATAGAGACTGGCATTATATTTGGGATGGAATGAGCAGACATTAGGCAGTATGTCAACAACTGCGAGGCATGGTGTTGCCACAAGGCATACCCTGTACCCAAACCCTCTGGCACACCATGTCGCCACAGATGAAGTCGACTCACTTAGCTACTGATTTTATGGGCCCCTATCCCTGCAGCATCCAAGGGAACCACTACTTACCTATTTACTGGTCATCACCAACCAGTTCTCTAGACGAGTAGAAGCATTTCCCCTACCCAGCCCATAGACCCAGGGAATCCTTTGAAAGTTCAAAGCAAAATCTTTCCCCACTGGAGATACCCCCAAGTGATCCTGACAGATAATGGGACCCAGTTCACTAGCATGGCCTGAAAGAAGACGTGGAATTGGGGGGGGGGGGGGGGGGTAGCGACGTGGATGACCCCACATCACCCACAGGCCAATCCCACTAAGCGGAGGAACCAGAACTTGAAGAGCCTCTGACTCAGTGTGAGAAACAACCATAAACATTGGGATACCAATATCCTGTTTACCTTGAGGCGGCAAAACAACGAGACAATCAACACCTCTCCCAGTGAATTTATGTTTGGCCTATATCTACCCAGACCTTAGGACTGGCAATGGGAGGCAGAACCTGCCACTATGCTCCAACCAGAGAGTGCGTATGGAAGTGTTAAACCACACACAACAAGCCAAAAAGGCACAAGAAAGGTACATCGACTGCAAATACCCCAAACCAAAAATGGCGATAAGAGAAAAGGAGCTACCCTGGAAACCACTCACTGAGCCAAGCTAAGGACCAGTTCAGTGCCAGCTTGGCAGCACAGAAATGTGAGGGCCCCTATACCATCGTCAGGAGGCAAGAGAATATCTACTGGACAGAATACCTCCACAGTAGAGTGATAAGGCTATCTGAGGTCAGATGAGGACCTGTCCCCCAGATCCAACCACAGTGAACTAAGCTACAGACGGACCTTGGGAGGATGGGTCAGACAAACCAGAACCTCACCTCTACCAGGATCTAGCCATTACCAGTGGAAGAAACCCGCTCGGAGAGGTACGTCCCCAGCTGCCACCCCATACCTCCCCAACACACAGACAAAGGTTCTAACGTTGCCAGTAACCACTGGAGGACAGACACCTACTGGAGTTGCCACCACAGAGATCTGCAGGCCACAGAGGGGAGCTATGGCTATTCAGACTCTGGCCTCCACCCCTTCTAGATACCAGCTGCACCAATCAACAGGAGGAAACTCCCGAGATAGTTGGTCTCAGCTCTCGTGGCGATTTCCCCTGGACTGCAACCTCTGGCTGATGCAGATACGGTCGTGCTCCACCAAAGCTGATGAGCCCAGCAGTGATGCAGTACCAGATTATGGTGCCGAACTGTCACATTGCAATGGGACGGAGATATCTGAGCCCACACGGGAGGCCCAGGGCTATGTCCAGCCCTTGCCTTGGCCTGTTACAGCAACCGAAGAAGCAGACGAGTCCAGCAGTGAAACAGTACTGACAGAACTCAGTACTGCACGCGAGGTACAGGCGGGTACCAAACCTCTACCTCCGCTCGACCAGGGCACAGCCTCCATGCCAGGCAGAAGTGACAGACCCAAGAGGGAAGAACTACCCCCATGCATCTGCTACACCAACTCCCAAAACCAAGGCGGCAGGTACAGGGAAATCACATGGAGGCTTACATGTAAATTCATAGTGATATAAATAATCTGGGGATACCAAGATGAAAGGATGTCATAGTATTTAAGTGAAGTAGTGATACAAGAAAACAGTACATCTGTAAAACAACATGCTGACGAGAATAGTTTACAGCCGTTCGTGAAAGTGATATAGGTCGAATCCGATCCCGAGCGAAGCACACCAACGATGACAGACTCCAGCGGCATACCCGGGAAAAAGACAGTAAATAGGTTAAAGAAATGAAAAATAATTAATAAAAAAAGGTGATTAAATTAAGCTGAAAAGAGTTTCGTCGTCCAAACCAACTTATTCAGATTCAAACAGCAACAAGTAAAAGCTTCCACCACAGGAATGTTCTGTAATGCCATCCTGAAGCCACAACATTACCACTCTTACACTTTAGATTTTTCCATAAACATCCAAAATACCTGTATCTTTTTTTAAATGACAGAGTTCAACATTTATTAGCAAATAACAACAAAACAAAATTAAAAATCTTAAAAATTTCTGGTTACGACGAGAAAAAAGGTAATAGGAAAAAGAGGTGCCGGGAGGAGGGGGAGAGGGGTTGGGAGGATGTACTCGTTTGACTTGCAACAGGATACTGGAGAAGGGATCTTTTCATGGCTCCTGGTGCTGCAAGGAATGTAACATAATGTGCTGTCCACTACCACTTCTTACTCGTGTACCAGTTGCTTTCAAATATAACCTATGCCTCTTGGGTTTGAGGGGAGACAAGAGAAAGATAACCTTATTCTAAAAATTTTAACGACTAGAATATGTGGGAGTCAAATATATAAAAAGTGAGTGAACAAATGAAAAACCAGAGATTTTTTAAACCAGAACAATTGAATTTTTATTTATAATTTAAAAATATAATAAACATCTATAAAATTTGTAAACTTTAACAACCAATACCAAGAGTAACAGTAAATATATTAAACTGTCAACAACTAATAAACTTTGGTAGATAAAACTTATAACATAGCAATTTCAAGACTGAAGGAACAATGTGAACAAGCATAAACAAAAAGTAATTAAAGGCAGTACTATTTCACGAAATTTCTGGCTTTCATAAAAACAAAATATATAAAATACAGGTATAGATAGTTTGTTTGGATAGGCTGACTGCAGAAACAATTTATTAAAACTTTGATTTATTCTTATAGAATTTCTGTTTTTCAAATTAAAAATAATAAAAATAAAAAATCTTGATAACAGCCTATGACAGCCAATCTCTTTAAAAATTAAATTTAGTAAACTAAATTTGAATTGAAAAGAGTAATCTGCAATAGAATAATTCGAATAAACTTCAGTAGTGAATCACTAATACAAAAATTATCTCATCAACGGAACCGATAGGTGTATCCCAGAGGTTCAAGACAGTAATTATTAACAATGGGGAAAACTATCTCAAAATATTTTTTTCATTTATTCTGAAGGGATGTCTGCGTTGGAGGTTAAATAAGAATATGCACCAATGTAAACATCAACAGAGTTACTAAAACACTTGTTGAAACTGCCTACGTATTGACTGATTTCAGACACTATTCTACACTTACTTTACATAAGATAAATTAATAAACCTGTTCAGATTATTGTTTGGTAAAAAATTACCGGAAAAACTACAACAATAAACAAAAGGTAGCAAAATACTAAAGGCTAAAATTCACGAAACTTCAAACAATAAACAAAACAATCGGCAATGCTAGACAATAGCTATCAAAACAAGTTGATGTCACAACTCAGTACCAACCTTCACGACCAGAACACTAAATAAAATGAACTCTTAAAGTAACAACAAATGAATAAGATTAAGTTTTCACTTACTTCTAGGCACTTTTAAAATTATTCACGACTAAAACAAAATAATACACCCAAAATAAACGTCTTAAACTGCTAGTGTCTTTTTCTCCTCTTAACCCAGTCTACTCCCATGGCTAGCTGACTAGCCAACTGACTGGTTGAACTCAACTGATCTCAAAACTCTTAAAATTACCCCAAATGTAAGACAATTTATAAGATTGACCGGGGCCATTCTTCCTGAAGTCAGGAAAAAATGTCCCGACCAATCAAAATAAAACCAGTACTTATCTTATCATTGGAAAGTTCTCGCAGCCTCCTCCTCACGTCCTGCTAGATCGCCTCTATCTTCCCGACAACGACCTTGCCTCACTTGACCCCATTTACGTCACTCATCACGCCACCTACGTCTGCCAATCAGAGCCCAGGATTTTCCCCTGGCAACAGCTGGTTGGCAAACGTCCTTGTCGCAACACTCGCCTTTTCCCCTCAACGGCCTATACTCACACTGCTGTTTTCAGAACGTCTACCCCTTACCCCTGGGAGTACCACCAAACTCTCAGTTGGCATAGCACAAACATACCTCCATCTGCGACGCTGCAGGAACTTCATTTTCGGATGATGGGAAGAAAATTTAATTTTAAGTTGTCATTCAGTCTAAGTGAATGGCAGTAATAAATATTGAACACCATGTGCATGAGAAATGATAATTTAATGAGAATAGCACAATTGTAGAAGCAAATATAAAAATAATTTTGCTTCCAGTAATGAATGTTTTTTTCTCTATAAAACCATATCCAAGCTATTCGTGTAAGACTGTAACAAAAAAATCCATACTTTAGGAATCTATACATACAAGTTACAAAGAAACAAAACCCTTAAAAACTAATTTTTTATCCTATGATAATGCCGTGTGTTACTTTTGTTCAAATAAAATTGTTTTCCCTTGCTTATGCAAATTGCATAAACATTATAAAATTTTGATGTAAATATGCATATAAGAATAAAATTATCAACAATTTTTAATAATAAAATTTGCATTAAAATAAAACAACAGTAGAATGTTGGCTCTAATGCACAATCTTAGTTATGTTTCAATTTCTAAGACTTTCATAATAAAACTGATAACACCGAAATCAGGAATTTTTGAAAACTAAATTTGTCTTAAAAAACCACAAAATCTTGCCGCTAACCAACATCTAACTTAACGTTTCTGGAAGACTCAATCCTAAGCCTCAGTGAAAAACATGAAAAATCTTTAAACTAACCAGCCAAAAAAAATCCTAAAATCCCAACTTCCCTTGGAATAATAAAGAGAATCAAAAAGACATCCACTCCTAACGAGAAATAGTAAATCATCCTAACAAAAAAAACTTCCTGAAAGAAAAAGTATCGGAACAAAAAATATATTTACAAAAAATGATTTTCCTTATATTTTTATTTCATCACAATGCATGCCAACAGAAAAATGTACATATGTGAATATGAAGATTTATGTTCTATTCCAGTGTCATGTTACTATTTTGAGTGCCAAATATTTTTGGCTAATGTGGATGGCCTGTATGTAATAGTAAGTAGTTTTAATTTATTTATTGAAATGTAACTCACCTTATAAATAGGTTTGTATATAGTATAAGGGGAAAGTACCCCCTCAGATTAGAAACCAGTGCCATGTGATGTGGTTCTGCTGTGAGAGACATAGGAGAGAGTTAAAACTACAGTTGTTCCAATACCATGTTTTCCGATACCAATACCCTTCGCACTGAATTTTAGAAAAAGTATTACTGTTAGTAATACTTACATAACAGTTTTCTTAGACTCGTTTAAAAAAAGAAAATAAGTCTTAAAATATTGTATATAATTAATTGTAAATCAGACACAAAATGCAAGCGACCTAAAACTTTCAAACACACTGAAAATAAAAATGACACCAAATGCAAGTCAAATGTCACTCATGCACTATCAGCTAAGAGTGCAGAGAGAAGTTATCAATCGGGCAATGTGATGGCTGTTGGTTTGGGGGGAGGGGGGGTGCGGTAGGAGGATTACCTCTCCTCTCCATGCCGCTACTTGTTGGTGACACCTTGAACACGTACATGGCAATGTCTGTTAAAGTAATCAATCATATTTTACTGTAAAAAAAACTTGTAAATTTGAGATAGAAATAAGGCGAATATAATTGATTTATTCACTGTCTTTAATAATTAATGATTCAAAACCAAGTCCTCTGATTTTCCCTGTCGTGAGTTAGACGGCAAAAGGTGTCTAATAGGAACTTACATATTATCAGTTTATTCAAAGACAAGTGTATATTGAAATAAATTAATATAATTCCTCCAATTTCCCCTGCACGAAGTTACTGCAAATGTACCAGTGTTGACTCAATAGACGTATTGAGAAGACAAAACAGCAAACAGCACGCCGCAGAGCAGTTATAAACGGTGGCACGTGTGACATATCTCACATTCAGTTACTAGCTGTTTGCATAAACAAACTTAATAACGATGGTTGCGGGAAATCTTATATGACAGGATCTGAAATATACTTTGATCAGCTCAAAATGTCATAAATTATAAGAAGTTACAACCCTGTTTTGGTGAACCATAAAATTTTTAGTTTAAAAAAGGCAAAAATTTGAAGGAAATAACCCAAAAAATAAGTTCCTTGCATGTATCTTGGTCATTAATTATATGTTCACATGCAGTAAAATACAGGTGTTGTAATTGTTGCCTTTAATTGCTATGCCATTAAAAAAAAGGGGGTAAAGTTTGGTTAAAAAATGCAGCCGTGATAGCAAGAATCCTCTCACTCCCTCTACTATGAATGCACTTCCCGTGAATGTTGTCTCAATCCCACAGTGCCTGGCCAGCCAGCCCAGTGCCCAGTGCATTGCAGTTTTGTGTGTCAAGCAGCCCCTCGTTAAGCTGGGTCTGGCTTCTGGAAAGGTCGCTCGCTCCCTTCTTCTTTGCCCTCCTTTTAACAGTTTACCCTCCACCGGCTGTCCATCATCCCTCCCTTTAGCCACGCCGCCCACACCACTTCGCTTCCTTCTTCTTTCCATCCTCCAGCCATGAACACACCGCACCAAGCTTCCGTTCCTCCCTGCAACTGTCAGAACAGGCAGTCCAGAATTTTCTTTGTCCTACTCTCCCTAACTTCACGCAGTGCATGGCACTGTCGTATATTATCACCTCTTCAGCAGGTGGAAGGGTGGCAGAGGTGATGAAAACCAGTCAACAGACATAGAAACTCTGGCACGATTATATAAAATCCTATTCTTCCATTTGGGGGCAAATAAACACTTTCAATTATATATGATTACGAATTGTCTTACAAATTAACGAGGTTTAACTTTATACACACCAAAACACTGTAATTTTTGTCTATAAGGAAAATAATAACCTGACTTAATTGCCTACAACCGATACTAACATATGAAACCAATACTAACGTATCGGCCCGATACCATACTCGAAACAGATACACTGGGAAAAGGCAAAGTATCTGCCAATACAGATACTTAGTATCTGTATTGGGACAACTCTAGTTAAAACACACCCATGTGAGTTTGGACTAGTTCCGTTTATTTTCCTGAGTGTTAAACAATACCTGTAACATGTAAATTTGTGTACTTTATTACAGAAATACCAACAGCCCTCAGCTGCTCAGTGTGAGCAACACGCTTTCTTTTCTCCAACTTGAATGGATGGTTCATTCAGCTGACTTCCTGCTGCGTGACATACACACACACACAAGGGCAGTAGCGATAACGAGCTGACAGCACAGCGCCCGCAAGAGCACAGAAAGAGAGAATGTAACCCGGAGAGATGAGAGCCACACCACTGCCCAGCCTAGCCAAGAGACACAAGAGCGGTCACGCCAGAAGCAAATCAGTTACATTAAGGGGTCCGTCTTACTACACCCCTTCGTCCAGAATAGCAAAGATGATTCTCAGTCACAACGAAGTGGAGAAGGGGGGGGGGGGGGGGGAAATTGACGCATGATGCTTCTGGCACAATAATCTTTTCAATTCACGTCATCATGCGTGTCATATGCACCTGAGGGATTTGAATCCCGACTGGCTGCATCCAAGACTAACACTTATGTATCAAAAAGAAGTCACATAATCACTCCCACTGCTTGTAAGCCAGTTAAGAAGCCGCAGCTGGCATGTAAGAGTTTACCCCTAAGCAAGCTGCAGATACCGCCCGCACTCCCACTAAATCTCCCTGCCCCCAACCCTGCCAAAAAATGACAGCAGTGTTGCCACCCGGCCCGAACCCGAGGGGGTGGCAGCCAAAGATGACTGAAGCACCTGAGATACGAAGGGAACCCCCAACCGGCAGAAATATAATGCTGTGTGCCTGGGAGAAACGCCCGTTGTTTACGCAGCTCGTTAGCATCAGTCATGCTGAGGCTCTCTAGTAATAGCCAAAGTCTTTCTGAAGACTCTCCTGAGAGCTTCCAGAATTCTACCAGTTCTTCATAGACACCTTCTCTACTAGAGCAGCCAAAGAGTCGACGCTACCCCTGACACCATCAAGAATCACCACGCATGATACGTATACCATACGTGGTGCCCCGAGTCCCTTCAGGGCTACAAGCCACAATTAGGGTTCAGTTGTTTTCATTGTTGAGTACACTCTAGCTAGGGGTTTGTTGCCTGCTGCACTCTACAGGGTAAACCGAGCACCTTTCCTGTCCATGATGTTCGCCCATTGACGAGGGAGCAGGAGGAATGCATGGAGGACAGATGCTCCACCTTTAAGCATCTCACCACCTTTAAGCAAACAACTTAAAACCAACCCTCAGCTATTTATAGTCCTGGGAGAGAGCACAAACCATGTGACATTTAGTAAAGCCTCACTCCACTACCCTCCCTGCCAACCTCTTTTCTCTCCTGATTATGGGTCCTAGAGCTGCCCATCCCGCCATTAAATTACTCCACCAGGGGTACATTTTCCCCCTGGACGTAGATCCATTTGACCAACTGGCCACCCGTGGGACTCCAGTGCCAGCCAACCAGATTCTGGCCAGCCAGCCTACACCTCAACCACCGACAGGCGACAGCTGAGCCAGTCTGCCCAGACGCCCGCTCCAGCAGGAGCCAAAGACAGCAGGTCCAAGCCAGCAACTGTCGGAGACGATCCCAGTGGTAAGTAAGCACAAACACGTGTACCCAACGCCCTGAGGCATCATCTTGCCCTCACAGACGTTGTACCCAGTAGGTGCCAGACATGCCTCACTCTATATAAGAGACCTGCGCAACACCGACTAGCCATCATCCAGACACCTCCACAGTAGAGTCCATCCTCTACCTGCGCAACTGACTTGTGCAGAAACAAAAGCACCCTACTTTGATGTGACATCCATTCCCTAGGCCATCATGCATCAACTGTAACCACCAACACCACTGCTTGCTTGTAAACATTCAGACATCTCGGCACACAACGAAACACAAATGGTTATAACTATGTGAAGTTTATAAATAATTAAAATGGAATTGTTATCAATATGTTGACTATCGCTATGCTTATTTTAGCAGTATTTAATCATTGACGGTAAAGATGATAAAGAATTTTATCCTAATACTTCTCTGGTTCACGGAAAGATAACAATGTTTTAAATTACATTTCTTCATTCTGTTTCATGGGCTACTTTATGGAAGTTGTCTTTTGCTGTTGAGTTTCACTGATTAATATAATTGAAAGGATAATTTTTGAAACACACTGGAGAAAAACATAAGATTTGCAAAAAAAAAAAAAAAATTTAATCTTCTTATTCCACACTATGTTCAGCCTTTAGCATTGCGCACAACCTATGAAATTTTATTCATTTATTAAGTACCATACATTAAAATACCATAGGCATAAATACATATGCAGTATACATATAATTAAGATGCACTTTTTCAAGCACATTAAACAAAATATGAGAATTTGCTGCATAGAATACAAGATAGCAACAGATTTTCTTTAGAAATATTAAAGTGTTATGCAAAGTTCTCCTAAATTTATCAGTAGCAGTTAACATGTCTTCTTTCTCATTCCTTTAAAAATAAATTTTCTATATAAGAAATTTTAAAATGATTCAATTCATTTAAGATTCTCGTAAATCATGAATCTTTTCAAATACGATTCGAGATTTTATTCATTCTGAAAAAGACTGATTTACAGAAAACTAATTTTTATACATGACCTGAGTGAAGAGGCATTATTTTTTATTGCTTTCTGCTGTATCTCCATGTAGTTTCTTGCCCAATAAATTCTTGGAAATTCATATATGCCAACCAGAAAATGTGAAACTTCATGCAATTTTTTTAATGTAAAATAAACTTGAAAAAACATCAGAAGTGTAGTTTATTATAATTTCAATGTGTTGCAATTCTGAATACTTCAGTAAATACGTGTGTGTGTTATCCAGTAACTATGCAATTCCCAGTTTACGAGTTAATACCTCATTGTGTATGCAATTCCTTTCAAAACAATAAAGCCATGAGAAATTCTTACAATCAACATGAAACATTCCTCAAGTGTTAAGAATATGTTAAATTAGTACTATAACGTCTGTCTGTTTAATTTGTATGAGCAGATTTATCAAACAGAACATAAGTACTAATTACCATGACTATCCCTTAAAAGAAACTAATTTGGAACAAAATTAGATTCTGCATTAAATGTGTGGATGCCGTTTCATGAAACACACTGCCACCAACTAGATAGGAAATTATGTTTTTCATATTCTGGTGATGTTACTTTCATATCAGTGCAGACCTTAGGGGTATGTTCAGTTTGGCTCTAAATTGTTTGCCATGTAAAAGATTGGTTTGGTTTGAAAAATTTTTACAAGCTCGTGTTTGGTTAGAAAATTTTCCAGAAACTAACATCACTAATGAACTTAGAAAAGAACTCACTTCACCTCAAAGACATTGTGAAATAACAAACACGGGACGTAGCAAAACAAAAATTACTGAATAAGTCATATTTTTTTCATAGCAGTGATAACATTTTATTTTGAACTCTATGGTGTGTAAAACCAGCTGCTTTCCTTGTTAACTTATGACATTTTTCATTTATAAATGACTGTTCACAAAATAAATGATTTAAGGCAGGAATAGGCCACTAGACTACTGATTACATTATCAAAAGTAGACACTGCACAAGTATTCGCAGGGCGGTACTCATAGATACACACACACACACACACACAACAAAAGTCAGACAAACACATTTTCCACGTGGATGCACGTAGAAAATGTGTTTGTCTGATTTTTTTTGTGTGTATCTATCTACAAGTCTCTCTACTATTTATAATGTAAAATAAGTGATTTGTTTGGGTTTTTGAAAAATTACATTTCCAATTAACATCTTTTGTGTTGGTAATTTGTGGCAGTCACAAACATTTAAAAAGACTAGGAAGATATAGTTTTCAGTGTTTCAATGAATTATCGTAACAATCAAATCTCTTCACTCACTTAAAAATCAGGAGTTAATGACAAGTTAATTTGTGTGTGTGTGTGTGTGGGCGCGTGCGTGTGTGTCTATATATATATATATATATATATATATATATATATATATATATATATATATATATATATATATATGTGTGTGTGTGTGTGTGTGTCTATATATATATATATATATATAAAAAATTGGTATAGTCGGGAAGTATTTCAATTGTCTATATTTCAGTCAAGGATAGTAATTCATCATGTAATATGTGAAAGGTTGTGGCAATGACAACTTGTTTGTATTTTATACATTTTTGTTTTTCTAAATTTATTTTTCTTTCCTCATTTCATTAGTAGTAACAGACGACAACAAGTCAACAACAGATGTCATCAACAACAGAAATCATAGGACGATAGCGCATCTTTTCCTTTTCACTGGGTTAGTAAACTAAAAATATCACCACCGCAAGGCACAACATGGTGAAACGAGGCAAATAACAGCGGTCACATTTAGCTGATGTGACTGACTGCTCAAAAACAATATGTTTTCAATGAGGATACTTTCTATCAATATATTAGGAAGCACGATCTTTCTCGGTTATCACAACAGTTCGTCACAGCAGCATGATCGTCTGTCAGCTGTCAGTCGGACAGTCTGCAACAAGTGATCACGTTACTCGCACCGACCAGCACCCGCGACTTTACCCTTCTAGTGTATTTTGGACATTTCAGTTCAAATATCTATTAAATTTATTTTCTGTAGGTGCGAGGAGTCAATAAGGCGCCGGGAGAGAAAAGTAAAGATTCTCTCTCATCTTCATAACTCTTGAAGTGAGAAGTTTTGTTTTATGAAGGCTGCCATTCTGTCTTGCTATTTTTTTGTTTGTTAGTCAGCTGCGAGTGTCAATAGTTTGTTTTGCCATGACGACAATAAATCTCCACTATATATTAAATTTCTTCTGTTATTTATTGGCAATCCTGGTATCAACCAACTTTCATTATTATGTAGCCAAAGTCTCCAACTCACGCAGAGCTAGTTCGTTGGTGTTTACTGAGAACTACAACGAGAGAACAGGACAGTAACCTGTTAAATGGTTATAAATGTTTGTTTTATGATATATCCTTGAACAATTAATTACTGAAATGTAAAGGCATATACTGTGAAACCTCTATTATTCGTTTTTCATAGGACCTACTGAAAAAAAAACTCAGCACGCTGGAAAACTCAACATGTGGACCACTTTCCTCTCCTCAAAAAGTATAACCTAACCTCAAAAAGAAATTTCATCCATAGGTATAATCAGTTGATTGCCTGTAATTAACAGTGGGCATATCTTAAATACTGGATGAAAATACAAATCTCAATCATTCAATAAAAGTATGGTTAAAAGAAATTATTTAAAATAGAAATGTGCTAAAAATGTTTAAATTAAAAGTAATTAAGTAAAACCTACTTAATACTAAGTCGATTACTTCAAAATCATATATAATTCAAAGCATTTTTCGGCCACGAATGGAAGAATACGATTTTAAATGCTTTTAAGTTTGATAAATTCGAAATTCACCTTTTTATGTAATTTGAAGTTGGATTATATCCAAAAGTGTGTGTGAAGTTCAGATTAATTAATCAAAGCTAAAATAATTATGACATTAAACGTGCAACAAAATTAATAAAAAGATTTAAGGAACAGAAATGGACAAAGGTAACATAGGTACACAAAGCAAAAAGGGTAAAGGGAAAAAAGAAAATAAATAAAAAAAACCATTGGGGGAAAAAGGGGTCAAATGAAACATACACATGCAAAAAGAAGATAAAATTGAAAAAATTGAGGTGGACAAATTTTCGTGAGGAATACCTAGACAGAAAAAAGTTGACGAAAATAAAAGGAAACACATGGGTAAGGTTAAAGAAGTCTGAAAAGAAAAAAAAATGAATGCTATATGAGAAATGTTGTGAGGAAAAAATGAAGGAAAAGAGTACATGCGAGGAGAAGGGAAGGAAGCAAAAGAAAGGGAAAGAAATTAATGAACCGACCATTACCAAATTAAAGTAGAAAATAATTGTATATAATTAGTCTATCTATAAGATAATATAGATAGTTAAAGAAAATATGTTTGTTGTAAACAAAATAAATATACTATTTAGTAATTAAACAACTTGTGTGTGTGTGTGTGTGTGTGTGTGTGAGAGAGAGAGAGAGTGTGTGTGTGTGTATGAGAGAGAGAGAGAGTGTGCGTGTGTGTGTATGTGAGAGAGAGAGAGTGTGTGTGTGAGAGAGAGAGAGAGAGAGAGAGAGTGAGTGTGTGTATGTGTGAGAGAGAGAGAGAGAGTGTGTGTGTGTGTGTGTGTGTGTGTGTGTGTGAGAGAGAGAGAGAGTGTGTGTGTGTGCACGCGCGTGTGTGTAGAAAAAATTAAAAAACCACGAGTATAGATTACCAAAGATAGTAGAGAATTTAAAGTTCAATAATCATAAAGAAATTTTTCAACAAAAAGTCATAATAAAACTGGAAACAAAATATAAATAAAAATGTATCAGTATTAGGTTAGTTGTACTATGGTATTATGCTAGTATACACCAACAGAATTGTCAAAGTTACATTTAAGACATATAACTTATAAATGTATTTTTTGTATAATGAAGATATCTGGGACATTCATCAGGCCATTAAAAAATTATAGATTTATTAAATAATGATTCAATGAGAATGTGTAAAATGAGGTGGCTTAGTGTGCTTTGTATAATCCATTCATTGTTAATTCACCCTTTTCTGAAACCCTGCTAAAGTTCTACTTCCAGGATATTCCTCCGCTTCGTGCAAACTAAGCTTAACTAAGTCTGGAAAATTATGATAAAGGACAAGACACCACACTCATACGCACTCAGTGTAACAGTATTTTGCACAAGAACTACTTCTCACTAGGCGCTATCAACACACGAGTTTTACCACTTTTTAAATTGAAATTATTTATAAATGAAGCATTATAATTCATAGATCAAATATGAATAGCATTTCAATAGAAAAAATATAACTTTTATGAACTCAAGTACAAAACGCTTGTGATACATGGCATATGTTGGAAATAACTAAATACGTCATACATGGGGACATTTTGCAAAGGTTTGATTAAAAAAGGATGAAGTAACTGCAAATAGACTGTATAGCTGGTATTATAGTTGTAAATAATATTACTAATCAATGACACACAATTGAGTGGTGATAAAACCAAATGTATTGTAATTAGATGAATATAAATGTAGTTGTTAATAGAGATAAAGATGATATGAAGTATATCAGAAGATTAATAAAGATAATGTAAAATTAACTTAGTAAATACAGATATTTTTCTGTGGAAAATACGAGATATAAATGTTTTGGCAACTGAAAATCATATAGAAGAGATTGTAAGTTTGCTTGATTTTAGTTAATGAGCCATTGTAACGATGTAACATGGATATATAAGGATTGGGAAACTTTATTTTGATTGAAAAACATATTGTAGCAACTGTAGGAAATTAAGGCCTAGATTGATTTCGGTTTGTAACAAATTTATATAATTTGTTCCAAAATGAGGGGGATGGAGTTATGTAACATTGCAATTTGACACATGATGCATCTCCAGTATTTAGTATTCAGATGACCTCAGCTTCATCCCAATGTTAGCATTGTTGAAATAGGAATTTATTTTACAATTTCTTCTCCACATGTACTGAGGTTGTTCTGTCTGCTCTCTAGCTTGTCTTATTCACTGGCCCATCATAACTATGCGTACAGGACGAGTTCCTTTTCTCACTGCTAGAGATAGCAATATTTATCTCATCGTTCCTCTTTGCTTCACATCCTCCTGCAGGCCAGTGACGTCACAGCTGTAAGCCATGCCTTCGTTACCCACCCCCCTCCTTTGACCATCCCCTCGCCCTCATGACGCTGGCCAATCAACGAATGGCAGTGGCCCAAGTAGTATAAAAGGAAGTACCATTCACAACTCTACAGCAGTCTGTGGCCAGCATTTTACTTGCACCAAAAACATGTCAAACAGAAAATCAACAATAACAAATTATCTCTCACAATATCAATAAATAACTTATACATTTTTTTTCATTTTTCCTCATTTAACTTGGTTAACCTGGTGGCTTCTAATTAATTAAAAACCCCTTTTTTTACTTTATCAGGGGTCCCAGTATTTTTACTTCAGTGCAACATTAATTTAGACTTCGCTGGAAAACAAAATTTTAGTTGACACATTTTTCTTCTTTTTCTCCTCAAATAATAATTATAAGTTATATTCTGAAACATTTTAGGAAAAAATCTGTCCTAGAAACGCTTCTTTTGAAGCCGAGAGTCCTTTCAGTAAAATCTTCACATGGGCTGGCCGAAATATAAAGTTTATAGCAAATCAAAACATACATTCTTCCTTTTATTTTCTGGTGGTCAGGAATGAGTCTCGAGACCACTCAGGCAGCTAGATTTGCTCGCGGACTAGGACATCTTTCTACAGCTACACTGCAACCACCCCATTAAAAATTAACACAAAAGGGTGTTAAAAAAACACTTGCCACAAAAACTAAACTTCTCCCATAGACTTATAAAATAAACTAAACAGTTTACTAAAATAAACTAAACAGTTTACTCACTGGCAGATGGACGAATGAATTATCTATGCATAATAAAAGTTGGATCACTGCTAGAGCTGTTGAAGATGGCTGGTTACATGTTGTAGCACAAAGAAAAAAGACAAGCACAGCACCAAAGAAGCAGAGTGAAAGGACTCTCCAAAGAGAATTATATAGAAGTACGAACACAGAATTAAAATTTCACTTTCTACTTTATGTTATTTTCATACGATAAAAATATTATCTTTATCTCTACAGTATTTCTTTCTTATTGCAAAATAATACTAGAATCTTTCTAGAATTTGATACAATAATTATTTCATACAAAATACCGACATTTATTTGCACAATTTAATTTCTGAATTTCACCTCAGAGAACTCTAGTGAAAAACATAGGAACTATACTGCAATGAGTTTCGTAGAGAGCCACTAAAAATATACATTCCACCCATTAATTTTTATACGACAAACACATTCCAAAAAAAATGTAAACACAGTAATCAAAGGATTCCTTATTTCTTATTTTCAATATTTGACACCAATAGTTAATAACAGCAGTTTGATTATAGAAATACTAGATAGAATAAGGTAAACCAATAAGCGGAACTATGCCACAACAAAATTACTTTCCTCACAAAATCTCAGAGAGGTATAAAATTTATAAATTCCTCACTTAAAACTTCCATGCAAAGTACAAAACCTTAGTTAAACATACAGACAAGCATAGCAAAAGACACATCCTCCCCCACGCAAACCAAACACGGGGTGGAATGGTGGCCCATATCAAAATATCCTTACCTTTTAGTCACAACATGACATTAAAACACTTCCCACATACAAAAATAGCACAAAGAATACAACTATTATAACACTCTAAAAGACATCCTTTTCTTTTGTTTATCTTTATCCCACTGAATCACTAGAATGTAAAGGTAGATTGACTACTACTGTCCTTTCAGTACTTGAGGGCAATGGCTGAGGCGCAGAAGAGGGTAGAACAGGAGCAGGGCGTAACTTGAGCCAAAGCCACAAACAAAAGGCTAGACAAACTACAAGGTAAGACAAGGTAGAACAAAGGTAGGTATGGTAGTTTCTAGGTTAGATGTTGGCTGGCGAGCGGGATGCAAAACTTTAAAAAACAACATGGAAATAAGATCCATAGGGTTGGGACTTCAAAAGGCCAACTCCTTAACAAGAGACGCACTGGTTGAAAGGTCAGGAAATTTAGCAAAATGAATAGGAGTGATGTTACTAGATAGCTTAGGAATGTGGACCACGGGTAGGGATACATTCACATGGAGAACAGAATTTTCTGATGCATAGATTTTGAAATAGTGACTAACAAGATCACAATGGGCAGCGTTATTGATAGTTTCAGTGCCATTCAAAGAAAGAATGAAAGGGAAAAATGAGTCCCTGGTAGAATGACACAGAAAGGTGACTTCTATAACAAACTTATTAGCAAAAATCCAGAGAGAATTAGTTTTCTGCAAAAATGGCAGTTCAAGAGACACAAATGATTTATCATAATAATCTACATATGGTTTGTTTGAAAACCAACTATACTCACAGCTGACAACATGGCCATCAAAAAAAAAGGAAACCTTGAAGGACACAAAACAACTCCAAGTGTCTTACATCTTATAACCTACAAGGACTTGAGAACTAACAGCAGCAAACCATTTTCTGTCAGGACTAAAAACTAAATTATCACTTACATGCAGCATTAAATACCAGTATAGTTTTGGAAACAGAAAAGGAACTAGAAATATTTTGTAATTTTCAAATAAACTGTCCTTGTTTCCCAAAGGTACATTAATAACGAAATTGAGGGATTCTTTAAAAACAACTGCTTGAACAGTGCTAAGTCCATAAAACATATAAAGATTTCAGGTATGATCGGAACAATCATGAACAATGGCAATGAAATGAGACAAATTCTAGCCAAAACATTCAAAAACACAGATGCCTTCAACAAGGTGGAGCTTAGTTTATGGTGTACACTGTTTTCAATAGCATATTTGAAATCGAACAGCTCCGATTTGGCACTGGATAGAGTGACATTGTATTAAGGTCAACCCTAAAGCTAACAATAACCATCCTGTGCATGAGTTTTTGGGTAGTCTGATTAACAAGTCTGTGAAATTTATTGTAGTGGTCCAAATAATATGTTGCCAACTTCTGAATTTCTTTAGTATTGTTTACAACCCGGTCTTCTAAATTTCTCTCAATCATAATATGTGATGCATACCAACATGCTGCACTGTGAAAATGTGCACTCTAAGGACGACTCTGCCCCATCTACGAGCGACCCGAGCTCAGGGGGGATTCATAACAGTGGCAAAATAAAATAAATGATTTGAGCAAACAGATGCCAAGCATTGGACAGCAGATTACATAATTGTAATTAACCCACGGAATCCCGCATGCAAGAGTCACCCCTGTGAATAAAATAAATAGGGATGGGTCGAATAACAAAAAATTTAGTTCCGGTAACGATTCTACATTTAAATATAGGTTCCAGTATTCGGTTCTAGTATTCGGAAGACATTTTAATAATTTCAGACTTAAATAACTTAAAAAAACCCCAAACATTATTCACATATAAAGTCCAAAAGCTCTCACAAAATACATGCATATAATCTACTCCGTTTACGTAATTTTTTCTCTAGTATAATACCGAAGAACGCCATACTTAGAAGAGATAAACATGTAACAATTAGAAAGATTCGAAGCTAAAAATCTGTACATTAACGTTGACCATTTTGTTTCACTCGATGCTAAGTGTAGTCTCTTCTCTGTACATATTTATCTATGACATTGCCACCACGAGACTGTTTACGTTTTGTCTCATTTAGCTGACAGAATATAAACCAAGTACTGTATCTGATTAAACGCCTGTCCTTAAAAACTACTTTTGGGTCATTCCATGCTATTTCAAAAAACTGGTTGCTCCATAATTTTATTTTTATTTTTTTCGACTTATTAGTTACATCTTTTGGGAGTATAAAACTATTTACAGAATAAATACATGACCATTCATTTGGCTGTGGTCACCATTTTTAGAGTGTTTTGTGCAGTGATCTTAGTGTTTGTAATCATTCTCAATAAATGCTCTACCTCCTGTGAATTTTGTACGAATTCAACGAAACAAAGACCAATTTGTTCACCATGAAATGTTCTTTTATTAAGTATTGTCAGGCATGGCCTTAGTGTATTTGGTTGTCAAGTTTGTGCAGCACAAAGTTGAGACATTGAATTTGATTTTTTTCTGACTTTGAGGTTATATTTCACCAAGAAGGGGACATAACACCTAAACCATTTCTTGTTTACAGTAGCTATGGTAACAGGTTAGTGAGTCAATGGGAAAAAATTCACGGTGTTATTGACCCTTTTTTATTTATAGGCTGTTAAAAATGAGAAATTTTCGAAATTTGTGAATTTCAACATGCTGTAACTTCCATGAGGGGGGGGGGGGGGGCAGGGAAAAAAAATGTACCTTTGCACTCCACAAAGTTCATCTATAGCCCAACAACATATAAAAATTTAATAACGGTGATCTGCAAAATTTTAAAAATATTTTACCTTAAATTTTGGCTAAAATGCATGTACTTTTGACGTCTAAAATTATTCATTATCTTATTTTCTACAAAAGAATCCCTGGATTTTACACAATCAGTAACTGTAGACTAAAAATATTTAATTACTTTACAATAAATATTATTTTTTTTCCCCAAAAAAAAACTACACCAACACATACCTTAAGTTTTCGAAACATTTCTTCTTTCAAAATGTTGTTAGGTAACTTATCTAGTTTATTTCATATTCTACTTCTTTTTTTTTTTTTTTTTTTTTTTGAATGCCCAATAATGTTGACAGTCTTGTACTTATTTCAGGATCAATGTTTCTTATTCTTGCAGTGGATGTCCAGAATTCACTTACACTCAAAACACGTAGAATACTCACAAAAAGTACACACACTGTGGCATTTTCAGATTTCACAAAAGAAGTTGCTGGTCCAGGTGGGTGAAAAAAGTGAACATCACAGTCTCCCTCTGAATCGTTCACCTTTGATACTTCGGCTAACCACCACCTTGAATCGCGTGTACATGCTGTGTAGTCTCCTGCTTTAATGTCAAATGAAAAGATTTCTACAAGGATCCCTGTGTACAGCTTCAAAATCTCCAGAACTGGATGTTGGGAAACAACATATTGTGCCAGTACCCTTGAGGGACACAAAACGACGCTTTTCTCTTGTATGTGGAATTGCTTTAGAGATTTTTAGTCTTTATTCCGAAAGGCATGTATTTAATTCAACTTCATTAATACTCACATAAAAAAATGTGATACCTGGTATGTTTGCCACACAAAAATTATACATGGCTTCAGGGTTCAGAATGTAATTTGAAAATACTCTTTGGAGACAGATCTTTGCAACAAGTCATTTGCCGGTGCCACCAATACCATCACATGGACCTTTTCCATGTGATGTGCCAAAAAAGTTCCATTCTGCTTCTAAATCAAAGTCTATCTTGTAGTACCACAAATTCATAAGGTTTTTTCTATTCGTATATTGGGAAGCAGCGCCATCAGAATAATAAATAACTTTTTTTATTAACGGAGAAGCTTTTATGATCTCTGGAATCAGGCGTTTCTGAAAAGCATACATGGTTTTTGTAGAATGTTCCATACAGTTACTAATAAAACAAAAGCAATTGGAAATCAATTAATTTTCTACTGAGTCTTTGTAGTAAATAACAAAGGGATGAAGTGTAGCCTGTGTATTTACCCAATGAAAGATTTGAACTTCATCATGTATCATGAATATAAAATTTTCTGAGAAATCACCTATCACTATACATTCTGAAAGTTCTCAATTTTCTTTCTTACTTTTAAGGGATGCAGACTGACGTTTCGAAACAAAGTGGTATTTTTTCGAAGTTAAATGTTTGGTGGTGAAGACTTCAATGAATTCATCACATGGCTTGGTAATCGTCACCAGGTCAGTGTGGTGGATTGTCACCCACTGGTTATATGTGATGGTGTCCTGGAATGTCTCATCATCTTCATATAATACCCGGGCAGTTATCACAAGTTTTCATCATGCACTTTTCTTCTTGAACATTACAAAACATGGATTCAAACAGATCTTTATAGTCTTTGTTCAGCCGTGAACCCTCCAACATTAATTTAACATTCTGGTGTATGACACACACACAAACTGAGTCTGTCCCAAGTGCACCTGTCAAAACACACAATTTTGGACGAAGATCAGCAAATCTGGAAAACCCTATCTTTATATCTGGGTAATCAGCATTAAAAAAAAACTGGTACAGTTCCTTAATATAACAAAGAATCAACCTTTTCTGTATGTGCTTCTTTTCACCATCTTGATTTCTAACTGAAACAAAATCCTTCATGCCTGGCCACATCCTGCTATTTAAATCACTCTCATAATATTCTCCTATGGTTTGCTTAGTTTCTTGTATTTCTTCTGTTCAGTGTTTGGGAGTATTCCATATTTTATTACTAGCTGCCTAGTATTTCTTACTAAATATTGACTAGCCACAAATTCTGCACAAGTTTTTGCAATGGACCATGACTGTGGTACTAAGCAGAGAATTTTAACTTTTTCTGCTACACCTGTACTTTCCCTATACCTGTCTTTCAACATGTATAAAAGAATTACATATTCATTTTGGTAACTTTCTTCCATGTCCTCATTGTAGTCTTCTAAGTTCATGTCAAAGGAAGAGCTCAATTTATCTTTGAAAGTAGAAGTTACCTTCTGCACTTTACTCTGTAAAGCTTGCCGTCTTCTTCCTTGACTTTCGCACAGTTTACACACTTCATCCTGTAGGTTTTTTTATGTTTGGGAGTATATCTGAGCATAGATCCAAACTTGAAGGAAAAAAACATTAAATGAAAACATAATGTTATCACTTAAAATTTTAAATGGCGTGAATTTACGTAAAACATAGTTTCTGCTTGCCAGCTCTTCCTAGGAGACTGGTGAGTACCGTGCTCTGTGCCCATCCCCTCCTGCCGCTGGGGAGAGAAAGCTGGTGATGCACCAGTGGAAGGGGAAAAGAAACCACAGCGGCGTGTATGAGGGGGAGGGGGGGTAGAGAAGTTGTTGACGGACAGGAGGGAAATAAATCATCCAGCCTGCAGCGCACGCCCTTTCCCACATACCATGTAGTGTTGCTACACACAGCCAGATCAGGGAACGGATTGGCTCATTTTGGTTTTTTTTGTTGTCCATCAATACAGAATTTTTTTGAATGCAGACAACTATAATGACAGATTAAATGTTCAAGCAGGCAGCACTGACGGTGGGAATATTACAACCATTAGAATAAAGTAGCAAAAAGTAAAACTTTGAGCTCACAATAAACAGAAGATCGGTTAAAATCCCAGAATGATCACCATGATTTGGGTTTTTCATGTTTCACGATATCACGCCTGGCGAATGCCCGAATGAGTCCTGATGAAGACAATGGCAAATTTCATCCTCGTTGCTTTATCTGTTGAAATTCAAAAAATTTTCACAATAACCTCGTTGATACGATAAATTGAAAAATTACTAGTCATTGAAATGTACTGTAAAAAAAATTTGTATATTTATAACAAAATTCTTTAGAAACGCTGTAACATGTCAATTAACTTGCATTACTTTCAAATAATTACTTATTATCCAAAATCTCAAAACTTATAAAATAAATGTGTTATAAAATATGAAGACCGATAACAGCTTAAGATAAAAAATAGTATATATAAAACAGTCCAAAATAACATAAAACTTTTCAAAATAAACTCTTTACAGGAGTTGTGAAAGAATAAGCTATCAATAACTTTAAATGCATTCATTTAGCAGAAAACGGGCAATACACACAAGAACACAATATGAAATAGGCTACAGTGCATTCGCGCTCACATTTAACAATTTTTAAAATACAACTTTGAGTTGGCTATTTGGATCCCACTGCGAGTAAGTGAATGTCTACCATGCAGAAATGCACCGAAATAAGTTTACAAGAGTAGAAAAAATGTTCTCTGTCGCAACATCTTAAGAAGACTTTCGTGAGTAAATGTTCATGTGTTTTGGAATTTGTCATTTTATTTACCTGTTTCTGCAATATGTAATGAGATATTCACAAAACCCACTCCTTGCCTCCCACCTCCTTTTAACAAATATTTAATATTAACGTCAGTATTTGTAGAACAGATTTTTTGTAGAAAAAATCCTATTAAGGAAAAATAAAAGTATCTAAAATGTTAAAACATCTGTGTGTAACATTCTAAATGTCACCTAAAGGCTTCACACATACAAAAAAATACATTCATACATTGCAGCATATCTTTTCCCAGATTACGAATGAAAACTGATCGCATATAATTACCAAAATAATTCATTATAATATTTTTGTATGACATTATTTACACGGAATAACTTCGAAGGTACTGCTAAGGAATTTTATAGTATGAAACCATCCGTATTGCAGTCCAAATGCATAGAAGCCGAGACGATGTGTTCACAACTCATAAATTTCAAGATAGCTCTCTTGGGCTGGAAGTCAACACGCTGATAAATTTGCCATTGAAGAAATTTTATTCTAAAAGTTTTACTTGGAAACCAACTATAACTGTGTGCAGTATGAATCCAGTTTTCATTATAGAATTTCCCAGCAAAAGGAGGATAGCTGTATCCAACCAGTCTTAGGGTTAACGACACTGTGATGCTGTCAAACTGTATGGGAAGTTTGGTTTTTTTCACCTCAATAAAAACATTAGTTTAAGGTGTAAAGATACATTTTCATGCAGCTACAAAATATAAAAAAATATGGAGTTTTAATTTTTGTATTCTATTTTGGCATTTTCTTTCCACTGTATTTTAAAATATGGATTACTCTTTGACAAGAAAATTGATTTCATGATACAGTATTAGAATTTTAAAATTTATAGTTTTCAATTCATTTTTACATAATCTTTGCTGAGTATTGTTTCCGCGTGCCAGTTCTTTGTATAGTATTACTGTGCAGTTGTCACCGTAACGTCAGAGGAGACAGGGTGGGAGTTTTCCGAAAGGCGGGAGAAGGGAAGAGACTAGACACTTTGGAAGGGAGAAACCTGTATTGCGGATAGCTGGAAGATGTTGTGTTCTCGCCATATGGGTGATGTGGCATTTTGCGTGTGAATTCAGGTAGCACAATGGGCAGGATTTAGAAAAATAATAAGAAGCTATATAGATAGAGCGCTTTCGTCTAGGGGCCTTTGACAATGAGAAAACTGTATCATGATAAATTTTATTTATTTAATTTACTATGTGGAATGTGAACAGAATTTTTCTTTAATGTCAAAATGAAAATGTTAAAATTGCACATATAATGATAATGTTTCAAGCATAAAAATTAAAAGCCTGGGATACGCTAACCACATGGCATATTTTATTCAAATTAGATTTTGCCTCAGACGAAACAAATCGTTCATACTGTTTCAGCATTCCAAAACAAAAAAAAAATAGGTTATCCCTAATTTTAGTTGTACTTTATCAAAATAAATACCGCACAGTATGTGCACGATCCTCTGCAACAGATGCGAAGAATACTGTTGCATCTCACAAATGTGCCAAGAACTGGTCTGGGTCATCAGCATCAATGGAGCAAGATATCATCATTGAAGGATTTTGCATAGCATTGGCATGCATGGCCTCGTTTAACACGATCGCAGACGGCGACAGCAGTGTGCACAGAAAGCTAATAGATGCTATGCTCTATGGGACAAGAGAAGCGGAAAAAGTTGAGTGCAAAACCACATTTGTCGGAATTACATTAGTAAAGTAAGAGATTTATGCAGCAACACCAAACTGGGAAGCTATGAACTGCGTTCAGCTCTTAAAGATCGTATAATGAGACAAAGAATACCTGCCATTTCTGCAATTAAATACAGAAAGAAGTAGAGTGAAGACAAATACTACTTGTTGATTGAAGAACTTGGAAAAGATATCTTGAATAGTCCATTCTACATCCTAGGTGACCATTCAAAGCGCTCTGAAAGACAGTACTTTGTGATGAATTCCCAAAACCTGGTAAATGAAATGGAGAAGGCATGATTGATAAAAGAATTATTGCTTTACGTTCAAAGAGTAGCAAATAACGGCAGCAGTCTGTCTTCCTGAAAACTTTTCCTGCACACTATACAGACGGTTTCCTGTTCACTAGATTGTGTCACTATTGCATCATCAGATTTCAGAGGTTTCTAGGACTTGAGGCACTTTCTTGTTTCTTTCTCAACTTTGTCATCGTGCTTGGCCTAAAGCATTTCCTTAAATGGAGTCGATGTAAGAATCTCACATCTCTATGCCTACCTTTCCCTACACTGGAGTCTATGTTTGCTAGCATTTGGTACGGGTGAAATTTTTTCCAACATTTCCCCAGACTCACAAAGCCCACTTGGACCTGAAGTTGGTTCCACACTGGCTTGCATGGTAGGCCTGTCGAATTGCACGACATCACCTCTAGTTTCCCAGCTAGATAATGAGTTTTAAACATCTGTTATTTTGGAAGTTAGAAAATCCAAGTCTGAGAAGGCGCCGGAACTTAATGGATGGATGCCTGTGCAAGAGACAGACTTTGGCGTACGCTGCACATGCCAACTCTGAAATGTTGTATTAATTTATGCGCAGTTCAGGATTCTTCTTCATCCACGAGAAACACACTTCAAATATGTCCTTTTGAAAGGTTTCATACATTACCGGTTGAGGGGTTGTAGCTTATGTGTCGTGTCGGGAGGTGTTGACAGCACGTGGATATACTGGGATCTTGCATATAAAATAACCTCCAATCCCTTATGATTGCAGTGGCCATCAAGGATTAGAAACACAGGACTTTGCTCTGTTGGACATGCATACTTAAAGTGCTTCAACCCTGTCTAAAAAATTTCTGCATTCATACAGCCATTTGGTTGAGCGACTCAATAACTCTCTTCAGGAGAACCAACCATACATCTCTGGTTCATCTTCTGTGGAGGAAATATAAAAAGACGTGGAATAAATTGCCCTATGGCACTCCTGCAGAACAACAGCGTCACATTGCGACTTCTCTATCCATAAGTAGTTTCCCACATTGTCTTTTCCCCTTCAGTGAAATCACTTTGCTGTTTTTGTGGACAGTAGAGATTCCCGTCTCATACGTACTGTAATTACAAGGTGGCTGGAAAGAATTCTTCTCCATCAATTCGTCTAGCTTATTAAAAAATACATCAACTTGTGGCTTATTAAAGACCACTACTCACATTATGCTGGTGGATTCGGCAGTTCTCAGTGCCAATTCCGGATGCTTCTTCAGAAAATCGTAGTAGACATTTTTCCCTGCAATTTTTTTTTAGTTTGTATTAAATCATTGTGACAGCTTCAAAGAAGCAGCTAAATCATAAGCAAGCTTCAGGAACTCTTTCCTGATGAGAGGCATGAGCATGTCATCCAACGACTTGATATGAGCAATTAAATGCTCCTCGTAACTCTCTGAAAATGTTCTCTCAAAACACCCTAGTTTCAGTACAATCTGAACTTTCCCACCATTCATAATTTTTAATACTGGGTCTTGCAAAATACTCTTTAGGACACTAAAAGTTTTAGCAGCTTCCCTCACACTCACAATACCAGACAGCACACTGTTCACAGCAAGCTTCATATCTTCTTCAGACCATGTGTCCCTGATCTGCCCTTTTTTATTATTTCCGGATATTATCTATTTTAGTGACGCAATCTGCAAACAGAGAAAACTTACTTCTTACACGTCTGAAAATAGAACAAGAGTTACTTACGTGTCCGATACTAGCTTTGTCAAAAAGAGGCTTGAATTTTTGAATTGAATTACAATAAAAAATAAACTTTCGAAAGTATTAATTACAATGTGAACTCTAATAAGTTACAGCCATAATTATTACATTTGTAGTTATTGTATGTCCGCTCGCAAACGAAGCTAATTTTAGACAAGGCTACTATTATAAACACTGGATACCTATGTGTCCAATACTACAGGACATCGAACGTCTGATGCTACAGGACATGCATACAACTACAAATGTTTCCGCCATTAACTAATTATGAACCATTAAAAGTTAATACTCCAGGAACATATTCAAATTACACTTAAGATCAATACAAAGTATAAGCACAAATCATTAACCTGGTTTAACACACTGTTCTTCTAAATCTTACGTGAGGCACGTACACAAACAATGAAAATCACAAAAAGTGAGTGCTGTGCTAACAGCTTGAGTAACATGTACACTCTAGTGGTGATTGTGTACATGGAGAAACCTTTCAGATACAACTTGCATGATGCTGCTATCTATCGGGATTCTCATTAACTCTCACATGCCTGGTAATAGCCGCCGTCCGGTGCTAAGGGACTCTCCCCTAATGCCTCTTACCCTGTACCTACCTGTACAGGTAAAGGACCAAATCCATTCACTGTAATCACTCCAATCGAGAATACCACTATGTATACATCGGGTGGAAAGATACACCCCAGTACACAGACGGTCTAGAGTACCATTGTATGGATTATAGGCAGGAAGAACAACAAGTATGCCAGTGGTCTGAGTGCAATTGCCACGGTAGGTTTTTAGTACGCTGCATCCTATGCAACAGGGACTTCCACAATGCCTGTATAGGCTGGAAAGATGAACACATTCGTATCCCCGGTCAGGTTTATCAGTGCAAGGTTTGTCGCCGGGAACAGGCGTACAAACCACAAAATCCGGCCCACAGGCATAGCCCAACCATTCGTGGGTTATCCTGTGAGTTGACACTATCCGACTTCAATGGGAAAACTTGCACAAACATGGAGAAGTTTCTTGCAGAGTGCAAACGGGAATTAAGGGAGCACCTGATCCCACGAAAACAATGGGTGAGTCAAGTTCACCACCACCTTACTGGTGCTGCCAAATGTGGGTGGGAAAAATATGGCGAATTTGTTGAGAGCTAGGCACAGTTCAAGGCCCAGCTGATTTCCCACTTTTCAGGAGATGAACTCCTTAGTGAGCTAATCACTGATCCGCACTCCCACGTGCAAAAGCACGATGAGGAGGTGGAGTTATTCATTAGGTGCAAAGAATGCCTACACAAAAGGGTTTGCCCCGAGCAGAGTGAAAGTCAACGTGTGAGAAGAATCACCCATACCCTCCTCCCCTTGCTTCACACCTTGTAAGTCGCCTCCCGACCCGAGACTATCGAGGAGCTCGTAGACAGAGCAAAGTAGTTGGAGGTGGAGTGCCCCCTCCCTGGGAAAGAGCAGATGTCACACGCCAGGGCTAACCGTACAGCCACCTTCCCCAGACCACCTGCAGGGCGTGATGTGACCTTGCAAATATCCCACAACCCCTTGCCCCGCTACCGGTACTGTGCGGAGCGGAATTCAAACCAGGACTGCCCCGCACACCCTCCTGAGGAAGCTATGATACTTATTCCCGACCTCGAGCTGCCACGCTATGAGGCAACAGGACATGCGTAGGGCACCAGGGGAGCGACAGAATTCACTCCGACACTCCCCTCACTGTCACATAATTAGCGGACCCTGGACCCTCCAAGTCCCCGCGTATACAGGTGGAAATAAACGGCATTCCCCAAGAGGCCCTAATTGACTCCAGGGCCACAGGAAACGTTGTGCGGGCTGATGTACTCACACCCTCCCAAAGGGCGGGGCTTCGACCCCAGCCCTATATACAGATGGCCCAACCTAGCCATACTCTATGCGCTCAAGGAAAAATCAAGCTAGCAATTGATGTAGATGTATACCAACTAAGCCAGGAGAACTGATTCACCGTTGTTCCAAATATAAGCGAGTAAATTATTCTCAGGCAGCCTTGGCTAAGGGAGCAGCAGTGCATAGTCGACCACAGACAGGAAAAGATCCACCTGGGGAAAGCCGAACGAGTAACCATGCTTTGGGAGCACACCCCTCCCCCCGGAAGTTGGAATCACCCCTTTGAATCCGGCAAGTATTCAACATCAGCTCTCAGGGCCTCCCCAACAACTGGAGGATATACAGAATGTTCCAAAATGATCTTTACAACTGTGATCGCTAATATTTCAGAAACGGGGAAAGATAAAAAGGTGCGGTTTGTGGCACAGTTAACTTCGTCCTGCAGGGGGCCACAGTAAACTGTTTCCCCCTCGTGATCCTCTGCGAGCAGGATTAAAACCATTGCATACGCTAGCGTCAACCTTTATTTCTTGAGGACAGAGATAAAACCATTAAAAATAAAGTACATTCTGTGCAAGAACTAATTGTACAAATCAGCTGTTTAATTTTTTTTCCTCTCACATTGGTATATGATCTGCCCTCAAACTAGGAAGGCCCAGGTTCGATGAAACAAACTGCTTGTTCCCACAAACTTCCTTTCCAAAACTCTTCCTTCCTTGGTCAGAAAGTGAGCGAAGAAACATGGCAAACACGACGAGATAGCTGCAACAGCGCTGAGAAGCAGAGGGCTACATGCAACCAGCACCCCGACCGCTACGCCACCAAGAAAGGGGGAGAACTAAGAGGCCGTTAACCTGCAGTGATAGTAACCAGATGCCGCGCGACCCAGATACAGGAACCCCACACTCAACCAAGGCAGCACTAGACACAGAACAAATGCTAGCCCAGAACCACAACTCACTCAAGGCAGCGTGCGCACAGAAGAGGTGCTGGTCTAGAAGTACAGCTGACAACCTATCTTTGAGGATACCGCCCCCAGAGTGAAATAAAATAGTGGATTCGTCTGATGGATCAACGTCGCTTCAGGGGGTGGCAGATTGATGAATGCCAACGTGCTGCACTGTGCAATGCACACTCTACGGGCGACTTTGCCCCATCTACGAGCGACCCGAGCTCAGGGGGAAGTCATAACAGTGGCAAAATAAAATAAATGTATCGAGGAAACAGACACCAAGCATTGGACAGCCAATTACATAACTGTAATTAATCCTCATAATTACAATATGTATTGCCCGCCCGGAATTTCGCATGCAAGAGTTACCCCCATCAACAAAATAAATATGGTTGAGTTTCCACTAACCCTTCACTTAACCCCGGAAGAAGTTCCACCACACCCCCGAGATGGCAGCACCCCTGTGACCGTGTGACATCACAGACAGCCAGCCTCAGAAGGAGGTGTTTTATTTTGTCATTGCCTCCAAGCAGGGAGATAAGAAATGAGTGGTGCTCCAGCGCCCAGATAAACATACCCCTATGCCGGTAGGCTACACTACCCCCCCGCACCTCGAAGAACTGCTGATCGGAAGATTTTTAGCATAAATAGAGGTCCGACACCCTGGACCAGCAGATATGCCGGGCTCGCCGGCCAAATAGGATCACGAGCCCTTCCCAGTCTGCAAAGACTCTCTCTCCTCTCCGCATCCTGCAATAAAGCGCATCACGCGGAAGTCTGCAAAACGTCCTTATCTACTCCGCAGACTGTGAAGACTGCAGCATCCCAGCAGCTTGCAAACGACTCATCCACTGACCGTTAGAGCAGTACTCCACATCCGAGGTAATCCTACTCCACGCACCCGAGTAACCCTTTACCCAAGTACACTTCCATGGCTCCATGGTAACAGGCCATAGCGTCCTAGTGTACCTCTTGGATAACTTCCGGTAACATTTGTTACGCTGTGGATAGCGTACTATTACCAAAAATTTTGGTCTGATTAGAGTTTGCATTTTGTATTCATTATTTCCCCAGGCTCGCCTCCACCTGATTTGCATATGTAAAATATTGCTTAACCAGTCAGCTATATTACCATAATTGATTTTAGCCGGGTCTTCCCATTTTCTTTATTTTACGTAATAAAACTTACGTTAAAGTTAATTTCTGTTTAGCATCATTTTATGAAAGATCCTTTTTTTTGGAATTCTAGCTATCATTGTCTAGAATTTTGTGCCAGGTAATTCACTTCCCCTGGAGAGGAGCTGTGTGGTTTACGAAACTCTACAGAATCAGGGCTCGAAGTGTCCGCACGGACACGCTGAAGCTCTTGGGTTTCTGGTGGATCCACACTCACCTATGATGACGTCCGAATAGCTAACCACTCGTATACATGTTAGGGCCTTGGGTGTGACCGAATACGGTACACCCAGAGGACTGCACGTTGCGGAAGGGATCACGTGACTGGATCAGATGTATAGCAGGAAGGGAGGTTTACAGAGTAGACAACGGGGTAAGGAACACGTGCTCTAGAGAGGGCTTTAAGAGCCGACACAAGTGAAGGGAATGTACCGGAGGTCAAACCTCAGTCGCTGACTACCAAAGCCATCCCTCGGTCAATCTCTCAGCTCATCCACCTAGTCCACAAAACCCCCTTATACAAGTATTTAGACACCTGTTGGCACGGGCATGTCCCTGAGGGAGAACAGTCACCGCCTATAGACAGTACTATTTCTAGTGATGCCATACCCAGCCAGGCACCTGCTACTTCGAGCATCATTAAACTCTCCTCCGGTAAGCTCATTCGGGTTAAACACCTGTCGGAATTAGAGCTACCCAACTTTTGTGATATTAAGCTGGCATCAGGAAAATGGTACGGGTTAGACTCCCACTTAAGGCATTCCCCAAACCACATGCGGCACCACCCTTTTCAGATCTACCAGATGTAAGATGTTAACTGTATGGTGGAATTTTTAACCAACAATCTTCAATTAATAAATAATACTTTTATAGCAATAGCAAAAAGCCAGAAAACCTAAATATCCAGTTTGGTTTACATGAGATTTAATCAATTTAATAAAAAAGAAAGAACATTGTCACAGACTTTACAAAAACACAAAATCTGAAATCAACTATGCACATTTTTCTCAGTTAAGAAAAATTGTTAAAGAGCAAATAAAATTATCCAAGATAATCTAAAATTACAAAAATAAATAAATAATTTAAAAACAGATCCAAATAGATTCTGGAACTACATAAAAATGATGAAAAATGGCTATAAAGAACGACTACTCCTACTGTTGATATGATTCAGGATCTCTCTCTACTAGCTAATGTCTTCGTTAAACAGTTTGCTGAAGGCTATGAACAAATCATTATTAATTCCACTGTACAAAATAAATTCATAAACAATCTAAATATTGACACACCTACAATCTCTCAAGGACTAGCTCTCTGGGCTATCAAAAGTCTAAAAAGTAGCAAGGCCACTGGATTAGATGATATCTCCAATTCAATAATTAAGGGCTGTACCAATGCCCTTACTCCAATGCTTTCACGTATTTTCAACTACATTCTATTAAGTGGGAAGTATCAAAATGCCTGGAAACGTGGTGTAGTAGGCCCTATACTAAAAATTTGGAAAAAGTTTGATATAAATAACAATAGACCCATTACATTACTAAGCAGACTATCTAAAGTCTTTGAAAAAATAACATTTAAGCACTTATCGTTTGTGGCAGAAATATTATTGGATTTTCAACAAGGTTTTCTAATGGGCAAAACAATGGCTACTAATTTGTTTAATTTTGTCTATGAACTCTATACTGAAATTGCAACAAGAAAACATGGATGTAATATGTATTGAGCTTAAAACAGCTTTTGACACACGTCAACATCATTCAGAAATTACAACAGTTTGGTTTAAATAACTCTTATCTAAATTGGTTTACAAATTATTTTCTTGGTCGGTCCTTTGGAGTTAAAATTGAAAAATCTTTATCAAGTTCTCATGCAGTATCCTCTGGTGTTCCGCAAGGAAGTACGTTGGCACCACTACTCTTTAATATATTTGTAAAAGATATGGTCGCATAGTAAGTCACTATAGTGCACTTCTTTATGCAGACGACTTAAAGATTTATAAATGCATTAAGGATAACGATGACTGCGTAATGCTACAAAATGATATCTTAGTTATATAAATATTGTGCGAAGAAAATGCTATGCAGCTTAGTATTGATAAGACTCTCTGTATTTCATTCTCAAAGAAAACTAATTTTATTTGCTATAAATACCACATCAACAAGGAGTTAAGCAAAAGAACTGACTATGTAAGAGAACTAGGGATATTATGAGATAAAAAATTTTATTCACACACCCCCACCCACGCACACACCCACACACACAAAAAACTTAATAGGTAAAATTAGTCGTACTCTAGGTCTTATAAAATTAATCACATTTTCAGCTACCTCTACTGATTCTTTATTATGTATTCATAATACTTTAATTAGATCTAGATTACAATATTGTATCATGATCAGGAATTACATAACAGAAACGGATTCAATTAGATTAGAAAACATACAAAAGAATGTATTTAAATTAATATTCAATAGATTCTCATTAGGTGTAGATTTTGATTATAATCTAGAATTAGTTGGATTCAAAACATTGTCCTTAAAAACTAGATGTGAAATTTTAGAAGCTTTATTTTTAATTAATTCATTTCTTAATTATACATCATGTATTATAGTTAATTTAAAAAAACATGTTCAAAAGTTCCATCTTATACGCATAGAACACTTCACACTTTTTCAGTATTAAAATGTCAGAAAAATTTAGCCAATAGATGTGTTAATAATTACAATAAATATTTTTCTAACTTATAACCGTTTATAGGGAAGAAAATTTTTATTTAGTGACCTGTTCAAACATTACGGTAGTTTATAATACCAAATACGTATTAATTATAATAAGTGCAATAGTAAAAATTTCTTTTTATACTAGCTAAATTCAACTTTGTGTTTGTAGTAGTAGTTAGAAATTTTCATGTTGTGTCTCCTGTATGTTTTTTTCGTTTAATCATTTTTGTGTGTGTGTATTATTTTTTAACATTAAGTGTTATGTGCTGTATGTCCATGTGCCTCCCTGTCAATGTTCTTGCACTGTTGGGTGGCATGTTAAGCTTTGTAATAATAATAATAAATCAAAATATGTGTTTTGTAAGTATTTTCATAAACTTTTGTTTCAGTGCAAATTATTTTGTTTCTGAAAATTAAAATTCCACACTGTTTGTAAAAACAGTTATAACTGGCATACAGTCTGGAGTTTAACACTGTTTTTATTATGCATCCAAAAATTTCCCTGTATTAATGTGTTTTGTAAAAAGACCTGTTTTGCAACAAACTTACATGTGACCATGAACTCACTTCATATGTAAGGTGATCAATGCCAGTAACAGTCATAAAGCTTCAAGACATTACTGTCTTGTATATTTTTTTTGTGGTTAATGTTTTTCTTGAAAATAGCATTCTCTTCACTGGGGGGTTTTTGTTAGTCAACTATGTTACTTCCATTTTGGTTCTCTGCATTTTAAAATAATTGAATTAGTCCAATTCACACTACTTGAGCTTCCCATACCTGAAAACATTAAGTTACACATCAATTCTACTTAACTGTAAGTCTGAAAATTTTAATTTTTGGATTCCGCACATCTCGTTATATTTTGGTATCAATTAGTCCTTCACAACCAGAGGTACTCGGATAAGTTTCAATATGAAGACTGAGCTACTGATGGCAATAACATAGGCTAAAGAATGTTATTTTCACTGAAAAATTCAGTTACAATAAATATATGAAGATATTTGGCTTTCGTTACACTTATTGCATA
The DNA here is from genome assembly GCA_029891345.1 of Dryococelus australis. Classification (NCBI taxonomy): domain Eukaryota; kingdom Metazoa; phylum Arthropoda; class Insecta; order Phasmatodea; family Phasmatidae; genus Dryococelus; species Dryococelus australis. Next base: position 150,116,425 of record CM056996.1, read on the forward strand.
AATCAGAAGTTTCTCAGTATCTACGAGTAAATTTCATTCTGTAAAAGGATGTGTTATTTCAGTGTGTTATGATTGTTAGTAAATAAGGAAAAATACATTTGTACAACATGCAGTAGACTTAGATTTCCAAACAACTGAGCTTTATTACATACGACAAGCAGATCCTAGATATAACCAACTATTTTGGGAGATGTACGAGTTACATAATGTACTATTAATAATCATTTAAAAAACATAAAAGAAAACTATGGGGTGTTGGCACTTTTATTTGGCGAGCAAACACACGCGTGTAACTGCGTGCTATTTTATTTTGATAAACAACAGTGTTATGAGTGCAAATGGTAAAAACAACAATGCTACAACATCATGTACTTTTAAAGTAATATGTATTGTCTAATTATTACTATGTTAGGCTACTAGAGGAGTGTTCATGAATTCTGATTGGCATTAAATATCATTTAGCATAGAAATACATTTTACAGAACCCAACATTTTCCTTTAACCAAATATATACATGTCTGGCATATTTTATTCTTGTGTTAGCCTTATTGACTGTTTATATTGTGAATATAGAAAAAATTCAGCCAAAGGAATCATAACGTCATTAAAGTTTGATAAGCTTCACTTGCGACAATATGAGAACTATATTGTTCGTCAATAAAGTTTGTTCAGAATCAGTCACCAGGTCGATGCTTTGCACACAGGAACAACAGGCCACTTGCACTTCTTTGTTTTTATCCCTTGGTAAAGTAATTTCAGACAGGTGGCACCCTTACAAACATTAACTTTCACATAAACTAGGACATACCAAGGATCAGAACAATCTTTCTCAGCATGCATAGTAGATTATGCTAATTAAATGGAAGCAATGTTCTCTCTCTGCTATAATACTCACGCCTTAGTGCCGTTGTACTTTACGGACTTAAGGATGGGGATGACGTTATCGAGGACCTGTGCAACTGCCTTGCTGACCTCCTGGAGTAACACATGGCCATGTGCACGAGGCAGGGAGCGGAGTACAGACACCAGCTCAAGGACAGCTGCCTCTGCTGATCCCAACATGGTGCGCACTTCCTGTTGTGGGGGCAAGGGTGCCTTCGAGAGGCTCATACACAGCTTGGTCACCTCATGATGTACACTCTTGCCAACCATGCCTGCATACATCCCACATTTACAAGTTTGTACTACCCTTCATCAAATTTACCTACCTGCACACACAAGTTCTTTGCTGGCAATGTTATAATTTCCTTAACCTGACAGTTGCAAGTAGAAAATGGCCCATTACCTAATGGGTGAATTTTTTACTATTACAATTATAGCTCATTGACAGTATGATCATGAGAGACAATCAGTTTGTACAAGGTAAAGTTAAAGAGTTTCCTTGAATACTAACCTTCCTGAAATTACAGACTGCTAATTTACAATGTACAAAAAAAAACTTCTTGAAACACATTGGACACAGATATTAACTTCCCAGCCATATCTACAATTTATTGCTAATGAGACTACACAGGCAGACAAAGATTTCATACTTTGAACACTATAACCAAATAATATGCTAAAGCCACATTGGCTACACAGAATACAGTGAACATTTGAACTGGTTCATATTCACAATAGCTACTACCATCCACATGCATATCTACAACCATTCAAAATGTGTGAATCATACCAAATATGCACTATAATATGTAATGTTTTTTACAATTCTTGCATTTGACTTGTAACTTTTAAAACACATGAAAGTTACATTGACCATCTTTCACTCCATATCCAAATGCCACCCTTATCCACTTCTGGATGTAACATTAGACATCCAAAAATAGTAAGCATTCTCAAAAACAAAAACTTGACTTACATCTAAATATGGAATACCTTGTTTGCAAAGATACTGATGCTAGTTTGAAACAGTGCTGCTGGATTTCATGTTTTCTTCAATTTTATTTCTTAACTTTTGACATCTTTATCGACTTTTGAGACACATCTCGAAATTTAGACTTTCCTGGGCCTTCCAAGTCTGTTGGGATGACACACCCAGCACCCATTTCTATACTGTAAAAGCTTAACGTGAAACATAAATAAATGGTTAAAATACCAAATAATAAAGGAAAATTGCATGTTGTATACACATACAAGTCTTTACACATAGATAGTGATGCGTTATGCTTAGGGCCGACTGGCATTCACTACATTAAGGAGACAGGTTTTGTTGAGTGCTCGCAAAAACAGACTGTGCCGGTGTGGCACAATCAGGATATTTCTCAGCATACACTGCTGCTCTAATGCTGCGCTGACATTTGCAATAAACAAAAACCATAATTCTTTCGGCTGTTGTGTACATTGTGCCAGTTCAAATAACTTCGCAAAGAAGTTGTCTGATCACTACAACAACAGAGCACAAACTAATGGCCCACTGTTCAATGTGACAGCACAATTTTCTTTGTCACTGACCTTCAACAATCTTGAATGACTGGCAAATGTCACTGTACTGTGTTTATTACTTCTTTATACACACTGTCAATGGGTGTTAATCTATTAATGAATTTTATAATTCCATTTAAATTAACAAAGTTGACCTTTGTATCTCCTTTGCGTTCCACATACAGGGAAAATCACTACCAATTTATTGGCGCCTTGGACCCAAGCAGCTTTTGTCTGAAACATTTTCTTCTATTACTGAAATTGGCAGTGTTATTCAGGTGGGCTGCCTTAGGTGTTTCACCCTGTGCATGGCTCTGTGTATATGTGTAAAGGTTGTTCACTGAAAAATAATCACTTTTGAAAACCCTGCTTAACATCTTCCTGTATGAACATTATGTATTCTTATGCCTTATGAAAAATTAACATTATCATGGGCCTCATCACTCCATTCATGCATCGGTCAAGTGAAGCAGTGAAATTATTAAAAAAGAAAATATTTTACAAATCTGCTCATTTTTACAATTGGACACATCAAAAAAACAAGAAAACTAAATAAATAATTCTCATCTTTACAACTGGAAGCATTAAAAAAATTAGAGAGCGAAAGAAATAATTTAAGTTATCAGAAATTGTTACCTAAAGGCAGTTTACGTTAAAGTGAGCACTCTAGAAATCAACCTTTCAAAAAAAAAAAAAAAAAAAAAACCCTGCCCACAACTTCATATGTATAACCATGTGTGTTACCGTACAGGCTGGGGATGAACACACCCAGTTATGTTGGCAATTAAATTTGAAAAGTAGTTCTAAGAAATAACACTGTATTGCAAGTGTAATGTTTAAATTTATAGGTACGGAAAGTTGTTTGAAGTGTATTTTATACAGTTTAAAGTAATTATTGGCATAAAGATAATGTATTTACTGTAACTCATAATTATATTGTGTCACATGATCGGCGCAACGGTCAAAACCAACGGCCCGTTGTTGTAGTTACTTCATCCTTGTTGCTTGGCTTTGCTTGTGTGGAGTAGTTACGAGGCAAGCTACAAATTTGGAAGCTGGAAGTAGTTGTGTTTTAATATTCTTGTATTATAGGTCGTATAGTTTTTAATTGTGTTGTAGTGATTTTGTGTAAAGTAATGAGTTCCGCAAACTACATACGAATAGTCAGCATCAAGAAGACATAATATATATCGCCAAAAGTATTTATTCTTTAATTCATCGAGGAGAGATGAAGCACTGCAAGGTCATTGAACGAGTTGCAGAAATGATAAAAATTTGAAATGCAACTGTCCGGAGGTAAGTGTAGATGTGTTATTACGATGTGTTTTCCCCGCATATCCCAGTACGTTATTGAAGTAAATTGTTGAAAAAGAACATGTAGGAATCAACAGTTGGAAACGCGATATAACAAATGGAAAGTTAAATAACAATAATGAATAGTAAATGAACGACAGCAGAAATGTGACAATATATTCATGCGAGTTTGCGAAGTACATGGTATATCCTAAGTTTGACAAATAATATAAAAAGTTAGGTGTAGCCTACTTATGTACCTATGCCCATCTGTTTAACATTTCTTTTAAATCTGTCTTGTGAATAAGTGCCAATCTTGCCGTCATAAATTATACGTTCATTTTACACATTTTTATATAACTGTGTTGTTTTGTAATGTAAGCCTAACCTCAAATACATTTGTACGTATTTTTTTAGGCCCAGTCATATAACCTTTCTTAAACCTGCCTTGGTAACAAGTGCAAATGTGCCTGTCAATAATTATACATTAATTTGACACGTTTTGAAATCACTGTTATATTGTAACGTAGGCCTAACCTTAAACTTGTGTTCATGTAGTTATTCATCCCAAGTTACAGTGTTAAGTTTAACTATTGTTAACATAACATAAACGTTGCAGTTTGATGTTACACCAAAGGTGTTCCAACATATAAACTAAAATCTTGAAGCTGGTTTTGTTAACTATAGACCTATAGCTGTGCTTATTGCCGACATTCTTCCGTGATGCAAGTGTAGGCCTAATTGTTTTATTTGGTAATGTTTGCAGTAGTAAGAATTAGAAAGTATTTACAACTATTTGTCAACAATTAGGTAATACAATAATTCCATCTTTAAATTTCAAAATGGACAACTTGGAACCTTTTGAGAAATATCAACGAAGATAGTATGCGTTGTTGAGTAGGCACAATTGTTTGTAATATCTACCACTTTGGCTGCAAAAATATTGCAGTTAGTGAAATTTTATGTCACTGTAAATTAAACGTCATAGTCAACAACCCCAGACTCCCAGAGCTCCTGTTTACTTGTGAGTGCATGTTTTGTAAAGGTTAGATTAAATTATGCAGTGTATGTGTTAAATTAAGTATTTCTAAAAAAAAAGCTGTATGAGCTAGCTTTCAATAAGGGCCGGGATACAATTCACATACCAAACACATTCACAGTTATAGTGATAAGCACATACAAAACACAAAAGCAGTGTGACCTGGCTACAATTGATATAATGATAATAATATTAGTTTGTTTATGTTGCTACATTTCTACCGAAGAAATTAAGGCCTGTACATAGAGTTGATAGTGGGTTATTTCAAAAATAAATATTTTCAATTGTCTGAGACATTTTTAAAATGGTATATTATTTACGTTTCAATTTTTACTATAAACAATACCGAAAATCGTTACTAAAGTTCCGTGGTTGTGATTATTCATAAATAAACAAAATAAAATATCTTCCCGAGGAATGAAGTCAAAATACACACTTTCTTGATTTGTAAATTTTCAATTGATAACATAGTATAAGTGTCTGGGCTTCTGATTGGCTGTTTAATTGATGCACATCTATAGTAACAAGGAAAGTTAAACACAGTGCTTATCGCTTATCATTTTGCTGTCATTTGTGGATATGTATTGGTTTTACATTAATAATAAGACATTTCTTTCAGCATTGTGTGCGCAAGCATTAACCATTTTTTTGTAAGTATAGTAATTTTCTTTAAATACTTTTCTCATTTAAGTTTTCAGTTTTTCTGCAGTCACTGTAATGAAAGAACCCCAAAAATGATAAAGAGTCCATGCATTTTACCAGTAAAATTTGTTTCTTGAGGTTTGTGTGGGTTTGACAAAAAGGAAATGTCGCACCCATTTGAGCCACAAGAGAAACCGGAAATGTGGCCATCACCAGATCGTCATTTCACTTAGCAATAAATAATATACATTATTTTTAGGTTTTATTTTGTACAAATGAAGGTGGTGTCAGCTATAAGCCTGGTATAACATTCATTTACCACTTTAATTCACAGTATAAATGTTCACTTCTTTTTTGGAGGGTCTCAGATAGGTACGAGCACAGAGTAACTGTGTCAAAAAAAAAAAAATGTACATATACACAATTGCATTTGTTGATATGTATATTTTTAGTGTAAATTTTATATATATATATATATATATATATATATATATATATATATATATATATATATATATATATATAAAATAGGCCTATGTTGCAATTTATTTACCTCCATTTATAAATGTGCATGTAAAACTATCCTTAATATGTACATATACATGCACATATTTTATATATTTTTCTTCTTTATATATTACACATTTTTATATACTGCCACATTTGCACCATCTACTTCTGTGCACTGGTGTACTCCTTGTTCAGATCCCTTAGTCTTTCTTCTGTGTTCTGCCTCCCTGCCTTACCCTTTCCCCTTCGTGCATCGTTATGTTTTTATTTGTAGTCATTTTTTATTTAAGGCCTTGCACGGCCTCACTCTGTCTACTTTATACGCTTCAGACATCTGCTACGTTGCGCCGCTACCTTATGCCTGCAGGATGTATGTTTTTTCCTGATGGCTTAGTTGCACCTAACTTCAGTCAGCTGAGGCCAAACACAGCTACCATGTTTTCGAGCTGATGTTTTACTAGTCGTGCTACAGAGTGATGGGGCACTTAAAAAATGGTGAGTCATGGGAAATATTTTGGTTTGCAGTACAGTTTTTTAATGTTTGGTCATTTGTGTGACAAGTGATGGTGTATCTTGGCTGTGCAGTAGTGCTAGTCTATTTCAAAATCTGGATTTGGCTGCCTTTAAAATTATTTTTCTGCTTAACTAACGTGTGTCCTTTTTTAACGTGTTGTGTTGGTCCTTGTTCACCGCAAAAGTTTAATGTTTGCTTTTTCACGGTTTGCATGACTTCATCGCTAGGGCGTTCATTTTTAAATTGTTTATTGCGTAAAGTTTTTGTCTATCGGAGCTTGTGACATGACACAAACGATCATATATATTGCATATTTTACATTATATATATATATACATATATGCACATATACACATATATCATGTGTTATATACATCATATATGTTACATGTTTTATATATAATGTACATGTTACATTTAGCAGTCCTCAAATGTAAACATTAAGTTCATTAACATGTGGCAATCACAGGGCAATGTTTGTTTACGTTTGGAGGAAGGATACATAATGGGCAAGAAAGTAGAACTTTAGCAGGGCTTTCAAAAGTGCTCACTTTATCGTGAACTGCCTATAACAATTTTTAATTGATGTTAAGATATCGAAATACTTTTCCTCCATCGTTATCAACTTTACTGGGCACATGTCACTCAGTGCACCCGTTAAAATATTAGCAGGCAGGGGCAACGACTTTTTTCTACGGTTGACTTCTAAAGCGCTGACTTTATCATGAACAGCCTACAGACACACACACAAAAATAAAACCTGTGGTTAAAAGGAAACAAATATCATCACACTTGACATATGATGCTTATTTGACATACATATAAAGACGACTTTGCCTCATCTTTACTTATAATCATGTCACCTCAGGTGGGATTTAAACCCAGAAGCGAATTACTACGAGAACCTACAAATACGCCCCTAGTTAAAGGAGCATCCATGGACACGTCAACCAAGATCGTTTTACCCGTATGTCAGATGTCACACCAACCCTTCAAATGTTAGTGAAGCTAGTCAAGCAGCACAGTTAAGCACCTAAGCTCACGCAGCAGAGGCAACCCACCATTACAGAGATGTCTACTTCCACAGTAGACCGAGGGATCATGCTACAGAGTGAAGATCCACCCAGGAGGAGGAGCTCGCCGCCTACACCACTGCACCTCAGACGATGTGGGCGGGTAGATTATATGACCGCGCACCGCGAGAAACTGCAGTTCATCTCCAGCAGCTCGCTCCACTATCTGGTGTGCTGGGACTCTCTGCTGTTACCAATGTCTTCGTGACCTAGCAGAAGTTCTCCAAGACCTTCACCAGCAATCCCCGAAGAAGTCTTCAATTCCTTGAACAGCCACTGTCCTCCTGGTAATGGCAACCACACTACCCTTCTGGTAGTGGCCCCCGAAGTCCCTTCTGGACAAAAGCATTCAGATAGTTACGGATAGTTAGTATCATAGCTACCCAGTCACATCTGCTCTTTTTCAGCTTAGACCCAAGTCCCCTTCACCTGGTTTACATAGTTTACTTCAGTTCAGTTCCTGATTAGTTAGGAGGTAGTACAGGCCACCGTGTCTATTCCTCACAGAATAAACATGTTGTCTCTCAAACCTCTCAGTGCTAAATCTAGGGTGACTATGATTTTATTCTCTGCAAACATCAGCCCACCAGGGAAAAGCAAGACACAGCATTATTGCACCAAATTACAGAACCTAGAGTAGGACTGCTGGCTCCCTTAACCGGGCGCACATACGTCATAAACACAGCCAGATGATGGCCACCCGTACTGTGAACCTGATGTGCAATAAGGTCAAGCCACAACAACTAGCAACTCAATCCACAAAACAGCTAGACAACCAGTCCAGCCACTTCATTCCATCCACAGTGCTGAATTGTCACCTGAGGGAGTGATAGACTGGTTCTGCAGGTCTGCCCACCTTTGGACCCACATCCAACATTGTCGTCGGACGCCCAGAGTAAACCCACTACTCTAATCACAGTGGCTGAACTGTCGCCGGTTGGAGTACATGGGTACAACTTTGGGTTAGCTTGGCCTTGGCTATACACACAGCTAAGGACGGTCATCACCTTTTCATCCCTGATGAGGCAGACTGTAGTACCTACCCGTATATGCCGAACATCCATAGGAATGGTATGAAGTGGCAAGTTAGGAAGGTAGTTGCTGCCTCGAAGCAAATGGGAGCTGTAACTCAGCTCAAACTTCCCTTTGCAATCTGACCACCCTGGGAACAATCTCAAACAGACTGCCAACTGTCGAGGTCTCACCTCTCAGTCCCTCCACCCTCGCTCTGTCAGTTCCCCGTCAAGACCACCGGTGAGCCGCACCAGGTCGTCACCGCCTTCCGCCCAGGACGAGAAGTTCCACTGAGCATAGTGACCTGTAGTTTCAGTGCCAGGTCAGCCAGCAATAAAGTAAAACCAGTCATATAACCCCTGTCTCTGACCAACACACCAAAACCTTGCCCGACCGTGATGCTGTGGTTAGGCACCCGACGTAACATGCCACACTACATAATTTCTTTTATAAACTAATTTCCCAGTTTATCTACACTCTAAACACAGGTGAAAAAGCTGTGTGCCAGAAGCAGTCACACTCCATGACACTTTAAGACAGGATGAAAAGAATGGGCTGAATTTCAATGTTCTACCCCCCCCCCCCCCAACCACAATCAAGGTAACATCACAGCTGCTAACACGTCACACGATACCCATCTACTAGACATGTGGTGGAATCTGGCAGCAGCAAGTAGAAAACTTGGAACCGCCATACTGCCTGGCCAGATTTCAGTGGCAACGGGAACACCGGGTTGTAATTAACATACATGATGTGCGCAGGCACACAATGTACAAATAGCATGATTTCTGGTGCACATAAAACATGCTAAATTTGTAACACTAGCCAGAAATAGAATAGAAATTTTTCCATTGGCCATGTACAGTAAAATAAAGTACCTGAAATCTAACTTGTTACACAAATGCAGAAAATTTTACAAATTGAATTACACATTACATTTAATGTTAACTTACCTAACTTCTTCCAAAAATGTTCCAACACAAAACCACTGTCGTCATTATCGCCTCCAGTATACTCTGAAACAAATACACAGTCCCAGTGAAATCATACATAGCAAATTTAACATGATACACATTATACAAAAACATACCAACAGACAAAAATTTCACATCATACACTTACAACAAAAACAATAACACCGACAAACATTACACCTAAAAAAAATATTGAAACTACTATAAACACTTAATTCCTCAACATTTTATATAAGTTCTCAATGGTGATGGGTCAATACCACATTTTTTCGATACTCAATACCAATTTCGATACCAAAACATTCTCACAATACTCGATACTATTCTCGATACCAAATTTAAATTGTCATGAACTAGAAATGGGACACTCGATACCTCGATACCACGTCATATCAAAAGTAGCAAGCATCACGACTTGTAAATTTATACTTTTATTCAATACTTTTTATCGACACGTGTGTATGGATTGGTCCGCCATTTTCCCTATTATCATGAAGCGAAACAGTTTATTTTGGCTCTACAGTTTACTGGTTCCAGAAAGCCCATGTTATTATGTATTGATGGCAGAGAAATGTGTAGTAAGGATTGCAAAAGAACAATATGTATTCAGGAGTTGCAAATAGGAATTATGAACAGTAAGTCAGTGTGTATTGCAAACAACATATTTTGTAATGGTTATTAGAATGTTTGAAATGTAAGTGGCCTAAAAAACCACCATTTCAACTGTGTTTTGCAGTGTAAAAATAATACTTTTATTGTACAGAAAACAAACTTCACAAAAATATTTACGTCTGGAATGTATTTAATATTTGAATCTGTACGAACTATATATTTATAGCGTTTTCTTTCGGTGAGGTTGAAACTTGACATGTTATACGATAATTTGAATGTTTCTGTTATACGAGCAAATTTTACTCTCGTCCATTAAAACAATATGTAATTAAAAATGATACATGTCTTGTAAGAAGAGCTGCAAAACGATGCAGTCTTATGAAAGAAGTTAAGCGGTTTTCACAATAGAGCTCTGTGGCGCGTTGAGCATCAACCAATTGGAACCGTGACGCTAGCGCCGAGAACGTTGCGCGAGCGACGAACATTGGTTTTGACGTTTGTTGCCAGTGTCAGGGAATAAGAAGAATAACATTTCTGTACATCATGATAAACTGGCGAGAAGATGAGATAAAGAACTGAAAACATACATAAACAGTTTGCAGAGATGATAATTGGAGTACAAATTTATATCAATTTGACCTATATTTAGGAAAACAAAAACATGTTTTCTGATGCCTGAAAAGTCAATGTTCTACATCATTTTTAATTTTAAGAATATAATTTTATTATTAAATAAATATATATCATTAAAAATAATTTTACTAACTAAATGGCAAGAAACTTTACTGCATTTCAGTGCAAGCTTCATTGCAGAATAACAAATGGCAGCACAGTATATGTCGCCAGTGACCAGCGTCAGAACGTCGCTCTATCGTGAAGATGCAAATAGCACTTGTCGCTGGCAGCGAGCGACGGACACCATGTGCCGCATTGCGACGCTCTATTGTGAAAACCACTTGAAACTAGTCTCGTCCAACCCCACCCATTCCACTGGCAATAAAATTAATGAAGCCCAAGCAGAATGACTTTGCCATAACAAAAATAAGGTAGGTTGGAATGGCGAACTGCAGTGATCACAGCATTTGTTTGCACTCATTGTTTTATTCATAGACAGAGCAGCCATGGCACAAGGATACATTGTGGCCGTACTATGTTTCTATAACTGTCCAAATGTAGTGAAAAAATCTTTGGTATTCTGAATGCAAGTAGGTATTTACAACCGTATTTCATATTTATCTTACATGTTTTGTGTGTGCAAAATCTGTGAAAAAGACCATTTTTATATTACTTCTGGTAGCAGAAGAATTGCTATTGGTTTTTATCCGGCTATCAACAATTCCCACAATTCCTTTATCCGACTTAATTCAGAATAAATGTTGTGCTCTTTTTTACAAATAATTTTTTTAAGCTTTCTTAGTTCGAAAATTTACATGCCTACCATAGATGTCAAGTTATATAAATTTCAAAATTGTTTCCATTATCTGTAATATTATCTTGCGTGATTTTTCTTTGCCTTTAAAAGTCATCATAAATTTGGTTGAGAACAATGAAAATGTAGTTCAAAAAAATTTGATTGCATTACTGAAAATTTTTTACTCAAGAGTATCGAGCTGAAAACTGTATTGAGTATCTACTATCAAAAACATGGTATCTCACCTCTATAAACACAAGCCAACTTGGCCAAGAAAATTGTTCATTTTACTAATGTCAATGACACACACTGAAACTATGTAAAAACCCACATTACACAGGAAATAAATGGTGGACGGCCTGTAACCCAAACATCCTTAACCAATGATAAACAACACAGTCTCCTTCGATTCTATAGAATCATATTTCCACAGTAAAAGCCATAATCAAACTTTGAGGAAAATGATAGCACCTGCGAGGCAGAACCGCGGACATGAAACAAATTTTCGCAACGGTCACCACGAAAACTACTACCAGGGCAATAGGTCGGGAAACTAAGTAGGGAGGTTGGCGAAACAGCACTTGCACCAATCTCACTGCCAGGTCGTAACAATCCGCCTACAGAAGGTGCAAAAGTGTTTCAAGTGACTGACAATACTATGCAATACAAGCAATAACAACTAGAGTGCTACCGAGACGCTTGCAATTTGCTACCACACACCAACAGGGAGAAGCGAAACGTGTTATGCACGTAACGGTATGAATCAGAGAGCTGTATACCAAGTGCAATGTCTACATTGTGCCGGACTTGTGCGAAGAAGTGATTCTGGGACTGCCATGACTTACCGACAAAAAAGTTGTGATAGAACCGCACCTAAATCGTCTGCATGTGGGGGACACATGGCAGATGGACTGTTTACGCCGTGGGAGCAACACCACCATCAACGACTGCTGTGCCGCTTGCTGATTTTGAGCACGAGGTACACGCAACACATTCGCAACATCTGCTGGACCAGTATGACAGTGTGTTCCACACTGAGGGGAAGCTGCAGCGCACTGACGTCATGGAACATGCGATCATCACAACGCAAGAGGACCTCCAACCAAGAAAAGTTTGCCGTGTCATGAACCAGCCGGTATGCGAGATGCTCAATGATAACGTTATTGAACCTACACAAAGTCTCTATAACTCAGGTACTACCCCTGCTCCAAAGAAATATGGCGAATGGCGATTCTGTGTCGACTTCCGCCCCTTTAACAAAATCACCGTAAACATGCTGTCACCAATCATAAACATGAAAGACACTTTGTCAACATTAGGACCAGCTTCAGTATTCACACCATTTGATTTAAAGTCTGGATATTGGCAAGTGCCTATCCGCTCGCAGGACAGAAAGAATACAGCCTTTACTACCCCAGATGGACGTAGATTTCAGTTTGTAGCCATGCCATTTTCAACGTTTCAGAACTTAATGGGTAATGTATTGGATGGATTTATTGGAGACTTTATGATGGCATATTTGGATGATGTACTTGTTTGGTCTAACAGCTGGGAAGAGCACTTGCACCATTTGAGCCTTGTGTTTGATCGCCTCGAATGTAATAAACTTACGTACAAAGTGAAAAAGTGTAAGTTGGGTATGAGTAGAATAGAGTTTCTAGGACATTATGTAACAGCAAATGGACATGAACCGGAACAACAACACATAGAGGAAATTCAAAACAAACCCACACCCAGATCACGCACACAAGTCAGGAAGTTCTTCGGCTTAATTAATTGGTTAAGGAAATTTGTCCCAAACATTTCCGTAATCACTGCACCGTTAGCTGCTTTGTTGTGTGAGAAACGTAAATTTGTCTGGACACCGCAAGCCGATCAAGCATTTAAAGAAATCAAACTTGCATTTCAGAACTGTAATCCACTATCTAGGTTCAACCCAGAATTACCCATTGTTGTACAAATAGATGCCAGTCAAGCAGACATTGGGGCCATGTTGTATCAGGAGGGAACACACAGAGAAAAACATATCAGTTACCACAGTGCCAAGTTCGGGGACGCAGAACATAAATATCACGTTAATGAACAAGAATGTTTGGCCATTGTACATGCATTGCGGAAGTACCAGCCGTATTTGCTAGGAATGCAGTTTACACTCAAAACTGACAACCGATGCCTTGTATGGTTAGAGGGAATACATAATGGGAAAGCAAACTTACCCGCTGGGCGCAGCTACTGCAAGAATATGATTTCAAGGTAGAACATGTGGCAAGGAAAACCAATGAGCTCATGGACGCCTTGTCCAGGAATCCTTGCTCAAATCCAACAGAAACTGATGATGCGGAATGGGCAGAAGCGCTACCACCTTGCCGTGCAATATCAACTGCAGAAACACAAACTCTCGTAGAAAACATTGTTCCCATGCCACCTGACGAACTTGTTTCCTTGAATGTACATGACACGTTAAAAGAGGTACACACTGCACAAGAAAATTCCCTAGATGCCACGCAACACAGACAACACTGTGCCACACATTCAGCACTGTGCCACAAGTTACACAGAACACTGGAGGGTAGCGGACAGAGAAATACAAACCAAACCACCTGGTAATTGTGTGCGATGGCGGACGTATGTACCGAAAGAGAAACGGGAACTTGTATTAAAGTATGCACACAACAGTTTGGAGCATGGACACCCGGGATCCGAGCAAACATGACGGAGTGTGCAGAAATTTTTTCATTGGCCAGGGATTCAGGGAGATGTCAGGAAATATGTACAGAGCTGCTCACTTGTAACACCCGTAAGCCGCGGAGAACAGACGGTGATGCTCCACAACAGCCAAGGTTGCCAACCAACCATTCAAAACAGTAGCTATCGACATCATGGGCCCGTACCCACGTACGAAAACTGGGAAATGATTTCTTGTTGTTGCCACGGATTTGTTTACCCGTTGGACCGATGCATTTCCCATCAGCAATGTTCATGCGCACACAGTTGCACAAGTTATGCAGAATGAGTTTTTCTCAAGGTGGGGATACCAAGTATTTGTTGACAGACAATGAAACACAGTTAATAGGGCAAAAATGGAGGGAGCATTGTACCAGGTGGGGAACAGAACACCGTACCACCCCAGCATACCATCCAAGGGCTAACCCAACAGAGACATGTAACCAAGCTGTCAAAATCCAATTTGGTATCTGGTTAGGCGAGGACCATACTAGGTGGGCCGAATTGATCCAGAGGTGATGTTTTGCCTACGAAATAGAGCGAATGCAGTAACCGCGAAAACACCCCCTGAGATGGTACAAGGTCACAAACTCCGTGCCCCCGGAGCACCCCGCGAAAACCCGCCCAGAACACCAGGCGCAAATACACAAAGCCAGGGAAAACCAGATCAGTTATTGCAATGTGTGGGTACCGGATAGCAAGAGGCCACCACCCAAACTTGTACCCATCCGGAATGTAGTGTACGTAAGAGAGAACACGTTATCGGTAGGGGCAGTACTGTGCTCGACTGGCATCTAGATGGAGAGGGCCAGTGAGAGTGGTGGAAAAGATGGGAAATTTTACGTATCTAGTGAAGTTGGGAACCAGATGTGTCATGAAACAGCACCGTGACAACCTGCGGATTGCCCAAGCGCCTGTAGGGAAGAGAGGCAAGGAGACTACGTTACACCCAGTACTGCAAGTTCTGGGAATTTCACCAGGGAGTACACAGGGAAATGTCAACACAGATACTGAAGAGAACAACAAAACTAACACGGGAACACCCAGCCAAAGTTTTGCACAGACTGAACACTCAACACCTAGTAGTGAGGAGATGGAAACAAGCAGTACCGCAACACAATTTCTGGGTTTTTCTGTTAATGCCTGTAACAACACAACGAACCCGAGTGAATTAAAGGGGTTCTCAAGTGTACACGAAGAAAGTGGTAACACGAAGTGGTGCACACGTAAATGTCAACACAACCAGTGCCAGTGAGTTGAGTTGTAAGGGATTTCCCAGGACACAGCTGAATTTGGTTGGAACCAAAGTGTAAATTAAATCTTGATACCACTTGTGAAGGCGAGACGCCTTTTAGAGGTAAGCGAGTTAAAAAGGGTTTGGGGAAAATAGTAGGGCAGTGAGTGTGACGTCAAATGTCCAAAAGTCGCAACGCGACACTCGCAAGAGGCGAGCCGAATCATCACCCGTACCCATATAGTTGTTCCTGCCCACACCCCTACCCCCTGCAAACGGTGAAGAAACAGACGACCTCCAAGGCCAACTTTTCTTTGCCCTCAATCGGCAACCAGTCGGACAGGGCCCGCCAGAGCAATGTTGCATTGTTCGCACCATCTTGGCCTTCGAAGGAAGGGTCATTTGATGCAATCTAAGAGTCAGCGGCGCCAGAGCCCATGATGGCGCTCACCACACACATGGGCAGAGAGGCCAATAATTCTGAACCTTCGTATAAATGTTATTTTCAGTGTAAAATGTGTTATATTGTATTTGCAGTGTTTCATATGTATTAAAATGTTTTAAAGTGTTTGTACTAATTTTCAATTCATTGGTTATAAAATTCAAAGTGCCCGCGGCACCGAGATTAAGAGCACTTAATATTCCGGCATGAACGCCATCATAAAAAGACACTAAAATAATACTGAAATTCATAAGGAAATTATAGAAATGTAAAACAATATTAAATTTAATTTGTACCATTTTATTATCAATTATTGAATATTTTACTCTGCGTGCATAGCACTTCCGCTTATGTGAACTCCGTAGGCGGCCATGGTAGGTCCGTGCGACACTTGTATCTGCACAGTCTGTCGAGGAGAGCTGGCGAGGTAAGACACTGTCACGTACGCACTACACCTTTTATTCACTGATTTAGATTTCCACAGTTAATTTAGTTAACTGGCTAACCTTTGATGCGTATGTTTTTGCTAGACATTTTTTCCAGTATTAAGCTTCCAGTTTTTTAAATTTATTTCGCACTTGTGGCATTTTTAACTTAATTGAGGGGGAGGAGAAAGATGTCTGAGAGGTCACGCTACCCGCCCAATTTGAATCAGGTGCCATCTGCTCATGTTTATAGCATTTCAGTGTAACTTCTGCATACTTGCTACACACAATTTTAAGAGCTGCATTTCTATGTATGTATTTGAAGGTATTTTTCGCGTTTGAATATTTTACGGCGAAATCATGTATAACCACATGGACGACCGACGCCAAGTTTTTGTATACGCCATTGTTGCGATTGAGAGCTTATTTATGTAACATTGTATGTGTAATATTTTATTAAGGATTCTATGTCAATTTTATTCAGGGTTCAATGTATTTTTCACAAAAATTGATGCTTTTGTACTTGACCACGTGGTCACATTAATGTTTTATTTTACCCCCATCATGCATGTTACACGGCTGTAACCACTGCAATCGTAAAGAAAATAGCGTTCTCAGAAAGAATAACCTTTTGTATTAATTTAGTTTGCTGTTTCCACGCAGAAATATTGCAATTTTACCTGCACCATGTGGTCCGCTACGAACTTCATCCAGCGGCATCCACGCCATCTACACTTGTTTTCACACATGTGTGTGTGTATTGTGAATATTCATCTCGTGTCCCATCTTGTTTCAAGTATCATTCAAGGGTTTATGTAATTTTGTAATTAGTGTATGGTGCAATTATTCCCGTACTAGTCGGCTCTATGAATAGGCCGTCACTACACTACTCGCGTGCTGGAGGGCGAGCCCCGACGAGTTTGCGTTAGTGATGCCAAGTAATCACGCATGTTAATGTGTATTAAGGGTATTCATTTGTTATTCACCGTGTCCTGTCTTCAGGGAAAAACTGTCAGTCCACCCTAGAGACTGTCTGTCCTCTTCCTTTGTGAAAGCTGTGCTTTCACGGACCTAGGTGAGATTGTCTATCTAGGTGTGCACTAGAGTAATTACGGGCTGGGGAGCACCCAAGCGGAATTGGCTAGTCATGACCGAGATAATCATTTAATTGGCACGTTGATGTTTATGAATAATAACAATAGAAACAAGTCTACAGTGAACGCAATTCTTTTATTCAGTAGTGGCAGTGTCCTAGCTGTATACGTTTTATTAAGTATTTATTTCCAGTGATGTTAGGTAAAAAGTTTAGGATTGCCTACATATTTTTAATTACGCACTGGTGAGACGGACACACAGAACCCACAGCATCCCTGAGAACCCTGAGTCTCAATAGTGCGGTGACTGGGAAGCACCATTGGTGCCCAAATTACCAGTAAGTATTTGCGTCATCGTTTGTCTTGTGTCTCACCCGACGGCGTCATCCACTGAATGCACTATGAAGATAATAAATTAAATGAATACACACTACAGTACTAGCAGGGTATCTGAAAGCTTGAGTGATAGTTGCATCTTGAACAGGAACGCAAATGGGAATTGGTGACTGGCCGTCTGTGCAAGCAGAGCACATGTGTTTTGATTGTACTATAGGACCTGAAAAAATGAATTTTTGCTTCAGTTTGTAGACAGAATTCACCAAGTTGTACTGTGATACACAACGAGTGATTTATATTTATATACTGAAACCTAATAAGTTTTGTGAGTAGAGATGGCAGATAAATTGCAGTCTGCCACTTTGTCACAGATATAGCATAATGACAGGTTGACTGTTTTGAAATGAACTGTGACAAGTGAAGCAGCTTCTTTTGTCAGTTTATTTCTGCTACCTGTGACATGTCACAGCTAGCTTTGCATGTTTACCATGAGATGGTGACTAAGTACTTTTAAACAAACCATTCAACAATTAACCTTATCTTCTAATTAAAACCGTAGTAAATAACTTCATATGAATGCCTTTAATTTACTTTTATTACGTCTGCTTTGACCTACTGCCTATAAAACATTGGATACTAATAAATACAATACAATATTTTTAAAATCTATACTTGTATCTTACTTTGGATTTAAAACAAATTTACATGACTCAGGTGTGGATGCCGTCAAATGCATCCGTTGATCTATAGACTAACGCTAAATTGTTCAGTGATGGAAAAATTGCCACGGAAAATGACAAAACGTCGTAATACAAACCTTTATTTGTAAATGTTAATAAACTGTGCCAATTTTTTTTGTTACTGTGAAAATCACAACTACCAGTCACAGATATTTATCTGTCATAGATACTTGAAACTATCAGTTAAGCTCATCCTTAGTTGAGAGATTCTGTCTAGAGAGAGTAATAATTTATATGGCCTTTGATACATGTCATATTTTCTTGTTTGTAACAGGTGTTATTCTGGATATGTGAAAGTGATTTGTAGAACGTGTATGAGTGTGTGGCACAAATATCTTTATTTGTGTGGGTTTTATATTAACAATATTGCCTATATTATAGAAGTTAATGGGAAAAAAATTACATGCATACATTTAGGAAGTAATTTATGATGTCTTGTCATTTATGGAGAATGAAGTTCAAGCTTCCCAACTGTTAATTACCTGGGTAAAAGTACAGTTGTGGACAGATGCAGCTACTGGTGGATCTCGTAGTGCAGTGTAGAAAATAAAATGGAAGCAAAGAATGAGTGAAGAGTGAGTGAAGAGATTTGGGTCGCTATTAACAGCGAGGTCTTGAGAGCTGATGAGGGTGATTGAGGTGAGTATGGAGAATCGCTGGAACGAAGGGGCACGGGAAATAGGCGATCTTGAGAATACCAGCCAACCAGCAGCCTTGTCCAACACAATTCCTACATGCGAAAATCAGGTGACCCATCTGGGGATTGAACCCGGTTCGCCTTGCTGAGAGGTGAGCAGGCTAACTGTTCAGCCAATGCTGCCCTGGAAGCTAAGATAATCAAAATAGGGAAGCAACCTCATTTCTTAGAGCTAATAAGGAGAGACAGAATACTTGTAAATACCAGCGTGATAATTCAGATCTAGTATTAGTTGCAGGAATGTGTATAAGTGTTACATAACATAAAAGTACATTTTGGAGGTTAAAAAGTTATGAAAAAACTGAAAGAGGGCATACATTTTCAAGGATGCAATAAACTTTGCGAAAACTTTTGAAAGTGTTAGGTTTTTTGGGGCAGAAAACTGCACTATTATTTTATTATTCCCTAGATCCCATATTTGCTACATAGGACAAAGGATATGGAATTTGTCAAATGAGAGAAAAAGACATACACAAAACTCACACATAAAGGCACAAGGTTACAATACAAAAGTTAACCAATTAAAGTATAGATGTAATTGAGATAAATCAAATACTTATGTTTAAAAAACATAGAAAACAAAAGCTACCAATAATAAGAAACCTAACGGAAGATAAAAATTACAGACATTTGGTGAGTAAAGTTGTGGCCTTGCATTGGTTGTTAGTCTACTACCAAGATTACTGCTACCAAAAAGAAATAAAGTATTCTAAACATATGTGTGCTGGATACAAAAGGCCAACTGTAATTAATGAATGATGAGAAAAAGGTTATTAATGGTTATATGATCCACAGGGGAGTAAAGTAAATAATTACACGAGAAGAACTTAGAAGAAAAAAATATATATATATATTTATTTTTTTTCTGGCATAAGAAAGTGAATATGAATGACATAATGAAAACTTGTATAATAGCAGAGAAAAAAAAAAGGACTCCTTACAAATAATATTTATTGTATATGTGTATTTAAATGCCAGGACATTAACCATTTAGTAAACACAAAATTATTGAGTAAGCCAGGTATACGATGGAATAAATTTTTTCATTTAAAGTTTGAGCGTAGATTTTTTTAAATTTGAAAGTTGACAAACTGTGGGTTCAATAAAAATTTAATTGAAGTGGAGATGGCTGGCAGAGAGAAGAAAGTAGAAAATGCCATGGCCATTCTTTAGTGAACATGACAGGAGTCACGAATACCCTGTCACAGCTACCAGGTTTTAGACTGTGAAGCTGCATTCCTTCCATACTACAGGTCAGTATGGACTGGTACTCAGTTAACAGTGACACAGCAAATGGGAGTGCCAAGCTGCGACCTCTGGAAAGTTCAGGCACAGATTAATACAAAAATCCCTGTTAACCGCGAAACTGGGTCAGGAAAACAGTAGAAAAACACCTACACATAATGGAGGTTGAAAACTACACTAACTCACTAACTACACTACCGTAGCATACCAGCACTAAAATACGTTGTAGCACATCTAAACTACATGATAAGTAAAATGAACTTCCACGAAACTATATCTTGCTTACAAGTGCAGCCTGGAGTTGTGCATTGTCAAGTCAGATGTTCACAGCTAGCCAATGGGATGAATAATGTGCAGTTGATACATGTTGAGCACTCAATATGAACACACGAATGAGCTTTGGTGGTTGCTGCTAGATGGCATGAGCTTATGCAAATGGCAGCTTTCGATGCCTTTCATGACTAGTAAAAGTATGAAAAGAGATGATGCTAGGTGAAAAACTATTGAGCTTGAAGGACATGGAAAAAGAAAAACATGTGATGCCGTCGGGTGAGACAGAGACAATTATGATACTCTTTAACCCTACCGGGTTCAGACAAGCGGAAGTGCTATGCACGTTAGGTGAAAATATTAATACAGCAAATTGAAATGGCACCAAAAGAATTTCTAAACAGTTTACATACAGAAATTGAATTATGATTTTTGGTTGGTATTTAATAGTCTTTTGAAGGTGACCTTGCCTGAATATTAATGTCTCTCTGTTCAGCGTCGTGCACATTTTGAATTTAAAATAGCAATTTTACACAAAACCTTCAAAAAGACACATTACACTTCTCAAACCCTTGAAAGAAATACATATTACACTGAAACAACTTATATCCTGTTTTCGGGAAAGTCTGTAGCCTGTAATAGTACTTGAACACTTGTTTACCACCATATGCACCTTCAATGGTAAGTGCCATCATGGGCTGGCTATGGCTGGTGTCACATGGCTAGCAGCCAGATACGATGGCAACAAAAAAAAATGTGGCATGTTAAGATACACAATCAGAAAGAAAACGTGTGTGCAGTTAAAATGCCTGGAAATACGTTGACAACTTGGCTAAAGCATATTTTGAGAGGCTGCGAGGTTGGAAAAACGTGCATGTAAGAAGGTCCTCAATAAGTTAAAATGATTGTAATTCACCAAGATAATTATCTCTCTCAAAATCAAGCAAATCTAAATGAAATAAAATAATATCCAAAATTTAAATAAAGCCAAAAATGAAAAATAGGAAAAATTATTACAAATTCTTTTTAAAACGGTACAAACTTCCCTCTGAAAGTGGACACTAGGGTGTTTCTCTCCATACTTATTGTTAAAAACAGGATCAGAAATGCAATGTACTAGTCATGTTGAAGATCATGTTCATGTTACTTGTTAGAAGAGCTTAGCTCCTTAAACTAGCATTTATTTGCTTAGTTTTATTTTACTTAGCTTAATTTAGCTTAAGTAGGATTTGTTTGTTTCGTGAGCTGCAGCTATAAGAGATGCATGTCACACGGAAAGTAGTTAGCCAGATGGGTGATCAGTTCACACGACCACCTAAGTTATAATACACAATTGTTCGGGTGTACCTACCTTCTGTTTGATTTGCCATGTGACAACTTTAAATTCTCACAAGCTCTTTTCCAGATCTTATTGACGTCCTTCTGATCATCAGGTAAAAGATCAGTTAGTGACCAACGATTGGAAAGAGGAGTGTTTTGTTTGTAGGTGAACACGAGTTCAAAAGGTGTTGTCTTGTATCGCTTATGGCAAGAATAACTGATTGCCATTTTTAACCATTCAAAGTCTTGGTCCCACCTATCCTGGCTGTAAGCATGAAAAGCAATAAGTTCTGAGCGGAAATTCCTGTTGAGTTTCAATATCCTGAAATGCCAAAGGGAAATTGGTCAGTAGTGTGCTGCAACAACTAGGTTCAGGTTCTAAAAAGGGTTCCTTGGATAATTTTCAAACATGCGTGAAAACACATCAGCAACTATGTTCTGGGTTCTGCGAATATGTTGGATTTTTAATTTAGATTGTAAAATTTTGACTATCCAATGACTTAATTTAAGTTATCTCTGGATAAGCATGTAACCATGAAAGAGCTTGGTTATCTGTTTCCAATCAAAATTCCTGGTGTTCTAAAAATTGTCTAAATTTGTCAGTTCCAAAAACAACTGTTAAACATTCTAGTTCATAGACTGACAACTTCCTTTCCTGATGAGTGAGTAAGCAAAAGTGATGGGTTGCCTTTGCCTATCGATTTCCTGTGATGACACTGCACCAAATGTTGTGCTGGAAGCCTCGGTTTGAAGAATGAATGGTTTGGAAAACTCAGCTGTTCGAAAAACTGGAGGGTTGGCTATTGCTTGTCAAAAAATCAAAAGCATTCTGTTGCTCTTTAGCCCATACAAATTTTGCTCCCTTTTCCTTAATGCATTTAGAGGGGCTGCATGTTCTGCAAATATTGGAATGATTTTGGGATAGAAGTTGACCATTCCGATAAATTGGGTAACGCCTTTTGCATCTTTTGGAGGACGAAAATCTCTCAACGCCTTGGTTCGGTCTGGATCAATTGAGTCTCCTTTTTCAGAAACTAATTGGCCAAGAAGACATTTTTTTTAACTGCGAATTTCACCTTTAAGTTGGAGGTAAGACCTGCATTACACAATCTGTTAAGCACTTCGAGATAAGCTACATGTTCCTCGAAACTGCAAGTACACAACCAAATTGTCAAGATAGTTATACACAAACTTGAATTTGACATCACCTATTACCTGATTGAGTAGAAGAGTTCTGTAGCAAGGCCAAATAGTACAACAGTGTATTGGTACAAGTTCCATGGAACACAAAAACCAGTAACAGTGTTTTGAATTCTTAGTGAGTGAGACTTGATGATCTGCTGAATTTAGGTCAAAAACACTCAAATACTTGGCTTTACTAAACCAATGGAAAGCAGAATTCAAATTTGAAAGTGAAACACTTTTAATATCAACTGGTTTATTCAAATGGCAGTAATCAATTACCAAATGATGATCATTACCTTTAGATACTAGAAATGCAGGTGAATTAAAAGATTATTTGGAGAGTTCAATAACTTTGGTGTCCAAAAGATCCTGAATTTTCTATCACATAATTTTAATTTTGGGTGGTACGTACCAAATCTTAGGGATGACTGTCGTGTTATATTGTGTATGTCTATTTACTATTCACATAACATCGCGTTCATCACATCACTGCCATTACTACTGGAGTACTATTGCCAATCTAACCTAACATATTCCATATTTTTCCAAACACCACATTTCCCTTTCTTAACCTAATAATTACAAGTCTGTCTCTGCACACTTCTACATAATGGCTGTCTGATCTACATTCTCCATACTTTACAGATCCAACCTTCGTGGTTGCAAAACTCTTTGCCCACTCGTTCTGTAGCCTCGTCTTTGTTCTTCCACAGGAAATCGTAGGAAAAGTTGCCCTTCTGGAAACCTCGCTGCTTGCTACATCTGCTCTGACTGCTGAGGTGTCTTACTCGAATTTCTTACCTTGTCCTCTGAAGATAGCGGTTCTGATGTCTCCCTCATCCCCTCGGAGGCTAAACATTCTGCTGTATATACACAATGACGTTTGTTTTGATTGATTCTTATTATTCGTCAGGCCAGCAAATAAAGCTTTAATTGTTTATTATAAAACTAATATTTGGTTAGGATTTGTATGCTCATAACAAAAGTAAACACAACATTTCAGGGGAAAACGCCCACATTCCCGTGGATGCCCCGATGGATTGTCGTATGAAAGGAACAGCGCAATAGAAAAGACCGAATGACATCATCGACGACATATTGGAGACGTAAAGAATGTAAACATCGTGGTATCGGGTTCTTAAAGATACCCCATGTTAAAATGGTCTCGCACAGCAAACCTTATAAATAATTAAAATTTAATTTACGTAAATGCATAAAGATATCGCAAAACAACCATAATATAAGTTTATGTAGGCCAACTATTTACAAGAATTAGGTTAAACATGTTGAAACTTCGCCTTTTATAACTAAAATATTAAACCGAAACATATGAAATGTTACCTACCTATTAGCTCATTATTAACAAGCAACAAGTTATCGACTAGTTCCTGCACGATATTTGTCCAATTATCTGACATACTGCGAAATGACACATACACACGGAACACTATTTACCAAAATATACGTCTGTGATAAATTGGCCACAGAACATAGAAACGAGAAAAGGATCCTAATACCTAAGACTTCAACATAGAGCATAAAGAGACATCACTGAAGGCATTGTTATAGAATAAAGATGAGATAGAACTATAAAGCGCTTTTTGCACTTTTTCAAACAATGACACATGCGAAGAAGAACAACTGTCAAATTACAAAGGGTCTACACTTATAAACATCTTAATTTAAATATTATTTTCTAAGTGACGACGCCCACTATAAAAATAAAAACTTTTAAAGATTGGTCAGAGGCGTATAAATTTAAAAACACAAATAGTAAATAATGATTTTTTCTTAACTATAGCCTATTTAAAATGCATGGAGCTAGGGGTTTACAGCATATGACGGTTGGAACTTATAGGAATTTGCCAGAGAGAGAGAAAATTTGGACTCCAACCGCCATATTGACAGAACCCTTAAGTGTGTTTACAATAGATTGACGTACAGAGAATGTTACATTCCAAGTATTTCGTGTTGTAAAAAGAGGATTATGAATAAATAAATAACCATTACAATTCATGTATGTAATTTCACTATTTTATTATTGGCTTGTGTTAGTTGTGCAATCAAATAACTTCCTCATAAAACTACAGATAATGTGTGTGTATACCACAGACCAGTATTGGGTTATGTACGACAATAAAAACGTGTAATAGATATAATGATCATATATCAGGATTTGTGGATAACTATTTGTTGAATAAATACATTAATTATTACAAGCATGCTACCGTTGTCGTGCAACGAATTGCAGTTTGTGTGTCGGTAATGAGTGCAACAAAAGAGTGACCAGCAGTCTAGCTGAATTTCTGGAAGGCAAAGTTCACATGTTCCTGAGCCACGAATAAAAAATTATTTGCTGACATTTATATTTAAATTCATAACACTGACAATGACTAAAAGAGATTTGCTTCCAATATGACTTCATCTCCATTATACATATATAATGCCAATATAGTAAATGGTTTTTCGTAAATAAATTTAATTCCCATTTTATAGCTATTCCCTCTTTTTATATTACATTAGTTCTCTCTTACTAAACAGTTTTATACTAATTTATCCCTTATTGTTGGATACGATTTTGTTTCTAGCACCTACAATATTGGACAGGGAAAGGTTACCCTTGGTACATAACTAAAACAAAAAATTAGAATTTTACTGAATTCTCTGCTCTGGACAAACAAGTATTTTAGAGATTTTTCAGAAGAAAAATAAGAGGGGAGAGACAGGAGACATTTCTGGATAATTTTATTACCTATATCTGCAAAGATTGTGTCACATATTTTCCAGAAGTGAAATTTTGTAACAAGGGCTTAGTCAGTAGCCACAATTTTAATTCAGCCCAACATGTTAAAACATTTCACATTGGGAAAGAAAACTGCAATAGGATATTATTTCTATAAATACACTTTTAGGGATAGTAAAGGAACCACCCTATGGTTAGGTTAAGATAGATGAAAACTTATTCGTTAGAATTTTAGGTTACTTTGGGTAGTTTAATTAGATTAGTATACATTCTTGAACTACAGTGGGTGAAAACACACATCCACCACAATGATAGCGATAACAAGAACACATGTACTAACCACTGCCAAAGTGGTCCACAGAAACACTTGTGACAAAATTTCTTCGTTGTTATTATTTTTTGTGTGAAATTCTCCTCTGAATAGATTAAAAACTATACAGTTTCAATATTTCAGAACCACGCTGCAGAAACTTGACAAACAAACACTCCTCTAAGAAAAAGCATTATCGCTAAAGAAATTAGTTCCTTACCCTTCCCAAGGGGGGAGGGTCTGCAGTGGGCATAGTGGTGGGATGCTTGCTTTCCACCAATGTGATCCTTGTTGATTTCCCTGTGAGGTTACTCACACATTTCTACATAGAGTAATTGTGCTGACTAACGCTGCTGGCTGGCATGTTTTATCGAGGTTTTGCCATTTTTCCCAACCTTCCATATCAATGCTGCTCCATATCTGCCATTTTTCACCCATATTGGCTCTCAATACCTTTGTTGTTACAAACTACCAAACCTCTCTCAAATCCTCCCGTCTTGAGATGATGGAGGCCATGGTGGTGTAGCAGCTAGAGTAAGCACAGTTTCACAAAGCACACTTTTTTTTTGCATCCCATATACATCCAATACACTTTGGAAAGGCCTTATCAATTATTGTGATATTTTTTAATTTTTGTTATGCAATATGGATATTTGTACACAATTATATTAACATAAAAATATATAACAGAAAAATAATATAATGTACACACTTATTAATTCTAGCAGCTCTACAAACATGTTAAGATTACATTTGGTTGAAGTACAAGTTATTACTATTAATGTACAGATAGATATTAAAGTATAAATATGTAAGGTCTATATTAGATTGGAACACAGAGTGAGTATCCTTTGTTGGTCTTGTTCTCCATTATAGAAATTTATCTTTATGTAAGTATTATTCTACGGAATAGAAGGCTTTATTTAAAAAGTATAATTTAACAGCTCTTTTTAATTTCTGTAAACTATTAATTTTTTCAAATGACTGGGTAGGTTATTTATTAGTTTTGCCCCAACATAGTATGGATTTGATGTCAATTTTGAAGTTCTGTAGGAGAATCGGTGAAAATTATTAGATTGTCTGGTGAAGAAATGGTGTATCACTATTTTTAACTTTCTGAAAGTTTTCCACGTAATAAAGAATACTATGGTACATATACATGCATGGAAGAGAGGGAATTTTATTATTTATAAATAGTGGCCTACAGTGGATTATTTTTCCTTATTTCTAATTAATCTCACTATTTTCTTATGTAATGTAAAAGCCTTTTTTTCATTTTGTCGATTTACCCCAACATATGATTCCATAATTTATTATGGACTGAATATATGAGAAATAGTAAGGAGGTATTGTATTATTATTACAAATCTTTTTTAAGGTATGTACCACAACACACATTGAACTCAATTATTTACAGACACTATCAACATGCTCATTCCATTCTAAATTACTGTCTCAAATGAGCCTTAGAAATTGAGGTATATTTACTGTCTGTAACCCGTCTTCTTCTATTTTGTGCATCCATCATCCTGCATTGTACGTTTATTTCTTTGCATGGCATACATGAGCACAGATTTGTTTACATTTAATATTAATATATTATACTGGTGCCAACTGGACTTCTCAGTAACTGTTTGTGGTAATTATATTTTCTTCAAGAACAGCTTTATTTGAACTAGTTACCAAAATGTTTGTGTCATCCGCAAACATTATAGCTGAGCCATTTGTTACTTGTTCTGTAAAATCATTAATAAATATTAAGAATAAAATTGGTCCCAGTATTGATCCATGTGGCACTTCTACTCGAGTAGTTATGGTATTGGACATAACATCTGTAATTATATTTTTGTCGAAATATCTTATGGAGGTGATCTGTTTTCTCTCTTCAAGATATGATTTAAAAAGTAATATTGGTTGTATCTCTTACTCCACACTGTTAATGTTTTTAAAAAAAAAATATTGTGGTGGACACAATCATTAGCTTTGGAATGATCTGCGAATATACCTGTTGAGAGTTGCCTTTAATCAAAACAAGTTAATAATTTTTCAGTAAAAATGTAAATATCTTATTCTGTAGATCTGCCCTCTGCAAGGCCATACAGATGCAATCAAATAACCTTGTTTTTTAATTAAGAACTGTGTCATATTATTTGCTATCAATTTCTCAAAATTTTTTGAAAAGGACGTAGGAAGGGCAATAGGACTATAGTCTATTCCCAATTGGTAGCGACTTGTGAAAATCAACCTTTGAAAAAACATCCTAAGCATAACATGTCAACTTGTTTTTTCAATATCCTGTATTCCAGAAATATATGACACTGTGGTTAACTTTAGAGTAATCTATTATTGAATAAACAAAATTTTACCTTAATAACTTCTATAAATTGTAATATATATTTCTTTTTAAATATGAATTAACAACAGCGAGAGCAGCGACCAGTTGGCAACGACCGGAGAGAAATAGTTCACAGTAATAATATTATATTAACCTTTAAATTAAATGGTGCCTACTGAAATATTTTAATATTTTAGTAGCTCCAAATGCAACAAATATCATTTTTACAATTTAAATTAGCAGCGGAAAATATTGTGAGTAAAATGCGGCGAGTAGGCCGTGATGGTACATTGTTGTTTTATCGAGTGAGAAAGCATCTGAAAAACTATCTGCTTTTCTGGCTTTTCTCTTTCTCTCTCTCTCTTTCTTCATCTCTTTCAAAGTCGGGAAATTTCTCTTCGCTAGTAAGCAAAGAAATGATATGCGTTTTCCATTTTAGCATATTTCATACTTATTACAGCAAAATAATGATTTTTGAATTTGTAATATACAACTCAACAGAAAAAAGATTTTAATGTTTGAATACATATTTTAATATATTTAGATATGATGGTGGGGCAGTTACCATGATATGGTATGTTGCTTTTTGTCAAACGAATCATAAATTATTCTTACTCCGAAAAATACTTCAAATTATTCCATCACGTTTGTAGACGTGTTTTTTAAACCTACCTGGGCAAGTTACGATGATGTGATAAATACGTGTTTCCATGTCAGTAATAAATATACTGTGACATGTGTTTCTTTAATCATTGCGTGTATGAAATGGCGTGCCTTTGTGCACCGTGGTCGATATGCTAGACCTGTGTGTGCATGATTTCAAATATTAGATTAGAACTATTTATACATTTAAATGTGAACTGTTTTTAGGACGAAGTTACTTATTTACACCTTCATCTGTTTATTTATCACAACATTGTACCTTTGAACTAAGGGGTTTGCAACACAGTCGTGTAATGTAATTTGCCACAATCTTAGAAGAAAAATCTAAGCCCAGCCCGATAAATTTCAATAAACCTAATAACCAGTAAGTAGCAATACACAGAAATATGAGTGGAATAAACTTATCGTAGACTTATTTGTATGCATGTTCACCTCTATCTTTAAAAGTTTGTATGACAAAAATGAGCCACATGAGTTCCGTGCATACATTTAATGTTCGTTTTTCGTTTGACTTGTTGTTTCTTCGTTTTAATATTTATTTCAACTGAGACCGTCCTTTTAGAGAAAGGACACAACACATATCAATAACAAAAGAATAATTACAAGTACAAAACTTTACCTCGCAGTTGTAACAGTGTTAAACACAGTAGTGGCAAAATACTAACGTTCATTACATGTATTGAGTTATGTTGTGGAAAACAAATATGTTAATGTAAAAGAACCGTAAGAACTGTCGTCAATTCAGGCATTCTAAAAACGTCATAAAGCTGACCTTAATAATGTTAGAGACCTAAACTGTGAATATTTGTACGGAATTGTTTTTGGAATACAACAGAATTATTTGAAAAGCTGCAAACAGTAAACAACACATTTGACAGGTATAAAAGTAGAAGTGAGATTGCAATGTTTATTTTTAGGTGTAACGAAAGTATGCGAACATATGTACACATACAATAGATGTAAACATTGATTTTGACAGATGCTATATGGCAGTCACATGGCAACGTTTATTTTAATTTGGCAGAAGGATACGAAACGGGCATGCTAGTAGATATTTAGCAAGGCACCGATAAAGTTGCTTCCAATGGGGAATGGACTATATGGTTATCGATCAATGTTTGTCACCATAATACATATATATACATGTGATTACTCGGCATCACTAATGCAGATACATCAGGGCTCGCCCTCCAGCATGTGGGTAGCGTGATGACGGTCTATACACATAGCTGGATAGGATGGGAGTAATTGCACCATAAACTAATTACAATTTACATAAACCCTTAAAGATACATGAAACAAGATGGGACGTGAGATGAATATTCACAATAAACCCACACATGTGTGGATGGTATGGATGCCGCTAAATGAAGTTAGTAGCGGACCATGTGGTGCAGGTGAAATTGTATTATTTATGCATGGAAACGGCAAATTAAATTCAGACGAAAGATTATTCTTGCTGAGAAAATTATTCTCATTACGATTGAAGTTGTAACATGCCTGGTGGTGGTAAAATCAAACATTAATGTGACCGCTGGGTCAAGTAGAAAAAGCATCGATTTATGTGAAAAATACATTGAAACCTGAATAAAATTAACATAGAACCCTGAAATATATATTTCGCACACAGTGTTACATAAATAAGCTCTCAAAATGCAGCGTTGGCATATACAAATACTTGGCGTATGTTGACCATTGTAAGTGATGTTACCATAAATATTCCAACATGGAAAATATCCTCACATACATAGAAAGAAAGTCCTCGAAACTGCGTGTAAAAAATAATGCAGAAGTTACAATATAACGCCATAAACATAGGCGATTGGCACCTGATTTAAGATGCATGGGTCGCGTGTCTTCGACATATTTTTCCTCCTGCTTCTCGATTAAGTTAAAAATGCCACGAAGGCCCAAGAAATTAATAATGCAGAAGCATAATACTGGGTAAAATGTCAAGCAAAAACGTACACAAGCAAAGGTTAACCAGTAAACTAAATTGACTATGGAAACCTAAATCAGTGAACAAAAGTTTTAGAGTGTACATGACAGTGTCTTACCTCTCCAGTTCTCCTCAATAGACTGTCCAGAGAAAAGTGTCGCATGGACCTACCATGGCTGCCTACGGGATTCACATAAACGGAAGTGCTATACATGCCAAGCAGAATATTTAATTATTGAAAATAAAATTGCACAAATTAAAATAAGTGGAAAGGCATAATTAAAATGATAAAGAAATGTATTAATAAAACTGTTGCAGGCAATGTTTGGTTCTGTTAATGTATAAACACCATCCCATATATCATTTACAAGTAGGCTTTTAAAATTTAACATTTTCATCTAAATATCAATGACACGTCATTAATATTAAAATAAGCTTATGTCCAGTTAGTTTCCCCCAAAATTAGAATTTTAAAAATCTTTAAGAAGTGTGAATTAGGGTTTAAAGAATGTCACACAATGTTTTTCCATTTTGCAATTGGTGCAGTTTTAAGAAAAGTCTGGCTTTATATAAGTTTTCTTTATTTGGACTACCTTTGGAAAACCATAAAATGTATAAATATGTAATTTATCGTAATGATTACAGCCTAGTATTAAATACATAACCATCTAAATACACAAGTAAACTTTATTTTTTTAACTTAACATCTTGTCGACAGCAGGCTCATTAGAGAATGGTAAATCAAGAACACAATGAAAAGAATATAAGGATTTGGTCAAATTGTCTTTATTGAGCCACTCCAGAAATTGTAAGGAGTGAGTTCGAGAAACAATGGAAATTGCAAATCATGAAGGCTAAATTCAGTAGCTATTAAAAATAAGAGAACTGATTTGATTGTAGACCTATATTCTTGTATTGATAAACAGCTGATTTCTTGTTTGTCTCTGCAATTCTGCTGTCTTGGGGAGAAAAAATTGTAGGAGTGGAGTTTTATAAAATAATAGCATACATACACTCGCAATTAGGCTACCACCCGGTGGCGAGTTCTCTCACCTCTCCTTCACCCAACCAACTCCTTTTCCATTTCCTTCCTGAACTTACCAACCCCTCTCACAGATACCAATTCCTCCCTCAACACATTCCACTCCTTCACAGACCTCACAAGCATTGACTGCCTACCCCACTCCGTTCTCCACACCCTCTGAAGTTTCTCACTGTTGTTTCCTCTTCCTCTAAACACCCCCTTACTTAGCTTGCAGTGTTAGCCCTCCCCATCCTCTCTCTTCATTCACCATCCCGTATATCCTGACTAGCCGTTCAACTTTCTCCCTGACCTTCAACGATTTACATCCCATTTCTTTCATCACTGATGGCCTATAGTTGCTTTCTTCCTCATCATGCTGCCCCTACCCTGCACCTTATCCTGTTCTCGCACCTCCACCTCCATATACGTGTCCCATACTGCTGCAGCATATTCTAACATTGGCAGTACCATTGTGCCATACGCCTTCTCTTTCACCACACATACAAATTTTATAAGGTTTAGCCTTGTATTGGTTTACAAAATGATGTTCCATTACTAACAATTAATTCCATAAACTCCTAAACTGAAATAGAAAATCGGCATTTAGAAAAATACATATCTACAGTTTAAAAAAGTTACTAATGAGTCAGAAACTTAAAGGTTATATCTTTATTTCATGGCACATTAGTAATCGCAACCGCACTTGTAAAAATTAAACACACTGCCATTGTTAATTTACAAACTCGCTATACAAACAATAATTGTGCAATAGATTTCACGAATGTATCCACGGTACAAACGAATACACTTAACACTGGACTCGCATGGCCCAGCTAGTATGCATTATCATTGATTAATATTAGTTTTTGTTGGTCGCCAAATAAATAAAAAAATTGATTATAATTTTAAGGCGTCTTTACATGGGAAATCCACATTTCACAAATGCAAGAATAACACAAATTTAGAAAAAATTCAGAACAACTAGTGAAGCACTCGCAAGACTGTACAATTTCAATCTAAACAAAAGTTGTCTCTCACCCGCACGGCTGCTTCGCTTGTAACGCACTCGCAGACGACTTCAATAGCATATTATATTCAATTTTAGTACAGTTAAGTTTTATCACAACTTTTAGAGGACCTATAGTAGTGAGAAAATTATTTCCTGGAATATGTTCAAGGCAAATATAAAGGGAATGAGAAGCAAATCAACCAAAATAGCCTATACAACACTTCCATTTAAATGTAAATAATTCATAACATTAAATTTTTACCGGTGAATTTTATATCTTGTTATCTAAGACAAACACTCTCACACTTCATATATATTATCGTTTAGGTCAAACACGGTTGTATGATAATTTATGGCGATTTTAATAATCGTCAAAATACACTTGTATTATAGGGCGATACACTGTTTTTGGCTACTGTTGTTCAGGTAACTTTTTTTTTTTACTGGAAAACAACAGTCTAAGTCCATGTTGTAAACTGCCTCCACTTGTTAACACTGCACGGTATAGGACATAGCCACCACCTGTGCAAGGGTAAGTGAAGTACGCAAGGATGCAAGTACACAAGTATGTACCTGAGTTCGAACAAGGCCTAAAGCATCTTACACAATAGAAAACTTTAGCATTTGACTTTACGTTTCCTTTCCACTAAGGAAACCACCAATACACAATACAATATTGTAAAGTCAGAGTTCAGACAATTGAACATCGGCTTTATGGGCTTCGTAAAATTGTATACCTTGTTATGTAAATAATTATGATTTTGTCCAGGAATGCATTTTACGTACTTTTTTTTAAAGGCTTACATTTATAATAAAAGGACATTTCAAAACAAAAAAAATTCTCATTAGTTACTTGATTAAAATATGTCAATTCGTATATTTCCACTACACATTATCTTTGTTTGTCCTGTATTTAATTTAAGGCGAACTTTGTTTAATATACTGTGATTAAAATTGCCCTCAAATAAAATTACGCACTTTCCACATAACCTCTGTAATATGGCTGCTTTAAGTTTTCTTTTAATTTCTACTGTTCGAAATCGTAAAGTCAAGAATGTTTGACTTTACCTTTTACAGTTCCATTGTGTCCTGTCTCATAAGAAACAACATGCCAGAAAGCAAAAGTAAAGATAAAACGTAAAGTCAAATGTTAAAAGTTTTCAATTGTGTAAGTGCCTTAAATGCTCATTAGCTACATGTGTCGACTGTGCATTCACAGCGACAGAAATTGCTCTTGTGCCTAGATATTTGCCTGGGTGCTGATTTCTCTGTTTTTTGAGTTGGTACGCACATTTTCGCCACTCTGTTTTTTTCATATTTAATTCCACTTTGTTGCTACGCAAGTGTTAATTTTGAGTTTCACTTATAGATACGTATATTTTATCGGCCACCTGGGCGTTGATTTCTCTGCTTTTTTCGTTGATGCGCAACTTTTTACACCTTGATTTTTTCGTACTTAATTCCATTTTGGTGCAATGTTAGTGCTAATTTTGTCTTGTACCCGTAGAAACGTGTATTTTATCGGCCCCCAGCTCATAGACTAAATTTTAGGTAAACCGAGCTCACTGGCTGCCTACAATCATTCACCTTGTCCCAATACTGAACGGTTTTTCTGCCTACACATCTAGCAAAAAAATTGTTCTGGATAGGGTTTGAGGTTTGAATACTGTTTATTAAACAAGTGCCATTGAGATGTTATCATATTTTCTCTAATCAATTTGTAATGTATTTGATTAGATTCAAAATTTCAAAAGTATTTTATTAATAAAATTGTGCTTGTAATTTAATAAGATGGAAACAAGCACGTATATCTCTGTTGGTCATGTCACTGACTCTTGTGTATGATTGGTGTAGGTCAATGTCAGGTACATGAGCTGAAAACGAATAAGCGATCTTCTTCAACTTTATCCTATGCTCCAAATAGAGCAAAGATGTTAGAAGTGGCGTAGCGAAAAATGAGCGAAATCGTCTCTTTCCATGTTGGCAACCCGTACCTGAAGTTGGGAATTTTCTACCTTGAACTAGATAATTTTTTGTTTTCCTATATGTTTGTTTTGAATTTGAAATATGACAGTTTCTTGGAAAAGATGTCTGTGCCTTTTTAATTTAAGTAGGTTTCGCGAATTACAGGTAAACAACAGTTTTTGTTAAATCCTCATCACTTGTGAACAATTCTATAACAATAGTAAAAAAAGGTTATGAAGTCCACATTACATGTTATCCGTATTGATGTGTGCTTACCCTGCCCCCTCAACTTTCCT
Source organism: Dryococelus australis (assembly GCA_029891345.1). Lineage (NCBI taxonomy): Eukaryota > Metazoa > Arthropoda > Insecta > Phasmatodea > Phasmatidae > Dryococelus > Dryococelus australis. Next base: position 150,151,924 of record CM056996.1, read on the forward strand.
GGTTCTCTTTTCTTCAACGAGCTGCTATATATGTTTTTTAACCTCATAGACAACATGCATCTAGAGGAATGTGATTGTTTTAGCGGGAACATTTCAAAGTCGCTATTGTAGTTGATTTGTAAATATTTTTTTTTTTACCCATTTAGTTTGCATTTAGGACATCTAAAAGTCATAAATTGAAAATGTCGGAGAGTACATTTAACAGCAGACAAAAGAAATATGGGCTGAGTTATATAATACAGTGCAATGAACTATTACGAAATTGGAAGGGAATGTGTATAATGATAATGGTTGTGTGGGTGTTGTGAATTTAGATTAAGTTGGAAACTTGTGTAGCTGTGTGGTTCTTACGTTTGCCCGCAATATAACTGACCTACTGCAAATCAAGTAGCCAACTTTTCATTATAACATTACATTCAATTAAAATGTGTACTTTTAATACAATGAGGAATATATAATTTGGCTCACACATGCCAAAGAGAAACACTTGGAATTCCTTGTGGAATTCTTAGGTCAGCATTCATTAATTATGTTACTTTCTCTTTATTTAAATTCAAATTTAGGACACACGTTAGTAAATCAAGACACCTCGAAAAAAAAAAAAAAACCTAACAACTAACATACACATTGAAACAAAAAAATAAGTTACCCTTAAATATAATTTTTAATGAAAAGAACATTTTAGTTTACTTATCCTTCAAGACGTATTAAATTCAAAGAAATAGAATAACGCTCAAAAATCATGCCATCAGATACCTATAAGGAATTTTTGCCAAAGAAATCGGATTGAGAATTACTACTTTGAAAACCTGAAAATTTAAGATGGAGAGCGTATCCAAATCAAATCTGATTTAATAATACTGCATGCCATTTTGCAGACAATGTTCAGATCGTCACTCTCTTTTCATGTAATTTAAAATTACCGTACTCAGGGTAGAACACGAAACATGAAATGGCCACTGGGTATATCCACCAAGGAAAGTCCATTTAAACATTTATAACAAAAGCTATTTTCATACTGCAGCAACTAACTAAACTTGACTTCCTTATTAAAACAGTTCCTTGGACAAGTCTGTCAGTTAAGTAATATTATCAAAAGACTCACTAAGATTGCTAAGTTGCGACTATACTTTTGGCTCGTGCCATGGATAGGTGTTACTTGATAGCTTCGGGAAGCGATGGCGTCTGCATTTTCAAAGTCAAATACGGCAGGCATCACTGAAGATTCCACTCGAACGGAACATCTCCGTCCTTCCTCCGTCTGGTTACACGGTGCTGGCCATCCTCAACCCTCCGGAATCGTCATGCATGCTGTCATCAAGCTGCCAACGAGCGGGGCACTAAACTGAAATGTGTGGCCATGTTAGATGTCTAGTCCTACAAGAAGGACTTTTCAAGACTTTTACTTCTTCAGGATATCATGACGTGACTTTGTATCAGCCCACAATCTTACTGTAACAATTGCCTTATCACATTCTTTCTTGCTTACTCAAGTTTGTATATTTTATTCCAGCTAAGAGTAATAAAAATAAAATGGTTTTAGATGCATTCCTAAAATTGTAGGAAACTTTAAAATCAGTCTAGTGGTCATCTTATATCTGATTAATTAGGAAATTGAAAAGAAAATTCTATATAAAATAAATGAGCTCTTTCGTTCCAATTAAATAACATTAACATTTGTCAGCAGTATAATCACTGATGTAAACACTAAAAGTACTCAATCTGGGGAAGTTGTATTTACTATGATACATATAAATATTATTTCCTCCAAATACAAACAATCATTTTGTAAATACAATATCAATTATGACTTTATACTACAACAGTAATAATAATAATAATAATAATAATAATAATAATAATAATAATAATAATAATAAAATTAATAATAATAATTTACCCACAGTTAGGCTACTGCCTGGTGGCGAGCTCTCTCACCTCTTCCTTACCCAACTAAACTCCTCTTCCACTCCCTTCCTGAACTTATAACCCTACTCACAGATACTAATTCCTCCCTCATTACACTCTACTCCCTCACAGACCTCACAAGCATGGATTGCCTATCCTGCTCCATTCTCCTCCACACCCTCTGAAGCTTCTCACTGTTTTTTTCCACTCCCTCTAAACACCCTCTTACTTAGCTTGCAGCGTTTCCCTCCCCATCCTCCCTCTTTTCATTCACCATCCTGTACATCCTGACTAGCCGTTCAACTGTCCTCCTGTCCTTCAATGAGCTCCACCCCATTTCTTTCATCATTACTGATGACCTATAGTTCACTTCATCCTCACCATCCTGCCCCTGCCTTCTCCACTTACCCCCTTCACCCATCTTGCTGTCCTTCTTTGCACCTCCTCCAGCTCTCGCACCTCAACCATCACGTACAGGTCCCATACTTTTGCAGCATATTCTAACATCGGCCGTACCATTGTGCCATATGCCTTCTCCTTCACCTCACAGTTTACTCCCTTCAGCACCCTTCCCAACATACCTATAGCCCTTCTTCCCTTTGCAACCACCTTCTCTGCCTGTTTTTTCCATCCTTGCAATACAATCCCTAGATACTTATATTCTGCTGCTTCTTCTATCTCTTGCCCTTCCCATCTGTACATGTCCCTGTTTATCACCTTCCTTGTAAACCTCACTAATTTAGTTTTTCTTACATTTATCTTCATTTTGTTTTCCCTGGTCCACAACCATATCCTGTCAGTGTCCGCCTGCAAGTTTTTCTCTCCTCCCACTTCTGCATACACAACACAATCATCTACAAACAATATTATTTTTCCCCTAATCCCAAAACCCATGTCATTTACCATTATGGTGTGCCCCATTTGCCTCTGTCCTGGAGCACAACCTCATACCCAACCCTCCTTTCTACATTTTGTAAAAGGATTTTGTATAGGGAAGGGTTCATAAACATAATTATCATCAACCAAATGAGCAGAGTAAGTCTGTTTGTTAATCTGAGTCCTTTTTACCTTGGCCAAACAATTTGGAATAAAAACCGATAATTTAATTTTTCCATTCAATTGCCTTTACTAAGGACTCCGAAAAATCAGTATGGCAAAACTTCATTTACTTTCTCAAATTTCACAATCTCTGAAAATGTCACAAAACCTTTAACATTCCTTAAAAGCCTTTAACTTTCAGTCCTGTTAACTTCTTCATACTGACACCGTCGTGTGAGACACGGAGACGATCACGATACAGTTTTACCTATTTCTATGGGCGCCAGCGGTGGTTCCTACATACCACACTCTGAGACTCTGTAGATGCTGTGGGTTCTGTGTGTTTTTCTCACCTGTGCGTACTTACGAAACAACTTTTCATACACTACACTGTAACACAAAACACTTGATGGAGCTGGGTAATTGACACTACAAAGACTTACCTACAACTTTTCCACTGAGCAGTACGTTTATTAATACCAAGTTACACAGTGCCGGAAAATGAATTAGGTGTTTTACTACTCGGCCGTGACTAGCCAGTTCTGGTGGGTGATTCCCCCAGCACGTAAGTCACCGGCTTAGAGTAAATTCTGCACCCTGACGAAATGATACAGATTGCTTTGTGGCGTCCCCTCTCACAAATTATGTAAGTACTCTCTTGACATATCTCCTCTTCTGTGTGCCCCAGGACCAATCACCATACAAGGTCATTGCTGCTCTAGCTTTTATGTTAACACAGGTGTAATATCATATTTTTATGCTATAGTTTCTTTGCTAAATATCTTGAATGTTTAGTCTTTACTGTTAAAAATGAGGATTTACAGTTCTTAACTTAAATATTATTATTTACGTTATGGAGATACAGCATATTTTAACATGACCAGAAAACAATATTACATTGATTAATTCAAAATTTCAATATTAATACAAATGAACAATAACCTCAGGCTCAGTCAGTTATTTCTAGGCCTATATCAAAAATCAAAAGTCCACTTTGCGAGCCTTCTTCTCTGCAAAGTCTTTAATGATCGTATTTGTGTCAATCTCTTGAAGAAACATCGTGTTCAATTGACATCATTGCCAATCCCACTAGACGTTCTTGTGACTTCATGGACCTTGGGTAGTTCTTAATAATTTGTAATTTTGAAAAGCTCTTTTCCCCAGAAGCAACAGTCACAGGAAATGTGAATAGAATTCAAAGAGCAACAGTTAAATGTGGAAAGTTCTCACAGAGGCTGTTTGTAGAGGTGTACTTTAATACTTCCAGCAGGCCATTTAAACTTTTCGCATCATCACAATGAGTGAAGTGCTATAAGTTCTTGATGTAGCTGTGTGCCATCAACATCATGATGGTCTTCGTAAGTTAGTGCTAACTGCAGGTCTTTACACTTCTGTAGCAGGCCATAATTTCCCTGTCTTTTAAAATAATATAGGAACCCAAATATATCATTATGTACTTTTAGTTGGTCAAATTGTTCGCCCAGTGACGGTATGGTGCAATGTGTAGAAAAAGAAATTCCTTTTGAATGCCTTTTTCTGGTCCACATTTACTGTAGATACATCATGTGATTCATAGTCGAACTGGCACTTTATTTTTCTGGGGCGCTCTAGGGTTTCAGCAGTTTCCTTTGCGTCGACCATTGTCTCTTCATAAACTTTATCGAACCGCATATGTTCCAAGAAACTTTTTATTTTTGCAATAAGTTCAACTGCAGTTGAAATGTCCATGTTTTCTCTTTGCAATATGTTACTGACTATATTGATCCTGAAGAGAATTGCGTGCCACACAATCAAACTACACACAAACTTAAAACTTTTCAGTTTTCTGGCTAAACTTAATGCTGTGTTCTCTCCAAATGCATCAGTTCTTGGATCAACAGATAGTTCATACAAAGCATAGTAAATTTTACCAATCTGGTAGCGAAAAGGAGTCACTGCATCAATACGACTTTCCCATTGAGTTTCACTAAGGGGTTTCATAGTTAAATCTTAACACGTGTTCCTTTAGCACAGACCATCAATGAGTAGAAGCTGAAAAATAATTATACACTTCTTGAACAATGCCGAAAAATGTGACAGTTTCATTGTACGCTAGAGCAGCATCAGCAACAACCAAGTTAAGAGAGTGGGTACTACATGGCACAAAAAATGCCAGACGGTTTTTATTAAGTATCCTGCTCTGGACGTTTATATATTTTCCTCTCATGTTTGCACCATTGTCATACCCATGACCACACATATTATGCAATGATATCTTTATTTCTTTCAACTGAGTTAAAGGTATGCCTGTCAGGACTTCTCCTGTCGAACTGTCTATTTGGACGAATCCCAAAAATTTCTCTTGTATACATAGTTCTTTAACTGATGAACAGCACACAAATCGAATAATTAGAGTCATTTGTTCGGTGTGGCCAGGGGGGAGACACTAGATAGGGCTTACAAGCGCGTTATTTGAAGTAAGTGCCTGTGGAAACACCAACGTAGACATTTTACCACTATAATTAATCATTTTATGGAACAGATCGGTTTTAAGTCCGAACTATGAGTATTTTGTGTCTTAAACATACTGATTTAACCTACATATATTTCAGGTGCTGATTTAGTTACTTACTAAAACGATTAAAAATTTTTAATCAATTTATTGCACTGTTTGTGCAAGATTAATTTTATTCTGTTGATCACAATTGGAGGTAACATAAATATTTCAAAGACAGCGCTAGCACAAACAGCACGGGTATATACTTAATGATTGCAGAAAACAGCATTCTGCAAAATCACAAAATAATCATTAAAAACTATTATTTTTGTTTTATTAAACTAGGTGATTATTTTTCGTAATGCGTGTCTGCTGTTGGTATTAATCCAGGCACCTACCACCCACCCACCCACCGTACCCTGAAAAAGACTTCAAAATAAGATTGTTATAACAAGGATGTGTCCGCTTTTGTCTCCTTACTTGCTCTGTGGGTGTGGCTTACATCAGGGGTACAGTCCAAAATAATAGAGTAGTATTTCCACTTTGATACTTCATTCAATTGTTTGTTGTATCTTTGAGCCAAGCATTGAAATTATTTCGTTCTGAATATTTTTCCCTAAATAATGCACATAGGATTGCTTTGATGTTATCCTCTGTAAATGGTTGGCAATGATTACATCAAACTTTCCAATAAATTCCAATATTTAAAAAGTTTCCGTTGTTTCTCTGGTATAGTAAGTCACTTTTCCCACGAAATGCCAAGTTCTGAGAACCGAGAAATTTGATCACAGACACCAACTGTTTGAAAACCTCTCTCCAGCGTTCTGTTTCATTTTGAAGTATTCTGTGATTTTCAGAATCAATCGTCTTGCCTAATTGTAGCCGTTGACTGCATTCGCTCTAAGACTGGTAAGCTTTCATATGGTGTGGAGATGTTTTGTGTTCTGATAAAAGCTCGGACATGTGTTTCCAATCAGAATAACCAGATTCAGATGATAAAGACATCCGAACTGTGCCGAAAAGTCGGAAGCAAAAACAAAAGATCACATCTTTCAGAACAGAATAAATTAACCGCACACGCAAAACTTCTTCACCGTTGCACATCCGCCTAAAATAATTTTTCTTACTGAATCAACGCCCATCTTTGTTAACAGGAAACTCAAAGTCTGAGACTTGTGTTAATCTGTGCTGAACTAACATTTGACGAACTTGGTCAGTAATTCGTGTGGGCCATTCTCTTGGAACGTGTGATACCACCAGTTCTTCTTACGGAACCTGAAATAATGAACAAATTACTAATATTTCAGTGTAATAAATGGGTACAACTCTCTATTCAGGATAAGCTGGCACTTTTTTTTTTGACAATTTTAAATTGAGAAGCATGCTACGAGTTATAAAATATAAATATTAAGGAAAAGAGTAAATGAATTTGGTTTTTGGTATTTAAAATTATAATTTACAAACCCTGATTGTTAAAATATTTATTCTTTTGCTTTATTAATTTCTTGCGCTCTTGTGGCATTTCTAACTTAATCAAGGAGAAGGATGAGAAAGATGTCTGAGAGGTCACGTGACCCATGCAATTTGAATCAGGCGCCATCCACCTATGCTTATGGCGTTTCATTGTAACTTCTGCATTATTGCTGAACGCAATTTCAAGGACTTTCTTTTTATGTATGTATTTGAGGGTAATTTTCGTGTTTGAATATTTTACGGCAACATCACGTATAACCACGTGGCTGACAAGACGCCAAGTATTTGTATGTGCCACAGCTGTATTTTGAGAGCTAATTTATGTAACATCATATGTGCACTATTTTACTAAGGGTTCTATGTCAATTTTATTCAGGGTTCCGTGAATTTTTCACGTAAATTGATCCTTTTTGTACTTGACCAGGCGGTCACATTAATGTTTGATTTTACCACCATCAGGCATGTTACAAGCCTGTAACCACTTCAGTCGTAAAGAGAATAATTTTCTCAGCAAGAATAATCTTTTGTCTGAATTTAGTTTGCCGTTTCCACGCAGAAATATTGCAATTTCACCTGCACCACGTGGTCCGCTACTAACTTCATTTAGCGGCATCTGCACCATCTAAGCTTATTTTCACACATTTGTGTGTTTATTGTGAATATTCATCTTGTGTCCCATCTTGTTTCATGTATCATTCAAGGGTTTATGTAATTTTGTAATTAGTGTATGGTGCAATTATTCCCGTCTTAGCCGGCTCTGTGTATAAGCCGTCACCACACTACCGACGTGCTGGAGGGCGAACCCCGACGAGTTTGCGTTAGTGATGCCAAGTAATCACACGTGTTAATATGTATTAAGGGTTTCATTTGTAATTCACAGTGTCCTGTCTTCAGGGAAAAACCGTCAGGCCACCCTAGCTGCTGTCAGGCCTCTTCCCTTGTGAAGACTGTGCTTTCACGCACCTTGGTGAGATCATCCATCTAGTCGTGCGATAGAGTAATTGTGGGCTGGGGAGCACCCAAGTGGACTTGGCTTGTCATGACAGAGATAATCATTTAATTAGCACTTTGATGTGTATGCATAATAACAATAGAAACAAGTCTACACTGAACTTAACTCTTTTATTCAGTAGTGACAGTGGTCTGGGGAGCACCCAAGTGGACTTGGCTTGTCATGACAGAGATAATCATTTAATTAGCACTTTGATGTGTATGCATAATAACAATAGAAACAAGTCTACACTGAACTTAACTCTTTTATTCAGTAGTGACAGTGGTCTAGCCTCATATGTTTTATTCAGTGTTTATTTCCAGTGATGTTTGGTAAAAAGTTTAGAATTGCCTATGTGTTTGTAAGTATGCACTGGTGAGACGGATACACAAAACCCACAGCGTCCCTGAGAACCCTGAGTCTCAATAGTGCGGTGATTGTGAAGCACTGCTGGCGCCCAAATTACCAGTAAGTATTTGTGTCATCGTTCGTCTCGTGTCTCACCCGACTGCGTCATACTGAATGTTAAAATATGTATTTACATTATACGTATTAACAATAACCTCACTATTTACATAAATTTAATTTTTTAAAATTAAAATTAATAAATTTTCCCCTTGGAGTTAGGTCACTTTTCATCTCAAGTTACCATTTTATGACAAGTGGGTTAAAGTAAGTAATGAGAAATAGAGTTCTCATGTTGTCACATGATACCGTATGAATACATTAGAACAGATCGGTATGTTATGGATGAACATTTGTGCATTGTGCTAGTCTTATTAGTTATTACAGCATAAAAGATTGTAAGAAACCAACATAGTCCAACATGGTGAGATACTAGTGTTCTAAATTACGGGACGACACAGTTTCTGTCTCCATGAAAGAAAACTAATTACGCTGCGCTTGAAAAGGATGTGACTTCCACGTTTTTTTTTAAAACACGTTGCATGCGTTCGTGTGTTATCTCACTTCGTATAACTGTCGGTAAGCAGTCGCTATAGTCACCGGACTGTAATGTTATCCTTTTAGAAAACCAATTTATTGTGATGGGTGTCAAGATATGTTAGCATACTTCACAAGCCGCTAAAATTAAGCAAAGTTTAAACAAATTGACGTTCTGCAAGACAACATTAACGGAGGACTTACTGTATAATAATCAGTTCAAAACACACTTGTTATAACTATGAATAGTTAAAGTAACTTAACCTCAATAGTAGACAAGGGCATATCAACCACTAGCGGGTAAAGTTCTGCATTGTCGTCTCTCAAATCTTCCTGTTCAGTTTCAAACTCTTCTGATGTCGAAGTACTAAGCGCAGTATTCCGTGGACTGACTGTAATAAACCTTTTTAAAACAGACGCATGTTTTTCTTCTTCAGCAATCATCTGTCCCTTCCTTTTTCGATAAAAAGAACCTGAATGCTTCGTTTTATTCTACATTTTAAATAAGTGTAGTAAATTACGTTTAACATTTTAAAACACACCACACTTAATGCAATTGTTTATAACCAAAGCAGACAATCAAGGTACATAGGCAGACAATAGCGACTGTATGAGTGTGGTGCGCGATGCATGTACCTACATGTCTAGACGGGGTGGAGGTGGGGGTTGCCACATTGGGAGATTCCATTTATGGAGGGGGGAAAGATGGGTCAAGATAGGTAAAGAGAAATACGGTCTCTCACTCTCAATAACTATACTAAGATTTTCGCGCTTGAAATGAATAATTACAATGATTCAATTTATAATACTCAAACGTGTAATCCATATCCTAGTAACCAACATTTCAGATTTTTTTGTTTTAATTCTAAAAGGTACAACTTAAAACATTTTTCACCTCTGTTTTGTGCCTTCTAAGAAACAATGTTCGGGGTAGTCACCCGTGTTGCTCTGCTCTTAAGCCGGCCTGGTTATTCAACTTGCGCACTCCGACTGGTTGATGCTCCGTTTTGTTTTAAGACACAACCTCTACAAAGCAAGGGGCCTACAGTCATTAGGATGGACTGTAGGCTTTGCCTAGAGACAGGACATGGAGTATGAAAATGAACACGTGCTGTTGTATACGCAGCTAATGCCTACTCTTCGGGACTCGTCCCCGAACCATATGGTTTGTGGCGATGGTCATACATATAGTGGGTTAGTGCAGAAATAATTAACGCCATACAAAATTACAGAAATAACACTTAATGAACATGGGGCACAATATGAGCAGGCAAAATAACAAAATAAACACACACTTGTGTGAAAATAGTTTTAGGTGGCGCGGATGCCGCTGGATGAAGTTCGTAGCGTATCATATGTGCGGGTGTGAAAGCACAATATTTCACGGTAAATTCTAGCAAGAATCATCTGTCAAAATTTGTATCAGCATTAGAAAAATTATTCCTGCAAGAAACGAGCTTACAATAGATCTTAAGGCACCAGATGGCGGGAAAATACAAGCATATGAATTAACCGCGTGGTCAGGTACAAAATCCATCAAACATGAAAAATACAAAAACCTTTATTGTAAATATTACCTAAACCCTGAGATAAAATTAAGGAGCAACAAGAATTAGCCCTCATAACGCAGTGATGGCGCAGATACGGACTTGGGGGTAGCTAACCACGTGGCCGTGGGTGATGTGACAGTTAAACATATTTATCATGACAAAACCCTCAAATAATTATACACACACATTACCCTTAGTATTGCTAGTCACAATTAAGCAGAAATTACAATGAAAAGCCCTAAACATGGGCGGTTGGCACCTGATACACAAGTTGCGCGGGCCACATGGCCTCTCCGACATCTCCTCTTATCTCGTTTAAATTTTAAAATGCCTGAAAGGCTGCAAATAATTAATTTAAGCGGATAGCATTATGCTGGGGGTGTCTGGCAAAAGGTAAGCAGAGCAATGGTTAACCGGTAAACTAAAAGTGCTATTGAAATCTACATTAGTGCAAAAGTATGAAATGCGTACGTGACAGCATCTTACCTTGCCAGCTGTCCTAGAACGACTGCCCAGAGGCAGGGATCACACAGACCTACCATGGCTGCCTATGGGGCTCACACAAGCGGAAGTGCTATGCACATTGAGTAAAATATTATATTGCAAATTGAAAAGGCGCTAATAGTATTTTAAGACAATATTTCAGTTGCAATTTAAATATGGAATTTTTTTTTAGATGCGTTCTCTACTGAATATTATTGTCTTTCTCTTTGGCATCACGTGCGCTTTGAATTTGAAACATCAACTTTGCACAATACTCTGAAATAAAACATATTACACTTTTCAAACATATTTTACCCTGGAAAAAAAGTACATAATACACTGAAACATTTTATCCCGTTTTGGGAAAGTCTGTACTAGTAGCGAGAAGCGTATGTGCTTACCCACGTATACTGGTAGCGCCGAGTGCCGTTATGGTCTAGCTTTGGCTGGCTCTTAGCCGGCATCAATACCAATTGAAGGGTACAAAGAAAGAACAATTAGAGTCAGAAAAACCAAATTTTTCAGGAGAGCATTTGAAAAGTTCAAAATGCTATATCCTCTATACCACTTTACTAAATGAACCCATAATTTTATTTAATTAAGTGACACTAATGTGCTGTACAATTCGATAAAAATACATTTTTGTACCCTTTTAATGTGCACAAAATAATTGTTCTCCCTTGGGCATGCATGGACTCTGATCATTCTTTCTGTGTATCTCTAGAAAAAGCTTGACGAAAACAAGTAAAGAAACCACAAAGAATGTTTGTAGTCATGTTATTTAAATGCACGCTATCAAAAGCAGCAACATAAAATTAGTAACACTAAGTCAGCATTTTTACAAAAAAAAAACTAGTTAAATTAAATTGTTAAAAGTTCATTTATATTAGTCCATTACATAAGGGAAAATCTTACTGTCTCTTTTGCAAATTGTATTTTTTTTTGACTGAATGGCCCACCTTGCATCTAAAATAAAAAACCATTTATCACAGTTACCTTTTATTAAAACTATTATGACATGTTTTAAAGTTTAAAAAAACGTTTGAATTATTATCATTAGAAGTCACGGTCTCTGTCTTGTGCGTTGTCATCATTAAGTCCAAGAGCAGGAAGGAAATCGAAGTAGTCCTACAAAATCTCTTCAATGACTGCAGATCTTTAAACTTTTCCTTGGACAAAGGGATGAGTTCATGATAAGCTTGCTCCAGCTCAACTTCCTGAAGATAATGATGTTGTTGTCCTGGTTGTGGTTTCTTTATTTTACTAGGCCTAACCTTCTCCTTTTTTTGCCTCTTAACAAGTGGTGTAGACCTGAAAGCACAGTTGTATGTTTCACGATGTTGAATTGTTTGAGTGTTCTCTGCTTTAAAAATCAGTTGTTTGATTGGGCGAGTTTCAGTTGCAAATTTCTTACTGTAATTTTGATTTAAAGCTTTTCCCCAAGCTTTGAACATGTTAGTTTGGCACTTAACAACTTGAAACGGGCTAGGCTTGACTCTGGCACTAGCGATTGCCTCTCGCCAGTCTCCTGGAGTTTCCGAAGGCATCTTCTGAGTTATTAGAGCCACGTATTTGTTGCACTCCATGTGTGAGTGGCCTCTAATTGGGTAGGTAACTTGAACCTTTTCAAATCTCTTTAAAACGACCGCGACATAATGTAAAAACCTTATTACAGTCCAATTCTTATTTTGGCCTCCACACGTCACAAAGTATGTGGATTTCACTGACATCGCTACTTAATACCTCAAAGAAAAAGTTATACAACTTAGAAGCCACTTCATCGCTTGCTTTCTTAGCTATTGTTTGATCATAAGTGTAAAAATTTGAAGAACCATCTGAAAGTACATGAACTTTAAACTGATAGAAACTAGGTTGTCTTTTGTAGTAAACTTCTCCTGTAGAATGTTAGGAATAGGCAGGTTTTTACCATAATCCATTGTGATTGCTTCAAATTCTTTAACCTTTCTAGCTTGCTTCCTTGCCAATTGTTTCTCCCTGTAAAAACTGTCAGCCTGTCTTGTATGCAGCTCCATTTCTATGTGTAATGATTTCAACTGGTTTTCAAGCTGTTTCATCCCATTCAAATCTCTTGCATTTCCTTTTGAAGTTTCAATGTTTTCTTCCTGTGCTTTGTGAGCATCAAATGTGCTGCATGTATCAGTGCGTGGGTAACCTAAGGAAAAGATATAGTTTTGTGTGTGTATTCTAAACTTTTTGTACAAAATTTCAATGCCAATGTTTCTTTCAAGAAACATGCCCAAAAATTCTTTGTAGTGTAGATTCTCAGGGAGATATATATATATATTTTTCGAATCTTTCAAACTGTAATGGGCTTTGCGACCCTTAAGTGATTTGAAAAACTCATCCATTGCCTCATATGTAGTATCAGGTAATTTGTTTCTTCCCCTCTTTTCATGTTTTCTTCGTTTGTCAACTGGTGCCACTCCAGTTGTGGCAAGAGAAGACTTAATTGTTTGAAGGCGGCGACTAGTGACACCAAATATGGATAAAAATCCCTTAAAGCAAACAGGGATGTGGGCAAGACAATTTTCTCTATTCTCACACACTTTGCATGCATATGAAAACTCATTCAACCTTGCATTCTGCTCAGTCTGCCTGGGCCACCTTTGTTTGATACCATTTACACTAATAAAACCAGGCAAGAAAGAATTTTGGAGTTTCTATCGCCTAGGTAATGAAAATACTGAATCAGTGTGTTTAGTTAATTTTTCGAAACATTTTCAAAACATTTGAAACGTATACAACAACCATCATCACCTGTTTGTAAGTTGTGTCCCTCAGTTTTTTTGATACCTCAAACATACTGCCATACTTCCGCTTCTTTCTTGATCCATTCACAGTCACATCAACTACTTCCTCATCATTACTTTCATCGGCGCTCATGATTAAAGGTAAAGGATAACTGCACTTAAGCACTTGAAAAAGAGAGCATGGACAGAGCACACCAACACACTGCACAAACTGACAGCAGACTGATATATTTTCCGGCACCCATATTCCCCACACTTCCTTTTAACAAAGATTTAATTTTCTTTTTAACAAAAATTTCATTCACCCCGAAAACAAGCACCTTAAAATTTGAACATCTTCATTCCTTTTCACCTTGCAGGGTGATCACAATATGCATACAATATTCTTCCATGTAAGCAATATGCCTGTACAACATAGAACCTGAGAAACACCCATCGGAGTGATGGTCTCTTTCAATTTTGGCCCCTTTTCCAAAATCTACAACATTTTCTTAAAAAACCCAATAAAAATTCCCCAGGAAAATACTTTGTTCTCTCGCACAACCATCACATATCAGTTTCTAACACACCATCCAGGTCATTCAGGGCTGGGGATACTCTCCCCACCAATCTCCACTTTCGTGGCAGTAATGCCCTCGGACCTCCACACACTCTCCACCCTCAGTCAAGAATGCCTGGGGATATGCTCCCCTCTGATACCAAAGTACAGGCTGTGCCCCCTTAACTCCAATCAACACCAAACACTCCAATATAGCGGAGGAGGAGACAAGGGATATTCTCCCTACCACTGGGGTGCTTCCTTTCCTCCACCCATGCAATCCATATCCAAGTACCAACTCATCACATACACACATCACACCAATACCCCCTTAAAATGGCAAAACAGTGTAATCCCCACTCCATATCATCTTCTTTACTACAGCTGAAACAAAATCCAGTTTCCTCTTCGCCAACAAAAAACACTATTCCCCACACAGATGAGTTGCAGGATCCTGGCGCTCCCACTACATACTTCACCCTTATTTCTTCGTATCCTTTCAAAGTAAACCAAGCGAAAAACATGACCTCAATTTTCTTTGCTTCATACTTAAAGGAAAACTGCATTCACGTGCCATCTCTTGAGTCCTCTGTTCCATAATTCTTCTTGCTCCTCATTCCCTAAGTCCAAATCAAGCCCAAAATGTCACGTGTACATGGGGATTATAATATCTCATTCTGTTACCGAGATTGGGAAAAACAATGCGTCCCATTGATACTGTTATGTACTCGCTGTTTTTTTCCTGTGCAAGCGAGTGAAAGTGAAGGCCAGAGTAGTTATATGATAGTAGCAGAGGGTCACAATGGAATGTTTTAAATGACAGGGGAGCAATAAACTAGGAACTGTGTATCTTTTGCAAACAGTGAGCCAACATAATAATCCTTTTTGTGTTGTGCGCTGCTGGCATTGGTTGTATTGAGGTTAACTGCGTTTATGTGGAGAATTTTCTAGTGGTTTACTAACCTTGTTTCTCTCAGCGTGACTCGGGGTGCGTCGAACCTTCCAGATGGTCAGGGCGACTGATATAAAAAGCGTGTCGGGCTCCTTGAGCTGGGATTTGTTGTTGTAGTTGATGAGTGGCTGATGTTTCAGTGATAGATGACAAGCGAGAAGAGAAATGCGCGACAAAGGAAATGACCAGGGGGAAATCTGTAACTGCGAGTATCAGGAAATTGTGTTAATGATGATTATTAATTGATTGCTATAACCAAACACAGATATTAAGGACATTAATTAGAGTTAAAGTAGTCATTCAATAGGGTGTACTCACTGAGAAATAAAAAAGAGTAATAGTGGAGATAGATATATTAATGCTGTAGATAATAGCTGTGTGAATAAATTAAAATCACATTTAGTTATTTTATTTTTATTAATACCTCCATCCCTCACAAACTCAGATACACCCCCTGGGTGTCTTGTAACAATACTGAAATGAAGCAGACAATACTTGTGGCCATACAAGGGAAATATGATACCCACCTTTTATTTGTCGGGGGGGGGGGGGCAGTTTTGGTGGTGGGTCTTATTCTGCCTCACTCACACATCTGTTGAAATCAGCATATTATCCTGGAGTCCATATTCTGACTGTTTCTTAATGACTGCCTTATTGAACAGGTCAGGCTGAGGGCACTGTCCACAGATGCACACAGGTAAAAGCCCTGTACATCAACAATAGTTAATATTTTATACTTTTTGCAGTACATATCTTTAACCAGTATTGTACTAATTTTATCCCATTGTAAAAATAGCAAACAGATTTTGAATTTTGGCAAAAGTTAAAGAGGAAGTAATATTTTGTCCATTGTAAATATAGCACTGTACCATATTACTGTGTGTAAACCTTTTCTTTAGCG